>OY728121.1:306749552-309249552 GCA_963277665.1 Viscum album | reverse complement strand
TGGATTAAATCAGGCACTAATTCCAAAGAAAATTAAACATCCAAATTAGGTATAACACCAGAAAAATCATAAAAACTTACTGGTATTTTTTCACTACCAGCACATTATTAATAAGAACAGTTCCCTAATATTCAATAATATGACCAAGGTAAAACTCATTTCCAAATTTTAATTGTTTTTGAGCTTCTCAAATGTTATCAAAGGTATGAATTCATTCATGTATTTAAAGTGAAACTCTTTATAAAAAGAAACATTTATATCTCTAAAATCTATCTTAACATGGTAAATAAAGAGACAATACATACCCAAAATAACATCAAACTCTATTAGGGGATTGACAATAAGTTTTGTAGGTAAATTATTTCCATGGGAAATAGTTGGAATATTCTTATAATTTCTTTTTCCCTTAATACTTCCCCTGTGTGTTTTAACAAAAATTATATCTTCATTTCTTTATGTGAACCTTATAATTTATTAAAAAAATGTGAATAAAAAAACTTTTAGGCCCATAATCATAATAAATAGGAAATTTATCAGTTAACACTTTGTTTGATTGCCTAACATATGTTGAAGTATTTTCAATGGATTTCACCAAATATTTCTACAAATAATCTTGTTTCTTCCAATCATTTATGACATACATCCACATAATGGACCATCTTGTTACATTTATCACACCTTACTACCATCTTATAGAAATTTTTATTACCAATACCAAGGTAATTTTCTTTATAATCATGATACATATTCCAAAACATACCACATTAGAAGAACTTGCAATATTTCATAATATATTATCCATGGTTCAATTTACCACACTTTTCATAAACTCAAAACTTATTTTTCTTTCCTTCAATTTTATTTATTTGATTCCTACCCATTACCATCCACCTAGAAAATTCCTTATGATTGTTTTCATGGCATCCATAATCAAAGGAAAACTCTATTTCTACCTTCTCAACACATCGAACGTGTTTTTCAAAAGTTTTGAAATCCTAGTAAGAGAATTCCCTTTGATATCTTAGCCCCCAATCCTGACTAAAACTGATTAATTTTACTATCTATATCCAAGATAAAATTTTGTGCATAACATTCTAATTTGGTGAAGTGTTCTTTATATGTATCCACTGAATCATTATCCTATTTTCTCAATTCCATAAATTTATTTTCTAACCAACATCAACCCACCAGAGTAAAATATTTTCAAATTCCTCCCATTATAATGAATCAATCTCTTTCCTATCTATGATATTCTTAACTTCTGATCACTACTAGTCGAATTCACCTTAAATATGGATAATATAAAGTGTTAAATTGTTGTGATCTCAACTACCCCTTACATTAAAAATATTTTTTTATGGATTTACTCCATGCCACAGCTACAAATCAGTCATAATATCCACTGAATATATGATGTTTTCTGTCTCATAAAATTCTCCATTATCAATATGTTCATCTCTGGTATATAAATTTTCTCTCTAGAATGGATAACTCCAACATTTATAGCCTTTATCGACTAATATATCAGAGAACCAAGATACTCAATTGCAATTCCAACCATTCTAGGATTTGAGTTAGAAGAATATGGTCCTCTTAGTGTCTTCTTATTATAGCTTCCTTATTTACTCTATAGAAAAAAAATATAAACAAATATAGTTAGGATGAATAAAAATGGAAATATTGAAGTGATAAATAGTGATTATTTTAAACTAGATTCTCTCAAGGGTACTTATATAGTAACCTGTATTTTTATTTCATAAACATTTCAGTACATGGTATAGAATTTTATAATATATAAGATCTTTTGAGCTTTAGTGTATTGGAAATTAATAATCTAATTCATGAAAAAAAACATTAAAATTATTATAATAAACTTATAATATTCATATGTTTATCCAAAGTTAATTTTACTCCATCAAATATCCTAGGGACATAAATCAACGAAATGGGTAATCATAAATCCCAGTAAGGGAATAAACAAAGAATATATTTAGCATTTGACCATGATACATAATAATAAGGAATGATCAAATGAACATGATGCATATAATATTAAAAATAACATGATTCATAACATTGAAAAGTGGCTGCAACATAAAAATGAGACATTTATAAGTATATCACCATAGTTTATCGTCGAGGTGTCATAAGTCATAATAACTATAATAACCCAAACTTTTATTAAGGAAAATGACTATTGATCAAATTAAATGTATTATTATGTAGAATGGTTATATAAAACATATGAACTTCCTTGTTTTTTGTTTTTGGATTTTAATATATAGTTAAGAATTGTTAACGTTCCTAATATATCCATTCAATAGTGATCACATTATTTATATAAATATAGGGATTTAACAAATCTAATTTACTCAGACAAAGGAAGTGATGGCCTCATCCAGTAGAATTTCTCTATATGAAGCCCATTTTTTGGAGCTCAAAAAGGAGTTAGTGTCATTGGGCTTTGCTCTTGACCTAGACCAAGAAGAGCTTCAACACTTTAAGCTTGAATGGAACCACCTATGGGATAATTCTAAGTTAATAGAGATTACTACCCGAGATATGTTATCCGAGCCACCCTAAGAGTCTGTCACCTCGCACACATTTCCCTTAGGTCTTATGCGGGTGTTATAATGGGATGAGTAACAATACCCTAATACTATGATTATGTTCTTCATATTTGGGTATAGAATAAATAATATACATTCATTTTATTATTGTTACATTGTAAATGATTTTTAAAGCACAAATAGTTTTTTTAGTTAATATTCAATTAAGAAAGCTATTTTGAAGAATTAATGGATTTTGGAAATAAATAATATTTTAATAAAATATTATTAATAAATCACTTTTTTTAAATATAAATTATCATATAATTTTAAGAATTCAATTGTAATTTTTATTAAGGTTTGCAAGTTATTTTTGTCAAAACCCATGAATATTCGATAAATGTCACTTTTTATTTTAAAAGAAAAAAATCACATATTTAGAAATTTATTCAGATTAAATTATTTTAATTTTTGTATTCATGATGTCAAAATTATCTAATGGTGAATTTTTCATAATTTTCTGAGACAGTTTCATTTTTGGGTAAAAATTAAATACCATTTAAATATATAACATGTTTCATGACATCATAATGAACCAATAGTGATGTAATAAAATACTAAAAAATGGATGTTCATAAAATATATTTTATTACTTTAAAATAATGTTACTTTAGTGTTTTTTAATTATTTTTACAAGACTTAGTGGACCCTCCAAGATTTATAAACTATTTTAACATTTTAAAATGATTTCCTTGAGAGTGTGACTCACCTCTACATAAGAAAGCCTAATTTTTTATTTTTTTTAGTCTTTGGAATTATAAAATATTTTTTCCACTCTAATTTGGTAAAACCCATGTTCAAAAACCATGTTATGGTTTGTGGTTTTTATTATTTTAATATGTTGTATCCAAAACCTAAATAATAAAGAATTCTCTCTCCTTTCCTATATAAATCCACTCAATATCCCATTCCTATTCACTTAAAATCTTTGTATCTAGACCAAACTCTGCCATAATATCTCTATAGTCCTCCAATTATACCCCAAGCTACCAAGAAGCTTCCCTCAAGCCTCTCCCAAGCCTTTGGAATCACACTTTCAAGTAAGAGATCCGCACTTTCCTTCCTTCTTAATTAATGTCCAAGTTTCCTTGTATTGTTGGGTCCTTTTATAGTCAATTACAAATGTTGGGGTATGATTTATCACCTAACCTATACTTCCGTACTTATTTTTTAATTATGAGACACCCCTTTCTCTCTCATTAATGCCTCCCATAAACACCTATTACCATGCCGAAATTATGTAAGGGATTTCTTCCTTTATAATTTTTGTCCAAATTTCTTTATATTGTTATACCATTTTATTTTCATTTAAAAATGTTGGGGTATGATTTCTCACCTCCCCCATACTTCCCTAATTATTTTTTAATGTTTATTGACCTAATTATCTCTCATTAATTTCTCTCATGTACACTTGTTACCATGCAAAAATTACGTAAGGTATTTCTCTCTCCTCATTAACATTCAAGAAATTATTTTATATTATGTATCTAAATTACATTACATATGTTGGGATTTTATTTTCCATGAACCCATTAATTTCAATTTCATGTATATATTATTAGAGACCCCTTTCACTCTCATCAACCCATTTTGTGATTTCTATTTGACGGCGTTATGCTGCCGAAGTTACAACAAAATTTCTCATGCCAAAGTCATGTAAGTGAATACCATACCCATTTCTCTATCTACGGAATTCACCATTATAAAAATATAATTGGTGATTGAGGAAGTATATTTATTTATCCCCATATCTTATTAATATAATAAATTATTATGTTTAATGAATCCATGTTGTATGATATATGTGGCACACTTATGCATGAAATTAAATGATTAAGAAGGGTTTTCCCTAATAGTGCTCCATTACATTGGGTAAATAATAGAATCATGATACATAAAGTAAAATGAGGGTTTACGCATGATAATTCAAGTGAAATTAGGGTTTAATCATGCTCAATGTGCAACGATCCTAGGTCTATGATATTATAATGTTAAATATGGTTGTCGTATTTCCATGTTATGATAATCATGTTATATCATGCCTTTATGTTCATGATCTCATGTGCTACATTGAAATGCCTATTTCCTAGCATGTACTATATTATTCATGCTAGTACTTGTTTAATCCCTTAATGGGATTTATATCTCACCCTTTTCTTGTGCATGTCCTCTAGTTATCCCATGAAATTTTAAGTACGAAGGAATGTTGGGGTCATGTAAAAGATGTTTCCTATAAAGATATTGTTTTTTATGTCTTAAGTTGTCATGTAATGTTCCTAATTTCCCAATAAACTATAACTCTCGATCTTTAGTGTTGTCTTAAGTGGATTTCTATGTAATGAATCATGTTTATGAGTGTAATAAAGAGTAGGTTTGTCATGATAACCAAGGTTATTCATCATGGTATCATAAAACGTGTCATCTATAGAGAATAATTTTTTACTCAATTAATTGGACTAATATCAGGGGAACCCTTCATATTTATTAATTAATGTTACCCATATTGATCATAATAAATTTTTTTCATCAGTAACCTAATGATAATAATGAAAATTTTTAATAAAAAATAATTGAGTACGTAAGTGTTTAAGGACATGAACATTACATCATTTTTAACACATGAAAAGGGAATGTGGGTTTAATACATGTAAATACATAAATTATTATATATTATATTTACATATAGGATTATTATTTTTGGTATTTAAAGGGTTTGGGTATTCATAATATAATAATATTTCATGAATAATAGTAACTTTCGTGAAATTATTTCATAAGCATGGCGGTATACAACATGGATTAAGGAAAAGGAATAATGAGAGAGATTGGAGGTATCCCGTTGATAAAAATAAATTTGGGGAGTATTGGGAAGATGAATATTTCAAGGAAATAATGAAACATTGAGATTAATAAGACACACAAAATGGTGATACTTGAATGAAATGGAATGAGAGAATAATTCCCTTACCTAGAAGATTTTCTTCACAAAACATAATGATGGAACCATGAGACCGTGAGGTCTATATGGAGGGAATGATTAGAACGTAAAAGTATAATAAATACACATATTATGAATTTTTTGTTGAGATAAAAGGGGAATGGGTGGAATTTATACTTGAGGATGGGTGGGTTTTAAAATATTAAATATTGGTTACTTTATTATATAAGCTAACAACTTATGGGTTCAATAAATTAAAACCAATTTTATAGATTATTAATGAGTAGGTGATAGTTTTTAGTCATTTAAAACTTTATCTTATTGAACCTTATCTTAAAAAACTCATTTAATTCACAAAAAAACAAAAAAAATATTTCTAAATTCTAATTTTTAGTTCAAAAAAGTAAAGTGTAAATTTATAAATTAAAATTGACATTTTCAAATTAATTATTATACCTATGAAATTAAATTTTTGTTGAATAAAATTTTTCCCTAAATTTTTAATCATGATGAAATAATAATTATGTCTTAAAATAACAGGTATTTTAATGTGGTAATTTTCAATTGTTTACCCAAAAATATACATTGTCATAAAATTCCCAAGAAAATTTCCCTAATATAATTTTTATATGAAATGTTAAAAAAATGAAATTTATTTTATCCAAATAGTTATATTAGAATTAGAATATTAAATTTTAAATTAAAATTATTTTTTGTCAAAAATTATAAATTTTTATAGCATAATAAACATTCTTGTTGTTATAAAAATTATTTAGGGATTTGTTAAAATATACAATCATTTAAAAAGTTTTTTATAATATAATTTCATCAAATAAATTTTATTTAATACATACATATTTATTATAAAACATATTGTAAAATAAATATTTAATAATACAATATTAGTTATAATATAAAATCTTCTTGATGCTTTCTAAAATTGGTCTCACTACTGGAATGTGGGTTTTTCCCCACAGTTACATACCAACGGTTTCATAGAACCGTTGGTAAAGGAGGTTTTTCCCAACGGTTCATTAGAACCGTTGGCGTAGATGTTCCCTGGGAGGTTTTTTCCCAACGGTTCATGAGAACCATTGGGATAGATGGCTTTTACCAACGGTTCATGAGAACCGTTGGGATAGGTGTGGATAGGTGTGAGGTTTTTGCCAACGGTTCATTAGAACCGTTGGGATAGATAGCTTTTCCCAACGGTTCTATAGAACCGTTGGGATAGATATGCATATGCCAACGGTTTTTAAAAACCGTTGGCAAAGGTTCTCCCCAAATTCCCAGCCACCTGTTCTCTCCCCCATTCGCGATACACAACCCTAAAACGGGAGCAGCAGCCGATTTAGGCGATTTTGGAGGTACTAACAGCCGGACCTTGAATCTTCTAGCTCTTCTTCAGGTTATTCTTCTTCTTTATCTGAAAACGTATTCAAATTTTTGGATAGTATTTAAACGTATTTTCATTTTTCCCATCAGTTTAGGCGATTTTGGAGCTACTGCCGGCCGGACCAACCTAAGGGTGAGTTTTCTTGAAAATTCCTTTTTGGATTTTACCCCTTGAACATGGGATGTCATTTGTGAAAGGTTATATAAATCGAATTGATTGTTCAATTTCTGAATTGAATTGTAAATTAAATTAATTAAGGGTATTTTATGGATTGCATTCCCCTTTTAACACATGAATGCCAATTATTTTTTAACACATGTTTTAATTGTATTGCCTTGCCAATGTGAGTAAAGTAGAGACTATTCTATGAATCTATGAAATTGGATTGAATTTATCTTATATTTTATGTTACCATGTTAGATATATTATAACTAATGCATGTGATATCTTTATAGTCTTTTTAGGAGTGTTCTATTAAAAATTCCCATGTGAGTGCTTCAATTTTCATTGAATTGCTAGCCATTATGAGTTATGTTGAGACCATGATATGGAATTGATTGATTAAGCAAGGGAATCTCATTATCTTTTCATTACAACATGAGTAAATGAAGCTTCATTCTTTTCAGGTTATTATTTGATTGAGTCGCCATTTTGAGGTGAGTTGTATTAAATACCTTTGTTTTTTACCTTGGTATGTTTAATGAATTATTTAAATGAAATGGAATTCATTAAATGATTAATAGTAAATAGTGATACATGGATTCTATTAGGATGCCAGGTATATAATCTTGTTTCTATTAACTTATACGCTTTATGTGATAAATGGATTCACAGTGGAATTCCACGGATAGACTCATTTCTTTGAATATTGATTAAGCCATGGGTGATACATGGATCCAAGGGAGGGATTCCATAGATAGACTTATTGAATGTAGAATTATATTCCAATTGATACATGGATTCTTATGATAATTCCATAGATAGACTTATTGAATGTAGAATTATATTCCAATGCTATGCGTCTTGTGTGGTGGTGGTGTGGTTTATGTGTTTTATGGTAGTAGTGAAGTGTGTGATTATGTAGTTAATGTGAACCCATAGGTTGAGTATTTTGTGCTATCTATATATCATGTATTTTTATGTTATTTCTACACATTCCCAACCAGAGTTGGATAAACTTACCAACGATCAGAGGTTTTGAGTTATGAGTATTTTTTCTAATATCTAGGATGGTGGTTATATGTTTGGATAGCTACCATGTCTTCCCTACTCTTCCTTCAAAAGTGATTGACCATGTGTTTTTAGGCAAGATGTGATGTGATTTTCCATGTGTCTTCAGGTGAGATGTACTATGATTTCCCTAGTGTTTTTCGGTGAGGTGTGATGTGATAAGGCTATAATAAGATGTGGCATGTGGTTGGGGTCATGTAGGGTAGGAGGATGGCACAAGGTTGATGTTATTCATGTTCATGATACCCTACTAATATGTTTATGGGATGAGTCATGCTGTTATGTGATATAACACATTAAGTTCTTGTTGGTTTTACATTTTTCAATAACACATTTGTATGTTTTTTTGACATGTGTAGTTGATACCTTGATTATTTTCTTCCTTTAACGTTTACTTAAATGTATTTTCTATTATAGTTAATGCCTATTGAATTGTTTATGACAAAATGACTTATATAAATTCTTTTTACAGAATGGACAGAAGTTGGATGTATGAAACCGATCGGATCTCAGACGATTTTTAAAACAATTTGGAGAGCTTTATAGATTTTTCATTTCACAATGCTTCAGATAGTGGTCGCATACACTGCCCATGTTCCAATTGTGTTGGTAGACCTTGGTTGAGCCGTGAAGAAGTCAGCTACCACATAACCAAAAATGGGTTTCAAGAAAACTAATTTCTGTGGTATCACAATGGGGAGAAAACGAAATCTCAAATTGGTGATGATCGAAATGAAAAGACTAGAATGGAGAATCTGTTAGATGATCGGTTTCCGTTTATTCGTCATCATGAAAAAGAAAGGATTTCGACTCAAGAAGACCAAACGGATTCGGTTTCCGTTGAAAATTTAGGAGAACGATCCATGGGTCATATGTGCCGTGTACGAATCAACCCCGCCACAATCGGAGATGCGGTGTGGCCGACACCACTCAAAGTGTCGGTCTTTTGTTTCAAAAAGACGTCATTTTAAGTGAAAATCATCAAGTGACATATGAAAAACCGACCAAAGGCATTCGGACTGTGTCGATACTTTAGAACAAGGATCCATGGGTCGTATGTGACGTGTACGAGTCAATCCCGCCTCAATCCGAGGATCGGTGTGGCCGACACTGTTCTAACTGTGTATCTTTTGTTTAAAATGGACAGGATTATAAGTTGAAAGAACAACTGGCATACGCAAAACCGACCAAACGCATTCCGAATCTGTTGATAATTTATCACAACGATCCATCAGTCATATGTGACATGTACGAGCCCACTCGGGCTCAATCCAAGTCGCGGTGTGGCCGAGATTAGTCTAAGTGGCTCTCTTTTGATTAAAATGGACATCATTTTAAGTACATATGGAAAATCGACCAAACGCATTCGTTTTCCGTTGAAACTTTAGGAGAATGATCCATGGGTCATATGTGAGGTGTACGAATCATCCCCGCCTCAATCCGAGGCGTGGTGTGGCCAACACCGCTCTAAATGTGTCTGTTTTGTTTAAAATGGGTAGGATTATAAGTGAAAAGAACTGGCATACGCAAAACCGACCAAACGCATTCGGTTTCCATTGAAACTTTAGTAGAACGATCCATGGGTCATATGTGACGTGTACCAATCATCCCCACCTCAATCAGATTCCACATATAATTGTCATCTAAATTTTAAATTGAATTATATATGAATTATGTATGTTTATGAATTGTAATTTAATTATGGATGTGTATAGTTTCAGGATCCATTATATGTTAAATGTGTATGAATTTGTTCATAATTGTATATTTATGTTTTATTTTATTACAGGTACAATAGTTGGATCGAAAATGAGGTGAAAATGAGTCCTGATGAGATGAGAGGTACCTGATGTACAGGGGAGAGGGGCTGTGCAAATTGAAGGTTGCTGCAATTTGCAGTATAGGGTATGCCAACGGTTTTAAACCGTTGGCATATAATCCTAAATAAGTTTTTACCAACGGTTCAATGAACCGTTGGTAATTATCTCTTTTCCCAATGGTTTAGAACCGTTGGGAAAGAGTTCACCCATGGAAAACTATCCCAACGGTTTTGAAGAACAGTTGGGATAGTTAAGGTATATTTGGTTTTCCCAACGGTTTGGGAGAAACTGTTGGGAAAAACTATCCCAACGGTTCACCCAAACCGTTGGGATAGAGTTCCTTCTGTCAGCCTACCCCAACGGTTTCCAGTAAACCGTTGGGAAAGGTTTTCCCCACGGCTTACTTCCCTACGGTTGGGAGAACCGTTGGTATATCATATACCAACGGTTTGAGGGGCTTTCCCAACGGTTGTGAACCGTTGGGAAATAGTGTATTTCCAGTAGTGTCTACATAACCAAAAATAATAATAACTGGCTATTTTATTAACTAATGGTCATAATATAAATCATCCAAATCAGAAAATAAACATAAATACAGAAAATAATATTTCCCAATAAATACATCTTCATTCATACAATTCATCATCCACTTCGATTCTTTCAAGGTTCAATATCCATTCCAAAATGAATATTGTATTACTGACTCTCGGTTTCTCTATAATAGTGTTGTTCATGGGTTTAATTATTCTAGGGGATCACGACGATCCAAATTTTTATATTTCACTTTATGTATCCTCTATTTATTCCCATATTAATATTTGGTATGATATTTTTTGTTGTTTTAGATTAAATTTAATGTTAATAAATAATTAAATATAGGGTTGTTGGTTTCTGGTATATGTTTTCAATCTCTTTACTATTCCTGGTTATACTAGTTCATATTAACACATGATCTATAAAGTACTTATAAAATTTAAAATTATTTATATGTTCTTTTATTTTAAAAAATAATTAAATTTTATGGAGAGGTAAGTGTTCCTCTATTTAAAGAAGAATATTTTAATGTTGTTAAACTCTTCCCCCCTTAAAGAATTTTCATTATTGAAATTTGTTTCAACCAAAAATGGTCCAATATACTATTGAATCAGTTTCCCTCTATCTGATTTGGAATTTAGAAATTTTTTTCAAAGTGGCCAGGCTCTCCACACTTGAATAAATGCACTGAAAGATGTTTATGCACTATATTTCCATTATTATCATAATTAAAGGGTTGTGGATTTTCATATCCATGATAATTTAAAGAAATTTGGCCATCCTTCCAACATTTATATCACATCCCACTTGCATGATTAAAATTACCTAAGTGTATTTTCCCATATTTATTCTACAAGTAATGTTGTATTTTATCCCTTTACTTTTCGTAGTTAGGGTCTCTCTCAAAGTTCTTATCAATCCTTCTATTTTTATCATTCTACCCATGGGACCATTTGTAATCTCAAAAATCCATTTCAAATTTGAGATCTCATTGTATTATCTCTTCATAACTCCCAAAGTCTTGAATTTACAATTATTTACATAGATGGATTATCAATCCTCCAAAGTATTTATTTGTCTTCCCAATAGAATTGATGACAAAGATTTAAGAAAAATATGCCTTCCTAATAAAATTCATCTCATAATTTCCCACCTATTCATTTTCCCTTTATTTAAAATTGTTGAATTACCTATCCATTTTGGTCTAGAGGGTATGAGGAAAATACTTTCTGAACAAAAAAATTGAAGTCTTCCCATTTTATAGCTTCCAACTCACCCCTTAGCTTTGTGTTATTGATCAGTGTCCACCATTGATTATCTTCTCCATCTAGGAGATATAAATCCAAAATAAATTTATATTCTTTTTAACAATGGATTATAAAAAATATATTTTTGATAGAATTCATCCATTGTTACACAATTAGTGGACCAGAGGTTCCTCTTAAAACATGTGGTAATTTACATAAGGAAGATTCAACTTCTATTTCTTCTTTACATGGAAAATTAGGATGTCCGAAAAGTTTATTTTCATTATTAATGACTTGAGTTAGCGGATTCATCATCATCATGAATTTTTCAACTCCATCTCCTCCCATATTGGGAAGGCCCACATCACTTTTTCTAATGCATCCATTTTTTCATGAGTCCTTCTATTTCTTGTCATGTTTTTAAGAATGATAAAACCTAAGTGATAAATGTTTTAATTATTTGGAATTTTATAATACCAATTCTAAATGAAATATTAATACGAATTTTTTTTAATATCATGCTTCTTGGATGATATACTTCAATATTAATAAAATGTATACATTTTCTATACATCATTCGTAGTGGTTTGTAAAAGAATGTAATTAACCAAAGCATATCCCCTAGGAGAGTCAAACCAGTTGTATATAAATCCCCATTTTCATACACCAATTTAGGATCGATTCATTCTCATTATTCCCTTTTTGTTGTTATTACCCCTAGGTACAACTATTCTAGAGCCACATCCACTTTTAGTGTCCAGAAATGGATATATTTTCTTGGAAACCATTTACGTAATACTTCATCGAAATAAAAGGACATTTACTTATACATAGACTATTAATTAGTTTTTTTACTAATTTTTTCTAAAACTAATTTATATAATTAACTGAACCATCTTTTGGTACCAACTATAGTGACCCACATTTTTATTTCATAAACATTTCATTACATGGTACAACATTTGGCAATACAATAGATCTTCTGAGGTGTAGTGTATTGGAATTTGTAACATATACACGAAAAGAAACATAAAAATTCTTCAAATCAACTTCAAAGGATTCTTTATAGGTTCATCTTAAGTTAATTAACACCATCTCATTTCTAAGGGGCATATATCGTAGAAAGGGGAGGTCATAAAGCCCAATACATGAATAAACAAAAGATATACATAGAATTTAACCATGAGTAATAAAAATAAACCATGATGATATGAAAATGGGTCTTGTAATAAAATAAATAACATGAATAATAACATAGAAATGTCGATAAAACATAAAAATGATATATTCATAAGAATATCACCAAGATATTTCTCCAGGGTTTCATAAATAAAAATTTCCAAGGTTATTCACCTATGTATTGTAAAAAAAATTCATATCTAAAGATTTATTATTTACCCAATTAATTAGATAACTATCAGGTTGAAACCTTCATATTTATTAATTCATGTGAACCGCATTGATCGTAATAAATCATTTCATTAATAAACTGATGATAATAATTAACGGGCTTCATATAAAATATTCACATAAATAAGTCCTTAAGGACATAAGAATTAGATAATTTCTAGCCCATTATAAGTGAATGTGGGTTTCATACTATTAAGTCGGTGATTAAATATATTATATTTAAATCTAGGTGAATTAATATGGGTAAGGAAGAGGTTTTGGTATTCACAATATAGGAATATTCCCTGAAAAGAGAAAATTTCAATAAATGATTACAGAAGTATGATGGTATAAAACATAGATTAAGAAAAATGAATAATGAAAGATAATGGAGGTATTAAATAGATACATAACCATTTTTTAAGTAATGGGAACATAAAAATTTCATTAAAATAAATAATCTTTGACATTACTAAGATTCACAAAAAGGAGGTATTTGAATGAAAAGGAAGAATATAATAATTCCCTCATATATAAGATCTTCTTATTAAAACATTATGACAGAACCTTCAGACATTGATGAAGACATTAAGAGAGTATTTGGGAAGTAAAATTACTAAAAATTCATGGCTTATGAATTTGGAGTAGAGATTTATGGGGAATGGGTGGAATTTATACAAGAGGATGGTTTGGTTTTAAAGGATTGAATATTGATTATTTTACTATATAAGCTAACCACTTCTAGTTGAAATTAATTACAACCAATTTAATTTATTATTAATTATTTATCAATAGGTTTTGGATTCCAAAGTCCTTAAAAAAACTAAAACTAACCATCCAAACATTCCATTTAATGCACACAAATCAAAAATTATTTTTTATTTCAAAAATCCTTTGTTGGTTCAAAAAAGACATTTATAAATTTTTAAATTAAAAAAATATTTTAAAATTAATTTTTATAATTATTAAATTCAATTTTTATTAAATTAAATGTTTTAAAATATTTTTAATATTCCTAAAATAATAATTAAGTCATAAATGATAGTTCTTATAAGTTAGTAATTTTTACTTTTCCCCCAAAAAAATCAACTTTGTCCCAAAATTCCCAAAAAACGAAAGTTAATTTCAATGTTTTGAGTCCAAAATTCAAATTAATTTTTCTAAAATAATTCTTTGGGTTAAAATTTGTTAAATTTTAAATATAAATTCATATTTTTTGAAAATTGTTAATTTTTTATAGAGTAGTAAATATTCCAACTGTTATAAAAATTTCTTTGTGCTTTGACAAAATATACAATCAATTAAAAAGTGGTTTATAAAATTATTTAATGGAATAACTTTTTTAAAAAATTATATATTTATCATAAAAAAATGAAAAGTAATATATTTATTTTTTCCAATAATACATTTTTAGTAATATAATAAAAAAATCCTAACAGTCAATTAAATTCATCTACATAACCAATAATAATAATGAACAACTTTTTTATTAACTAATGGTAAAAATTCCAAGAAAAAATATTAGAAAAAAATAAAGTTAGTTGATAATATTACCTTATAAATAAAAAAATATTATTACACTTTATCATTAACTTTGGCTCGATAAAGTTCAAGATCATTTCTAAAATAAATATTTCAATGTCCCTATTCTAGAAGCCACCCAGAGGCGCCCTGTACCAGGTAGGTCACATGGCCTCAAGCACATTTCCTTGAACGCCAAGGGCTGCCGACTAGTAGCGAGGGCCTTGGGTGTGATAATGTGGAAACTATGCCCTCATTTTCATAGTAACACAGTAGAAGTAATCATCATGCACTAGCGAAAGCAGTAATAATCCAAACAAGAGTAAAGAGCGGAAGATTGAAAGTAAGAAACAACTGGAGCACATATATAAATGATGTATGATACATATGTCTAGGAAAGTAGACAAACAAATAAAAATGATGGAAAACAAATAGTACTAAATCAAAGTACAAAAGAAATAGACAACATCTCCTTAGCATCGCAAGCATAAGCTTGGTCTTGTGCTCTCCAGCTCCACATCAAGTCTGGTACCTGATGTAGAAGGGCGCTTTCCCTTATTTATACCTATAGCAGTATAATATATTTGGTCCCAAAATTATGGAATAAACAGGGTGTGAGAGTAAATCCTAGTAGGCAATCACCCAAAGATTTTTTATTAACAGTTAGTGAGTAAATATGGAAGGTAATAAGCAAAGGTGCAGTAAACAAGAAGTACTCAGCATTAAACAATTCCACATATCAAATAAGTAGCTAATCAATCATGGTAACCCTCTGGTAAGTACACGCAGCCTATCCCATCTGGTTTAGATTTAATAATATATAAAGACTCTCTGGGGAAGAAACCACAGTGAATTCCCCTTATTGTCAAAAGTAATTCAAAGACTCTCTGAGAAATCTCACACGGTCAATTCCACTTATAGTCTAAAGTAATTCAAAGACTCTCTGAGGGAGATCACATGGTCAATTCCCCTCATAGTCTAAAGTAGTCAAGGACACTCTGAGGAATCTCACTCAGTCAATTCCCCTTATAGTCTATTACACGAGGTTCCCACGGCCCTGTGTAGGTCAATGAGCATAGAAAAGAAAAAACAGCCTAGGTAAACCTCAAGAACAACTTGGCTAATCTGTATATAGCATATCAAGCATATCATATAACAATAAACACTCCATCATACAATACTAGGAATGAGAAGAACATCAAGGAAGCCTAATAGGCCAATAGGACCAAACGTTCGTACACAAAACAAGCCTAGGAAACATAGACAAAGCATTGAAATCAACCATATTCATTTTTGAATAACCTCTACTCAGGCATACTAGCATGGCAGGAAATAAACAAGGGTAAAAAGGTAAACACGCAATACCTCGTTCAAGGGTATTGGTCAAAATTGCACATATTTCTCAAAGACATTCAACGAAAAGGCACAGACCACCTACCTCAGCATTGGGATATCAATATACTCTATCGTGGGCCCTTATATAAACCTAGAACATGGTAGATCTACAAAAACATCTAAAATAATCAACCCATGATATCTCATGAGATAGGAGAAAATAGAATACGGTGCTATAATAGAAAAGAGAACTCACAGATGCCATTCCAATGCAACTGACAGTGTTTGATTTAGAGGACGAACACTCACTTGGGGGTTCGTCAAAGATCAGTGGTTGTACGATGCACTTAGTCGAACAAGACATAGAAGGAGAACTTTCTGGTTATTAGACGCGACCCTTGTACGTTTAATGAAAAAAAATACATGGTGTGTACCTTTGAAGTACACGGTCTATACTTTCCTTTTTTATACTCTACTTTAGGCGGCCTCCAGGTCACCCCACACAGTCGTGTGTGTGGCCATTACACAGCCAGCACATGGCCTCCTATGGTAATGCAGTACAAGGCGTGTACTCGTATTTTATAGGGCGTGTACTTCAGAAAATTCCAAAAAATCCTCTTTTTCTAAAAAAAGACCAGAAAAGGAAAACATACCTGGAAAGAAGATCTGGGTTCCTACAAACCTCCCCCTTAAAGAAAGTCATACGAATTTCCCTAGCACAGTGTAGAAGAAGAAACCCCCAATAGCTTCTGCCGCTATGCTCGTACATTGGCCTCGCTCTCCCAAGGTGCGTCCTGTACCCGTCCGTGTTGATATAGCACCCGTACTAGGGGAACAGACCGGCCATGAATAACCTCTGTATTATGATAAAAAATCAGGATAGGATACTCCTTGAATGATGCATCCACTTCTATCTCAACCTCCGTAGGTTGAAATACATGAGACAGGTCTGAAAAGTAAATTTGAAGATGAGAAATGTGAAAAACATCATGCACAGGCCAGTACATCTGGGGTAACTACAACCGATAGGCAATTGGACTAACTCTATCCACAACCTCAAACGTCCCAACATACCTCGGTGAAAGATTACCATGTATCCTAATTATTCTGTGCCCTAACCATGGTGTTACATGTGGGAAAACCTGATCCCTGACCTCGAACTCCAGAGGTCATCTCTGAGGATCAGCATAAGACTTCTGTCGTGACTGTGCAGTAGCCATCCTCTTCCAAATCCAGCTTATTTTCTCTATGGTCTCCTTGACCAGAAGAGGTCCTATCAAATATTCCTCTCCTGCCTCTATCCAACATAAGGGTGATCGACATGGCCTACCGTACAAATCCTCATAAGGTGCCATCTGAATAGTTTCTTGAAAACTATTGTTGTAGGAAAACTTCATAAGAGGTATGTGCTTCTCCCAAGAGCCACCAAAATCCAGGATGCAAGCTCGGAGCATGTCCTCAAGCACCTGAATCGTATGCTCTGACTGGGCATCTTTCTAGGGGTGGTAAGTTGTACTCAAAAGTACCTCTGTAACCAAAGCCTTCTGAAGCCCCTGCCAGACCTGAGAAGTGAAACAGGTATCCCTGTCTGAAATAATTGAGTGTGGAACTCCATGCAGACATACAATCTCACGGATGTAAAACCATCCCATATAATCAACACTGAAGGCCTCCTTCATCTATAAGAAGTGGAAAACCTTCATGAGTCTGTCAAGGACAACCCAAACTACATCATTCCATCGAGGTCACCTCGGAAAACTAGTCACGAAGTCTATCGCGATGTCGTTCGAATTCCACTCGGGAATGTTTAAATGCTATAAAAGTCTTTTTTGTCGTTGATTCTCTGGCTTCGCCTGCTGACAGGTGGAAAAACTCATGAAAAAAAACCAATAATATCTCAATTCATACCTAGCCACCAATACTGACGGTGTAGTTCACGACACATCTTGGTGATGCCAGGATGAACTTCCAAAACTGAGGAATAAATGTCTTGCATCATCACCCCCAAGTTTGTCTGTTGGCACCCATACACACCCCTAGAAATGCAAGATCTCATCCTCACCTACATTCCATCCAGGAATATTTTTCTCTCCTGACATGATTTCTAGTAGGATTAGGCCTTCTGATTCTGATGGTTTCCTTATTCTCACCCGATCAAGAAGAGTAAACGTAACCGCTACAGAAGAAATAGATGTCTTCCCCTGTCTGTCGTGCACCTCTAAATGTATCACAGAGAACATAGCCATAAGCTTCCACTCACTCCTGGCCTCCTGAACTTCCTGTAACTGGGTCCTCCGTCTCAGCGCATCAGCCACTATGTTTCCCTTCCCTGGCATATAGGCAAGCTCAAAGTCAAAAAACATAAAATAATCTACCCACCTTCGCTGTCTCAAATTTAGATCACACTGAGTGAATATGTACTTGAGATTCATGTGTTCAGTGAAAACCACAAAATTCTCTCCCAGAAGATAATGTCTCCACCAGCATAAGGCAGGAACAACTGTTGCCAACTTGAGATTGTGCGTCGGGTAATTCTTCTCGTGTGGCCTCAACTACTGATACCCATACGCTACGACTCCCTCTCCCTGTATAAGCACAACTCCTAGAACAATACCTGAAGCATCACCATAAACAGTATAGCTCTTTCCCGGATCTAGAAACACTAGTATCGGTGCTGAATTCAACCTCCCTTTCATCTCTTAAAAGGCTGACTCACATGAATCTGACCACAAGAACCTTGCACCCTTCTTAGTCAGACCCATTAGTGGTGTCTACAAGCGCCAAAAGTCTTGTATAAAGCGGCTGTAGTATCCATCCAGCCCTATAAAGCTTCGTACCTCAAATACATTCTTCGGATGCTCCCAGAAAACTACTACTCTCACTTTCTCTAGGTCTACTGATACTCCTGTCTCTGAGATAACCTGACCCAAGAAGTAAATCTGGTCCATCCAAAATTGGCATTTTGAGAGCTTAGCATATAATTGATCCTCTCTCAGTGTACTCGAAACAATATCAAGATGAGTATCATGGTCATGTCGAGTGTGAGATTACAGCAAGATATCATCCCCGAAGACCACCATGAAAGAATCCAAGTGTAGGTGGAGAACTCGGTTCATCAGTTCCATGAATACTGCAGGTGAGTTCATGAGACCGAACGGCATAACCATATACTCTTATAGACCATACCAACTCCGAAAGGTTGTAAGAGGTATATCGTATGGTCTAACGCACAATTTATGGTAACCGGACCACAAGTAAATCTTTGAGAACACCCGAGATCCTCGAAGTTGATCAAAGATATCATCAATCCTTGGAAAGAGATATCATTTCTTTACCATCAACTAGTTTAGCTTCCGATAATCCACACAAGCCTGAGGGTACCGTCTTCCTTCTTCGCTAATAGGATAGGTGAACCCCAAGGATAAGTATTGGGTCAGATGAAACCCTTGGCCTGCAACTCCTCCAACTATTTCTTGAGCTCCTACAACTCTGGTGTAGCCATCCTATAAGGAGGAATGGACACCGGTGCCACTCCTAGAACAATCTCAATATAAAATTCTACCTCACGATCCAAATGAAAATCCAAAAATTCATCTGGAAAGACATCCCTAAAATGATCCACCACCAGAGGAAAGTCTAACTACGAAGTCCCCTGGTCATCCAGATATAGACTAGCAATCTGGCCAATAACTCCTCCCAACCCATGATGCTCGAGTCCCACTATGCTCGCCTGGACATCCTATTTGCTTTTATGAAGAAAGGATCCACCCTCTGGTGATATTAAACTCACCCTATGGAGATAACAGTCGACGAATTATAAGAAGGGAACTAGCCAGTCCATTCCGAGAATGACATCATAGCATGTCATCTCTAGTACATAAGAAGTGACATCCACCAAACTCTAGAGGGAACTCCTTACACTGACGTACACTAGTTGTTATTGTACCCAACGGAGTGTCTAGCATCAAGATATCAGTAGAAGAAAAGATGCAGAGACCAAGGCTCTTCACAATATCAATAGATATAAAGCTATGGGAAGCCCCTTTATCGAAAAGAGCATAAGCTAAAACTGAGGCTACTAAGATCATGGCTTGAATGGTAGAGGGTCTTGGATCATTCTCCTTCTAGGTTTTCTCCACTAAAAAATTCTATAAGAACCCAGACCTTCTTTTCAGGTAAGTTTTCCTTTCCTGGTCATTTTTGAGGAAAAGAGGAATTTCTGGAAATTTCTAAAGTGCACGTTGTGTACTTTATGAGTACACGTCGTGTACTAGGTTACCACCAGTAGTTGTGTGCTAGCACTATAGTGGCCACACACACATCCATGTGGGGGTGATTTGGAGGCTGCCTAAAGCAGAGTACGGAAGCGGAAAGTACATGTTGTGTACTTCAAAAGTACATACCGTGTATTTTTCTTTTTTTCATTAAATGCATTGGGGTCGCGTCTAATGGCCAGAAACACCTTCTTCTTGGTTTCGTTCAGCCGAGAGCTTCCATATGGCCTCTATCTTCCTTCAAGCCTCCAACCAAGCATCTGAACTCCAATTCGACTGCCATCGATTACGTTGGGATTGCCTTAGTAAGCTCTCTCTTCGGCTTGAACTTTGTTTCATGATTCCTCTTCTTTCTAAAGTTATCATCTGTTTAACATTTTGGACATTTTTGTAGATCTATGGTGTTATAGGGTGATTCAAGCTTTGAGTTACACATATATCATTCCAAAAACACCGATGTAGGTGGTTTGTGCATTTTTGTTGAAAGTCTTTGAGTATTATGTGCAATTTTGAACAATACCCTTGAACGGGGTATTGCATGTTTATCATTTTACCCTTGTTGATTTCCTTCCATACATGTATGCTTGTGTAGATGTTAATTGGATTGGAATAGGTTTGATTTCTAGGATTATGATGTTTTACCCACGCATGATCTATTTACGACCATTTGGTCCTGCTTGGCCTTTTTAGCCGCCTTGCCAGTTTTCCATGCCTGTTGCTGTAGGGTAGAGAGTTTGCATTCTGACATGCTTGGTATTATGTAGACTGGTTAGCCAAGTATTTTTGTAGGTTTACTTTGTCCATATTGCATTACTATTCTTGTTGACCTACACAAGGTCGTGATAACCTGGTGTAATAGACTATAAGGGGAATTGACCGATTGAGCTTCCTCAGAGAGTCTTTGAGCACTTCGGGATGTAAGGGGGATTGACCGAGTGATCTTCCTTAGAGATCCCTTGACTACATTAGACTATAAGGGTAATTGACCGAGTGAGCTTCCTCAGAGAGTCCTTGACCTTTGGGATATAAGGGGAATTGACTATGTGACCTTCCTCAGAGAGTCCTTGACTACCTTATACTATAAGGTGAATTGACTATGTGATCTTCCTCAGAGAGCCTTACTTTAATTTAGACTATAAGGGAAATTGACTGTGAGTTCTTCCTCAGAGAGTCTATTTATATATTCTTGTGATAGAACCAGAGAGGTTAGACTGAGTGTACTTACCATAGGGTTTCTTTTACTTGTTAGGTTGGACCATAGGGGATGGGCAGTGAGTACTTCCCAAAGGGTTACCTATTTGTGTTTAGTTTTTTTTAGCTGTTTCTTGAAATTGAAACTGTGGATTTTTTACTGCTGAGTACTTCATGTTTACTGCTTTCTATAATTTTAACTGCCATATATTCACTAACTATTAGGCATAGATCTTTGGGTGTTTTCCTACTAGGATTTAGTCTCACACCCTGTTTGGGCCATGCTTTTGGGCCCAAACAGATTATATTGCTGCAAGTATAGATAAGGGAAAGCACCCTTCTACTTCAGGTACTTGACTTTTTGTGGAGCAGGAGAGCATGGGACCAAGATTAGTCTTGCGATGCTGTGGAGCTCTAATCTGTTTATTTTTTACTTTGGTTTAGTACTGTTTGTATTCGTCATTATGAATTTTTTGGTTGTTTTCCTAAATATATACATCATGCATCATTTTATATATATGTGCTCTAGTTGTTTATTATTACAGTCTTCTGTTGTTTACTGTTGTTGGATATTTCCTGATTTCTCTATTGTATATTTGTTTCTCTTCCGTTGTGTTACTCTGACAATGACATAATAGTTTCCCCACTATCTCACCCAAGGCCCTCACTGCTAGTCAGCAGCCTCTAGCGTTCGGGGAAATGCGCTTGAGGCCATGTGACTAATTGGGTACAGGGAGCCTCTGGGTGGCTTCCAGAACCGGGACGTTACAAACTGTTATTAGAGGATTCTTTTATCATGACATACTATTTGGAGCCTTTATCCTAGGATAAAAAGGGAGTGTTACATGGTAATAATATGTGCCCGGGACTAGCTAAACCGTGTACAGGGAAAAGCCAATCTACCTTGTTTATTTCAATTTTCTGGTTTGCAAGTTTACAGTTGATTTGATTTCACCGTTGGGTGGTTCACATGTTTGTGATGTTACCGTTGATGTTATTGAGGTTCTATTTCTGTCGCAACCAGATGAGATGAGTGTATGATATATCATGCATCATATAGGCATTTTCTAAAAATCACATGTCATTCATTCTTTCCATGCCATCTAGGATGCATTAGTGATTACAAGTTGTTGTGACAGATGTTTTGTAGAATATGAATGTTATTGTGATATATTCCTTGATAAGAATACCTACTATTTGATAGGATATTTTTGTGTAAGTTTTTGTTGAATGAATGCCAAAATTTGTTTCTTGAGGTGTTATGGGCCCTCATGGACCGAAATTTGGTGGATCATTACCTTGTTTTCCTTGTTAAAACATGTATAAGATGCCAAGCATTGATTCGGAGGGATTATGGGACCTCACAGATCAGAATTTGTCACTTTCAATGTATTTTTCAGTGTTTTTCTACGTCCGGAGTAGTTTATGAGGATTACTATCTAGAAAAACCAATAATACATGCCGTGTAGTTTTGACTAGACTCCATGTGTTCTTCTGTTTGGGAAGAAAAAGTTTTTCATAAGTACACTTCGTGTACTCTATGTACACACTTTGTAGTCTCTAACTGTGTCATAGGTCGTGTGGGTAGAGACACTGAATGAGTAAATTCTGGTGGGAACATGTTGTGTACAAGTTGAACACTCCGTGTAGTCTGACCCAGGTATCTGGTTGTGTCACTAACAACCCGGTTCGGTGTTATCCTTTCACGTACATGTAGTGTCCACCTTGAACATGCCATGTAGTGTGATCCATGTTTCATTTCATGTCACTAACAACACAGGACAGGTGAAGCATGTCAAGTACATGATGTGTCTACTTTGAACACGCTGTGTAGTCTTGTCTTAGGAGAGCCGTGTGGCTTAACCATGTAGAAGGACTCGGGCAGGGAAAGAGGAATCAAGTACATGCCGTGTGTTAATACAACACACTGTGTTTTTGGGGTGTTACACGACCAGTTTATGTAGGAGTACACACCCATGTAAATGACTTAAGGGAACATGCTGTGTAGGAATTGTAGATGCCCTGTAGTCATGTTTCGTAAAACTTGGGTGATTACTTTCTTCTGTTACCTTCTTAAACTTCTATTTTTTAGTCCTTGAAAATGTTGTTTTAAGTTGTGTGATTGACCTTGCAGAGCCATTCCACCGAGAGGTCCTCCGGTTGTATGCCAATTTCTAGGCGGTGATCAAACACTAGACAAGGCTAATCAGGGATTACCTGCAGATCCTCCAGTTGTTCCAGCCTTAGAACCAGCCATTGTACCTAACATAGGTGTTGATGCATATTTTAGGGAGATATTTTTTAGGATGATTCAGACCTTTCAGGGAGCACCACCTCTTACCCCGTCGATGGAAGAATTGATGTGGGTCTTTCAGCCGCAGCATCCTCCCACCTTCTCAGGGGATGATGGACCCCAGGCTGCAAAGTCAAGGCTAAAATCCACACTGATGATTTTTGATCATTTGGAGATACCTAAAGAGAAGAAGGTGAATCCCTCTACCTAAATGTTTCGAGACTCCTCCAAGAGGTGGTGGTATGTGATCTCATAGGTGGGACATCAACAGAATATGGCTTGGGATGAGTATCGACGCATCTTCTCCAATTACTTCTATCCGGAGACTTTAAGGTCCAATCGAGCCTAAGAGTTAATGATTTTGGAGTAGGGTACTCTTACTGTTATGGAGTATTACTCTATCTTCACAGAGCTTCAGTGTCTCACAGCTATTCCGGGAGGTCATGAGTTGTTCCTTGCACAGAATTTTGAGGATGGTCTGAGGCTTGACATCTGATCAGAGGTGAACATGTTTAGGTTGACATTGATATCATTTATCATCAACTAGGAACTTATAAAAGAGTAAAATTTGAGGGATTTTGGATCTGTGAGCTAGGGAGTTTTGGTATCCAGAGTTAGTATTCCTCCTACTGATAGCAGGAAGCACCGTTGGGAGTCTTCACGTGGAGATCAGAGTAGGTGGGATGCATCTTCTGGTAGCTATGTGGTGTGCTACCAGTGTAAGAAGGGCGATCATATGAGTCTACATTTCCTGATAGACCCATTGGAGTGTCAATATTGCGGAAAGATGGGTCACCTTCAGCCTTTCTGTCCGATATTTTCACCAAAAGCTAGTGACAGGGGTTTTCTATGACTCCTCATTCAGGAGCAGTACCACCATTTTCTCACCAGTTAGGGAACAAGAGTTCTTCCGGCCATTCAGGCCAAGGTGGATGTCATGGTCAGGGTATCCATTCGCCTAGTTTTCATTGACAGCATGGTGGAACAGCTCAGAGTGGTCAGGTAGGCTCCCAGGGTCATGGTATAGGTTAGACTTTTGTAGTAGAGTACACCCGGTAGGAGAAGGATCATGAACCCTCTACAGTTCGATGTATGATCTTAGTAGCCTCAGTTTTTGATTCTGCTCTTTTCGATACAGATGCTTCTCATATATTTATATCTTTTCCTTTTGAGGAGATCCTTGCTCTCTGCATCTTTTCCTCTTCCAATATATTAATGCTAGAAACTCTGTTGGGGACTAGAACGGATAGTGTATGTCAGTATAGGGAGTTACCTCTAGAGGTTAGTGGGTGTCACTTCCTATGGGATCTCTATGTCCTAGATATGATAGGCTATGATTTCATTCATGGGATGGACTGGTTAGTTCCCTTCCAAGCAGTCATCGATTTTTATCATCGTAGTGTGAGTTTAGTATCCCAAGAGGGTGGATCCTTTATTCATAGGTGTGAGTGGGATGTCCAGGCGAGCAGAGCAGGACCTGAGCATCATGGGTTGGGTGGAGTTATAGCCCATATTTCTAGTCTATATCTGAATGACTAGGGGAATTCATAGTTAGACTTTCCCCCAGTGGTGGATCGTTTTAGAGATTTCTTTACAGAGGACTTTTCAGGTTTTCCTCCAGAGCGTGAGGTAGACTTTTCTATTGAGCTTGTTCTAAGGGCGGCACCGATGTTCATTCATCCTTATAGGATGGCTTCTCCTGAGTTGTATGAGCTCAAGAAGTAGTTGGAGGAGTTGCATGCAAAGGGTTTCATCCGACCCAGTACATCCCCTTGGGGTTCCCATGTTCTATTTGTGATGAAGGAAGACGGTACCCTTAGGCTTTGTGTGGACTATCAGAAGCTAAACCAGTTGATGGTCAAGAACCTATATCCCTTAGCAAGGATTGATGATCTCTTTGATCAGCCTCAAGGAGTCCGGGTGTTCTAGAAGATTGACCAGACATCTGGTTACCATAATTTTTGTGTTATACCATCAGATATACCTCTTATAGCCTTACAGAGTAGGTATGGTCTATATGAGTATATGGTTATTCCGTTCGGTCTCACAAACGCGCCTACAGTTTTCATGGCATGGATGAACTGAGTGTTCCATCCATACTCGGAATATTTCTTGGTTGTCTTCGTGGATGATATCTTGGTGTACTCTTACACTTGACATGACCCTTCCAGAGATCTTGAGATCGTTTTGAGTACACTAAGAGTGCAACAGTTATATGCTAAGCTCTCAAAATGCCACTTTTGGATGGATTAGATTCACTTTTTGGGTCTTGTTATCTCAGAGACAGAAGTATCAGTAGACCCAACGAAAGTGAGAGCAGTAGTCTCTTGGGAGCATCCAAATAAAGTCTTTTAGGTGTGAAGTTTTCTAGGTATAGTCGGATACTACAGACTCTTCATTCTGGAATTTTCACACTTAGAAACACCACTGATGGGTTTGACTAAGAATGGTATGAAGTTCTTATGGTCAGATTCTTGTTAGTCAGCCATTCAGAAGCTGAATGGGAGGTTGACTTCAGCATAGATACTAGTCTTTCCAAAGTTAGGAAAGAGATATACTATTTTATTTTATGCATCAGGTATCGGGATGGGAGCTGTTCTTATGCAGGGAGATGGAGTCATTGTGGATGGGTCTTGGTAGATGAGGCCACATGAGATGAATTACCTGACGCATGGTGTAACGACCCGAAATTTTTTTAAATAAAGTTTGGTTCCCAATTTTATGTGTTATTGTTATTCTCAACAAAAACGTTTTATTTGATAAACATGATTATAATTAAAATGAGATCAGTGGGTTTTGACTATTATATAACCATCGGTCAATATGACCGCTGTGAACAAAATGTTTTGATATAAGTAATCTTGGTTAATTATTATAGAAAGAAGATTCGATGGCCTCACCTAGTAGTCTTGGACCGATCGAAGCCCATCTAACAGAGCTTGGGAAGGAGGTAGCACCACTGGGCTTTGCTCTGGATCAAATCCAAGCCGAACTTCATCATGTGAAGCTGGAACGGAATCGCCTTCGTGAGAAGTTCAAACTGATAGAAATTACTACTCGGGCAATGTTGACTGAGCCGCCCCAAGCTTCAATCACCCTAGCACACCTTACTCTTAGGTCCTATGCTGGTATTATAAGGGGTTATGTAACGAGACCGTAACTACCTTGTGTAATCCTTGTTTTAAATAAAAATTGGGATTTCTTCTTATGATGAAGTTTATGAATTTTGAAATGACCGGATAAATATAGTATGCATATTTTTGATGAATTTTAGAAAAAGGATATTTTAAAAATTTTTATGTAAACCCTAAATAATTAAAAATGTGTAATGATTTTCAAAAAATGGTCTTCTGCAATTATGTTCAGTACTAAATTTAGAGTCTAATAAGATCAACTTGATTTTTGATGAATAGTAAATTATGAATAGTGATTTTACGCTTAGGATTAGTAATGTGACCAAATGGATTAGTAATTTTCACTTAAAGAAAGTTTTAGTATAATTTAGACACCTTGGTTAAGTAATGTGATTCAATAAAATGGGTAAATAACGGTTTCATAAATTATTAATCAAGTATTAGTTTTTTCGGATGAATAGTGTTTTTTAATTAAAAATTTAATTAAAAATAATTAGAAAATTATTTTTATAAAAATGACTTTATTTTTGAACTCAGAGCATCGATATTATGTTAAGGTAATTTTTGGGGATTTTTCTGAAAAAAAATGAATTTTCGATGAATAGTGTATTTATTTAAAAATAAAATTAAAAATATTTAGAAAATTATTTTTATAAAATGGAGTTCATTTTTGAAATCATAGCATTGATATTTGGTTAAGGTGAAATTTTGGGATTATTCTGAGAAAGTTGAATTTTCAGTGAATAGTAAAAATACCGTTTTAGGGTTTCGGTATGTTTAATGACATCATAATGATGTCATGATGATGTCATGAGATCTTTTGAGGGTTGACCGGCCAAGGGTGATGAATTATTGTTTTGGGGGCCCCATGTGGCCTAACTCCATGATAAATGCCAAGGGAGAGCCCATGGGTTTGAGAAAAGCACATGTGAGGTGTCCTTTGGCCATTAATGCTTTGTCCCCTCACTTTCCCTATAAATACCCACCCTTTCCTCCTTTAGTTTTCACTCCCAACTCTCCCCCAACGAAGTTCTGGTCTTCTTACCTTCCAAGGAGTCCTTCCAAGGTGCCCCCAAGCCCTCAAGGTCCCAACCTTTGAGGTTTAAGAGTTACATTTTAAGGTAAGGGATCCGACCTCTCTCTTTCTTTTCAAGTAATATCTTTTATGTCTTTTCTTTTATACTCCATGTTCTTATGTTGGAGGATGTTCTTTTATATTCATCCTACTGCCTATTTCATGTTCATATGATGAGATACCCCCCCCCCCCTTGCTCTCATCAATTCGTTTTAAGAATGTTTAAGTGGCGCCGTTAGGCTGCCGAATTTTTAAGGGATTCTTTCACCTTCCTCGTTTTCAAGTTCTATTTTCATTCAAGTCTTTCATGTTCCTTTTTATTATGTTAGGGTATGATCTTTAAATTATCATACTGATATTTTATTATCATATGATGAGAGACCCCATTTGATCTCTTCAATTCAGTATTTTGATGTTTTAAGTGGCGCCGTTAGGCTGCCGAATTTTTAAGTGGTTCTTCACCCTTCTCGTTTTGAAGTTCTACTTTCATGTCAATTCTTTCAAGTTCCTTTTTGTTATGCTGGGGAATTATCTCTATATCTATCATACTGAACTCTTATGTTCACATGATTAGAGATCCTATTTGATCTTTTCAAATCATTTTTTGTTGAGGTTTAAGTAACGCCGTTAGGCTGCCAAACTTTCATAAGAGAAATCTAATTTTTTTCTTCCTTCCATGTTTTTCATTTCAAATGGTATGTCCTTGAAATCTCATTACCATGATCATGTATCCTTCTTATTCTGTCCATGTACTATTTTATGGGTCATTTATGAATGTTTGACCCATTTTACCTCTCTTTTAATGTCTTCTAAAACCTCGGAACATTGCCGTTATGCTGCAGAATTTCTGTCTCAAAATGTCTATCTCGTTTTCTAAAGTCCTTTTATTTTATTAAGTGAATACTCATAGCTCTTTCTTCTAAAGGGGTATTCACATATATTCCAAAATGTTCTATTTTAAATTATGGGATTTACATACATGAGACCCACCTTCCTTTTCTGTGGGTTTTAAAGTGATATAAAGATCATGTCTTTAAAGCAGTTTTTAAAAAAAGTTATGATTATGAAATGAAACCCATTTCCTTTATGCTATATGGGTTATTTATGAAATGTTTGATGATGATATGTGTGGATCACATGATAATAAAGGCAAATTTAAGGGTGCGCCCTGATAGCGCTCCAATGCATTGGGTAATGATGTAACCACTAGAGATTACAATTTTCATGATACCTTGGTGAATAACCTTGGTAATTTTCAAATGACACCTTGGGGATGGACCTTGGTGATATGTTCATGATTGTCTATGTTAAATGATGTAGCCACATCTTCAAGTTATGAAAAATGTTATTTTTATTATGAAATGCCTCATGATTTCTTTCTCATGCCTTAAAGTTCTTTTCATGTCCTTACTGAAGTATCTCAAGTTCACATGTAAAATGTTCATCTTGTTTCCCTTACTGGGCATGTTGCTCACCCTTTCTTTTGATGTATGTCCCCAGGTTATGAGATGCAGAAATGAACCTAGGATGAACATAAGGAGAAGCCTTTCATGTGTTTAAGAAGAATGTTTTTTTTTGTTTCATGTTTTATGTTCCTGGTTTCCAAGACACTAAACCTTAAAGATCCTCGGTTTTGTAAAATGTAATGAAAGTTTATGTGATAAAAAGGCGGGATGCTATAGTTGGTATCAAAGGATGGTTTAGTTATTTGTGGAAATTAGGATATGAAAACTCTAGGATGAACCCTATAGAAAAGTTTAATATAGGAAATCTTCCTGGTATTTTGGTGAGTATTGAGTAAGGGGTTGCCAAGCAAATACATCCCTGTCTGGATACGAGCAGGTAGAGGTGGCTCTGGCACAGATGTACATAGGGGTAAAACCCGAAAACACCGCTTTGAGCTAGACTCGAACGGGAACTGGTACACGACAACGGGCCTTGCTGCACTCTTGGTTATGACACTCCCGGGGGATATGCTTTGGTAAATTCATAAGCTTGGTATGAACCATTGTTAAAGGAACAAAGATAAAATAAAATAAAGGTTCACATAAGAATATATGATCATTCATAACCTAGATGGGAACCTAGGAGATCACAAGTTAGGGTATACCTTTCATATACAAGTTATCCTTATATGCTTTCTGTTCCTTTTCATGATTATTAGCTAAGTACTTAAGCCCCTAATTATGCTTTCTATTCTTAGTTAATGGTGGGAAATGGAAGAACATGTTCCGACAACCAATGTGATAGGAAATGCGATGATTTTCGTATTAATATGACAGGGATGATTAGGGGATTAAAATATGATTATTATTTTGGAAGACGTTCATTATTTTGGGAACCATATTTGATCGAGGTAAATAGATTACTACGATATTTTCATTGAGGAGTAAGGTTGACTTATATTTTGAGGAATCGAGGAATTTAAGGTGAACTTATAGTAATTTAGGTTACTTATGGGAATGACTAACCTATCTTGGGTAAAATATGTTTAGGTTAGATATTTTTTTTTATAAGATGTTAGGAGTGGTTGATGTTGTCTGGAGATGAACAATGAAGTTGTTTTGGAAGACTATGTTATCAAATCCTTATTGTATTTGGGTTTTAATCTTAGTTTGGTTTGTTTTGAGGAATTTTAAGGACCGTTATTTATGGAATGGTCTATGATGAACTTTGGGTAGTACCATGGAACTTTGATGATTTAAAAGTAGTTTCCATTCCTATGGGATTCTTTCTTTTTGAAGAGCTGTTTTACCTTAACCTTTCTATTTTTGGGATAATGTTTAAAGATAGAAGAAATAGATAGTTAATCTTTTGTAGATTATGTGATTCTATAGAAGATGATTCTTGTGCTTTTATGAGACCAAGTGTTTTTGAATTCTCATCATTTGGAGAAAAGATTAGTGTTGGTAGGGACTTGTTAAAGGATGAAACTCTACTTGAAGGTAGGTATATTTTCTTATGTTTTTGTCCTATGTAGTAAATGAAATCCTCAAAATTATGAAAATAAACGCAAAACAAAAATGTTGTTGGTTTACGTTTCCTACTAGGTAATCAAAGACCGTTTACACACATCATATGTTTGGGATTTTCTCAGGTTAACTTTCTTCTAATCATGTTCTCTATCACTCTCCCTCAGAACTTGACCCTTTGTTTTTTCCTCCATGTCCATGTTTTCCTACATGGAACCCTAGTGTGGGTTAACTCGGGTGACCTTTGTACTTCCCTTTCCTTATTTTAAAGTAATAGTTTTACTGACTCCTTTTCCGATGTCGGACTTTCAATGAAATTTCAAAACCCAATTTTAAAATTGCGAGGACGCAATTTCTTAAGGGGGGAAGATTGTAACGACCCGAAATTTTTTTAAATAAAGTTTGGTTCCCAATTTTATGTGTTATTGTTATTCTCGACAAAAACGTTTTATTTGATAAACATGATTATAATTAAAATGAGATCAGTGGGTTTTGACTATTATATAACCATCGGTCAATATGACCGCTGTGAACAAAATTTTTTGATATAAGTAATCTTGGTTAATTATTATAGAAAGAAGATTCGATGGCCTCACCTAGTAGTCTTGGACCGATCGAAGCCCATCTAACAGAGCTTGGGAAGGAGGTAGCACCACTGGGCTTTGCTCTGGATCAAATCCAAGCCGAACTTCATCATGTGAAGCTGGAACGGAATCGCCTTCGTGAGAAGTTCAAACTGATAGAAATTACTACTCGGGCAATGTTGACTGAGCCGCCCCAAGCTTCTATCACCCTAGCACACCTTACTCTTAGGTCCTATGCTGGTATTATAAGGGGTTATGTAACGAGACCGTAACTACCTTGTGTAATCCTTGTTTTAAATAAAAATTGGGATTTCTTCTTATGATGAAGTTTAGGAATTTTGAAATGACCGGATAAATATAGTATGCATATTTTTGATGAATTTTAGAAAAAGGATATTTTAAAAATGTTTATGTAAACCCTAAATAATTAAAAATGTGTAATGATTTTCAAAAAATGGTCTTCTGCAATTATGTTCAGTACTAAATTTAGAGTCTAATAAGATCAACTTGATTTTTGATGAATAGTAAATTATGAATAGTGATTTTACGCTTAGGATTAGTAATGTGACCAAATGGATTAGTAATTTTCACTTAAAGAAAGTTTTAGTATAATTTAGACACCTTGGTTAAGTAATGTGATTCAATAAAATGGGTAAATAACGGTTTCATAAATTATTAATCAAGTATTAGTTTTTTCGGATGAATAGTGTTTTTTAATTAAAAATTTAATTAAAAATAATTAGAAAATTATTTTTATAAAAATGACTTTATTTTTGAACTCAGAGCATCGATATTATGTTAAGGTAATTTTTGGGGATTTTTCTGAAAAAAATGAATTTTCGATGAATAGTGTATTTATTTAAAAATAAAATTAAAAATATTTAGAAAATTATTTTTATAAAATGGAGTTCATTTTTGAAATCATAGCATTGATATTTGGTTAAGGTGAAATTTTGGGATTATTCTGAGAAAGTTGAATTTTCAGTGAATAGTAAAAATACCGTTTTAGGGTTTCGGTATGTTTAATGACATCATAATGATGTCATGATGATGTCATGAGATCTTTTGAGGGTTGGCCGGCCAAGGGTGATGAATTATTGTTTTGGGGGCCCCATGTGGCCTAACTCCATGGTAAATGCCAAGGGAGAGCCCATGGGTTTGAGAAAAGCACATGTGAGGTGTCCTTTGGCCATTAATGCTTTGTCCCCTCACTTTCCCTATAAATACCCACCCTTTCCTCCTTTAGTTTTCACTCCCAACTCTCCCCCAACGAAGTTCTGGTCTTCTTACCTTCCAAGGAGTCCTTCCAAGGTGCCCCCAAGCCCTCAAGGTCCCAACCTTTGAGGTTTAAGAGTTACATTTTAAGGTAAGGGATCCGACCTCTCTCTTTCTTTTCAAGTAATATCTTTTATGTCTTTTCTTTTATACTCCATGTTCTTATGTTGGAGGATGTTCTTTTATATTCATCCTACTGCCTATTTCATGTTCATATGATGAGATACCCCCCCCCCCCCTTGCTCTCATCAATTCGTTTTAAGAATGTTTAAGTGGCGCCGTTAGGCTGCCGAATTTTTAAGGGATTCTTTCACCTTCCTCGTTTTCAAGTTCTATTTTCATTCAAGTCTTTCATGTTCCTTTTTATTATGTTAGGGTATGATCTTTAAATTATCATACTGATATTTTATTATCATATGATGAGAGACCCCATTTGATCTCTTCAATTCAGTATTTTGATGTTTTAAGTGGCGCCGTTAGGCTGCCGAATTTTTAAGTGGTTCTTCACCCTTCTCGTTTTAAAGTTCTACTTCCATGTCAATTATTCCAAGTTCCTTTTTGTTATATTGGGGTATGATCTCTATATATATCATACTGGACTCTTATGTTCATATGATGAGAGACCCCATTTGATCTCTTCAATTCAGTATTTTGATGTTTTAAGTGGCGTCGTTAGGCTGCTGAATTTTTAAGTGGTTCTTCACCCTTCTCGTTTTGAAGTTCTACTTTCATGTCAATTCTTTCAAGTTCCTTTTTGTTATGCTGGGGAATTATCTCTATATCTATCATACTGAACTCTTATGTTCACATGATTAGAGATCCTATTTGATCTTTTCAAATCATTTTTTGTTGAGGTTTAAGTAACGCCGTTAGGCTGCCAAACTTTCATAAGAGAAATCTAATTTTTTTCTTCCTTCCATGTTTTTCATTTCAAATGGTATGTCCTTGAAATCTCATTACCATGATCATGTATCCTTCTTATTCTGTCCATGTACTATTTTATGGGTCATTTATGAATGTTTGACCCATTTTACCTCTCTTTTAATGTCTTCTAAAACCTCGGAACATTGCCGTTATGCTGCAGAATTTCTGTCTCAAAATGTCTATCTCTTTTTCTAAAGTCATTTTATTTTATTAAGTGAATACTCATAGCTCTTTCTTCTAAAGGGGTATTCACATATATTCCAAAATGTTCTATTTTAAATTCTGGGATTTACATACATGAGACCCACCTTCCTTTTCTGTGGGTTTTAAAGTGATATAAAGATCATGTCTTTAAAGCAGTTTTTAAAAAAAGTTATGATTATGAAATGAAACCCATTTCCTTTATGCTATATGGGTTATTTATGAAATGTTTGATGATGATATGTGTGGATCACATGATAATAAAGGCAAATTTAAGGGTGCGCCCTGATAGCGCTCCAATGCATTGGGTAATGATGTAACCACTAGAGATTACAATTTTCATGATACCTTGGTGAATAACCTTGGTAATTTTCAAATGACACCTTGGGGATGGACCTTGGTGATATGTTCATGATTGTCTATGTTAAATGATGTAGCCACATCTTCAAGTTATGAAAAATGTTATTTTTATTATGAAATGCCTCATGATTTCTTTCTCATGCCTTAAAGTTCTTTTCATGTCCTTACTGAAGTATCTCAAGTTCACATGTAAAATGTTCATCTTGTTTCCCTTACTGGGCCTGTTGCTCACCCTTTCTTTTGATGTATGTCCCCAGGTTATGAGATGCAGAAATGAACCTAGGATGAACATAAGGAGAAGCCTTTCAAGTGTTTAAGAAGAATGTTTTTTTGTTTCATGTTTTAAGTTCCTGGTTTCCAAGACACTAAACCTTAAAGATCCTCGGTTTTGTAAAATGTAATGAAAGTTTATGTGATAAAAAGGCGGGATGCTATACATGGTCTGGATTTGGTAGTTTTTGTTCATGCCTTACACTATTGGAGACATTATCTTTTGGGAGAGCACTTTTTGGTTTTCACCGGCACAAGAGTCTCAAGTACATCTTCACTCAGCGTGATCTAAATTTGAGAAATTGAAGGTGGGTCGAGTACATTTAGTAATTTGACTTTGAGCTTGCCTATACGTCAGGGAAGGGAAATGTAGTGGATGATGTGTAGAGCAGGAGGACTCAGATACAGACAGTTCAAGAGTCCAGCAGTTTGTGGGAGCTTATGATTCTTTTCTCTTAGATGCATTTGGAGGTGCACAATAGTCAAGGGTAAACGTAATTTTCTTCTATAGCTGTTACCTCTAATCTTCTTGATCTAGTGTGAATGAAGCAGCTATCAGATTCAGAAGGCATGGTCCAATGAGAGTGTGTGTGTTAGGATAGGACCCTATTTTTGGATGGTCCATAGGTGAGGATGAGATCTTGCATTTCTAGGGGAACGCATGGGTGCCAGCAGATATACACGAGGAGCTATTGTGGTATTTTCATTCCTTAGTTTGGAAATTTTATACTAGTGTCACCAAGATGTATCGTGATCTACACCATCAGTATTGGTGTCCAGGTATGAAGAGGGATGTTGATGGTTTCTTCATGAGGTGTTCCACCTGTCTGCAGGTGAAGGCGGTGGATCAGTGGCCAGCAGGGCTTTTACAGTAGTTACCCATTACCGAGTAGAATTGGAATGACATCGTGATGGATTTCGTAATGGGTTTGTTGAGGTCTCCTCAAGGGAATGATGCAGTTTGGGTTGTCATTGATTGGATCACGAAGGTTTCCCACTTCTATCCAATCAAGGATACCTTCAGTGTTGATGAGATGGGATGATTGTAGATCCGTGAGATTATACATCTATATGGAGTTCCACACTCCATTTTTTCAGACAGGGATGCTCATTTTACTTATTGGTTCTGGTAGGGGCTTCAGAAGGCTTTGGGTACACAGGTACTTTTGAGTACGACTTACCACCCCCAGACAGATGGCCAGTCCGAGCATACGATTCAGCTGCTTAAGGACATGCTCCGAGCATGCATCCTGGATCTTGGAGGTTCCTGGGAGAAGGATATACCTCTTGTGGAGTTTTCCTATAACAATAGTTTTTATGAAACTATTCAGATGGAACCTTATGAGTATTTTTATGGTAGTCCATGTCGATCACCCTTATGTTGGCTGAAGGTAGAGGAGGCAGCTTTGATGGGACCTCATCTTCTTCAGGAGACCACAGAGTAGATAGAGTTGATTGGGAAGAGGATGGCTATAGCACAGTCTCGACAGAAGTCTTATGCTGATCAGTGGAGACGACTTCTGGAGTTTGAGGTCGGGGATCAGGTTTTCCTACGTGTCACGCTGAGGTTGGGACACAGGAGGATTAGGAGACAGGGTAAGCTCTTGTGGAGGTACGTCAGTCCATTTGAGGTGTTGTATAGAGTTGGGTCGGTTACCTATCGGTTGTAGTTACCTCAGAGGTATCGGGCTATGCATGACATTGTTCACGTTTCTCAGCTCTGGTGTTACTTTTTAGACCTGTCTCATGTCTTTCCACCTGAGGAGGTTGAGCTGGAAGTGGATGTGTCATTCGAGGAGAATTCTACCTGGATTTTTGATCGTAATACAAAGGTTCTTCATGACCAGTCTGTTTCTCTTGTAAGAGTACTATGGAATCACGAGCGGGTACAGGATGAGATTTGGGAGTGGGAGGCTGATATACGAGCATAGTGGCCGGAACTGTTTGAGGTTTCTTCTTCTATGCCGCGCTAGCGAAATTCAAGGACTAATTTCTTTAAGGGGGGAAGTTTGTAAGAACCGAGACCTTTTTTTAGGTATATTTTCTTTTTCTAGTCGTTTTTTAGGAAAAGAGGAAATTATGGAAATTTATAAAGTACACGCTGTGTGCTGGTCATGTAGTGGCCACACACACGGCCGTGTGGCGGTGACTTGGAGGACGCCTAAAGTGGAGTACATAAAGAGCAAGTACACGTCTTGTACTTCAAAAGTACACGCCATGTATTTTTATTTTTTCATTAAACACACTGAGGTCGCATCTAATGGCCAGAAACGCCTTCTTCTAGGTTTCGTTCGGCCAAGAACTTCCGTATAGTCGCGATCTTTCTCCGAGCCTCCAACCAAGCATCTGAACTCTGGTTTGTTTTCCATCGATTGTGTTGGGATCTCCTCAATAAGCTCTCTCTTCTGATTGAGCTTCATTTAATGATTCCTCTCCTTTCTCATGTTATCCTCTATTGAACTTTTTAGACGTTTTTATAGATCTTCAGTGTTATAGGGTGATTCAGGATTTGAGGTTCACATATATCATTCCTCCAACATCAAGTTAGGTGGTTTGTGCCTTTCCGTTGAAATTCTTTGAGTATTATGTGAAATTTTTACCAATACCCTTGAATGGGGTATTGTGTGTCTACCATTTTATCCCTATTGATTACCCTCCATGCTTGTATGCTTGTGTAGAGTATAATTGGATATGGATAGGGTTTATTTCTATGCTTTGGATGTTTTACCCATGCATGATCTGTTTACGACTGTTTGGTCCTGCTTGGCCTTTTTGGACACCATGACTATTTTCCATGCCTGTTGTTGTTGGGGGGAGAGTTTTCATTTTGACATGCTTGGTATGTTGTAGACCAGTTATCCAAGTAGTTTTATAGGTTTACTTTGGCCACATTGCATTTCTATGCTCGTTGACCTACAGAGGGTCATGAGAACCTCGTGTAGTAGACTATAAGGGGAATTAACCGAGTGAGCATCCTCAGAGAGTCATTGAGCACTTTAGGCTATAAGGGGGATTGACTGAGTGAGCTTCCTTAGAGATCCCTTGACTGATTTAGAATATAAGGGGAATTGACTAAGTGAGCTTCCTCAAAGAGTCTTTGAATTACTTGAACGACTTTGGGATATAAGGGGAATTAACTGAGTGAGCTTCCTTATAGAGTCCTTGACCTTGGGGGTATGAGGGGAATTGACCATGTGAGCTTCCATAAAGAGTTCATGACTACCTTATACTATAAGGGGAATTGATTGTGTGATCCTCCTCAGAGATTATTTCTTTACTTTAGACAATAAGGGTAATTGACTATGAGTGCTTCCTCAGAGAGTCTATTTATATATTCTTATGACAGAACCAGAGGGGTTAGACTAAATATAGAGCCCAGAGGGTTGCTTGTACTGGTTACCAGAGGTGATTGGATGTGAGTACATCCAAGAGGGTAACCTGTTTCTGTTTAGCTACTTGTTTAGTTGTTGCTTGAAATTCAAACTGTGGATTTTTTACTATTGAGTACTTCCTGTTTACTGGTCTCTATACTTTTACATGCCATATATTCACTGACTGTTAGGCACAGATCTTTGGGTGGTTTTCTACTGGGATTTTGTCTGACACCATATTTGGACCATGATTTTGGGACTAAATAGATTATATTGCTACAGGTATAGATAAGGGAAAGCACCCTTCTACTTTATGTACTTGACTTTCTATGGAGTTGGAGAGCATGGGACCAAGCTTAGGCTTGTGTTGATGAGGATTTTTTATCTGTTTCTTTTGTACCTTGGTTTAGTACTTTTTTATTCATCATTAAGACTTGTTTGGCTATTTTCCTAGACATATGCATCATGCATCATTTTATATATATGTTCTCAAGTTTTTTATTATTTCAGTCTTCTGTTATTTACTGTTGTTGGATATTTACTGCTTCTTCTATTGTATATTTGTTTCTCTTCTACTGTGTTAATCTGCAAATGAGGGAATAGTTTCCCCACTATCACACCCAAGGACCTCACTACTAGTCGGTAGCCTCTGGTGTTAGGGGAAATGCACTTGAGGCCATGTGACTAACCGGGTACGGGGTGCCTCTTAGTGGCTTTCGGAACCAAGACATTATAAATTCTGACATGTTCCAAGACCCTCAGACCCTACCCGACCACTCTGAGCTGATCCACCCTACTGTCACTGAAATACCGGAGACTAAAAAACATGGCCACGACCTCCTCCTCAGCCAGAACGGCCTCAAGAACACCAGTTCCCAGACTAGTGAGAAACTGGTGGTGCTGCTCATGAATGAGGAGTCATAGAATAACCCCTCTCACCAACTACTGGTGAAAATATCTGAGAAAATCACTGATGGTGACCCATCTTGCCACAATATTGGCACTCCAATGGGTATCTCAGGAAATGTGACCTCGTATGCCTGCTCCTCCCGCACGAATAGCACACCACCTAGCTACCAGAAGATGCATCTCGCCTACTCTGGCCTCCTCAGGCAGTCTCCCTATGATACTCCCTACTATCAGTATGAATAATACTAACTCTGGATGTATAACCGACTAGACTCACAGATCCAGAATCCCTCGTATTATTCTCCATGATTAGCACTTAGTTGACGATAGAGGATATCGAAGTCAACCATAAGATGTTCACCTGAGATCGGATGTTGTTCCTTAGACCATCCTCAAACTTCCATGCAAGGAACAACTCATCACCTCCTAGAATAGGCGTGAAACATTGTAGCTCTGTGAAGTTAGAGTAATACTCCATAACAGAAATAATTCTCTGCTCTAGACTCATGAACTCTCGGTCTTGATCGGCCCTCAAGGTCTCTAGAGAGAGTTAATCATAGAAGATGCACTGAAACTCATCCCAAGCCATATTCTAGTAGCATCCCACATGTGAGACCACATCCCACCACCTCTTGGAAGAGTCTCAAAGCATGTATATAGTGAGATTCGCCCTTCTCTCTGGAGGTATCTTTAGATGCTCGAAAATTGTCAGCATGGCTTCTAGCCATGACTTTGTAGCCTAGGGTCCTCCATCGCCTGAGAAAGTGGGAGGTCTCTATAGCTGAAAGACCCACGTCAAATAAACCACTGACGGGGCAGGATGAGGTTCTCCCTAAAAGATCTTCATCATCCTTATAAAGCCTTCCCTGAACTGTGCATCAACACTTGTGTCTGGTATAACGGTCGGTTCCAAGACTGACACAACAGGAGGATCTGATGGATGTCCCTAATCCGCCATATCTAGTGTTTGACCACCACCTAGCAATTAGCGTACAACTGGAGGATGTCTCGGTGGCATGACTCTGCAAGGTCAAGCGCACGCCTTAGATCAAGATCATGAATGGCTGAATACTAGAAGCATAATTAGGGAACATGAGAAAGAAATAATTCAAGTTTTACAAAACATTACTACATGGCGTGTACAATTCCTACACAATGTGTTCCCTTAATCTATTCACATGGGTGTGTACTTCTACAAAAACTGGTCGTGTAACACCCAAACCACATGGCATGTTGTCTTAACACACAGTGTGTACTTGAATCCTCTTTCCCTTCCCAAGTCCTTCTACACAGTTAAGCCACATGGCTCTCCTAAGACAAGACTACAGGGAATATTCAAAATAGACACAGTGTGTACTAGACAAGCTTCACCTAGACTGTGTTGTTAGTGACACGGCCTAACACACGGCTCACACTACAGGGCGTGTTCCAAATAGATAGGGCGTGTACGAGGAAGGATAACACCGACCTGTGTTGTTTGTGACATGGTCGGGTACCTGGGTTAGACTACACAGCATGTTCAAGGCTGACACTGTATGTATAGCTTAAGGTTTATCCATCTGTGTTGTTAGATACACGGGCGGACACAGGGTCTACACTACACAGCGTGCACAACTGGTATACGGTGTGTTCCCACCAGAATTTCCCTATCCTGTGTTTCTGCCCACACGGACTATGACATGGTTAGAGACTACACGGCCTGTAAATATGGTACATGGCACATACTTAAGAAAAAAATTCTTCCGGAATAGAAGAGCACATGGTGTGTAGTCAAAACTACACGACGTGCATTCTGGGTTTTTCCAGACAATAAGCCTCAGAAACTACCCCGAAGCCCAAAAAACACTGAAACGGTCCCTTAAGTGCCAAATTCTGATCCGTGAGGGGCCATACTCCCCATGAATCAAAGCTTGGCATCTTATACATGTTATAAAAAAGGATAACAGTGAAATGATCCACCAAATTCCGGTCCATGAGGTCCCATGACACCTCATGAACCAAATTTTGGCATTCATTCAAGAAAAACCTTACACAATCAATGATATAACAAAAAGTAGGAATTCATCCACCACATCTATCACAAAATCATGCATATTCAACACAACACATATCACAACAACATGGAATCGCGAATGCACCCTAAATGGCATGGCAAGAATGCATGACATGTGATTTCTAACAAGTGCCTATATGATGCATGAGATGGCATACCCTCGTATCATCGGGTTGAGATAGAAATAGAACCACAATAACATCAATAGTAATAGTACAAAACATGTGAGTCACCCAACAGTGAAAATTAGATCAACCGTAAACTTGAAAACCCAGAAAAATTGCAACAAATGAGGTATATTGGTTTTTCCCTGTACACGGGTTAGCCACTCCTGGGAAAAGATTATTACCAAGTACCAATTCCTTCTTATCCCTGGCTAAAGGATCCAAACAGTTAGTCAAGAGAACAAAATATGATGATACCACTTTGTAACATCCATGTTCCAGAAGCCACCCAGAGGCACCCCATACCCGGTTGGCTACATGGCCTCAAGCACATTTCACCGAATGCCAGAGGCTGCCGACTAGCTACGAGGGTCTTGGTTGTGATAATGGGGAAATTTTTCCCTCATTGGTAGAGTAACACAGTGGAAGTAATCATCATGCAATAGCAGAAGCAGTAATAATCCATACAAGAGTAAATAGTGGAATACTGAAAGTAAGAAACAACTAGAGCACATATATAAATTATGCACGATACATAAGTCTAGGAAAGCAGCCAAACAAAGCACAATGATGGGAAACAAATAGTACTAAACCAAAGTACAAAATAAATTGACAACAGCTCCTCAACATCACAAGCCTAAGCTTGGTCCCACGCTCTCTAGCTCCACAGCAAGTCAGGTACCTAAAGTAGAAGGGTGCTTTCCCTTATCAATACCTATAGTAATGTAATCTGTTTGGGCCCAAAAGCATGGCCCAAATAGGGTGTGAGACTAAATCCCAATAGGCAACCACCCAAAGATCTATGCCTAATAGTCAGTGAGTAAATATGGCATGTAATAAGAAAAGGTGTTGTAAACAAGAAGTACTCCACAGTAAACAATTCCACATATCAAATAAGTTTCTAATCAAGCACGGTAACCCTCTGAGAAGTACACACAACCTATCCCCTCTAGTTTAGATTTAAGATTATATAAAGACTATCTAAGGAAGAACTCACATTCAATTCCCCTTATAGTCAAAAGTAATTCAAAGACTCTCTAAGGAAGCTCACACGGTCAATTCCCCTTATAGTCTAAATTAGTTAAAAGACTCTCTGAGGAAGCTCACATGGTCAATTCCCCTTATAGTCTAATGTAGTCAAGGACTCTCTAAGGAAGCTCACTCAGTAAATTCCCAATATAGTCTACCACACCAGGTTATCATGTCCCTGTGTAGGTCAACGAGCATAGAAAAGCAAAAACGGACAAAGTAAACCTCAAGAACTACTTGGATAATCAGTCTACAGCATATCAAGCATATCATATAACAATAAACACTCCATCCTACAGTACTAAGAATGGGAAGAACATCAAGGAAGCCTAACAGGCCAATAGGACCAAATGGACATACACAGAACAGGCATGGGCAACACATCCAAATCATAGAAATCAAGCCTATTCATATCCCAATAACCTCTACTCAGGCATACTAGCATGGCAGGCAATCAATAAGGGTAAAATGGTAAAGTTGCAATACCACGCTCAAGGGTATCAGCCAAAATTGCACATATTTTTCAAAGACTTTCAACGGAAAGGAACAAACCACCTACCTCAACATTGGGAGATCGATATACTCTGGTGTCGGCCCTTGGATCGACCTAGAGAATGGTACATCTACAAAAACATCTGAAACGTTCAACCCACGATATCTCACGAGAGAAGAGAAAACAAAATATGGTTCTCTAGGAGAAAATAGAACTCGCTGATGTGATTTCAACGCAACCAAAGGTGTTTGATTCGGAGGACGGACACTCACTCAGGGGTTCATTAAAGATCTGCGGTCGTACAATTCTCTCAGTCGAATGAGACCAAGAAGGAGATCTTTCTGGCGATTAGACACGCCCCCGGTATGTTTAATGAATACAAATACACAGCGTGTACTTTAATTTTCCATACTCCGCTTTAGGTGGCCTTTAGGTCACCCCACATGGTTGTGTGTGTGGCCATCACACGGCCAGCACACGGCCTCCTACGGTAACACAGTACACGGCGTGTACGCATAAAGTACACAGCGTGTACTTCAGAAGATTCCAGAAATTTCTCTTTTTCTCAAAAATAACCATAAAAGGAAAACATAACCAGAATGAAGATCTGGGTTCTTACAAATATTGTATTACAAACTCTATGTTTCTCTATTATGGTGTTGTTTGTGGGTGTGATGTATCTAGGGTGTAACATCCCAAGTAATTATAGAATAAGACATTTTCATATGTATTAATATCTATGAATTATAAGTTAATTTTAATTAAAATGGGAATCTATGTCTAAAATCTTACTCGATACACAGCAATGGGTTTCTCTGAAATCTTATGTTTTACAGAAGATTGAGATATATCAAAAAATTATACATTACTAATATTATTAATTTAAATGGTAGATTTTACCTAGCTGTTGTATTGACAAGAATGAACATAACTAACTATATTTTGTTTACATATGTTTATTAAATATTTTTACTTTCTTATAATAAATTTTAGAGGCTTAAATGGTGGATAAATCCAATTTTAAGCGTAAAATACTCTAATAATTTTAAAATTTTGTTTTACCAGCTTTTAATAGAGAACCATTTTTAAATCTAGTATTTGTCACTTTTATATGTTTTATTTTGAAAAATAAACTTCTTCTTTGGAATTGGTACATAAAAATTTACATTGGTTGAAATTTTGGTATTTTTATGATAAAATTTATATTTTAATGAATTGTGAAAAATACTGCATTTGAGTTTAAAACAAATTTTTCATCTAATTTATTTATATAGTTAGGTTATACTTTTAATTTGTTTTAAATTGAAATTTATTTAATTATTTATCATTTAATAAAAAAAATTTCATTGAAAGTAATTTCACATTTAAATTGGATATAAAAACATGTCAATATTTTGATTGTTTTACTTAAAAACATGTTTTCTTATTCTGTCAACGAGATTAATATTTTATTAATCTCATCTAATTGTGTGCTTTGAATTTGGAAAATGGATTACATATTTGGAATCATAATTTCAAAATTATTTAAATAGGTCCCTTTTTTTGACATTATGAATAGTAACATTAGTAATTATTTTTATTTACTGAGGTTAAAGGGAAAATTAGGTAAATATGGGTAAAAATAATATTATAATAATATAAAACTTCCCTAACACTTGTATTCGTCTTTTTGGAAGATATATGGCTGATCAAAACAACCCATGATATGAAAATTTTTCATTTTGAAGCCAATTTGGTGTGATTATTACATTTATAAATTATAATTTAAAGTAAATGAAAAATTATCCTAAACATGACACTTATTAATAAAAAAATTAAAATGGGGTTATATAAGTGATATATTTGACTCTAAATATTGATTATAAATCTAAAAATATCACCTAAATCATGTTATTTTATTTATAATTTTAATAAATTAAATAGTTAAATTTAATTATGATACAATGATGATGTTGTGACTACTTTATTAATGAATAAATAAGATAAATGTTATTTTAAACATAAAAATAAATATTATTTTAATTAATTTATTCCATAAAATAATTTTATAGGATACAATTCAATGTTATAAGTCTATTAAATTGTTTTTTTTTGAAGTTATCTCTCTGTTTTCATTTTATTTAAATTCAATGAAATGAATAGGGTAAAAATTGACATAATTAATATTTTATAAAACTAATAAATTATTAAATTATTGTAAAATCATAAAAATATTTAAAAATAACCGATTGACTATAATAAGGTCTAAAAGTTCAATAGTTTTCTAATTAGGGGAATTTTAAACCATATAAGTGAACTTTATAGCCCCTTAATATTTAAAATGTTGCTACCATAATTAGAATTAAAATATAATAGTTAAGGGTAAACTGAAATGATAAGGTTTAAAATAAAATAAATACATGTATAAAAATTATTTGATGAGAATATTTAGAATTATTCTCATATTATATTCTTAATATATCAATTTGAGTCATTTTGATTAAATAAATAATTTATATTAATTTAATATTCTAAGAGATTCCAAGGGTGCCCCTTCCCACTCCTATAAAAAAGTACCCACTATTCTCTAATACTCACACTTCAAGAACCATTTGGATCAGATAGGATCACCCCAAGAACATTTATAAAATTTCTACCCACATTTTTTATCCATTATTTTAGGCATAACAACCTTTCTAGAGGAGTTAAGGTGTAATTCAAGGGTGATCAACAGAAGAAGAGGTGTCATTTTCTTTAAGTATTTATATTTTTTTTCTTCTTCCACTTCCTTAAAATCTCATAAAACCATGATGAGATAACAACTCCAATATCCTCATTGTACTAAGATATTATTATGTTAGTATCATCACCTAAATCCATCTCCAATTCCATCAAATGGTAAAGTAATTAATCATTCGTGCGTACGTGTGAACTATCACCTCCATGAACTGATCTAATTTGTTTTTCATAACTATATCTCAAGACTAGTTATAATAATGGAATCAATTTTCATATGTGATTTTAATGACATATTAATAATTCTATTATAATAATAAATCAATTACATTCTTACTTTCCATGTGCATAAAAATGATAATTTCATTCGTGTGTACGTGTAAACCATCACATCCATGAAGCAATGTGACTTGTTTTTATTCATTATATCACCTGTATGAAATTTATATAAGTATATTTAAATGATTAAAATGATATTTATGATTTTCTGTCATTATATAATGGTAAAATAATACTTAAATTCATTCTATAATGATCAATGAAAAATGGAAAACGTTACTCATGCGTACGTATGACTTATCATCACCATGATTATAACATTGTTCATTTTTCATAACAAAAATTTATGGATTGATTTAAAGGAATAATTTATGTAAAAAATATTATAATAATTTCATGAATATTATTATGGAGATGATGTACTTATGACCACATGGACTAGTGACATCAAACCCATGTTCATTTTCAACTCAAGTACTAAATATTGACAAAACATCTGATATGAACTTAAAAAATTATGTAATTATTATAACATGGTAATAAGAGATATAAAGGAAATAATAAACTTAAAAATATTCTAAAGAAATTATAAATTAATCTCAGTTTATTATTCGGGAAGAATAAATAACATATGTGATGAGTCGGGCTCACAGTAAGGGACTTCATCTCAATCTCCATTCCTTGAGGAATATTTTGATAATATACACCACCTTATTTTTTACAGTGTATAATCAACCACTTTGAATTTTAATTTAATTTAATAGTTTCCAAATCGAATCGTTTTTATACTTGTCATTTTATTAAATGTCAAAAAGGAATTTTTTTTAACATATACAACGACAACAACCTTTCTTCTACCATGACCATTATTTGGAATTTGGCTTCCTCTACAAGCTACAATTTCTTTAAAAGAAAAGAAAATACCATATTCCCAATTTTAGTATTTTGGTTTTGAAAATGATTTTAAGAATGGATTATTTAAATCAATATCTTGAAATGATATCTTATGATTTCAATGTTTAAATGCTATTTTTCCTTTATACATGTTTTATGTATCATTATTAGGTTATGGTTATTGGGAATTTCTTTTTTATGTGGGAGGTTCTATGATAAACTATGGGTGGGTAATCCCATTATAGATCTGCAATGCATTGGGTAATGAGATGGAGTTAAAATACATGTTTATCCTAACAGAATTATGGAATACACTATGATGGGTATTCCAAACATAACCCTGAAGTTTAATCCCTATGTAGATGTGAATTCTACAATATAAGTAAGATATATATTCCACAAGTTACCTTTATGATTTATTATTTCTATGATGTTCTTTAGGATTCTTCTGATTTCATGGGTTTATAAATATTCATGGACTAAAATTTTCTTTCTTTATTTTATATCCCTTAAAGACCTTTTTATTATCATCCTATGTTTTAAAAAAAATCATAATGTATAAGGATGGGTAATTGAATTGGAGAAGTCACGGATATTTTTTTATCATGAAAAAGTAATAATGTTTACTTTTAAAAGTTTTATATTTTGGAAGAAATGTATATTGTTTTTGTTTTATCCACATTGAATAAATTTGAGTTATTATGTAAGAGTTATTTAATAATTCTCTGAAACTCTAAACCTGAAAATATTCTCATTATGAATTCTTAACTTAAATCATGATTATGCAATGTTTAATGGTGGTGATTTATAGTTGGTATCATAATGCAGATTAAATAAATTTAAGGGATAAGATATTTTTAATAAATTACCTATAAATTATTTTTACTTTATGGTAAAATTGAAATAGTATAGAACTTATGGATTACCATGTTAATTCATCTAAGATATGTCTGTCAAGAATGGTTTTCCATAGTGGAAACAAGGCAGGTTTTTTAGGATAACATCCATAGGAAAACAACTAACCAAATCAATAACCCGAGATGGTAAAACTCATAACAGAATAGTTTGTATTAGTGATGACATAGTTGACTTAGGATTTAAATAGTGGGGGTATCCATACATGAAATCATCTAGATGAACCATAGAGGAACATGTAATTAGTGGATAATTTCATGAGGATACGTCCTACATTATTAATAGGATCATCTGAGCTTGTGAAATATGAATAGTATATTAAATCCCTAGAAAATATTTTCAATGTCAAGAGGTTTTCAGAAAATAAAAACGTTAGTCTTGTTGTTTACTATTTTGAAGGTTATTTCGATATATGGTGGTCTATGGTTAATAATATCAGAGTTAGTGGGGATCATGATGCACTAGATTTGGATGAATTCAAAGGTATGTTTCTTGAAATATATTTTCATAAGGAAATTAGACGTAGGATGGAAAAAATCATGTAATTGAGGCAAGATTAACTATTTAAGAAGAAAAATATCCTGACTGGAAAGGTACGCTCTAAATTTCATCCGAGATCCGGATAGTAAAATCAATTTTGTTTACTTAGGATTAAATCCAAAGTATTGAAGGTCATTGGCTTCTCATGAGTTCAAAAGTTACGAAAAATATGTTTGATGGGTGGAGAAGGTGGAAATGTAGTTTTATCATGATCTTGTTTTCTTTGAAAACAAGAAGAACAATTGGTTGATATGTAAAACCAAAGGGAATTTTTTTTCAAAATAGTCTAATGGTAAGAAAATTATGTTTACATTTTGTGAAAATTGTGGTAAAACACATGGGGGAATGCCTTTCAAATTCTGGTAAGTGCATATCATGTGATAAAATAGGGCATAGGGCTCATAACTACATTGAAAAGGATAATGGTAAGACAAAAAAATATTATACAATTAGTAATAAATTTTAAATTTAATGAGATTCTTCATTATGAAAAAGAGTGTCCAATGAAGAATTTGAATGATAGGAAGTAGCTGAACTATAAGAAGAAAGGTGTTGTGAAATCCTTTTCAACTACTTTAGAAGATGTTGGGCCATCAAATAAAGTGGTATAATGTACATTGTTTGTTTATTCAGAATATTCCAAAGTGTTTTTTGATTCAGGGTATACAAATTCAGTCATTTCAATGAAATTGTCTTCTAAATTGGGAATTCAACCTCAAGAAATGAATCCATAACTTATGGTAAAAAACCTTGGGGAAAATGTTGAGGAAAAAAGAATTATAATAATCTTCTTGTCCTGGTCTATGGAAATAATCTACCTAAAAACCTTATTTTTTCCCTCTAGTATAGTTTGATGTTATTTTTTGGATGGATTGGATTTCTATTTACCATGCTAATATTCACTGTTGAGATAAAGAAGTTTCTTTTCAAAAATACTTTCAGTTTGTGTATAATAATGAACCCTTAACATTGATAAAATATTAAGAAGCTGAGAAACTATTAAAATATGGAAATCAATGTTACTTTTCACATACTGTTGAAAACAAAGTAATTGTTCATATTAATGATATGCTAGTAGTAAATGAGAACCTTGATGTTTTCCCTAATTAGTTTCATTAAACTATACCTAATTAGGAAGTTGAATTTACTATTGAATTAGTTCATAATGCTAATTAAATTTCAAAACCTCCTTATAGAATGGATCAGATTCAACATTTATAGTTAAAGAATTAATTGTAGAAGTTATTAGATGATGGTTTCATTCGACCTAGAACATCACCATGGGGTTCTCCTATATTGTTTGTTAAAACTAATGAGGGTTCAATGAGACTTTTCACTAATTACAGAGCCTTGAATAACATCGATATTAAGAACAAGTATCATTTTTCTAATATTGATTATTTGTTTGATCGGCATCAAGGAGCACAATATTTATCAAAGTATGACTTGAGGTAGGGTTACCATCAGTTGAAATTAAAGGAGTTAGACATTTTAAAGACCGCATTTCATACTAGATATGGACATTATGAATTTGTAGTTATGTAATTTGGGTTAACTAATGCACCTTCTATATTCATGGATCTTATTAATAGAATATACCATGAGTTCTTAGATACATTTCTGGTTTTGTTTATTGATGATATTTTGGTATATTCTAGAAGTAAATAGGAGCATGAAAGTTATTTAAGGGTTTCTTTTCAAACCTTAAAAGAAAAAAAATGAATGGGAAATTCAGAAAGTGTGAGTTTTGGTTACAACAAATTTAATTCTTTGATAAAATTGTTTTTAATGATTGTATAATTGTTGATCCCAATAAAAAATGTTGTTAAATAATTTCCAAGACCCACAAATATAAACTTTATTCATAGTTTTATTAGTTTTCAAGGTTATTACTGGAGTTTTGTTGAAAACTTTTCATGGTTATCTAGCTCACTAACTAAGATAACTCGAAAATTTTCCAAGTTCATCTGGATAAACGAATGTGATGACTGTTTTCCTTAATTAAAAATAAGATTTGGTGAATGTTCATGTTTTGGAACTGCCTCCCATATATGGTGAATTTGTTAAAATTAATGATGCTTAGTTGAATATAATTGGTTGTGTCTTAATGATAAATGATCAGGTAACTTCTTATGGTTCACATTAGTTGAAAACTCATGATTTAAAATACCCTACACATGATTTGGAATTAGATATTATTGTTTTTGTTTTAAAAATTTGGAGGCACCTTCTGTATATAGTAAAATGTGAAATATATACTAACCACAAAATATTTAAGTATATATTCACTCAGAAAGAATTGAACATGAGACAAAGAATATGGATGGAACTAATCTGGGATTATGATTAGGAAATTCATTACCATCCAGGAAAAGAAAAAAAATTGGCTCATGAAATAATCCAGAAAAGTAATTCTACATAAACCATGTTAGATTTGGAACGTGAACCTTTGATTAATGATTTTACTAACTTTGGCATGGAATTTCTTTTGTAGGAAATTACTTTGTTTTGTTTTAGGCTTTAGTGCAATAATCTCTATTAGACAGAATTAATAAATAATGAAAGAAAGATAGTGAATTGCAGAAGAAGGTAGAATTGGTTCAAAAGGGTAAGTTTCCTAACTTTAATATTGATAAATATTGTATTTTGAGATTTGGGAAGATATTATGTGTGCCTTGTGATTCAAAGTTTAATAAATATTTGCAATGTGAAGCTCATAATTCTCTAATTTTAGTTCATCCTAGCAGTACTAAGATGTGCAGAGATCTTCGAGAGTATTACTAGTGGGATGGAATAAAAAAGAGATGTGACTAACTTTACTGTGAATTTTTTTACCAGTAAACAGGTTAAAGAAGAGTGTAAATTACAGAAAGGGATGCTTCATCCTTTTACAGTACTAGAGTGGAAATGGGAAAATATATCCCTGGATTTCACAGTAGGATTACCAAATACTTCTCTAGGTAAAAATTTGATTTGGGTTATTATTGATAGATTGACTAAATATTCTCATTTTCTTCCTATTCGATATATATTTTCACTAGATCAACTTTCTCAGTTGTATCTTAAAGAGATAGTCAGGTTACATGGGGTTCCCCTCCCTGTTGTATCTAATCATGATCCTAGGTTCACTTATAACATTTGGAAAGGCCTTCTAAAGTCATTGGGATCTAAATTAAATTTAAGTATAGCTTTTTATCGTCAATAATATGAGTAGTCAGAACGAACAATTCAGACCTTGGGGGATATGTAACATGTTTGTTTAATGGATTACCAAGGAATTTGGGATCTACGTCCTTCTTTGGTTGTGTTTTCTTATAATAGCATTTTTCATTCTAGTATATATATGGAACCATTTGATTCATTATATGGAAAGTGGTGTTGAACTCTGTCTTTTTGGGATGAAGTTGCTGAAAGGAAGTATCTGGGACCAAAATTGGTATAAGAGATGGTAGAAAAAGTTCATTTGATTTAAAAACACATGAGGATAGTTCAGAGTAGGAATAAAATATTTTTGGATAACCAGAGGAAGGATCATTTTTTTGAGCTAGGTGATCATGTCTTTCTCAAAGTTTCACCCAGGAAAAATGTGGTGTGTTTTCATAAGAAGGTAATGGTGAGTTTGTGGTTCATTGAACCCTATGAAACCCTGGAGAAAGTTGGACCAGTTTCTTATAGATTATATTGACCTCTGATTTTATCCTAGGTACACAATCTTTTTCATGTTTAAATGATGATAAATTATATTCTAGATCCATCTCATGTTTTAAGTCTAAAAGTAGTACAGTTATAAGAGAATATTTCTTATGAGGAACAGGTATTCCAGATTCTTGACCATAGATAGAAATTGTTTCGAAATAAGGTGATTAATTAGGTTAAGTTTTTATGGAAAACCATGTGTTTGAAAAGTAAATTTGGCAATATGAAAATTCTATGAGGGAGAAATACCCCCACTCATTTGATAAGTGACTAAAATTACAAGGAGGTAATTTCCAAAAGGGGTAAGGATGTAACATCCCATGTAATTATAGAATACGTTCTTTTTTATATATATTAATATTTAAAACTTAAATATTAATTTTAATTAAAAGGGGATGTTGCGTCTGATATAGTATCCAATATGAAACAATGGGTTTCTCAAAAATCTTATGTTGCACACAATATTGAGATAAACTGAAAAATAATACATTATCAATATTAGTATTTTAAATAGTATTTATTGGCTATAATTTTTATTAGAGATAATGAACAAAACTAACTATATTATGTTTAAACATTTTTATTAAATTCTTTTACTTTCTTCTAAAAAAATTAGAGGCTTTAAATGAGAATAAATCCAATTTTAAGCATAAAATACTCTAATATTTTTTAAAGGTAGTTTTACTGCCTTTTGATGGAGAACCTTTTTAAATCTATTTTTGTCACATTTATATGTTCTAATTGAAAAAATAAACTTCTAATTTGGAATCAAGACATAAAAAATTACTTTTATGGAAATCTTGTCATTTTTCTTGTAAAATTCATATTTTAATGAATAATGAAAAATATTTCATTTTAGTTTAAAACTACTTTTTCATCTAATTTATTTATATTATTATGTTATAATTTTAATTAGTTTAAAAGTTTAGTTGAATTAATTTTGTATAATTTAAGGAAATTTTGTTCATTGGAAGTAATTTAACATTTAAATTGGATATAAAAACATGCCAACATTTTGATGGTTTTACTTAAAAAACACGGTTTCTTATTCCATCAATGGGGTTAATTTTTATTTAATACATGCCATTTCTATATTTAAATTTGGAAAAATGGATTCTATATTTAGAATAAAAAGGTCCAAATTATGTAAATATGAACCTTTTATTTTTTGACATTATTAATAGTAACATTAGTAATTATTTTTATTTACCGCGATTAAATGGGAAATTAGGTAAATTAGGGTAAAATTAATATTATAATAATATAAAACTACCATAACATTTTTCCTAATCTTATTTAACATGATATTTATGACCAATACAACCCTTATGATGAAAATTCAGCCTTTTAAATCCACTTGGGTGTGATTATTATATTAATAACTTCTAATTTAAAGTAAAGGCAAATTTATCATAAACATGAATCTTATTACTAAAACAATTTTAATATGGGGTTATATAAGTGATATCTTCGACTATAAATTATAATTATAAAGATAAAAATATTACCTACATAATGGTATTTTTATTTTTAATTTTTAGACATTAAATAGGTAATTTGATTATGAAACAATGATGATGTAGTGATTTCTTTATTAATGAAAGAATCAAATTAATGATATTATAGAGATTAAAATAAATATTATTTTAAATAATTTATTCCATAAAAAAAATTTATAGGTGACTATAACATGTTATAATTATAATAAATTATTTTTTAAAAAATAAATTTTTTAATTTTATTTAAATTCAATGAAATGAATAGTGTAAAAATAGACATAATTGATATTTTATAAAAATAATAAATTATTAATTAATTTAAAAATCCCAAAAAAATTAAAATCACAAGGTTACTATGATAAGGTATAAATATTCATTAAGTGTATAATTATGGGAAATTTATCCCATATAAGTAAAATTTATAGCCTCTAATATTTAAAATGTTGTTACCAAAATTAAAATTAAAAGAGAAAAATTAAGGGTAAACTGAAAATATAAGGTTTAAAATAAAATAAATACATGTCCAAAATTTATTTAATGAGATTATTTAGAACTATAATCATCTTATCTTAGACATACCTCATGTTGGAATAATTTGGATTAAAAAATTAATTTATATTAATTTAATATTTTAACAGTTTCCAATGGTTCCCCTCCGCTCTTCTTTAAAAGGTACCCACTTTTCTCTAATATTAACACTTCAAGAACCCTTTGGTTTGGCCAATATCAGCCAAAACCCATTCCTAAATTTCCTCCCCATGTTATTGAGGCCTTATTTTAGGCATAAAATCCTTCTTACGGGTGTTAAGGTGTTCTTCAAGGGTGATCAACTAAGGAAGAGGTATCGTTTACTTTAAGTGTTTCAATTTTATTTATTCTTTCACTTCCGTAAAGTCTCCTCAAACCATGAAAAGATAATAAATCCGATATACTAAATATACTTAGATTTTATTATGTTAGTATCATCACCTAAATCCATCACCACGTCTATCAAATTGGAAAGGAATTAATCGTTCATGTGTATGTTTGAACTATCACCTCCACGAACCGATCTAATTTTTTTTTCATAACCGTCTCTCAATAAAAGGTTATAATAATTTAATTAATGTTCCTATGTGATATTAATGACATTTTAATCATTATAAAATAATAATATATCAATTTCATTCTTACCTTCCATGCGTATGAATATGATAATTTCATGCGTGCATACGTGTGAACTATCACCTCCACGAAATGATGTGGCTCGTTTTTATTCATTATATCCCTTGTATGATATATATAAGTATATTTAAATGATTAATATGATATTAATTTTTTTATTATAATTATTTAAATATAAAATAATACTTAAATTCATTCCATAATGGTCAATTAAAAATGGAAAATTTTACTCATCTATACGTACAACTTTCCATCACCATGATTATTAAATTGTTCATTTTTCATAACCACAATTCATGGTTTTATTTAATGTTATAATTTATTTACAAATATGCTAATAATTTCTTGAATATTATTCTGGATATGATGTAATTTTGACCACATGTACTAGTGGCTTCAAACCCATGTTCATTTTCACCTCAAGTACCGAATATCGACAAAACATTTGATATGAACTTAAATAATTATATAATTTTTATAACATGGTAAAAAGTGATATAAAATAAATAATATATTTGAAAAAGGTTCTCTTGAAAATATTAATTAATCTATTTTTATTATTTAAGAATAATAAGAAACAAACATGATGAGTCAGACTCATGGTAAGGGACTTCATCTCAATATCCTTTAATTAATACATATTTTGATAATATACACTACCTTATTTTATAAGATGTATAATAAATCCATTTTATTTTTAATTTCATTGAGCGGTTTTCAGAAGGAATATTTTTTTTATATGATTCTTTTTACTAAACAAAAAAATTAATGTTTTTTAACATATGCGATGAAAATGACCTTTCTTATACTATGACCATTATTTGGTATTTGGATTCCTCCACAAGAAGTAATGTTTATAAAATTCAGAAAATACCATATTCCCTTTTTTGTATTTTGGAATTTAAAATAGTCTTAATAATGGATTGATTATATCAATATATTGAAATGATGTCATACAATTTCATTGAGGAAATTTTATTTTTCCTTTTTTCATGTTTTATGTGTTATGATTATGCTATGGTTCTTGGGAATTTCTTATGTATACTGGTGGTTCCATGATAAAACAAAGGTGGGTGAGCCCATTATTTTCCTCCAATGCATTGGGTAACGAGATATAGTTAAACTATATGGTTTATCCTAAGATATTTAGGGAATATACAGTGATGGGTATTCCAAAAGTAACCATGAAGGTTTCTCCCTATGTAGTTTTGAAAGCTACAAAATAAGTATGACATGGATGACATAAGTTACCTTTATGATTTCTGATTTCTAGGAATTTTTTCAGGATTCTTATGCTTTAATAGGCTTATAAATATTCATATACTGACATTTTATTTCCTTATTTTATATCCCTTACTAATCTTTTTATTTTAATCCCATGTTTTTAAAATGTTTTCACAGGGTATAAGGATGGGTAAGAGAAAGGAAGAAGACAAAAATATTTTTATCATGAAAAATAAATCATCACTACTGGAAAAATTATTTTTCCCAACGCTTCTATACCAACGGTTTGTCAAACCGTTGGTATAGGTACCCTTTCCCAACGGTTTGGCCAAACCGTTGGGAAAGCCAATATTTTGGCCACCTTTCCCAACGGTTTTGGCCAAACCGTTGGGAAAAGTCTAGTGTTTTTTTTGGAATCATCCTACGGAGAACATTATATATATCAAAATTTAAAATAATTAGAACAATACATATATATTTTTATGGAATTACGTAAACAAAAGTCATGTTAGGTTAGTGGTTAAGTCTTTGAGTTATAAACTAGAGGTCCTGGGATGAAATCCCACCGGGTGTTTTATTTTTTGAATTTATATACCAACGGTTCCATTACCGTTGATATAGATTTCATATTACCTATAACAACGGTTTCCAAAACCGTTGGTATAGACCTATTCCAACGGCTTACTTGGCTACGGTTCTCCAAACCATTGGTATAGGCTATACCAACGGTTTGGAGGCCTATACCAACGGTTCCAAACCGTTGGTAAAGGTTAGTTTTCCAGTAGTGCATGTTTACTTTTAAAAGTTTTATATTTTCAAAGAAATGGATATTTTTGTAGTTGTATCCAATTTGGATAAATTTGAGTTGTTATATAATAGTTATTTCCTAATTCTCTAAAACACTAAACCTGAAAAGATCCTCATTGTGAATTCTTAACTTAATTAAAGATTATGTATTTCTTATGGTTGGGGATTTATAGTTGGTATTAGAGGTCAGTTTAGATAACATTAAGGGTTAAGATATTATTATTAGAATATCCATAATTTATTTTTACTTAATGGTAAAATTAAAATAATATATCATTTTAATATTACTATGTTGCTTCATCAAAGATATTTCTGTTCAGAATGGTTTTCCATATAGGATATAGGGAAATTTTGGTAGGAAGACATCCAGAGGAAAAAAAACCTTCCAAATCGGAGACCTGAGATTTTCCGAATCTGAACTGAATAGTTTTTTTAATTGATGGCATAGTTGACTCGTGATGTAAATGGTGGTGGTATCCATACATGATATCATCCAGATCAACTGTAGAGGAACATATTGGTATGGATCATTTCATGAGGAAACATCCTCCATAATTAAGAAGATCATCTAACCTTGTGCTTAATAAATAGTGGATTGAAAAATAAGGAGAAATTTTTTATTTCATGGGGTGTTCAGAAAAACAAAAAAAAATTCTTAGTGTTTACCATTTTGAAGGTGAAGTTGATCTGGTGGTCTATGGTTATTTATATCATAGATATTGAGGATCTTTATCACACCCCGACCAAGGCACGTGTTTTATTGTATTATTTATTTATCCTTAAATAATTTTTTTGTTGGGGTCCAGTGTGAGTCTCGGATGAGATTTTTCAGTCTTCGAAAAAAACGCACTTTCGGATTCAACATTGTTGGATGCACGGGTGGAGCGCGACGTCGCGCGGCTTCGCCCATGCAACTGCATGGACCTTTCGTTAATTTTATTATTATTAAAATGATATGAATTAATTTTATTATTAGTGGTTACTATAGTTATTATTATTATAATGATTATTATTATTATTAAAGTTTGACACAAAATTTTATTACATAGGTTTGATTAGTATTATTGTTATTAATGAGGTTTATAATATTGATTATTGTTATTAATAATATTACTAAATTTTTATTATTTCAATTAGAATTATTAAGGTTTAAATGGAGGTATATTTATAGATTAATGATTTATTTATTCATTATTATTATTATTATTTTATTTTCATTTATGTTTCTTTTATTTTATTTCTTCTATTCTCTTTCCCCCTAACCCTAGCGCGGACCACGTTTTTTCTCCTCTCACACTGCAGCCACCACTTCCCTTTTCCTTTCATCTTCTCCCTCGGCCGCCACCTCTCTCCTTCTCTCTTGCTGCCCCACCTCCCCTCCAATGGATCCCCCTGCTTGCAGCGGCCTCCCCCAACACCTCGCCTCCCTTAGGTGTGGCGCAATCAGGACCCCCGTCGCCCCCTGTTCAGTGCGCATCCGGCGCACCCTTCTTCTTCCCAGATCTGTATCCCACCTCGCCCTCTCCTTCTCTTTCACACAGTAGTGGAGCCACCCCCAGATGCAAAGAGGCCTGCCCACCACCAGCCAGTGGTGCAACCCGGTGCTTCCCATTGGTCTGCCTCCCTACCAAGGTGCAGCGCAAGTAGGACCCCCGCTAACTCAGTGCACCTTTTCCCTTCTGCCTAGCACATATCTGCAGTGCCCTCTACTGCTCCCCTCCTGCAGCATGCCGCAGGTCTGCCCTCCAGCGCGCAGCAACATCCTCCTCCCGTAGTCTGCACACCCAGCCACCCTCGTTCGCTCCTCCTCCTTTCATGCAGTGTTCCAGCACTCCCCCAACGCGATCTCCTTCGGCGGCTCCCACCTTCCCTTTGCATAATCCATCCACGCAGCCCCCCTCCCCCTTCTGGTGCGATCCGGCACCCCCTGCCCTGTGCGCTTCACCTCCGGATCGGCCCTCCCTCAGCGCAACGGCCTATCGCCAGCGCCCTCTTCGCCCAGCCGTGAGCCCCCCCCCCCTCCTTAAGATTTTCTTTTATTTCTTTTATTTTTTATTTTCTTATTCTCATTCTTGTTATTATTATTATTATTCTTATTCTTATTATTATTCTTTTTACTATTATTATTATTATTACTATTATTATTCATATTATTATTATTATTATTATTATTATTATTATTATTACTGTTATTATTATTATTATTCTTATTATTATTGTATTATTATTAATAATATAATTATTATTATTATTGTTATTATTATTATTATTACTACTACTATTATTATTATTATTCTCATTATTGTTATTGTTATTATTATTATTATTATTGTTATTATTGTTATTATTATTATTATTATTCATATTATTATTATTGTTATTATTATTATTATTATTATTATTATTATTATTATTTTCATTACCATCTTACTCTGGTTGGAGTATGGTTTTTAGTTGAGGATGGGTTTTTATTGGTTGGTTTAGGATTTTTTAGGACCCGCGCAGAGCGTTTTTGAGTGAGAGTCGTCATCGCGCTTTGTTTCCAAAGTTTCCTTGTCGTCGCACCCCGATTCAGAGATAGCGTTGTCGTCGCATCGTGTATCCGATGTAGGTTCCCTTTGCACTGCTCTTAATATTTAAGTTACATTATTTCCTACTATTTGTGCACACTAATTTTTCAAAATAAATATTTTATTAATTATAAATGATGTGAGATGATATAAAATAATTAAATTTTAATATAATATAGTTAATCTTTAAATGATTACTCACTGTAAGAAAGTGTTGTTTATTTTTATACACGACACATGAAATATCCTCTTGATGAGCGGACACCCAAAAATGAAAGAATGCCCATTTGTCTTTTAAACATAATTCACAGAATATAAAATAGAGATCTGGTCTAATGATAAAATATTTCTTTTGAAGCGTGAACAAGTACCTTGGCTCGTTTGAGAAATTGCCCAGTTGGCTCTTAAAGATTATTTTGAAAAAAATAAAATGGTTTGGTTTGGTTTTATAAAAAATGTTGGCAGCCTGCGAAGTGGTGTATTGGGGTTTCATTAAAAGGTTTTAAACTGGGTTTTTTCTTATAAAGAAGTTGTACTTTTTTTAGAGTAGTGATTGTGAAATGTATTTAATACCCTTTTGGAACTTTACGGAAAGAGATGAATTTTTTTTGATAAAAACCCTCTTAGGAAAACTCTCATGCCTTGGTTGAAATTGATTGTTTGGGAGGCCGCGCTTAGAGGCTCCCAGGTACTTGATTAGTTAAAGGCAAGAGGTTTTCCCATGGAGTGCCTCGGGGTGATGTATTTTGTTCTTTATATATAGATATGTCTGATTGGATGCTCAGTTGGCATCGGTTGGCTCACCCCCTTTTTAAACACTTGAGACATGGGAATCTGGAATATTGAGAGAATATTCTAAGAATGATTGCTACACTGGTAGGTTATGGTTCTGACCAGTGGCCCATAGTAGGTGGATATATTGGGTATATTACTATGGGATTTTCCCTCGACCTGCCCGAGAGAGGATGGTCGAGCATATTGTGCGTTTTGTTTTCATCGTGACATGTCGATAAGGATGATTGATCATGTATTGGTGTCTTCTGGTTTATTCTCGATCTCCTATGTTCACCCATGTCTATTAAGCTTTTGTTGCTTTCAGTAGTGATTATGATGCTCACATGTATACCTACATTTCCCTTGTTGTGTGTTTTACTTTGTGCATTTCTGGTGTATTGTTTTCCGTGGAAAGTGGTAAATTTCTTTTGGTTGGGTTTCTAAAAATGTTTTTCAAATGAAAGTGTTTAATCCTCTTTGTACCAATTTGAAAACATAAACATCAATTTCCCTTTTCCTAAAATGTCATTAACACTAATTAATTGAACCCAAATTTAGTAATGGTTAAGGGCAATGGTTCATACTTTCTTTTTAAGTAGAATATTTGGAAAAACATACTTTAATAAACTGTAGTTCAAACTTGAAATGATGTTTCTTTTATTTTAAAGATAGTGCATTGGGAATAGATATCGGGCTAGCCTACTGAGTTTTAATACTCACGCCTATAGTTCTTTTCTGTTTTTAGTGTTGTGCAGGCTATAGCTTGAGTGCGCTCGCCTAGGGAAAAGCTTGATCGTTGAGTCGGAGAGTGACCCGTGAGGTCGCACGGAGTTTGTTCAGATGTCGTGTTTGGTCAATTTTATTTTTCTCCTATTCCTGTTTAGTCACTTTTTTTGGTTTATCTTTTCTGCGCTACTCTGTATTATCTTTGCAGTCATATTTATTTATATTGGTAGAAATCGTTCCCACTGCCTCTGTCGATGCCCTGGCACTTGTCGCCAGCCTGGGAGGATTGGGAATGCCTCTCGGGTCGTGTCGCGGACCGACTCAGGTGACCGGTTTAGGGTCGAACCGGGTTGGTTCGTGAAAAAATGGTATTAGAGGGGGCAGCTATTAGTAGAACTCACTTTTCATAGAGCCCTTTGTTATTTGGGATGTTGAGGTAGATTGAGAGGATTGTCGGGACTTGAGGGGTAGGTGTGAGAAGAGCGTCGCGAACTCTCGCCTATACTGATCCTCAGGTTTCTAGGGGAAGTCCATTTTAATTTGTTTGTTTGGGTTTTTATGGAAATGTTTTGTGATTGGGATATGAAAAAGGGAGTTTGGGCCACTAATCCTCCTAACCCGCATGGCCTGGCAAGCCAGGCAGAGCTAGGGGCATGGTCTAAGAAAGATCTCTGTGTCAGTAACGTGTTTGGCATATGGCCGACAACCATATGGTCAAGTTACCCACTGACACTAGTCCCCTGTTTGAGTTGTTTTGGGTTTCCCTTGATTTCTGAATGTGGTTTGAATCAGAAAAGTTTGTTTTGAAAAAAAAAACGGTTGTTTGAAATGACATGTTTAATTTGTAGATTGTTTTAAAATAAGTTGTATTAATTAATTGTTTTTGGAAAATGAAGTTTCTTTGTTTTGACCTTGGTGTTCCGATGAGTGCTCACATGCATTGTGGTATGTTGGAAATGTGGATGGATTTCTGGTACAGTGGATGGATGCCTGGGGGGCACAAATACATGCATGTGATTGAGACTTAAAGTGATACCAATGGCGAGGGTTTAACCCACTAATCTTGTTTTAAATTAAAGATGTTTTTCAAAAGAAATGTTTTGATTTTATAATGGCTTGTTTTCTTGTGTTCGGAGCTTTTCATGTATGCAGTGTATGTTTCTGAGGATTTTTGTTTACTGAGACGGCCTTGATTGAGGTTTTTGACTTTTCCTTGTCCAGCGGTTATCCTTTTGAAGCTTCGATGAGTGATCATAGTGAAGTTGATCAACCTAAGGATTTTATGCTTGTGTTTTAGAAGTTGGATCCACCTCTCTTTTATGGTCAAGAAGAAACTTCCGTGGCAGAGGAGTGGATGTGGAAGATTGAAAGGGACATTAGCCTTATTGAGTTGCCCGAGTCGTTGAAGGTCAAGTTTGCAACCTTTATGATTGAAGGTTCACCGTGGATGTGGTGGACGTTAGTGTCTCGGAACAAGCCCCGTCAAGAGATTACATGGTAGTTCTTCAAGTCTTTGTTCATTCTCCAGTATTTCTCTGAGAAAGAAAGGGTGAGAAAGGGGATGAAGATGTCTTTTCTGCAGCAGGGTGACAGATCCATGTTAGAATATTTCCATCGCTTTGTGGAGATAGTCCCTTATGATTCAGAGTATGCCACGAATGACCCCATGAAGGCTTGATGCTTCGAGGTGGGTCTCCGCCCTGATCTACAGTTGAAGGTGTCAGAGTCCAACCTAACTTCTTTTGCGATGTGGCAAGACAAGCTTTTCATGTCGAAGTCGCAATGGCAGGAGTGCTCAAAGTAGTTCTCCCTCCTTCAATCCCTATGAGCAGCGGTGAAGATTCTAGAAAGGAAATGAGTAAGAAAATGTAAGTGGATGGATCAGGTCGTGGAATCAAGAGGCATCAGGATCTTTCATCAACCTCTTCAGAGCGAGAGATCCTCGTGTGCTATCAGTGTGGAAAGCGGGGTCACAAGAAGTCATCATGCCCAATCACTCTGAATCCCTGCCAGGCATGTGGACGCCTGGGTCACTTGCGTTGATTTTGTTGGGGCGTTGCAAGAAAGTTTTGGAGAGGAAGTTCTCAGAAGTAGTGTGTTTTTGTGTCTTTGTTAAAAGTTTCTGGTGTAAGTTTCCTTTTAGTTTAAGGGATCTTTTATTGTTTTAGTTGTACTGATGGTGTTTTGGGTTTGAAATGTATGGGAATGTCATGGGTCTTTTGACGAACTCCGACTTTCAATGCTGATATGTTTTTAAATTTTAAAATCTTGTCCTTTCTTTTGTCGAATAAAAAGATGTATATTTCTCATTGGGATTATCAGAAACTAACTGAGAGGAAGAAGATGCTTTATCCATCAGAGATCCAGCTAAAAGGTCTCGAATTGAAGCTAGCGCGTAGTCAGGAACCCCTGGGGGAAATTTTAAGGAGTCTAGTAAAGGTTGTGCCTCTACTGTGTGGGGAGACAGTTTTGGTGTTGTTGCTCTGATTTCTCTATCGTTGTAATTTTCCTCTTGTAGAAAAGTGCACGATGGACTTATCCCTTGCACAATGTCGGTATTTGTGACTTTTGGATACAAGTTCCTGATTAGTGACCTTGCGTGGGCCACCCATGTGAATCAGTTGCGACTTTGGTTTGTGGTTATCTCGAAGTGATGGGCCGTGAGTAGTTTTTCATCCAAGTTTCAGTGACCCAATCCTTGGGACCTCCCTCCCCGCCCATGGGGTAAGGGTTTTTGGTTTGTGCAGACTTTTCGGATCAACTCCTACCCATTTCGGATGGGATTGAGTGGTTTAAATGTCTTTTGTGTGCTTTTTATAGCTTGAGTAAGGCCTGGTTCTAGCTTAAGTTGGATTTCTGGTTGGTCGCTAAGAGGTCGGTCCTTTTATGGTGGGGATACCCACTGTGAGTATCGTTGGGTTTTCTCTTAAATCGTTATCGAATGCTAGTTGAGTTCTTATGGTGGGGAGCCCGTTCAGGCCTCCCCTATGTTGGTGATTTATTTCGGGCAATGAGGTTCAGTTCTGATAGTAGCCGGTGTGATGCCCTTGGGTTAAAAGCTTGGATCATGTTTATGTGGAATCCTTGGGTGTTGATAAATCGACTAGATAGTGTTGTGGATTTTCGGGGGCGGAAAGCGTTATGGTGGGTAGAATTGTCACACCCTGACCAAGGCATGTGTTTTATTGTATTATTTATTTATCCTCAAATAATTTTTTTGCTGGGATCCAGTGTGAGTCTCAGATGAGATTTTTGAGTCTTCGATAAAAAATGCACTTTCGGATTCAACATCGTTGGACGCACGGGTGGAGCGCGACGTCGCACGGCTTCGCCCATGCAACTGTGTGGCCCTTTCGTTAATTTTATTATTATTAAAATGATATGAATTCATTTTATTATTAGTGGTTACTATTGTTATTATTATTATAATGATTATTATTATAATTAAAGTTTGACATAAATTTTTATTTCATAAGTTTTATTAGTATTATTGTTATTAATGAGGTTTATAATAATGATTATTATTATTATTAATATTACTAAATTTTTATTATTTCAATTAGAATTATTGAGGTTTCTATGGAGGTATATTTATAGATTAATGCTTTATTTATTCATTATTATTATTTTTCTTTTATTTTCATTTATGTTTCTTTTATTTTATTTCTTCTATTCTCTTTCCCCCAAACCCTAGCGTGGACCACTTTTTTTTTTCTCCTCTCATGCTGCAGCCGCCACTTCCCTTTTCCTTTCCTCTTCTCTCTTGGCCGCCACCTATCTCCTTCTCTCTTGCTTCCCCGCCTCCCCGCCAATGGATCCCCCTGCTTGCAGCGGCCTCCCCCAACACCTCGCCTCCCTTAGGTGCGGCGCAAGAAGGACCCCCGTCGCCCCCTGTTCAATGCGCAGCTAGCGCACCCTTCTTCTTCGCAGAGCCATATCCCCCCTTGCCCTCTCCTTCTCTTGCACACAGTAGCGGATCCACCCCCAGATATGAAGAGGCCTACCCACCACCAGCCAGTGGCGCAACCCGGTGCTTCCCTTTGGTCCGCCTCCATTCCAAGGTGCGGCGCAAGCTGGACCCCCACTAACTCAGTGCACCTTTTCCCTTCTTCCCAGCACCTATCTGCAATGCCCTCTCCTGCTCCCCTCCTACAGCCTACCGCCGGTCTTCCCTCCAGCGCGCAGCAACATCCGCCTCCTGCAGTCCGCACACCCAGCCACCCTCGGCCGCTCCTCCTCCTTTCTTGCAGTGTGCCAGCACTCCCCCGACGCGATCTCCTTCGGCGGATCCCTCCTTCTCTTTGCAGGATCCCTCCACGCAGCCCCCCCCCCCCCCTTCCGGTGCGATCCGGCGCCCCCTTCCCTTTGCGCTTCACCTCCAGATCGGCCCTCCCTCCGCGCAACGGCCTACCGCCAGTGCCCTCTTCGCCCACCCATGAACCCCCCCTCCTTAAGCTTTTCTTTTATTTCTTTTATTTTTTATTTTCTTATTCTTATTCCTGTTGTTATTATTATTATTATTATTATTATTATTTTTACTATTATTATTATTATTACTATTATTATTCATATTATTATTATTATTATTATTATTATTATTACTATTATTATTATTATTCTTATTATTATTGTATTATTATTATTAATATCATTATTATTATTATTGTTATTATTATTATTATTCTCATTATTGTTATTATTATTATTATTGTTATTGTTATTATTGTTATTATTATTATTATTATTCATATTATTGTTGTTGTTATTATTATTATTATTATTATTATTATTTTCATTACCATCTTACTCTGGTTGAAGTATGGTTTTTAGTTGATGGTGGGTTTTTATTGGTTGGTTTTGGATTTTTAAGACCCATGCAGGGCGTTTTCGAGCGAGCGTCATCATCGCACTTTGTTTCCGAAGTTTCCTTGTCGTCGCACCCCGATTCAGATCTAGCGTTGTCATCGCGTCGTGTATCCGAGGTAGGTTCCCTTTGCACTGCTCCTAAAATTTAAGTTACATTATTTCCTGCTATTTGCACACATTAATTGTTCAAAATAAATATTTTATTAATTCTAAATGATGTGAGATGATACATGATAATTAAATTTTATTATAATATAGTTAATCTTTAAATGATTACTTAGTGTAAGAAAGTGGTGTTTATTTTATACACGACACATGAAATATCCTCTTGACGAGCGGACACCCAAAAATGAAAGAATTCCCATTTGGATTTTAAACATAATTCACGGAATATAAAATAGAGTTTTGTTTTAATGATAAAATATTTCTTTTGAAGCGTGAACAAGTACCTTGGCTCGTTTGAGAAATTGCCCGGTTGGCTCTTAAAGTTTATTTGGAAAAAAATAAAATGGTTTGGTTTGGTTTTATAAAAAATGTTGGCAGCCTGCGAAGTGGTGTATTGGGGGTTCATTAAAAGGTTATAAACTAGGTTTTTTCTTATAAATAAGTTGTACTTTTTTTAGAGTAGCGATTGTGAAATGTATTTAATGCCAGTTTGGCACTTTACGGAAAGCGATGAAAATGTTTTGACAAAAAACCTCTTAGGACAACTCTCATGCCTTGGTTGCAAATGATTGTTTGGGAGGCCGCACTTAGAGGCTCCCGGGTACTTGAGTAGTTAAAGGCAAGAGGTTGTCCCATGGAGTGTCTCGGGGTGTTGCTTATTGTGCTTTATATATAGATATATCTGATTGGATGCTCGGTTGGCATCAGTTGGCTCACCCCCTTTTTAAACACTTGAGACATGGGAATCTAGAATATTGAGAAAATATTCTAAGAATGATTGGTGCACTGGTAGGTTATGGTTCTGACCAGTGGCCCATAGTAGGTGGATATATTTGGTTTATTACTATGGGATTTACCCTCGACCTTCCCGAGAGAGGATGGTCAAGCGTATTGTGTGTTTTGTTTTCATCGTGACATGTCGATAAGGATAATTTCTCATGTATTGGTGTCTTCGGGTTTATTCTAGATCTCCTAGGTTCACCCATGTCTATTCAGCTTTTGTTTCTTGTAGTAGTGATTATGATGCTCACATGTATACCTACATTGCCCTTGCTGTGTGTTTTACTTTGTGCATTTCTGGTGTATTGTTTTCCTTGGAAAGTGGTAAATTCTTTTTTATTAGGTTTCTAAAAATGGTTTTCAAATGAAAGTGTTTAATCCTCTTTGTACCAATTTGAAAACATAAACATCACTTTCCCTTTTCCAAAAATTTCATTGACACTAATGAATTGAACCCAATTTTGGAAATGGTTAAGGTCAATGGTTCGTACTTTGTTTTTAAGTATAATATTTAGAAAAACATACTTTTATAAATTGTAGTTCAAACTTGAAATGATGTTTCTTTTATTTTAAAGGTTGTGCATTGGGAATAGATATCGGGCTAGCCTACTGAGTTTTAATACTCACGCCTATAGTTCTTTTCTGTTTTTAGTGTTGTGCAGGCTATAGCTTGAGTTCACTAGCCTAGGGAGACGCTTGATCGTTGAGTCAGAGAGTGACCCGCGAGGTCGCACGGAGTTTGTTCGGACATCGTGTTTGGTCAGTTTTATTTTTCTCCTATTCCTGTTTAGTCACTTTGTTTGGTTTATCTTTTCTGCGCTGCTCTGTATTATCTTTGCAGTCTTGTTTATTTATATTGGGAGAAATCATTCCCACAACCTCTGTTGATGCCCTGGCGCTTGTCGCCAGCCCGGCAAGATCGGGAACGCCTCTCGGGTCATGTCGCGGACCGACTCGGGTGACCGGTTCAGGGTCGACCCGGGTTGGTTCGTGACAATCTTCATACTCAATATTGAGATGAGTTCAAAGGTATGTTTCTTGAGAAATATTTTCATAAGGTTGTTTGACTTAGGATGGAAAAACAATTCTTGGAATTGAGGCTAGAGAAATACTCAGAGGCTGCTTTCAAAGAAAAATCACCTGACTGGCAAGGTATGCTCTAAATTTCATTTGGGATCTTGATAGTAAAATAAATCATTTTTACTCGGGATTAAATCCAAATTATTGAAGTTCATTGGCTTCTCATGAGTTCATAAGTTATGAAAAACTTGTTCTATGTGTAGAGAGTGTGGAAATAGAGTTTGATGATGATCATGTGTTCTTTGAAAACAAGCAGAATAAGAGGTCGATATGACTGACCAAAGGGAAAAATTATTCAAAAAAAGTCTAATGGTAAATAAATTAAGTTTAAAGTTTGTGAAAATTGTGTTAAAAAGCACATGGGGGAATTCCTTTTGAATTATAGTAAGTGCTTCTAGTGTGGTAAAATGGGGTGAAAGGCTCATAACTGCACTAAAAAGTATAATGTATGAAAAAATATAATATACAATCTTTGAAATGTTTTAAATTTAATGAGATTGGTCATTATTCAAATGAGTGTTTGATGAAGAATTTGAATTATTTCAATTATCCAAACAATAAGAAAAAAAGTGTGGTGAAATACATCGCAAATACTTCAATCGATTTTGGGACATCAAACAAAGTGGTATTAGGGATGTTTTTTTTTATTCAGATTATGCCAATGTTTTGTTTGATTCAAGGTATACACATTATTTCATTTCTGAGAAATATTTTGGTAAATTTGGAATTACACCACAATAAATAAATCTAAAACTTATATTAAAAATACCTAGGGTAAATGTTGAGAAAAAAAGAAATTATAAGAATCTTCCTATTCATTTCTGTGGAAAAAATCTACCTAAAAACCCTATTGTTTTTCTCTAATAGAGTCTTATGTTATTCTAGGTATGGATTGGATTTCTGTTTACCATACTAAGATTGACTGTAGAGATAAAAAAGTTTCTTTTCAAAATTACTTTAATTTTTTGTATAATAATGATCCCTTACCATTGATAATATATCAGGAAGATGAGAAAATGTTAAAAGATGAAAATGAATGTTACCTTTCACATATTGTTGAAAACAAATAAATTTTTGAGAATAATTATGTTCTAGAGGTAGTCAGTATATTGATGTTTTCTATGTTGATTTTCCTAGTACAAAACATGATTGGAATTTTAATTTACTATTGACTTAGTTCTTTATGATAAGCCAATTTTAAAAACCCCTTATCTAATGGATTAGATTGAACTTTTAGAGTTAAATAAGAAATTTTAGAAGTTATTAGATAAATGTTTCATTCAACCTAACACATCACTAAGGGGTTCTCTCATCTTTTTTGTTAAAAATAAACATAGTTCAATAAGACTTTTCATTGATTATTGAGCCTTGAATAACATCACAATTAAGAACAAGTATCATTTTCCTCATATTGATTATTTTTTTGATTATATCCAGGGAGAACAATGTTTTTTGAAGGGTTAATTGAGGTTGGGGTACCATCAGTTCAATTTAAATGAAGAATACATTCTGATGACCATGTTTTTTACTATATATTTCCATTATGAATTTTTAGTTATGTCATTTGGGTTAACTAATGAACCTACTGTATTCATTGGTCTTATTAATATAATATTCCATGACATCTTGGATAGTTTTTTGGTTGTTTTTATTGATGATATTTTGGTATATTCTAAAAATAAATAGGATCATGAAAGTATTTGAAGGGTTTTCCTTCAAACCGTAAAACAAAATAAACTGTACGGGAAATTCAGTAAGTGTGAGTTTCAGTTACAATAAATTTCATTCCTTCATTACCTTTTTTTTGAAGAAGGCATAATTATAGATCCTACGAAAATATTTGTTGAATAATGGCCAAGACACAAAAATATAACTAAGATTCATAGTTTTCTTGGATTATTAGGTTATTATAGGAGGTTTCTTGAAAAGTTTTCATGATTACCTAGCCCACTGACTAAGTTAACTCTAAAAGGTTTTATGTTCATCTGGATAATATAATGTGATGACTCTTTTCATGAATTAAAAAGAAGATTGGTGAATGCTTCAGTTTTGGCACTTCCTTCTAGAAATGGTGAATTTGTTATCAATAGTAATGATTTGTTGAAAGAAATTGGATGTTTCCTAATGCAGAATGACTGGGTAATTTCTTATGTTCCACTTTAGTTGAAAAATTATGAGTTAAACTATCCTCCACATGATTTGGAATTAGCTGCTATTGGTTTTGCTATAAAAATTTGGAGGCATCATCTGTATGGAGTAAAATGTGAAATATATATTAACCCTAAAATATTGAAGTATATATTCACTTAAAAAGAATTTAGCTTCATATAGATAAGATGGTTGGAACTAATCAAGGATTATGATTTCATGATTCATTACTATATAGGAAAAGAAAACAAATTGGTTAATGCTTTAATTCGGAAAAGTAATGTTACAATAACCATGTTATGTTTGGAACATCACCCTTTGATTAATGATTTTATGAAATTTGGAATGGATGTTGTTGGTGAAGGAAATTACTCTAATTTGTTTCATGTTTCAATGCCATCATATCTACCTGTCATAATTAAGAAAACATGGGGAAAACATAGCGAATTTCATAAAAAGAAAGAATTGGTTAAAAAGGGTAAGTTTCCTAAATTTAACATTTATAAATATTGTGTTTTGAGATTTGGGAAGAGATTATGTTTACCTTGAAATTTATAGTTTAAGAAATATTTGTTATCTAAAGCTCATAGTTCTCCGTTTTTAGTTCATCCTGGAAGTACTAAGATGTACAGAGATCTTTGGGTGTATTACTCATGGGATGGAATGAAAAGAAATATTACTAACTTTACTGTGAAGTATTTGACTTGTCAACAGTTTAATGTATAGTAGAAATTACTAAAAATAATTCTTCATCCTTTTCAAGTTCCATATTGAAAATGGGAAAATATATACATGGATTTCATAGTGGGATTAACAAAGACATCTTGAGTTAACAATGTGATTTGGGTTATTGTTGATATATTTACTAAATCTTCTCATTTTCTTGGTATTCGAGATACATTGTCTCTAAACCAAGTTTCTCGACTATATATTAAAGTGATAGTCATGTTACATGGGGTTCCCCTCTCCATTGTAACTAATCATGATCCCAGGTTCCCTTCTAACCTTTATAATGGCCTTCAGAAGTTATTGGGAAATAAATTAAATTTCCATACATCTTTTCATCCCCAATCAAATGGGTAGTTAGAATGAACAATTCAGACCTTAGATGATATTAAATGTGATTGTTCAATGGATTTCCATGGAATTTGGGTTCAAAATATTTCTTTAGTTGAGTTTTCTTATAATAATAGTTCTCATTCTAGTATACAGATGGCACCATTTGAGGAATTATATGGAAAATAGTGTCAAACACCATCTTTTTTGGATGAAGTAGGTGAATGGAAGATGAGGGGACCAGAATTGGTAGAAGAGATAGCAGAAAATGTTCAATTGATTCAGAAACACATGGGGATAGCTCAGAGCAAGAAAAAAAGTTGTGTAGATAAACAGAGGATGGATCTTTCCTTCGAGGTAAGTGATCATGTCTTCCTCAAAGTTTCACCATGGAAAAGCGTGATTCATTTTGGTAAGAATGAAAAGTTGAGTCTATGGTTCATTGGAACCCATAAAATCCTGAATAAAGTTGGATCAGTTTTCTAAGGAGTGGATTTACCTCCTAGTTTATCCAAGGTACATAATTTTTTTAATGTTTTGATCTTGAGAAAGTATATGTCAGATCTATCTCGGGTTTTAATTCCATAAGTAGTTCAGTTGGAAGATAATATTTCTTATGATGAATAGTTGAACTAGATTCTTGACTATAGAGTGTAAGTGTTTTGGAATAAGTTATTTCACCGGGTTAAGGTTTTACGAAAAAACCATATGGTTGAAGAGCAAAATGGGAATATTAAAATGCTATGAGAGAGAAATACACCTACTTATCTGATAAGTGATGAAATTGTGAGGATACAATTTCTGCAAGGGGGAAGGATATAACATCTCAGGTAATTATATAATAAAGAATTTTCATGTCTATTAATATTTATTAATTATATATTAATTTTAATTAAAAAGGTATGCTATGTCTGATAGAATTCCTGATACACAACAATGGGTTTATCAGAAATCCTATGTTGCACACAATATTGAGATATACCAAAAAATAATACAATATTAAAATTATTAGGTCAAATGGTAGTTATCACCTTGAAATTTTATTGGAAGGAATGAAAATAAATAACTATATTATGTTTACACATATTTATTAAATGTTTTTACTTTATTCTAAAAAATTTTACAGGCTTACAATGGGAATAAATCCAATTTTAAATATAAAATACTCTAATATTTTTAAAAGGTAGTTTTAACACCATTTGATCGAAACTTCTTTTTAAATATATTTTTTGTCACTTTTATATGTTCTAATTCACAATATAAACTTCTTATTTGTAAGTGAACATAAAAATTTACTTTGGTTGAAATTTTGGTATTTTCTTCATAAAATTCCTTTTATAATGAATAGTGGAAATAATGCATTTTAATTTAAAACAAATTTTTCATCTAATTTAATTATATAGTTAGGTTATCCTTTAAATTAGTTTTAGAGTGTAATTTAATTAATTTCTTATCATTTAATAAAAAATTCATTTGATGTAATTACACATTTAAATTGGATATAAAAACTTGTCAAACTTTTGATGGTTTTACTGAAAAAACATGTTTTCTCATTCCGTCAATGGGATTAATTTTTAATTAATTTCGGCCAATTCAATATATTGAATTTGGAAAAATAGACTCCTATTTTTAATAATAATTTCAAAATTATTTAAATAGGCCCCTTTTATTTTTGTACATTATTAATAGTAACATTGGTAATTATTTTTATTTATTGACGTTAAAGAGTAAATGAGGTAAATAATAGTAAAAATAAAATTATAATAAAATAAAAGTATCATAACATTTGTCCTAATATTATTGTACACAATATTGAAAAACCAATACAACCCTTGGGACAAAAAGTTTTCCTTTGGAATCCACTTGGGTGTGACTATGACATTTATAACTTTTAATTTAATGTAAAGGTAAAATTATCAAAAACATGACTCTTATTACTAAATGTTTTTTAATAAGTGGTTATTTAAGTGATATATTCGACTATAAATAGTCATTATAAAGACAAAACTCTTACCTGCATTATTTTATTTTATTCATAATTTTTAGACATTGAATAATTAAGTTACTTATGACACAATAAGGACGTAGTGATTGTTTTATTAATGAAAGAATAAAATAAATGACAATATAAATATTAAAATAAATTTTATTTTACCTAATTTATGCCATGCAAAAATTTTATAGGTGAATATGACATGTTATAAATCTAATAAATGGTTTTTTATAAGTTATATCTCATTTTTATTTTATTTAAATTAAATTAGATGAATTGAGTAAAAATTGACGTAATCAATATTTTATAAAAATAATAAATTTTTAAACTATTTAAAAATCCTAAAAATATTTTAAAATCAAAAAGTGACTATAATAATTTCTAAAATTTCATTAAGTTTCCAATTATAGGAAATTTACCCCGTATAAGAAAATTTTATAGCCTCTTAATATTTAACATTTTATTACCATAATTAAAATTAAAAGATAATAATTAAGGATAAATCGAAAAGATAAGGTTAAAAATAAAATAAATATGTGTGTGAAAATTATTTGATGAGGGGATTTAGAACTATACTCATATTATCTTATACATATCTCAGTTTGGTATCATTTGGATTAAAAAATAATTTATATTAATTTAATATTTTAAGAGTTTCTAAGGGTGCCCCCTCCTATAAAAAGGTACCCACTCTTCTCTAATATTCTCACTTCAAGAGCCCTTTTTTCGTCTAATATTTGTTAAAACCCATTCCTAAAATACCTCCCCACTCTCTTAAGGCATTATTTTAGTCATAAAAATGTTTTTAGTGGTGTTAATCTATTCTTTAAGGGTGATCAACCGAAGAAGAGGTATCATTTTCTTTAAATATTTCTATTTTATTTCTTCTTACACTTCCTTAAAGTCTCCAAAAACCATGATTAGATAATAAATAAATAATCCTAAACATGCTGATATGTTATTATGTTAATATAATCACCTTAATCCATCTCTAATTTCATCAATGGGGAAATGAATTAATCATTCGTGCGTACGTGTAAACTATCACCTCCACGAACTGATCTGATTTTTTTTAATAATCATATCTTAATACTAGCTATAATAATGGAATTAATGTTAACATTTGATATTAATGATATATTAATCATTATTTAATTATAATATATAAATTAAATTCTTACTTTCCATGTGCATAAAAATGATAACGTTGTTTGTGCGTACGTGTGAACTATCCCCTCAAAGCGATGTGACTCATTTTTATTCATTATATCACTTTCATGATATATATATATATATATATATAAGTATATTTAAATGATTAATATGATATTAATGATGTTATCATAATTCTGGAATGTTAAAATATTACTTAAATTCTTTCCACAATGATCAATGAAAAATGTAAAATTTTACTCATCAGTACGTACGGCTTACCATCTCCATGATTATAACGTTGTTCATTTTTCATAACCACGCTTCATGGTTTGATTTAAAGGTAAAATTTATGTATAAATAAGATAATATTGTCATGAATATTATTCTATAGATGATGTAATTATGACCACATGGACAGGTGACATCAAAACCATGTCCATTTTCTACTTAAGTACTGAATATCAACAAAACATATTATATGAACTTAGATAATTATGTAATTTTTATTACATGGTAATAAGTGATATAATATAAATAATAAAATTGAAAATGATTCTCAATAAAGTATAAATTAATATATGTTTATTATTCCTTAAGATTAAGGAATATGTGTGATGATTTGGACTCATGGTAAGGGACTCTGTCTCAATCTCCTTTCATTGAGGAATATTTTGATAATATACACCACTTTATTTTATATGGTGTATAATCAACCCCTTTGACTTTTAATTTCATTAAATAGTTTTGAAAAGTATTATTTTTTATATGAATCATTTTACTAAATTACTAAAGGAATTTTTTCTAGCATATGCGGTGATAACGACCTTTCCACAACCTTGACCATTACTTGGTATTTGGATTCCTCTACAAGACATAATGTTTTTTAAAGAAAAGTAAATATTGTATTCATTTTTTTTATAGAAAATGGTTTTTGAGAGTGGATTAATAATATCAATATCTTGAAATTATATATTACGATTGTAATATGGAAATGTTATTTTTTTCTTTTCTAAATATTTTATGTGTTATGATTATGTTATGGTTCTTGGGAATTTCTTATTAATACTGATGGTTCCATGATAAACCGAGGGCAGGTGAGCCCATGATAGATCTACAATGCATTGGGTAATGAGGTAGAGTTAAAATATATGGTTTCTCCAAGGATATTTAGGGAATATACTATGATGGGTGTTCTAAATTTAACCACGATGGTTACTCCTAGTGTAGTTATAAAAGCTACAATATAATTACGATATAGATGCCACAAGTTAACTTTATGATTTTTGATATATATGATGTTTTTCAGGATTATTATGATTTCATGGGTTTATAAATATTAATGTACTAACATTTTATTACCTTATTTTATATCCCTTATTGATATTTTTGTGCTCATCCTATGTTTTTAAAAAAAATTCAATGGTTATAAGGATAGGGTAGAGAAAGGAAGAAGTCAAGAAGATTTTTATCATGAAAAATAAATCATGTTTACTTTTAAAAGTTTTATACTATGAAAGATATGGATACTATTGTAGTTTTATCCACTCTGTATATAATTGAGTTGTTATGTAATAGTTATGTCCTAATTCTCTAAAACTCTAAACCTGAAAATATCCTCAATGTGAATTCTTGACTTAATTCAAGATTTTATAATGTTAAATGGTGGGGCTTTATATAGGGGGTCAAGGGAAACCTAATTTTTATATTTCACTTTAGTTATCTTATATTTTTTTCCCATTTAAATATTCATTATGGTATTGATTAGTGTTTTAGACTAAATGTAATGTTAAAAAATAATGAAATAATGTGTTGTTGGTTTCTAGTATGTGTTATATTTCCCTTTATTGTTCCTAATTATACTGGATGAACCCAACACATGATTTATAAAGTTATTATCAATTTTCAAAATCTTTATATATTCTTCTATTTTAAAATAAATACAATTATTAAGAGGTAACTATTACATTATTTAAAGAAGAATATTTTACAGGTTGTCACATCTTACTTTATCCAAATCACTAAATTATCTAAACCTTTTCTCTGTAAACAAATATAAGGATATAGACTTAAACAATTCATATTCTAGTTAATTTATAAAATAATTCATTTTATTTCATTCTCAATGTTCATTTAGATTTAATGTTTTAGATAATTTGGTCATCTCCATTATAAAAAATATATAACATCACAATGTAGACACTTCCACTAAGTATCTATTTTTCCCAAAAATAAAACCTTTATGATATAATAAGTATAATTTTCATGATAAATCTATACAATTTTCATCTTGAACACATACATAGACATAATCATCCTTAAAACCCTCATAAAAAATCAAAAAATTGATAAGTCCATAGAAATCTCAGTAACGGGCATAAAAATAAAAGAAACTATTTTGTGCATCAATACTTATAAAACATTTCCTTTTTAAAAATAAAATTTGGTTTCAAAATAACTATTTTAATACCCAATAAATCAACCAATCTTCCCAAATACTTTCATAAAACATTTCATAAGAAATATTAAAGGAAAAAAAATAAAATTCAAAATTTTTTCATTTCAATCATGAAAACATCATGAATTATTTCTCAAAAATTTATAATTTTCACCTTTAATACATAGAAAATACTTTTAGTTAAACATAATATCATTATCTTACCTTGTTAAATCATGATTTTTATTTAAAAAACTTATAAATCATGAATCAAACAAATAGATAAATTGGTATATCATTTACCATATCAATCTTAAAAATGGTACAATCAATATGGTCAACATCCATAATTCCCCCAAATAACCCAATGCATTGGAGGGTTATAATGGGCCCACTCATCCTTGTGTTATAATAGAATAACTCATCCATGGAAAACAATGTATACACCCATCCATCGATTATAATAGAACCACCAATAATCATATACAATTTCCAAGAACCTTTATATAATCCAAAAACATTAAAGCTTTCATTTTCATTAATACAATCATAAAAGTATTGTTTGCACCCATAAAGAAACATTTCTAAATATATAAATATCCATTCCATCCATACAAAATTTTTGAAAATACCCAAAACCTAAGGATAGGGGTTTTAATTCTAAGAAAATATTAAATCTTATAAATCAATGCAAACAAAAAATAACATTTATGTTAGTGTATAATTATTTGATACCATATACATTAAAATAGAATATTCCTTCAATATTTTTTTTGAAAAAATTATGTATAAAATAAGTAAAAAGGTTATTTTTAAAAAGAATTAATAAAATAAAAAGACATATATAACGTTCTTTATAATTAATTCATGTTCATATAAATACATCCATAAAATAATTTTAAAAAATATGTACATTGACTAAAAGGATTTACAAAATAAATCTTTAAAATATTTAAAACATTGTTTTTAATGTAATGTTCCCCTTACTTCAATTAAAAATCATCATGTATGTTCTTTATAATAATTATTAATAAACAAATTTTATTTATTTAATTTAGCAAGATACATTTTCATGTTAATTTTTATTATTTCATTTAATACCATGTAATATTCAATTACATAATTATTTAAGTTTATTCCAAATGTTTTGATGATATTCAGGTCATATACCCAAAAATACTTCAATAGGTTCACTATAGAAAAAGATATCATTATTTAATCATATATAGAACAATAATAATGTCATAATTATCATATTTATTCATCAATTTCATTTTTTTTAAAACCAACCATGAAATATAGTTATGAAAAATGAACTATGTTACAATCATTGAGATGGTAGGTCATACATATGAATGAGTAATGTTTCTATTTTTAAATGATAATTATATCATTAATATCATATTACATCTTTAAATAAACTTATATATACCATCCATATGATGGGTGATGAAAAACGAGACAAATTTCATCATGGAGGTGGAAGTCGACACATATGCACGAACAACATTATCATTTTCAATGAATGGAATGGTAAGAAATTAGATGATATATTATCATTAAATAAAGATATGTGTGTCATTAATATCCTATATATATACATTAAATCCATAATTATATCATTTAGTGAGAGGTGGTGATAGAAAATGAATTACATCGGTTTGTGTGGCAGTAGTCCGCCATACACTTGAATGATAGTTTTAGTTCCCATTTTATGGAAGAAAGAGATGGATATAGGCCCTTAAATTTAAATAATAACTTATATGTATATGGGATATAATGAATTTATTATATCATCATAGTTGAATAGTATTTTAAGGAGGTGGAAGGAAAATAAAACTAAAACATTTGGTTAAAAGTTATACCTCTTCTTTGGAAAATCTCTATTTCTTTAGAGCATAAGCCCTATAAGGATTGTATAATTCCTAAAAAAAGACTCTATAATTATATGAGTGGTTCATGGAATTTATGTTTTCTGATATTCTTTGAAACAAAAGGATTTTATTGGGTGATTAATAGATTATTTGAGGTTCACTTTTATAATAGATGGGTGGGGCACTCTTGGAATTACTTAAATTATTAAATTTATTAAAAAATATTTTCATTGATAAATGGAAAAAATTGACATTTGTTTTATATAATATGAGTATGAATTTAAATAATATCCTCTTATAAAATTTAAACTTGTTTATATGATTTCTTTACACATATATTTTCATTTGAACCTCCAATAATCCCATTTGAAAATTACAGTGATAACAAAACTTTTACTTCTTAAGGGTCAATAAAGTTATAATAAAAGGATAAGTGACCCTTAAATAGACCATGGAAGGTAATTTAAACCATATCCCATTTACTAGGACACAAATAGATTTTTTATGAATTGTAAATCATTTAATAAATAATATTTAACATAAAATATCATTAATTTCATTTTTTAAACAATTCATTTAATTTTAATTCAAACACGTCAAGAAAAACATGAATTAAAATATAAAACTTCCATACACCTCAAATATATTATAATTATATATAAAATATATGGGACACTATTACTCACTCAAATTATTCTAATTTTAATATTTTTAAATTCACTTATTTAATTTTTCTCATAATTAAATAATTATTGTGTTAGTATTGCGTAAGAATTTAAGTAAATTTATTCTTCAATAAAAAATAAAAATAAATTACCATAATAAAAAAAATTATTTATCTAACAAATAAACATTTAGATCCAAACATAAGTTATCCTTATCCATGTCATAAAATTTTAAAGTTACTAAAAACAAAAGAGTATCATTTTTGACTTTATCCATTACTTAAATATTATAAATGTAAAAATCAAGGAAATTTTCCACCTAGTTTCCATATTTTTTAAAAATGGATGGAAATGGATGAACTAAAAATTTCAAATAGGATAAATTCAACTATTATTTTAGTTTTTTATTCCTTATCATATCTTTTTTATCTTTAATTACTCGATTTACATTTACTAAGGTGAAAAAAACAATTACTAAGGTTACTATTTATATTGACCAAAATTATAAAAATGTATTTACCAAATTTAGACCACCTGATTCCAAATACGGAATATATTTCTCAAGATTCAATTTAGATAATTGGAACAAAATAAATTTATATTAATCCTGTAAAACATGAAAAAATTAGTTTTGTCAAAAAATGCATCCTTCAGTATAAAAATCTTTTTATGTCAAATTAAAGTATAAAATTAATTCCAATGACTATAATTAGATTTTTTTTAATCTAAATGATCTAATAAAAAATTAAAACACATACAAAATATAATTCAAATTTGTAAATACTTTAAAATAAAAGGAATAATTAGGTAAAAATTAGAATATTTTTATAACCATTTCACCCAAATTATGAATTTTGATTAATTAAACAATGAGACCGAAACGATCAAGGATCATTAAATTAATGAATTCCAAGGTAAACCATATGAACAACATTAAAAAACTCATGTGGGAGGGTTTCATTGAAAGAAAATATCTTATAAGGGAATTCTAAGTACCCTTTGAGGATTAGTGGTCTGCAAATTTGTTCCCATCATGCTAAGCGTCCATCAAGAATGCTCATTTTATGTTACCCATGCACCATCATATATAGTAGACGGTTGACTAAAGGATTTTTATTTTTTCTTTTAGAGAGTTGGGGATCACATAGGATTCTATTTCAATTTCTACTAGTGTGATATTAATGTAAAGGAAACCCTTGATCAAGTTAAGAAGTGCCATGGCCTCATCAAGAATAATGTCACCATGTCCATAGAAACTACTGAAGGTGACAAACAATAAACCATAAGAGTCATAGAAAACACCTCATCCCCACATGATACCAATATAATAGGATCCATTAGGGTTTATCTTAAATATTCTACTATGAGGATTCCAATGAACCCATCTCCTCTATGTGGGAACCCTCCACACTGATGGTATGAATTTTCTTCTAGTCAAAACCACCCTCAATGATAGGGTGTTCTCCCATTTTTTCAAGAGTGCACAATGGTCCACTTCTAGTAATCTAGAATGGATATGCATTTCCAAAGGTGGGCTGGGGGGTTCCTCAAGGAAATCTCTATTCATGGAATTCCATATGAACTAGCAACCATCGGACAACCATATTTTAATCACCTTCTACTCTTATGAGTTACTCCCCACCCCATGGAACTAGGATTGTAAAAAAAATTGATGATCACCTTGGACCTAATCCCAATGAGATCACCAAATACCCTCAACACTGTGGATGCCCACTCCCCTTCAAAAAAATAGATGCTCATATTTTTCCTTTTTGGAACTCTAATAGAAAAGACATTTAGATGCAAGTTTAACCCCCTTATTTATGATTACCTCATATATTGAGATGGCATGGTTCAAGATATTCTAAAAAAGAAATTTTTATTTATATGATATTTATTTACACTATAGTTCTCCACCCTATGCATCTTTATCAATGTTTAAAAGAAGGAATTTTTTACACTCTTTGTCTATATAGGATCTTGATGAGTATCCTATGTAAATGAATATATCCTAATTAGAATATATATAGATGTTGTTTAAGGTATCTAATTAATATTGATCCAGGATGAAATAAATGAATGTCAGATGTATGCAATCCTAAGAAAATGTGATGTTAGGGGGTTGTAAATTATGTAAGTACAAAATGTTAAATCTCCAAGTTATGTTTCTAGATGATAATCTCCCCATATCCAATGATCTGCCAATTTTGGAACAAAATAACTCATATGTTTCCCAACAACATCTGTTATAAGTTATATATTTTCCCCTACAGTGCTTCCAATTCTCCTCCATATATCCCCATGTTGAATGTTTACAAGATAGATCACCCTTCCAAAACCTCCCAATCCAACTTGGATTGAAGGCACTACATGGTTCCCAGCACACTAGCAAGGTTGATGCCTCCAGCGTCCAATGGATTATCTATTTTAGACCAGGATTCCCAAAGGAAAATTCCTTCCATATGAACATCCCAAATGAAATATTTTGGAATCTTCCTTGTGTTCCTAACCACTTTTTTTGTTACCCTGTGAATGAACAAAAAATTCATAGGGATTGAATTGAGGATACAACAATAAATAGTGATTTTTACATAAATAATAATAAGGTATTCTTCTATTTATTGATGTGTAAAACTTTCATGTCAAAAAACCCCTCATAATGAGGAATACATAACCTTTCTATAATACTCTAGGTATCACTTAAGAATTTATCTTCTATTAAAAATTATAGGTTCATCAATTATTTTTTGACAACTTTCTCAACAAGAGTTTGATATTTTCACACTTATTTTATAATGATAGATATGTTTTTAACTCCACATAAATTATTATTCCATGATTATATTAATTACATGAATTTATCTACTACTACCATTAAAAAATAACAATTTCATCCATGAATAGGAGGTGAGATACACCATTAAAGTGAATCTAATACTAGAAGGGTAGGATAGTAACTCTGTGAATATCTCAATTCAAGAACCTTCTAATGAAGTCCTAGTACAAAATAAACACATTGGTTAATAGAGGATATCCCATCCATAAACCTAAAACAGACATTAATAATCTATAACTCTTACCTATAAACTTGACTGAAAACTAAGGGGAGATGAAACATCTAATGAACATATTATTAACCAGGTCATAAAATCCCATGTTGGAAATAACCATAATAATGAAACCCCACTCTAATCTATCATACACCTTTTCAATGTCGATTTTAACTACTATATTATATCCATGGGTCTTACAATTTTTTTCACAGATCATTTCTTGTGCTAAGTCAATGGAAGCCTATGTGGACCTTCCACTAATAAATTCATGTTTCTCCTGAAATATACATCATTGATAATGAATTGAGAGACTCGTATTAAACACACGTGGAAGGTTCTTATATGGAATGCAATACATAATAATACATCTATAATTTTGATTAGAGGACAGATATTCAACCTTCGTAATGAGAATCAAAATAGTTGCACAAGCCACCCAAGGAACGCCTCCCCCAAGAAATAATCTTCAATTAATTCCATGAGCTCTCCCTTAATAAGGTCCCTTAAGGACACATAAAATGATACCAGAAAACCATCTAGTCTTAGGTAGATATAATATTTTATAGATATAAACATATTCCAAATATCCCACTCATATTGAATCCTCCTAAAACAAGATTTAGTGAATTCTGACACCACATGAGGAATAGAATCAAACAAATCACCCTGGAACCTTGGGTATCCCTCCTGCATGAAAGGGTTAGAATTAGTGATAATTGATTGGAAAAGTCCCCCAATCATACCTCCCACCACATCCAGGTTGTTGGTGTAAGTGTCAACTTCTGTGATGATATTCGAAGTGCATCCATGTTTCTTCTATTTTAAACATGCATGAAAAAATATTGTGTTCTAGTCACACACCATCAGTTATGTATCCTTATATTTTTATGAGAAAGTATATCTTGTTCATGAATCAGTTCCAATAGTGGTATTTTCTTTTAGAATAGATTATTAAATATCTCATTGTCCCAAAAATCCTCTAGTCTAAGTTTGTCTATCCCTATATCATTTTTGAGGGATTCTATCTCAAGGAAGCATAGATTTTAATGGTTTATCCATGCTTTAAGGTCCCATTTTGATCTAATTATCTTATTTTTCAATCCAACCCAAGATTATTCTTACATAGTTTCACACCAATATGATTGAAACATCGTGTGATTAACTAGATCGGATGACCACCGCTAAGAGGCAAAAAACCATGACTTTCCAAAAATCTGATTTCCAAGCTAACAAGGATAGGGAAATGGTTTGAGATATTTTGAACCAGTTGAAATCCCTGCATTTTGGAAAGAATAAATGGCATGATGGTTCATCATACAATGATCTATATGACATCAGGTTTGTCAGATTCATTTTTTATAATTGCCCTATGTGTATTTAAACCAGAGATTCCCATATCCCTCTATGAGACATGAAGGAGGAGAAATCTTGCATATCCATTTAGAAATAAATCCCAACACCCTTATTATATGTTGTATCCATGATAGTCTTGAAGAAATCTCCAATTATCCAAGACATTTCCCCTAGGTTTAAGGGTTAGATATAACACCATAGTTTCTCTCTTGATTTCACATCAAACATGGCATAAAAATTAATAAGAAAAAAATAATATTATCAAAACTAAACTTAATAGTCATATTTTATTTAGATACATTGATCCTCTCCACTGAAATTGAGTTTTTGTAGAATAATATGATATAATGATGTGTGGGTTATCCATGAATGACGCCATTCATGCCCAAATTATGAAAAAAAGACTACAATATTAGAAGTATTTTGTTTAAGCTCTAGCATCTCCATTAAGGAATCATTATAAATAAGGATCTCATTGGATAAGAAATATATTTTCACCCTATCACCAAATCCAAATTCATTCCACATAATGAAAGAAATCATCAAAATAGATGATGCATTGAATTTTTCCTTGGTTTCATAAAGCTCTTAAAATGGAAAGTAGGATATGTTGAAGCATGTTTTGATTGATTCCTAGTATATAAATCTATAGTATGAGAAGATTAGATGAATGTCTGTTGGGAATATTCATCCTAGGCATGTGATAATACATTGTAGTAATTCAAGGTGGAGTCGGTTGAGATTTTGGAAGGATTGGGATCTCGACGATGGGGAGAATGAGAGGGAGATGGGGGAAGCTGACTTCCTCCCCACAGTTAAGCAATTTACCTAGTCTCGCTGGGCATACTAACTCCCAACCGTTCTTGGGGTGAATTTATCCATTGGAATATAAGTTACCAAACACAAAAAACTATCTCTTTGTGACATTAGAGGGAATAAAATCATACGGTACCAACTCTGTATGTGGAGAGGTATACTGATAAACTAGGGATGAAGGAGAAAGATTTATGCCAACCCCACATAAATATGACAAATCTAGTTTTGTCAGGAAGAGAATACTAGCACAAACTGAGGACAAAGACACACCACTATCATAGAAATCTGAAAAATGAGGGCCTAAGAAACCATATTTTTTCTTTCTTCATACTAATGATGAATATCCTTATAGGTGAAAAAGAGAAAAATAACCTTGTGGGAGATGAAAATAATAGTTCGTAGAATGAAGAGACAAATCTCACATCCCAAAGAAGAATCCATGTTGGATGGGGTGAGGAGAGGTCCATTTTAACGTATATCTAATCTACCAATACTTCTTGAAGATGAAGTGTATGTTCATCTACAAAGGGGAAATCACCCAAAGAATCACTAATCCCACATAAAAAGGATACATTATAGAAAAAATATGGGTGCTAGGTAGATTAATACACACCAACATGTGATTGGATTCCCTCTCTTGGTGAGCCTTCATCGACCAAATAAATAGGTTGAAGTGTCATTGGCCTTCCAATTTGGGGCTTCAGGACCATTCCGTGATGATATCTTCTTCGAATGTGATAAATACATAGAACGATGTATGATTCAGCCCTATGAATTCGGTTGGAGCCTCTAAACCCTAAGATTATATGAGATTATAAAATAGTGGAAAAGTCTTCTTTTCCATATCGATCCTCATCACTATCATCCAATTGTTGAAAGATGCCACCTCCTCTAATGAAGAGGAAGGGAATACAAGCATCGAAGAGACCACCTCAGTGGATAAACAAAGAAACTCCGAAGTAACTTTGGCAATCTAAGGGAGATGTGATGATAAAGAAGAGGGGGGTAGATAAGAGTAACTTTTATTGGAAGACCGAACTATGACTCCAAACTGATTGATTGGGGATCCACTCCTAAGGGGGAACACGGGAAGCCACTAAATGGGTAGGGAGGAATCTGGGGAAAATATCATGCCACTAATGAAAGGGGTGGTACTACCTACAAGGAGACGACCGTAGTTGGGGTAATAGTAAGAAGATATTGAAAAGAGTTAAGCATGTGTCATACATTATCCATCACATTTTGAATTATCTTTTTTCATTGATACATTTAATTGAAAAATCGAATTGCTCATAAAATTCTCAAAAATTCATCCTTAGCTAATTTTTTCATGATAAATTCAAGAATTAAGTTCATTTTTTAAAATTAAAACTATATAATTTGAAATTAGACCTTTTATATAAAACCATATAATAGATGAATTCTCAATTTTTTTAAATAATGTTTCTTCAATTTTCAATAAATAATTATTTGATATTCTAATAATAAATATAACTCTACAAAATTTAATTAATAAATATATGAAATTTATTTATCTTAACATTTTCAGATTTGTTAAAATAATAGATTAAAAATATGAAAATAGTAATCTAAACCTCAAATAAACAATTATTTAAGGTTATACAATCCATATAAAATCAAATATGAGTGAAAAATATTATTTAACAACTAATTTTTACAGGTTACACACATGAAATTTAATATGAAATTAAAAAAATATTTATATTGAAATATTTTATTATTTTCAAATTTCTTTTGTTTCAGTTACATTAATATTACAACATGTAAGATAAAATTAGATTTTATTGAGTATTTTTACATTACATTGATTATTTGAGAATATAACTATAAAAATGAGAAATGTGGTTACCAAGAAATCATGAATTTTGTAAAATATATTTTACAAAACCATTTTATTAAAAAAATTATTCTTAGATATATATATATAATTTATAATGTTCAAAGGGTTATTAAACCATATAATTTTACAAATTGATACATTATGACTCTATAAAAATGTTAAATAGAAAATATAGTTCATTATAAAGTCATTATTGTTGGATGAATGGTATCTTCATACCATATGATCATGTATATATGTACACCTTATAAATGATTTATAATGGTATGAATGTATAATCATTTTTATGTAATAAACAAAGAACCCCCATACCTTCATATTATAATCCTAAAACAATATTTTCCAAAAAATATATATATTTAATGTCTTCACCAATTTTACATATGGACCATGATTCAAATATATTAAATTTATACTAAATACTATATTTAAAAATATATTATTTATCAACTTTTACATCAAATATTTTTATAATAATTTGTTTCATGATTTCTTGAATATAACAAAATGTTGATTCTATGTCTAATATATTTAATTATTTTTATGGATAACATGATATTTACATCCATTATCCAAAAAAATTAAATTTATTAATTTCATATATTGTTAAGAATTAAATGTTTTTGTGTATATTATTTTTTATTTTAATTTAAATATAATAAAATTATGTAAATATTATCATAGTCATCTATTGATTAGTGACTTTATTCTATATGTTTTCTTCCCTAAAAAAATGTAAATTAAAAATAATAATTATTAGACTATATGAGTAAAATATATATATTAAATATTTTATATAACTCCCCTCATAAAAAATAGTGTCCTCAGAAATTCAATAAAAAATTATTATCAACAGTTCTGAAATATTCAATTCATTTTTAGATAAATTATTATAGTTTCCTTAACTATTTAATAGATAAAATATTATCAAAAAAACTAATATAATTTCATTATATTCCTTAATATTAATAGATTGGTATGACTAGACCTATATGTTTATACTAGTTGTAGATGAACTAGTTTCCAAAAACTATTGGTTTTTCTCTCCTATGGTTTTACATAAAAATTCCAAAAATAGCATCCTAAATCCCAAAAAAAATTAAAATCTTATTTGATACTAATTTAAATTTTATTAATTATGTTATTAAGACTATCCTTGAATTTTTTATAAAACATGACATGTATCCATATAATATTCCCTGAGTCATTATCTTAGAAATGAAATGTCTGATTACATTATTTCAAAATGCTAGTAGATTTTAATAGATTAAAATTAAAATAATCCATGATATTAATGTACAAAGTATTTAAAATAAAAAAACATATTAATTTTTATACCCATAATAGAAAATTTTCAGTAATTTCCAAAGGATTTATTATAAATTATATGTTCTATAACTATCTTATAATAAATATAGTTCCTATAACTTCTACCAAACCTTTAATTATTTCCAACTATAATGCCCTGACACTGATAACCCAAAGGTTGTGGACTATTTATTACTTGGTAATCTAAATACATGATATTAGATTACTATGATCATGATTTAATAGTAATTAATAGAATAGATACATAAAAATTACATTACAGCATGACATCATTAGAGTAAAAATCATTATTCCTGAATGTAATCCATTGACACCATCATAGAATTTTTTCCTCTTCATTATATGCGGAAATTGGGAAATATAAGAAAAGGTGATATCAGATGCTTCGTAAGGGATAGTGTATAACAAAAGATAACATGGAATAGTAATAGCATAAAAATGTAAGAGGAGTGGATAAGTAATTCATGCCATATGAATAAATAAGAATAACATAATCCATGGATGTCATCAAAATAGAAATAAATATTCCCATGGATAATAGTAAATGATTTTATAATAATGGAATGGATAATTCCAAAAATCATAAACATACCTTCAATAATATATTCCAATACATTATATATAAAATGGTAGGTGTAAAATAAATATCCCATAAATTGTGTCCCATGAGACCAAATGAGGCACCATCCATCTCTTAATAATTCTAATCATTCACCTTATTAAACGAAATACTGAAAATTCCATAAATAAATTTTCTTAAGGAGCCTAAATCATAATCATCTATATAAAATTAATAGTTTTCAATACATAAATAATGTGTATTATAGTAAATATTTCCACAATCAAGGAATGGTATGCCTACCAATGTGAATACCCTTCAATCAATCAAATTTTGTGTAGGGTTCTCACACAGTATAATATAAAATCTATATATGGTCAAGTTAATATATTACATAATCCAATTGAATTGTATAGATATCAAGTTTAATGATACTTTAGTTGGAATAATTGTGTACATTTTACTCACACCATATAGAATGTATGGATATACTATCAAGGAAATATAGAATGATTTCTAGTTGAATTACCTTGAATTATATAAGGAATAATTATAGATTTGCAGTATTCCAATATATTCCCTTATCTTTTTAAGTACATGGAATTTTATTTACTGGTTACTTATAAATATTATTGTGAACAATGTTTTTAGTCAATCGAATTCAAGAATTTATAATGGTAGGTGACACTCTCAATTTTCATGCATATTTTAAAAAAAATAATGGTTTTAAATTGATTTTTGATCTAAATACCCATGAAATTCAATGTTATATTCAAAAGTGGGTTCTTATAAATAAAGAATTAAAATTGGTTAAAATGAATTAATATTTTTTGAGTTTTTGGATTTAGAAATTATTTTATGAATTTTGGATTAGTATCCTTTTATTTCTCTAAGACATTACTAAAAATAGGCCCAAAGAAAGCCATCAACCATGGATCTATGCACTATTTAGCTATCCCAAGAGGATAGACCAGTCACACATCCCACTAGGAGGTCTCTTTGGATTTTATAGAGCATGGGATCCCATGTGGTGGCCCATGGGGGGGTCAATTCCATGGGGAGTATAATCTGGGACAAAGTCTGTATAGAGCGCGTGTGTTTTCGGCCCATATTTCTCTATGTATGAGTGATAATTAAGAACCAATCCTTAGAGAAGGCTTCTAAGCTGGGGATGGAAGGAATTTATTTATAAATTATTATGCACCATACAACTATTTTAATAATGGACAAGGAAAAAATGGTATTGTTCATTACTTTACAAAGTGATGTTGTCTCACCTGATGCTCTACTCACCCACACTTAGATAGAAGACTTCACCGCCCTTTTCTATCATCCACCACTTTTCACTCCCTAGACACCTCTACTTCACCCTGGTACCTCCATGTTTGAAAACCCTAAATCTCGGTGTTGATCCTTTCGTCACTTGAGAAACACCTTGGCCACCTTGGATTACCTCATCCACCTCACCTGACCACCCCGATAACATATCGAGTCTTCATCTAGCCACATCGAAGCCCAAATGAAGGATGATCTCAGTGAAGCCTCCCCTTCCATCACTCGACATCCCTCTTCCACCACTACTGCAACCATTTCATTTATGCATGTCATGCACGTGCTAAGGGGGGGAATACTAAAGCCCATGTCTATGGGAGAATTTCAAACACTCGAACCTCATTGGTGTTTCCAAATTTTATATTAAATTACAAATATCATAAATTTTTAAGATTATATATTAAAAAACTTGAAATATAATATTTTGGATGATTCCCCCATGACTAAGGATGAGTTCGAGGCTCCTATGATCCTATAAGAAAAGCGATGCTCACCTTCTACATAGTAGAGTTTGACACCCAAGGAAGATTATTTTCATATCATAGAGATGTTTCCCCCTACTTTCTTCTTTTTATTTTTTTATTTTATTTAATATGTAATTTTCATTTCCCTTTATTAATATAATTCATTCATAGTGTTTTTCTCCACCCATCATCATCTTCTTACCTTCTTCTTCTCATTCTTCTACTTTTTTTATTTTTATTTCTTCTTCTTTTTTTATTTTAACATTCTATCTGTATGATATTTTTATTTTATTTTATTTTATTTTATTTTATTTCATTTATCTCTCTCTCTATCTCTTCTGCTATTTTTTATTTTTGTTATTTCATGTGTGTGTGTTTTTTTACATCTATTTTCTTCCTAATTTTTTTTATATTTTTTATTTTATCTTCTTATTATCTTATTTCATTTTACCATTATAATACCGTACCCATGAAAATGAGGGGATAACCCAATGCTAGGTCTAGGGGAGGTTAAGTTGCTCTTGATTTGTTTTCTTAGAGTTTATTTTATTTTTGTGATAGATGAGAGTGGAGTGAATGGGTGTGGAAATTCCCCCCATTCCTTGCAACTCAAATTTATTTCTATTTATTTATTTCATTTATTTTCCATAACCTCCATTTGTTATCTCTTCAAATAATGTATTTTTATCCCATCAATGTATGAAATGGAATTTTATGGATTCGAGTCCTAGAAGATGACACACCTTTGATTGAGGTGTGTCATCAACCATGATTATAGGAGGAGGTGAAATTTAGATTACTTAAGGAATTAAAAAATTAAAAAACACAAAATAAAAGGATAGTAATTCATCATTAAATTTAATTATTATATTGTCAACCTAAAATTAAATAATTAAAGGGGAATAATAATATAACCTAAAACTAAAATCATGACCAATTTATTTCTTCTTAACTCATTCTATTTTGTATTACATGTTTCTATAAGTTTAATTTTCATTCTTTATGTATTTTCATTATTTAGGAAAATAAAAAGACTTAAATTCATTATTTTTTTATTAAAATAATAAAAAACAAAAAGAAGTAATTTAAGTGAATTAGGTTAAGTAAGTGAACAATTTAGAATCTCCTCAAGTGAGACAGTCATGGTCAGCATCTGTGCCACATTAGCTAAATAAATTTTATTTTTTAATGCCCTATGATAGGAATGTATCAAAATTGGAATTGTTGTTAGGGAGATAATCATTAGTTTACTTATCCTTTTCTAATTTCACATTTTAGATATTTTTCATTGCATTAAAACCCCATAAAAATTTATTTTTTCCATGACGTATCAAAACATACCATATCTTTGTGAATTGAACAATTACTCATAGGTATCGGAGAAACATGAAAAATAGATTGTCTATAATAAAAATAGTGTTCAACAATTTTTAAAAGACATAAAAAATGGATGTCAAAATATATATAGAATTCTAATATGTTTTGGAATTGATTGAGAAATCAGAACCTGAGATACATGTGGGAGAACATCAAAAACTGGATGATTTTTGGAATATGTGCATGGAAAAATGATATCCCAAAAGAATAAGGGTGACCAATATTAAAGGAAGGAACCACCCAAGTGGAATAATTTTAAGAAATGATGGAATATCCAAACTACCTTCCTCTATCCACTAAGATCCAACATCAAGTGGAACTTACCAATAAAGAATAGATTAAACCTCAACCAACTCATTTAGGCAATACTATTTTGAATTATTTATTTTTATAATATTATTCAATATTATTTGAGTATCACCCACAAAAAAGTTTAATTTTTAGATTCCGAAAATCCTTTATTTTTATTATATAAATATAAATAAACTATACATGAACCTATTCAGGAATATATGAAGATCCATGATTTTGATGAACATGCATTTGAGGAAGCCCATGAGGAAGTCTAAATAGCTCAGTCAGAGGAACTCAAGGTAGAGGCCGATCATATTGAAAGGTAAAATTAACTTAATATTTATGCAAATTAAAATTTTATTCATGTAAAAATACATGCTTACTTTCACTTTGATCATTCAATTCATGTAGCCCATGTTGAGCCAACATTGAAAAATAAAGAGTAGGTTATACAAGTAGAAACCAACGAAGAGGATGATCCACACTAAATACTAAAACTTCAATTCAAGATATACATAATTTTTAAGGGTATAGATCTGGTATACTCTATCCATAGATCATTCCTCGCCAAAAAAAGAAGAAATGGAATATGGAAAAGTAATTTAGTTTTACTTTGTATATCATGCACTGTAATTTAAGATAAAAACATTGTCTTTAAGTCTTAATTTTTAAAAATAAAATCCTACCCACCTTAATCCTCATAATCATTTGAACCGTAAAGAATGTAGCTCATTCTTTTATGTTTTTTTCCTTAAAAAGTTGAGAAAGTAATTCCTTTATAAGACTATGGAAAAGGATAATGTTATCATGATATGATAAAAATTACACTTTAATTTTATCATGAGAGATGAGTTAAAATATTGAAAATTTAGGTAAATCATGATTTAAAATGTTTAATAATAATGAATTAATGATAATGAATATTTTAAAGAAGAATTACCCTCATTTTCAAAATGGTAAAACTAAAATACTTGACTTTTTTGTTTATAAAAAAATTTAAAAATTGAATTGATATTTTATATGGAACATGAAGGTTTGATTAAGCATTAATGATTATTTTGATTTATCAAATTGAAATTTAAATATTGGTAACATTAGAACCCTCAGATTTTTAGTGCTGAGACTTTGTGATTGAGGACAATAATTGTTTAAATTTGGGGGTATTTGAGACATTCCATTTTCATGTATATTATTAAATAAAATTCAATAGTTTTAAAATGATTTTTTATCTAAATACCCATGAAATTAAATCATATATTCAAATGTGTTTTTTTATGAATAATTAATTAGAATCCGTTTATATGAATTAATATTGTTGGATTTTTGGCATTTAGAAATTATTTTATGAATTGTGAATTAGTATCATTTTATCCTTACAGGAATATACCAAAAACATATTCCCTAAGAAAGCCTTCTACCAAGGGACCATGAACAACATAACCATCCCAAGAGAGATGGCCAGTCAAACTACCCATTATGAGGGCCTGCGGGAGCCAACATAGTATGGGACTCTATGTTGAGGCCTGTGACGGGTCAATCCCATGGGGTGTATAATTAGGAAATAAGTTTTCATGGGATGTGTGTGTGTGCAGCCCATATTTACATGTGTGTGAGTGAGAACTCGAAGACCATTCCAAGAGGTGGATTCTTAGCCTAGGATGAGAGGTGATTCATTATAAATTCTTGTGCACCATAGCTTCAATCTAGTGTGGGGTGAGAAAATTTCTAGTATTGTTCGTCACTTGAAAAAAGTGATGTCATCCCTCCTAATGCTTCGCTCACCCATAATAGGTTAGAATTCATCACTAATATATTCTGTAATTTGTCTCTCTTCGCTCTCTGGCTACCACTGATTCACCTCAGGAACACTATATATGACCACCCCAATGATTGGGTTCAAGACTTCCTCCACTTTGGAAGCACCCTGGTCTCCATGGATCACCTTGTGCACCTCAGTTGACAACCTCAAGATCATCTTGAGTCATCATCAGTCCACATCAAAGGTTATATGAAGGAGGAGCTTGACGAAGCCTTTGCTTCCATCTCTCAACACTATTATTCATCTTATACCACTATCATGTTATCCATGCCCTCCACACATGTCATGCACATGTTAAGGGGGTCATATCATTGCCCATGTTTGTCGGATATTTTCAAACACTCGAACCTCATGGGTGTTTTCAAATTTGATATTCACTACCCGATGTCATGGGTGTTTAAGACTTGGATATTCTCATATTTTAAAGAGAATATTTTATATGATTTCCCCTTGATTGAGTAGGAGGTCGAGGCTCCTCTACTCCTATAAAAAGAGATTCTCACCCACTACCTGGGATATTTTTACACCTGTAGAATAGGATTCTAAGTTGAGGGAGATGTTACCACCCACCCCCCCCCCCCCCACACACACACACATACTTTCTTATATTTATTTTATTTTATTTATTTTCATTTTTTTAGTTTTATTGCATATTTAATTTTAATTTGATTTTACTAAAATAATTCATGCATAGTGTTTTCCACTACCCATAATCTTCTTATCTTCTTCCTATTCATCTCATTCTTCTTCTTATTATTATTTTTGTTTCATCTTCTTTTATATTTTTATCTTTATCTATATATATTATATATATATAATTTTTTTTATTTTTTTTCTCTCTCTCTCTATTCTCCTATTTTTTTATTTTTGTGATTTCATGTGCATGTTTTATTTTATTTATATTATTTTCCTTATTATTTTTATTTTTATTCATTTCTTTTCTTCTTATCTTATTTATTTCGACCATTATAATCTTTTACACTTTAAAATGAGGGGCTAACCCAAGTATTTACCTAGGGAAGGTTAAGGTGTTCTTGAATTTTTCATTAAAGTTTATTTTGAGTTTCTAATGGTTTAGAGTGGAATCCATGGGTGTGGAAATTGTCCCTCGTGACATGAAATGCAAATTTATTTCAATTATTTAATTTCATTTATTTTCCCTCTATTTAATTGGTGAGATATTAAAACAGTGGGGTTGATCCAATCAATGGATGAAATACCATTCAATGGATTCGTGTCCTAGAATATGGCACACCATCGACTGAGTTATGCCATCAACCTTAATTATAGGAGTAGGAGGAATTTTGGTTTCTTAAGGAAATCGATAATTTAAAAATAGTAAAAAAAAGGATAGTAATTATTCATGGGATTTTAGGATTGGATTATCAAAAAAATTAAATAAATAGAGGATTATAATTATGGAACCCAAAACCAAACTCATGACCATGTTCTTTCTTCTTAATTCATTCTGTTTAGCATTGCAAGTTAGTATAAGTTCAAATTTTCATTCTGTGTGTCTTTTCATTATTTTTTAAAATAAAAAAAACCAAATTAATTATAATTTTAAAAAAAAAATTAGTTTAGGTACATTATGTTGAGTAAGTGAACAATTGTGAAGCTCCTCAAGTGAGATGACCCAGGTCTACCTCTCTGCTGCATTAGGAAAATAAATTTGCTTTTGTTATTACCTGTGAAAGACATTCACTAGTAGGAGACCAATGAAATTTTGGATAAATTCCCTAAAAATAAGGATCATTTAATCACACATATTTGATACACATTATAGATAATGTATTTCTTTAAGAAAAAACCTTTAGGTCAACATACATTGATGGTAAAGGTGAACTAGTTTGAAAATAGAGTTTAATATACTCAGGGTCCAATAGAGACTCCACTAGCTATATCTTCATAATTAATCCTATGAAAATGAACTCCTATTAGAAATAATACATCCATAATACCAAAAATACATTGAATATTTAGGGATTCCAATAAAATAGTATACAGTTATGAGTATATTTAAACATAGTAACATTTTGGGAATAAAGCTTAATGTTAGTGAAATTGGTACTCATATTTTTAGGATATCTAAAATACACCACTTATAATTATATTATGACAATATCATAATAGTAACAAAGAAATTGAAAATGATGTAATAATGTAAATGTAAAAGTAATTTAAGGGGATAGAAAAAGGAACCTTACATTGGAATTATAATAGCTTATAAACTGGTAACATGAGATTTGGGTATTATAACATTGATATTAGATTTAATAGTTGTTTATAGAATGGATATTTAATCATGGAATCATATAAAATTGATTTATAAGTTATATTACATTTGAAGGCCTAGATTTTCCCTCGATATTCCCTTTTACATTTTTCTCAATTTGATTATTTAGTAGAATTTTCATAATTTAATGAGTTACCTTTAAGTTGTTCAGATAACTATATAAGTAACAACAAAGTTTTCAAAATATATTTTGTAATTTCATTAATTAATCTAAGATATTTAATGTGATTCAAAAAAATTATAATGTAAATTTTAAATTTTCAGAAAAATAATAGGTATTATACCTTTCTATTTATAAGTGTTTTAATTATAATTTCATTATTATTAATTTTTCATTTACACTTATATAGTTCACAATCAAAATATGTACATAATATATCTCATGTAAATGTATGTATGATCTTGTTCTACTTGTATATGAGTAATTGTGATCACAAATACAGATAGTTTAGAGTGTCCTATAAGCAACCTTTATAGTTTTCATATGTTATGTAAGGGGAGGTTAGAAGTCACATAAGGGTAAATAATTGTGTAAAGGTAAATTGGGTTTTATTTAGTTTTTTAAGGGTCATATATTTTATTATTTAAAGGTAGGCTAGTGATTCTAAAGTCAATGTTAGGATAGTTCCTTATTCCCTAAATAAATACTACGGTCACCATTGTGCAAGAGATACCTTTTTGGTAAGGGTGGACCCATTTTAACCTTATGTAGAACCCTTACCTGTGTAAAGGTTACTCTAGGAGCCTAATTCACAATTTTTATTCTCTATAAATTATGTGACTCAATTTCAAAGGATGAAAAGGTTTTCCTTTAAGCTTGGAAAATCATGGGAAATTAATATTTAAAATAATGGAATGATATTAATATGATTTATATATATAAAACATTTGGTTTGAATGAAGGTTTTTTAAATTATATAACGATACATATAAATGAATATATATTTTTCTGTAATTATAAAAAATTATATTTAAATGAAATAATTATATTAATTTATGAAAATTTATATGATCCTTCTACTCTTAATTATTTTTAATAAAATAGTACAGAAATTATTTTTTATTAAGAGATAAATTCAATGGAATCTGTTGTTCATGTATTTTAATATATAAAAAATATCTCTCTCTCTTGATTCCTCTATCTGGTTTCTTCCTCTTGTTTTACATTCTATCATTTTATAGCCATATATTGATTGGAAGGAAACTCTTGATTTCCTTTGATTTGACCAGGATCATGGATTCAACCTTCGCTATCGATTTTTAGGTCATGTGAACCATTTTTGTACTTTTTATCTTATGTGAAGTGAGTTACAGAACTCATGAAAAATGTATTAAAATTATAGATATGGATCTAAATATTTTTCCTTATTTATTTCCAAGTTTTGGGAATCATTCTTTAAATTATAGTGTTTAAATGGATGTGAATAACTATAAAAATATATTGTATCTTAAAATTAAATAAGTAATATAAAATAACATGTGGCATATAATAAATATTACTTCATGATATTTAATAATAATTTTGGATAACTATTAGAGGATGATAGTAATATTATGAATATGTTATACTAAATTTTGAAAAATCACTTAGTATAAAATATTTTTAATATTTTCATCAATATTTAAAAATAAAGGAAATTGAAAGGATTCACATGCTATAGTTTATCTTATTATATTACTTTTCTATAAAATTATCAAAGATATAGAAATTGAAATCACATGTAGATTATTATTATTATTATTATTATTATTATTATTATTATTATTATATAATGTATTGTAAATCACATGTAGTAATTGATGATTATTATTTGATCACTAGATTGAAAGAAATGAAATATGATTTTTTTGTGCTCTTAATTATAGATATGTTATAAAATATTTTAAATAATAATATTTAACTATTTGGATCATAATATATGAAATAAGAGTGATAATATAACATACTAAAACTTATTAGTATTCCATGATGGGAAATAAAAAATTGTAGTAGGTTATTTTTTTTCATAAATTCAATAGTTGTTATTTTTTTATTTATTATAAATTAGATGATAGTATGTTGATATTTTTTAATCACATGTTTATTTAAATACTATTAATTTTTCCTCTTTATTTACTATATAGTGTAATATCTATTGGATATGTTATTATTATTATGTATCATATTGATATTATTTATAAATTGATAAATAACCTGAGGTTGAAATGATGAAATTATATAATATAGGAGGAATAATTAATTTATTACTCTTCGTGTTGAATATCTATGAGATATGAAAAGGTTTCTGGATCAATATTATGAATTATTTTTAACTATGATAGCTGAAGATATTGTGTTTATTCATGATAAGAACCTATACATAATAAATAGATAACGTTGATGCTTATTTTCGTATATAATATTAAGACCTTAATGGTGGAAATCAAGTGTCTTGTTTGAAGATAGTTGAAGATCAACTAAAAATAGGTAGTTTCCATTAGTGTTATTTTTTATGATATAATTCAGATTTTTTGAATTAATATGCTTCACCACCTGATCTGATAGGGAAACTAGAACCTACAAGTTATTGGGGGATGTTTTTCTCGACATCTAGGATGGATATGGAATAAATTATATACTTATTCATTTCAATAGATCTCCCTTATTCCACAGTTTCATATGTGGGAATATCTAGGTTGTAGTGGTTTGATGTATTTTGTATGGACTCATATAGGCTTTGATGGATATTTGTTCTACTTTACATTTATGTGCAGGATATAAGGTCTTGATTTTATATAATACACTTGTATCTTGATGTGGTTCTTGTGGTTTCCCATGGGTGTACATTCATGGGTTATAGTAACATGAGGTATAATGCATTTACACGAGTTGTAGTGGCTTTTCTGATTACACTTACTTATTAATGAGATTAAATTAATGTGGTCATGGATGTGATGTTTCATATGAGGAATAGGGAGATATAGTGATGTGTTTCATGAGATGTAGGGTCTAATATGATTACACAATTAGGGAAATATGATTTATTGAATGGATGGGAGCTCAATATGCCTATCATTTGGGATTGTGAGAGAAAAACCATTGAGGAATTAGAAATGAGGTGCCTTTATTATATATATATATATATTAGATATGGATGATATTACTTATATGTTTTACTTGGTGAGTGATCATTGGTGGGGATGGGAAATTTTGATGAGTTGGTTTCATTTATTTACTAACTAGGATTTAGTTTGATTTTTTCACATTTTCCCATGAGAGGTTTCATGCCCAATGTTACCAGATATACATGTTATGTTCACCCTGTGTATATATAAAATATTTTTCATGTCCATAGTAGCTAGTTAGAGATCAGAATAGACGTTACTATTTTATAATGTTTTATTGGTTTTTTTTGTGCTTCATGGTCACTTATGAGGAAATATGATTGTATTTCAATTTTTTAGTTTCATTATTCTTTTATGAAAATTTATTCATGTATGGGGATTATAATTTATGGTAAAAGGTTGTTTTTATTAATGATACGTAGTTTTTAGTGCTTTCTCGTATTATACCTTATTACTAAATATATATCAATGGAAATTTGTATCATATTTTTGTTCTTATACCCATGGTTCTAGTCACCAATTCATAATCTATTATAGGTGAGCTTCTGGGGGGTCATATCCCATCAACACTTCTAGACCCAAAGGGGTGCTAGTGGGAGCGGGTCCGGACAAAGTTATATCAAATCCCTTTTGGTTGAGAGATACTGTAGAGTATGGAGATTGGCACAGTGAATATTTCATGCATTCGTAGCAAATCAGTATCGGAAAACCTTAGCATCTGATGTGAGAAAGGGAGGCCAGATGGGAGATGGAATTTTAGGGGCCCTTATTATTTTAAGAAAGGTCCTTAAAGGTCACTAAACAAGCTATGAGAAGTCATTTTTTCTATGTGTTATAGTCCTAGGTAAGGATCATGAATCATTATTTTTTTATCATGTGTTTCAAAATTGTATACAATTTGATTTATGATGAATTATATTAAATAAGTTATCTTTAAATAATCCTTAATCAAGGTTTAGAAGTCCCAAAAATTTTATCATTTACAAGGATGGATTCAAGTTGAGGTCCCCATTATATTTGTGCCAAGGAAATTCATAAATATATTCTAATTGATCATAATATAGTGGAAGTCAATGATGTCTCTTAGAAGAGGAAAATCTGAGGGTCTAAATCCCAAAGTCAACAAAAATATGTGTCCCCATTTCTAATGTGATATAGAGGTTTGGTTGGAGAAGGAAGTGGTAGAAATAATTTTTATTTTGTATTGGTGAGAGCTTTTAGTTCATTATGTTTTTATGATACTATATAGGGTAGTATGCAAGTTTTGGTTCTTATTCCTCAAGGATTGTGAGTAATCGGGGATTTTCACAAAAATGAATTAGGACAATTTTCAAGACACGTACCCTTTTTAACTATGAAGATTTAATCTCGATAGGATATTATTTCTCTCTAATATGGGATTCCTGATTTCAATTTTTAATGTATTCTTTTGTATTAGAATTACATTTTTAGACCTTAAACCTTTAGTTTTTCAATAACTTCTATGAAATTATTAGAAATATCATCATTCACTCTCAATTTCTATCCCTATAGGATGTCTGTTTTGAAACCTCCTTGTTCACTTGATTTAAAACCACCCATTTATCCTCAAGAGAAAATTATTTACACTAATTCATCATCTAGTTTACAACCAACACTAGAATTATATTTTGAGATGGTTTGCTATTACTCTCTCCTCAGGCTTAGTGGATATGATTTAGTTTTAGGGAGGGGTTTAAATTTCTTTATTTGTTCACTACCATACTCTTTATATAGTCCCTAGCTTGTTCTGGTGTTGGGGATTATATTTATTCATGAATTTTATAAATCTTCTCTTGGTCTTGTTCTCTTGGAGATTTGGTCTGGGGGGGAATCGATCATTGTATGTTTTCCTTTATTATATTCTTGATCTTTTATCTTTTGCCCAATATTGTGTAATTTTAATGTGGGGGGAAGGGGATTGAACCGTCCCTTGTCACATGAACCACTAAGAATGGTTTTAATGAATTAGTTATTTCTTTTTAGGAATTATATTGTATCCTAAATAAACTTCTCAAGCTATATGAGGTTCTTGATCAACTCAATGTTATCTATGAATCACACCTCATTTTTTTGTAATATAAGTGAGATAATAACATATTATTTACTAGTTTCATCATAAAACCCTACTTTTTTCTATCACATGTTTTCACTATCAAACAAGTGATCTCCACCATAAAAAATCCTAGTCTGATCAACACAGAGTCCCATGGTATTCCTCCACATTCAGCACAAAATGGAAGATTCAAATATCTTCATCAATGAGGATCTAAAACATAATGTTATTATCTTTTCCTTGGTTACTTTCACACCACATGGAAATAAGATATTCATCCATAAGTAAATGGATCCACTTGTCTACACATGTACATCCTCAATATCATCATCATTATTGGTCTTGAGACTCTTATTCAGATCATGTTTGATCTTAGTTATCCTCTTCTTTTTTCTCCTTGATACAAATGTTGTATCAGCTCACATATGATCTTAAAATATACACAAGTTTTCTATATATCCCCCTAAAAATATTTATCACCTAAATATATCAATTTTATTCACAATAATAAAATAATTAATTTGATCCACATTCTTATTATAGTAATTAGTTACATAATTCTTGGAAATACCATGATCATTGACACCAGGTGCTTTCCTCATATTAATATAGTAATTAAATCCCAAATTATATACTTGATTATTTGTACATAATTTTATGTATAATTTCCTAGAATAATTCCTCATATGAATTCTCATTCAAATTTCAAATGGGATCAAGTGTCTTCTCCTTTTTCTCACATCATATATTCATCAAATATCAGGGATCATTGTTTTAAACATAAATCATGATCCTTTATCATTATATTCTTCACTCAAAGGGTAGTATAATTTCATTGACACAAATATTTCATTAACTAATAATTATCATGGGTATTATTTCATGATTGAAACCCCATAATAATTCCTAAATAGTTCTATGACAATTATTGTCCAAATAATTCCACAATAATTCATATTTAATATATATTTAACTCGTGTTTTTTTATTTCATCATGAATCTTCTCCATGTTTTTTCTAATGAATCTAAAATGCTCATATCCTAATTATATGATACCTAATTGACTCAGGAATGACTCCCCTTTTCTTCAAATAATAAATTAATTCCAAACGTCATCTTTAATATTTGAAATCTTGGGATTAAATCATATATCATGGAATACTACCACATCATGTCATCTGATATTAATGAAGGAATTGTTTTATATATATGAACTTAATCCCTGATAAAATACCTGAATAAATTATGATGAATGGATAAATAAATCATCAATCGGTATGTTTCATGGTTTTGCCACTTTATTTCTTATCAATGAATGAATTTCATAGTCTTCAATTTTATATATGTTTTTATGAATGTAAGTAACACTAAATTCAGGAAAGATTATTTTTTAGATCACTCATCCCCCCTCTCATACTAGAATGGATACACTATTTTTTTATGTGAATACATTATATCCTCTTCATGGTTTATTTTCAAACTAGCCACATTCAATCCATATTAGGTCTTGAGTATGATCGGTAAATGGTAATGAAGAGAATCAATAATTGTTCGAGTGGTTGGTTATTCTAGGAATAGCCTATCCAATTCCTTAGTTCAGTTTATTTAAGTGTTTACACATTACTGAAACCTTATAGGCATTGTTGATCAGTAACATTTGGTCAATCCATGATAAAATACATGCTTACATTGATATTTTATGCATATATGATTCGTTAAGAAGAAGAAACTCCTCTAAATGAATTGATAATAGAGATAAAACATAAAAAATAGCCACAATTCCATGAATAGGTTTTAATGAGGTTGAATAGTGTTGGATCGAATAGTCGATATAAAAGTCTATTAGATGGAACAATACAAGAGGGGGGTGAATTGTAGGTTTAAAAACCTTTGAGTTTTAGTAACAAAGAGATTAGTTTAAATGATCTTAAACTAATACAAATACAAACACCCACAATTGTATTGAATGTAAAAGGTATGATGTATTGTAATACTATTGTTATGTAAAACAATTGTATTCAAGATGAACACAATAATCAGAGTAATACAAATGTAAATGATTCTACCTTAAAGCGTATAGAATCAATCAATACAATATGTAATAGAATGATTGTAATTGAAACAATTACAATTGAATATGTAAAGAAGAAAGGAAACAATACAAATCCCTTTCTAATACAACAGCGGAAATGTAAAAGTAATACAATTCTTTTAACCCAAAGAGAAGGGTTATCCTTTCACCTAGGATAAAAGGTCTGTCTCACCAACACCTTGGTGAGCCCTCGATACGATGATCGGCACGTCTGTCTGCCTATCCCCGGCAGCCCTCGATACGATGATCGGCACGTCTGTCTGCCTATCCCCGGCAGCCCTCGATACGATGATCGGCACGTCTGTCTGCCTATCCCCGGCAGCCCTCGATTTTGCAGGTAATCGGCACCTCTGTCTTTCAATTACTTGAAAGCCCTCGATACGATGATCGGACGCACAAGGCTGATGAGAGAAGTCACAGCGTCTCTCTCTAGAATCTTCGTAGTTCACAGAGTCTCTTTCGTTCTCTTCGTTCATCAGTATGTTCTCAGCTTCAAATGACCTCCTATTTATAGGCCTCGGGTTCCAACGGTCATATTGCCTCCAACGGTCATATTGAAACAGAAAACACGACATCGTTTTGATTAGTATATAACTAACTCAACGACATCGTTTTGTTAGGATAAGAGATATATAGAAATGTAAAACATGAGTACGATTCATATGCAGAGAGAGTTTTTGACAAAGTACCAAAACAAATAATGATCATCTGAATAGCAAATTCAGTACGATACGATTGACAGAGTCAGTACGATACGATTGACGGAGTCAGTACGATACGTTTGACAAAGTCAGTACGATACGTTTTGGTCGGTACGATCAACATCGTACGATACGATAAACATGATAAAAGACAATTTGTTATTTACAAACATATGATAGAATACATTTGAGATTTCCAAAACATGACATAGAATATATTTGTGATTTCCAAAACATGACATAGAATATATTTGTGATTTCCAAAACATGATGTAAAAGCCAAAAGAAGACTTTTGACTTAACAAATAGTACCCTACAATAAACTATCCCACATCAAATATAAAAGAGGTTCAACACCTCTATATAAAAAAATTTATCCCTTCAAGTGCTCAATTTGAGTAAATAGGTGTGCTACGAAACACTACACCCACACACCCAAAATGCACGCTACCTCACATACACCATACACCTTCTATGCACCCACCCATGAACATTCATGTCATACCATAAAAGAGCCCATTATCAATGTCCCCCTTCCACCTCAGGTTGGCCATGCATGATATCTCCTACAAGTTGATATAGTCTCTCATATGCTCACTTGAGATGGCCTCTTGGATAGCTTGGGTATGGATGTGTTTTTTACTAATATTTTAAAAAAATATGTATTTAATTCAGTAAATAATCCTTTCCCTCATATATAATTCTCAATATCATATTTTTCCTCAATTTCTCAGGAAAAATATAATTTTCATGGACATTATAATTCAACTTCTCCGAATGTATCTACTAATTCATGATCATATCCATAATTCATCTTCTATTCATCATTCAAAAAACATTAATATTTTATCATGTATTTATTTCCAAAAATATCCTCATGCAATTCATTCTCTTCTAAGAAACATTTCTTCAAGAAAATTAATATTTTCATGGTATTCACCTGTTAAATATTGTAAAAAATGTCTACTCTCCTTATGAAAATAGAATATGTCATAGGTGTTTAAAAAAATATCAACAATCATTAAATAAAAATGGAGAATTTTGGAATAAATGAATCCAATGAAATTAAATAAATCCATAAAAAAATCTAAGCATCAGCACCACATTTCTACTCACCAGACACATATGGAATTATTTCCAACAAATTCAATAATTAGGATCAACAATCTCCCCCTTTGTATTTTGTTTTAAATTTATATTCTCAATATAAAAGTTAATATTGTTTCTCAAATATATTCCCCCTCCTTGTTGAAAATCAAATACAAAGGTTAATATAGGGGTTTTTTTATCTCTTCTTCTTCCTTTCAAGGTATTCATGATTCTATTTCACTTTTTCTGAGAGAAGAAAGATATTGTATGGTTATCTTAGTAAGGATCTTTTAGTTGTTATATTCTAATTATATATTAAAAAACAAAGTGTAGAAAATAATATATATGAAACCAAGTATGTATTTGAAGACTATTAACTACCTTGAATGTGATATCATTCTTAGGAAATACTTATTTCTTAAATAGGGGTTGTATAAAATAGTTTTATTAAAAACATGTAAACCTCCACACTTCAGAAAAAAATTAGTGTGTTCAAGTGAAATATAAGTAATTTACCATTTTCTCATCAATTATATCAATTAAAACTCGCAGTTATACAATATTTTTCTAAAAAATCAAGTGGTAGTATTCATAGTGTGATTGGATTACCTAAAACCACCTGTTCTGAAATCTTCCAAAAATTTAAAAATTCACTATAATTCAATAATGGATAATTATTCTCAAATTTTCTCTACATTAATTAATCCACTCATAATTTTTCATTTTATAGTAATTATTAGACTCTAATAGGGGAAATCTATTCATGTTTCCCATAAGTGAAAACTTCAAACTTCTCATTCAATTCCATTCATGTTAACTCAGAAAAAATAAAATAATATTAAACAAGGAAGGACCTCTGGGTTTCTCAGAAATAACACTCAGAATATGTGAATCCTCTCAATCTGGGATACTATTTTCTTCAAATCTTAGTATGGGAATTTTTCTTGGGACTCATATTTCTTCATTTTATATCATCAAATTGATAATCATCTTTCTTCCCTTAAGAATATTCTATATATTGGGTGACTTTTTCCACCTCAATATTCTAAATATTTTATCTTCATTTATAGATACATTATCATCAACATTCACCTATATTTTTTAATCCACTTACTTTCTATTAGACTCAACAATTCTTTCTACTTCCTTTAATTATTTATCCAATTATAAATGATTTTCCCAAAAGACATTGCAGTCATTCCTAACATTTTTAGTCTTCTAAAAATATTTAAATAAATTACCACTAGTTTTATTTTGAATCCACTTTAATTTAACAACATAGGGAATATATACTTACCAAATTTTCATGCGTACATCATCCTTGTGACCTTGAAAACTGAAACTGCTACAAAATTTATCCATAATTAAAAAAAATGTAGACACATTTGGTGTAGATCTGGACACAGAATATTTATAAAAAATCTCTTTCGTTCTTATTAAAACTCACACTTGGTTTCTTCCTATTTCTAGGTAAATACATATTAAGCTAGTAATAATATAATTTTAATCCATTCTTACACAACACCAGAAAAAACCTTAAAACATTATTCTTCTATATTAATTCTATATGTATCCGGATTTTTGTTTCTTTTATCATATTCCAAAATGAGCCTCACTTTTTATAGGGGTTATATTATACATAGAATAATCTTCCCTTCCTTTTATGTGGATTCTTTTCCCTCACTTTTTTGTCCCAAATATCCTTTTATCTTATTTTTATATCTTTACTATTAGATAAAATATGTCTTTTTTGAAATTTATTAAGTGCAGATTTATCTTATCCATGTGAACTCTTCTTATCTTTGGTCTGAGAGGATTCTCTATTTATTTAAACTAATTTATTAATGTTTTATATGGAATTTTTAAACTCATGTTAAACTAAGGCACATATATCATGTGTTTCAAACAACTCTTCATACTTTCAGGCATCCTTTCATATTGATCACAAGCCATTATTTAAATCTCTATTGATTTAAATTTATATAGATTGATCTCATCAATATAGTTTGTTTCCTTCTCTATTAGATATTCCTTATCGGTAACCACCATTTTATTTTCTTTCACAAACATCTTCATTTCTTTCATGAGGGATCATATCTGTCCAACAAAATATTCTAATGTATCTTGCTTCTCCCACCCAATTATTATCCTTTATTTTCCATCATCATTACTACTTGATGAATCAAATACATTCTTTACATGATTAAAGAAAATATATTCATCATATAAATATAAAATTAATGATAAATCAATATTTTTTATTCTCATTAAATTAAACTTCTTGCAATTGAGGTGTTTCTTCCTCTTCTTACCCCACTTATTTTGGTGAAATCTTTCATCATTTGATTCTGATTCTGATTCATCAAGATTCATCCCTAGAAAAGTTTTAGTAAAAAGGAACAAAATCAACATATTTATAACACTTTAGTAGTTTATTACACTTTATCTTCCAAATTCTTTTTGTATGTCCTTTTGATATAAGATAAAAAAATTATTGAAGTCACTATCATCCTCATCACTATCTAAATCACCTAATTTTGCAACCTATTCTTCTTTATTATTCCCTTTTATTATTACATAAAATTACATTTCAAGTATTTCATTCTTCTTAAAAGATGTAATTTTCATCATCTCATAAGATATGATAATATTGTACAGTTCTTAAAAAGATAAATCTGATCTTTCTTCCAAGGATAATAATTTTTTTTCAAAAAGATATGGAAAATTTCTTATCATATTTTTTATAATGATGGAATATTTTATCTTCTCATTAAAACCTCAAATGTTTCCTTAAATTTTAATGACCCTTCTAAAGTAGTCAACAATAGTATCACCATCAGAAATATTTATCTCTTCATATTGGCTCCTCTAGACTTGTAAATTAGCTTATTTGACTATGAGATTACCTTAAAAACTAATTTTTAGATTTCACTATATTTCCTCGGCATTTTATAGACCCATGGACTTTTTATATACCTTATCTCATGGATAGATCAAGAAATAATTTCCATCCTTTCTATTAAAACCAATATTCCTCTTGTATCTTTCTTCAAATTCAATACATAAGTAATAGGTACAAACCCAAAAATCATTGCATCTATCACTTCTGATACATGTGATAGGAGTTAGGACAATATCCTATTCGTAAAAATTTTATAATCCTACACATTAAATTAGGGAATACCTTGGTTAATTAATGAGTTAAGATTCTTTGTGTATCAGTGTTATTCAGGGATATTTATAGGTGACCTTTGCTCAAATTCCATTTGAAGTACCCTAAGTCCTATAAACCACTAAGAGGGGATGAATTAATGATTTCTTTTTATGAATTCTATTACTTTCTAATTTAACCTCTCAATATTTTTATGGTTACTGATCCACTCAATGTTATCTCTCAATCTCATCACATGTGAAATTTTAGTTTAATATTGATAAGAACACCATATTTACAAGGTTTAGAAAAAATAAGTCTTTTTTCTGCATTGGCATGGCCCACCCACCCTACCACCCACCCCACGCCACACATATTCTTCCTTACCAAATATTTGACTAAAACCATAGAAAATATAATTCTGATCAACATAGATTCCCATTATGTTCTTCCAATTCCATCAAAAAATGGAAGAAAAATTTCTATTCATCAATGAGGATTCAGAATAGAAATAACTTCATTTATCCTTAATTACTTCTGCACCACCTAATAATACAATATTCCTCCATGATTAGACAGATTTGTATTTAACTATGTGTAATTCCTCAAGATCTTCAGTAATGGGGGTATTAAGATTCTTCTCCATATTTTTTGTTATTTGAATTCTCTTAAATTTCTTTCTCCTTGATATAGATGTTGTATTGTATCGCATATAGTCTTTAAATATTCATAAGTGTTCTATATATATATACAACAATTTTTATCACCAACATATATCATCTATATTCACAATAATAATTCCATGAATATGATCCTAATTATTATCAAACTAATTTTTTCAATAAATCATGAAAATGCTACCATGTTTTATAGTAGGAACTTTCCCTTTTTTATTTGGTAATTAAATAAAAAATTATCTCCTCAATTATTTTTTATATAATTTCATGTTAAATGTCAAAAAATAATTCCTTATATGAATACTCAATTAAATAACAGAAATGATTGGTGCATCCAATCTATCTCCATGAAGCTTACATTCATCAAATACCACGGCACATTATTTTCTATATAAATCATCATCCTATATTAGGATATTATTTATTGAAAGCATAACATAATTTCAACATAAATAATATTTCATTATCTCCTCATTATAATGGGTATTATTTTCCAATTGAAAACCCATAATAATTCAATATTAAATCTATGAAAAATATTCTTCAAAACATTTTCTAACACCTCATATTTAATATCTATTTTCATTAGGAATTTTTATTTTATCATATGGATTATCTATGTGTTACTCATTCATTGAAAATTCTCACTACCTCATTCTAGGATACACGAATGACATGTTCATAACTCCCCATTTATTCACTGAGTAAATAAATACCATTCTTCATCTTTAATACTCAAAATTTTATTCTTAACTCATCATCCCTGAAATTCCCTAGCTTGATATCATATGATATTCATGCACACATCAGTGTATATTCATGAACTTTAGAATCTAAAAAATACAAAAAGAACTTGAAATATACTGATAATTCCATCATGAAGTACAAATCATGGTAAGACCATGTGATAAAATTTCAACATGTGAATGTTGTTTTTGTTAATTTTATAAACTCATTCATGAATGTAAGTAACAATACATTCATGAAATATCATTTTTACCTCACTTATTAACTCTCTCGTGCAAGAAAATATTCTTTGTTTTTTAGTGAGAATATGGTATATCCTCTTTATAGATGATCTTTAAAGTTAGTGAATCATTTTAATGGAATCTCAACACACATATAGTGGAATTATCAAAAAAATCATCTGGTAATTATCTCGTAACTCTTGTGGATGATCAAACAAAGCATGGTCAATCCATAGTAGGTTATGTGGTTGATTCCTAAATTTTCATGTGGTCAATCCTGATAAGAATATATGATACAATGCCTTAATGAAATTTTTTCAAGTGTTTGTATACATGTGAAACATTCTAGGAATGATCAATTTGTAATGTCTGGTCGATTCATTATAACACATATAGTCTCTTCGATAATTTTTGCATATACGATTCATGAGGAATAATATGCTCCTTGTCGTGATTGAGGAGATGAGATAAAATACATTTGATGTCCATGATTTTATGTGTTTGTTTTAATGATAGTGAGAAGTACCAACCACTAAAAGCTATTCCACATCAAACTAAAAAGTGTCTATCCTCCATTATATGAGCAAATTCATCCCCTCTTGCACTCGATGAGAGTAACTAAGTCTGAACTGGAACAATTCACCCATATGCAAATGATTTTCATCACCATGTGTGCACCATGCACCTCATGTGCACCCACCCATATGAACTTAGGACTTCCCATGAAGGATGGGTCCTATGTTATGACCCATGATATGACAAGTTTTGTTAGGATGAACTTTTTCATATATTGGGGCTATCTATTTTATTTACTAAAATTTTATAAAAATAGTTAAGTAATTTCTTAAATGAATAATCCTATACCCTCAAATATAATTATCAACATCAAATTATTCCATAGTTCTACATAAAAAAATATTATTTTTATAAAGATTATAATTCTTCTTCTTAAAATGAATATCTTCATTCATGATCTTCGCAAAAAAATAATCTATTATTCATCAAGAAAGATCATTTAAATTATTTTATGGACTTCTTACCCACAGTATCCTCATGAATTTCATTCTCTTCTTAAAACCATTTCAACATGTAAGTTAATATTTTCATGGTCCTATAATTTTTAAATGTTGTAAATAGAGTTCACTCTCGTAGTGAAATTGGTACATGTCATACGTGTTTAAGAACATATCAACAACTGTTAAATAGATAAGGATAATTTTTTAAGCATGATGTAATGACTCGTCCCCCAGGGACCATGTCGTGACTACCCCAAGCCCACCTTCCATAGGCCAGGGGCTAGCGACTAGCACCGGAAAGGCATATCCCTAAAATCGAGAAGGCATTTCCTTTTAACCTTCAAACTCACACATCCAACCACACAGAAAGATACAAGAACAAAGTAAACTATATAGTAATAAGGGTGAGTAAAGTAAGAAAAGGGGGCTGAAATATAAGCCCAACTAGAAAGTACAAGTAAAACTGAAAACATCTCCTATGAACACCCGCCAAGGATCCTACTTGACTGGTAGGTATAGTTCTCGAGTGGTCATCTCTATGGTATGTCTCATCTAATGGTCCACCTCTAAGCAGCCTCTAGTCCTGCAACCCTCAGCCTCGATCAATGTTTTCCATTATCTTTCCAAGACACAACAAGATGTGGGCGTAGCCTGTGCAGGGGTGAGTATAACAATACTCAGTAGGGACAGTGAGACCCCCAAAGGTATCCCAAAATCCACAATGGATAAACCACAATTCAAGACATCAATCTCAAAGCACTAAGAAATAGTCATCAACACCAATTAGGTATATTCCCATACATATACCTAAGTTATCAATATATACTCATCTCATACATGAGGTAAGAATACCAAAAACGTAACACCATAGAGGTAGAAGTACCAAAAAGGTAACACATCAAAGGTAGAAGTACCACACAGGTAACACCATGACGGAAATGACCACAAAGGTAACTCCACACAGAAGAATACCACAAAGGTATTGACTCAGATCACCTCAGGTGTAAATTATGTATGGAAGTACAGATGATTAGCTGTATCTCTAGATCATATTACTTCATCGAGAATCTCTTCAGTTGACCCACATTGGAATATAGATGACCCACACAGGATCTGAAGATTACCCGCACAAGATATAAAGATGCTAACCCACATAGGATCTAAAGATGACCCAAACTGGATTTGAATATGACCCATATAGGATCTAAATATGGCCCACACAAGAGCTATGGATTCTTCAAGTACATCCAGTCATAGGGTTTTCGCACTAAGCATGCTAGATTCTGGGACAATCCGCTCCTCAAGCCATCAGCCGATAATTCAACTTCCATGAAGTCCCACTAAGAAGTATCCCAATGGACCACCATGTCATAAAGGTCCCAACGTAATAGATGAAGTATCAATCGGATGCATGATTTGTAAGTTATTCGCATTTCCGTTCTGAGGGCCTTGTTAGATTCGGGTTCAATCCAACCCGATCGTACTCCAAATTTATCCAAAACTCAAGTTTAGTATACCAAAAGGACCATCTCGATCCAAGGAATCAAGCGCCACAGATGTTCATAGAACAGACACCCGGTTCTCAAGATTTGGTCAAAAAGGCGTATCAGGGTCCAGATGGGCCCGGGTCCGGTCTGACCCAGTCGGCCGCATAGCCTGGGCCGACCCAACCCGGTCTGGGTTCGGCCCGGATGGGCTGGGACATGGAGGACCTAGCCCACTGGGCCACGGCCCGGTCCGGCCCACAAAGGGGTGGCCATGACCACTGGGTGCGGCCTACTAGGTGTGGCCTACTCAGCGCGGCCCGATGGGCGTGGCCCGCTCTGTTGGGTGTGGTCTGCCCTGGCAGGGCTAGCCCTAGCCACTACATAGGGGGAGGTTCTCCCCAATTTTCTGAATAGTCCAACAAACCCTTCAGCTTGGCCAACCTGGTGGCACCACGTGGCCCCACCTACTGTCACATGAGACCATCCAGAGCGTTCCCGCTCGGCGTGACGGAGTCGGTCGGTGGTTCCGACCAGCTTCCCCATTTTAGCAACACAACAGCACCACTGTCCTCTCATGATCGAACGTGTTTCGGCTTCCCTCCAGGTGCACTACCGCGGCTAAGCATCCATGACCTCCTCATCAGATGGCAGTGTGGACATGCACCGCCCCGGTTCCACGTGGCTAGTCGGTTTGTCAGCCGGCACCTTCCCTCACCAAGGCCGATAGGCTGCGTCATCCCTCACTACCAGCAGCACAGACACACTCCACCCTACCTTCACAAAGCTGGTCAGCATGCTGGTCACCACCTTTCCCTGTCGCGGTTGATGGGTCGCCACCTCCTTCGCTACCGGCAGCGTGGTTGTGATGCCCCCATCATCGCAACTGACCAGTGTGTCGGCCACTGCCCATACATTTCCAGTGTCGGTTTCCTGTTTTGTGGTCGGGTTCTGCTCAATAGTCGATCCACCCATGAAAAACACATCAATATAAAGGGAGCAGAGGGATCGGTCCATGTTTGTTTGTCCCGCACCTTCTATGTTAGATCGATAGCAGGTGGTTCGTATATTGGAAGCAATAAATTGACACAAAGAACAAATTGAACAAAATTCCCTACCTCATTCGTTCGTTGGAGTTGGTGTAGGGAAGAAGATGAAGACACCGACATTCGTCGCTCCCACATCACGCTCCTGATCCGTTCTCATGTATCATCCTTGTCGTAGGTTCTTCGTTGGAGGATATTCTTCCAAAGGCTCTCCAAATTCTCCTCTTTTCAAACAATCCCCCACCACAATAGGTGAGGAGCCAACTTAATTAAGGTCAAGAATTAATTACGTTCTTAATTAATGTTGGCACATCAATTTTGGAAAACCAGGAGTTATAAGGTTTCAAGGTAGAGTGTTCCCCACCACCAAATTCAAATGAGAGGTTTCAAATAAATAATATAAAAGTTATTTTTTTATTTTTTTATTTTTATATTTTAACTCTCCCATGAAAATCCAAAAAATGAACTCTCACCCTTGACCTACTGCAGTCGAGGTGAAGGTCTCCTTAAGAGATTATTGGCGCTGCGAGTTCGATGGTGTCCTCGTATTTCAATTCCCAGAACCGGTTCAAAAGTTACAAAATGCCACTCACATGTTTACTAAACGTACCCTAAAAAAAGATTAGAAATTCATTCTGACCACACCAGGCCTCGGAATCATGCACCGTCAATTTTCACAGACCTGTAATCATTCTATATAATTAAAAAAAAATACATGGAAATTTTCAGGTCTTTACATTCTCCCCACCTCAGGGCTTTGCATCCCTGAAAGCCGCAACACAAACTAGGGAAACAAGTGGCGGGTACTAAGAATGAATCTGAGCCTCTTGCTCTCATATAATCTTCTGGTGGTTCCCGTGCTGCCAAAGTACGAACACCGAAAGTATCGATCATCCATGAAGGACTCTCTCCTATCGATCCTCAATCACTACTGAAACCTTTGAAAATGTCACCCCATCGTCGATGTCCAGCTCTCCCTAGGAAATGATGTGCGAAGGATCATGTATGTATCTCCTCAGTTGGGATACCTAGAAAATGTCATGCACGCAGTGCAACTGAGAGGGAAGATCTAAGTGGTAAGCCACCTCGCCAACTATATTGAGGACCTGAAAGGGTCTTATGAACCTCAGAGATAACATTCTGCCCCAGCCAAATATCCACAAACCTCATTGAGGTGAGACTCGTAGGAATACATGGTCTCCCTCCACAAACTCAAGAAGTATATGTCTCCTATCAGCATAAGACTTCTTCCTGCTCTATGCAGTCTTCATATGCTCCTAAATGATCTGCATCTTCTCTTTGGTAGCCTGTACCATCTCTGGTCCCATGAGTGCTGACTCCCCAGGGTCAGTCCATAATAGAGGTGATCTACAAGTTCACCCATACAATGCCTCAAATGGTATAATATCAATGGTAGAGTGATAACTGTTGTTGTACTCGAACTCCACTAAATGAAAGTGATCCTCCCAACTGCGACTGAAATCTTGGACGCAAGAATTCTACTTGTCCTCAAGGATATGAATGGTCCACTCTGTTTGACCATCCATCTAAGGATGAAGGTCGTTCTCAATTGAAGTTGAGTCCAGAACTCCTCCTGAAACCCCTTCCATAACCAGGAAGTAAAATGTACATCACAATCGGAGACAATCGTCGAAGGCACTCCATAAAGTTGTAAAATTTCTTGTACATAGAGGTGTCCCAAGACCTCTACAGATCCCTGCTCTTTGATAGGTAGGAATTTCACCAACATGGTGAGTCGGTCAATGATCACCCAAATAGAAACATGACCCCTGGACATGTGTGGAAGTCTGGTCACAAAGTCCATTGAAATTCCATCCCACTTCCACTATGACACCTCTAGTGGCTGGACTAAGCCCGCTGGAACCTAATGCTCTGCCTTCACTTGCTGAAAAGTGAGGAACTGTGAGACAAATTTTTCCACTACTTTCTTTATACCCGACCACCAGGGATGGCACCAAAGGTCCTGGTACATTTTTTCCACTCCTGGATGTACCTCTAGAGGGATTGTGTGGAACTCCCTCAACACTTCCTCCCAAAGAACCACTGGTACCATAGTATGTCCTATGAAGAGGATGAAGTGCTCCCCACCTTCAGGAAATCCATCAGGTGATTGTCCTGTGGATATCTGAGCACATCGAGCCTCACATTCAGTGTCCCAAAGCTTCACCTCCCTGACTCACTGGAGGAGTGGGGGAGTGACTGTCTGAGACTGAATATAATCTACTCCATATCGATCAATGTAGGATATCCATAATGTGGCTAGCTACTCCATCGCCTCACTCAGAAACTGTATACCAGATCTCTTGTTGAGTGCATATGCTACTATTTTTCCCTTCCCAGGAGTATATACTATTTCAAAGTCATAGTCCTGGAGGAACTCAAGCCAATATCGTTGCCTCAAGTTCAGGTCCTTCTGAAAGAAGATATGCCTGAGACTCTTGTGATTAGAGTAGACTGAAAAATGTTCTCCCATCAAGTAATTTTGACAAATATTCAAGTTTAATACCACAGATGCTAACTCCAGGTCATGGGTAGCGTAGTTCTGCTCATGTTGTCTCAGATGCCGAGAACCATATGTGATCACTACTCGCTCTTGAATCAGGACACATCTGAGTCCTCTCCCTGATGCATCGTAGTAGACTACGTACCCAACGCCCTCCTCGGGTAGCCTCAAGATAGGGCACTCGTTAGCCTCTACCTCAGCTCTTGGAAACTCCTCTAGCATCTATCCAACCACACAAATTGTTTCCCCTTCTTTGTAAATGCTAATAAGGGTTTTACAACTCTGGAAAAGTCATGCACAAACCTCCAGTAATAACCGGCCAGACCCAGGAAACTCCACACCTCTGTCACACTCTTGGGTGGCTCTGAAGAAAGCATAGCCTCAATCTTAACTGGATCCATTATGACTCAATCCTCCAAGATGACGTGTCCAAGAAAGTGAACCTCTCGGATCCTGAACTAGAACTTCGAGAGTTTACCATAAATTCGGTGCTCTCAGAGTGTGTCCCGAACTATCTGCAGATGATAGGAAAGATTCACTTATATAGATGAGTATATCAAGATTTCATCGATGAATAATACCACAAAGTGATCAAGGCATGGCTGGAAGATCTTTTCCATTAGTCCCATGAATACTGCTAGGGAGTTGGTCACACCAAATGGCATAACTAAGAACTCATAGTGGCTATACCAAAATCTGAAGGTTGTCTTCTGCACATCCTCATCTCATACCCTAAGCTGGTGATAGCCTTATTTGAGGTCTATATTCAAAAATCATTATGCTACCTTCAACTAATAAAAAATAATGTCAATACTTGGTAGTGGTTACTTGCTCTTCACGGTCACCTGGTTCAGGCGCCGATAGTCCACATAGAGTCTCAAACTCCCATCCACATTCTTAGTGAACAAAATTGGGGCTACACAAGGAGAAACACTGGGCCTAATGAACCCCTTTCTAGGCAAGTCCTCTATCTATAATTTCATCTCTTTAAGTTTCATGGGATCTATCCGACATGCTTTTGTAGATATCGATGTTGTATCGGGGTACAATTCGATGTAAAATTCCACCTCTCTATGAGGAGGTGGACCAAGAACATCATCAGAGAAAACATCAATGTACTTGTCCACCACTACAGGATAGCTCGGACATTCAACATCAACCGCCCCGAGGGTAAGGCAGGCCAACTGATGTGTGATCGGTTACACCCTCCTCCGGTTAAGTCCATAATTGTAAAGCTTCCCTTCTCGCTGGTGATGGAAAACCTAGTCCCATCCTTTTGGACACACTGCACTTTGCACCTAACACAGTTGATCTGATAATGGACTGTAGATTACCAATTAATACCCAAGATGATGTCATAAGTCCTCAACGCCACTACTAGAAGATCCCAGCTAAAGATCTCGCCTCCTAGAGTAAGCTCACACTGCCAACACCTGCGTGTAATCGTGAAATCCTCTCCCATAGGAGTCTCTAGCCATAAGCATCGAGCCAAAGGCTCCACTAGAATCTCTAAGCTTAGAACAAGGGTCATGGCAATAAAAATGTGACTGGTACCTATGTCTATAAGTACTGCAGCTAAGCTGGTGTAGACACATATCGTACCTTGAATCATCTCCAGATCATTGTGGTCATATTCCTCAGCTTCTTGAAGATGAGCTCATCCCTTTCCACCTACTCCCTATGGTTGGGGTGGACCACCTGAAGGTGGTGGAGGTAGAACCTTGAATTTCCACCCACCACCTGCTGTATGGAAAACTCCTCTGCCACATCATCTTGCTGCCTACGGACCTCCTCAATTGAATATTCACCACTTCCTAGGAGTTCATTTGACCGTCTTTTGGTCATCTGTATGGTTGGTCAGGCAGTCGCGAGCCATGTGGCCCTACCCGCCGCACGAGTAACACAGCTTTCTCCTTTCCTGTCATGCTCTATCTCAAGAGCCCCACACGACCAACCCTATATCCGGTGGTTGTCCACCTGTAGGTCTAGTCCTTTTGGACCTCTGCATCATCTGTCTACTGCCATCTTTAAATGATTCTATTACGTGATTTTCGGTTGTGGGTCTTGTTGTTGGTGACTACTCAGTAAGGAAGCTCTCCACTAAGAGTGATCACTCTAAAACAACCGCCTACGTCGGGATGCTGAGAGAAATCATCGAAGCTATAATATCCCATCCAATCCCCTACTCAAGGGTCCAGGACCTGAAGAAAGGGTCATGCACCATGTTATTGGATTAGCGTTAGAGGTCGGTGAACCTTGTTGAATACTAATCCACTGTCATGATACACTACTACAAGTGGAGAAGCTCCTGTATACACACTAAATGTAAGTTCTTGGGGGAAAACTCTACCCTGAAAAGGATCTATAAGTCCACCTAGATAATAGTGACCTCACCAAGAACCTAGAGCTTCAAGCTCCACCATCTGCACACTGCTTCCTGAAGAAGACTGGAGGCAAAGATCACCATGAGATCAGATGGTGTCCCTACCAGTCGAAAAACTGTAACCACGGCCTCCACCTAGTATATAGCCACCTTTGGATTTGTTTCTCCTTGGAACCTCAGTGGACTCTGGCATTGAAACTCATGCAACACGCTCAAGTGGTGTTCACCCTCTACGGCTGTGGCTAGTGGCATCGGCTGCCCAACGGGTAGTGGTCCTAATGGTACACCACCCGATGGTACAACTGCCAAAAAGTGGCCTTGCACCAAAGCCTCATCGCTCGGTGGGCTTTCATCACATACTATACCTGGAACCCTGGCTGGATTTCTTTGTGGAGGCATCCTGGAATGAAACATGTGCACCATGGACAATAAGTTATACCTGGTGAGCTGACTCAAATTGATCACAAACAAAACTTTTCAAAAACACACACACAATCGGTGTTTTCATGCACTGAGTTAGAAATCACAATTCAGGGTCATGGTGTATGGATATGTCGGCCGCCACACCATCACTGGATTCCCTAAATTGAAAACCACACTCACCACACTTAACACTATTGCCACACAGAAAATATCAGAGTCCTAGTTCTTCAGTATAACTGAATCCTCTGATACCAATTTTTCACAACCCATCCCCCAGGGTTTGTGCCATGACTACCCCAAGCCTGCCTTCCATAGGCCAGGGGCTGGTGACAATCGTCATAAAGGCATATCCCTAAAACTCGGAAGTCATTGCCTTTTAACCTGCAAACTCACACATCCAAGCACACAACAAGATACAAGCACAAAGTAAACTATATAGTAATAAGGGTGAGTACAATAAGAAAAGGGGTTTGGAATACAATCCCAACTGGAATGTAAAATTAAAACTAAAAATAACTTCTATGAACACCCACCAACAATCCTACCTAAAGGGTAGGTACAGTTCTCGAACGGTCATCTCTACGGTCCGTCTCGTCTATTGGTCCACCTCCGAGCAGCCTCCAGTCTTGGCACCCTCAGTCTCGATCAATGTTTCCCATCATCTGCACAAGACACATCAAGGTGTGGGCATATCCCATGTAGGGGTGAGTATAACAATACATAATAGGGTCCCCGAGACCCCCGAAGGTCTCTCAAAATCCATAAAGGATAAACTACAATGCAAGACCTCAATCTCAAAGCACTAAACAATAGTCATCAACAATACTTAGGTATATTACCATACATATATCTAAGTTATCAATATATACTCATCTCCCATGTGAGGGAAGAATTCCATGAAGGTAACACCACGAAGGTAGAAGTGCCCCATAGGTAACACCTCGAAGATAGAAGTACCACACAGGTAACACCATGAAGATAAGTACCACAAAGGTAACCCCACACAGAATAATACCACGAAGGTATCAACTCATCTCACATTAGGTATAAATTAAGTACAGAAGCATAGATGATTAGTTGTATCGCTAGATCATCTTACTTCGTCGAGAAGTTATACTTTTGACCCACACAAGATCTTAGATGACCCACATAGGACATGAAGATGACCCACAGATGATCTGAAGATGTTGACCCACATAGTATCCGATGATGACCCACCCATGATCTAAATATTACCCACACAGGATCTGAATATGACCCACACATGATCTGTAGAGATCGTAGATGACCCACATAGGACATAAAGATGACCCACACATGATCTGAAGATGCTGACCCACATAGTATCCGAAGATGACCCACCCAGGATCTGAAGATTACCCACACAGGATCTGAATATGACCCACACAGGATCAGTAGATTCCTCAAGTACAGCCAGCCAAAGGGATCCCGCACTAAGTGGGCTTGATTACTGGAAAATCCACTCTTAAATCTATCGTTCGATACTTCAAATTCCACTAAGTCCTACTAAGAATTATCTCAATAGACTGCCACGTCATAAGGGTCCTAATTCAACAGACGGCGCGTCAATCGGACTCCTGGTCTACAAATTATTAGCGTTTTCATTCCAAGGGCCCGGTTGGATTCAGGTTCAATCAAACCCAGCTATACACCAAATTTATCCAAAACTCAAGTGGAGTATATCCAAATGACTATCTCGAACCAAGGAATCTAGTGTCGTAGACGGTTCACCAAACAGACACCTGATTCTCAGGATATGGCCCAAAAGGTGTCTCTGGGTCCAGAGGGGCTCGGGTCCAGTCCGACCCGGTCGGATCAACCCAGTCGGATCAACCTGGCCTAGGCCGACCGAACGTGGTTCAGGTCACCTCTACCTGGTCCGGGTCCGGCCCAGATGGAATGGACCGCGGCGGGCCCAACCCGCTGGGCCGCGATCTGGTCTGGCCCATAAAGGGAGAGACCCGCTTGGCACGGCCCACTGGGCATAGACCGTTGGGGGCGGCCCACTTGGCACGACCCGATGCACGTGACCCGCTTGCCTGGGTGTGGTACAATGTGGAAGGACCCTCCCTAGCTGCTACTCGAGGGGGAGGTGCCCCATGGTATTCGGAACGGTCCAACGGACCGTTCATCTTGGAGAACACGACGGTGCCACGTGGCACAGCCTGCTGGCATGTGGGACCCACCGGAGTGGTCCCACTGGATGTGACGTGGCCGGCCTGCGATTCCAGTTGGCTTCCCCCTTCTAGTGGCGCGATGGTTCTCTGTCCTCCAACAGCTGACCGGCTGTCGGCCGCCCTCTGAGGGCACCGCCGCGGCTAAGCTGCCACGGCCTCCTACACAGCAGGCGGTGCGGACGCGCGGCGCCCCTGTTCTACATAACCGACAGGCCTAACGGCCACCACCTTCCATCGCCGTGGGAAATAGGCCACGTACACCCTCGCTACCAGTGGCACGGACATGTGCCGCCCTTTCTCCAGGCGACCGACCATCGTGCCGGCCGCCCCCATTTCCCGCTGCGGCCGACGGGGCGTGACCTCCTTCGCTACCGGTGGTGCGGTTGCACCACCCCCGTCATCGTGGACAGCCGGTGTGTCATCCGTGTCCCATACCCTTCCGGTGTCAGTTTCCGGCATCGTGGTTGGGTTTTTCTCAACTGTCGATCCACCCGTGAAGAACACGTCAACATAGAGGGAGCGGAGGGATCGGGATGTGTTTGTTTGGCCCACTCCCACCGCGTTAGATCGATAGCAGGTGGTTCATAGATTGGAAGCAATGAATTACCATGAACAACGAATTGAACAAAATTCCCTACCTCATTCATTCGTTGTAGTTGGCATGAGGAAGAAAATGAAAACATCGACGTTCATCGCTCTCGCAACACGCTTCTGATCAGTGCTTGTGTGGCATCCTCATCAGAGGTTTGTTCTTTGTTGGAGGAGGTTCTTCGTTGGAGGATGCTCTTCCAAAGGCTCTCCCAATTCTCCTCATTGCCAACGACCCCCCACCACATGAGGTGATGAGCCAACTCAATTAAGTTCAAGAATTAATTACTTGCTTAATTAATGTTGGCACATCAATTGGGGAAAACCAAGAGTTACAAGGTTTCATGGTTGGGTGGTCCCCACCACAAAATTCGAATGAGAGGTTTAAAATCAATAATATAAAAGTTATTTTTTTAATTTATTATTTTTTCTTTTACCTCTCCCACAAAAATATGAAAAAAAATAACTCCCACCCTCGACCTAATATGGTCGAGGTGAAGGTTTCCTTAAGCGAATATTAGCACTATGAGTTCAACGGTGTCCTCAGATTTCAATTCCGGGCACCAGTTCAAAAGTTACAAAATGCCACACATGTGTTTACTGAACGTACCTGAAAAAAAAATCATAAATTCATTCCAGACACACCGGACCGTGGAATCACGCGCCGTCAATTTTCATAGACTCATAATAATTCTGTATAATTAAATAAAAAATAAATGTAAAATTTTGGGTCTTCACACATGACGTACAATTACATTAAATTAATACATAATAATCATCTAACAATATTCACCATATTTACACTTAGCAAACACATACTAACTCATTAGAAACAAATGAAACACCTGGACTCAATAGGTATATTGTATGTTTCCTTCTTTAATTTTTTTCTTGGTATTAGATTATTTTACTTTTTATTGGGAGTTAATTCTTTTTGTTATAAATTATACATGTGACTCTATTTGTAATGTGTCAGGGATTTCATGTGTCTATATTTATAGATGGATGTATCCTTTACTAGTAATGTATTTTATAGACTGAATCATGTGATTAAGTGTGATACTCCCCCAATCAAGGAAACATTTTTTTACCCACCTTGAGGTACTTTTTACCCTTTTTTGTTATAACCCATTATTTGGGTCTCATTTTGGGTTTTTTTAGTTAATTTTTAAAAAAATTTGACATCCATGGGGTTATGTACAATCAGTACATGGTTTGTTAAAACCATGTGGTTTGGCCTAATAAATTGTACACAATGTCTTAAGGGACCATAAGGGTGTGCATAGTTTTCATGCGGTTAGTGAAAACCATGCAACCTCCCCTCTAAATAGTGTGGCCTTGGATAGTGGGAGTTTTCATGGTTTGTTTTTGGTTAGTATAACCATGATTCCAAATCATTAACCCTTTATAGAATCCTGGTGATGGATCACGATTAGGTTCATTATAAGGACTCGGCCTTAAAACATTACTTAATCTTGAATTAAATTGAACAATTCACATTGAGAATCTTTTCAGGTTTAGAGTTTTAGAGAATTAGGACATAACTATTACATCTCAAAGATTACAAAGCAGACACATATACTCAGTTTCCATTTTTTTCACAAAATATAAAATCTTGAACAAAATAGTCATGTCTAGTTCCATGTTTTAGACATCATGACATTTCCTTGATCCCATCCTCGGCCGTATTCAATTTTAAGTCATGGGGAAAACATTTCAAAAACATGGGATGAGCACAAAAAGCTCAGTAAGGGATAAAAATACGAAAAGGAAACACTTGTCCATGTACACATAAGAATCAATGAAAACACACTTTACTCATAAAAACATAAGCACATTAACATAACTCATGAAATCATAAGATTTATGAATAACTCATAGAAATCATAAGACATAAAGGTAACTTGAGGCATTAATAACATTCTTACGTAGGGAGTAACCCTCATGGTTACGTTTGGAATACCTATCATAGTATATTCCCTAAATCTCTTCAGAAAAACCATAGCGTTTAACTCCTTCATGTTACCCAATGCATTGGAGAGCTATCACGGGCTCACCTGCCCATAGTTTATCAAGGAACCACCCGTCTTCATAAACAATTTCCAAGAACCATAACATAAACATAACACATAACTTAAGCATAAAGTAAAGATAACATTCCCACATTTCAATAATAATATAACATTTTAAGATATTTAAATAATGAATCCATTCTAATAACCAATTTCAAAACCATTTAAAACATTTAATAAAGAGATTTTTGAATCAAAGTGTCAAATACCACTTTGAAGCTTTTAACATTTTAAACCATTAATATCCATATAAATAAATCCTTAAAACCATTTTAAAAACAAGGATATTAAGGAGAAATATTTATAATAATAATTCATTAAAACATTTAAAATTATATTTTAGGTAAAGAGTTTTTAACAAAATGAGAGACACTTGAATACAAATAATTGAGGAATAACATTTAATCAGAACTTTATAATATCATGAGAATAAATGGATTCATGATATAATATTCCAAAGGATGGTATATACACCATATAATATTTAATTGGTGCATAACAACAATGAAGTCTCAATAGAAATGTAAAATGAGATGAAATCCCATATAAAGAAGATATCCTTAAATTAAGGATAAATCAATCTCATAATTATGTGTGACAAATATAAATACACCCTATATAAGTGTATATTAAGTGTAAAACAATCAGAGTTCATTCACACATATTCATAGGATTACATATTCAATAACTACAAGTTGAACCCAAAGAAATTGAAATTGGGTTAAGAAGTTCCCTTGTAAAAATTCGACAGCCTAACAGCGCCACTTTAGAATTCAGAAAATGTGTTGATGAGACAAAAGGGTATCTCATCACTTGGAAACAAATTTTACATCAATAAAGATATATAAGAACATATCCCAACATAATAAGATGTAAATTAAAATACATAACAAAATTTTTCTTTTAAAAAGGGGAGGGTGAAAGGTTCCCTTACCGACTTGGGTAACTTTGGAAGTGTACACCCCATGAAATAAGGACTATTAAACATTGATGTAAATACCCATAAAAGAAAGAAAATTACAAAAATATTACAATAATGGTAATTACATACACCAGTCAAAGAAAATAGTGGAAAATGTAGCATAAATCTCACTAGAATAAAAGTGAGATGAAATATCCCTTACAAAAACTCGGCTGCCTAACGATGCCACTTAAAACATCCAAAAAATTGATTGATGAAATAAAATAGGGTCTCTCATAATATTAAAATAAAATTGAGATTATTAGGAATATAAAAGAACATCCCAAAACATAAGAAATATGAGCTTAAAATAAATGACAGACAGGAGAGTACTTAAAAAGAAAGAGAGAGGTAGGATCCCTTACCTCAAGTCTGACTTGTCTTGTTCATTTCTTTATATTCATGAATAATAAACTTTGGTCAATTAATAATTTCTTAAGGAAATACTTTAAAGTTTATTTTTCAATTAATATCATATATTATCATGTTATAATAATTATTTAATTATGTGAGTTCATATCATACGTTTTGTCGATGTTCGGTACATGAGTCAAAAATGATCTTGTTTGAAAAGCATTGTCAATGTAGTTGTAAGTACATCATATCCAGAATAGTATTAATTATGTAAATATAATATATATCCTATATATATTAGTTTTATAGTTATTCCATAATATTTGGAGATAAAAATAAATGAAATGCACCGTTCATGGAGACGGTAGGTCGTACGTACGCATGAACGCTACTTTATTTGCTTTGGCACATTAATGAAATTAAAACTAGATGAGATATATATATATATATATATTATAATTCCAGTATAATATATATGTTATATTTTTCACATAAGTTCATTAATTTCATTCTTTATACATTCCATGTATTGCATGAACGAGTCACATCACTTCAGGGGGTGGTGGTCCACACTTCCTCAAATGAATTTATCCCATTTTCACAACACGCAAAGCATAAAGGTATGTTTTAAATATAAAATACAGAAGCATAGAGAGGACATAAATATAATATATATCATATATAAAAATATTTCCATCATAATGGCCACCATGAGAGGTGGTAGGAGAAGAAATAACAATCATCGTTTCGTGAGGAAATAATTCGCCAACCACGTAAACAGTATGTTCTTTAACTATTAGACGGAGGTGTGTGTAAGTTTAGATCGAATAATTCTCATAAAAACATCCTAGAATGTTTAATATACTGTTTTTGTTATAAAATCAAGGAATAAAAAGAGTTTAGGGGGTTTTAGAAGAAAAATAAAACAAAAGAACATTAGGAAAGACATTACCTTTAAATCGGGTAACTCTCCTTGGTTTGAACAAAAAGGGTTTCTTGAAGAGATTTCTGCCTAAGGGAAGGATTTTAGGATGAATAGAGGGATGTGGAGAGATAAAATGTTCAGATTTTTGCCGAGCCAATGTCTTGAGAGGTGTGGGTAAAGAGGTAGAGGTGGGGGCCTTTTATAAGAGGGATGAGGGGCACTCTTGGAAAGTAAAGAAATGTTACTTTATATTAAAATGAGTTTCGGATTTTAAAGGTCCTGCATTGATATATTTCTAGGATAAGGTGGTAAGGGTTCGAAATATACTCATCCAATAGGTTTTAGACAAGTGTATGTCTTAGAGTTTACATTATCTTTTCATTTTATTTAAATCGTTCATTAATGAGATAATCGCTACATCATCATGGTGTCATAAATAAATTAATTTATTTAATGTCTAAAAATTATAAAAAAATACTATGATGTAGGAAATATTTTTATCTTTTCAATTACTATATTTATTCCAAGATATAATTCACACAAACAAAACTAAATTTTTTTTACTAGGGTGATACATACTTTGGTTATACTTTCCTTTTAAAAACATAAAATTAAAGTGTCACTATCACCCCAAAAGTGATTCCATGGGGTCCCAAAGTTTGGCACAAGGAATCCCTTGGTCTTCCATGACACAACCAGTAGCATTAGGACACATGTTTGGTTCATTTTTTATTATTATGATATTATTTTATTAACCTTAACTACCCGATTACTAATTAATCATGATAATTAAAGATAATTACCATCATTACTATTCATAATGTCCAAAAACAAGAGTCTTAATTACATAATTTAGACCTTATGATTCCAAATATGGAATCCATTTTATCAAATTTAAAACACAAAAATTTTAGTAATTAATTTAAAAGTAAATCCTGTTGTCAAAACAAAAGACGGGTTTTTAAGAAGTAAAATTTATCAAAAGATTGACTTGTTTTTACATCCAATTGAAAAGTTAAATTACTTCCAATGAACAACATTGTATTAAGTTATAAAAACATAATTAAATTATACTTTAAAAACAATTAAAATTACAATCTAAATATATGAATAAATTGGATGAAAAGGCAGTTTTGAATTAAAAAGTTGTATTTTTCACTATTCATTAAAAAAACACATTATCAGAAAAATACCAAAAATTAACCCTAATATATATTTGATATTCCGAATTCATAAATGATTTAAATTTTACCAAATTCAAAACATATAAGTTTCATTAATAAATCATATAGTTAATTCCTACAATCAAAACAAATAGCGTGTTTTTAAGAAACAATATCTATCAAAAGATTGACAATTGTTTATGTCCATTTTCAAAGTGAAATTAATTATAATGACCACCATTGAATTAAACTGTAAAACTATATTATAATTACACTTTAAAACAATTAAAAAATATAATCTATCCATATAATTAAATTAGATGAAAAAGCAGTTTTGAAGTAAAATGTAGTATTTTTCACTATTCATTAAAAAATGAACATTTGTCAAAAATATACCAAAAATTTATCCAATGTAAATTTCAATATCCAAATTCTAAAGAATAAGTTTATTCTGAAAAATAGAGCTTATAAAATTTTCAAAAGTTGGATTTAAAAAAGGTTTTCCATCAAAATGCGGTAAAACAATCTTTTAAAAATATTAGAGAATTTATTCTTAAAATTGGATTCATTTTCATTTTAAGCCTCTAACATTTACTGGATAATTGTAAAAATATTTAACAAACATATGTAATCATTTTTTTAGTTAGTTCTGTTCATTCCCACCATTACAACATCTAGGCATTAACAATTAAAAAAATATTATTATATTATTAGTGTGCAACGTAAGATTTCAAAGAAACTAGTTGTTGCGTATTGGGTACGCCATCGAGCATAACATTCCCTTTAAAGTAATATTAACATTTTATTCACAAATATTGATAAACATGAGAATGTAATATTGTTTATTTACCTGGGATGTTACATCCTTCCCCCTTTTGGGAATTGCGTCCTCGCAATTTTAAAATTGGGCTTGGAAACTTCATTGAAAGCCCCACATCGGAAAAAGAGTAAATTTAACTATCACTTTAAAAGAAATAAAGAGAATTACAAGGGTCAACCAAGTTAACCCATACTAGGATTCCATGTAGTAAAACATGGATGTGGAAGAAAAAAACAAACGGTCATGATCTGAGGGAGAGTGATAGAAAACATGTTTAGGAGAAATTTACCCACTATAAAATCACAAACTTGTGATGGGTTAAACGGTATTTGATTCCCCAGTCAGAAAAATTAACAGACAACATTTTTGTTTTAAATTACTTTTCATTGATGAATTTATTTATGTGATTAACTAAAACATTAGGAATCATACTTACTTGTCATGTTGACTTTCAAATTTTTCTAGATTTCTTACACAAACACATATTTTCTCCAAAATACGAGTATTTAGGATAACTTGTTCACATTAAGAGCACTATAATAAACTTCTATAGAATCAACTAATCCAAAAAAGAGAACTATATACTTCCCATGTATTTAGACCAAAACCAAAACCAAAATTGTTAGTACAAGATCAGATAATATCCAAAAAGGATAATCCTTTATAAAAAGAAATACTACTCTTAATCTCCAATATTTGTCAAACATTATCCAAAGTTAAACAAAGATCACTCAATAAACAGCTGCCCATAAAATTCATCAAATATAAACCAAACTATGATTGAAACCTAAATCTCCAAAGGATTTAATCACATAGTCTTCCAAGGTAAATATTAACATTTATCTCCAAATAACATCATTTACTCTTAATGTCTCATACTGAAAAGTAATTAACCTAATCACATATCCTCCATGATAGGTTGATAATTTACATAGGTAACCCAAAATTAACTTATACTACATTCATAAGATCGTCTAGCTAAAAATAATTAGTCAAACTAACCAGGGACTTCACGTAGTCTAGTTGTAGGTGATAAATACCAGTCGCACTTTGGTTGTGGGTTCGATTCCCGTAGCTTCCTCCGACGTGACAGGTTGTCACATGGTCTACGTGTTGTCCTTTTTCCAAAACTACATAATTCTTATAACATTCCCAAAAAGTGATAAAATCTTCAAAAATAACATAATTAAACCTCAAGTTTATCTCATGCCTTTCATATTCCATCATATCATGTAGTAACCCATAATTAACTCAAAAGTAAGGATCATATAAACCCTAATGGTTACCTTTATAATTATTACCTGAACATCCACATCGAGTTGGTTCTCTCGTACATGATGCATTAGAGAACTCACCAAGGTTCAAGTGGTTGATTGTGACTCCGGATAGTCGGTTTAGAATAACCAAGATATTTCTCATTGAATCCATCATTTCATCCAGTCACTTAATCAGAGAACCACCACAGTTTCCTTCAAACCCATTGTCACTTTGGTGCCTGCTAGATCCATCTATTTACTAAAACCAAAAAGTTCAATGTGAGTATATCAACAAAATCATCATGTACTAAAGAGGAAGATAAACACTAAGACATACTTATCCAAGTTATCTCAAACTCATTCTAACATTCATAAATAAAAACGAATCTATCTAATATAATAACCATTGTGGTTATACACAACTTTTCACTTATTCTTCAACAACACTCTAACCTCTAAAGTTATCTAAACTGACCTCTCATACCAACTATAAGGATGCAGCCTTAAAACATTACATAATCATGAATTAAATTGAATAATTCACATTGAGGATCTTTTTAGGTTTAGAGTTTTAAAGAATTAAGACATAACTATTACATCTCAAAGATTACAAAGTAGACGCAACTACTAAGTTTCCATTTTTTTCACAAAATATAAACTCTTGAACAAAAGAGTCATGTCTAGTTTCATGTTTTAGACATCATGACCTTTCCTTGATCCCATCCTTGACCGTATTCCACTTTAAGTCCTATGGAAAACATTTCAAAAACTTGGGATGAGCACAAAAAGATTAGTAAGGGATAAAAATACAGAAAGGAAACATTAGTCCAAGTACACCTAAGAATCAATGAAAACACACTTTACTCATAAAAACATAATCACATTAACATAACTCATGAAATCATAAGATTTATGAATAACTCATAGAAATCATAAGACACAAAGGTAACTTGAGGCATTCATCACATTCTTATATAGGGAGTAACCCTCATGGTTACGTTTGGAATACCCATCATAGTATATTTCCTAAATCTCTTCGGAGAAACCTTAGCGTTTAACTCCTTCGCGTTACCCAATGCATTGGAGAGCTATCACGAGCTCACCCGCCCATAGTTTATCATGGAACCACCCGTCTTCATAAACAATTTCCAAGAACCATAACATAAACCTAACACATAAATTAAGCATAAAAGAAAGATAACATTCCCACATTTAAATAATAATATAACATTTTAAGATATTGAAATAATGAATCCATTCCAAAAACCATTTTCAAAACCATTTAAAACATTTAATAAAGATATTTTTGAATCAAAGTGTCCCATACCACTTTGAATCTTTTAAAATTTTAAACCATTAATATATATATAAATAAATCCTTAAAACCATTTTGAAAACATTGATATTAAGTAGAAATATTTATAAGAATAATTCATTAAAAATTTTAAAACGATATTTTAGTTAAATAGTTTTTAACAAAATGAGAGACACTTGAGTACAAATAATTGAAGAATAACATTTAATCAGAACTTTATAATATCATGAGAATAAAGGTATTTATGATATAATATACCAAAGGACAGTATATACACCATATAAGAGTGAATTGGTTCATAAAAACAATGAACTCTCAATAGAAATGTAAAATGAGATGAAATCCCTTATAAAAAAGGTATCCTTAAATTAAGGATAAATCAATCTCATAATTATGTGTGAAAAATATATATACACCCAATATAAGTGGATATTAAGTGTAAAACAATCAGAGTTCATTCACACATATTCATAGTATGACATATTCAATAACTAAAAGTTGAACCCAAAGAAATTGAAATTGGTTTAAGAAGTTCCCTTGTAAAAATTCAACAGCCTAACGGCGTCACTTTAGATTTCAGAAATTTGATTTGATGAGAAAAAAAGGGTATCTCTTCACTTGGAAATAAATTTTACATCAATAAAGATGTAGAAGAACATATCCCAACATAATAATATGTAAATTAAAAGACATAACAAAAGTTTTCTTTTAAAAAGAGGAGGGTGAAAGGTTCCCTTACCGACTTGGGTAACTTTCGAAACGTACACCCCATGAAAGAAGGACTATTAAACATTAATGTAAATACCCATAAATGAAAGTATATTACACAAATATTAGAATAATGGTAAGTACATACACCACTAAAATAAAATAGTGGCAAATATAGCATAAATCTCACTGGAATAAAAGTGAGATGAAATATCCCTTACGAAAACTCGGCTGCCTAACGACGCCACTTAAAACATCCAAAAAAAATTGATTGGTGAAATAAAATAGGGCCTCTCATCAAATGAACATAAAATTTACATAATGAGTAATATAAAATAACATCCCCAAACATAAGAAAGATGAGCTTAAAATAAATGACATACAAGAGAGTACTTAAAGTGAAAGAGAGAGGTAGGATCCCTTACCTCAAGTCCAACTTGTCTTGTCCATTTCCTTATATTCCTGAATAATAAACTTTTGTCAATTTATAATTGCATAAGGACATAATTTAATGTTTATTTTTCAATTAATATCATATATTATCATGTTATAATAATTATTTAATTATGTTAGTTCATATCATACGTTTTGTCGATGTTCGGTACATGAGTCAAAAATGATCTTGTTTGAAAATCATTGTCAATGTAGTTGTAAGTACATCATATCCAGAATAGTATTAATGATTTAAATATCATATATATCCTATATATATTAGTTTTATAGTTATTCCATAATATTTTGAGATAAAAAGAAATGAAATGCACCGTTCATGGAGACGGTAGGCCGTACGTGCGTGTGACCGCTACTTTCATTGCTTTGGCACATTAATGGAATTAAAACTAGATGAGATATATATATATTTATATATTATAATTATTTTATAATATATATTTATATATTATAATTATTTTATAATATATATGTTATATGGGTCACATAATTTCATGAATTTCATTCTTTATACATTCCATGTATTGCATGGACGAGTCACAATACTTGAGGGGGCGGTTGTCCACACTTCCTCAAATGAAATTATCGCATTTGCACAACATGAAAAGCATAAAGTTATGTTTTAAATATAAAATACAGAAGCATTGAAAGGACATAAATATAATATATATCATATATAAAAATATTTCCATCATAATGGCCACCATTAGAGGTGGTAGGAGAAGATAGAACAATCATCGTTTCGTGAGGCAGTAATTCTCCATCCACGGAAACAATATGTTCTTTAACCATTAGACGGAGATGTGTGTAAGTGTAGCCCAAATCCTTCTCATAAAAACATCATAGTATGTTTAATATACTGTTGTTGTTACAAAATAAAGGAATAAAAATATTTTAGGTGGTCGGAGAAGCAAAATAAGACAAAAGAACATTAGGGAAGACTTTACCTTTAAATTGGGTAACTCCCCTTGGTTTGAACCAAAATGGTTTCTTGAAGAGCTTTATACCTAATGGAAGGCTTCTAGGATGAATATAGGGATGTGGAGAGATAAAATGTTCAGATTTTCGACGATCCAATGGATTTAGAGGTGTGGGTAAGGAGGTAGAGTTGGGGGCCTTTTATAAGAGGGGGGAGGGGCACTCTTGGTAAGTAAAGAAATGTTACTTTATATTAAAATGAGTTTCGGGTTTTAAAGGTCCCACATTGATATATTTATAGTATAAGGTGGTAATGGTTATAAATATACTCATCCAATAGTTTATAGACAATTTTATGTCTTATATTTTACATTATCTTTTCATTTTATATAAATTGTTCATTAATGAGATAATTGTTGCATCATCATGGTGTCATAAATAAATTAATTTATTTAATGTCTAAAAATTATAAAAAAATACTATTATGTAGGAAATATATTTATCTTTACAATTAATATTTTTAGTCCAAGATATCATTAACACAGATAAAACTAAAATTGTTTTACTTGGGTGGTACATGCTTTGGTTATACTTTCCTTTTAAAAACATAAAATTAAAAAGTGTCACTATCACCCCAAAAGTGATTCCATGGGGTCCCAAAGTTTGGAACAAGGCATCCCATGGTCGGCCATGACATAACCAGTAGAATTAGGACACATTTTGGGGTCATTTTTTATTATTGTGATATTATTTTATTACCCTTGACTACCCGATTACTAATTAATCAGGATAATTAAAGATAATTACCATCGTTACTATTCATAATGTCCAAAAACAAAAGAGTATTAATTAAATAATTTGGACCTTATGATTCCAAATAAGGAATCCATTTTATCAAATTTAGAACACAAAAATTTTAGTAATTAATTTAAAATTAAATCTCGTTGTCAAAACAAAAGACGGGTTTTTAAGAAGTAAAATTTATCAAAAGATTGACTTGTTTTTACATCCAATTGAAAAGTGAAATTACTTAAAATGAACAAAATTGTATTAATTTATAAAAATATAATTCAATTATACTTTAAAAACTATTAAAATTACAATCTAAACTTGTGAATAAATTGGATGAAAAGGTAGTTTTGAATTAAAAAGTTGTATTTTTCACTATTCATTAAAAAAAAGACATTATCATAAAAATACCAAAAATTAACCCTAAGATATATTTGACATTCCGAATTCATAAATGATTTCAATTTTATCAAATTCAAAACATATAAGTTTCATTAATAAATCATATAGTTAATTCCCACAATCAAAATAAATAGCGTGTTTTTAAGAAACAATATCTATCAAAAGAGTGACCCTTGTTTATGTCCATTTTCAAAGTGAAATTAATTCTAACAACCACCATTGAATTAAACTGTAAAAATATATTCTAATTACACTCTAAAAAAATTAAAAAATATAATCTATCCATATAATTAAATTAGATTAAAAGCAGTTTTGAAGTAAAATGCAGTATTTTTCAATATTCATTAAAAAATGAACATTTGTCATAAATATACCAAAAATTTATCCAATGTAAATTTAAATATCCCAATTCTAAATAATAAGTTTATTTTGACAAATAGAGCTTAAAAAATTGTCAAATTTTGGATTTAAAAAAGGTTTTCCATCAAAAGGCGGTAAAATAATCTTTTAAAAATATTAGAGTATTTATTCTTAAAATTGGATTCATTTTCATTTTAAGCCTCTGAAATTTATTGGATAAATGTAAAAATATTTAACAAACAAATTTAATCATTTTTTAGTTAGTTCTGTTCATTCCCTCCATTACAACGGCTAGGCATTAACTATTTAAAATAATATTATTATATTATTAGTGTGCAATGTAAGATTTCATTGAAACTCGTTTCTGCGTATTGGCTACGCCATCGAGCATAACATTACCTTTAAATTAATATTAACATTTTATTCACAAATATTGATAAACATGAGAATGTAATATTATTTATTTACCTGGGATGTTACATTCATAGTTAGTACTACCTATGTGTCCCAATTAGGAAACCATTCGAATGGATTTTTAACCCCAAATTAAATTTAACTAAAATCCTATAACCCTTGAATTTAATCATAAGCACCTATAATTCACTCAAAACATAGTCATTCACCTTTTGAAGGCTCTAAATAGTGTATTTTAGTTTCTCTTACCCCTTTCCTCTTAGATTAAAGTTTGAGTGGATGTTTTTGTCCCCCTCTACTAAGTATATATTCTCTAACCTATAATACTCACTTTGTCTTATTTAATATTATTATAGAGTAAAAGATCCAAAGAAATTGTGGATATATAGGTTGATTTGATGTTTTGTGATTTTAAGAATTCCTTTTTTATCTTACTAGTATTAAATTCTCTATTTTTTGTTACCATTTTGGGTGATTGTTCATTTTATCATGTGACCTGAATATAGGTGGTTACATAAGGATTTTCCCAACAATTTAAACCTTGATTAGATATATGATTTGAATTTTATTTTCAATTTATTCCCATAAATTAATTTAATTTGATACTTGGTTTTAAAAAGGTATGTAATTGTGAAATAATCCCCCTTTTCTAAGGTATTAATTAATTGAGTGGATTTTTGGAAAAGACGGCTTGAAATGAGAAATGATTTGAAGAAATGAAATGATGATGATTTATAAAAAATATATTAAAAAAAGAATTATTTTAAAAATAATTAATTTGATAAAAACCAACTTTTTTTTGAAATTGAAAAGGAATCTTGATTCATGAAACTGGATAATTGAATTGTGATTCATGATTTGAATGGAGATAAATTTACTTTCCTGTGATTGATTGATTGAATCACATGTGAGACTGGGTAGTTAGACTATGATTAGGATAAGAATTCTAGGACTCTGACTACCTAGTTATGGATTGAGGATTAAAACTATAAATAAACCAAATCTTACATGATTTACCTAATGGGTATTGATTGATTATCATGATGGCCTGATCCTTATGGGGTGCGCATACACATTTACCCAAGTTTATTTACTATGTAGTTTGAGTATCCTAGATCAAAAAACTAATGAACCTTAGGGATTATAAAAACATTTCTTGGTTTTGATTTGATTATTACATATTAGTGATCAAAAAATAATTTATTTCATGACATTGGTTTATGAAAATTTTCATTTAAGACTTTATTGATACATATACCATCTTCTTGATTTGAAATAATTTTTAGACATATAAATGTGAAAATTATTTTCCATGACTTATATTTATTGAAATTTAATAATAAATTTTAATTATTATTGTAATTACTTATGGAACATTTGGTAGAATACCTTGGGCTTTTGATCTCACACCCTACCTTTTCCTTTGGGAGATTAAAAATTATGTTATAATGGGTCTAGGAATACTGAAAGAACCACTTGGAAGTGGTGGGTATACTTGATTGATGGGACCCTAGATTGATGGTGGTGATTGTTGGAGCTGTGATCCACTCATTTCATGGAGATTTCTATGTTTTCATCTTCATGGATGTTATGTCATATTTTGGATGGTGTTTTACATTGAGATATTTATATGACTGATTGTGGTACATTCTCCTTGAGTATCATTCTACATAATAAATATGTATGTTTTATCATCTTTTATTCCATGTCATTAGTTTATTCATGTGGAAAAACCATTCCCTTAGACTTCTAGTTGGCATCAGTTGTTAGTTTCCAACTTGTGTGGATCAGGAACACCCTTTGGGATATATTTGATCCAACTCAGGTATCAGTGTACCAGGGTATTTGGGTTGGTTTATGAAAAAATGGTATCATATTTTTGATGTTTTGAATCCTTCCATAATGTCAATATATTTTTTGGGATGTCCTGGTAGACATGATGTAGGAATTTTGGAACTCAAAGGGTGGTTACTAGCATGTGTGTGTCCATATCTCATCATTGTGAAACTTAAGACACCATGGCTATTTGTGAAAGGTATTTTTTAGGAATAAATTCATCTAATTATATCATTTTACCTAAAATATATCTGATAATTTGGAAATCCCAAAGGTTGAAATTTTGGTTAATGGAATTTATATTCTTTCATCTCTTGATTAATATAAGGATGTGAGTATCCTTTATAATTATTTCATGTTTCTTGTTGATGTTGTACTGTACCAGGCCTACTAAGAGATGTTTGAACTATCCTTGGGAGGGTTATATTGATGAACCATTAAAATAAAACCCTAGAGTTGGTCAGAATATCATTAAGATATTTGTGTGTATAGTCCAAGATCTAGGATAGGTAGCCACACCCATTCCCATTCGATCTCTAATACTGGAACCTTGAAGGGATGAAACTAGAGATCATGATCGAGAGTTTTTTTAGCTAAAACCAATATATTTCCATGTCTCAAATAATTCTCAAGAGTTATATGATTTTTTTAAAAAAATTATTCTTATTTTCTAATTATTTGAGGAACCTAATTGATTTAAATAGAAATTTTCTACCTTCATGATTGAAGGGCCAAAAAAGAGGTGGCTGGATTTGAAGGTTATGGTGGAGAAAAATAAAGGCTTGGAGTGGAAATACATGACATATATTTTCATAGAATAGTTAAATCTAGATTCATTAATTTTAGTGAATTATGTAGAGTTTTTTATCCTTTTATAAGTGATATAACCATGACTCGGTATGAAAATAATTTTTCAAAACTTGTTCAGTTTTCTCCAGATGTTCTGAAAAATGAGAATTTGTAGGCTTGAATATTCAATATGGGTATTAAATTTGATATTAAATATCAGGTTTTCATGTTGAAGAAAACTTATTATACATATGTATTGTATATTTCATTGCTGGATGAGCTTGGAATTTTTAGTAAGTTAAGTTTGATGGGAGTTCCTCTTATTCCCATGGGTTGTTTTGTTAGTTTCATTAGAGGAAAGATTAATCATGATGAGTCTCATAGTGGATATAGATATCATTCATCGTCTCGACCTTATGAGGTTTCCAAAATATTTCTTTTTACCTACTTCTAGTGTGGATAGGTTGGGTATTTGAAGAGAATTTTTGTTGATATGACATGTTTATTTGGTTTATGTTCTCACTTAGGCCTCCTATAGAAGTTCTATAAGTTATTTTCCTCTCCGGGTATTAGAATGGGATCATCCAAAACTAAATTTATGGTGTCAAGATCATGTTATTCAAGAGATAAGGGGTTCCAGACTCATGCATCTAGAATGAATCTTCTTTACACAGTGGAATAGTCTCCAAAGGAAGACAATGTGGTTCCAACAATAGTGAGAGGTAACATCACTATACATTCATTTTTAGTGAATTGATTTTGGATATTGGGTAATCTTATTCATTCTTATAAAATAATGTAATGAACCTATTAAAAATTTCGATGGATCATATTTCTTATGTGATGGATATTTCTAGGCCCCTATAACCAAATAGAGAGTAGGATATCAGATGTCCTTCTTGTGTCTTCTCTTTATCAGATATTGAGCTCACCAGGAATTTTCTACTTATCAACATAAAACCTATTTATTTAATTATTAGGACGTATTGGTTGATTTTCGATAAATAATTGATTGAATGTTATCTTTCATATGTCTCCATTACTAGGTCGATGGTTTGTTTTCTGTTATCTAGGGAGAATAGGACCTAAGATCGGGTAGAACTAGACAAATTATATTGGAGTTGGGTAGAGAGATAATTGTGTTTTATTTTGATCTACAATGAGAATATTTGGGAAGAGATATTACACTAATATCTATCATTTTTACTAAGATTTTTATATCTAACTTTTCAATATTTCCACTAATAAGGGTAGTAGAGTTATCAGTTGACTTTGTCATGTGTACCCAACCAATATTCATTCCTTCCTACTATATAGCACTAGTTGAATTTCACTATTTAAATACTTAGTTTTGTGATCTATTTAGTTAAGGATTCATTATCCAATTCATTTCACCTTAGGTGGTTCCTATTCTTTTAGAAAATAAAGTTGATGGGACACTTTGCCTTTGTGTTGATTACCAGAAACTCAATTGAGTTACCATAAAGAAGAAGTATTCATTTCCATGGATTGATGATTTGTTTGATCAGTTAAAAGGGGTGAAGTGGTTCTCAAAAATTGATCATTCTCCTAGTTATCACCAGCTTAGAATCAAAGAATATGACATCTCAAAGACTACCTTTTTCAGAAGGTGTGACAATTTTGAGTATCTTGTTATGCACTTTAGTTTATCCAATGATCTAGACATTTATATAGTGATAATGAATAGGATATTCCTTGAGTGACTTGACTCATTAATAATGTTATTTTTAGATAATATTTTGGTTTACACTAAAACTATTTTAGGTCATTTATTTCAACTAAGATAAGTTATCGAAATTCTGAGAGATCATCAACTTTATGACAAGAAATCAAAACATAATTTATGTATTTGGGAAGTGATGTTCTTGGGAAATATGATCTCAGAACATGGTATTTCATTTGATCCTAATAAGGTGAAGGTTATTATGAAATGGGAATATCCATGAAATGTTTTTGATATTTGGAACTTCTTTGTCTTAGTAGGGTGTTACCACTATTTTTTCAAGGATTTATTGAAGTTTTCCTCTTTAATGACTACTCTCACTTGTAATAGAGTAACGTTTGTATTGGATGCAAAATTTTCGAACTATTTTTATTATGTGAAGTGTATATTTACTTCTATTCCAGTTTTGATTCTTCCAAAGGTTGGGTGGGTCTATGTATCCTTTTGTGACGCATCATGTTTGGGGTTGGGTTACATCCTTAGGTAGGGTGATCACATGGTGTCCTATTGTAACATAACAAGTAATTAATGAATAATAGATATTTTTATCTATGTCTATTTATTAATTAGATAGTGTTTTAGAGGCTTAAAATGAGAATAAATCCAATCTTAAGCATGGAATACACTAATATTTTTAAAAGATTGTTTTACTACCTTTTGATGGAAAACCATTTTCAAATCAAACTTTTGACTATTTTATAAGACATATTTGTAAAACTAAACATATTATTTATTATTGGGACATTGAAATTTACATTGGATAAATGTTTGGTATTTTTCTGACAATGTTCATTTTTTTATAAATAGTGAAAAATACTGCATTTTACATCAAAATTGATTTTTCATCTAATTTAATTATATGGTTATATTATCTTTTTAATTGGTCTTAAAGTGTAATTAGAATATATTTTTACCATTTAATATAATTTTGGTCATTATTATTAATTTCACTTTGGGATTGGGCATAAACTAATGCCAACCTTTTCATAGATATTGTTTCAAAAAACCCCGCTATTTGTTTTGACAACGGGAATTATTTTTAAATTAATTATTGAAATTTATGTGTTTGGAATTTGGTAAAATGGAGTAAATATTTGGAATCAGAAGGTTCAAATTATGTAATCAAGACTCTTTTGTTTTTGGACATTATGAATAGTAATGAGGGTAATTATCTTTAATTATCTTGATTAATTAGTAATCGGGTAGTTAAGGATAATAAAATAATATCATAATAATAATAAATGACCCCAAAATGTGTCCTAATACTACTGTTTGTGTCATGTCCGACCATGGGATTACTTTTTCCAAACATGGGGACCCCATGGAATCACTTTTGTGTGATAATGACTTTTTATCTTTTTATTTTTAAAGAAAGTTAAATATAACAAAGAATGTATCACCTGAGTAAAACATTTTTAATTTTGTATAAATAAATTATATATTGTAATATAAATAGTCATTGGAAAGATAAAGATATTTCCTACATCATAGTATTTTTTTCATAATTTTTAGACATTAAATAAATTAAATTATTTATGACATCATGATGATGCAGCGATTACCTCATTATTTAACGATTTAAATAAAATAAAAAGATAATGTAAAATCTAAGACCTAAACTTGTCAAATACCTATTTTATGAGTATATTTCGAACCCTTATCACCTTATCCTATAAATACATCAATGTGGGACCTTTAAAATTCGAAACTCATTTGAAAATAATGTAACATTTTCTAACTTTCCAAGAGTGCCCCTCCTCTCCTCTTATAAAAGGCCCCCACTTCTACCTCCTGACCCACACCTCTCAAGCCTTTGGATCGGCCAACCCCTGCTCATTTTGTCTCTCCACATCCCTATATTACTCCTAGAAGCCTAAATGTGGGAATAATTCTTCCCAAAGAAGCCTTCGAGCTCAAATCCAAAAGAGTTACCTGATTTTAAGGTAATGTCTTCACTTGTGTTCTTTTGTTTTGTTTTGCTTATCCAACCCCCTAAACTCTTTTTATTCATTTATTTTGTAACAACTCCAGTATATTCAATATAATAGGATGTTTTTTAAGAATAATTCGAGCTAAACTTACACACACCTACATCTAATGGTTAAAGAACATACTATTTCTGTGGATGACGAATTTCTGCCTCACGAAACGATGATTGTTCAATATTCTTCTAACACATTCAAAGGTGGCCATTAAGATGTCACTATATTTATATATGATATATAATATTTTTATGTTTTCCTTAAGCTTCTGTATTTTTCATTTATGGCTTACATTTATGGATTCCATTATGGGTATACACGATATCTTCCTTTTAGGAAGTGCGGACTACCGCCCCCTCAAAGTGATTTGATCCGTTAATACCATATGTGGTACGTATAAAGGATAGATTTAATGATATTATATATGATATTGTACTGTAATTATAATATACCTTTATATAATTATTATATTTTTCCATTAAATTATGAGATATAAATGAAAGTAGCGTTCATGCGTACGTACGGCTTACCGTCTCCATGAACGGTGCATTTCATTTCTTATCCCCAAATTTAATGTACTATTATAAGTACATATATATAATGGATATATATGATTTATGTTACATATAAATGATGAATATAATTCTGGAATTAAAATATACATATCTCTCATTTAGTTTTAATTCCATTAATATGACATAGAAATGGAAGTAGCGTTCATGCGTACGTACGGCTTACCGTCTCCATGAACGGTGCATTTCATTTCTTACCTCTAAATGATTATGTAATATTATAAATGAATTTGTATACTGTATATATATGATATATATGGAATCTACATCATGAATATCATTCTTGAGATAATGGATATTTGACTACGTGAACAACTTGTAAATATAAGAAGTTCACTTTTGACTCAAGTACCAAATATCGACAAAACGACCATTATTAACTTAAATAATTACATAGTGTTCATGACATGGTAATAAGTGATATAAAAGGAATAATTAACTTGAAAAATTTTCTCAATCATGTATAAATTAACTCAAGTTTATTATTCAGGAGGTTAAAGAACGATCGAGTCAACTCGGACCCGAGGTAAGGGACTTTGTCTCAATATCCATTCATTGAGGCATATTTTGTTTTATACACAACTTTCTTTTATACGGTGTATAAACCCCTTTGACTTTTAAACTTATTCAAAAGGAATATTTTTTATACGAAGCATTTTACTAAATGACAAAAGGAATGTTTTTTTGTCGTACGTATGCGGCGACAACGACTTCTCCACCGCCGTGACCATTATTTGAGTTTCGGTTTCCTCTACATGCCATAACCTACCTTTTTTTAAAAAAATGAAAAATAAATACCATGTATTACTTTTCTTTTATTTTGGTATTGAAAATGGTTTTCATAATGTTTTTATTATATCAATGTGTTGTATTGATATCTTGTGATTAAAATGTGTAAATGTTATGTTTCCTTTATGCATGTTTTACGTGATACGATTATGTTATGGTTCTTGGGAATTTTTATAAAGACGGGTGGTTCCATGATAAATTAAGGGTGGGTGAGCCCGATATAGCTCTCCAACGCATTGGGTAACGCGAAGGAGTTAAACGTTAAGGTTTATCCGAAGAGATTTAGGGAATATACTGTGATGGGTATACCAAACGTAACCAAGAGGGTTACTCCCTACGTAAGAATGTTATGAATGCCTCAAGTTACCTTTATGTCTTATTATTTATATGATTTATTCATGATTTGATGAGGTATGTTAAAGTGATTATGTTTTATGAGTAAAGTATGATTTCATTGATTCTTATGTATACATGTACTCATGTTTCCTTTCCATATTTTCATATCCCTTACTGAGCTTTTTATGCTCATCCCGAGTTTTTGAAATGATTTTCACAGGTCAAGGGAAAGCTACATGATGTGATGATAGTGTCAAGGAAGTGTCAAGAAAGAATCCATGTTTTATTTTAAATATTTTTCCATTGATGGGAAAAAATAATACTATCTTTTATGTATCCACTTTGTTTAAATGTTGAATGTAATGTAAGTTTTATGATATAATTCTCTAAAACACTAAACCTGAAAAGATCCTCAATGTGTAATCTTGTAATAACTCAAGATTAAGTAAGGTTTAAGGTTGGGGCCTTATAGTTGGTATCCGAGGTCGGTTTAGATAACTTTAGGAGTTCAAATTATATTAAATTATTATTCGAAAATATATTTTTTTGGTCAAATTGAAAATGATATAGCATTTGAAGATTACCATGTTGCTTCATCTAAGACATGTTTGTTCAGAATGGTTTTTCACAGGAAACAGGGAAGCAGTGCTAGGAAGGGATACATAAGGAAATAACCTTCCGAATCAGCATCCTGAGATGGTCAGAATTAGAACTGAACAGTTTGTTGCAGTAATGGCGCAGTTAACTCAAGTAATAAATGGTGGCGGTATCCATGCACAAGATCAGCCAGATCAATCGTAGAGGAACATGTCAGTGGTGGAACATTTCATGAGGCAACATCCCCCATCATTCAGAGGATCATCTGACCCTGTGCTAGCTGAAGGTTGGATTAAAGCACTGGAGAATATTTTTGATGTCATGGGGTGTTCAGACAATCAGAAGGTTAGTCTTTCTATTTACCGTTTGGAGGGTGAAGCAGATCAGTGGTGGTCGATGGTTAAAAATATCAGGGACGCTGATGAGATTGATGCTCTCGACTGGGATTAATTCAAAGGTATGTTTCTTGAGAAGTATTTTCCTAAGGTTGTTCAACTAAGGATGGAAAAACCATTCTTGGAATTGAGGTAAGAGGAAGACTTAGTGGCTGCCTATGAAGAAAGGTTCACTCGATTGGCAAGGTATGCTCCAACTTTTATTCGAGACCTTGATAGTAAAAACAATCGTTTTTACTCAGGATTAAAGCCAAAATATCGAAGGTCTTTAGCTTCTAATGATTTCAAAAGTTATGAAAAGCTTGTTCGATGTGCTGAGAAGGTGGAAATGGAGTTTTCCGATGATCAATTGTTCTATAAAAACTAGCAAAAGAAGAGACCGAGGTGGCTGGAGAAAGGAAAGAATTCTTCAAAAAGGTATGATGGTAAGAAAACTAAGTTTCCAGTTTGTGATAAATGTGGTAAAAGGCATGCTGGGGAATGTCTTCTGAATTCTGGAAAGTGTTACTGATGTGGTAAGATGGGACATAATGCTCCTTATTGCACTGAAAAAGATCAAGGTGATGGTAAGTCCAAATTTGATTTACAATTAGTGAAATGTTTTAAGTGAAATGAGATGGGTCACTATGAAAACGAGTGTCCGAAAAAGATCTTGAGTGATGGGAAGTAGTTAGACTACAGGAAGAAAGGGGTGGTTAAATCCTTTGTAACTACTTCAGCAGATGTCGGTCCATCAAATGAAGTTGTATCAGGTACTTTGTTTGTTTTTTCATATTATTCCAGTGTGTTGTTTGATTTGGGTTCGACACATTCTTTCATCTCTGAAAACATTTCTAGTAAAATGGGAATACCATCTCAAGAAATGACTCATGAACTTGTGGTAAAAACTCCTAGGAGAAATGTTGAGGCAAAAAGAATTTATAAGAATCTTCCTATCCTTATCTATGGAAAGAACCTACTTGAAAACCTAATTGTTCAACCTCGAGTAGAGTTTGATGTTATCCTGGGTATGGATTGGCTCTCAATTTACCATGCTAAGATTGACTGTAGAGATAAAGAAGTTTCTTTTCAGAATGAATTTTAGTTTGTGTACAAGAATGAACCCTTACTGTTGATAACATATCAAGAGGCCGAGAAACTTGTAAAAGATGGAAATGAATGTTACCTTGCACATATTGTTGAAAACAAAGGAACTGCTCAGATTAACGATGTGCCAGTGGTAAATGATTATCTTGATGTTTTTCCTGATGAGTTTCCTGGAATAATACCAGATCTGAAAGTTGAATTTACTGTTGACTTAGTTCCTATTGCTAAGCCAATTTCAAAACCCCCTTATCGAATGGCTCAAATTGAACTTTTAGAGTTGAAGGAGCAATTGCAAGATTTATTAGATAAAGGTTTCATTCGACCTATCACATCACCATGGGGTGATCCTGTTTTATTTTTTAAAGATAAATATGGTTCTATGAGACTTTTCATTGATTATAGAGCCTTGAATAACATCACTGTTAAGAACAAATATCCTTTACCTCATATCGATGATTTGTTTGATCAGCTCTAGGGAGATCAGTTTTTTTCAAAGATTGACCTAAGATCGGGGTACCATCAGTTGAAGGTAAAGGAAACAGATGTTCCTAAGACCGCGTTTCGTACAAGATATGGCTATTATGAATTTTTAGTAATGCCTTTTGGGATAACCAATGCACCTGCTGTATTCATGGACTTAATGAATAGAATTTTCCATGAGTTCTTGGATAATTTTGTGCTTGTTTCCATTGATGATATTTTGGTGTTTTCTAAAAGTAAAGAGGAGCATGAAAGACATTTAAGGGTTATTTTACAAACCTTAAAAGAAAAGAAATTGTATGGGAAATTCAACAAGGGTGAGTTTTGGTTGAAAAAAAATTATTTACTTGGTCACATTGTTTCTAAAGATGGGATAACTGTTGATCTTGCAAAAACAAAGGTTGTTGAATAATGGCCAAGACCCACAAATGTAACTGAGATTCGTAGCTTCCTTGGTTTGGCAGGCTATTACTGAAGGTTTGTTGAAAAATGTTCACGGTTATCTAGTCCAATGACTAAGATAACTTGGAAGGGGGTTAAGTTTATCTAGACAAAAGAATGTGATGATAGTTTTCAGGAGTTGAAAAGAAGATTGGTGAATGCTCCAGTTTTGGCACTTCCTTCCAGGAATGGTGAGTTTGTTATCTACAGTGATGTTTCATTGAATGGACTTGGTTGCGTCTGATTGTAGAATGATCAGGTAATTTCTTATGCTTCATGACAGCTGAAAACTCATGAGGTAAATTACCCTACACATGATTTGGAATTAGCTGCTGTTGTTTTCACTTTAAAAATTTGGAGGCATCGTTTGTATGGAGTAAAGTGTGAAATATATACCGATCACAAAAGTTTAAAGTATATATTCACTCAGAAATAATTGAACATGAGACAGAGGAGATGGCTAAAATTAATCAAGGATTATGATTGTACAATTCATTACCATCCAGGAAAATCAAATAAAGTGGTTGATGCTTTGAGTTGAAAAAGTAATGATTCATTAACAATGTTGTGTTTGGAACGTGATCCTTTGGTTAAGGATTTGATGAACTTTGGAATAAAGGTTGTTGGTGAAGGATGTCCTTCTGTTTTGTTTCAGGTATCAGTGAAATCTTCTCTATAAGACAGAATTAAGCAAGCGCAAAAGCAAGATAGTGAGTTTTAGAAAAAGGTAGAGCTGGTTCAGAAAGGTAAGTTTCCTGAATTCAACATTGATAATGATTGTGTTTTGATATTTGGGAAGATATTGTGTGTGCCTTGTGATTCACAGTTGAAGAGATAGTTGTTATGTGAAGCTCATAGTTCTCTGTTTTCAGTTCATCCAGGTAGTACTAAGATGTATAGAGATCTTTGGGAGTATTACTGGTGGGGCGGAATGAAAAGAGATATTGCTGATTTTACTGTGATGTGTTTGACTTGTCAACAGGTAAAATCAGAGCGGCGGTTACCGAAAGGGATGCTTCATCCTTTAATAGTACCAGAGTGAAAATGGGAGAATATATCCATGGACTTTGTTGTGAGATTGCTGAAGACACCTCGAGGTAATAATGTAATCTGGGTTATTGTTGATCGCTTGACTAAATCTGCTCATTTCATTGCTATGCGGGATACTTTTTCCCAAGATCAACTTTCTCGATTGTATCTTAAATAGATATTCATTTTGCATGGAGTTACCCTATCCATTGTATCTTATCGTGATCTCAGGTTCACTTCTAACTTTTGGAAAGGCCTTCAGATGTCGTTGGGTACTGAATTAAATTTTAGTACAGCTTTTCATCCTCAATCAGATGGTCAGTCAGAACGAAAAATCCAGACATTGGAGGATATCCTATGTTCTTGTTTGATGGATTATCAGGGAAGTTGGGACCAACATCTTTCTTTGGTTGAGTTTTCTTATAATAACAGTTTTCATTCTAGTATACAGATGGCACCATTTGAGGCATTATATGGGAAGCAGTGTTGAACTCCATCTTTCTGGGATGAAGTGGGTTAAAGGAAGTTTATGGGACCGTAATTGATAGAAGAGTTTGCAGAAAAAGTTCATATGATACAGAGACATATGAGAACGGCTCAGATCAGGAAGAAGAGTTATGCAGACAACAGGAGGAAGGATCTCTCTTTTGAGGTAGGTGATCATGTTTTTCTCAAAGTATCACCATGGAAAAGTGTGATGCGATTTGGTAAGAAAGGAATGCTGATTTCAAGGTTCATTGGACCATATGAAATTCTGGAGAGAGTTGGATCAGTTTCTTACCGGGTGGCTTTACCTTCGAGTTTATCTCAGGTACACAATGTTTTTCATGTTTCAATGTTAAGGAAGTACATGCCAGATCCATCTCATGTTTTGAGCCCAGAGGTAGTCCATTTGGAAGAGAATATCTCTTATGAAGAACAACCAATCCAGATTCTTGACCACAGGGAGAAAGTGTTGCGGAATAAGGTGATTAATCAAGTAAAGGTTTTGTGGAAAAACCACATGAGTGAAGAGGCAACATGGGAATATGAAAATGCAATGAGGGATAAATACCCCCACATATTCGATAAGTAAATAAATTGCGAGGACTCAATTTTCTAAAGGGGGGAGGATGTAAAATCCCAAGTAAGTAATGAATAATACATATTTTATCTATGTATATTTATGAATTATATAGTGTTTTAGAGGCTTAAAATGAGAATAAATCCAATCTTAAGCATGGAATACACTGATATTTTTAAAAGATTGTTTTACTACCTTTTGATGGAAAACCATTTTTAAATCAAACTTTTGACAATTTTATATGCCCTATTTGTCAAAATAAACATATTCTTTATTATTTGGACATTGAAATTTACATTGGATAAATTTTTGGTATTTTTCTGACAATGTTCATTTTTTTATGAATAGTGAAAAATACTGTATTTTACATTAAAACTGTTTTTTCATCTAATTTAATTATATGGATAGATTATATTTTTAATTGGTCTGAAAGTGTAATTAGAATATATTTTTACCATTTAATCCAATTTTGGTCATTAGGATTAATTTCACTTTGGAATTGGGCATAAACTAATGCCAAACTTTTCATAGATATTGTTTCAAAAAAACCCGCTATTTGTTTTGACAACGGGAATGTTTTTTAAATTAATTATTGCAATTTTTGTGTCTGTAATTTGGTAAAATGGATTACATATTTGGAATCATAAGGTCCAAATTACGTAATTAAGACTCTTTTGTTTTTGGATATTATGAATAGTAATGACGGTAATTATCTTTAATTATCTTGATTAATTAGTAATCGGGTAGTTAAGGATAATAAAATAATATCATAATAATAACAAATGACCCCAACATGTGTCCTAATACTACTTTTTGTGTCATGGCCGACCATTGTATGCCTTGTGACAAACTTGGGGACCCCATGGAATCAATTTTGTGTGATAATGACTTTTTATCTTTTTATTTTTAAAGAAAGTTAAATATAACAAAGAATGTATCACCTGAGTAAAACATTTTTAATTTTGTCTACTTAAACGATATATTGGACTATAAATATTCATTGGAAAGATGAAAATATTTCCTACATCATAGTATTTTTTCATAATTTTTAGACATTAAATAAATTAAATTATTTATGACATCATGATGATGCAGCGATTACCTCATTATTTAACGGTTTAAATAAAATAAAAAGATAATGTAAAATATAAGACCTAAACTTGTCAAAGACCTATTGGATGATTATATTTAGAACCCTTATCACCTTATCCTAGAAATACATCAATTTGGGTCCTTTAAAATCCGAAACTCATTTGAAAATAAAGTAACATTTTGTAACTTTCCAAGAGTGCCCCTCCTCTCCTCTTATAAAAGGCCCCCACTTCTACCTCCTTACCCACACCTCTCACGCCTTTTTCTCATCCAAACCTTGTTCATTTTGTCTCTCCACATCCCTCTCTTACTCCTAGAATCCTCACTTTGGGCAGAAGTCTTCCCAAGGAAGCCTTTGAGCTCAAATCAAAGAGAGTTACCCGATTTTAAGGTAATGTCTTCACTTGTGTTCTTTTGTTTTATTTTGATTCTCCAACCCCCTAAACTCTTTTTATTCATTTCTTTTGTAACAACTTCAGTATATTAAATATACTAGGATGTCGTTATAATAATCATTCGATCTACACTTACACACACCTACATCTAATTGTTAAAGAACATATTGTTTTTGTGGATGGCGAATTTCTGCCTCACAAAACGATGATTGTTCAATATTCTTCTAACACCTTCAAAGGTGGCCATTAAGATGTCACTATATTTATATATGATATATAATATGTTTATTTTTTTCTTAAGCTTATGTATTTTTCATTTATTTCATACCTTTATGGCTTCCATTATGGGTATACGGGATATCTTCATTTTAGGAAGTGCGGACTACCGCCCCCTCAAAGTGATTTGATTCGTTAATACCATATGTGGTATGTATAAAGGATAGATTTAATGATATTATATATGATATTATACTGAAATTATAATATAACTTTATATAATTATTATTTCTTTCCATTAAAGTGTGAGATAGAAATGAAAGTAGCGTTCATACGTACGTACGGCTTATTGTCTCCATGAACGGTGTATTTCATTTCTTGTCCCCAAATTTAATGTACTATTATAAGTACATATATATAATGGATATATATGATTTATGTTGCATATAAATGATGAATATAATTCTGGAATTAAAATATACATATCTCTCATTTAGTTTTAATTCCATTAATATGACATAGAAATGAAAGTAGCGTTCATGCGTACGTACGGCTTACCGTCTCCATGAATGGTGCATTTCATTTATTACCTCTAAATGATTATGTAATATTATAAATGCATTTATATACTGGATATATATGATATACATGTCATCTACATCATGAATATCATTCTTGAGATAATGGATATTTGACTACGTGAACAACTTGTAAATATAAGAAGTTCACTTTTGACTCAAGTACCAAATATCGAAAAAATGACCGTTATTAACTTAAATAATTACATCGTGTTCATGAAATGGTAATAATTGATATAAAAGGAATAATGAACTTGGAAAAGGTTCTCAATCAAGTATAAATTAACTCAAGTTTATTATTCAGGAGGTTAAAGAACGATCGAGTCAAGTCGGACCCGAGGTAACGGACTTCGTCTCAATCTCCATTCATTGAGTCATATTTTGTTTTATACACAAATTTATTTTATATGGTGTATAAACCCCTTTGAATTTTATGCTTATTCAAAAGGAATATTTTTTTTTGAAGCGTTTTACTAAACGACAAAAGGAATGTTTTTTTGTCGTACGTATGCGGCGACAACGACTTCTCCACCGTTGTGACCATTATTTGAGTTTCAGCTTCCTCTACAAGCCATATCCTAACTTTTTTAAAAAAAATGAAAAATAAATACCATGTATTAATTTTATTTTATTTTGGTATTGAAAATGGTTTTAAGAATGTTATTATTATATCAATGTGTTGTATTGATATCTTGTGATTGAAATGTGGAAATTTTATGTTTCCTTTATGCATGTTTTACGTGATACGATTATGTTATGGTTCTTGGGCATTGTTATGAAGACGGGTGGTTCCGTGATAAAATAAGGGCGGGTGAGCCCGATATAGCTCTCCAATGCATTGGGTAACGTGAAGGAGTTAAACGTTAAGGTTTCTCCGAAGAGATTTAGGGAATATACTGTGATGGGTATTCCAAACGTAACCAAGAGGGTTACTCCCTACGTAAGAATGTTATGAATGCCTCAAGTTACCTTTATGTCCTATGATTTCTATGATTTATTTATGATTTGATGAGGTATGTTAAATTTATTATGTTTTATGAGTAAAGTATGATTTCATTGATTCTTATGTATACATGTACTCATGTTTCCTTTCCATATTTTCATATCCCTTACTGAGCTTTTTATGCTCATCCCAAGTTTTTTAAATGATTTTCACAAGTCAAGGGAAGGGTACATGATGTGATGATAGTGTCAAAGAAGTGTGAAGAAAGAATCCATGTTTTATTATAAATATGTTTCCCTTGATGGTAAAAAAGAATACTATCTTTTATGTAACCACTTTGTTTAAATGTGGAATGTAATGCAAGTTTTATGATCTAATTATCTAAAACTCTAAACCTGAAAAGATCCTCAATGTGTAATCTTGTAATAACTCAAGATTAAGTAAGGTTTAAGGTTGGGGCCTTATACCTATGGTTTCAGGTATCTTAGGTCACATGAGAAGAACTGTCCTATAAATGATATTAAACTTATAGTTATGATGCATTATCTCAAGAGATGGAGGCATTGCCAATTAAAAGAAAGGTTTACTATTTATTTAGATCACAAAAGCATGATTTATATCTCTTTTAAAAAATATTTGAATATTTGATATAATCATTGAGTGAACAACCAATATTCATTTGATTTTGAAATCTCTTGCACCCTTAGAAAGGGGAATATTTTTTCTAATTCCCTAAGTAAGAAACTTCCAAACCAGATTTTCAATGAATCGTTAGAGTAGTGGAATTTGATGGCTCTATTTTCCTGTATGCAATTCGGATTTCTTGGAGATGAGTCTGAGATTTTTCTGGACATTGTTCAATTTACTACCTATCTTATTGGGATGATTCTTCGTGAGAAATTTCCATATGATAAATTCCATGGCTCTAGGGACTATGTTTATAGTGGGGAGACCATCAGTAGTAGATAGATATCTTATAAGGGTTCATATGATTCTGGAAAGAGTACATCACACATTTTCCTATAAGAAAGGATGTGATGGAGGGTTTCTATATATACTATTTTGTGGTGATACAAATAACCATAAGTATGTTCTATGATATGTTTCAATGGTTCTAGTGTTAAAGTATGAGATAAGACATTACTGATTTCTTTTCTCGTTGTAATACTTTTCATCAAGTCAAGGACAAGAACCAAAAACCTTAGGGTCTGGTTCATTGTATTTCTATGAAAACATGGAAGTGGGATGAGAATTAGATATATTTCTTGGTTGGGTTTACACAAACACCTCAAGGAAAGAATGTGATGTGGTTAGTGATTTATTAGTTAACCAACTCATCTTACATTATCTTTATTCATGAAATAACCAAGGTTTTGGACCTCAGAAGTCTGTATGTGAAGGAAATCATCATATTTCATAAAATTCCATCTATTATTGTTTTTGATATGGATCCCCAATTGACTTCTTATTTTTAGAGAGGCCTCCATGAGAAAATGGGATATCAATATTGTTTGAGAACAACATATCATTTGTAGATGGATATTAAAATTGAATGATCTATATAGATTCTTGTGGACATGCAGTGTTCTTGTGTTTTTTTTGTGGATATTTAGATATCCACTTGGGGCTGGTTGAGTTTTATTATAACAACAGTTACTAATATTCGATCAAAATTACACATTTTTAGGCCTTGTATGGCTGGATGTGTAATGCTCTATAGGGTTGTATAGAGATTGGTGAAGTTTCCCAGGTTGGGCCTAGTATGATCCAAGATACAATGACCAAGATTCCATTGATTCATCAGATAATGGTGACAGTGTAGATCTAGAATAAATTTATGTTGATTATCAATTATGCCTGGTGGAGTTTTCAGTTTGTGAATAGTTTTATTTACCTTTACCTCAGTTGGGTCACCAAAGACTTAGAAAATAAGGAAACATTTCACTGATATACGTGAGACCATTTGAGATTGTTGAGTATGTTGGAAAGGTGTCCTACCATATTGATTTTCCACCCTAGTTGACATTGATTCATAACTTTTTCATTTATCACAACATAGAAATTATATTTTATACCCATATAATGTTTTGATCTTGGAAGACCTTGATGAAGAACTTAATTTATTCATGATTGATAAGCCAATTCATATTGTTGATTTTGAGATGAAAGTTATTCATGGGAAATCCATACATTTGGTTTATTTAATATGGCATCATGGTTATTCTTCTTATGAGAAATGGGAGTGTGAAGCACTGATGGGAGATAAATGGCCTCAACTCTTTGACATGGAGTTTACTTGACATGCTTTCTATAGGTAGAGATCATTTATGGTGGGGAGGTTATAACATCCCATTACCCAATTTTAGATACTTTTATCCTTTTTTTGGTTACCCTTTGTCTATGTAATGACCTAAAATTTTATGAAAGGAAATTTCCTTATTATAATTATTTCATATCTTATCATCCACATAAAATTACATTGATAAAAAATACGAATTTATAAATGAATAATGAATGAAATAAGAGGTATTTCTAGAAATTAAGGAATATATACCAATGGAATAGTAACTTGACCTTTGGAATAGTAATGTGACCGTTAGGAATAGTAAATCAGTCAATAGAATAGTAACCTCACCTATGAAAGTGTCAATAAAATTTGGTTATCTTATAAATGATAGTATGATATAATTATACCATAGTATAAGTAACAAAATGTTTTAAAAATGATAAATTAAGTGTTGTTATTTTTCTAAAACATATATTTTTATTTAAAATTTTATAATTAATATAATGATTTAAAATAATATTTATTTTTTAAAAATATATTCATAAATTAATATTTTATTTTCTTATGATTATAATATAATTTAATGAGACCTTAAAAAATTTTCAAAGTATCATAAAATCAGTTTTAATTTTAAAATCGAAGATTTTCAAATAAATGTTGATTTTAAATAAAAATTAAATTTTTCATTTTTAGAAAAATATTTTCATAAAATGAACTTCATTTTTAAATTCTACACACTGAATAATGGTTTTGGGTGTATCTTTGGAATTTTTCTAAAATAGTTGAACTTTTACTGAATAGTGAAATTCGATTTTTTAAGATATAAGCTAAATAAATGGAAGTTTTAGTCATTTTTGAGGTATAGATAATGTAAGAACCATTATTTTGAACTTTCATTCTATATATACTATAGTTATTCATGTTAGTCAATATTTTTCAAAATCTTGAGCCAAAATAATAAAATAATGAATAAACGAATTAAAAAACATCTGTCTCCTACCATATAAATCCCACCACTCACCACCTCTTATCCTGGCACCTTCAAAGATTTTAGGCTACTCAAAATTATTCCCAATACTATTATAAATAATATCCCCCATTTTCAATATCCTTTAGTCTCAAAAAAATTCCAAACCCATTTTTCCTAAGGAGGTTCTCAAGGAGAATAATTTAAGAGGTAAATTCCTCTTTCATTTTCTTTTAATTCCTTTTCAATTTCTTTTATTTTCTTATTCTATCCTCTCCTACATTTATCCAAGTTGAATTATAACTCTAGTATATTTTATACACTATAATTTTGTTGTGTTAATTTGATAATCTATCATCAAACCTCTTCTCCTCTCCTTTTTTCAAAAAATGAAAACAGCATCTGTAAGGTGTTGATTTATCGACATAGAGGAGGACAAGTTTTCATTTTCCTTTACCAACTTCAAGGATGGTCATAATAGAATTATAATTGTCAAAAAATATTGTAAAATTTATTTTATAAAATATTTATGTTCTATAACTAACATATATACATAGTATTAAAAAATTAAACAAAACTAGTTCGTGATGACAGAAAAATCACCAAATTAAACTAAATGATTATCATTAACATTTTTTCTAATGAATCATCCACATATTTGGAAATAAAATATTATTTAATACCATTTAAACTTATATATATTCAAAAATAAAATATAATATTAATTTTTGATAACTATTCTCATTTTACATGATCTTAAATACATTTATATAATTCAACTGATCATAAAAACTAAGAAAATGAACACTCCTGAACGATCAATTGAGCTCTATAAATCATTAAAATAGAAATAAACGAACATAGTAATGTTATAATGAATCAAATAAATGTAAAATAGGTTATATAATTATTAATTAAAAAACTAATTTTATTATTCAGGATATTAAAGTGAATAAATAATTTGTACATAAGGTAAGTGGATTCCCTAACCCAATTTCCTTTCTTTGGGTTATTCCTCCTTCATAAAAAATTTCAGTATGTGTGTTCTTTCTATATTCCTAAATTATAATTCCATTTTCCTACCCTTTTTAATTTTTGGTATATAAATTCTTCCAGTCATATTTTAAGAAAATTCAATGATTTTTTCAAAAGAACCCTTCTTTCAAAAAACACATCTTTTACTTCTCTTAAGATTGTTTTTTTGTCACTCAAGATTGATGATTCTTATACCAAGTATGTTATTAAATTTTTATTTTTGGAACCCCAAAGTTTTTTCATGAATGTATGCGTTATTAAATTCTCATTAATCCTATTTGCTTTCCATAGGTAATTTTTTTCTAATATTGGTATACGTTCTATGTGGAATACATGATTATATAAATATTATGATATTATGGGTGTATCCATAATTATATAGCACTCTAATGCATTGGGTAATGTGATGCATATCATGATATAACTTGAAATATGTTTGAACATGATGTTATTTTTGTTCACAATGATTATTTTATGATTATACACATATGTTATGCGTGAACATGATTCTGGATTTATTCACAACTGTGTGTAGTATTTGACCACTAAGGCATGATGTTTCATTTTTATGCATTCCCATATTCCATGTGTTTATCTAATAATTCCTATCATGATTATTATGATGATCCTATATTTATGTTATGATGATTATGATTATGATCACCCGTGTTATATTTATTCATATTCTTATCCATCCTCTTGCTAGGATTTTAGCACACCCCTTTATTTGATGTATATCCTTAGGTGATTACTTATACTAAGGAGTTCATGAGTTCTAGTAATAAGATAAGGAAAAATGAACTAAATATTATTTTTTATTATTATTTAAATTTTATATATGGTCCTAGTTTTCCCAATACACTCAAATATATTGAGTAAATAAGTTTCCTTATGAATTTTACATTCCATTATATTTTGAAAATCACAAACACATTTTTCTTAAGTAAAATTTTCTTTCTCTAATAATGGTTTTGACCTTACCCATTATTCTCAATGAATGATCTAATGTTTTCTCAAACCAAGTCTAACCATTTTTATTTTTGTGAAAAATATGATGCTTATCTAACTTGAAACCTTACAGTTCTTGAGAATCTAATTTACCAGAAATTCAGAATCTGATTTCACTTGAAATAAGACTCCAATTTCTCTTGGAATCAGACTCTAATTTCTACTGAAATCTGACCCCGATTTATTTTTAAATCTGACTATAATTTCTTTTAAAATCAGTCTCTGATTTCTCCATAAATAGGACTTTGATTTCTCCTGAAATCACACTCTGATTTCTCATAAAATTATATTTTGATTTCTCCTGAAATCAGACTCCTATTTCTCCTGAGATCAAACTAAACTCTAATTTATCCTGAAATAAAACTCTAATTTATTATGAAATAAGACTCTAATTTCTTATGAAATAAGACTCTAATTTCTTCAAAAATCAGACTCCGATTTCTGCTAAAATAAGACTTTCATTCTCACTATCTTAAGAATCTGATTAAATTATTTTCTTACTGTTATCATATTTCTTTAAAGTAGAGTTTCATTATATCAAATACTAAATGTGATAATGTTTCTTAATCATATTATTGTTTCTCATAGTTTTTTATTCAAAATGATGTCTTCAAATCTGTTTTAACTTAACCGTTGTTTGAGTGACACATCTGCAGGTCCCTCTTAAATTTAAGGAAAAATATGACCATTGGAGGAGTTTTTCAAACATTTAAATTAATGCCTATAAAAACCCATCCATTTCAACGTTCAAAATACAATGACCTTGTGGAACTCTGAAATAAAGTGATACTTTGTGAGAGCTCTACTCGATCTGCATTGTGCGAATGTTGTGAACAACTTGTTCAAGTTGAGAATATCTTGTTCAACCTACCTAGTTCAAATATAATTGTTTCTATTATCAATCGAGTCCTTCTAGGGATAGAAAGACATAAGTACTGATTAAATTATAGATCTAGGGATTATGGGGATAGAAAGACAGATACCGGTCTTCATATCAAGGGCTTACCATTTTATTGAAAGTATAAATCAAGGGACCTTTATCCAAGGTTGTTGGATACCATTCTCTTTGCGTTAAAATATTTCTTATACTTTTTTACTTATATTTGTTACAAGTTTTATTTTCGTTGCATTTTGTTAATGTTAGAAAGTATAAATTTTTATACTTTATTATAATTGTACAAACTCTAATATACTAGATTATATACACTTTAAGGTATAATATTTACTAATGTAATTTTTCCTTAAGTTTCTTTGTTGGATCCATATTATCAGAAACTAATCAAGTTAGTTTCTTTGTTAAGAACTAAAGGTGGATTGTGAATTCATCTTGTTTAACTTTGTTAAATAAAGATTTTATTAAGGATAAAAATGATATTTTTTAAACCTATAATTCACCCATGTATTAAAATTGAGAAATATAAATATATATTTCAATCCTAAAATTGGTATCAGATGAGGTCTCTGAAATACTTATACTTGTATATAAGTTTTCTTGCTCAACGTTTTCTTTCTTACCTTTACTTGTTATAATTTCTCTTAAATATTTTCTTTATAAACTCTTTATTTATAAACTTTTTCTACAAACCTATTTTGTGGAAATGAAATTTTTTTAAGAATGGTAGGAATGAACATTGGATTAATAGATAATTTAAATCCTACCAAACCCCCAATATTTGATGGAAATGACAATGAATACTAGAGAGATAGGATGAAGACTTTTATTATCGATACCAATATGGATAACTTCATTATATTAAGTGTAGACTACATGATTTAAGATAAGGAAATTTATAAAATTCACCAATAAAGAAAAGCAAGAGTATCAGCTTAACTTTGAGGTACACAATACATTATTATGTTCTATGACCAGGAATATCTATAGCCAGATTTCAACATGTGAAGCTGCTAATAGCATCTGGAAGAAATTATAAGTTACAAATTTTGGCACATCCAAGGTTATTGAAACAAGAAGAGATATTATTAGAGCTGAATATCATGGTTTTATGTTTCCTTATGGAGAACATGTATGCAAATTTTAGTAAAGGTGAATGACAACTGTCAATAGCTATCAGTATATGGGTGAAAAAGTAATTGATGATGATATTATTATAGATAAGATAATAGATATTATTCCCAATGAGTGGGAATCCAAAAGAACAGTGATTGATGAGAATATGAAAGTTTCGAACATCACTCTTGATGAGTTATTTGGGACTCTTCAACAAAATTAAACTAGAATTAAGAGAGATGCAGATATTAATAAGAAAAATAATGGTAATGGTAGTGTTTCTTTCACTACTACATCAAATCATATGAAAGTCAAGACTCCTAAAAGTGTTACTAGATCAAAAACCAAGAAATCACTATTATATCTAAATCAAGTGATAATGATCATTCTAATAATGAACTTTATAATCTTTCTCAAAGAATGAATAAGATTGTGGGAAAGAAATATTTACAATATTGATATAAGAAGAAAGATAGAAAGGATAATCATGATTTATAAGTGACTTGTTATGAATGCAAGAGGGAAGTTCATATCAGACCAGACTTTCCTATGCTCAAAAGGAAAGAAATAAATGATAGGAATTCCAAAAATAACATGAATAAGTACTACAAGTCTAAGTCTAAGAAAGTACTAAAAGCTAATGAAACCTAGAGTGCAAGTAGTGGTGACTCCTCTGATTAATCTTTGGATATTGAATCTTCTTGGTATAATAATATTGGTCTTATTTCCCAAATTCCTACTGAAAATCAATGTATCATGGCTATGGTAAACACTATTGAATATTTAACCAATATTTCTTTAAGTGATAATTATTCTAATGAAGAATATTATGAATCATTGGATGATGAATCTTCCCCATTAGAGGATAATAATTTACCTTATTATGAAGAAGTATCTAGGTTTTCCAAGTAACTTGAGAATGAAAAGAGAAAGATCAATAAGAAACTTGTTAAGGAAAATTCTAGAATCTCTATTTTAACAAATGAAGTTCTATATATTTCAAAAGATCTTGATTAGAAAACCCTTTATTTTCAAAATATTTCCAAAAACCTTAAGGAAGTAAATTATGAAAAGTATAAACTATCTAAGGATCTTGAAAATGTTATTTCCCAAAAAAAAATAGAGAGTAACTCAAATTCTAAGACAAAGGACTATGAGGATAAGAATTTAGTCATCAGACTAAAATATGAAATATTTTCCTCAAAGATACTTTTTTCAAACTTTCCTCATACAAAGTAAGGTCTTGAAAAAATGAATTCACAACATTTTCTTCTAAGGAATAGTTCTATATTTGGTTATTCTCATTCAAAACTAGTTTTTAGTCACAACTATTTTGTTCCCCAAAGTGCCCCTTTTTTCACTAAGCGTCATTATAGTGGAAATTATGAGAAAATTTTTTCTTTAAATAAAACCCAATACCTAGGTCTTAATAAAGCACATTTTTCAAAGAAAATATGGATACAAAGATTTTATTTTCTAACATTTCTAGATCCAACAATTTTTAGATTCCAAAAGTTTAAGTTTTTTATTTTTAGGAAAACAAAGGAGGTGACAAGAACCATACATGGTACAAGGATAGTGGATGTTCTTGGTACATGACTATTAACAAAAAAAAATTGAAAATATTATTAAGGTGAAAAGTGGAAAAGTAACTTTCAGATATAATTCTCAAGGAGAAATTGTTGGTATATGTAATATTGTTATTCTTAGAAAAGCTTTAATTTCAAATGTTTTATTTGTTCAATGTCTTGAGAACAACCTTATAAGAATAATCCAATTGTGTGATGAAGGTTACCTTGTACATTTTAGGAATGATAAATTTCTAGTACACAATTCTATGGAAGAGTTTATTCTCTCTGGCCATAGCCATAAGAATGGTTATACACATAACTTAGAAGACCTTAGGAGCCAAGACTTACCTTTCCTTAGTTCAATGGAAGATCAATCTTTTTTATGGCATAGAAGACTAAAACATATTAAGTTTAGGAACTTATGAAAACTCTCGAAGAAAAGACTTGTTAAGGAGTTATCGGAGCATAGATTTGATTCTTCAAATTTTTGTGATCCTTGTCGGTATGGAAAGCAACATAAGTCAAGATTTTAATTAATTAGTGAAGTCTCAACTTCTGATGCATTATAGATAGTGCATATGGATATTTTTTGTCCAATAAAAATTGGAAGTATTTGAGGTAATTACTATGAACTTGTTTTTTTTGATGATTAAACTATATTTACATGGGTCTATTTTCTAGAAAATAAATATGAAGACTTTTCTTATTTTAAATCTTTTTCATCCAAAGTAAAAAATTATAAAAACATTCTACCGATAACTATTCATAGGGATAATGGGGTATAATTTTGAAAATTGATATTTTGAAACCATTTTTAGTATTAAAGTCATTACTCATAACTTCTCATCTCCAAGAACACCTCAACAAAATAGTGTTGGTGAAAGAAGAAGATGAATTCTTCAAGTTATAACAACAAAAATTTTGAGTGAATATTCTATTGATAAACATTTTTGGGATGAAGATATTAGTACAACATTCTATACTATAAATTGAGTTTCAATCAGACCTTTTCTTAATAAAACACCTTATGAGTTTTTGACTGGTTGAAATCCTAAAGTTTCTTACTTAAAATTATTTGGATGAAAAGTATTCATTTTGAATACTAAAGATAACTTTCATAAATTCTCACCCAAATATGATGAAGTAATTTTCATAGGCTATTCCATTTCTTCTATGTCTTATAGAATTTTTAACAAAAATAATGTAATTTTGAAGAAACAATACATGCTAAATTTGAATAAGCTTATCCTTTTGTTTTTAAAAAAACTCTACCTACATCTTCAGATGTGTTTTCTAAAACTAATTATCAAGCATTGATGGAAGATTATTCTAATCAGGAAAATACTCAAGAAAATATTTCTAAAGTGTTTACCCCAGAATATTTTTTACCTTATGTTGAGGAAAAGGTTTTACAAAACCCAATTTAGTTGTTTCTTAAGAATCATCCCAGTGATAGTATCATTGGTGATCAAAGTAAACCTATAATGACTAGAATTTAACTATGTAATGAAGTAGATAATCTATAATTTCATTACTAATTAGAACCAAAAAGTACTAATGAAGCTTTAGCTGATGATAATTGGATTAAAGCTATACAAGATGAACTAAATGAATTCAAAAGTAACAAAGTCTGGACCTTGGTTGAAAGACCTAAAGAAACATCTATTATTGGAGTAAAATTGGTCATCAGAAATAAATGCAATGAAAATGGAATCATTGTAAGAAATAAATCAATATTAGTTGCTAAAGGATATAATCAACAAGAAGGAATATATTATGAACAAACCTATGCTCCAATAGCTATACTTTAATCTATTCATATTCTACTATCCTTTGAAGCATTTTTCAATTTCAAAATTTTTTAAATGTAAGTGAAGTGTGCTTTATTTAATGGATATTTTCTAGAGGAATTTTATGTTGAAAAACCTCCTAGTTTTGAAGACACAAAACATCCTAAACATGTTTAAAAACACACCAAATCTTTATATGGACTAAAATAAGCGCCTAGATCCTGGTATGATAAACTTACGATATTTTTGTCAAAAACAATTATGTTAAGGGAACTGTTGATCCAACCATATTTATAAATAAAGATAAGAAAAAAAATTATTGTTCAAATTTATGTTGATGGAATTATATTCGGATCAACTCAGTAATCCTTATCTAATTCATTTATGAATCTTATGAAATCAGAGTTTGAAATGAGTATGATAGGTGAGTTAGCATTTTTTCTTAGTTTTCAAATTTCTCAAAAACTAGATAGAACTTTCATATCTCAACATAATTATAATAAATATCTTCTTAATAAGTATGGATATGAAAACAGTAAAAGTATAAGTACCGCAATTGGTACCTCAAACACTCATGATCTTGATTAAGCTAGGAAACTAGTAGATCAAACATCTTTTAGATCTATGATAGGAAGTGTATTATACTTAATAGCTAGTCATATAGAATTAATGTTTTCATTATTCTTATGTGCAATTTATAAATCTAATCCAAAAGAATCTCATTTAAAATAAGTGAAAATAATTTTTTCTATTTAAAGGGGACCATGGATTTAGGATATTTCTATTCATCTGGAAATGATATTGTTTTAAAAAAAAATCTGATGTTGACATAGATGGATGTAGAATGGATAGGAAAAGTACATCTAGAACCTTTAATTTTTTATGAGATTCATTAGTTTCTTGGTAATGAAAGAAACAAAACCCAACATCACTTTCCACTGGTAAATCTGAATATGTAGTAGCAGGAAGTTGTTGTGCTCATGTTTTTTGGATGCAACACACACTCACAGACTATGGAATGATTTTTACCAAAACATAGATAATGTGTGATAATACTAGTGCCATTTACCTATGAAAAAACCCTAAAAATAACTCTAATTCCAAGAATATAGACAATAGGCATCACTTTCTTAGGGATCACACACTTAAAGGAGATTTCATACTTAAATTTATCAGAATGCAAGATCAACTTGCTGACATATTTACAAAACATTTACCCTCTGATAGATTTTGAATAAATTAAACAAAATTTAGTAATGATAATAATAAGGTAATGATAAAAATTAACTTTTTGTTTAAACCTATATCATAACATTAAGATACTATTTTTCATAGGGGGAGTACATATGTTTACTCTTTTATATTTTCTTTTCCAAAAAAAATTTCCGAAACAAAAAATTTTCAGAAAATAAAAAGTTATCTTTCCCTAATATAATTTTCCCAAACCTAATTTTTATAATAGGAACATTATCAATACTGAAAAATATTTTTGAGAAATTTGAAAGGTACATTTCCTTACTTATATCATTTTAATTGCATTTTTTTAGTATTTCAATCTTGTTTTAAGAAAACCTTATCAGATTCACTTTCCTTAAATCCAATTTTTCCTTAAAACCTAAAAATATTGGAACCTGTAAATCCTTCTTTGACATTGATATCAATCGTCAGATAAGATCAAGTAAATCTCAACCATTGTACTGACCCAGTACAATGAGATGTCACCACAAATACTATATAAATTCCCCCACCCCCAAAATTTGCATCCCACATTAGTTTTCTCATTGTTTTTTTGTTGAAGTTATGCCTCCCTTCAAGTGTGCCGGTCAGTTTTTCCTTTTCCCTTTAACTCTGAATGTCTCTTTATATCTTCTCAAAGACTCCGATGGAAACCAATAAGGAACTGAAGGATTGGATAATATTTAGGGTAATGTCGGTGGACCCTAATTTATTTACCATATATAAATCATTGATTTCAAATATCATCAAGCTAAGTGGATGGGAAAGCCAATGTGTAGCCAACAAAAAGAATCAGGATCCAGTGTATGTTGATTTGGTTATTGAATTTTTTGATATAGTTCATTTTTATGAATAAGTTTTAAAAGAAATTTTTTAGTTTAACAGTTATGGAAAGACTTTCTCTCTGTCTTATAATAAGGATGAAAGTATCTTGGATATTACATACAAAGGAGAGGAAGTATTTTTATCCTATAGGTTTTCTAGATAATGAAGGTTCTTTTGAGAAAGTTAAGGCTAATGAGTGCCCTGGGATTAAGGGATTGAAGACACCAAATATTGCACATATTTCAAAAAACCACAGACTAGTATCCCTTTGGATGCAAGGATTTTTTATTCCAAGAAAGGGAGATAAGGATTATCTAAAGATATGTGATATATTTATGATGGAATTCTTGGTGAATGTAAGGATGTTAAACCATGTAAATTACATTATTTTAACCATTATCAACATTAAGAATGTAACCATCAAATATCAAATCTTGATATACCCTGCGATCTTTTCTAAGGTCATTTTCTTGGGCCTAGAATCCTTCAAAATCCCATGCAACGCAAAGGCCGAAACCTTAAAGATCATGTTGTTAAGTTATGATACCTTGAGAAGGATGAAGATTGGTTTCAGTGATAAGTCAAGAGAATTTTTTAAACTTCCTAATAAGGATAACCAAGCTGCTTACAAGAAATTATATGTTGGAGAAATATCCAAGCCAACTCTTAAGAAAATTAAAACCAAAGAGCCAGAATTGAAGTAATAAGCACCAGCCACCGAACTAGTATCTACACCACCCAAGCCTAAGAAGGAAAAGACGTTTTATGATGAAGTTGTTTCCAAATGGAGAGAGATAAAAAAAGAAGAAGAAGGGAGGTTATGCAGTTTTTGGGTTAGATCCTTCTAAATATATGTCCATAAAAATTCAAGGAGCTGAAGATCTTGAGAAGAAAGATAAAAAATGAAGCTGAATAAGAAAAAGTCAGAAGATAAAATCATTCATTCTTGTTAAAGATATACCAATAAAGAATCTAAACAAGTTCAGGTATCATAATCTTTCCTACAATAACCAGTTCCAACCAATACTCTAGTACTAGTAAAGGAAAAGAAGAATATTTCAATTTTTGAAACCAATAGTTGAAGAAGAATAAATCCTTCAACAAGAAGAAGAGGAGGAAAGTGATGATGTAATAATAATGGTTGAAGAATATGAAGATAATGAGAGCCCTTCTGACAAGCTATCTATAAGAACTTCCCAATATGTATCCACCAAGATAATTTCAGAAGGACAGTATGTTCAGAAAGATGATGTTGCTCTGGATGAGGTCAATAGGTTCATTCATATGATGAAAGTAGTAAAGATGATATTGTTCAAAGTGTTGAAAAAAAGGATGATAAATAAGTTGATAATGAAGGTGTTGATAAATAATTTTTTTGATGATGATAGAATAGTTCAAGATTCTAATAGTGAGCTTGAAACTTAGAAAATTGAGAAGGAAATCTCTAAAGCTGAGAAAGGTAAGCTAGTTGTTATTAATTATCTAAAGAAATTTGTTATCACAAAAGTAAAGAAGGATGATGTTGGTACATAAAAAAGGAAAGAAGTTGAGAAAAATAAAGTTCCCTCTCTAACAAAAGAATCTGTTACAGAGACTTCTTCTTCATTAGGACATGATTTTGTGGTCTTTTCCTTGAATAAGCTCATGAACTCCATCCCTTTTTTCCCTAGAATTGATTCCAAATTTCAACAACTTAAAGAAATAGACAATCATAAATCATATTCAACAAATATCCTAATGAAAATTTTCATCAAACTCGAAGACAATTTCAAGAAATTTCAGATTGGTTATAATGCTCATAGAAGATCTTACAAAGAAATAACAAAGCGGTCCAAATCTGTCATAGATGATATTAAAATTTTATATGATTTCACTGACTAAGTTAAGGATGCTTTTGATAATTCGGATGACAAGATAAACAATCTCTCAACAATTTTTTCAAAGAAACTAATGGAAGAAAAATCTAGCCTCCATCAATAAGATAAATATCTGAATGGGAACCTAAATTTTGTTGCTTGTAATTTGAAAATGGAAAGGGAAATCAGGGAATATATGGATGAAAAACTAAAAAATACGGAATATTTGATTAAGTATCAAGGTGGAATAGTTAAGTCTCATGAAGATAGAATCAAAGATCTTGAAAGAAGAAATAAGTATTAGGAAGAGATTCTCAAGAAGTTTGAAGATGATCATAAAGAATTGAATAAACTTGAGGCCTCCTTGAAAAAGTTGATGCTGAAGGATAAAAATAAGGATGTATAATTTTCTTTTAAAATCCGGTCTTTTTTTGTAATTTCCTTTGTGATTTTTTTTTATTTTAATGAAATTCATTTCATTTCATTGTTTCATTTTGTATATTTCATAACCTTTTAGGTATAATTTTTCTCCCTCTATTAATTTTTGAAAATCACAAAGGGGGAGAAAAGAATTTTCAATAATAATTTTATGTTAAAGGAATAAAATTCCTAAGGGGTATATTACTTAAATAAGAAATTATTAAGGAAGAGTTATTTATCTAATAAATATAAGAATACAATCCTTAGAGATTTCATAACATATGGTGGAGTTAGTTTTATTCACAATGAGACATAAAAAAAGGAGATAAGTATTTATTTTAAGATTAAAAATGTAAACCTTGGTTATTTATATAATTTTATGAAAAGTTGTTTGTGCTTTCAAAAAAGGGGGATATTTTTGAGTCAATAAGTTTCCATATGACTTTTCTATTCCCTTATGTTTTGAAAATCACAAACACATTTTTATTAAGAAAAAATTTCTTTCTCTAAGAATGGATTTGACCTTACCCATTATTTTCAACCATATCTAATGTTTTCTCAAACCAATTCTAAAAAAAATTATTAAGTCAAAAAATTGATGTTTTCCCAACATAGAACCATATAGTTCCTAAGAATCTGATTTCTCTAGAACTCATAATCCAAATTCTCTTGAAATCAAACTCCAATTTCTCTTGAAATCAAACTTTTATTTCTTATAAAATTAGACTTATATTTCTTCTGAAATCAGGCTCCAATTTTTCTTGAAATCATATTCTGATTTCTCCTTAAATCAGACTTCAATTTCTTCTGAAATCATACATGGTTTTCTTATTAAATCATACTTTGATTTCATTAGAAATTAGAATCCGGTTTCTTATAAAATAAAGCTCCAATTTCTCTATAAATCAGAAATTTATTTCCTCTGAAATAAAACTTTGATTCTCTATTATTTCATAATCCCGTTGTCAATATTTTTTAGAATCTGATTTTCACTATCTTAAATATCTGATTAAATTATTTAGTTATAGTTATCATATTTCCTTAATGTAGAGTTTCATTTTATTAGATCTTAAATGTGATAATGTATCTTAAGAATAGTATTGTTTCTCATAGTTTTTTATTCAAAATGATGTCGTTCAATCTGTTTTAACATAACCATTTCTTGAGTGACATGTGTACAGGTCCCTCAAAAATTTGAGGAAAAATATGACCATTGGAGGAAAATTCAACCATTGTAATTCATGCCTATAAATACCCATCCATTTATATTTTTGTGATACAATGATCATGTGGAACTCTGGAATGAAGTGATACTCTATGAGGGATCTTCTTGATCTACCTTGTGCGAAAGCTGTGAATAACCTGTTTAAGCTAAGAACATCTTGTTCAACCTACCTAGAGAGAATCTAATTATTGTTATTATCAATCAAGGACTTCTGGGGATAGGAATACAGAGGTATAAATCACCATATAGATCAAGGGCTTACAGGGATAGAAAGACAGATACTGATCTTAGTATTGAGGGATTACCCTAGTGTGGGTAATATAGACTTTCTTAAAAGTATAAATCAAGGGACCATTATCTATGGTTTTTGGATAACCTTCTCTTTGGGATAAAAGATTTCTTATACTTGTTTACTTGTTGTTTTTACAAGTTTTATTTCAAGTGAATTTTTTTAAAGTTAGAAGGTGTAACTTTCTTATAATTTCTTATACTTGTACAAACTATGATATATTATATTCTATACGCTTTAAGGTAGAATAATTCATAAATTAAATTTGTCTTAATTTTCATTATCATATCCATTTTATTGGATCCTAAGCAAGTTAGTTTCTTTGTTAAGAACTGAAGAGGTCTTGTGAATTCATCTTGTTTAACTTTGTTAAAAATATATTTTCTTAAGGATAAAAATTAAAGTTTTTAAACCTAAAATCCCCCCCCCCCTTCTAATTGATAAATCCACATATACATTTTGATCCTACAAACCTTTGGATCATAGTTTTGTAATGCTATTAAGTTGTTTATCTTTAAAATGATGTAATAATTATTTAAGAAAAGTAGGATCTCTATAGTTGGTATCAGAGTAAGGTTTAGTTAATTTTGGAATTATGATTATATAAAACTAGTGAAAAAAAATAGTGGAAAAAACTTTTAACACGTCTGTATTTTTCATGTCGATTCTATATAACCGACGTGAAAATCAATAAAAATTGATTTATCATGTCGTTTATTTTATAACCGATGTGATAAATCAATGAGAATCGATTTTTACATCGATTATTTTATAACCGACGTAATAAAAATTGAGATTAGCTTTATTATGTTGGTTATTTTATAACCAACGTGATATATCGAATCTTGGCACTTTATCAGGTCGATAATAAAATAACCGATGTAATAAAGCTAATCTCTAGAATTTATCACGTTGATTATTTTATAACTGATGTGATAAATTTTTTTCTACATAAGTTATTAAATAAATGACTTTATATAAATTAAAAAAATAGTTTACCACATCAGTTATTAAATAACTAGAATGATAAAGCTTTTAAATGATTTATCTCACCCCATATTCAGTCATTCTATTTTCTTCGATCGGGTGACCTGCGACTCGTCACTCTTGCGTGGAAAACCTAGAAATTATTCTTCGAAGTCGTTCCCTCCATCATCATTTTTCGAACACCATTCTTCATATTTATTATCATCAGATCTATTAGGTCGACTCGAAACACTCAAGTAAGCCTCACATGGCTCGGTTTCAGTTGTTATTTACCACGATGCCCTAAAATAATTTTTTGAGATGTTATTTTTCTTTGTTCTTGCTATCATGGTAAGTTTCATAGTGTTCATTTAGATCATGAAAAATTATTTTCTGGTAAAACAAAACTATGGAAGTGATATCATGCAAGTTTATGATTTTTGTGTGTTCTATCATGTGTGTGTGTGCGTACAAGGGGTTTCCAAGGGGGTGGGGGTTGTGAAAGTGGGTGGGGGTGTACAAGGGGTGTAGGGGCTTTCCAGTGGGGTGGGGGTGTCCAGGGGGTTTCAAAGAAGGTAGGGGTGGTGTTTAGGGGGGTGAGAGGGATGTCCAATGGGGTTGGGTGTCAAAGGGGTTGGGGTGGTGTCCATGGGGATGAGGGGTTGTCCAAGGGGGCAGGGGTTTCCAAAGGTGTGGGGATGGTGTTTAGGGGGTGATTGGGTTGTCCAAGGGGGTGGGGGTGTCTAGGGGGTGGGGGTGTCCATGGGTGGTGAGGGTTTCCAGAGGGATGGGGGACTGTCCAGGGGGTGGGGGCTGTCTAGAGAGTTGGGTTGTTGTCCAGGGGGGATGTCCAGAGGGGTTGGGGCTGTCCAAGGGGGTGGTGGTGTCCAAGGGGTGTCTAAGGGGTTGGGGTGGTTTACAGGGGTGAGGGGGTTGTCTAAGGGGGTAAGGGTGTCCAGGAGTGTGGGGGGTGCTGTCTAAGGGGTGAGTGGGATTTCCAAGGGGGTAGGGGTGTCCAGGGGTGGGGTGTGTCCATGGGGGGTCTTTCTAGAGGGATGATGGATATCTAGGGGGTGGGGGAATTCTAGAGGGTTGGAGGATGTCTATGGGGGGGCTGTCCAGAGCGGTGGGGGATGACCAAGAGGGTGGTGGTGTCCCGGGGGTCCAAGGGGGTGGGGGTGGTGTCCAGGGGTGAGGGGTCTTTCCAATGGGGTAGGGGTGTCCAGGGGTGGGGGTGGTGTCGAGGTGGTGAGGGGGTTGTCCAGGGGGTGGGTTTGTCTAGGGGGTGGGGTTGTCCAAGGGGTGGGGGTGGTGTCCAGGGTGGTGAGTGGGTTGTCTAGAGGGGGTAGGGGGTGTCCAGGGTGTGGGGGAATCCAGGGGTGGGGGGGTTGTCCAAAGGGGTTGGGGGTTGTCCCGGGGGTGGGGGTCGTCCAAGGGGGTGGTGGTGTCTAGGGGGTGGGGGTGGTGTCCTGGGGGTGAGGGTTCTTTCCAAGGGGTTTGGGTGTCCAAGGGGTGGGGGAGATGTCCAGGGGTGATGGGGTTGTCCAGGGGGTGGGGGTGTCTAAGGGGTGTGGGGTGTCTAGGGGGTGTCCAATGGGGTAGGGGTGGGGGTGGTGTCTAGGGGGTGAGGGGGCTTTCCAATGGGGTAGGTGTGTCCAGGGGTGGGGGTGTCGAGGGGGTGAGGGGGTTGTCCAGGGTGTGGGGGTGTCCAGGGGGTGTCCAAGTGGGTAGGCAGTGGGGGTGGTGTCTAGGGGAAGTGGAAGGTGTCCAGGGGTGGGGGTGGTGTCCAGGGGGTGAGTGGGTTGTCCAAGGGGGTAGGGGGTATCTATGGGGTGGGGGTGTCTAGGGGGGTCGGGGGTGTCCATATAGGGTCATGGTGCTTTTTAGGGGGTGGGGGTGTCCAGGAGGTGTTGTCTAACAGTGTACAGTGCCCGAGTTCTTTAAATAATGTATTTTTTACCATTTCCCCTATTTATTATTTGATACTCCTCAGATCACCCCCATTTTAGACATAACTTTCTAACCTAGAATTGGTAGTGGATTATTCGAGAATGCTTGCTACACTAGTTTAAGATTATGATCTGTCTAATTAACCCTTAGTATAAACACGATCTGCTTGGGGGATGGTTCCCCTCATATGTTAGGGATGTTTGATTGCATCAAGAACGCCAAAAGGATGGAATAGGTTACAAAATGTTCTAGATTTTCCCCTAATCTCCTAGGTATTACCATGTTCTCTAACACTTGTTTATTCGTGGAGGATAATCTAGGTGCCTCATCTGGCATGGTTACTTGAATACTTCTTACCCATTGCCCTCATTATGTCATTATTGATTATACTCCCTAATTGTGGTGTGTCTCTTTGGTAAAATTGAATGCTTGGTTTTAAATGTTTTCAAGTGTATTATTTTTAGAAAAAATATGTTTATTTTCCTATATTTCAAACTAGTATCAAATGAATCTTTTATTAAAATGAAACGCATAGGGGCATCCCCTACCCCCCTGGACACCCCCTACCCCTGGGGACATTCCTTACCCTTTTGGATAGCATCCACCCCCCCCCCCCCCCCATACAACCCCCTACCCCCGTGGAAACCCCCTCGGTATATATATATCCCAACGGTTTCATTGAAACCATTGGAATATTTTAACTTTAGGTAGTCTATACCAATGGTTCCTATAGAATCGTTGGTATAGGGATATTGCAATGACCATCATGCCAACGGTGTGTGAAATCATTGGGGTATTCTATCCCAATTGTTTCAGGGGCTATCCCAATGGTTTCAAATCATTGGGATATGTGTAATTTTTAGTAGTGAATGTATACATATTATAATATTTACACTTCATATTTCTTTTTTACGGAAGGGTGAAATTGGTATACAGTTTCATTAGGATGTATTATTTGTGTACCTTAAGGATAAAGGATCCAAGATGAATTTAAAACTATTATATATAACTATATTTTCTTTTTAAAATCATTTTCATGCTTAAGTTTTTTCAAATACGCATAGAATTGTTTTATCTTTCAAAATTGTTTTACATTAAAATTATGATATTTTTCATATAAATATATATTTTTCTTATCTTAACAATATTTATAATTTTGATATTTGTTATAGGTAATAATGATTCGATGTTGGGTTATGGCACATCAAATGAGTAATGAATATGAGGAAGGTGTTGGTTCCTTTTTGGAATTTTCTAAACGAAATGTTCCAAGCAGTGACATTTTTTTCTGTCCTTGCCTGAAATGTTTGAATATGCAGAAGTTGAAAAGTAGATAGATCAAAGATCATCTGATTTGTCATGGTTTTAATCCGAGTTATAGCCCTTGGATTTGGCATGGTAAAACTGGACAGAATGTTAGATCTACTGATGATGATGATTTTCAAGATGGTAACTCTGATGGAATTGAAGAAATGATCCATGATATTGCAGCAGAACAAATTGAGATAGAACCGACAGTTGCGCATCTATATGGTGATGCTGAAAAACCATTGTATCCTGGTTGTACAGAATTTATGGTTTTTTTGGTGGTGTTAAGATTGATTAACCTAAAGAAGAAACATGGATAAAGTGACATAAGTTTTACAGATCTTCTATAATTGTTGAAAGACATTCTTTAAAAAGACAATGATCTTCCATATTCACATTATAAGGCCCAAAAAATATTATGCCCAATGGGTTGGGATACAAGAAAATACATTCATGTCTAAATGATTGTATGATATATAGAAAGGAGTACGAATTTCTATCAGAGTGTCCCAAATGTGGTACATCACGGTATAAGTTGAAATAAAAATAGTAGGCTGATGTAGAGAATACAAAGATCCCTTCTAAGGTATTTTGGTATCATCCTATAATTCATCATTTAAAACTTTTATTTTCTAATTCACATGATGAAAAAAGGTTAAGATGGCATGTTGATGAGTGGATATTTGACGGAAAAATACGTTATCCAACTGATTGTCCACAATGGAAGAAAATTGATGAGCAGTATCCTTCATTTGGAAATGAAATTAGAAATCTCATACTAGGGTTGTGCACAGATGAAATAAATCCATACCAAACCCTTAGTAGTACACATAGTTTATGTCATGTTTTATTGGTAATTTAAAACCTCTCTCCTGAAGTTTGTATGAAGTGAAAATATGTCATCTTGAGTATAATGTTCTCTGGTCTGAAGCAACTCAGAAATGATATTGAAGTTTTATTGTCACTATTGATTGATTATTTGAAACTTTTATGAGAGGATGGTATTTGGGTGTATGATTCTTATAAAACGTAATATTTTTAACTACATGCAGTGCGTATGTTCTCTATAAATGACTTCCAAGAATATGGAAATTTATCTGGATACAGAGTTAAGGGGAATAAAGCATTTCCAATTTGTGAACAACACACTTCATATTGTCAATTGCATCATTAGAGGAAAACAGTGTATATGGTTCATCGAAAGTTTTTGTCTATGGATCACTCTTATAGAAGACTAAAAAAGTCATTCAATGGCTCACAATAATTTGATATTGCTCCAAATCCTTTATCCCCTAATGAGTATTTTGAGAGGGTGGAAAACCTTGATGTGACATTGGGAAAGACACAAAAATCTGGTAATGATAGGCATATTTGGAAGAAAAGGTCAATATTTTTTGAGCTACGATATTGGAGATATCATAAAGTGAAACATAATATTGATTTCATGCACATGGAGAAGAATATCTATGACATTTTTATTGGAACATTTCTAGATATTAAAATAAATACAAAATATGGGTTGAATTCAATAATAGACTTACTATCAATGGGAATACGTTCGGAGTTAGCTCCCACTCCTAAGGGAATACATACATTTCTTCCCCCATCTTGACATACATTATCCAAGAGGGAGAAAATTATCTTTTGTTAGTGTCTTCATGATATCAAAGTACCTCAAGGTTATTCTTCCAATGTAAAAAATTTTGTCTCTTTGAAGGATTTAAAGTTGATATGTATGAAATCTCATGATTGTCACGTCATGATGCAACAACTTCTACCAGTTTCATTATGTGGAATATTTCCCATCTGTGTCAGAAAGACTAAAATTAAGTTGTGTTATTTCTTCAATTCAATTTGTAATAAGGTGATTGATGTGAATGCTTTGTAATTTTTTGAAAAGGATGCAATTTCTATACTTTTTCAATTGGAAATGTATTTTCCTCCGTCTTTTTTGATATAATGGTGCATTTAATGATTCATCTGGTTCGAGAAATAAAGCTTTATGGACCTGTATATCTTCGTTAGATGTATCCTTTTAAAAGGTATATGAAAATATTGAAGGGGTATATTAAGAATCCATATCGACCTGAAGCCTCCATTATTGAAAAGTATATTTCTGAGGAGGTTGCAGAGTTTTTTATGAGATACTTGGCTACAACGGAGCACATTGGTATGCCTCCATCTCGTCATGAACAATTTAATAATGAGGGAAAGGGGGTTCGTGGCATGAAAGTCAAATCGTTTTCAACTAAACCAATAAAGAATCTTGAATTATACATCTTGAATAACATTTCTAATGCTAAACCGTATATCACATTACATATTAATGAGTTGAAACAAAGTCATCCAAAGAAGAAATAAATGGGAATTTTGAATGATCGCAACAACAAAAATTTATCATGGTTTAAAAAGACCTTGCTTGGTAGATCAGATGTATCATAGAAATTAATATGGTTAGTGGGTGGTCCATGTTTAAATGTGATAACATGGTTCGGTTATGACATTAATGGCTATACATTTCATATGAAATCTCAGGACAACATAAGTATAGTTTAGAATAGTGGTGTATTGGTGTTTGTAGAAGCTATTCATTTCTCGTGTTCTAAAGACAGAAACCCAATTTTTGTATCAACTGCATATTATGGAGTCATTGAAGAAATAAGGGAGGTTGATTACTTAAAAATTGAAGTTCCTTTTTTTAACTGCAAATGGTTTATTTGTTTCAGACATGATGAATTTGGAATGATAGTTGTTAATCAGAATAGATTGAAAGACACAGCATATTCTTTTATAATGGAAACACATAAAAAATAGATTTTCTATGTAGTTTAGTAATCAGATATGTAGTGGTGTGTTTTTTTCCAAGGGAAAAAACATGTTGGTGAGGATCAACTTGATAAAGATGTTGATTTATGTGAGATCCCTACTTCCATGGAAATATTAGAAGAACATAATGATGAGCATGTTGAAGACATGGTTTATGCCATAATGAATGATCATGATGAATGAATTTTGGAAAAAAATCAATTTATACATTCCTAATATTATAGGTAACATATTTTTGTTTCTTGTTTACATTTATTATTTTCATAAAATGTTAGATATTGTAATTTTTTTCTTTATTAAAATTCATATTAAAACAAATAATTAGAATTTTTGTTCATTTTTTTAGTTTATTTTATCTTATTTACCATTACATAAATTATATATCTATTATTTTTGTTCAATGACAATTACTTTACCATGTTTACCATGTTTACCATGTCTACCATGTCTACCATGTTTACCATGCTTACCATGTTTACCATGTTTACCAAGTTTACAATGTTTACCATGTTTACCATGTTTACTATAGTTTACCATAGGTTACCTTTATGTAACTTATATATTTATTGATTTTGTTGAATAATAATTACACTACCATGTTTACCATAGTTTACCATGTTTACCATTTTTTAACATGATTACCATATTATCCATGTTTACTATTATGTAACTTAGTTTAATTTTCCATTTTTTGTTTACATTAGTATTTTTGTATTTGAATTTGTAAATTTGTGAACTAATGTTTGTTTTTTTATTTGAAGGATAATGATAGATCAATCAGTTGATCAGCCACATGATTCTGGAGATCATAATAATGATCAAACTTCTGGGGAAGAACATTCACATGCTCCTCTTGATGTTCCCCAATTTTACACATGTTCTCTCATAATAACAAAGAAGAGTTCAAGAGTTGGTAAATGTGGGTGCACACGTTTACCAAAATTATCACTTTCCCGTACGTAGGACCAGAGGATACTCATTTATTTTGATGAGAATGATATTCCTAGAGGTCCAAATGAAAATGATTTTAAGAGTTTTGTATCAACTCAGGGTAAGAGAAAAATAATCATTTTGTATGATTGTTAAAGAAGTGTGGACAAAGAGATAATATCTTAGTTATGGGAAATGATTTTGGTAACATCTTTTTATATTGTTTTCATATTCTTTAAATTTTTCTAGTATAATATGTTTTACCTCTTCTTTATCAGATGAAATTTGATATTCCTGACACTTGAGGAGTTAGGAAGAAATGATTATCGATTGCTACTAGGAGATGGAGGGATTTCAAATCAAACCTCACATCTGATTTCATTTTTGGTCATAGGAGTCATGACAATCCATGTCATATATATCCCTTCATAGATGAAGATACATGGACATAGTTTTTTGAAAGTGGAAGAAAAGATTCATTTTTGGTAAGGGAAATGTAAACTTTTATAAGATTTATTATATAAATGATATTATTAATGTTTTGTTAATGATTTCTTATTCTTAATTTATAGAAAATAAGGACATATCATCAGGAGATACAATCAAAAAATTTATACCCTCGTAGTTTATCTTGGGGAGGTTATACATTATTGGAAGAACAAATAATGGGGGAAAATTACAAAAACTGAGAGCTGAGTCTTCAAGATCGGGAGAGGTTTCCCCACTATCTAGACATGAAAAATGGAAGAGAGATTGAATGGGAAAAAAGGGGAAATATCTTTCAGAAGATTTGAGAATTTTTGCTGAGAGGATTGTAAGATAATTATTTTATTTATTTAAGTTAACTATATTCTATGTATAATTTGAATCATTACAGAAACAATCAATTAATTAATATAGGATTATCTTGAGGAGTAGAGCTCATAGGGGGCATTTACAGCTTCTAGGAGGAAAAATATTTTATCTATAGCATTGGTAAATCCTGAGCATCCTGTCTTGTACGAGGATATATGATGGGTGTATCGGTAAGAAAAGTGTTTCCACATTCTTTAACTTCTTCGGTTGAGGGTGTTTATAAATAAAATACAATCCTTGGAGGCTAAAGTTCATAATATTAATGCGACGATGGAGGAAAATATTAGAGCATCAGTACAGTCTCTATTTTTAGACATGCAAAGACAATTTTAGACTATAGCTCGAACTCCTCCACCACCACCTACAAACCCCATTATTTATCTTCCACCTCCTCTAGTAGCTCCCACTCCCCCACCTCGGCCTACAGACACCATTTTTATCCTACTCCTCTTCTGAAGCTTCCTACTTATTGGTAGTTGTATGTTGATGATCCTCAACATCATATAGTTGCATATGGGCTAGTATATTGTATAAGAGATACAGTTCATCATCAATAGTTAGAGGTATAGAATCATAGGTTCACTGTACAAGATATTATAGATAGGTCATCTCAAGTGCCATTACCTACAGATGATGTGACGACAGTTGGACATAGTGTCAGACATTTTTTAATTTGTCCATCCAGACATCTATGACTCATTAACATAGAGGTATGTATGTTATATCTTCTATTTTATTTTTTAATTTTATTATTAAATTTGTCAAGATATTCGAATTTTTTTTAGGATCATTATGAGTTTCCAATGGAAGCTCATGTTTGTGGACGTGCAATAAAAGTGGGGATTCTGAAAAATGATATCATGGAGCTTGTTACTGGAGATAATTTGGGCATCAACGTAGTGAAATTTTTTTTCCATGTAAGTCTTAACACCTTTTCCCTACATTATATTTATTAAAAATGTATTCTTATTTCCGTTTTGTATTAGGTATCTTTATAAAATGTGTGAGAAGAATTAGATGATAGATTTATATGGATTCATGGACCAACATTTGATTTCCCCTAAAGCACATTCATTGGATGAGGAATAAAGAATTATTTATATTGCTGAAATATTTGAATATAATATAATCACATAGTGTTGGATGATGCCTTTTTGTGAGAGTTATGAAACAAAACTCTGTAAAATAGTTCATTATCTTTTATCATAAAAAACCACTGACCTTAAATTTTATTTTATCAATGATCATTGGATGTTAGGTGTTTTTTCCCCAAGGGAGAAAAAACATTATTGGATATGCTCTATCCATGGAAATGTGTGGGAAAGTTTTAATAATATGTTGGAAAAGTAAGTTTCAATTTCTTAATAGTTGAATATATTATAATACATTTTAAATTTATCCCATTCGTATTATTTTCTAATAGTGGATGGGTCTACTTTGGCAAAACACAAAGAAAAGGAGTACCAAGATAAAATATGTAAAAGTAAAGGTAAATATCCATTAATAATTTGTACTATTTTATGTTTTACATAAAAATAATATTTTGAATTTACTCTCATTTAAACAGAATTGTCATGAACAACAAGGTGTCGCTGAATTCATATATTATATGTTAAGATTTATGTATGAAATAATTACAACTGGAACACTTGTGCACTTTGACCTGGTAAGATTTACTTTTAAACTTTATCATAATATTTCATTTGATTTATTCATTATACATGTTAACTAATATCCTTTTACTTTGTAGCTATTTTATGACCCTAAACCCTATACTAAAGATTTCAAACACTTACAAGTGGGATGGTCAAATTATTTTACAGGTTTGATTGGATTTTAGTTTCTTTGTAGTGTAAAATGTAATTTTGAATATTGTCATTATAATTGTGTATTTGGTATTCGTTTAGGTTGGATTTAGGGTTTTTTAGTTGACATTGTAAGTTTTTAATGTCATATATGTGAATGTTTAATTTTGGTCTACTTCTTGTTTTGGTCTAGTTTTGATGGTTTTTCTGGTATGGATTCTAGTCTTGGGGGTTGTCCAGGGGTGTGGGGGTGTCTAGTGGGGGGGGTCCAGGGGTGTGTGAGGGAGGAGTGTGGGGCGTCCAAGGTGTCCATGGGGGTGGGAGGGTGTCTAGGTGGGTGGGAGGGCTATCCAGGAGAGTGGGGGATATCCAGGTGGGGGGGGGGGGGGGGGGGGGTTTCCATGGGGTATCCAGGGGTGTGTGGGGTGTCTAGTGGGGTGGGGGTTTCCAGGGGTGTGGGAGGGTTGTCCAGTGGGGTGTGGGTGTCCAGGGTGTCAATGGGGGTGGGAGGGTGTCCAGGAGGGTGAGGGGATGTCCATGAGGGTGGGGGTTGTCCAGGGGTGTCCAGGGGTGGGGGTGTCCAGTGGGGTGGGGGGTTTAGGGGTGTGGGAGGGTTGTCTAGTGGGGTGGGGGTTACCGGGGTGTCCATGGGGGTGGGAGGGTGTCCATGGGGTGGGAGGGTGTCCAGGAGGGTGGGGCTATCTAGGGGGTGACTAGGAGTGCGGGGAAGTGTCCAGTGGGGGGGGGGGGTTCCAGGGGTGGGAGGGTTGTCCAGTGGGGGCAGGAGGGTGTTCAAGAGGGTGGGGGGCTATCCTGGGGAGTGGGGGGCTATCCAGGAGGGGTGGGGGTTGTCTAGGGGTGTGCGGAATATCTAGTGGGGTGGGAGTTCCAGGGGTGTGGGAGGGGTGTCTGGGGTGTCTGGGGTGACCATGGGGGAGGTTGTCCAGGAGGGTGGGGGTTGTCCAGGAGGGTGGGGGGTTGTCCAGGGGATGTCCAGGTGTGGGGGGTATCCAGTGGGGTGGGGGGTTTCCATGGGTGTGGGAGGCTTGTCCAATGGGGTGGGGGTGTCTGGGGTGTCCATGGGGGTGGGAGGGTGTCCATGGGGGTGGGAGGGTTTCCAGGAGGGTGGAGGTTTTCCAGGGGTGTCTAGGGGTGCGGGGAGGTGTCCAGTGGGGTGGGGGGTTTCAGGGGTGTGGGAGGGTTGTCCAGTGCGTTGGGAGTGTCCAGGGTGTCCATGGGGTTGGGAGGGTGTCCAGGAGGGTGGGGGATGTCCAGGGGAGTGGGGGACTATCTAGGAGGGGTGGGGGATGTCCAGGGGTATCTAGGGGTGTGGGGGTGTCCAGTGGGGTGGGGGTTTCTAGGGGTGTGGGAGGGTTTTCTAGTGTGGTGGGGTGTTTGGGGTGTCTATTGGGGTGGGAGGGTGTCGAGGAGGGTGGGGGGATCTCCAGGAGGGTGGGGGCTGTCCATGGGGTGTCTAGGGGTGTGGGGGGTGTCCAGTGGGGTGGGTTTCTAGGGGTGTGGGAGGGCTGTCAGTGGGGTATGGGTGTCCATGGTGTCTATGGGGGATGGCAGGGTGTCCCAGAGGATGAAAGGGCAATCCAGGGGAGTGGGGGTTTTCCAGAAGGGGTGGGGGGCTATCCAGGGAGTATCCAGGGGTGTGGGGGTGTCCAGTGGTTTGGGGGGGTTTCAGGGTTGTGGGAGGGTTGTCCAATGGGGTGGGGGCTATCCAGGAGGGTGGGGTTGTCTAGGGATGTGGGGGTTGTCTAGTAGGGTGGGATGGTTTTGGTCTGGTTTTGTTCTATTTTTGGTTTGTTTGTTTTCTGTTTTATATTTTCTTATGCAGGGCATAGTTGTGGTTGAACGGTTTTTAAAAAAATAGTTTTTTCGTCAGTTATTTTATAACTGACATAAAAAATGCATGTTTATGGGTTTTAACGTCGGTTATTTGAAAACCAGTGTAAGAAATGCATGGGAATGGGTTTTTACATCGGTTATTTCATAACTGATGTAATAAATGGATCAAAAATACGTTTTTACGCCGGTTATTAGATAACCAACATAAAAAATGGAATGAAATAGGTTTTTGACGTCGGTTATTTAATAACCGACATAGTATATTTCTTTTCACATCGGTTATCATTTAACAGACATAAAAAACCAGGGGCAGACTTGTTTATCACATCCATTATGAACATAACCAACATGATAAACTCTTTAGAAGTGTTATTTATTATGTTACTTATTCTATAACGGACATGAAAAAGTAGATACCACGCCATTTATTTAAAAACAGCTGTAAAAAATCATGACACTGAAGCATTTTCCATGTCGGTAGTTGATGAACCGATGTCAAAAAACCCTTCGGATTGTTGTTTTATACATTGTTTTTAAAATAACCACCATATAAAACAATATTTATAAATTCTGATATAATAACATCGGCCAAAATATGATGTAAAAAATAAAAAAATAATTGTCATAAAAAACATTTTCTTCACTAGTGAAACCCTTAGTATCTGACTAAGTATACGTAAGCACCCAAGAATATTTTTTTTAGAAAAATGCTAAATATAGGGATCCCACTAGATATTCCCTTATAGTTAATTACACAAAGTTATAAGATATTTATTCAAGATTATTTGAATTGTATTTTGTTTAAACCTTTTCAATTTTTTTAAATGTTGGGAACCAGGAGAAACTAAGAAAATAACCCATGTGAGGGAAAATGAAGGGAATACTTGAATGACATCCTCAATGCCCTGGGAGGTGGAGTTCATAATTTCATGGAGATGATTACCCAGTTGTCTCAATAAATGAAAAATAACCTAAATAATATGGAATTTCCTACTTCACCTAAGAGATATAAACTAGCTATCAAATCTTATATATGGCAACGACCACCGACATTTATTAGATCTTCTGATCCATGTGTCATGAAACAATGGGTCAACTCAATGGAGAATATATTTTTTCGGCTTCACTATTTAGAGAAGGAGAATGTGAATCTCATCATCTATCATTTAGATGTGTAGGTTGATCAATTATGGGTGTTGATTAAGAACATCAAGCCGAATGATGGAATTAATGATATATAGTGGGAAGACATTAATAAAATATCTCTTAACTAGTATTTTCCTCTAAATTTTCCTAAAAAGAATGAGATATTATTCATAGGGTTGATGAAAAAGTAATGTGAATCTATCATGGATTAAAAAGAAAATTTGACAAGGCTTTCAAGCTAATCCTCAGGTTTAATTATCAATAATGATATAAAAATAGATAGATTCTTTAGTACTTTAAAACCACACCTTCAAAAGTATCTAGTTATTCGACACATAGGGAGTTATAAAGATGTTGTTATATGTGATTTAAAAGTTGATATGGAGTTTGGATAATGGTACCATGTATATGGAAATAAGAAATGAAATATGGAGTTTCAATCTAGAGGATGTGATGAAAAATGTGGAAAGAAAACTAAACCACTCACATGTCAAGAATGCGGGAAGAAGCATCATGGGAATTGCCTCAAAGACATGGGTAAATACTTAAAGTATAGGATAGAAGGACACCAATCTCATGAATGTTAAAGAGGCATGAGGAATTAATACAATGTGGTGGAGGAAAGGATAGCATCATATATAGTTCAATGATTCAATTATAGTTAGAAATGGAACTATACAAGCTAGTGAACTAAACCAAGAGTACTCGAGGGTAATCAATGTCAGCAAAAACCAAAGCCAAAGGATTAAGGGAAAACATATTCCATCACTACTGATGAGTTGGGTCCAAACAATTATGTGTTGATAGGTATGTTGGTTATTCATTCAAGAATAATGAATGTACTATTTGATTATGGTTCTATGCATTCTTTCATATATTTCATGTTCAGTATAACAATTCAAACACTACCTCAAAATATGGAGGTTGAGTTGTCTGTGGGAATAGAAAATGGGGAAATTATTGAATCCAAAGTACATAACTCTTCTCTAGTTAATGTTTATGGACTGAACCTCCCAAAAAATCTTCTCTTACTTCCTTTGGTAGAGTTTGATACAATATTGGGCATGAATTGGTTATATTTTTACAAATAAAACATCAATAATCGGGAAAGGGAGATAAATCTTCACATCTCAAGGAATCCTCCAATTCTGTATACTTTTTAGGATAAGGATAAATCTCCTTCAGAATCATCACCTCAAGTGTGGATAATATTTCCTTATGAGCAAGGATATCTAGCTCAAATAATTAATAAAAAGGAGAGAATCATGCTCTAGTAAATTCCTTGTAACACTCCAAGCTTCCACGGTATGCTTCTCTTTTAATAATATAGTAGCGTGTGTTGTAAGCAACTTCGAGTTCTAACACACACAACAACCAATCAAACTAGTCGTTATGAATAGTAATACAAAATTTTTGAAATTTCATAAATTTTCTCATTCAAAATGGACTTCATTTTTGGATTTGGAATATCGAAATTATCTTAGGGTAAATTTTTGGAACATTTCTGATAACTTTCATATTCTGATGAATAGTGAAAATTACTAAATTTTAATTAAAAACAACTTTTTAATCGAAATAATTAATAGTGATATATTATTAATTTGAGTGATTTTAAAGTATATTTAGAATATATTTTTACCATTTAATACAATTTTTTTCATTGGATGTGATTTCACATTTAAAACAGACATAAACAAGTGTCAATCTTTTGATAGTTATTATTTATTAAAAACACGCTTTTTGTTTTGAAAGTGGGAATTAATTTTAAATTAATTTCTGCCACTTATGTGTTTTTAATTTAGAAAAACGGATTAAATATTTAGAATTAGGAGGTCCAAATTGTGTAAATAGGTAACTTTTATTTTTATACATTTTGAATAATTACTTCGGTAAATATTTTATTTACCACGGTTAAAGGGTAAATCCGGTAAATAAGGGTAAAAAATAATATTATAAGAACAATAAATTACCCTAAAACGTGTCCTAACCTTATTTGTTGATACATTTCATACCATGGAAATATTTGGGTCGATTTTGGGACCCCATAGATCCACTTTTAAGTGATAATGACACTTTATATTAATTAAGTAAAAATAAATACAAAAATGACATAAGCATATATCTTTTAGAAAAAACAATTTTTACATAGAGTTATATATATTATATTTTCGAATATAAATATTCATTATAAATATAAAAATATTTCCTACATAATGGTATTTTATTTAAAAATTTTAGACATTTAATAATTAAATATATTTAAGACACAATAATTATGCAATATTTTCCTTATTAATAAAAGAATCAAATAATTGGTATTATAAATGTTAAAATAAATATAATTTGAAAGTTTTGATGAAATACATGAATTTTATTGGTTAATATGACATTTTAGGATTTTTTAAATGAATTTTTTTTGAATTAATAAATATTTTAAGACTTTAACAAAAATAAATTATTAAATAGTGTCAAAATTCACATAAATGAGTTTTTAAAACAAATATTATATTATTAATTGATATTCTATTCCTAAAAATATAAGGTTCGTCCAAAGGACTTATATAATGATAGGTGTATCATTAATGAACCAATTGTGGGAATCTTAGATGTATATAGTAAGTTTATTGACTATATAATATAAAAATACAAAGAGACATGGTAAATTTCAAACTATTTAACTAAGAGGTAAAACTAAAAGATAAGGATAATATAGTGACCCAAACCTCTCTAAAATATATTGGTTTAGTGTTTTTATACCTATAACCACCTTAACCTTTAAATAATACACTTTTGAACCATTATAAACCGAATATGAATTTATTATAAAATAATATTTCTAGCATTTCCTAAGGTTCCCCTCACCCCTATTATAACAGGGCACTTCATCTTCCCTCTAATTCACACCTTGAAAGAATTTTGGCTCGACCAAACCCTACCAAAATATTCCCTCAACATCCCTCACATCAATCTAGAGGCCTTAGTTTCATCATAAATTCAACCTAAGGAGCCCATTTGATCAAATCAAAAGAAATAACCCAAAGAAGAGGTAATGTTTTCACCACCCTCTTTCAAGTTCCTTTCTTCTTAAACTTCTTCTTTCTTTGTTATTTCCATTATAAAATAATAAATTAAGTATCTTATATATAATTTGATGTTATTATAAATATGGTACAACCATATTCATTATTCTATCCATCCTTTGAATGACATGTCACCATACGTGCGTACGTACGGCTTACCGTCTCCACGTCGTGGTGTAATTGTTATTCAAAACATTCTTATTTGGATGGGTATGATAATGATGTGTAATTGATGTAAATAATAAATATAACATGATAATTATTCTTTATATATTATATACTATCCAATTATATATTATTTTAATATCAAAATAATGATATTGTCGCTCGTGCGTACGTACGGACTACCGTCTCCACGGACGCGATGAGATTCATTTTCCATCGTATCCATTCAAATATAATTATAATTTGATGACTAAAAATAATTTTTAATAACTTGATATCATTATGAATATGAATAAGATACAACCTATCCATAAAAAACACAACTTATGTAACAAAACATATAAAGTAAAATGAGTAAGTTAACACCCGAACCGACGATAATACTAAGATATTGTTAACAAAGCAATGTTAAAAGATCATAAATTATATCATATTAATGTATATGATTATTTTATAATTTAATAACAATTATTTGACCATTATACAGGAGGTTAACCTACCCTAAATCAAAGAAAAGTACAAGGTAAGTGTTTATTTCACAATCTCTTCATTATCCGAGGTTGTTTATACGTAATTATCTACTGGGACCTCTTTATCATCCACATCCATGTTTCTTAAAAATTTATTTGAAATAATTCTTACTATTTTACCGACTATGGTTTAAAGTCATTTATACCCTTGTTTTACTTTTTATAATAAGTTTATAAAGGAATCTTTCAGTCGTTTTCCAAACAAGGTCCTTTTTATCCTATTTAACAGAATTAAGGTAAGAATGTCCTTTTTTTAACTTATACGGCGGGTGCGGCTATTTTCCACCATTATAAAATCTTTGAAGCTTCACTTACAAGCTTATAAGAATATTTTCAAAGTAAATATTTTATTTTAAAATTATGTTACTTTTAAATGATTTCAAAAAAAAATATTTCTCTAAAATAGTTTTGATTTCATCTATGTCAACATTCTTTGATGGATTTTAAGATTATTTGAAGTTGATTTATTATGATAAAAAACTTTTGTATTGTATTGAAGGTTTTGTGATATTTTTTATTGTGGATGTGTTATTTTTATACCATTCATGGATAATGGATAAACTGTTGACATTTCGTATGCTAGTTTTATTACGAATGTTTATGTTATATTTAAACCTGTTCATATGAGGAATGCATTAGACATAATAAGTGACGGGTGGAGCCCACTATAACTCCTCTATGCATCGGTAGGTCTCATTAAACAAACTATTGTCTTGGCACAAGGCCTTGACAAAATCTTATTTTTAGTTTTGGCACAAGGCCTTGACTATGTGGTTATGATAGTCTGGAATTATGCATTCCATCATTATGAAAGTGGTTATTGATATTGCATGTGATTATTTGACTAGTATAATATCCATGTGAATAATTAAAGGAATTATTTCATTTTATTTTTGCTATATTATACTGAATTTCAAGTTTAAAAAGGCTTTTTTTAGTTATACATTGCCTTAAATGTTTATGCTTATTTATGAAAGTTTCCGCTATATTGTTATCCTTACTGAGCATATGATCTCACCCCTTTCTATGTTTTATTTTTCCCAGGATGTGAAGAAGTATTTTAAGACTTACCTACAGGGATAGTCTGAGGGGATATGAGTGTGGACTATGGATACTATGTTGTTGTAGTTTTCATTTTATGATGTAATGTAATACTTATGAATGTATCTATCATTTCCAAGGATACTAAACTAATAGGTCTTTCGAGACTTGATCTTTTGTGATCATTCCAATGTTATGTAATAATGTACCGACTCTGGGTAACTGGGGTTAGGGCATTATAGTTGGTATCAGAGGAAGTTTATTACAAACCTTGGGACCTAGATTTAGATAAACTCTAATTAGAGCACATAGACCTAAGATGGACTTAGAGGATTAGTATAGAAGAACTTCCTAGAATTTTGGTATTGTAGAGATTTTGTGAGTTTTTCGAGCAATACATCCATGTCTGGATATGAGAAGGTAGAGGTGGCTCTGGCACAGATGTACCTAGGGGTAAAACTTGAAAACACCGCTTTGAGCTAGACTCGAATAGGAACTAGTGCACGACAACGGGTATTGCTGCACTCTTGGTTACGACACTCTCGGGGGATATGCTTAGGATAATTCTCATTTTCTTTACAAAACATTATGAAGGGTTTATGAGTATATACTTCCTCAAGGAAAAAAAAATTATGATTATCTATTATATCCATAAACTATTCAATTTATGTTAAGTTTTTTAGAAGTTTGGATTTATATATTGCGATTCATAAACTAATCTACTGTATGCCATTGTTTAGAAATAGAGCCTAGTGGAAGGAATGGAAACTGTATCAATGTACGCGCTTCATGTAGGGATTTCCCTCCTGCTCAAGATAATTATAGTGGATCTATTGATGCAACTCGTGCTGATCAGCTAATCACCATACTGGGACAACTCACTCAGGTTATGAATAATAACCTTACCTGTATGGAGCACCCTGATCCACAACGTGGAGGATTAATGTTAAATCGCTTCATGAGGAAACAACCATCGACATTCAATGGGAGTAAAAATACCTTAGTAACTAAGCAATGGATAAATTCCTTAGATAAAATATTCCATGCCTTGGGGAGTAGTGAAAGGGAAAAGGTTATCATGGCAGTTTACCACCTCACTGGAGTTGCTGATCAATTGTGGTCATTGATTCAAAACACAAAGGAAGATAGTGAAGTATCAAATATGGAATGGAGGGAGTTCAAAGAGCTTTTCATAGAAAAATACTTTCCTTGTGACCATCGAGCAGATATGGAAAGGCAATTTATGTGTCTGAGACAAAAGGAGGATGAGAATGTCGCAAAGTATGAGGATAACTTTACAAGGTTAGCAAGGTATGATGCAGATTATATACATAACCCAAGAAGTAATATTGATCGTTTATTTTATGGGTTAAAATAATTTCTCCATTGAGCATTGGTCTCACAATCCTTCTCGTCATATGAAGATATTGTCTCGTGTACTATCAAGATGGAAAAGGAATTATCTAAGTCTTAAGACTTTAAAGAAAAGAAAGAGAAGAAGAGATCTTCTGATCAATCTGGGAATGGAAATAAGGGAAATAAGGGAAAATTTGAATATCCATCCAATAGTAAATGTGGTAGGAAACACCTTGGTACTTTCTTGAAGGAAATGGGAGTATGTTACAAGTGTGGTGAAAAAGGCCACCTAGCTCGTGATTGTTAGGGGAAGAAAGAAGCTATCAATGTTCAATGCTAAAATTGTAGGGAGATGGGATATTATGAAAATGAATTTCCTAAGCATTAGAGGAACTTACCTCAGAAAAGGACAAGGGATCAAGTCCGAGCTTATGCTATCACTACTGCTGAGGTATAAGCTCCTAAATAGGTGGTGGCAGGTAATTTAATGGTTTCTTCAAGTTTAGAAAATGCATTATTTGATTCTAGATCATCACATTATTTCATATCTTCCCAGTTTTCTAAGAAAATTAGATATTTCCAATTTGATCTAATAAGGGAGTTGTCAGTTAAAACTCCTAATGGAAGTATCATTGCTACAAAGTTCTATGGATTCGTCCCCATTAGGGCATATAAATGTTATTTATCGGTTGATATCATCATCATACCTATGATTGAATTTGATATAATCCTCGGTATGGATTGTCTTTCAGACCATGATGTGAAAATTTATAGTAAGAATAAGGAGGTTATGATTTTTGATGATGATGATAAAGAACACCTTATCTTTAGAGCAGAATAGTCACCACATGATTCTTATCTAGATCCACCCCCAATAGCTCAAATAAATTCAATTATTAGGGAGGAAGAAAATGAAATAACTATGGGTAAGGAAATTAATGTTAAAATAGAGGATGTACCTATTGTGAAAGAATATGTAGATGTGTTTCTGGAGGATTTACCTTGACATCCTCCAGAACGAGAAATTGAGTTTTCCATTGATTTAATACTAGGTTCAAGGCCCATATCGAATACCCCTTATAGAATGGCCACTGTGGAATTAGTTGAACTAAAGGAACAACTAGAGGAATTGAGTAATAAGGGATTTATTCTCCCTTGTGATTCTCCATGGGGAGCCCATGTCCTTTTTGTTAAGAAGAAAGATGGATCTATGAGGTTATTTATCGACTACAGGGAAATCAATGTTATAACAATAAAGAACAAGTATCCTCTACCTCGTATTGATGATTTATTTGACCAACTACATGGAGCTAAATAATTTTCAAATATTTAACTTCGATCTGGATACCATCAGTTGTGTTTGAATAAGGAAGACATTCCGAAAACAGCATTTCGAACTAGGTACGGGCATTACAAGTTCACAATAATGCCTTTTGGGCTGACTAGTGCACCCTCTGTTTTCATGGATCTAATGAACAGAGTTTTCAAGGAATATCTCGATAATTTTTTAGTGGTATTTATTGATGATATCTTGGTATATTACAAAAGCTATTAAGATCATGAAAATCACTTGCACATTATCCTGAAGACTCTTTGAAGACAAGAATTATATTGGAAGTTAAGCAAGTGTGAATTCTGGCTTCAGGAGATCTCTTTTCTTGCCCATATTGTCTCCAAAGATGGAATCTCTGTTGATCCTTCTAAGACCAAAGAAATCCAAGAATGTCCAGCACCGAAGATGTAACGTCCTGGATCCGGGTGCCACTCAACGGGTGCCCCGAACCCGGTTCTCCACGTGACCTCAAGTGCATTTCCCCATATGCCAGAGGCTGCCGACTAGCAGCGAGGGCCCAAGTATGATAGTGGGAAAACTATGCCCTCATTTGTCAAAGTGTAGCACAGCGGAATACATAATAAACATAAAGCAACAAAGTAGTAAACCATGCACAACTGGAATAAACAACTATATTAGATATAACCAACCAAAAATATAGTTATGATGTAACATGTCACTATTCTATAAAACAGCCAGAACATGTTACACGATCAATAAAATACAACTGAAGTAAAAGTACAAGAAAGAAAAATAGAACAGCCAGTGGCATCGCGAGCCAATTCTTGGTCCCATGCTCTCCCACACCCTAGGAACAATCAAGTACCTGTATAGGGACCCTTGCCCTTATCTACACCTGCAGAAACGTAATCTGTTTGGGCCGAAAAGCATGACCCAAACAGGGTGTGAGAAATAAATACTCAATAGGCACCCACCAAAGGCTCGTGCCCAACTGTGTGTAAACATAAAACAAAAGTGTGCAGTAATAAAATGAAATAAAGTAAGCAGTACTGAAAGTAAATAACTTAACCATTTATATTTCTATTTCAATATCTATTTAATCATTTAATTCAAAATATCGCCACGGTGAATATTCTAAGTAATCAACCAATGTCCTCAGACACGTAAACTCCTACCCTCAGGTAAAGAGAAACCAAACACAATAATTTTCCCACAGGAACACGAATATTTCCCACGGGTGTAAGAAGTGTTTCTCACAGGCACAGAATCGATTTCCCACAGGCATGGAAGAAGTTTCCCATAGGCTAATAGTACAGTGCCCACAGGCTAATTACAACACTGCCCTCTGGCTAAACAGGTCACCAGGCCATGCCCAACATACAAACAAGCAGTTCAAATACAATTCCTCTCGAGTCAATAGTAATGCATAAAATAAACACAGTATACCCCCAGGTATCCTGGACAAACAGATAAACAGAGGAACGCACCCCCGGGGTGGTTCTGGATCCAAGCAACAATGCCAAACAACAATTTTTTAATATCATATTTAATTACCTGTACACTTCTAGGTATTTAAAATAGCCACGGCCTCATCCACATGACACCCCAAATATGGATTCATAGCTCAAAACACACAAAAATGCACGACAGTTGGAAAACAAACACCAAGCAACCTACCTTAAACACCAACGATCAATATACATGAACTTCGATTCCAGAAACGCCTGAGAACGACGTAGATATGACGAAGAAGAAAACTCATTCAAACGTAAATAACTTTCCCTTGGGAAAGAAATGGTAAGAACGACTTAAGGAAAGCGGAGGGCTTACCCGTGTGGTTCCAACGAGATCGTCCAAGGCGGAAACGGATTCCCGGTTTGCGATCGACGAATCCTCAAAGGTTAGGTCATACCCTACCACTCCTTCATCTGGTTCTAATCCTTCCCTATGAACAGTGGAGGTTATAGCCCATTTTAAGCGAAAAAAACAAAGTACACGGCTTGTACTTCCGAGTACATGGCGTGTACTTCCCATTTTTAAATTGTTCCTCTGGTGGCTTCCCACCAGCGTCACACTGTTCATCTGCTGATATGACTACACGGCGTGTCTTCATGAGTACACGGCGTGTGCTGCCCCACATCTGGCCACTTCCTTACTATTCACCTGCCGACTGACTACACGGTGTGTAAAGGACCCCTACACGGCGTGTAGTCGGTTCCTACACCCTTCATCTCCGGCATGGCCACACGCCCCCTGTACCCATCCCACTTGGCCAAAAGTACACGGCGTGTGGACAAAGTACACGACGTGTACTTTCCAAAATTCCAGATTTTTCCCATTTTCCATATTTTCTCAAAAACACTTAAGGAAAAGAGAAAAGAAGAAACCCGTACCTCAAAAATAAGAACCGAGATCTTACAAACTTCCCCCCTTAAATCAATTCGTCCCCGAATTTCCCTTCTAAGGGTGCTGAAGATAAAGCTGAGACTAACTCTGGCCACTGAGCACATACGTCAGTATCCCGCTCCCAGGTTTCATCCTGCACTCGGTCATGCTGCCATAGCACCCATACGAGAGGAACTAACTGACCTCAAAGAACCTTTTTGCTCCTATAAACAATACGAATCGGATGCTCCTCAAAGGACGCATTTATCTGAATCTCAACCTCCTCTGGATGAAAAAAGTGAGACAGGTCTAAATGATAGCGGCGCAACTAAGATACATGGAAGATGTCGTGCATGGACCAGTACCTCTATGGTAACTGCAGCCGATAGGCAACCGGCCCGACTCTCTACAGAATCTCAAATGGCCCCACATACCTCGGTGAACGTTTACCCTATATCCAGATCCACCTGTGTCCCAGCCTCGGTGAAACTCGCAAGAAAACCTGATCCCCAACCACAAACTCCAAAGGTTGTCTACAGCAATCTGCATAAGATCTTTGACGAGACTGTGTGGTATCCATCTACTTCCAAATCAACTGGACCTACTCAAAAGTCTCCTGCATGAGACGTGGTCCCAGAAAAGCTGCCTCACCTACCTCTAACCAGCACAAGGGTGATTAGCATGACCTACCATATAAAGCCTTATATGGTTTCATCTCAATAGTTTCCTGAAAAATGTTATTATAGGCAAACTCGAATAGGGGTATGTGCTTCTCCCAAGAGTCCCCAAAGTCTAGGACACATGCACGCAGCATGTCCTCAAGCACCTGTATCGTACGATCTGACTGGCCATCGGTCTGAGGGTGGTAAGTTGTGCTCAGAAGCACCTGTTTACCCATTTCCCTTTGAAAACTCTGCCAGAACCGAGACATAAAATAGGCATCCCTATCTGAAATGATAGAACGAGGGACCCCATGAAGACGTACGATCTCTCGGATATACAACCTTCTAAGCTCGTCAACACCTAAGGTCTCCTTGATCAGCAAAAATTGAGCTAACTTCGTGAGTATGTCCACAACAACCCACATGGCATCATTGCCTTGAGGTGACCTCGGTAACCCAGTCACGAAGTCCATCGTGACTTCATCCCATTTCCACTCCAGAATGGGTAACTACTGTAACAGTCCGGCTAGCCTCTGATGCTCCGCCTTCACCTGCTGACAGGTGGAACACCTTGTAACAAAACCATCTACATCTCTCTTCATACCCGGCCACCATTACTAACGTCTCAAGTCACGGTACATCTTGGTAACCCTGGGATGAACTACCCAAGCTGAAGTATGAAACTCCCATATCAGCTCCTCACGTATATCCCCTAGAACCCATACTCATCCATGGAAACGCAGAACCTCGTCATCGCCTATCATCCACCCAAAAGGAGGGTTGTCACTTGCCACTGACTCCCGTAGAACTAGGCCTTCTGAAATAGATAGTTGTCTCATCCTCACTCTATCAAGGAGGGTAGAAGTCACAGCAAAAGATGAAAGATAAGACTTCCCATGACTGTCGTGTACCTCCAAATGCATATCAGAGAACAAATCCACAAGCTACCATTCACCACTGGCCTCCTGCACTCCCTGTATCTCAGTCTTCCTACTCAATGCATCAGCTATTGCATTACCTTTACCAGGTGTATAGGCAAGCTCGAAGTCGAAGGATTGTAGGTATTCGACCCACCTTCACTGCCTCAGATTCAAGTCACGCTGAGTAAAGATATACTTGAGACTTTTGTGGTCAGTGAAAACCACAAAACGTTCTCCCAACAGATAATGTCTTCAACAGTGCAACGCATGCACAACTGCAGCCAACTAGAGATCATGCGTCGGGTAATTCATCTCAAGTGGCCTCAACTGCCAAGACCTGTACGCAATGACTCGATCACCCTGCATCAACACTGCTCCCAACCCAATACCTGATGCATCACAGTAAACTGTATAGCTCTTCCCCTACTCTAGGAGTATCAGGATCTGTGCTGATGTCAACCTTCCTTTCAGATCCTGAAAGGCTGTCTCACAAGATTCTGTCCAAACGAACTTCACACCCTTCTTAGTCAAACCCATCAACGGCGCTGCTAAGCGGGAGAAGTCCTGGTGGAAACGTCTGTAGTAACCAGCCAGCCCTAAGAAACTCCGTATCTCAAACACTTTCTTAGTCTGCTCCCAGTAAACTACTGCTCTCACCTTCTTTGGGTCTACTAAAACTCCTGCCTCTGAGATAATATGACCCAAGAAGTGAATCTGGTCCATCCAAAAGTGGCACTTTGAGAGCTTATCATATATCTAATGCTCTCTCAGTGTACTCAATACAATCTCAAGATGGGTGGCATGGTCGTGTAGAGTGTAAGAGTACACCAAGATATCGTCCACGAATACTACCACAAAAGAGTCCAGATAAGGATGGAACACACGATTTATCAGAGCCATGAAAACTGTTGGCACGTTCGTGAGTCCAAACGGCATAACTGTATACTCGTATAGACCATACCTGCTCCTGAAAGCCGTGAGAGGTATATCATATGGTCTAACGCGCAGCTGATGATATCCTTACATCAAGTCAATCTTCGAGAACACTCGTGCTCCACGAAGTTAACCAAAAAGATCATCAATCCTCGGCAAGGCATATCTGTTCTTGACCATCAACTGGTTCAGCTTCCGATAATCCACACAATGTCTGAGAGTACGATCCGCCTTCTTTTCAAAAAGGACCAAATAACCCCAAGGAGAAGTACTGGGTCGGATAAAACCCTTTGCCTGTAACTCCTCTAACTGCCTCTTGAGCTCCTGCAACTCAGGTGTATCCATCCTATAAGGAGGAATGGACACTGGTGATGCTCCTGGCATAAGCTCAATAGAGAAATCCACCTCACGTTCTGGAGGTAGACCTGAATAGTAGTCCGGGAAGACATCCCTGAAATGATCAACCACTGAAGGGAAATCCATCTGACAAGTCCCCTGATCATCCAGATATAATCTCACAATCTGGGCTGTGATTCCACCTCACCCACGATGCTTTGGTCCATCTCGACTCGTCTGAACATCCCATTCGCCCTTGTATAGAAACTCTCCGCCCTCTAGGGACGTGAAACTCACCCTGCGAAGATAGCTATCTACAAAGTGTCGAAAGGGAACCAACCAGTCCATCCCGAGAATGACGTCATAAGCTGTCATCTATAAGACATAGAGGTCCCAAAGGAATCGACACCCACCAACCTCAAGGGGGAACTCCTTTCACTGACGCACACCAGCCGTTCTAGTACCCAACAGAGTGTATAGCGTCATGATATCAGAAGAAGTAGAAGCACAGAGCCCAAGGCTCTCCAATACGGGTACAGATATGAAACTATGTGTAGCACCCGTATCGAAAACTACTGAAGATAAGACAAAAGCTACTAGAATAGTACCTCTAACTGTAGAAGGTTCGGGATCCTGCTCTTGTTGGGTCTGTTGCACTGCATATTCCTACCCAGTGTCATGGCCCTGTGACATAGCCTGGCTACACCGAGCTATCCCACCCTACTACCTCTGAGATCCTGGTGTCTGGCTACCATGGACACGACCACCATCTCTGCCTGCATGCCCTGTCGTATTCTAGTTCCCTGACTGGTAAGAAGTTATTGGTCCTACTCCCGCATGTGGAGTCTGCACAGAACCCCTCTCACTAGCCACTAGTGGAAACGCCCTGCAAAAGCGCTGCAGATGACCCATCCTGCCGCAAGCTTGGCACTCCACTGGGTCTCATGGACATTGTGGCCTCTTGTTCCCCTCTTTACCACACTGGTAGCACATGACCTGGCCACCTGAAGCATTATTTTGGCTGGTAATTCCACTCTAAGAAAATTCCATCTGTCTCTTCCTCTTACCAATAGAAATAGTACTAAAAACTGGTGCTGAACCACCCTGGCCCACACCACTAGTTTCCTGAAGGTTCCTCTCTGTAATCAGCACCTGGTTCACAATAGCATGTACAATAGGAAACCTGAAAACATTCACCAACGCCCGGATGTCATACCGAATACCATCCTCGAAGCGTCTGGCTCTGAGCGTCTCATCGCCCACCAGAACGGGTGCAAAACACTGAAGCTCGGTAAAACGAGTAGAATAGTCCATCACCAACATAGCATCCTGCTGCAGATTCATGAACTCTCGAGCTCTGTCTTCCCTCAGCCTCTTGGGAAAGAAGAATAAAATACCACCTGAAAATCTTCCCACGCCATGTCTCTGTGATTCTCTGACTGGGTGGTAACAACCCACCACCTCTTGGCGGAATCACGTGGCATGTAAGTCGCGATCTTGACCCTCTGCCCTGGAGGCATCTCAAGATTCTTAAAAATAGTCTGCATCGACCCCAACCAAGACTCGGTAGCCTATGGTCTGCCATCCCCTGAAAACGTAGTCGGATGCTTCTACTGAAAGATACGTGTATGCTCAGCCATAGATGTGGCAGCTGGCGGTGCTCCCTGAAAGGTCTGCATGAACTGCATAAAGCCTTCACGGAACTATGCCTCTGCGCCTGTATCCGGTATAACAGCTGGCACCGCATTTGGCTCTTCTGGAGGATCCACTGGTAGCCCATGGCCCACCATCTCAGAAGTATACTCGTTGCCACTCTCCTGGCGAACAACGTGTGGTCGTCTAGGCGGCATGACTCTACAAGGTCAAAGAAACACCTTAGATTCAAGATTAACAAGACTAAAAACGAAGAAACCACAAAGGGAACAAGAGGAAGAAGGCATTTCAAGATTTGAAAAACAAGACTACACGGCGTGTATAATGGCTACACTGCATGTACTTGACTCCCCTTCCCCTGCTCGAGTCCTTCGACACGGCTAAGCCACACGGATTCTTTTTGAACGAAACTACACGGCGTGTATATCATCTACACGGCGTGTATGGTGTTATTTCCAACTACATGTGTCGCTTGTGACATGGCTGACTACTCGGCTTGACACAAAACGGCATGTTTACACCCGCACATGGCATGTACACCACCCCGTTTCCCAGCCACTCGGCTAACTCCACATGGTATGTCCTTGGAAAAGACTACACGGCATGTCCCACAGGTACACAGCATGTTCTAGACGAGCTTTGTCGACCCGTGTTGTTAGTTACATGGTCGAAAACACGGCTCACACTACACGGCATGTTCTATATACACACGGTATGTACTCGAGAGGATTTCCCCGACTCGTGTTGTTAGTTACACGGCTGAATCCCAGGTCGGACTACACAGCATTTTCCACAGTGGACACGGCGTGTATGTATTAAGGTTTTCTCCACCCGTGTTGTTAGTTACACAGCGGACACCAGGTCAACACTACAAGGAATGTACAGAAGCTACACGGCGTGTTCACCCCAAGCTCATACCTTCCCCATGTCGCCGCCCACATAGTTTGTGACATGGGAAGAGATTACACGGCGTGTACTTAGGGTACACGACGTGTACTCAAAAAGTTTATTTTTCTTCCCGAACAGAAGAACACGCACGGCATGTGTAAATCACTACACGGCGTGTATACTGGGTTTCCAGACAGTACGCCTCAGAAACATCCCCGGAACCCAAAAAATAACGAAAACCAACACCTAAGTACCAAATTCTAATCCCTGAGCGCCCATACTCCCCACGAATCAAAGTTTGACATCTTATCTGTGTTATAACAAAATTAACAGCTAATGATCCACCAAATTCTAGTTAATGGGGGCCCATACTCCCCAAAAACCAAATTTTGGCGTCCATTCTGTTAACCGACTCATACAAAATACCCTATCACGTAGTAGGTATTTATCAATCAGCTATCACAATATCATGCTTTTCTAGCACAACAACTATCACAACAACATGAAATTTCTAATGCACCTACATGGCATGGAACAATACATGGCATGTGATTTATAGCATTTTCCTAAATGATGCATGAGATGGAATACCCTCATCTCATCTAGTTGTAACTAAATGGAGCCCAAGGATAAAATATAAACAGCACAATACAAGTGTGTTACCCAATGGTGAAATCATATCAACTGTAAATTGCAAAATCAGTAAAATTGCAACACGAGGAAATTTGGCTTTTCCCTATACACGGGTTAGCTACGCCTGGGCACAGCTTATTACCAACTACCGTTCCCATCCTATCCCGGACTAAGGCTTCAAATAGTAAGTCAAAGAAAAGAACCCCTCTGATACCACTTTGTAACGTCCCAGATCTGGGTGCCACTCAACGGGTGCCCCGAACCCGGTTTGCCACATGACCTCATGCGCATTTCACCAAACGCTAGAGGTTGCTAACTAGCAGTGAGGGCCTAGGTCTGATAGTGGGGAAACTATGCCCTCATTTGTCAAAGTGTACCGCAGCAGAATACATAATAGACATAAAGCAACAACGGAAGCAGTAAACCATGCACAACTGGAATAAACAACTGCAGTAGAAATAACCAACCAGATATATAGATATGATTCAACATGTCACTATTCTATAAAACATTCAGAACATGTTACACAATAAATATAATACAACTGAAGTACAAGTATAGAAAAGAAAAACAGAACATCCAGCGGCATCGTGAGCCAATGATCAGGCCCATGCTCTCCAAAACCCCAACAGCAATAAAGTACCTGTATAGAGACCCTTGACCTTATCTACACCTGCAGAAATGTAATCTGTTTGGGCCGAAAAGCATGACCCAAACAGGGTGTGAGAAATAAATTCCCAGTAGGCACCCACCAAAGGCCCATGCACAACTGTGTGTAAACATGCAACAACAGTGTGCAGTAATAAAATTCAATAAAGTAAGCAGTACTGAAAGTAACTAACTTAACCAGTTATATTTCCATTTTAATATCCATTTAATAATTTAATTCAAAATATCACCACAGTGAATATTCTAAGTAATCAGCCAATGTCATCAGACACATAAACTCCTACCCTCGGGTAAATAGAAACCAAACACAAGAATTTTCCCACAGGTACACGGATATTTCCCACATGTGTAAGAAGTGTCACCCACAGGCACAGAATTGATTTCCCATAGGCATGGAAGAATTTTCCCATAGGCTAATAGTACAGTGCCCACAGGCTAATCACAACACTTCCCTCTGGCTAAACAGGTCACCGGGCCATGCCCAACATACAAACAAGAAGTTCAAATACAATTCCTCTCAAGGCAATAGTAATGCATAAAATAAGCACTGTATACCATCGGGTATCCTAGCCAAATGGCTAAATAGAAGAACGCGCCCCCGGGGTGGTCCTAGATCCAAGCAACAATCCCAAAAAACAATTTTTTAATATCACATTTAATTACCTATAAACATCTAGATATTTAAAATAGCCACGGCCTCAGCCACACGACACCACAAATATGGGTTCGTAGCTCAAAACACACAAAAACACACGACAATTGGAAAAAAAACACCAAGCCACCTACCTTAAACACCAATGATCAATATACGTGAACGTCAATTCCAGAAACACCCGAGAACGACGTAGATCTGACGAATAATAAAACTCATTCAAACGTAAATAACATTCCCTCAAGAAAGAAATGGTAATAACGACTTAAGGAGAGCGGAGGGCTTACCTGTGCGGTTCCAACGAGATTGTCCGAGGCGGAAACGGATTCCTGGTTTGCGATCGACGGATCCTCAAAGGTTCGGTCGTCTCCTCCCACTCCTTCCTCTGGTTCTAAGCCTTCCCTATGAACAGGTGAGGCTACTTCCCATTTTAAGAGAGAAAAACAAAGTACACAGTGTGTACTTCCCATTTTTAAATTGTTCCTCTGGTGGCTTCCCAACAGCACGGCATTGTTCATCTACCGACATGAATACACAACGTGTCTTCTTGAGTACACGGAATGTGCTACCCCACAACTGGCCACCACCTTACTATTCGACAGCCGACTAACTGCACGGCGTGTGAAGGACCCCTACACGGTGTGTAGTCGGTTCATACACCCTTCATCCCCGGCATGGCCACACGCCCCTTGTACCCATCCCACATGGCCAAAAGTACACGGCGTGTGGACAAAGTACATGGCATGTACTTTCCAAATTTCAGGATTTTTTCCATTTTCCATATTTTCTCAAAAACACTTAAGGAAAAGAGAAAAGAAGAAACTCGTACCTCAAAAATAAGAACCAGGTTCTTACAGATGAGTATAAGTGAGGTACGCAGTTTTATTGGTTTAGTAGGTTATTATCAACCTTTTGTCCAGAATTTTGCCCAATTGGCTAGCCCATTAACGAAGATTACACGTAAAGGGGTTAAATTTGTTTGGAAAAAAGAGTGTGAAGAATGTTTTGAAAAACTGAAGGTAAGATTAATATATTCCCCTATATTGACTCTACCATTGGGGAATGATGGGTTCGTTATTTATAGTGATGCATCGAAGAAAGGACTAGGTTATGTCCTTATGCAGAATGATAAGGTTATTGCCTATGCATCACAACAGCTGAAAATTCATGAGAAAAACTATCCTACTCAAGATCTTGAGTTAGAACCTATAATCTTTGCTTTGAATATTTGGAGACACTACCTCTATGGTGAAAAATGTGAGATTTATACTGATCACAAGAGTTTGAAGTATATTTTCTCACAGAAAGAACTCAACATGAGGCAAAGGAGATGGATTGAACTACTCAAGGATTATGATTGCACGATAAAATACCACCCGGGGAAGTAAAATAAGGGGGCATATGCTTTGAGAAGAAAGGATCATGGAGTTTTGAAAAAAATGAGAGTTAAAAGGGATCCTATTTTCATGGATCTAGTAAAGATGGATGTGGGAATCACTATGGAAGGTGAAATATCAATATTTTTTCAAATGGTTGCCAAACCATCTTTACTAGAAAGGATAAAGAGTTCTCAGGCCAATGATGAAGAGTTTAAAAAGAAGATTAAAGCTTTGAATGATGGGAGATTGAGTGACTTTATGTATGAAGATGGAATTTTGAAATTTGGGAGGAGACTTTGTGTTCCCGATATACCTGATCTAAAAAGGGAATTTTTTGACGATGCTCATAGTTCCAATTTCTCTATACACCCTAGGAGAACAAAAATGTATAGATATTTAAAGGAACATTTTTGGTGGGACAACATAAAGAGGGAGACTTCTGATTTTGTGTCAAGATGTATGGTTTATCAACAAGTGAAAGCTAGAAGGAAACAGCCTAGAGGATTCTTGAAACCTCTTCCCATACCTGATTTTAAATGGGATAATATTACGATAGACTTTTTCATGGGACTACCAAAGACTCCTAGAAGGAACGATGAAATATGGGTCATTATTGATCATATTACCAAGTCAGTACATTTTCTTGCTATAAGAGAAGATCTACCACTTGAATGTCTAGCAAAACTATATATTAATGAAGTTGGGAGACATCATGGAGTACCCCTATCGATTGTTTCTGATCGTGATCCACATTATACTTCAAGATTCTGGAAAAGTATTCAAAAGGCCATGGATACTGAACTTCGTTTGAGCACTACCTACTACCCTCAAACAGATGGACAATCAGAACAGACTATTCAAACCTTAGAAGACATGTTGAGATCCTTCTCACTTGACTTTCAGGGTTTGTGGGATCAATATTTACCTCTGGTAGAATTTTCCTATAAAAAAAAGCTTTCATTCAAGTATTCAGATGGCACCATATGAAGCGTTATACGGAAAGAGATGTCTAACACCAACCTGTTGGGATGATGTTGGTGAAAGAAAAATCATAGGCCCAGAACTGGTGGAGGAAATGATGGAAAATGTGAAGGTAATCCAAAACCACATTAAAGCTGCTCAAAGTAGGCAGAAGAGCTATGCTGACAACCGAAGGAACGATTTAGAATTTCAGGTAGGAGATCATATTTTCTTGAAGGTATCTCCATGGAAGGGTGTTATACGTTTCAATAAGAAGGTAAAATTGATTCCTAGGTACATCGGACCATTCAAAATTCTAGAATGAATTGGGGTTGTATCTTACCATTTCGAAATTCCGCCAAGTCTCTCCAAAGTTTACGATGTGTTCCACGTATCACTATTGAGAAAATACATGCCTGACCCAACGCATGTACTCACCTATGAGGAATTAGAATTGGAACCCGATCTGTCTTATTGTGAAGATACTGTCAAGATTCTTGATACGAGAGAACAGGTTCTGAGAAACTGGACGACCCGTCTGGTAAATGTTCTATGGAGAAACCATAAGAAGGAAGAGGCAATGTGGGAACCCAAGGGACTTATGATGAAGAACCACCCGATTCTTTTCATGCATTAGTATTTTAGAAATTTTTAGGATGAAATTATTTGAAGTAGGGGAGAATTTAACACCCCAAGCTTCCATGGTACGCTTCTCTTTGAATAATACAGCAGTGTGTGTTGTATGCAACTTCGAGTTCTAACACACACCACAAACAAGCCGTTATGAATAGTAATACCCACTTTTTGAAATTTTATAAATTTTATCTTTCAAAATGGACTTCATTTTTGGATTTAGAATATTGAAATTATCTTAGGGTGAATTTTTGGTACATTTCTGATAACTTTCATATTTTGATGAATAGTTAAAATTACTAAGTTTTGATTAAAAACAACTTTATTAATAGAAATAATTAATAGTGATAAATTTTTAATTTCAGTGGTTATAAAGTATATTTAGAATAAATTTTTACCATTTAATAAAAAAAATTTCATTGGACATAATTTCACATTTAAACCGGACAAAAACAAGTGTCAATCTTTTGATAGTTATTATTTCTTAAAAACACGCTTTTTGTTTTGACAGTGGGAATTAATTTAAAATTAATTTCTACAACTTCTATGTGTTGAATATATAAAAATGGATTCCATATTTAGAATCAGGCGGTCCAAATTTTTTAAATAGGAAACTTTTATTTTTAGACATTTTGAATAATTACTTCGGTAAAAATTTTATTTCCCATGGTTAAAGAGTAAATCTGGTAAATAAGGGTAAAAAATAATATTATAATAATAATAAATTACCTTAAAACATGTCCTAACCCTATTTTTTGATACATTTCCGAACATGGAAATCTTTGGGTCGATTTTGGGACCCCATGGATCCACTTGTAATTGATAATGTCACTTTATATTAATTTAGTTAAAGTAAATACAAAAATGACATAAGAATATATCTTTTAGAAAAACAATTTTTACATAGGGTTATATATGTTATATTTTGAACATAAATATTAATTATAAATATAAAAAGATTTCCTACATAATTTTATTTTATTTATAATTTTTATACATTGAATAATTAAATATATTTATGACACAATAATGATGTAGTATTTTCCTTATTAATGAAAGAATCAAATAATTGGTATTATATATGTTAAAATAAATATAATTTGAATTTTTTGATGACATACACGAATTTTATTAGTTAATATGACATGTTAGTATTGCTTAAGTGAATTTTTTTTGAATTAATAAATAATTTAAGACTATAACAAAAAACAATTATTAAATAGTGTCAAAATTGACATAAATGAGTTTTTAAAACAAATATTATATTATTAATAGATATTATATTCCTAAAAATCTATGGTTTGGCCAAAGTACTTATATCATGATATTTGTATCATTAATGGACCACTTGGGGGTCTCTTGTATGTAAATATTATGTTTAGTAACTATATAATATAAAAATACAAAGAGACATGGAAAATGTCAAACTATTTAACTAAGAGTTAAAACTAAAAGATAAGGTTAATATACGGACCCAAACCTGTCTACAATATATTGGTTTAGTGGTTTTACACCTCTACCCACCTTAACATTTAAATAATCCACTTTGGAGCCATTAAAAACTGAATATTAATTTATTATAAAATAATATTTCTAGCTTTTCCTAAGGTGCCCCTCACCCATCTTATAAAAGGGCACTTCCACTTCCCTCTAATTCACACCTTTAAAGCCTTTTGCCTCAACAAAACCCTAGAAATATGTTCTCTAAACTTCCCTCAATTCAACCTATAGGCCTTATTTTGATCATAAATCTTACCTAAGGATCCCTTTTGATCAAATCAAAAGGAAGAATCTGAAGAAGATGTAATGTTTTCACCACCCTCTTTCAAGATTCTTTCTTATTCAACTTATTCTTTCTTTATTATTTCCATTATAAAATAATAAATCCAGTATCTTCTATATACTATGATGTTATTATAAATATGTTACAACCATATTCAGTATTCTATCCATCCTTTGAATGACATGTCACCATACGTGCGTACGTACGGCTTACCGTCTCCACGTCATGGTGTAATTGTTATTCAAATCATTATTATTTGGATGGTTATGATAATGATGTGTAATTGATGTAAATAATAAATATAACATGATAATGATTATGTATATATGATATACCATCCAATTATATGTTATTTTAATATCAAAAGAATGATATTGCCGTTCGTGCGTACGTACGGACTACCGTCTCCACGAATGCGATGAGATTCATTTCCCATCATATCCATTCAAGTATAATTCTCATTTAATGACTAAAAATAATTATTAAGGACTTTATATAATTATGGATATGAATAAGATACAACATATCCATAACAAACATTACTTATGTAATAAAACATATAAAATAAAACGAGTAAGTTAACACCCGAAACGACGCTAATACTAAGATATTATTAACAAAGCAATGTTAAAAGAGCATATATGATATCATATTAATGTATATGATTCTTTTATAATTTAATAACAATTATTTAACCCTTATACAGGAGTTTAACCTACCCTAAACCATGGAAAATTACATGGTAAGGGTTTATTTCACAATCTCTTTATTATCCGAGGTTGTTTATACGTAATTATCTACTGGGACCTTTTTATCAACCACATCCATGTTTCTTAAAATTGTATTTGAAAACATTCTTACTATTTTATAGACTATGGGTTAAAGTCACTTATACCCTTGTTTTACATTTTATAATAAGTTTATAAAGGAATCTTTCTGTTGTTTTCCAAACAAGGTCCTTTTTAACCTATTCAACAGAATTAAGGTAAGAATGCCTTTTTTTAACTTATACGGTGGGTGCAGCTATTTTCCACCATTATAAAATCATCAAAGCTTCCCTTAAAATATTATAAGTATACTTTTAAAGTAAATTTTTTATTTTATAATTATGTGACTTTTAAATGATTTAAAAAAAGAGATATTTCTCTAAAATAGTTTTGATTTCATCTATGTCAACATCCTTTGATGGATTTTAAGATTATTTGAAGTTGATTTATTATGATACAAAACTTGAATATTGTATTTAAGGTTTTGTGATATGTTTGACTGTGGATTTATACTATTCATGTCTAATGGATAAAGTATTGACATTTCTTATGCTAGTTTTAATACGAATGTTTATTTTATGTTTAAACCTATTCATATGAGGAATGCATTGGACTTAATAAGTGATAGGTGGAGCCCGCTATAGCTCCTCGAGGCATCGGTAGGTCTCATCAGACAAACTAGTGTCTGGGAACAAGGCCTTGACAAAATCTTATTTGTAGTCTTGGCACAAGGCCTTGACTATGTGGTTATGATAGTCTGTCATTATGTATTCCATCATTATGAAAGTGTTTATTGATATTGCATGTGATTTTTTGACTAGTAGAATATCCACGTGAATAAGTAAATGGAATTATTTCATTTTATTTTTTCCATATTATATTGAAGTTCAAGTTTAAAAGGCTATTGTTTTCATTATACATTTCCTTAAATGTTTATGCTTATTTATGAAAGTTTCTGCTATATTGTTATCCTTACTGAGCATCTGATCTCACCCCTTTCTATGTTTTATTTTTTCCAGGATGTGAAGAAGTATTTTATAACTAACCTGTAGGGATAGTCTGAGGGGATATGAGTGTAGAATATGGAGACTATTTTGTTGTAGTTTTCATTTTATGATGTAATTTAAGACTTATGAATGTATATAGAGTTTCCAAGGCTACTAAACTAATCGGTATTTCGGGACTTGATCTTTTGTGATCATGATAATGTTATGTAATAATGCACCGACTCTGGGTAACTGGGTTCAGGGCGTTACATGCCTATTGTGAGGACCTACAAGGATGTGTTCCCTATATATTTTATTTATCTTCCTTCTAACCAAGAGGTTCAGTTATCAATTGAAATTATTACTGGATATTTTCCTATATCAAATAAACATTATATAATGGCCACCATTTAGTTGGAGTAACTAAACAAGTAGTTACAAGAGAATATGGAGAAGGTTTTTATATGCACGAGTGCTTCACCATGGGGTTTGCTAGTCTTATTCACTAAAAATAAGGATGGATCAATGCACCTCGTAATTGATTATTGTGAGCTTAGTAAAATAAAAATAAATAACATTTATCCCCTTCCACTGATAGATTATTTTTTTGATAAACTACATGGGGCAAAATATTTCTCTAAGGTGGACCTTTGGTCGGGATATCACCAATTAAAGGTGAGGAAGGAAGATATTACCAAGACTTACTTTGGAATGTGGTATGCACACTATGAGTTCATAGTGATGCCTTTTGAACTCACTAATGCTCAATAAATATTCATGGACTTAATGAAAAGAGTCTTTAGAGATTTCCTCGACAAATTTTTGGTATCTTTTATCAGTGATATTATGATATAGTCCAAAATAAAGGAGGTCCATAAGGAGTATTAGAATACTGTACTAAATAATTTTCAAAGTGATAATATATATGAAAATTATAGTAAATGTGTGTTCTAGATGGGGTAAGTATCATTCTTAGGTCATGTTATCAATAGAAAAGGAAAGTCAATGGACCCTTCTAAGAAAAAGGCAGTTAAAGAGTGGCTTAGGAAAACATCAATAATAGAGATCCATAGTTTCCTTAGTCTAGATAGGTATTATTGAATATTTTTGAAGAATTTATCATGATTTTAGAATCTAAAAACCAATTTTACTTGGAAGGAAGTAAATTTTTTCTAGACTAGTGAATGTGAATACTGCTTCGAATAGTTGAAAAAGAGGCTTATCACTACACCAGTACTCACACTACCAATAAGTGGGGAACTCATTGTGGAATACTGCAATGATTCAAAGAATTTATTAGGTTATGTTGTAATGAAAAATGATAAAGTGATAGTATAAGCCACAAGGTAGTTGAAAATTCATGAGAGGAACTATACCATGCATGATCTATAGTTGGCAGCTGTGATCTTCCTATTGAAACTCTGGTGGCATTGTCTCCATTGGGAGAAGTGTGAAATATATACTGATCATAAGAGCCCCAAATATATATTCACATATAAGGATATTAATATGGTCTATAGAAGATGTTTAGATCTCATCAAGGATTATGAATTATCAATCCCCTACCATCTTAGAAAAGTGAATAAAGTAGTGGATTCTTTAAGTAGAAAGGATCCTATAACATTATCAATGACGAGAGTAGAGAAGGATCCAATATTCTAGGATTTTAAAAGGATTGAAATGGTAATCATTAAGGAAGTAAATTCATCATTCTCAAATGATTTCTCAACCATCCATCATGGAGAAAATAAAGGATGCCCAACTGAATGATGTGGAAATTAAGATGATAGGGAAAGCTGTCAGAAAGTAAAAAAAATACTTAGAGTTTAAAATTTATTAGGAAGGAGTCATAAGATTCAGAAAATGACTACATGTACCATCCAATAAAGAGATAAATAAAGAGCTTAAAAATGATTCACATAGACAACATTCTCTATTCACCTAGGAAACAAAAAGATGTATCGAGATCTCTGAGAGCACTATTGGGGGAACAATTTGAAGAAGGATATTGATGAATATACATCATAGTACCTAGTATATTAGAAATTGAAGGATTAAAGGAAAAATTATAAGAGGATTCTTCAATAATTACCCATACCGACATGAAAATGGGAAAACATCACCATTGACTTTGTCTCCTAACCTCTAAATAAATCCAGAGGAAACAATGTTATGAGGGATATTGTGGATCATCATATAAAGACAGTTCACTTTATCACAATTCAAGAGGACTTCAAACTGGATCAACTTTCATGGATATACATTATATAAGTGTTAAGGTTTCATGGAGTACCACTATCTAATGTATCTGATTGATATCCAAGATTCACCTCTAAGTTCAATAAAAGTATCCAACATGATCTAAACACTGAGATGAACTTTAATATGGATTATCATCCACAAAATAATAACCAATATGAGAAGAATATTTAGACACTGGAATAAATGTTGAGAGAATGGTCCATGGACTTCAAAAGAGGATGGGACCAACATCTACCTCGGTTCTATTTATATTACAACAATATTTTCCACTCGAGTATCTACATGGATCCATATGAATCACTTTATGGGAAAATATATAGAATACTGGAATGTTGGGATGATGTTAGTGAACATAATAAGTTAATACCTAAAATGGTCAAAGAAATGGTAGAAAAAGTGAAAACATTTCATCATCACATCAATGCATCCTGAAGTTGACAGAAGAGATATGCAGACAATTGTCAATGAGACCTGAATTTTAAGGTTGGATACATGGTATTCCTCTGAATATCTCTATGGAATAGGATCATGAGATTTGGGAAGAAAAGAAAGATAATTCCCAGGTACATCATCACCTTCAAGATTCCTGATCGTATCAAAGCTCTGGCCAATAAACTAGCACTTCCACCAACCATGTCTCAAGTACACCATGTATTCCACATATCTCTATTGAGAAAGTACTTACCAAATCCCTCACATTTACTTAATTTAGAGGGTTTATAGTTGGAAAATAATCTCTCTTACAAGGAGCATCCAGTGAAGATCTTGTAACGTAGAGATAAAGTTCTACACCGTATGATTACTCACCTAGTCAAAGTAATATGGTGGAACCATAAGTATGAAGAGGTAATATGGGAACTAGAGGAAGAAATGAATGAGAATTACTCTCACCGGTTTTCAATTTAGAATGTAAAATGGAATTTTTATAGAAAAAATTCATAATGGGGAGAATGTAACAACCCAAAATTTTATTAATAGAAATTTCCTTCATATAATTATGTCATATAGTATCGACCAAAAAATTCACATTGATAACACAATATAAACTTTATAAATGAATAATGAATAAAATAATAGGTATTTATAGAAATTAAGAAACCTATATCGAATGAATAATAACTTGACCTTTGGAATAGTAATGTGACCATTAGGAATAGTAAATAGGCCAATAGAATAGTAACCTCTTCTATTAAAGTTTAAATCAAATTTTTGTATCTTATAAATGATAATATCACATGATTATATCATAGTATATGTAAATAAAGGATTTAAAAAGATAAGTTAAGTGTTGGTATTTTTGTAATAAATAAATTTTTATTTACAATTTTAAAATTAATATAATGATTTAAAAGAAAATTTATTTGCATAAAATAGATTAATAAATTAATATTTTATTGTCTTATGATTATAAGAAAATTTTATGAGACCTTAATTAGTTTTTAAAAGTTTCATAAAATCATTTATAATTTTAAAATAAATATTTTTTGAATAAATGATGATTTTAATTAAAAATTAAATTTATCATATTTAGAAAAAAAATAACAAAATGGAGTTAAATTTTTAATTATACACATTTAAAAGATTTTAGGGTGAATTTTTGGGATTCTTCTAATATAGTTGAATTTTTTGGTAAATAGTGAAATACAATAATTTATGATATGAGGTAAATACTTGAGTTCTTGATTCTGTATTGATTTATCTCTGATGTAAGAACCATTATCTTGAACTTTTATTCTCTATTTACTTTATTTAGTCATGGGAATAAAAACTATTCATTTTCCTGATGCATAATAATAAACTAAGAAATAAAATAATTAAAAAAACCTCTCCTCCCCTATATATACCACCCCTCACCACCTCTTCACCTCACACCTCCAAAGTTTTGAAGCTTTTCCAAATTCTAACCAATACTCTTCCCAAGACTCTCCCCCATGTCCAATAGAATTTCATCTCAACAAAGGACCAAACCCAATTTCCCTAAGGATGTTATCAAGGAGAACAATTCAAGAGGTAAAATCATATTTCATTTTATTTTAATTCATTTTAGATTTATTTTATTTTCTTATTATCGCCTCACCTCCACTTATCCTTATGTAATTATAACTCTAGAAACTTTTATATACTATAATTTTACTGTGTTAATGGAATAATGCATCATCAAACCTCTTCTCCTCGTCCTTTTTCTAAAAATGAAAACATTGTCTGTGAGGTGTCGATTTATCACCTTCAAGGATGAAAATTTTTCATTTTCCTCTATTACCTTCAAATATGGTCATAAGACCATTATAATGGTTGAAATATATTTTAAAATTCATGTTATAATCTTTTTTATATTCTATAACTAAAATATATACATAATATTAAATAATAAAACAAAACTAGTTTGTGATGATCAAAAAGTTTCCAAATTAATCTAAATGATTATCATTAACATTTTATCTAATGAATCATACTCCTATATAGAAAATAAATAATATATAAGACAATTTAAAATTATTTTTTTTAATTAATAGCATATAATTTCAATTCTGAATAACTATTCTCATTTTATATGATTCTCCATACATATATGTAAGTGAACCTATCATGATAACCAAGAAAAAAAACACTCATGAATGATCATTTGAACTCCATAACTCATTAAAATAGACATAAAGGAACTTAATAAAATTATAATGAATAAAATACTTCTAAAATAAGTTATCTATTTATTTATTAATAAATATAATTTTTTTACCCAGGATATTTAAGTGAATAAAGAATTCATACCTAAGGTAAGGGGATTCTCAAACCCAATTTACTTTCTTTAGGTTATTCCTCTTTCAGGCAAAATTTCAGTATGGATGTTATTTTAATATTCCTAAAAAATTAATTCCATTCTCCTTACCATTTCATTTTTGTGATATACATTCTTCTAACCTTATTTTATGACAAATGTAAATATTTTTCCAAAATAACTCTTCTTTATAAAAACAAATATTTTACTTCTCTTGAGATTGTTTCTTCTTCCCTCAAGATTGATGATTATTATACCAAGTATTTTAATCCCTTTTTTACTTTGGGAACCCCAAAGTTTATTCATTAATGTATGCTTTATTAAATTCTCATGAAACCCACTTTCTTTCTATGTTTTATTTTATGTATAAGATTTATATACGTTCTATGTGGAATACATGATTATGTAAATGTTATGATGTGAAGGGTGCATCTAGAATTATATAGCACTCTAGTTAATTGGGTATTGTGATATATCTCATGATATAATGTGAAATATGCATGAAAATTATGCTATATTTATTCAAAATGATGGTTTTATGTTTATTAGCATATTTTATGCATGATCATGAGGCTAGTTTTGTTCACAACTATGTGTGGTATTTGACCACTAAGTCATTATGTTTCATTTTTATGCATTTCCAAAATCCATGCGTTTAACTAATGCTTCATATCATAATAATGATGATTATCCAATGTTTATGTTATGATGGTGATGATTATACTATCCCATTTAATATTAATTCATGTTCTTCTCAATCCTCTTATTGGGATTTTAGATCACCTATTTATTTTATACATATCCTTAGGTGATTACTTATACTAAGGAGTACATAAGGTCCACTAAGAAGATATATAATAATGAATTAAATAATTTTTATGTTTTATTTTGTAAATTTTATGTATGGTCCTAATTTTACAAATACATTAAGCCTTTGTATCCTAGTTTTGTAATTCTATTATGTTGTTTATATTTAAAATTATGTAACAATAATGTAAGAAAATTAGAGTCTCTATATTTTAGGTCTCATTCTGGGTCATTTTTGTCACTTTTGAAAAATTCTGTAAGTATATGGAGTGGTTCACATTCGGTACACGGTTAGGTAAAATAGGGTAGTTTATCCCAAAAAACCATGTGTCTTGTCTTGAGGAACTAGAAGTGGGTGCACAGTTGGTGTACGGTTAGTGAAAATTATACGGCCACCCTTCCAATCCAAGAGGCCCTTGATAGTGTGGGTTTTCATGGTTTTTGTATGGTTATTATAACCGGTAAGCCAAATCATACACCCCTTTTAGAATCATAGTGAGGGCATACAGTTAGGTTCATGGTTAGTACTAATAGTGTGGACTGTCCATGAAACCATGTGAATGGGTTTTTACCCCCCCCCCCCCTAAAAAACTAATTAAATTCTCTTGAACCACATTTTTAACCCTAAACACCTCCCATTTGGCCCAAAATCCATCCTTTGGAATTCATTGTCTCTTGAGGTCTGATTTTATCTTCACCAACCCCTTTCCTCTCAGATCAAGGTTTCTATGGATGTGTTTGATCACTCACATGTAAGTTGATATTATCTCCCTTTTAAATAACTATTTTTATTCTCTTTAATTAATATAGAGTGATAGATCCTCATTATATTAGTCCATATAAACATTGATTTGATTATTTTTGACTTATGGATTCCTATTTGATCTTCCTTAACTTTGATTCCTCATTGGTGGTTCCCATTTATAGTGAATGATCATTTTATCATATGAACACAAGTAAGGTGGTATTGTAATGATTTTCCCAACAGTTGAAACATTAATTTCTTGTTTGATTTGAAATTTATTTTCAAATTATTTCTATGAAATTAGATTATTTGATATTTAATTTCCAAAAAGAATTCAATTGTGAAATAAAAATCCATTTTTCAAAGGCTTTGATTAATTAGGTGGATTTTTAGAAATTAATACTTCAAAAGAGAAATGATTTGATGAAATGATATAATCATTAATATTGAAAAATAAATGGATTTAAATGAAATAATATTTTTAAAGTAATTAATTTGAAAAAAATCTATGATTTTATTTTAAAAATATAATGTCATGTTGAATCATAAAATTGGTAAATTCAATTATGAATGTTGATTTGAATTGTGATGAATTTCCTTGAACATGATTGGCTGATTGATTGATTGAATCCCATGTGATATTGGGTAGTTAGTGGGTGATTAGGAAAATAATTCTAGGACTTTGACTCCCTAGAAATGGATTGATCATGGAAACTATAACTAACCCAAGGTCAGCGTGATCTCCCCAATGGGGTGCTGATTGATTATATTGATGGTCTGAGACTTATGGAGTTACACCCCCACATTGAGCTATGATGATTGATTGAGTTTTTCAAGGATAAGAGTGCCAGAAACTAATGAAACTTAGTGATTATGAACATGTTTATTGGTTTTAATTTTATTTTGACATGTCAGTGATCATATAACTATTTATTTAATCCCTTTAATTTATGAAAATTTTAATTCAATCCTATTTTCATATATCATCCATATTCAATATTTGAAATCATGTTTTCATTGATAAATTATAAAATGATTTTACATACCTTATATTTATTTAAATTTAATCATAACTAGTTTTTTATTGGATTTACTTATGGAACATTTTATAGAATCCTACTAGGTTATATATCTCACACCCTACCTTTTCATATAGATATTTAAAGATTATGTTTTTTCAGGTCTAGTAAAAGGTAAATAACCACATGGATGTGTTAGGTGTAATTGATTCATGGGAGCATAGAGTGATGGTGGTGACTAGTGAGCTATGATCCACTCATTTCATGGATCTTTCTAAGTTTTCATCTTGTTGGGTGATGTTTCATCTTTTGGATGATGTTTTAGTTTTATATCATTATATGACTACTTAAGTAACTTTATCCTTGAAGAGTTTTTGGCATGATTAATATGTATTTTTTCTCTTTGTAAATTCTAGTTCATTGGTTTGTTATTATGTAAAAACCCTTCCATTTGGCTTCTTGTTGATGTTAGGTTCTATTCTCCAAATCGTGGGGATCAAGAACTCCCTTCAAGCTATGTAAGAGATGAATCAAGTATTATTATTCCATGGTATCTATGTCGGTTAATGAAAATCATGATGTGTTGATTTCATGATTCATCATGTGTGTGATCCAGGGCCACCCAAAATTGAAAATGTAATGGTGTGGTGGATAAGTTTCTATGAACTGTATATTTGTGATAGTTCTAGTTATACTAATTTAGGAGCATGTTTTGTTTGAGGAATATAATTTTGTGTTAACATAAAACTCTAGAATGTGATGACATTCACCTATAGTAAATGGTAAATATAAATGTTAAATATTTTCTAGAATTTCTTGTGCATGATTTGGTAATTGAAGTTTTAATAACAAACATGGAGAATTTTATTCTAGTTAAAGGGGATAGTTATAACCATAGGTTTATATTTCATTTTTATGATAATTTGTATTATCTAGTTTTTAAGTTATACATATTTATCTTAACTTGATAATGTTCATGGTAATGTTGTGCTAGTCCAAAAAATGAATATGATAAAAGCGTGATAAATATAGAGAGTTAGACATAATGCTTTGGATGTTTTAAATTTATTATGAATATAAATCTATTTAACATGGAAGATATTAAATCTTTAAATACTATAGGGGTGTATTATTTAAATTTAGTGATGTATGATAAATTAAATTTGTTAATTTATTGACCAATTTGGTTGTTTAGTTGTTAATAAAATTCTTTTTAAAAACATGATTTAAGTATAATTTGTTTTCAAATTTTTTCCATGTTTTATGATTATGTGTTCTAATTTTCATTGATATTAACTTCATTAAATTTATTTTATAGTAATCAATTTCATTAAATAAATGACGATAGTTCATAAAACATGAATTTATTTTAAAATAGGTGTTTCAATAATGAATTGGGAGTGTTTATAAAAAAATTGATGGAACCTTGTTATTAAAAATGATTATTTTTTTTTTATTTTAATGGTTTTATAATTAGTTTTATTTTTAAAAGGAAAATTGTATCATCCAACATCATAAGCCACTAAGTAGCACCCCATGAGGTTTGGTCACATTAACTCAAGTGAACCTTCTCATGCACTAGAATCTTCTGACTAGTAGTGAGTGCCTAGGGTGTGTTCATTGAGAGACTATTCCCTCATGTGTTAGAGTGTAAAATATTAGTAATATACATATGATAATCATCAAAAAAAATATGATAAGTTGTAGAATAATAATAAATCATCCAAAATAAATAAATAGGTAGAAGTTGAATCAATAAAAGATATAAAAAATGATGATGATCATGTCACATAGATATAAAAAATAAGTGACATGGGATATAGAGGAAATAGGAATATAAAACATTCTATAAAAAATAAAAAAATAAAGTTTCTACTACTAGAACCACTAGAATAGTCTCGGTCCACTTCTTACATACTCTAAACTAGTACTTATAATCAAGCACTAAAAGATGGATGCTCCAATTTTTCTAACCCTAAAATCATGAATTATTCTTAGGTATTGAGGGTGTCCTCAGCAAGGTGTGAGATATACTCAGTAGGACACCACCAACGGTGTCTAGAACAATACAGTTTGTGTATATAAAATGAGCAGTGTGCTAATAATAATAAATACAAGGAAATAAATAAAAAATACATCAGACCAGGTTCCTCATTAGTTCCTAAACGATGATACTTTCTTCTGCTGAAGCTCGGTGTCTCGGAAATAAGGTGGCCTATATAAGTATGATATAGTGTATAAATGGGTTTTCTTAAATAAAGTATCAATACTGGACCATGTAATGACCCAAACTTTCATTAATGTAAATTCCTCTTGATCTAATTAAATGTTTTATTATGGTTATATAAAATGTGAAATTCATTGGTTTTATGTTTCTAGATTTTAAAATACCATTATGAATTGTGACCGTTGCTAACATAGCCATTGAACAGTGATCATTTTATTAGTATAAATATAAGTCTTTAACAAATCCAATTTACTCAGACAAAGGAAGCGATGGCCTCATCCAGTAGAATTGCCCCATAAAAATACCATTTTTCAGAGGTCGGAAGGGAGGTGGCATCATTGTTCCTAACTCTTGACCAATCCCAAGCCGATCTTGAACATGTTAATCTTGAGCGGAACTGACTACGGGAGAAGTGGAAGTTAATATAGAGTACCACCTGAGCAATGTTATCTGATCCACCTCAAGAGTCTGTAACCATTTCACACCTTACTCATTGGTCTTATATGGGTGTTATAAGGAGTTATGTAACAATACCTTATCACTATGATTATGTGCATTATTTTGAATATAATAATGAATATATATTCATTTTATTATTATAACTTAGTAAATAGTTTTTAATGTGAAAATAGTATTTTTATAAATATTCAACTAAGAAATATATTTTGATGAATTAATGGATTTTTGAATTAAATAATATTTTAATAAAATATTATTACTATTATAAAATTATTTTTTATTAAATATAAATTATCGTATAATTTTATGAATGCAATTGTAATTTTTATTAAGGTTTGAAAGTTATTTTTTTCAAAACCCATGAAGTTTTGATAAATGTCGGTTTTTATTTTAAAAGTAAAAAATTCACATATTTAGAAAATTATTTAGTTAAAATGAATATTATTTTTGGAATCAGGATGTTGAAATTATCCAATGGTGAAATTTTCATAATTTTCTGAAACGGTCGAATTTTTGGGTAAAAATTAAATACCGTTTAAATATATAATGTGTTTTATGACATCATAATGACTCAATAGTGATGTAATAAAATACTATAAACATTATTTTCTACCAATATATTTTTTACCATTAAAATAATGTGATTTTGGTTTTGTTTGATTTATTTTACAAATCATTAGTTGACCCTTCGAGGTTTATCAAACATTTTATCTTTTTAAAATGTTTTCCATGAGAGTGTGACTCACCTTCACATAAGAAGCCCAATTATTTTAAGAATTTCGGCCATTGGCCTAATAAAATATTGTTTTACACTCCCATTTTGCAAAAACCATGGGCAGAAACCATGGGCTGGTTTGTGGTATTGATTAGTTTAATGTGTGGTGACCCAAACCTAAATAATATAGAATTCCCTCTCATTTCCTATATAAACCCACCCAAGATCCCACTTCCTCTTCACTAAAAGCCTTTGGAGTTATTCCAACCTCTTAGCTCATATCTCTATAATCATCCCAAGGTTCACCAAGCTCCCAATAATCCTATCTCAATCCTCTTCCAAGCTTTTGGGATCGCACTTCCAAATTTGGGATTTCTTCCATTCTCATTTTGTCCAATTTTATTTATGTTGTCATTCCTTTTTTTCAATTAAAAATATTGGGGTATGATTTATCACCTCCCCCATATTTCTCCCTTTATGTTTGGATGATGTGAGATCCCTTTATCTCTCATTAATTCCTCCCATGTACACCCATTATCATGCCGAAATTCCATGAGGGATTTCTCTCTCCTCTTATACATCCTAGTAATTCTTTTGTATTTTGAATCTAAATTCCATTACATTTATTGGTACATGTATCTATATGACCGCCTTAATTTCCATTTCATGTAAATATTATGATACACCCATTTCTCTCTCATCAACCATTTTTTTATGAGTTCTTATTTTACGTAGTTATGCTACCGAAATTGCACGATGATTTTCCAAGCCAGTGTCATTGTGTAGTGAATACGATTCCCATTTCTCTATAAAGGGTATTAACCTTTATGAACATTTACTTATTGATTATAAAGCTTTATTTATGTATTCCGCATCCCTTTATCATTCAATAAATGATGATTATTTATTCCATGTTGTATGATCCATGTGGCACACTTATGCATGAAATGAAATGTTTAAGAAGGGTGTGCCCTGATAGCGCTCTAATGCATTCGGTAAAGTATAGTATCATGATACATCATGTGCAATGAGTGTTGACTCATGATAATTAAAGTGAAATGAGTTTTTACTCTTGCTTCATGTGCAATGAGTATTTACTCATGCTCTATGTACAATGAGCCTTGGCTCATTCTAATTCCATGTTAAGTGTTGTTGCAACATTTCCATGTTATGATTATTAAGATATATCAAGCCTAATGTTCATGTTTCTCTTGTGCTCCGTTGATATTCCTATTTTATAACATGTATGGTATTCCTCATTTTATTAAATTTTTATTCCTTTACTGCGCTTTATAGCTCATGCTTTTCTTATTCATGTCCTCAGGTTATCCCATGCAATGCTAAGTACGAGGGAATGTAGTGGTCATGTAAAGGAGGTTTTCAATAAAGATGTTTTATTTCATGTTTTAAGTTGTTATGTAATGATACTAATCTCCAAAGACACTATACCACTTGATCATCCATGTTGTATCAAGTGGATTTTATGTAATAAATTATGTTTAAGTGTATAATAAAGAGCAGGGTTATTATAGTTGGTATCAGAGGATAGGTTTAGTTATATTTGGGATTAGGATTAGAAAACCTTAGTGAATACTTAGAGACAATAATAAGTAAAATAAAAACATCCCTAAGTATTAGTGAGTATTTATTAATTGGTTAATCAAGAAAATTCATCCCTGTCTAGTTACGATCAGGTAGAGGCAGCTCTGGCACAGATGTATCATAGGGGTAAAACCCGAAAACACTGCTTTGAGAGAGACTTGAATGGGAACCGATGGATGACAATGATCCTTGTTGTACTCTTGGTTACAACACTCCTGTGGGATATGATTTTGTAAATTCACAAGCTTAGTATAAACCATTATTAAGGGACTTAAAAAAATTCCACTAAGAATATATGTTAGAAAGTAGATCAGGGGTAACATAGATTTAAGCCTATAAATTCATAAGTTAAGGAAATAAAATCTATTTATAAGTTATCTATTTTTCAATTACCCTTTATGTGTTACCCCTAACTTCCCTTTTATTCTATCCAATGGTTGGTAATAGGAGGACTCAGGCTAACAGTCGATGTGAAGACCAATGTGATGATTGTGTTAATGAGATTCCCAATCCGATGGAAGCAAGAATTGCGAACTTTGACTTGCTTCTCTCTCAGTTAACTCAAGATTTGAATAAAAACATGGGTCAAGAGGAACGTTCAACCCCCCCCCAGAAAGAAAAATCCTTTATCGAGTGCTTCATGATACAAAAACCTCTTACTTTTAATGGATCATCTGATCCCTCAATCATCGAACAATGGATCAACTCCATTGAAATGATCTTCTTCATTATTCAATGTTCTAGACAAGAGAAGGTTCTTATGGATACTTATCATATGGAGGGTGAAGATAATAAATGGTGTAAATTGATCAAAAATACAAAGCCTGAGGAGGATATCAAGGCATTGGAATTAAAGGATTTCCAGAAGATGTTTTCTGATAAACATTTTCCACGCACCCTCCAAATTAAGATGGAAAGGGACTTCCTTGACCACAAGAAAAATGACGATGAATCTGTCTGAGCGTATGAGGAAAACATCACAAGACTTGCACGATATGCCTCTGGCTTTGTCGTTACCCATGAATTCAAGGGTGATCGCTTCTTTGGTGGGCTAAAACCTATCCTATGGAAAGTGTTGGCGATCTGTGATTTCAACAGCTATGATAAAATTGTTCGATGTGCCCTCAATGTCGAAATGGAGATCAAAGAATCTCAGGGGTATCATGGGGATAAAAAGAATAAGGTGGACTTCAATTCTAGTGGTCCTATGGATAAATCCAACAATGCTAAAAAAATCCATCACCCCACTTTCCAAAGGTGTGGAAATAATCACCCCAGAAATTGCCTGAAGGGGATGTGGAAATGCTTTAGGTGTGGAGGATAAGGGAACCTGGCAATGAACTTCTAACAAGAAAAACTTGTGGCTTCAATAGAAGAGAGGAATGCTCTGTTTAAACCTCAACGCATTGTTCTTTTCTAGAACTGAAAAGAACCAGGGCCTATTTAAAATCAGTACCCTAATACAAGGGTTTTCAGAGGCAACCAACAACCTCCGAGGCAGCAAGGGAGATATTTTTCCATCACTACTGCTGAAGTGAACCCCGAAAACAAAGTGTTGATAGGTACTCTAGTTATTCATTCAATAATAGCAAACATACTTTTTGATTCAAGTTCTATGCATTCTTTTATATCTCAAAGGTTTTGTAGAATAATCCCAACACCACCATAAATCATGGAAGTAAAGATGTCGGTGAGTACGGAAAATGGGGAAATCATTGCATCCCATAAATATAACTCCTCCCCTATTATAATATATGGATTTAATTTCCCGGTAAACCTTTTTATACTTCCTCTGGTGGAATTTAGTACAATTCTTAGCATTGATTGACTTTCCTTATATAGATCCAACATAAATTGGCATGAGAGGGAAATCACTCTCCATGTGGATAATCGACCCCCAATTCTATACAAGTGCAAGGAGGAAGATGAATCTTCTTTAGCTCCATCATCTCAAGCATGGATATTACTACCCTATGAGAACACGTATCTGGATCAGATGATTGAGTCTAAGGAGGCAACCATCCTTGAAGACATGCCTATTGTGAGGGAATTCTATGAAGTGTTTCTTGAGGAATTTCCTAGTCTTCCTCCTAGAAGGGATGTTGAATTCTCAATAGATCTTATACCTAGGGAATTTCCAATATCCAATACTCCATATATAATGGATATTTTGGAGCTTGAGGAGCTGAAAAAACAACTACAAGAGAATCTGGATAAAGGGTTTATACTCCCAAGTGCTTCACCTTGGGGTGCACCAGTCCTCTTAGTCATAAAGAAAGATGGGTCAATGCACCTTTGCATCGATTATCATGAGATTAACAAAATCATGATAAAGAACAAGTATCATCTATCACGAATTGATTACTTGTTTGATCAGATTTGTGGAGAAAAATACTTCTCCAAGTTGGATTTTCGGTCGGGTTATTATCAAGTAAGGGTGAAGAAGGAAGATATCCCCAAGACTACTTTTTGTACAAGATACGAGCACTATGAATTCGTAGTAATTCCTTTCAGACTCACTAATTCTCCAAAAATCTTCATGGACTTGATGAATAGAGTATTTAGGGATTACCTCAAAAAATTTATGGTAGTCTTTATAGATGATATTTTGATATACTCAAAAACCAAGTAGGATCATGAAGAACATCTAAGAACTGTAATAGAGACCTTACAGAAGGAGAAGCTCTATGAAAATTACAGAAAGTGTGAGTTTTGGTTGAAGGAGGTCTCATTCTTGGGTCATATCATCACAAGAAATGGGATATCTATGGATCCCTCCAAAATAGATGTAATTGAGAGATGGCTAAGGCCAACATCGGAAATCGATATTCGTAGCTTCTGGGGGTTATCTGAATATTATCGACGATTTTTGAGAAATTATCAAGATTTTCCAACCCTCTTACCTAGCTAACTTGGAAGGGAGTAAAGATTTCTTAGAGTGATGAATGTGAAGAAAGCTTCAAGGAGTTAAAAAGGAGGATTATCACTACGCCCATACTCACTTTACCCACAAGTGGAGAACTTTTTGTGGTATTCAGTGATTCTTTGAAGAAGGGCCTGGGTTGTGTGTTGATGAAAAATGAAAAATTCATTACCTATGCTTCAAGGAAATTGAAATTTCATGAGAATAATTATCCAACACATGATTTGGAGATGGCTGCGGTGATCTTCTCTTTAAAAAATTGGTGTCATTATCTATTTGCGGAGAAGTGTGAAATATATAAATATCTCAAAAGCCTCAAGTATATATTCACACAGAAAGAGTTGAACATGTGCCAATGAAGATGGTTAGAACTAATCAAAGATTATGACTGCTCAATCCATTACTAACCTAGGAAATCGAACAAGGTGGAAGATTCTTTAAGTTGAAAGGAACCATAAATTCTATCATTGATGAGAATTGAGAAGGATCCAATCTTCTTAGACATGATAAAGATGGACATGGGAATCATAAATAAGGGAAAATTATCAATCCTTTCATAAATTATTTCTCAACCATCTCTTTTGGAAAGGTAAAAGGATACTCAAAATGATGGTGTGGGAATTCAGAAGAAAGTGGAAGGTATCAGAAAATGGAAATCCTCAGAGTTCAATGTTAATGAAGAAGGAATTGTGAGATTTGGGAAAAGACTATGTGTTTCATCAAGTCCAGAGTTGAAGAAGGAACTTTTGGATGATGCACATAGTTCAAATTTCTCTATTCACACAAGAAACACAAAAATGTATCGAGATCTCCGAGATCATTATTGGTGGGATAATATGAATAAGGAGATTTCTGAGTATACATCAAAGTGCCTGGTTTGTCAACAAGTGAAGGTAGAGAGGCATAAGTGTAATGGAATGACGCAACCATTGCCTATTCCAATATGGAAATGGGAGAACATCGCTATGGATTTTTTCACTGGACATCCGAAGACATCCAAAGGCAACAATGCAATATGGGTTGTTGTGGATCGTCTTACAAAGTCTGTACACTTTATTTCAATTCATGAGGATTTCTTATTGGATCTACTGGCACATATATATATCAAGGAAGTGGTATGGATGCTTGGATTACCATTTTCTATTATATCCAATCGAGATCCAAGATTCACCTCTATGTTTTGGAAGAGTCTTCAACATGCTCTAGATACTATACTAAACTTCAGTATGGCCTATCATCCTCAAACTAATGGTCAATCTGAGGGAACTATTTAGACATTGGAGGATATGTTAAGATCGTGTTCTATGGACTTCAAAGGAGGGTGGGACTAACATCTTCCACTGGTTGAATTCTTCTACAAAAACAGTTTCCACTCAAGCATCTGAATGGCACCTTATAAAGTCCTGTATGGGAAGAGGTGAAGAACACTGTCATGTTGGGATGAATTATGTGAGCATAAGCTTCTAGGACCATAAATGGTCAAATAAATGGTGGACAAGGTGAAAACCATTCATCAGCATATCAAGGCAGCACAGAGTCGACAGAAGAGTTATGCAGATAATCATCGAGGAGACCTTGAGTTTAAATTTGGAGACATGTTATTTCTATGCATATTTCCATGGTAGATGGTCATGAGGTTTGTAAAGAAAGGGAAGTTAAGTCCTAGGTATATCGGCCCCTTCGAGATTATTGATAGTGTTGGGGTTGTGGCCTATCGACTAGCACTTCCACCTACCCTGGCCAAAGTACATGATGTCTTTCGTGTATCCCTCTTATGTAAGTACATACCAGACCCTTCACATTTACTCTCTTCAGAGGTAGTACAGCTAGAGGATGATCTTTCTTACGAGGAGCAACTAGTAAATATCTTAGATCATAGAGAAAAATTTCTATGAAATAATACAATGCCCCTCATCAAGGTGTTGTGGCGAAACCACATGATTGAATAAGTGGTGTGGGAATCGGATGAAATGTTGATGTAGAGTTTCCCACATATGTTTTAGTGTGGGAAACGGAAATTTCGACGGTGAAATTTCTTAAGGGGGAATATTGTAACGACCCAAACTTTCATTAATGGAAATTCCTCTTAATCTAATTAAATTTCTTGTTATGGTTATATAAAATGTAAACTTCATTGGTTTTATGTTTCTGGATTTTAAAATACCATTATTAATTTTGACCATTTCTAATATAGTCTTTGAATAGTTATCACATGATTAGTATAAATCTAGGGCTTTAAAAAATCCAATTTACTCATACAAAAGAAGCGATGGCCTCATCCAGTAGACTTTTCCCATATGAAGCCCATTTGTCGAATCACGGAAAGGAGGTGGAGTCATTGGGATTTGATCTTGACCAAGCCCAAGCTGAGCTTGAACATGTTAAGCTTGAGTGAAACTTACTATGGGCGAAGTGGAAGTTAATAGATATTACCACCCGAGAAATGTTATTAGAGCCACCCCAAGAGTCGGTCACCATCGCACACCTTACTCTTTGGTCTTATGTGGGTGTGATAAGGGGTTATGTAACAATACCTTAGCACTATGATTATGTGCATTATTTTTTATATAATAATGAATATACATTCATTTTATAATTGTTACTTTGTAAATAGTTTTTAAAATGAAAATAGTATTTTTAGTTAATATTCAACTAAGAAATCGATTTTGATGAATTAATGGATTTTTGAATTAAATAATATTTTAATAAAAAAATTATTATTATTATTAAATTAATTTTTATTAAATATAAATTATCTTATAATTTAATGAATGCAATTGTAATTTTTATTAAGGTTTGAAATATTTTTTTGTCAAAACCCATGAATTTTTGATAAATGCCAGTTTTTTTAAAAATTAAAAATTCACTTATTTAGAAAATTATTTAGATAAAATGAATATTATTTTCTGAATCAGTATGTCTAAATTATCCAACGGTGAAAGTTTCATAATTTTCTGAGACGGTCGAATTTTTGGGTAAAAATTAAATACTGTTTAAATATATAATGTGTTTTATGACATCATAATGACCCAATAGTGATGTAATAAAATAATATAAACATTATGTTAGGAAAATATATGTTTTACCATTAAAATAATGTTATTTTGGGTTTGTTTGATTTATTTTACAAAGCTTTAGTGAACCCTTCAAGGCTTATAAAACATTCTGTCTTTTTAGATTGTTTTCCTTGAGAGTGTGACTCACCTCCACATAAGAAATCCTATTATTTTAATAATTTAGGCCATTTTCCTTATAAAATATTGTTTTGAACTCCCCTATGGCAAAAACCATGGTAAAAACCATGGTCTTGTTTGTGTTTTTTATTAGTTTAATGTGTGGTGACCCAAACCTAAATAATAAAGAATTCTCTCTCATTACCTATATAAACCCTCCCAAGATCCCACTTCCTCTTCGCTCAAAGCCTTTTGAGTTCATCCAACCTATTCCCTCCTCTCTCTATAATCCTCCCAAGGTTCCCCAATCTCCCAATAATCCTCTCTCAATCCTCTCCCATGATTTTTAGATCGCATTCCAATTAAGGGATTTCTTCCATTCTCATTTTTTTTAATTTTATTTAAGTTGTTATGCCCTTTTTATTTCAATTAAAAAAGTTGGGGTATGATTCCTCACCTCCCACATACTTCCCTATTTATGTTTGGGTGATGGGAGATCCCATTATATCTCATTAATTCCTCCCATGTTCACCTGTTACCATGCCTAAATTCCTTGAGGGATTTATCTCTCCTCTTTTACATCCAAGTAATTCTTTTGTATTATGCCTCTAAATTCCATTAAGTTTTTTGGGAAATGTATCTATAAGACCTCCTTACTATCCATTTCATGTAAATATTATAAGACACCCCTTTATCTCTCATCAAACTTTTTTTATGAGTTCTTATTTCACGTCGTTATGCTACTGAAATTGCACTATGATTTTCCAAGCCAGTGTCATTGTGTAGTGAATACCATGCCTATTTCTCTATTAAGGGTATTCAGCTTTATGCAAATTTACTTATTGATTATAAAGCTTCATGTATGTACTAAACATCCCTTTATCATGGAATAAATTATGATAATTGATTTCATGTTGTATGATCCATGTGGCACACTTATGCATGAAATGAAATATTTAAGAAGGGTGTGCCATGATAGCGCTCTAATACATCGGGTAAAGTATAGTATCATGATACATCATGTGAAATGCGTGTTGAATCATGATAATTCAAATGAAATGATGTTTTACTCATTCTTCATGTGCAATGAGGATTTACTCCTTCTCCATGTGCAATGAGCTTTGGCTCATGTTAATTCCATGTTAAGTGTTGTTGCCACATTTCCATGTTATGATTATCATGCTTTATCAAGTCGTTATGTTCATGTTTCTATTGTGCTCCATTTATATTCCTATTGTATAACATGTATTGTATTCCTCATGTTATTCCATGTTTATTCCCTTACGGGTCTTTATAGCTCTCCCTTTTCTTATGCATGTCCTCAGGTTATCCCATGCAATGATAAGTACAAGTGAATGTAGTGTTCATATAAATGAAGTATTCAATAAAGATATTGTATTTCATGTTTAAAGTTGTTATGTAATGATTCTAAGCCCCAAATACACTATTCATCTCGATCTTTCATTTTCAATCAAGTTTAGTTTATGTAATAAATTATGTTTAAGTGTAAAATAAAGGGCAGGGTTGTTATAGACCAAGACCAAGCATGTGATTTGGCTTGGAATGTGTTCCCTTTAATTTAATAATTAATAATTTTTGGAAAAATATAGAAGGAACTTCTAGAATTTAAATTAATGGTATCATGGTCCCATCCAATTTGAACCATATCAAGCTAACCAAGTATCACACCTGGATCATAATAGATACCCAATACCATAGGACTCTATCCAATAAGATCCATAAATGGAATCCAAAATGTCACTCTCAGTATGTTGTGAAGATAAATAACCTATAATTTTTTCCTACGTATCACACGTAGGGGTCTGAGTGTCACTAGTGGCATGGTATAACCATCTTTCCACCAATCTCATCCACTGGTTCTCCACAAGGGAACTAGTATCACTCATGTGGGGGTAATGAATCTGTACAATAAGCCCATATAAGGCATACCAAGTATCACTCCCGACATATTTATCATTAATTAACAAATTATAATTGTAAATCATGATGATCCCATCTAGGTAGATTCATAAATATAATCTCAACAACTTCTCTCTGTATAAAAAGGAAGGTATGGTTTAGCTATCAAGATCTCACACCATTTCATCAATGCATTATAATCATAATATTTTAATTTAGTAAGAAAATTCATTTAATTCAATAAATTCCACAATAATATAAATCATAGGGACTAACTCATGGCCACATGTATTTGTTAATTTATATCACATTCAAATTCATTTTTTACAATGGAAAACAAACCTCAAAAGATTTTTAAACAATTTAAGGTAAATATAAAATATTCTTTTAAGGAAAGACACATCCATAGGGGTGGCTCTCATTAAGGAGATCAACCAAGGAGTTTATTTTCTCCTGTTCATGTAAATATTGGGCACAGAAAACCATATAAATTAATTTATTAAACTTTAATGATATAGTATCAGAGGATTCCATAATGTATAAAAATAGTGAATAATGTAAAACCACTAGAAATTTCAAGAAAATAAACAGACCACCTACCTTAATCCCATATCACTCTCATTGTCCTATGTGAGTCCTTTAATAAAGTTATAATGGGAGAAATTGGAATAATGGATCCATGCCCTAAAAATAAGGAATATTTTCAAACACCAGAATAGTATAGGAGATATGAAGACAAACTGTGAAAGGAAGTGAATGTATTAGGGAGTTTACTATTGCAGATCCAACACTTCTGATAGTGATGAAAAAAGGGATCGGATGAGGGAGTTATCAAAATTCCTAACTATAGAGGAGGGAGATCTCACAATGGAAGAATAAAGATACACATTTGATTGAGGAGAAAATAAAATAGGGAGATGGTTTAAAAAAAATTGTGGGAAAAATAGTGAATTCCCCTTCAAATAAGGGGTCACACTGTTTGGCTATATGGTTGGCCAAACCATGCGCTTACCATGTGCCCAACACAATCCAAGTACCCCTCTCACACAGACTAGGTGTATTATTTTACTAACCATGTGAAAGCTATGTGATATATATCTATTAAAAATTATGAAAAATAACACATTGTCATGTGTCCCTTTTTAATGGTTTTAGACAAATCATGTGGCCTCCTACTGAGTACTGATTTCCTTGTACGGATGATCTAGATAGTTATCACTAACCATGTGCTAACCATGCGGCTGATTATTCCTCCTCAAAAACTATATCTTTGGGATCTGAATGAGCCACAAACTTCTTCTGAACCACTCCTTGGTCTCTTAAGCACATTTCTAACCTAAAAATAGAGTGTTTGAACTATAACATAAGGGTATATACCTCTTTGAAATGCTGGGATATTACAACCTCCCCTCCTTAAAATAACTCATCCTAGAGTTTCCCTTCTGATGGTGGAAAAGCATAATCTGATAAAATTTTCATCCATTGAGAATATACATTGACTTCCCACTAGTAGGTCTCATCTTATACATGGTTGTAATTCCATATCACCCAGATCGGTGGAACTAACCTACCTTGGAGGGCCTTTGTGATCCCATCAATGATGCATATCGGATGCTCCTCAAAGGATATATCTGACTCAAACTCAATGACCTCGGGTTTAAACAAATGAGATGGGTCAGCATGATACCAGTGAATATGTGATACGTGGATGATTTCATGCATGGCCCGATACCTCTAATTTAATTATACCCTATATGATACCCTCCCAACTCTCTACATGATCTCTAAATTCCCTAAATAATAAGGTGATAGATTTTCCTATCTCTGAATCCATATATAACCCAGTCTAGGTGAGAACCATAGAATGACTTGATGTCCCACCTCAAACTCCAGAGGTCAGTGGTTACGATTGGTATAATACTTATTCCAAGATATCACATTATCCGTACGTTTTTGATTTAGATGTCCTTGTTTTAAAGCCTACAGAATTAGATGAGGACCCATAGTCCTGCCTTACCTACCTCTAACCAACATAGAGTTGAACATCACAACCTACAATTAACGGCCTCATAGGGATCCATCTGAATCATTTCATAAAATATGTTATTTTAGTAAAAATTGAAAATCGGTATATGTTTCTCCCAAGAACATCCAAAATCAAGAACGCACACTCATAGAATATTCTCTAACACTCATATCATTTTCTTGGACTGCCCGTCATTTTGAGCACGGTACACTGTACACAAGATCACCTATAAACCCTATGACTTCTATAGCCCCTTCAAGAACCATGATGTGAACTGGGATTCTTGGTATGATATGATGGAATGGGAAACATGATTAAGGCTCACAATCTCTCAAATATAGATTCTCCCAATATCATCAACTGAGAAGGTCTCTTGGATTGGTTTGAAGTGTTTGACCTTTGTTAACCTCTTGAATATCACCCATAGTGCCTCACTTCTTCAAAGAGATCTTAGAAGTCCCATCACAAAAATCCATGGTGATGTCATTCCATTTATACTAAGAAATGGATAGAGGATGTAGAAGTCTTGAAGGTCACTGATAATTCACCTTCACCTACGGATAGGTCTAACACCTTATGATAAAACCTATAATCTAAATATTCAAATAGGGACACCAATACTGACGGTGTACGTCTTGTTACAACTTGTTAAGGCTAGAGTGAACTACCCAAAAAGAGGCATGAGATTCCCACATCAACTCTTCCTATATGACAGAAGGCACCCACACACACCTAAAATATTGCAGGATCTCATTCACAATGATAACCTCACCAAGTGGTGGGTTCTCACCTGAGACACTCTCCCATAGAAACAATTCATTGGGATATAATAGTTTTCTCTTCTTCACCCATTCCAAAATGGAAGATGCTGCTAATAGATCTATTAAAACAGACTGACCATGATATTCTTGAACCTTTTCATGCATATCAAAAAAAATACATCAAATTCCAATCAACATTAGCCTCTTGGATGGCATGTGTCTGAGTCATTTGGCTCAATGTGTCATCCACGGCATTATTTTTTCTAAGTGTATCAACAAGCTCGAATTTGAATGAATGTAGGTTTTCTTCCCACCTATGATTCCTTAGATTCAATTCATGCTATGTGGAAATTTATTTGAGGCTTTTATGATTTTTTTAAACAAAAAAACTACTCTAAAAATAAGTAGTGCCTCTAACAGCGTAAAGAATGAACCACAACTGCTACCTCTAGGTCATGTGTATTGTAATTACGCTCATGTGGTCTCATATGGAAGGACCCGTATACTAAACATCAGTCTCCCTACATTATAACTACACCTAACCCAATTCTATAAGCATTTTAATAAACTTTATATCCTTTTCCTATATCTGGAATAATTAGGATTTGCGTTGAATTAATTCTCCCTTTCAATTGTTAAAAGGTTGTCCTGCATGAATCTAGCCATAAGAACTTCACACCCTTATTATTCAATTCCATGATAGGAACTTATAAGAAGATAATTCCTAAATGAAATTCTTGTAATAGTCATAAATCCCTAAGAAACTAGGTATTCCAAAGAAATTCTTGGGATGCCCCAAGGAGACTACAGGGCTCACCTTCTCTATGTCAATAGACACTTTTACCTCTGAAATTATATGACCTAAGAAGTGAAATATATTGATCCAAAAGTGGAATTTGTTGAGCTTCTCATATATTAGGTGATCTATTAGTGTATTAGTCATGATCTCAAGATAGTTCTCATGGTCGTGTATAGTGAGAGAATACACCAAAATGTCATCCATGAAGACTATCACAAATGAATCTAGGTACGGGTGTAAAAACATATTCATCAAGGCCATAAAGACTGTTGGTGCATTCATAAGGCCTAACGGCATAACCAAATTATCCTACAAGACATACCTAATTTATAATGTTGAATGTGGTATATCAAATGGTATCACATTAACCCGATGGTAGCCTAAGCTCAAACCAATCTTAGAGAAAATTGTCGCTCCTTAGAGCTGGTCGAAGAGGTCTTCTATCTGCGGAAATGGATAACAATTTTTAATCATAAGATGGTTCAAACATCGATAATCCATTCAATAATTTATGGTATCATCCACCTTCTTGGAGAAAAGGAAATATTAACCCCATGGAAAATTATGGGGTCATCTAAAACTCTTTTCCACTAAGTCTTCCAATATCTTATTGAGTTTATGGAGCTTAGTAGGTTCCATCCTATAAGTATGTATGGACACTAGTGCCACTCCTAGAAATATCTCAATATTGAAATATACCTCTCTAATAGGAGTTAATTAATAGAAATCATTAAGTAATAAATCCTTGAAATGTTACACATTAAGTGGAAATTCTATAAGCCACATTCCCTAATCACTCATAAAAAGGCTAACAGTCTGGGCTTTCTGCCTTCCCATCCCAGGGTTCTTGGGTTCGTCTCAACTCATATGGACATACCATTCACCCTTATTAACATAATAACTTCCCTCAGGTGATGTAAAAGACACCCTATGATGATATAAATCAACATGGTCATGTAAAGCCACAAGCCATCCCATTCGAAGAATGACCTAAAAACTATCCATCGCAAGTAAAAATAAATTCCATAAGAATAGGTACCCACCAATCTCAAGGGTAACTCCTTACACTAGCATATACTCTATAATCAGACCACTGGTAGTGTGTTGAGACTTATAACATCACATAAGTACTCTAAATTTATACCCATACTTTCTATAATTGTAGCACATATAAAGGAGTGTGAAGTACCTATATCAAATAGGGAAGAAAAAAATAAATGCTACTAGAATAGTACCTCTAACCATAGAAGTTCCTAGACTCATCTCTTCAAGATTAGGATGCACTGTATATATATTTCCTAAATCACATCCCTGATATGAAACTTGACTAAATTGGGCAGGTCTTCTCTATTGGTACTAACCCTATGAGGTATGACTGTCTTGTCTATGACCACTTTCTTACCTTGATCATTCGGTATCTGACCCACTCCTATCCTGATGTGGAGCCATGGATCTTGTACCCAAATGTAGTGTTGGTATATATCCCTTTTTACTAGGTATCAAAGGGATATTTTAGAAAAAAATGTTGAATGTGACTCATTCTGCCATATGCTCAGAAGTCGATCGAATTCCTCATGCACGGGGTCTTTTTATTCCCTAACTTACCATACGGGTGGCAGACCATAATGTTTTCAATGTGTGTCATCTGGCTGGTAGTTCCCCCACTCAACCATTGAAATGCAGTTTCCTTCTTCTAGACATTCCATCCCCTTTCCTAGAATCTAAACCACCCAGGATCACATTGCCAGATTCCCTCAAGTTTCTCTATATGATGAGGGACTATTTCACTACCTTATAAATGGTGGTTAGTATGAAAATGTTCACCTACAATCAGTTGTTATGTACAATCGCATCCTTAAATCCACTCAGAGTCATCAACTCATCACTATTCAATTTCAGAGAAAAACACTGAAGCTCAGTGAAATAAGGTAAATACTCCATCACTCACATATCACCCTACTGTAGGTGTATAAACTCTTGAGTGTGGTCTTCTATAAAATTTTTGGGGAATAAGTAGTCATAAAATGTTGTTTGGAAGCTCTCTCAGATCATACCCTGATGACTTCAAGCATGGATGATGACATCCCATAAATGTTTAGTAGAATCAAGAAGTGTATAGGTACAAATCTTGACGCTCTTCTCTCGAGGTGTATCAAAATTATGAAAGATAGATAACATGGCCCCATCCATGACTCATCATACTAAGGACCCCCAACCCCTGAGAAGGTGGGAGGACGCTGCTACTAGAATTCCTACATCATCTCTGCCATAGTAGGGGTTGGTCGTGGAGCTCCATGTATGGACCACACGAAGCAGAGTAAACTATCACAAAACTAATAATTGGTGTACAATGGAAGATCAATAGGAGGTACCTTAGGTGGAAATATTGGACGTAATATAGGGCACTCAAGGGCCACCACCTCTAGATAATTTTCTTCTTCACCTTATTAGTGTATAACTTGAGGACATCGAGGTGACATAAGTCTAGAATTTAAAATTTTGAACGTCAAATAAGATTTAATAGTATAATATAATAAACTATGAAGTAATTAGATGATATGTACACAACCATCATATAAATGAGTTACAACTCTCTGCCTTCTCCTAAAGATAGGTCTGTGAGAAATAAATCTCACAAGGATCACATAAGTACCAGTTGGCACAGCTTACTACCCACTACTTAGGTTAGGTCAGGTTCAAGGCGTCATACATCACACAAGAGGTTCTGGTATATGGAGTCTCAAATGCAGGTATATAGTAAAATGCCCTTTACTTTATAATTGGAACCACCATTTAGTGGTAACCAATTTCATTTTAAAACATTAATTTATTTAATTTAATTATTATTTATATGAATATAGATATCTTAATCCAGTTAAATGTGTCACCATTCTAAATTTATAAAGGCAGTTCTCTCTATAAATTGCAATTGGTATGTCAAGCAACTACGACCTAACCTTTTCATGCAATATCAGGATATAAAGTTTCATGTATATTTATTTAATTGAATGAGATATTATTCCCAATTTATAGAACTAAATGCATCATAAATTACAATTTTCATTAAACAGTCAAATAAACTAATATTTTAGCCCATGGAACCAGTGGTTTGTCGATTAATCATCGTATAATTAGTTGATTAAGGTTTCATTATCAGTCTATGATGGAACACACTATTTAGATTCATGTATCCACTTTGATTAATCCAATTACATTATCCCTCAAAGATATTTTAGCATATTTCGATAGATAATAATCAGGATACTAACTATATACATCAAGAAATGCATGGAGAAATTAAATGTAAAATAAAAAATGCAAGGCAAATAAGTCCTAAGTTCCATTATTAATACATGAAATGAAACCACCTTATCATGCGAGGATGATGGAATAAATCCATAATAATAATAATAATATCAATAATAATAACTTCACAAAATATGTGGGACACCCATCTATGAAATCAAAGCAATTATAACAGGCACAAACCAATAGTAACAATAACCCATCTCAAGTAATTTGGGTTTCCCTTGTACATAGGATATCTTCTCCTAGGCACAAGCTAATTTCCAAATTATAACTCATTATTGGTATCTTTTTTAATACTCAAAAATTAATATGAAAGGAAAAAATAAGATCTAATATCACTTTGTAGTGCCCCCCCCCCAGAATCAACTAAGTGGTTCCCTGAGATGGTCAGTTGAATGACCTCAAGAGCACCTCCCCTTATGATAGATACTGTTGACTATAAGCGAGGGGATAGGGTGTGTTGGTGGGGAGAATATTCCCTCATGGGTCATACTGTAGCACAATAGTAATTTAAATATGGTAATCAATAAAAAAAGAAAATTATTGGCATAATAATAATAATAAATCGTCTAAGATAAATAAACAGGTGAAAGTTAAATCAATAAAAGATACAAAAATTATGATTATGATCATGTCTTATACCTATAAAAATGAGTTACATTGGATATATGGTATATAGAAATATATCAAATTCTATAAAAAAATAAAAAAAACCAAAGCTACCAAAACTAGCATCACGGGCATAGGCTTGGTCCTATGCTCTTATACAACATCCTTTTACTTGGAATCAAGCATCAAAAGATGGACACTTCCATTTTTATACAACTGAAGTCATGAAGTCTACTTGGGTAATGAGGGTGTCCTGATTAGGGTGTAATATATACTCAGTATTCCACCACAAATGGTGTCTAGAATAATTTAATATGTGCATATAAAATGAAAATTGTTTTAATAATAATAAAGGAAAGGTAATAAATAAATAAATAAAGCACAATAGCTTCCTCATGGGTTCCCAACCGACTCTACCTACTTCTTCCAAATCCAGATGTCTCTAAAACAAGGTGACCAATAAAAGTATGATATAGTGTATAAATGGTTCATCACAAATAATGTATCAAGACTATAATAGACCTAAGAATATGATTAGTATTGGTGAATGAGTCCTTTAATTTAATAATTTAGAATTCTTATAAAAAGATTGAAGCTACCTCTAGAATTTAAATAAGCGGCATCTTGGTCCTGTCCATGGTGAACCATATCAAGGACCCCAAGTATTGCAATAGATACTCAACACAAGAGGATTCTTTCCAAGGGGATCCATAAATGGAATCCCATGTGTCACTCCCAGTATAGTGTGAAGACAAATAACCTATGAGTTTGTCCATGGAATCTCACATAGGGGTCCAAGTATCACTCGTGACATGGAATAACCATACTTCCATCTAGACCATCCATGGGGTCTCCCCTAGGGAACCGCTATCACTCCTAAGGAGGTAAATAATCCACACTTTGAGCTCATACAAGGAATACCAAGTATCTCTCTTGGCATATTTATCATTTATTGAAAAAATCTAATAGTCAATCATGATGAGACCATCCAAGTAGATCCATAAATGGAATCCCTAGTATTTCTCTTGGCCTACATGAAGGTATGGTTCATCTATCAAGATCTAATAACATTTCATCAAGGAATTATAGTCATAATACTTTAATCAAGTTATCTAATTAATTTAATTTGATAAATTCCACTATGGCGTAAAGAATAGGGTCTAAATCATGGCCACACATATTTCTTAATTTATTTCACATTCTAATTCATTTATTACAAGGGAAAAAACACCTAAAAAGGTGTTTAAACAATTTAAGGTAAATGGAAATTTGGAATTTAAGGAAAGTCATGACTATAGGGGTGGGTCTTTTCAAGGAGATCAAAAAGGTATTTATTCTCTACAATCCAGAATTGTATTGGCCCTGGAAAATAATTTAAATTAATTTATTAGAATTTAAAGAGGTTGAATCAGAGGATTCTGGAACATAGCACAATGACGCATAATATAATGACACTAGACTTTAAGGGAAAATAATTAAACCACCTACCTTAGTTCCATAGCACTCTCCTCATCCAATGTCGGTCCTTGAATTGAGATAGAATGGGATAAATTGGAAGAACATATAAATACCCTAAAAATAGGGCATATGATCTTGAACCAAAAAAGTATAGGTGATGGGAAGATAAAATATGATAGGAAGGAAGGGGATTGGGAAGATAACCATGGTGGATCCAACACTTATGATGATCATGAAAATGGATATAATATGAGGGAGTTATCAAAATCTAATGGAGGAGGGATCACTCAAAGAGGATTAATGGATCTGCATATTTTCTAGAGAATAAAAGAAAAGTGGGAGATATTTTAAAAACATTTTGAGGGAAAAATCATAAATTCCCTTTCAAATAAGGCATTGCGTGGTTTGTTCATATGGTTTTATAAATCGTGCACCAACTGTGAACCCAACACTATCTAAGTACCCCACTCATATGAGCTGGGCACACAGTTTTCCTAACCATATGCAAGCCCTCTGAAATGACTCTTATAAAAATTCTCCAACTCCTACTTGAGTGGGCATCCCTTCTCACGCGATTTTAGAAAAACTGTATATTCTCCTAATGAGTACTAAGTACCATACATGGTTGAGTCACATGATTAGCACTAACTTTTAGATAACCATTAATATCATTCAAACTCCTTAAAAAATGGAGCTTTAATCTCCTAACAATCCATGGGCTCTCCCAAACCACTTTTTAGCCTTTTAATCACATTATTAACATAAAATGAGATGGTTTAAATAGTAACATAATAGTTCAAACCTCTTTAAAAATTTGAGATGTTACAAAAAACACCTTTGTAAAAATTCCTTAGTTATGGGCATTAAATATTTTGACAAATTTTAATATAAAATGCTATTAAAGTGTTAATTCAATCATTAAAAATAAAAATTTGATTATAATTAAGTACCTATAAGAAATTAGTTATAAATGACATTAATTTCTTAAATTCTTAAACTTGTATGACTTAATCAAATTTTTCCATGAATGTCAAATAAGTAATTAAATGAAATTGATAATGAAAAATAAAAATTCAAAATTAATATAATATTCATGGAAAAAAATTGAATGACATGTCTAAGTATTTTTAGTAATGTTCCACGTGAAAAAGTTATGTTATGAGCCATGTCAAATACTATTTAAATTCTTGTGAACTAATTGTTTCTGAATGGTGATTTCTACTCTAGAGTTTATATATTCTACAATGAATAATTGACATTGTTTTTTTATTGGTTTTTCTATGGTTGTTTATGAATCCTTTATTATGATTTGTGTGACTTTAATTAGGAATGAGATTTTTGGATGCACACTCATTATCTTTAGAGTTTCACCAATTGAATTGTGATATATTTTATATATATGTATGATTTGTTTATGGTGATTTAATAGAATGTTTTGATTATTTCACCCACTTGAAATCTTATTGATGGCCTTGACCATGATCTAGAGGTATATCCCCCAATAGTGTTCTTCGATACCTGATGATGATGAGTTATAATTTTATTTAATATGATGTGATGTTCAATAATTTTTTGATAGCGAGATCCTTTAGATCTATCTCACGGGATGGAAAATTCTTATTTCTTTACCATCCTCTTTAGGTTTAGTTTTAAATTCTATAAGATGAGAATTGTTTGAGAGGTATCTAAAATAATGTCTCATATTTTCCTAGAGTCTTTACTTATTAATTTTGTGTTTTTGGTATATATGAGGGATTTTCATAATTAGAAGAGTTGTTTTAAAATGGTTAGGAAAATTAAGAAATAAATTTAAAATCTTTAAAATCTATTTTGGAATATATTGAATTAATATGGGATGTTCAATGTGATTTAAAAAAATAAAGTAAATTTTTAATTTTTGGAATAATAATATTTTTTATACCTTTCTATTTATAAGTTTTATTAAATGTATTTTAATTATTTTTAATTTTTTTTACTGTTGTGTGCCTCACCATCTTTGTGTGTAGGTAAAATAGCTCACATTAAGGTAAGCATGATTTTAGTCTGATCACATAAAGAAAAGTGTTATCTCGAGTATAGATATTTTGGAAGCTCACGTAATGTTATTGATAGTTTTTATATGTTTTGTAAGGGTAGTTACAAACTCATGTAACTATAGGAAATTTAATAAAGGTAAGACATATATTCTATATTTGTTTAAGGGTTATCTTTTTTGTTGTGTAAAGTTATGTTGGGGGATTTAAAGTCTATGTCAGTATAGTTTTCTTACAGTGCAAGGGTATACTAGGAGTACCCTCGCATGAGAGATACCTTTTTCAGAAGAGTAAACCCGTGTTTCCCAAAATCTTCACCCTTACCTATGTAAAGGTGACTCCATGAATATTATTATATTATTTTCTTCCTTGTAACGTAAGAAAATAAATATCAAGGGAAGAAAAGTGTTTTTTTAAAGATAATAAATAATTCTAATTGAATATATAAAGTAATAGAAGTATAAAAATATGATTGATGTTATTAAAAAAATTAATTAATATGTAATGATTATGTTAAAATATGATAATTAATGTGATCCTTCCACTCTTCCTTATTTGTAATGAAACAATTGAGAATTTATTGGGTATTAAGTTAGATGGTGGTTGGAACATGTTGTGTGTGTATTTTAATATACATAAAATACCTATTTCCTTCTCAATTATTTATTCCTCATGTTTCACCTTTGAGAATTTCACAACCAGATAGTGAGTGGGGGAAACTATTGAATTCCTTGGAGTAATGTCAGCTCTCGGCTTCAGTATTCCATAGTAAGTTCTATGTTATGAAAAACCTTGTCTCTATTCTTCTAATATGTGTAGTGATATGCATACATCATGAATTACATATTTTAATTATATTTTGGGAATCTGAATACTTATCCTTATCTATGTTAAAGTGTGGGGAATAGGGCTTTAGTTTTTGTGTTTAAATGGGCGGGATCAATTATAAAAATATATTGAATCATGAAATTAAATAAACACAATTAAATAACTTGTGGAAATTTATGAATATTATCTTATGATATTAAATAATAACAAAGGAGATGATGTAGAGGATGATAATCGTATGCTCAAAATATATTATTCCAAATTCTAAAAAATACATGTAGTGGTATTTTTTGATACCGTTATTAATATTTTCAAAATTATGGAAGTAGAAACGATTCACATTCTACAATTTAAATTATTAGATTTATTTTTTATTGAAAATTATCGAAGAGATAGGAACTGTAATCACATGTATATTCTCATTATTATTTTATTTCAATTACTAAAAATCACATGTTGTAGTTTATTATTATTATTCGATCATAAGAAATAAATAATTGAAATGGGAGTTTATCATATGTTTCACTACTCTTAATTCTTGATGGAATTATTATCATATATTGTAGATATAATATTTGACAATATGTGAACATAAGATATGTAGTAAGAATAATAACATATTATGTATTAGTTTATTATCAACATTTCATATTGGGAAATGAAGAATTTAAATATGAAGTATTTTCACATGCACTTGATAATCATTATTTTTTTATGTTAAAGAAACTAGGTGATAAAAATTTAGGATTTTGTGATTTCATGTTAATTTAAATATTATTGAAATTTCCTCGTGAATTACTAGATATTTCTCTATCTATAAAATGTTTTGTTATTATTATTATGTATCATATTGATATTCTTGGAAATTTGATAAATTACATGAATCCATAAAGAAGAAATTTTATAATAGGGGTGGCATGATTAATTTATTACTGTTCATATTGAATATTTATGAAATATAAAATATTTATCAAAGCATGTTTATGGATTATTTTTAGCTATTGTTAGTTATTTATATAAGGTTAATTCTTAATAATAACCTAAAAATAATTAATTTTTTAATTCAAGATGGTTATGAATCATATGTTCTCAATGATAATTTCTTTTATCTGATAAATCCCATCCATGCTTGAAAATATTTTGTAAGACTTAATGTGAAGGGCCTAGTTTCCACTTCAACTTTTGTGATGAAAATTAATATTTTTTTGGTGTGTTTGAACCCTCTTGGTAATTAGAGGCTTTATGTGATATATTTATAACCTAGTATATTTGGAAGGCTATATGAGGATTGTGTGGGATTGACCAGTGATATATTGTGATTGATGTTAGTTATGTTGGTATATATTGCATTATGTTCAATAATTTCAAGAATAAATTTGGGTGGATAGGTTGAGTTGATATCTAGGCTTGCTCATCGAATTACATGTGACATTTTATTCATGGTTGGATGGATAGATTTTTCTTGATATAGTTGTTAACCTCCAGTTTTAGTTGATTATTCATGGAAAGTGCATCTTTACCAGTGGAATCCTGGGATGATTCCTAGAGTACCTAGTAATTAGTAAATTTACATGAATTAATAAATAATAGGTATGGTTCTTGATGATTATAGATGATGTTGACATAATTGAGAAAAAATAAAATTATGGTATCAAAGGCACTTTGATAAGTAGATTAAAGTAAATGGATATATAATAACATTAATTAATTTATGGTTGATAAAAAATTAATACTATACTTTGATGATTGCATTCTTACATGATATATATACCTTATAAGTGGAAGGATGGTGTCTTATGTTAAAATAGTTTCAGATGGGTCTAAGGATTGGTAGTTTTCCTTAGTGTGGTTGTGTGTGAAATACATAATATTTTATAATTTTATACACTTCACAACCTGATTCATTAGGGAAACTGACACATATAAATTCTTGGTGGTGTTTTTTCAAAAATCAATAATGGTGAGTGAATGTGTGCTTGACATCTCCCTCTCCCCCACTCTCCCATCATATGTAGTATCATTTGTGGGTATATCTAGGCTATGACATCTTGATGTGTAGGGTATCAAATCACATTGGTTGTGATGGATCTTAGTACTACTAAAAATTTATGTGCAGACTTTAATTATTTGAGGATATATCACATAATTATATTTGTATGGGGTGATAGTGGTTTACCTAGGGTTTAATTGCATGGGTTTTAGTTTAATGAGGTGTAATGAATTTATATGGGATGTAGTGGATTCAAGACTAACACTTGATTATAGATGAGAAGATTATGATGTGGATTTGGATGTGATATATTGCATGAGATTCATGGTGATATGGTGATGTTATACAAGGTATGAAAGGAATTCTAAAATTACTTGGTTAGGGAAGGATGATTTATGAAACAGATGGGGGCTCTGAATGTGGGGCATTATGGAATGGGAGTGAAAAATCATTAGGAAAGTTAAAGTGTGGTGCCATAATTTTATATATATATGTGTGTGTGTGTGTCTATGTGTGTGTGATTTTATATGGATTCATTTACTTCTTTGTGTTACATGGTGAGATAGCCTTGTTGAGGATGGGAAATCAATTTAAATAAATAGTTTAATAGTTGTATTGATTTATTTAATCATTGGTCTTTAAGATACTTCTTTCACACTTTTTCATGTTTGGTTTCATGGAGGATCCTATTTAATATTCATATTATTCTAACCCTTGTATATATAAACTTTTTATAAGGATCATGGGAGTTGTATGCATAACAAGATAGACATTATGAGTTCAAGGAGATTTTCAGGAGCTGTTAGGGATTCATGGTCACTACCAAGGATTTAATTTAGTATTTCAGTTGTAGAATATGTGTCAACATTTTATGACATTTCATTCATGTATTGATCTTATCATCTATGGTATAGTGATTTTTTTATTTATGATATGGATTTTTTTATGGCTTTCCTTCTTATCTCTTATCACTAAACATATATTGAGTAAAATTCATTTTATTTGTGTGTTATTATACCCTCAGTGTTAGTCACTAACTCATGGCCTATTGTAGGTGGGTTTGGGAATCGAGGCTCATCAATGAAGATGACCTAGGAGGGGAACCAGTGGGGGTGATTCATTAAATTACAATAAATTAAATTCAAATAAAAAATTAAGATGGTGGAACAGGATCCCTTATGATGGAATGGTAAAAACATATGAAAAGGGTAATATGAGAAGGATTTAAAAATCTTTCATGGAGATAAGATAAAATAATTGATGTTATAAAAGAAATAAATGTATATCACCAACTAAAAAGAAATATAATGAGTTTTTATTACTAAATTACTTCAATATAAAGTTAATATGAGAAGAATAAAATCTCTTAACAATCTTAAGTTTCATGTCTTAGATACAGACCATCAAACCACCAAAAATCATTAATATTTAGAAGAGGGCTATGGAAGAGACTTTAGATGACTAATCCTTCTTAAAGCCTTTCTTATTTCATTCTTGGGTGTTTGGTGGATAAAGAGAGTTTTCATATTATTAAAATTTTATTTATACTTTTTTTACAATTTTTTAGTATAATTTTAAGTGATTAAATATTTTTATATGTAATATGGTATTTTAGAAAAAAATAATAAATCCATTTCATTATTATTCATATGGTTATTTTATTGTAATTTAATTATTTTTAATGTTAATCTTAACCTTATGAATACCCCACCCCATGCATGTATGTAAACTTTATTTACCATTACACAGCTGATTTTCCTTTCGTTTCTTCATTGTAGTTCTATAGTGTATAAATGTAATTTTGGGTTTTGAGTAGCTATATAAAGGTATGAATCTGGATTTGAGCTCAAGTAAGGGTAACCCTGTGATTTCATTAACTTTGTTAAGTTATTCCCACTCATGTTATGGTACCAAAGGACTTCAAAATATCATGTTACGGTACTTATAACCTCATTTAAGGGTAGTGAAATTACATCAAGGTACTTGAAAATTTATGAGCATCATTTATGTTTATAATTTTGTAAGGCTACTTGTGTGACTTTGATTAAATCACATGTCCAGGTTGTTTTTATGAGATCAATAATAGTGTTTCATACTACCCTTATACTGTGTACCCCTCTCATGTGTAGTGATCATTTTATGTATTTAAAAAATATATTTCTTCCAGAATCATTTTACATATCATTTTTTATTGAAAATGGGGGTTTCGAGCTAAAAACATGGGAATATTGGGTGAAAGAATGATTTTACTGAGAAATGATATTTCATTCCTTAGTTCTATTTTTAACTAGAATATTAATGTAAATTGATATTGGAATATTGAAATAAATATATAAAAACTAAATAATATCATTATATTTAAAGGTAAGATTAAATGCATGAATAGTGGTTTTGAAATTAATGAGTATTTTACTCTTCTTTTATTATAATGAAATGGATGAAAATTTATGATATTTTAATGAATTATTGGGTGGTTGAGAGATCAATTGTGCATTTTTTTAAATAATACAAACTTTTATTCACTCTCTCAGTCTATCATTTTCTTTCCTCTAATTTCCACTTCGAGCGCAAGATGATTATAACCACTCCCTTGGATTTTGTAGGTATTTTATATAAAGTTCTATCACTTGGATTTCAAATATCTACCACTATTTTTCCCAGTTGAGTTCTCCTATGAATCCCTAGTTATCCAAACATCTCTGTATTTCTCCTTATATGAAACATGTAATCAGTATAATCCTTGGTTGGGGATTTTTTATCTCTCTTCTATTTTTTGTGAAAGTTTGGATTAATCATGTTGATTTCTCCTTCTTTAAATATATGTGATAAATTATAAAGAAGATGAAATATATAAAATAAAGGAATAAAGTAAAAGTTTTCATTCATTGACTTTATTATAATTATTTCTTGAATTGAAATAAAAGAATCTAAATGGTTGATGATCATGTGATGTAGATAAATAATACTTAATATTAATGTAATAAATTGTAGTTGTGAAATGCATGTTTTTATGTAATATTTTGATAATGAATGCTATTAATTTTTTGATAGTTTAGTATTCAGATATTGTGATATAATATTTTAATATCATATATAAGAGTCTTCATAATTTTATAGATGTTAAGATGAAAAAATAAAGAATCATATGTATTGAGTCTTTTAGCGACCTTTGGTTGATGAGTTTGATCAGTTTGTTTTCAATTATTGGGATCTTCCGGAGCGTGCGGTATTCTGTTTAATCGATAGAAGGAATTTGATTATTCGGTTTGAGATGGAGGCTGATCTGATTACTACCTGGTCCAGAGCCCCTTGACGATGCAATAGAGACCCATTTTATCTATTTCGATGGAGTCTCGACTTTCACATGTGGAGTGATCCCTCAACAATGGTGACATGGGTGAGTCTCCCTAGTCTTCCACTTTCTTTCCAAAATCCATCCATTATGTGTGATATTTGAAACATTATAGGAAAATACCTTTGTTCTGATCGTTGAACGGAGGTGGTATGTCATCCCATCTATCCACGGATCTGTGTTGAGATCAATGTTGCACGGCTGCCTGTGAATTGGGTTTGGATCACTGATGGGAAGGACTTTTCATGGAAGCAGGATGTAAGATTTGAATCTTGGATGCTTTATTGTGTTTCTTGTGGCCAATTTGGACACGTAGAAATGGTCTGTCATAGCAATGGCTCGATTGGGGCTACACAAGGGGAAATGAGGATGGGCATTGGTTAAAGTGGTGTACCTGATTTGGCTTTTCCACTTTTGAGGGTTCCACCGAGAAGCATTTGGCTAAGACATGAACCTCTGGAAGGCTCTCAAAAGTTGGGAGTATGTGTGGACGCGATGTCCATTGGAAAGATAGTGGATGAGGAGCATCCTTTGGTAAATTTGGTTGAGGAAATGGAGTATATTAGACCTACAAAGACTAATGGTGGTTATGTTCCTAAGGAGTAGGTGCGGAGGCCACAGGACCCAACGATTAGGCAGGTTTTCAATAATATAAGGTGTGATCTTGGAATTGAGAAGGAACTCTCAATGGAAGATTCTTCGAATTTTTGTTCTTCATGGCTAGAACTTGTGAATGGAGAGGATTTGGATCTTGATGCTTCTGAGGATGGTGCAATATTGGGATATTTTGATGTCTATGTTGAGTTGTTTCAAGGGAAGGAAGATGGTGATGGAGGTGTGATAATCATTGTTTCCACTGGTAATTCCTTTCAAGACTGGGATTATTAGAGTACCTCTCATGTTGAGGAAGGTACTCCATTGAATGAAGGTGGTAGAAAGAATTCAATTACTGTTGAAGATTCAATGAAGTAGGGGGGCCATTATGCTCATGAGTTCGTGGAACAGCCACATTTTCTGGTTAGGATGGATACTAACAGTCATTTTCAGCAGGAGTGGGGAGAAAATGAGGGTAACCGATAGGTGCACATCTCTAGAAAATTGGGGGACATCTCTGATAGTGTCAAGGAGAATGTTGGCATCATGGTTTGGCCCTCATAAAGTGACATTGTTCAGGGTGGGAAGAAGAATATGTTCGGGAATGCGGGATCCAAGATTTCCCCAACATGAAGAAGGCCGAAGAGAGACTATTCTTATCTGCCAAAGCCGGTGTCCACCAGGTCTTTTGTTAGGAAGGTATGCGGGGCATCCTCTAGCATGACAAAGGGAATATAGTATTCTACAGAGTTTATATCTTTGGAAAATTTGAATCTTAGAATGATGTATGCCAAGATTCTGAATTATTGCGAAAGATCAGATTGGGAATCGGCTACTTTGGAGGAAACAATCTATCATGGATGTGGTGACGGGTATGAATTTTATGATCTTTAGTTGTTTTCTTGCCTTCCAATTTTTTCTTGGTTCACTTTTCTTTTATTTCAATAAATGGTCAGTGGCTTTGACTCTAACTGAGATTTTCTGGTATAGGTTTTGATTGTTGTTGTTGTTTAGAATGGTTGATTTTCATGAAAATGGATAAACAACAAAAAAGTAAAATGATTTAATATTTAATAAATTATTTATGAAAATTATTTATGAAAATTATTTAACATCTCCCTTGACTATTTATGTAATATAAATACATTATAGAAAGACTATTTATAGATAATTCCTAGCCATATTTATCTATTTATTGTTGGATTTTTTTTCTAAAATCATAGGCATAATAATAAGTTAATTTAATATGTTAAAAATTGGGTTGTTTTCATAAGATAATTTGTTGGTTAAAGTGAGATCATCCTTATTGTTTATTGTATGTTTTAATGCCTTTATGTTTTTCCATAGTTTCCATTAGAATTTTATTTTTGAATTCATTGTGTTACCAAGTATGTATGATCTAGAATATAATATTCCTTTATGTGATTTGTTGATAACTTGTTATGGTTGGTATATATGGTGAGTAATGGGTTGGATTTCCCTGGACAATAACGGTGATTGATTCTAGTGATAGTGGGAAGTAATTTATTATGTTAAATGGTGTTAGTAATGACATAGAGGAAGGTGGGATGTGTTGAGATTTGGGTCTTCTCATTGATTTATTCTTGGTGGTTTCTTATTATGGCATGATTTTCATATATAAGTTTGTTATGGTTCAAAAATACATTATGTAGTCAGTTTCTACACTGAAAGTGTATCTTTTGGGGGTATCTTATGATGATTCATAGAATCCCTATAAATTATAGAATTTAAAATGAATTAATGATGAACCGAGAGGGTTCTTGATGATTATAGATGATGATGTCATACAGGATTAGTGATAAATATAACATAGAAATTATGGTGTCAAATGATCTTTTATTAGAAAATTAATGTTTTAATCATGGAAATGATTACCGAATAATATTAAAAAATTAATTGATGATTAATAATTAATAATAAATCTTGATGCTCGGGTGCATGTGTAATATCTATTCCTTAGTAGAGGAATCCATGTGTCTTGAGAGACATTTTAAGAAGATGAGTGTAAGGATAGTTAGTTAACCTTAGTGTGATTAAGTGAAATATGTTCTTATATTTTCATATTTCAGATGATTCATAACCCTAGATGGTAGGTTAACCATCTCCCAAATGTTTTGAGCAATGTTTACCATAAACATCTTGGTTAGTGAGGGAATGGATGGATAACTATCCCCTATCCCTTGATCCCCCTTAATCTGTAGAATATTATGTAGTCATTCTTGGGCTATAACTGTAGTTCCCCCAAACCTTTTATAAAATTTATTAAATGATTTTGAACCTAAATTTCTATCAAATACAAACCAAGGATTGAAAATCCTAGTTTCTTTGGAAGACTAGCTACATAATTTTATAACATGAAAATAAAAAGAAAATTCTTTATTTTACGCTTTATAATGATCTCCTTACTTCTGTATAGCTCCTAAAACTACATAGGATAGCCTCGGGAATAAATAGACCAAAGGGGTGAGCTAAAACCCAATTAAGGGAATAAACATGGAAATGAGTCATAAAAAATGAGTCAAAAGTCATAACATGATAAAATAAAAGGCATGGATCAAGAATAATCATATGGAGTCATAACATAAAGAACATGGAATAATAAGATCATGGAAATATATAAATATGGCAGATAAATATAACATGACATAAACATGAGTTAAGGATAACTCCTAAGATAATATCACGTGGTGGACAAAGTCCCGTAATGGATTAAGTTTACTCCATAATCCCATACATATCACCTCATGATACTATAATATTACCCAATGCATTGGAGTGTTATATAGGTTCACCCATCAAAACATATTCATGTGTATTTTTTCCACGTAAAGAAATAAAATATGAGGCATAAACATATGGATTACCCATTGAAAGAAATGGGTTTCATAAAATTATCCAAAGGTATAACCGAAGGGTGTATCATAATCATTTTCATTAAATAAATGATTAAATAATTCTTGGACAATAAAAAATATAAGAAAAAATAATCAAATATCTTGATAAATGAAGTCCAACTGAAGGGAATACGTGAAAAGAGAAATGTTGTTGCAAAAGTACATCTTAAGACAAGATTTTATGAAAATGGGTAACGTGTCTTTAAAAAGGGTAAAGGCATAATAATTTTCTTAAAACTATGATATTATCTAAAACAATTTCCATAATAAAATTAGTTATTTCAGAAAATATTTATGGCTTAAAACATTTTAAGGAGTGTACTTTTAAAGGTGTGATAAACAGAGAAGATTTCTTTAATTGGGTTTGCTTATAAAGAATAATTGAGAAGGTAAACCTTTAAGAAATGTATTTACCCATAAAATATATATTAAATGAACTTAGTATATATGTGTGGGAAATATATAAAGAATAAAGAATTTTTATATAACAATAATTAAGAGATAAATAGAGGTAAAATGAGACAAATCACAACCCAGAGAAAATAGGGAGGTTCAGAGAGATCCCTTACCTTATGTTCTAGAAATGTTATGCACTTGAACTTAATGTCATGAATAACCAAATTAGATTTAGTAATTACATAATTAATAACCCTTTATATTTATATTTTATTTGATATTATTTTTATGTTTATTAATGGACATTTCAATGAGATATAAAGTTCAATTATATTGTTCTGGGAGCATTCTTTTAATAGTTTCATGGTCGGATCACTTGTGTTTAATTATGGAATTTCTTAAAGAATGGGACTAAAACTATAAAAGTGAAATTAAATGGTATTAATGTACTTAAATAAATATAAAAAGTCTCAAATTTACATATGTTTTCTGATATAGGGATGGTTCATTGAGTAAAAATGTTACCATTGCGTGGTTAGTACATTTATGAGGCTTTATTGACCATCACAAATTAGTTTCAGTTTATTTAATATTATGTCTATATATTAGTTCAAAAACATGAAATAAGTTATTATATACTATTTACCATATTATTTAACAATAATAATAGTTTTATGACCATCCTTGATGCATTAATGGAAAAAAACTCATAATCCACATAGACGGTTAACCGATATAATATGGACAATTGTTTCATTCTTAGAATAAGATGAGGAAAGAAGTGTATTGACGGTATATATTCCATTACCACCATGATATTTCTTTATATATATGATACTATAGTAATTAATTAATTTTTTACAAGGGAGGTGAGGGTAAGGTAAAAGAAGAATAGAATATAAAAGAGGTAAAGTGAGAATATTAACTCTTAAATTATGCCCCTTTTAAATACTCCATATTGAACTTGGAATTGGTATCTTTATGAAATAATTATCACTAGGGCATGGGGGAGAGGATTGGGAAGGATTTTTGGCTGAATATTTGTAGTATTCAGGGCTTAGACTACGTGAAGAGAAGGGGTGATGAGAGGTGGTATTTATAAGGGGAGGAGAGGGTAGTTTTAGAATATTATATTCATTAGTTTTTTATTTTGGATCAATAATGTAAATAAAATTGATTATCTTTACTATATATATTAAATGGTTCCTATGAGTTTTATCTAATGTGTTCTTACATCATCCATCACTAAAAAATCATGTATTTAGATTATAATGATAAATATCTTAATTTATAGTATTTAACTGTTCAACAAAAATTAAAATATTTTAGAAAAATACCACAAAATAAACCTAACCATTTCTTAACTTTTATACCTAAAAAATAAAATATGTTTTATGAAAAAAAACTATATTTTATAAATTTAATTTTTAATTAAAATTCTCTTTTATTTGAAAATTTTTAATTTGAATATTATGATCGGTTCTCTGACCCTTTGAAAAATTACTTATTATAGAATAAAATTATATTATCCTTATAATAAAACATAATATTAATTTATAAACACATTTTATGAAAATAAACTTTTAAATCATTGTATTTATTATAATAATTCAAACAAACCATATATGTTTTAAAAAAATTCAAACACTTATTTTGTAATTTTAAAAATAATTACTTACATTTATTATTATATAAATATGTTATACATTAATTTTATAAGATACATAAATACTATTTTACACATAAATAGTTGATCATGTTATTCTAATGAATAGGTTACTTTTTATAATGATCAAGTTTCTATTCTAGTGGTCATATTTTTAATAGTCATATGGGTTCCCTACTCTCTACAAATACCTATTATTTCATTCATTCCTCATTCAATTATATTTTCTCCCAAGGTTATATATATTTTAATTTTCACAATTTATATTTCATTACTAATATTCAACATCATTTTTAATAGTGTTTTTTATGAGTGGTATTATTCTATGGGATCAAAAATATCAAAATTTTCTTATTCTTATTGTCTTATTTTCAATTTATTATCCCATTTTAATAATTTCAATTAATATGGAAATATTTCTTCTCTAAATTTAGAGTTAAATTTATTGTAATATTTTTTTTGGTTTCATCATGTGGTACATGTGAATTATATTATATTTTATTAATAAATGTAACACGGTTATATTTTCATAAGGAAATTTCTATTAATAAAATTATAGGTCATCGCATTCTTCCCCCTTAATAAATATTTCTGTAAAAAATTAATTTTAAATACTAATGAAAAACTAATTGGGGGTACTTGTACTTTATTGCTTCCTCCAATTCCAAAATTACATCTTCGTATTTATGGTTGACCCATAGTATTTTGACCAGTTGAGTGGTCTTGTTGTGTAAAACATTATCTCTATAATCCATGATCTTCACCAGATACTCCTTATAAGAGAGATCATTTTCTGATTTTACAAATTATAAATTTAGTACATATGATGGATCTAGTATGTACTTCCTTAAGATTGAAACTAGGAATACATCATGCACTTTAGAAAGGGTCGGTGGGAGTTCTAGTTAGTATGCCACACCTCTAACATGGTCAAGAATCTCAAATTTGCTGATGTACCTAGGAATTAGATTTCCCTTCTTCCCAAGTCTCATTAATATCTTTTATGGTGGTATCTGGAGGAATATCCTATCTATAACCTAAAACTCCAATTATCATGAATGATTTTTAACATAGATCATCTATCAGATTTGAGGATCCTTGATTTGATTCTTAATAGTATTGACCTTTTCTGCCATTTACTCGACCATTTTAGGTCCCAGTAACTTGCATTCACCAAATTCATCGAATCATGTGGGTGTGCTATATCTCTTCCCAAAAATGGATTTATATGGATACATTTGGATTCTTTAGTGGAAACTATTATTTTATGAAAACTTGACCAATAGAATGGGTTGGTATCATCTACCTTTGAAGTCCATGGATCATCCCCTTAACATGCCTTCTAGTGTTTGTATATTCTACACATATTGGCCATCATTTTTGGGGTGACAAGTCATAATGAAGTTTAAAACAATGTTTAGATCATGTTAGAGGCTCTTACAGAACATGAAAGTGAATCTCATATCTCGATTGGATATAATAAATCCTGGAAATACACACATACTCAACAATTATATGATTTATATAAATTCAATTTGATTGAGATAGAAGAATTATTGAATTGTAATGAAGTGAGCAGTCATTGTAAGAAGATCCCCCATAAACCATATAGCATTATTTCCTCTAGATATATTTGGAAGACTAATGACAAAGCCCAAGGTGATGTTTTCTCATTTATATATTGTTATGGGTAATGATTGCATCATCCCCTTATAATTTTTTCTTTATACCTTCTATTTATGACATATGAGGAACATAGATGAATACTCCATGATCTCTTTCTACATATTGTCCCACTAGTAGTGCTTTTATATATCATGATAGTTCTTCATGATCCCTGGGTGGATGTAGAAGGTCAATCTATGTGCATCGTTCAAAATATCCTTATTTATCTTAGGATTTGATGGTACACATAGTCATGAAACAAATCTTATAGATCCTTCCTCATCAATTTTATCTCTACGTATTTCCCATTTCTAGTTTCATACGCTTTCTTATAAATTTCAACAAAATATCTTCGAGAATACTTTATGATTTACATAAGGGATGGTTGGGAAATTATTTTTTGAAAGGAAAGATTATTTTCCTTACATTATGATTCCCATGTCCATCCTTTACAAGTATAAGAAGATTGGATCCCTATAAATTATTACCATTGAAAAGTGTGTAGTATCCTTTCTACTTAGAGAATCAGCCACTTTATTTTCTTTCCCAGGATGGTAGTGGATTGAGTAGTCATAATATTTGATAATATCTAACGATATTATTTGGTAAATAATAATCATCTCCTATGTGAATATATATTTTAAGCTCTTATGATTTCTATATATCTCACACTTCTCCCAACAAATTTAATTCCATCATATCTGTAATGAAAAGATTACGGCTTCCAAATTCAAATCATGTGTGGGATAGTTATCCACAAGAAATTTCAACTACCTTTAGGAATAGTTTATCACTCTATCATTTTTAATCAGTAAATATTCTAATCCCTTCTTTGAAGAAACATTATATACCATGAATATTTCTCCACTTTTGGGTAGTGTAAGTATGAGTGCAGTGATAAGCCTCTTTTTCAACACTTCAAGGAACTATTCACATTCACTGGTCCAGACACACTTTACTCCCTTCTGATTCATACTGGTAAGTGTGTTTTAAAATTGAGATAATTTTCACAAAAAAAATTAGTACCCATAAAGTCTAAGAAAACTATGAATCTCAATTACATAGGTTATCCAAGGTCAGCCTTCCATTTCCTTTATCTTATAAGGGTCCAAATATATCCATTTTTTGGTGATACCATTCTTAAATAATGATATTTACTCCATCAAAAAAACATATTCATAATTATTTTCATATATATTTTCCTTTTGAAAAGTATTTATCATAGTTTTCAAATTCTCCTCATGCTCCTCTGTGCTTTTAGAGTATGTTAGAATATCATCTGTAAAGACTATTAAAAAATTCATGGTAATATATAAATATTCTATTCATTAAGATCATAAATATTGTTATAGAATTAGTGAGTCTAAGAGGCATCACTATGAACTCATAGTTCACATAACTTTTTAGAAAGTTAGTTTTTGGAATATCTTCCTTCTTCACCTTTAATTGGTGATATCTCGACCGAAGGTCCAACTTAGAGAAATAATAGTCCCCACATAGTTGATTGAAAAAATCACATAACCTTGGTAGGGGAAACTTGTTCTTTATCATTATTCTATTGAGATAATGAAAATCAAGTCAGTAGTACATTGACTCATCCTTGTTCTTGAAAAAGTAGACTGGCGCACCACTCAATGAAGCACTCAAGCATATAAAACCCCATTCTATATTCTCTTTTAACTGCTTCATCAGTTATTTTAACTCAATGGTGTCCATTATTTGGGGATTTTTGGATATGTAAATAGACATAGGTATATGTTCAATTGATAAATCACCCTATTATTCAGGAGGAAGACCATACAATTCTTCAAGAAACACATTTGTGTAGTCCTTCAAAATGGGCATGTCATCAAGCATGATCTTATCCTTGGTCTCGATCATTTGAACTAGATAAGATTTCTCATATGTAAATAATATATACACTTGAGAGGATTATTAAAAAGGATATTCATCTACATACTTTAACTGTATAAAATCAAAGTATGCCTCTAGATTTTAAGAGAGTTCTCCCTCTCCTGACAGTTGATGTTGTATTTATATAATGATATTTAATCCATTCACAATATAGAATCAAAATCCACAAATAAAAGTAAGATGATATTTTATGGGAGGTTCAATATACAAGAATTGACTGGGGAGGATTCATATACTTGATATTCAATAATTTCCCCATTTTATTTTCTCACAGATAACTCAACCTCCATATTTTGAGGCTTTTTTGAATAGTTTTACTAAACTTTCAAGATATGGAAAAAAATTAGAACCAGAATCAAATAATACATATTCAATTATTGAATTAATAACTATAATACCAATCACCACATCATTATTAAGATCCAAATCAGCAATAGTGATTGAATATACCCTTCATTTATTCCTTGGAGGTTGTTGCCATCGATTGTCTCTGATTTCCCTTGGCCTAGTTAATTGTCTCATAAAATTCCAATGTTCCTTGCAATTGGGACACTATATTATAGGTTGGGAGTTGATAAAAACCTTATTATATTATTCCATATTAGTGGGTTTCTTCATTTCCTTTTGTAATTTATTATCCTGATACACATCTTATCAACATTTGAATCATCTATCGGTTCCCTTTAGATAGTTTCTGATATGCTTTTTCAAACACATTTGACATGTGAGATGTTGGGTTTTCATTCCTCTAAGGGATTTATCTATTTATCCTACCATATTAACCTCCATTTTTATCTTTTTATATTTGAACCCATGAGACAATTGAGAGTCACCAATTTCCATCTCGACCTTAAGGGAACAATAGACTATCTCAGCATAGCTATCAAAGTCCCAAATCACTGAGGATTTTTATAGACTCAACTTTAATCCACTAAAGAAGTGATCCATATTCCTTTAAATGTTCATGAAAAATCATTAGGTGAATAATTAAATCCTTATAAAGTTTTCCTCATACACCCTGATAGAATCATCTTTTTTTCTTCAGTATAAGGAACTCTATCTCCATTTTTAAAAGGAGAGTTCTAGAAAAATATTTACTAAAAAATATTTTTCTTGAATCCTCCCCTTTATATGGAATCAATTTAATTTTTGGACATCATGTTCTTGATAGGTTTAAACCATTGACCATCTTCCCCATGATAATGATATAATTCTAGCACAACTTTCTCTTCTTATAAGTAATGGAGGAAAGATAATATCCTCTAAATGGTGTGAATCCATTATTACTTGATGAGGGGATCAGAAGATACAATATAGGTATGAGGACTTTGTCATATAAATGATTTGAACAAAAATTTATATTTCTTTATAAATTTATGGATTTCTATAAGATTCCAGTTATTATTCATAACATGATATAGTGGATCCATTATTGTCATGAATTTCTACGCTCCTGCTCCCATCAAGTTAGGAATTTGATTAGGGAAATGGTCACATTGCCTATAATATTTGTTATTGGAACAATTTATATAATTTACCTCCATTAAATAAAAAAGTGAAAATAAAATTTTGGGTTTGAATACCTAGCTAATGAGTGTATAAAAATGAAATAGTGAACATAGAATGAATAACTTATAAATGAAAAGTATATCCTAAAATATGAGTCCCTAAGTTTCAATCTTGGTTATCCATGGTAATCTTTCCTTTACATAGACTTATCCCAAAGGTTCTCACTAATGTTTTCTATCATAATCCATAAAAATCCCAGGATCTAATACCAACTATAGTTACCCAAACCTTTTACACATATTATTCCATGATTTTAACTATAAATATCCATTAAATATAAACCAAGCTTTGAAAATACAAGTGTCTTTCGAATACAAGGTACCTTATTATCCAAAATGAAATTATAGTGAAAAGAAATTATTTAAAACTCTGTAGTGAGAAAAAAACTTCCCTTGATATCTTATAACTTCGTTGGTTAACCTGGGGAATATAAAGACAAAATTGGTGAGTTAAAAATCCTGGTAAGGTAATAAACATAGAAATGAAGCATAACATATGAGTTAGAAATAATAACATGATAACCTAAAAGGAATGGATCATGAATAATAATATGGAGGAAAAATATAAAGAATATTGAATCATAATATCATGGAAATATAGAAATGTTGAAGGAACATAAAACATAACATAAACATGATTCAAGGCTAATGGCCAAAATGATATCACATGGTGGAAAGAGTCCAATAATGGGTTAGGTTTAGTCCCTAATCCCATACATATCCCCACATGAGGCTATAAAATTACCCAATAAATTGGATAACTATCTAAGAACGCCCATAATAACATGTAAGTGTGTATGTGTGACATATAAAGAAATCAAACATAAGGCATAAACATAAAGATTTCCTATGGAAAGAAATGGGTTTCCTAGTCATGTCATAAGGTATAAAAATGAAATATCATAATGGTTTACAAGAAATATAGGATTAAATCATTATTTTACATTAAAAAATAAAAAAGATAAGTATATACCAAGATAAATTATGTGCAACCAAAGTGAATATGTGAAAAAAGGTAGAGAAATCCATTTGGAAAAGTACCTCTTAAGTGAAGGTTTTATGAAAATGGGCAAGGCATCATTAATAGGGGTAAAGAATGCCAATTTCCATAAATCCAAAAAATGATATAAAATGTTATTCCATAATAAAATTGTTTATTTTAATAAATATGGGTGTCTTAGAGCATTTTTTGGAGTGTACATGGAAATGGATGAGAAATAGAGAAGTTCCCTGTCGGGTTTTTTTATCAAGAGGAATTGAGAAGGGAACCCTTTAAAACATTTATTTACCCAAAAAATATAGAATAAATAAAAATAGTATATATTTTTGGTAAATATATAAAGAATATAAAAGTTTTATAAAATATTAAGTAAGAGATAAATTTAGGTAATGATAGAGAAAGCTAACATAAAGGAAATAGGGAGGTTCAGAGCAATCCCTTACCTTATTTTCCAGAATCATTCTACGCATGACCGTAATGTACTGAATAACCATATTGTATTAATTAATTACATAATTAAGAAAATATTAAATTTTTATTTCATTTAATATAATTTTTTATGTTTATTTATGGCCATTTCTATGAGATATAATATTCAATTTCATTTTTCTAGAGGATTCTATTTCATGGTTCTGTGGTTGTATCACTTGTGTATAATTATGTAAGTTATTATAAAATGGAACTACAACTATAGAAGTTGAATTAAATTGTATTAATGTAATTAAATAAATTTTAATGGTCCCAAATATTCATGTTTATTCTTATATAGTGATGGTTCGTTGTGTAAAAACGTTACCATTACGTGGTTAGTTCATTTATGTGGGTTTTCCAACCATCACAAATTAGTTTCATTTTATTTAATATTATGTCAATATATTAGTTATATAACATGAAATAAGTAATAGTATACTTATTCACATGTTATTTAACTATAATAATAGTTTTATGGCCATCCTTGAAGGTATTAATGGAAAATGAAAACTCATAATCCCTGGAGATGGTTAACCAACATAATATGGAAAATGGTTTCGTTCTTAGATTAAGAGGATGAAAGAATATAATGTATGGTAGGTATTAAATTAGAACCATAAAATTACAGTATTTATATATGATAATATATTAATTAATATGTTTTTATTGAGTTAGGTGGGGAAGGTATAATAAGAATAGAATTGAACAGAGGTAAAGTGAGAATATTACCTCTTAAATGACGCCTCCTTGAAATAATCCTTAAAGAAAATGGAATTGATCTTTTGGTGATATCATAATCAATAATACATGTTGGGAGGTTTGGAAGAATTTTTAGAATAATTTTAGATAGATTAAAGGATTATAAGGTGTGACAATAAGGGGTTATGAGAGGTGGTATTTATAATGGGAGGAGAGGGGTGTTTAGAAAATTATATTCATTAGTTTATTATTTTTGATCAAGAATATCAATAGTATTGATTATTAAGAATATATATATGTTTTATGGTGCATTTGAGTTCAAAATAATTGTTTATTAGATAATAAATTCCTCAAAAATTCATATATTTAGCTTATAATGTTAAATGTCATAATTTGTCGTATTTCACTATTCACCAAAAAATCAACTATTTTAGAAAAATACCAAAAATTAAACCTAAATATTGTTTTATGTTTAGATTCCAAAAATGAAATCCATTCTCTAAAGATACTTTTCTAAATTTTATAAAATTACTTTTTAAATAAAATCCTCATTTATTTGTACAAATCCATTTTCAGTATTATGATCGATTTTCAAACCCTTTGAAAATTTACTTATAGTATAATAAAATTATATTATCATTAAAACAAAACATAAAAATAATTTATAAATTAATTTTATGAAAATAAATTTTTAATCATTATATTTATTATAATAATGAAAATAAAATATATATGTTTTAAAAGAAAATAAAATACTTATTTTATATTTTTTAAAACATTTATTCACTTGTATTATGATATAACTATGTCATAATTTTATTTTAAAAGATACCTAATTATTATTTTACACTTAAATATTTAAGTATTATATTCTAATGGTTAGGTTACTATTACTAATAGTCATATTACTATTCCAATGGTCAGATTTGTAATGGTCATATGGGTTCCCTACATTTAATAAATACCTCTCATTTCATTCATTATACATTAAATTCAATTTTTTCTCAAGGTTATATATATTTTTATTTTCAAAATTTATATTTCTCTATTTATGTTCTGAATAATTTCATATAGTTTTGTTAATGAGTGTGATTTTTCTAGGGGATTGATCAAATCTACATTTTCCGATTCTTATTGTCTTATTTTATTTTTATTGTCCTATTGTAATAATTTCAATTATAATGGCCATAGTTTTTCACTAAATTTAGTGTTAAAATTATTACAATAAAATTTTACTAGTTTTATCATGTGGTACATGTTCATTATATAATATTATATCAGTAAATGTGACACAATTATATTTTCATAAGGGAAATTCTAGTGATAAAATTGTAGGTCGTTATACTAACATCTTCAGGTATATGGTGTAGTTTCACATGGGTTGTAATGGATCATGATTCCATTATATGCTTACATAAAATTTTTAACATCTTGAGATTATAGAACGTAATTTTATTTTGACTTAGTGGCTATGGTGTCCAATGGGTGTACATGTAGGTTTTGTAGTGGATTGAGTTATACTGTATGATACATGGGTTATAGTGACCTCCAAAATTATACTTGGTTATAGGATGTTATGATGATGATTAGATGATTTGTTTCACAATATATAGGGTATAATATAGATACCTTTATGGAACGGTGATTTATAGAAGTTATTATAAATCAAGATGTTTGGAATTGTGGTGTGGGAGTGAAAAAAAAGTGGGTAAGTGGAAGTGGTATACCCTTTATCTATATATAATAAATTGATATAGAATGATTTAATTGCATGTTTTACTTTGTGAGCAAGCCATGGTGTGGATGGGATGATAGTTTTACCTATTTAAGTGATGATTAGGTTTAATTTATTATTTATTGGGAATTAGTATGATTCTTTCACATTTCTCGGTAAAAGTTTCAGGGATTATCCAATTTATTATACATTTTATACTCACCCTGTGTATATAAAAAATATTTTTTAAGTCTGCAAGACATGTTTGGTGATCGGTCTAGTCATTACAAGCTCATGAATTTACTGGAGTTATTTGACACTACCTTTTCTAGTCTTGGTATTTATTTTCAATTGAATAGTCTATGTATAGAATTTTATTCATGTATTGGGATTACATATTCATTTATTATATGAATTTGATTAAGATATTTCATCGTATCTCGTGCTCTCAAATTATATATTGAAGGAAATTACAAAAAAAATAGTGATTATACCTTTTTTCCTAGTCTCAACCAATTCCCTATTAGAGGTGGGCATCATAGATCATATCCTTCATACCATTACTATCCTCAGTGGGGTACCATTTGAGGGGGGTTGTTAAATAGTGGTATCAAAGTTGATGGTTGAGAGAGAGAATAGATCTTGGTGATATAAACTTCTAATGATGCATAGGTTGGTAGGGAAACTATATAAATTTGACTTTACATGTGATATAAACATGGTAGATAAGCTATGAAATGGGTATTTATAGCCCCTTATGATCTGATGCGAGGACTATCCAAATTATTGGGCATAATAAGTGAAATGATGTTTCATCATGGAAGAGACCTAGGTAAGGATCATGCAACATGATTTTCTATGTTTGTGTTTGAATTTGGTAGAAAATGGTAATTTGGATATATAGGGACCTAGATTTTTATTACATTATAGTTACATCATATTTAAGATAAAAAAACATAAAATTAATACATTCTAAAATAAAAATGAATAGTATCTTTGGGAAATTAGGTCTATACATCATGAGTACATAATAAAACATAAACTTTATTTAAATATTTATTTATAGTGATCCTTAAACAACTCATTTTCTCCTTACTACATTTATTCACATGATTATATACATCCTTTGAGGAAAAAATTAATAATCTCATGTTTTGGACCGAGTAGTTTTCCTGAGGGGGTTTTTATTTTTTTGGAAATTACTAGGAGGGTCGTTAACTAAGCTTCGGATCTTTATTGCAAGAGCTAAAACATTATGATGTATATTTTTAAATAAATTTAAATTAATTGAATTAAAAGTCAAAAATAAAATTATATAAATGAGATTAAGGGGAAGCTAATAAATAATAAATAAATGTTTAATGATAATAATTATTATTATTATTATTATTATCATTTTAGGTTGTTAGAAAACCTAAGGGGGGACCTCTGCTTCCCTCAATCATCACCTTACCCCCTCCCATGGTCGACCCCCTGTGTGTGCAAGCTCCCCTCCAGCTCCCCCCTCCTGGTCGTGACATCACTCCTCACGAAATCCCTTGGAAGGACCCTCTATGGCGTAACCCCCCATCGATTGATCCCCCTATGGTGCTCAAAACCCCTGGATGAAAACAATTGGTGTGTGACCCCCCCCCCCCCCTCCTCCTCTCAGATATCTCTTTAATTCGTCGACTCCACCATTTTTCATTGTGATTCTCCTTCTTATCGACACAGTAAGTCTCTCTACTCCCTCTTATGATTTGCAGTGATTTTTCAAACTCCCTATTACCCAACTCATTTTGGCTGTAACCCTCAATTAGGGATTGATCTTGATTTTTGTTTTTATTTTGTTTTAGGGTATTCAAAGGGCCTCCTGAGTTTATTTGATCCATGTTCTGGAAAACACTATCAAATGAGGGGTGGTTTAGGTTGATTCACTCAACCTTCATCGATTTGGGGTATGTTTTTAAACCCATGAATTGTTTTTCACCCCTAATTTGAGAGTATTAAGGTGGTTATGGGTGCCTGGATTTATTTTTAGGATGTTGTAATATATTTTGGTGGTGCGAAAACCTATTCTCAAGTATGTGTATGTATGTATATATATATATTTATATATATCTTCCATGTGTGTGTTCCCTCATGGCATGGGGAACACATGCAGTGGTTTAAGTGTGTGTGTGTTTGTGTGTGTGTCTATATATATATAAGTTCATGCATGTGACCATGATGCTGCTTGAGTTATAATGCATTTATTTGTCAATCCTTTGAGGTAGGGTCCTCAACCTTTCCTTTAATTTAAAAACATAGTAGTTGTTTATTTATGACCTTTGATAAATTGGACTACAATTCTGGAATAAACTATTTCTTTTTGATAAATAATTTTTAGAGTACAAAATCATGTTTTTGTAATAAAATCCCTCAATAAAAGGTGTCCTGACTTCAAGATAAAAATGTAGTGAGTATATTATTATGATTTATTGGCTTGATGATATTTGGTTTTCCTATTCTTTCCAAGTTAGAGTAAGTTGTTTTAAATTAAATGAATGTGGTCAGCTTACTTAAGATATGTTTTACCTCCCTTGCATGTTGATGCTCTTGTGGTTAAATAGTTCTATTAAACTTAGATTAGATTAATGGGTGGGTATACCCATGTGAAATAAATAAAATTTAATGGTAATAAATGGATGGGTATACCCATGTGATAATATTTAAATGTAGGTGGTCTAAAATTTAATTCCCATAGTCGTGATTTTGATTTTGTATATGCAATATAGAATTTCTAGATTTGTTTAGCAATTGGATTTCCAAATATAATTATTTAATTTGATGAATTAATTAATTATGTATCATTATATAATGATGATACTTTGGAACTAATGAACAATGTAAATAATTTGAGAATTAATTATGGGATTTTGAGAATTGATGATTTAGTAATTAATTGATGAATTGATTATCAATGATTGAGAAGGGGAAATGTGGTTATGATTGAATATTGAGAATTGTGAATTTAATATAATTACTTGACATGTTAATTATCGAAAGATGAATTGAATGTTGGTAATAATTAATTAGCAGATTAGTTATTACATGTTAATTATTTGAATGGTTAATCAATGACTGAATTGGTTGAAAGTGATGTGATTAATTAATTCAATATTGAATTAATTATTGGTCTTGGATTAATTTATTTTTGAATAAATTAATGGTTATCATGGATTGGGTGCCAGACATGATGTTCTAGGCTGGTGATGATATAAATACATTGTTGAATGGGGGATAGACATGACGTTCTATGCAAGTGATAGATCTATCGAGTTTTTTGGGTGTTAAACATGACATTATACAACGGTGAATACATGTGAAAAAATGTGATTGCATGTGAACAATTGATTTTTGGGTGTTCGAAATAACATTCTACACTAGTGAGTGTGTGTGTGAAAATTTGATTTCATGTGCACAAATGGTTTTTTGGGTGTTATACATGGATTTTTACACTATATGTATGTATACACCAGTGACTGTGTGTGCACAAATGGATTTTTGGGTGATAAACATGAAGTTTGAAACCCATGATATGCAGGTAAGATTAATTTATAAGGGATCATGTGATCCTTCTAATATTCTATACCATAGTGTAATCTGAGATATGGCCTCACATGAGAATAATTTCGAACTCTGATATGAGTTGAATCATGTGTTGAGATATCATATCACCTTTGAATACTTTGAGCTTCCACACGAATTGAAGCAGGTATTAAGATATGGTATTACCTAGGGAATTATTTAGGCTCTAGTATAAGAAGAAGTTAGTATTGAGGTATGTGTGTCCATGGTAACCCTAGAGTTATAAATTTATTAAATAAAGAATAAATGAAAATATGATAATAGTTATTTATTCATTATATATATGTATATATATAGTTCATGTTCAAACTCTTATTCTAGCGATGAGTCGAAGCAGGTATCACAGTCAGGTGTCCCTTAGGAACCCATACAGGTTGTTATTTATTTATTCAATTCTATTATTTTTTCACTATACATATACATTGCTTAATTATTGTTCACTTCCTAGTTTGGGCTAGACAATGGTGGGTGCCAGCTTACTGAGATTTTATCTCACACCCTGCTCAAGTACCGTTGGTACTCGAGTAGACCATATATTTTATATATCTAAGTTCATTGATGTATTATCTTGTACCGGGGTGTTATGAGCAAGAAACTGAGTTGGAGATCGGGATGCTCATGGAGATCACCTGTGGGGATTTACTGTCTTTTCTTATTTTTGTATTGTATTGTAAAGCATGTTTTTTTACTAATTTCAGATATGTATAACCATATGGAATTCATGAATTATAAAAATAGCATTGTCCCTTTTCTATATTCATTTTTTACTACAATAGTCCTCCACTACTTTAGTTATTTATTTATACTGCTTCCACAAATTTCTATGTTTTACTATCAATTTACCATTGTACACTCTGAGTTTGAGGGTACAGTCTCCCAAATGAACTACCTTTACACATTCACTAGTAGTCAGTAGCCTTTTTCATATGGGGAGATGTGCTTGAGGTCATGTGGTAATCGGTTTGGCTACTGGTTTGATTGTAAGTCATTTTAGGACATTACAAAAATCCCTCAAGGTGACATTGTAATGTTTTTGGGTTTGTTGTGTTGTTGAAAAAGACAGTGGACAAGTTTAGTTTTAAATATCCAATATGGTTTTTGACAAAATTATAGGACATATGTATGGAAGCTCTAGAAGGTTTATAGAATGTTGTAAGTGCACGGTGGTGATGTTTCTAAGTTATTACAAGAAAAATTCAGTCTAAAATTTGGAGGAATGGAAAAAAATTCAAGAAAAGGGAGTTTCAAGGAATCCTCATGAAAATATGAAAAAGGCATGAAATTTATGAAATATTCTTCTACTTCATGAATGTGAGCTTCACAAAGATGGTAATTTATGAGAAGGTGATACGTATTTAGAAGTGTACATGAGCAAAATATTTTCTTAAATGTTGCAAGAATATTGAAAGTATCACAATATAAATGAAGTGTTTTGTGAAGGTTTAGTGGTGAAATTTGAAGTTTCGAGAAGGGTTGAAAACATATATATAAATAAGTGGATACCCAAACCCCCTCCACCCTAACACCTTTGAAAAAAGACTTATTAAATTACTAAAGGATCTCAATTTTTGAAAGTATTGTGAGAATATTTTTCATATGTAAACCATTCACTCAAACATTAGTTCCATGAATAAATGAACATGTTTCAATCTGGAAAAGGCGGTTTCATTTAATATTAGAAATATTCTTTAATTTTTTTAATTTTTGTGAAAGTGAAATGATTTATGAAAAACTGAAATGTTGTGTAATGATTGTGAAAAATTAAAAGTTTAATTTACCAAGAACAATTACCCAAAAAAATATATGGTAAATTGATATTAATCATGTGGATGAAATTTAAACTTCAGGATGCATGGTACGGGTTGTAATCAACATTTATTTAAGTATCAACATAATAGTTTTCTAATGGAGTAGTGAGAACACCTCAGTTAAGAAAGCAATGAGATTTCAAATTGTGAATTCTAGTAAACCATGAGGGATAATGATTCTGCTCCGAAAATTGTAACGTCACTATGAATTAGTGTATTTATTACATAAAAATATTTCTTTTGTATACTCCATTGACTATCCCAGTAAATTGTTATCCAAGTAAAATCTCTATGTCTCTTTAATATTTAAATTTTTGTATATATTCTTAAACAATAATGAGATAGAAGATCATTTTGTCTAATGATGAAAAAATATGCAAACTAAGGTTTTATCTAATCAATCATACACTAATTCACCCCCCCTTCAAAAGGTATTTAACTTTGTGGGCATAGAAATTGATATTATAGAGAAATTATAGAATCATTATTTTTCTCTTAGTAGAATCAATGATGTTTTTTAATCACAAATAGATTCAAATATTTAAAGGAGTAAAATTTCAATTGTGGAAGAATTGAATACAAAACTACTTAAAATCATTGGGAATGGATGTTTTTGTACTTAAGATATGGGTTATTTAAACTATTAGGGAAATGTATCTTTATCATAATAAGAACAAAGATAATTGGATGTTGATTCATGTGGAATAATTTCTTTAGGGTAATCCTTATCAAAAAAAATATAAACAAAGTTGATGTCATATAAGTCCTTGTATTCCATGTGGTAAAATTATCTTAATATATATGAAGGTGATTTAAAATTACAAGAAGTAAAAAACTCAGGTTCTATGTAACAAGTTTGAGGACCTAATAATACACCATAATGAGTTATTTAATGCATTCTTTGACTAGGCCAATGTTGTAGTGGAGGAAATGTGTGATCTCAATGAAATACTTTGTGATTTAATGATCATCAACTTTATCTTGAGAATACATACAACTCAATTCCAATTGAAATCCTCAATATTGGTGGATAAAGATCCAAACGAACTGACATCGGGTTACCAACATAGTACTATTATCACATATGGGATGAGAAATGATGAAAATGAGGTTGTGGGAACATTTAAATCCAAAGAGAAGGTATTAAAGTCCTTTAATAAGCTCATTATATAGGATTTTTAGGAAAAATAAGAGTTTTATGACTTCATGTCATTCCTTTCCTCAAATATTCAAAGGGGGGGTAATGTTTAAATGGAAACATCTGTTTTCATGCTTTTGAGATGAAAAGTTTGAAAATCATGATGGAATGTGCCCTGATAAGTTTTGAGATAATGATTATGGTGATGATTATGAGATCCCTATGAATAAAAATTCATCTAATGTTAAATGTAGGAAAAGAACAAAACAAAATTTCGTCAAAAATAAGAATCTATTTTCACAAGAAAATGAAAGTTTAAAGGAGATTGAGGTTTAAAAAATTAAATATTATAAATACTATAATGAGAATTTGTGGAGTTAGTTAAGGTAATTTCCTAGATAAGGAATAATAGAAACACTGACGAAGTATAAGTGGATAAAATATTTTATCTCCAAGTCTAAATTGAGGAAACTATATTTGAGAATGATTTTTAGAGAGAAAAAACAAATAATTCCAATAGAGTTGTTCATGACTAAAAAATCTATATGTAGTAGTATAAAGAATATTAGTATGAGCTAAAGGAATAAATGGAAAATATTAAGTCCATGGTTTTAGAGAACTTGTAATTAGTCATGTACTATAATCTCAAAGTTTAAGAATAGCCTATAGTTGTCAATAGTTTGAATAACATAGTGAAATTTCAGGTTAAATGTATTGAAGGACATGAATAGAAAGTGTCTAGCCTATGATTAAATTTTGATGATCAAGAGCGACTCTTGACTCCAAATATGAAAATGGAAAATTAGATCACTTCAGTGATAGAAAATGTGAATGTATAGCATAGAGATGTAGTAAAATATAAGGAAGAGTGGTATCTAAATTACAAGGCTAGTATGTGATATGAATATAAAAATAAATCTATGATGATTGGTGTTATACCCTAATCACCCACTTAATGGTTGAAAATTAATTATGGTATAAATTAAAATTATCAGGTTTAGAAAACCCAAGGAATAACTGGTTATGTAGTAATGACACATTGGAATAAACCTCATATCAGGTGTTATTATTATTGAAATATGGGATATTCTCAAAATAATTATTTCATAGCCAAGAGTTATATAAGGGAATATTGGAAAAAATGTATCCACTGAAAGGTCAATTTTCAAAGAATGATTTTGACGGTCAGTATATCTGGTGTAAAGGATTTTGACACATTTCCATATATTTCTCATCAACAATATAAAAGAATGTGTCAAAGAAAACCCAATATGGTTGTAAATAATAGTTCAAGGAATAATCAAATAAGATGAAAATGTATAATTTATTTTATACTTTCAAGGATGATTTTATTTCATCATACTCTGAGGAAGATCAAGAATACCAGTCAACATCTAGTATAAATTCAAAGATGCATATCAAAAGTAAAAGAGATTAGAAGTTGGTGGTTGTGGAGATTTCCTTAAAATAATTAGATATCACTATAACATGGATCATTTATAGTGTATTCACTTACTATATGATATAAAATAAGGATATGGTGTCTAGAATCAAGTACAATAAAGAAGGTGTTATCAGATTTGGAAACAATGAAGGCCTAAAGATTATTATCATAGGAAAATCCAAATTTTGGGGAAAAGATATGAGACATGCTGATGTTTTTGATTTTGAAGGTATCAATCACAAAATTATAAGTTTCATTCAACTATATTAATTGTTTCATTCCATAAAATTTAAAAAAAGTTTTGCATCATCAATAGAAAAGATGGTGATTTTTTTGTAGGGAATGCATGTGAAGGGGAATGTATATCTTGTGAGTGGAGAAGAAGATATGTGATTTATATCCAAGGTTAAAGAAGACTATCACTGAAATAAATTTATTGGCCATTTTTCAACCATCCTTAGATGATATGGTGAAATTTCATGTCGCTTGTCACCTCCCTAAGTTATCATGTGATCATAATCACGCATGTAATGGTTGTAAACAAGGTAATATCATTTGAAATACATAGAAGAAAGAATAATGAAAGTCAAAAAGAGTCATAGAACTGGAGAATTATAATATGTGTGGACCTATCTCACAAATACTCATTGAAATAAATATATATTATGTTCTTTTCATTTATGATTTTAGTAGGATGGCCAGGATATTTTCTATTTCCCATAACTCTGAGGTGTTTAGTGGGATAAGACAATATCGGAGGGAAGCTAAAAGGATTATTAGTCATAAAATTCTAAATTTTTATACTAAAAATGGTGAAGAGTAAAAAAATAATCAATTATAGTATTATCATAAAAAACATGGGATAAGGCACCATGTTTCATCAGTTAGAAATCCTCAACAAGATGGAGTTGTTAAAAGGATAAATCAAATCATAAACCACATGATTAGAACTTTTTTTATTAAAAAGGATCTAAAAAATAAATTTTGAAGGGAATTAATCTTTACATTGGTTTAAATTTCAAATATATCTTTTTTGGGTACAAAATAATAAAATACTTAGAATGGACCCTAGTATAGAATAAATCCAATATTAAAATACTTTCGAATCTTTTAAAGTAAGTGTTTTATTCTCAATAAGGAGAAACACCTGAAGCATAAATCCAATTGAGATGAGAGGATATTTCTTGGATAATTAGGAAAAATTAAATCATATAAAATATTATAATAATATTATAATAATAGTGATTGAAAGAAATTATGTCACTATTGTAGAAAATTTATAGAATTTTCAACATCATGGTTAATTGTTTTCCAATAATAGTGATGAGTGGTTCAGAAAATCATTGGGATAAAAGGTTATAAATTTTGATTAAAAAGAATATATAGATGATGAGAATAAGTAATTTAGACATGTAGCTATATAGAAGATGAAGATTCAAGATGAAATTGATAATAAGAACATCATCAATGATCAAACAGCACCAGTACTGACAAGAAAAAAGAATACTCTACAAAAAACATCCTTATTATAACAATCAAAGCCAAAAAAATTGAATAATATATAATATATGAGAATTATGTTCAACCAAATAATGAATATATTGACATAAATGAAAATAATTAGACACGGGAGATCATTTTGAGGCTGATGGATATGAATTTCATGAGTACCAAAGGAGTCTTCCAAAACAAACAAAATGAAGACAACATGTAAATTAAAAAAAATCATTACTGATTATTGAGGGATACTCCCATATAGAGGGAATTTATTTTTATGAAAAATTTTCACCAATTTAAAATATAGATAAATTAGGTTATTTTTTCTATAATAGTGTAATGGAAGTTTAATGTCTTCCAGATGGATTCTATGATAGTATTTGTTAATGGAGTTCTAGAGGAAGAGTTGTATATTGAATAGCTAGATGGTTTTATTTTCAATGAATATGTGAAAAAAATTAATTGAAGAAGGATTTGTATTAATTTTAGTAGGAACAAAGAGTGTGGTATTCATGAATTGATTAGTATTCAAAGAAGATCAGTTTCTAGTGTGGTGGATTTGATTACATTCTCTAGGTCAACAATGAGAGTAAAAAAATTGTGATAGTGTTGGTGTATGTCGATGATGTAATATTTTGTGGATCAGATGAGTCATATTGTAAAAATTATATAGAATTTATGAAATGAAAGTTTGAAATTTCAATGACTAGAGAGTGGAAAAAATTTCTCAGTTTACAGGTGATCCAAGGAAGGAATGACACATTTATTTTTAGATCCAAATATTACAAGGAGGTTATGATAATATTTTTAATGGAAAAATACAAGGATAATAAAACTCTAGTCACTACCCATATGAAGCTATCAAGGATTTATTAAGTTAGTATAATCAATTTCATAGAATTCAGGAAGATCATTGGAATCATGTTATACATAACAGCAACACGACCTGATATTTTTTATCCTACTTTACAAGTGGCATTGTATCACATTCATCCCAAGGAATAAAAATTTCTTTTATTAAAAAGAGTAATTCTATATTTAAAATGCATATTGTATTTTGTTATTTTGTACAATGAAAAATATCGGTAAGATCTATTGGGTTATAGATATGTATATTGGGATAGATCAATAGATAATAGAAAATCAATATCATGTGGTGAAATATATCTTGGAGGACTGTGTATTTATTAGAGGGGAAAGAAACAAGATTTAATTCCTTTAAGAATCATGGAAGATGAATATATTTTAGCTACTCAATCTTGAACATATATTCTATGGATGAAGTAGTAATATGAAGATATGGGAGTTGAAGTGAAGTCTTTATTCAGAATATACTATCATAATTCAAGTTATAAAAATCATAGAAACAAAATATTATGCACTCATGGATGAAGTAAATTGAAATAAATTACCATTTTATAAAGTATAAGGTGGGTCATGGGTTGGTTAATATAATGTCTTGACTCAGGAGCCACTGAAATGGTGCACCGAGCCGGTCTATCACATGGCCTTAAGCACACCTCCTTGTTTGCCAGAGGATGAAAACTAGTTGTGAGGGTCTAATGATGGTATGGTGGGGAGACTATAGCTTCATGACTAGAGTAACATAGTGTTATAAGAGATAATAAATCAATTGATAGTGGAATCTATAAAAAAGAATGAACAGAGAGGAATATAATATTACTAAAATTATAAAATGGCCAACACCAAATATACAATCATGCATGAATGTGTTGATAATGAGATATAATCTAAGTAGAAATCATACTTTAGGTGGTACAAAACAATATAGTACATGCATAATAAAAATGAAAAAACAATGGATAACTCTATGAGTATCCGAATCTATGGTTCAATCCTTGTCTCCTAATCTTCCATGTACAAATGAAAAACACAAACATAATCCATAAACCAAAATCTACAAGCATGAGTTCTGTTTGGGTACCCCAGTGCAATGGAGGCTCAAACAGGGTGTGAGATAAACTCAGTAAGCCACTACTAATAATGTCTAAAGCAATCCAGTTTGAGAATATAAAATACAATAGTGTGTAGGTATATTAATAAAGTAGTGGATGAATAAATGTAAACTACTCAGGCTCAGGTTCCTCATGGACACCTAAATGGCCATACCTAATTTGGCCTAAGCTAGAATATCTATGAAAAAGTGTCACCATATGCATATATGTGTGTGTGTGTGTGTGTGTTCGTGTGTGTGTAGATGTGTGTCAATGTATATTCTCTATATACATATGAATATATATATCCATATACATAGTTATGTAATACTATCCCAGACTTGAGGCATAACTCAGGCGTCCATTCATAAACACCATAGTCATGGGTTCTGGATAAGGGATATTATTCCTGGGAACCTCAATGAATGTTAAGGGTTTATATTTTGAATAAGGGACATAATACCAAGAATTTAATCAAGGGATTTGGTATTTCATACTTGACATTCAAATAATTAAGTACCACTACACATATATAATACATAAACAAGCATTATAGAATCCATATGTCCAATGAGCCCATCCAAGGAATCTCATAATAAGGTAACCAAGTAACTCCCAAGGAGTCATGTAATGTCGTTAATTTATGATCTCATCTTGGGAATTATATAATGAATAAACCCAAGTATCTATTGTAACATTCAACTTCCCTATTAGAATTTCCATGGTGTTCGATAAAAAGGAAACCCAAGTATCACTCAATGCATGTGGAAAACATCTAGCCTATGAGCCCATCCAAGGCATTCCATTAAAAGGAAACCCATGTATTGCTTGAGGAGTAATATAATTACAGTAACCTTTCATCCCATCTAAGTTACTCCATAATAAGGAAATAGGTATTGATTAGGATATTTATACTCTTAAAAAGCCTATGACTCCATCCTAGGAAATCTATAAAAAGGAAATCAAGTATTGTTCAAGGCATACATAATTCATTTAATAATTTAAATCTAAGTAATATATAATTAAGTTTTAGTAGCCATGCCTTATCAAAATTAAAATATAAATAATAAATAGGGTTGTGTACTTAATTATTCCATCTCATCAATCAATTATACCCAAATAGGTTCATGTCCATTTATTAATTCAATTATCCCATTCAATTTCTCTATTTTATTAAAGAAGATAACACACCAGATAATATGTTTTATTATTAAGAATGGGAAATATTATCATTTAAATTCATTTAATTCAAGTTAATTTTCCCTTACAAAAGGGTTTATTCATCTCACTTAAAAAGGTGATCAAAATTAAGTAATCATTATAAAAATGGGAATTTAATAAACACCATAGAAGTGTGGTTTAATTACCTAAACAAGAATAGTGGGAATGGGCATATAAAAAACACACCCAAGGGGTGGTTTGAGTTGAGTTGATAAACCTCCAATGAATAAAATTAGATACACAATAGCTACGTATCTATGGAATTAGGTTTTATATATTTAATTTATATTTTATGGGAAACTCGTGAAAATTTTGGCATGTGGAACTAAGGATTATATTATAAATCTTGATAATTTAAAGGGGGTCATATAGACCACCTACCTTAAACCAAGGTATTTACACTCATCCATTATTGGCCTTTAACTCAAGATGAATCAAGATAAATCAGAAGCATCAAGAAACAGCCTAAAGATAGGGTGAATTATCTCACACAAAGATAACATCCAATACTAAAAGAGAAACCAATGAAGAATAAAGGAGGATTCATAGACATACCATTATGATTCTAAAACACTGAATAATTATTTATCCTAAGGCTAGATGAGGGATTTCCAAAAATACCTAGGAGAGGGGAGGAGGTTCAATCGAGACCCAGGGTTCCCTCTTACTCTTCAAGAAATAAGGGGTTGATCCCCGGTTATCCCCTTTTTAAAAGGGATACCCACATAATTCATGTTGTGTATTTTTTACATGAGGTGAACCAAATTCACGATGTGTAATAGATACACATCATGAAGTCATAAAGATAAGCCCCTAGGGATTTTACACCTTGTATTCACCATTCATAGCCCATGAAATGAATTCACATTTTGTATTGAATACATGATATGAATTTCTTGTTGTAGTTATTTTTAGTATCCTTTTCATCTATTCTTCCACTAGTGTTTTCCCAAACCCCCAGGGCATCCACCAAATCATAACCCACATATGAAAACATAATTTCTATTCGTTCAAGCCCTCATAACCTCATTATGATTCCTGAAATTCCAAATTACATGTCTATCAAACAAATAATTCAAATTCCTTTGGAAAATATTCCATGGTTTGAAAACATGGGATGTTACAGTGATATTGAAGTAAATCCCTATATAACTTCAAGATTCAAAAATACTAAATAATTCCATAGACAAGTAATTATTTTACAATTATTTACCAGATATTAGAGTCCATGTGACTCTCCACACCTCAAAAATTTGGATGTGAAACCACCTCTCCTCAAGATATGGTATGTTTTTTCTACGTGAAAATTTGTGTTCTTTACCTTATTTCAAACTAAAAAGGAGTGGACTTTGGGTTTGTTGATAAATGGGGGTGTATTTGTAATTAAAGGTAGATAAGTTGATAATGAAAGAAATAAAATATAAGGAGAAGTGAAATAAGGGGATTTTAAAATCTGATGATACTAAAGATGTTGGTTAAAATTTTATATATCATAATGGTTTATCATACAATGATCTTAATGAAACATTTTACCCAGTGGGGTTGAAGAAGTTATTTAATTGGGTGTAATCATTCCTCCCAGAGAATGAAATGGTTCTTTGGAAAAGTCAGAGTTCCATTATTACTCTTAGATAATGGAATAGTTATGTGGCAAAGGAAGAGTTACATCATTCTTCTTGAGGAAAGAAATGGTTCGGTTATAAACATTGTGTTCTATGACAATTGGTCTTAAGAATGAAGTCATTCATTGATTAAAATTGTATGATAATATTATTTCTCATGCTGATCATGGATCATGTGGTCTTATAATATATGTTGAGTAAATCATTGATCACTATCTATAGTTATAGGATAGAATTGTGTGATATTGTGTCAACAATCTTGAAACAAGATGATTAATATGGTATCATAGGGTAAAGAGTCATCAACAATCACAAAGGGGGAGACTATAGGGAAAAAATCCATCAAGGTGATAGTTTGGTGTTTATGGTTTGGTTATATTTATTGAAAAATATGGTTGATAAGGTTGGTTATGAAGTTCCATCATGGTTGATTAATAAGTACTATGATATTGGTATGGAAGCTCTGGAAGGTTTATAAAAATTTGGGAGTACAAGGTGACAGAATTTCCCAGTTTGTTCCAAATTTTTGTGTCCAAGATTTGGAGGAAGGAAAAAAATTGAAAATAGACTTCCAAGTATTCCCCACAAAAATATAGAAAAGTCATGAAAATTTTAAAATATTAGGCTGCTTTATTAAAGTGATTTTTGTGATGATAGTGAGTTACTCAAAGGTGACGTGTTTTCTTAAATACTGTGTGAGTGGAATATTTTCCCAAAAGTTCCAAAAATATTTATAGTTGAGTGTACTAAATGAAGTTTTTTTCAATGTGTCTATTTTGAGGATGGATGTTTTTCAAATGGGCAGTGACATCTATAAATAGAAATTTACTCCCTCCTTTGAGAAAAAAAAATCCTTAATGAAGATCTGAAGGGTCTCAATTCATGAATGTTTCGTAAAATTTTTTATTTTCTGAATCATTCACACAAACATCAGTACCATAAATAAATGAACTTGTTTCATTATAAATAATGGGGTTTCATGAAAAAATATCAATCATCTTGAAAATCTATGATTTTTACAAAAGTAAAATGTTTTTTGAAAAAATTTAAATTTTTACAAAGGTAGTGTGATTGTAATAGTTGTGTGAACCAAGAGAATTTACCCAAAAATTATATGGTAAATTTATTTTCATCATGTGGATGAATATTGAAATTCATGTCACATAAAATAGGTTGTAAGAAACCTTGATTTATGTAATCAATTGAAGAATATTTTGAAGGAGCATCAAGCACACTTTAGTTGACAGGGTAGTGATATTTCAAAGTGTGACAAGTAGTGAACCAGGAGGGAAATCGATTATTCACAAATATTGTAACAATTGTGTGATTTTGTGGATTCTCTACATTATCAAATTTTCATATATTCTCCTTGGACTATCCCAGTTATGAGTCAACCAAGTAGAATTTATATGCCTTGTTTATGTTTTAATATTTTGAATATTCTTTTTATGAGAAGGTGATAGAAAATAATTCTGTTTAAAGATGAAACAAGATCCAAAAAGTTAATTATTTTAATCTTTCATTTGTAGATTCACCCCCCCCCCCCCCCCCCTCAAGGTATTTAACCTAGTGGGTCCCATAAAAATAATAGAGGTTGTTATAAAATCCTAATAAGGGAAGGAATAATAAGGAAGGAATAAGAGACATGAATCAATGGTACATCGGTGAGCATAATCATCATCACTATATTATATGAAAACAATATTAAACATATGAAAATGTACTAATTTAAAAATGGCATGGAATGAGGTATATGAATAATAATGAAACATCATAACATATATGTCAAATACCATAAATATTTGTGGACAAATCTAGTATCATGTTCACATAAAAAATATGTGAAGAAATCATAACATCATAAATGTGAATAAATATAGCATCATATTCACTCATATTAAATATATTTTCATGAGATATATCACATAACATAATGAATTAGGGTGCTATATAATTTTTTTCCCACTCGTCACATCATATAATGTATATAATCATGCATTCCAGGTGGAAAGTAAGCATATAACAATCATACTCACAAAATAAACGCAGAGAAAGAAATGGGTTTCATAAAAATTTCATATTTCATACTTAAAAAAATAATAATTTAGGTTCTCAAATGATTAAGTGAGATCATATTTTATCATTAAATAACATCATTCTTTAGTGGAGAATGAAAAACACAAGGGGAGTGAAAGAGTTTTGTACAAATAAGTTATTTTTAAAAATTAAAGTAGTTAACTTAGAAAAAATATATACAAGATAGAAACATTTATATACCCACGATATAAATATAAAAAAATAGTTGAAGGAAATTTTGAATAAATTATAGAATAATCCATACATAAATTAAAGAGAATGATTAGATAACACAAAATGAAATAGTTTAGTTTAAGATTCCCCTTACCTTATATCCCCACCTCCTATATAAATAACTTATGATTATTAAAAAATCCCACATGTAGTGAATTATTTTCATTATATTCAAAATTTAGAACTTATAATAATTGGATATTATTTGAAAATTTTCCTTTCCAAAAAATAATGTTTTGTATATTTTATTACCTTTAAAATATATAATATTTCATCAATTTCATGATTTTATTTTATTTATATTTATACATTAATAAAATTAAATATAGAGTCTTATAAATCAATATATTCATTAATATATATTCTTAAAACAATTTAATATAACCATCCATAAATTGTTTGGCATGTGTAGAGCGTTGGAAACATCCTCATAGGCGGTTCATTGAATATTAATGGGATATTTTCAAAAGAGGAGATGATAGATGTATAAACATATAATTATTTTGAGAAAATAAACAATTATAGTAGGTTAATTACATCAACATGTTGTTAAAATACTTCATAATTATTTTTTGGATCTTTTGGAAAGAAATTAATATAAAGATTTTGGAAGAGAAGAGGGAAATGAATGGAAAAGACTAAGTGACCTTACATAATTATTTGTGTTGTTCATTTTATAAAACCCTTAACTCTATGAAATAATAGAGTTTTATTACAATAAAAAATCCCTATAGATGATAATATTTTGGAGATAGAGAATTTGGGAAAAGATTTTATTTTGAGAAATGTAAGGGAAGTGGTTTGCTAAGGCATGGAAGATGGTGTATTTATGCTTGAGGAGGGGTGTTTGTAAGATAAAATATTGAATAAAATATAATTTCTAAGGTAGACTTTATAATAGGTATATTTTTGAAATTATGAATTTTATCTTAGTATAAATATTTGTTTTTATGATTTTTGGACACTTTATAAACTAAATTCGTTATTTTATTAAAAATAAAGGTGGAATAATGAAAATTTATTTTTAATGGATAACATTAGATTTTAGACATTGGAAATTAATTTTTGGGTTTAGAATTTGAATTTAATGAATTATAAAACATGTTTTAGGCCAAAAAATTCCAAATTTGGTTATTTAATTATTACATCATGAATGATGTAATTCAAAACAAACCAAAGACAAAAAAACTTTATTTTTACTATTCACCTAAAAATTAAATTTTTTCTAAAAATTAAAAAAAAATCAACCTTAGGTGATTTTTTCATGCTTATTATGAAAATGAAATTTATTTTATTAATATAATTTTCAAACATAGGAATTTTTTAATTCTTAACATAAAAATAATTATTTTTACAAAATATATTAAAATATTGCTTATTAAAAATGTGCTTATAATTTATTTCTGTTTTTAATATTGATGTTTTTTTCTATTGGATTAAAATATCAATATTTTCTAAATTATTCATAGTAAATATTATCTATAATAAATTTTATTATTTTGAGGTTAATTAACATTTACAACGGACATATTACTACTCTTAACAATCATGTTATTATTCCTAATGGTCAGGTTACTATTACAATGGTCATATTACTATTTCAAAAGTCAAATTAATTCCTATAAAGACCCTTTAATTCCTTTACTCATCATTCACCTCAATTAATCTCAATTATCTAAAATTTGCATTTCTAAAATGTCGAAAGTATTGGTGATGTTCTATCTTTTTTTATAGTGTTCTTCATCGTTATAATGATAATAAGGGATCAAAATGATCCAAAATTTCTAATATTTGTAAAAAAATCTATTTATTTACCTATTTTAATATTTAAAATTATAATGGTTATATTTAATCTATAAACACAATTTTCTCATTTAATGAAATAAATAATTACATGATTCATGTGTACAAACTACATTATATCTCTAATTGTGAAAAATATTATTTATCAAAGGAAAATTCAATATATATAAATTCTTAGCATTTCACATAATAATTTGAATTAAATAAGTATCTATAAATAATTCTTATTCATGCTTAATATCCTGTGATCATTTTAATTTTGTGTTAATGTCTCCATGTAGAGGTCTTCATCTAGTTAATGATGAAGATTTATTTTGGGTTGTTCTAATATATCATCGTAGAGTGGAGATCAACTATGATGACGCATGAAGGATGTCACTTTGAGTGTTTCAGATCCAAAGTATAATGAATTATGAAGGCTCTATATTAGATTTTAAGATCAAGGTTTGGTTAAAGTGGGAAGATATTTCCTTTAGTCAGATTCATGCTCTATGGGAGAACTAGCTTTTATTGGCAGTGATGATACAGCATGGGGTAGCTCAACAGTGGTGGTTCTTACTCCTATGGGATTGAGAGGAGTCAATTATTTCATGGGAGTGGTTTTAAGAACAATCTAAAGATGGGTTTATTTCTTCAACTACAAATTTGGTTTTTCAATAGTAAAATGCAACACCCTAAATTTTTAAAAAAAAATTCACTTTAAATAATTTAATTTCTTTGATATTTTTCATCGCACGCAATAACGAGTTTAAACAAAGTGTATAATATTATTAAAATATTACGTTTCTATTATTACTTAGTCATTGCATGGGTGGGTATGAATATTATTAACTAGTTTATGAAATAAATATAAAGGTCCAACTCAATATAAATATATTTAAAAATATTAGAAAATAATCGCACGATTTTAAGTTTTTTTGGAGAATGTGATGCCTCGGCCCAAACGACCAAAGTATATTTATTTTTAAAATAAAGTTTACTGAAGTCTAAAATACGGGATCATGTTGCAATATTTTTTTTCAAGGAAATAAGAGCATTAGGGTGGTCCTCGAGCTAGGTAATTTCTTGATTTATGCCCATGTTGGCCAGGTCATCTATAACTGTGTTTGCTTCTCGATAAACATGTGCGATGATAGAGTTAATATTGACAAGCGAGCAGTTGCATTCCATCCAATGGGTGGTGATCAGCAAAGAAATATGAATTATTCCATTCCAAATTTCTTGCACGATGTTCATTGATTCACTTTCAATCTAGAGGTTGTTCCATCCTAAGAGCTTGGAAAAGGCAACAGCATGTATCAATCTCAGCATCTAAAAAATATGTTTTCACAAAAAAAATATGTTTTTTCTAGTAATTAATTTGTGAAAATTTTAGAAAATGTATCTGAAAAAATTAATTTATTTCATCATGTCAAAATTATCTAAATAATAATTTTATAGAATTTCCTAAAAAGATTTATTTTTCAATGAATAGTGAAAATTACTAATTTTTATTAAAACCCATATTTTTCATTTAAATATGAAAATTAAAACAATATTTTGTTTATTATAAAAAATTTATTAGTTAATTTTTAGTTTAAATAATTCAATTATGTCTTTGGAAATATATTTTACACATGAATTTAGTAAAAAATATATATATTTAAAAAGGGCATTTTTTTTAAACTGCTTTTCATTGCATTCTTCCAATTTATGTCTAAATTAACTTCTAAAATTTTATATTTTGAATTTTGAAAAATAGATTTCAAATTTTTAATTAGGATTTCCAAATTTATAAAATATTTTCCTTTTATTTTTAGACACTATGAATGGTAAACTTTGTAATTTTTGTTACCACAATAAAGGGTAAATCATGCAGTTAATGGTTAAAAATAAAATGAAAATAACTATTAAATGAACTAAATACTTAAATAAATATTATTAAATAATTATATATAGACCATAATCATACAAGGTTATAATTTATGACTTTTTGATCCACTTTGATAAGATTATAACCTTTATCATATTTGATTTAATAAAAAGTCTATCATGTCACACTCTTATTTTTAATAAGCGTACAATTTTTAATATGTAGTTACATAGAATATATATAAGACTATAAAAATTATTTTTAAATATAACATATTTATCTTCATCATGGTAATTTATTTATAATTTTTAGTGAATAAATAATTGCTTTAATTTCTTGCACAATGTTGATGAGGTAATTATTTAATTAATGGAAAAATCTAATAAATAATATTGAAAATATTAAAAGTATTAAAATTTAAGATAATTAAGGTCCAACATGAATTTTATATATTAAAATTACATTTTGGGGATGTATTAAAATAATTGGTTCGAATTATAATTCATTTATTCATGTCATTAAAGTCAAAGTAATGAATAGTGTCAAAATCGACACTAATGATATTTTATAAAAATAATATTTTATTAAATTATTTAAAATTTATAAAAATATTAAATAAGGATGGAATTGATAATATATGGTCCAAAATATCAAAAATTATCTATTTATTTAATAATTAACAACTTATAAGTAAAAATTACAACCTTTTAATATTGAAAAAGAATTTACCATAGTTAAAATGAAAATAGGTTAACTAAGGGTTAATCAAAATGATAAGGTTTAAAATTATACCAAAACAAGTCTAAATTTCATTTTTTATGGTATTAAAATTCTTTATGACCTTATATCTTAATCCCTTTCCATTTATAGGTTTTTTTATTCAGACTTAATTAATTATAAATAAATCTTTTTAATAAATTTCAAAAGTGCCCATCACCTCAATTATAAAAGGACACTTCCTCCCTCAATTCATTACACTACATTGAGCCTTTTATAGAGATAATAATTAGAAAATTTATATTTTAAACTAACCTAAACACATTATTAAGGTGATGATATTCCCAAAATACCAACCCTTGATCCCTATAGAGGAGATCTAAAGGAGTCGTTACAAAGAATAGGTAATCACTCTAACCGGTCGCTTTTTTTATACCATTCTTTAACTCCAATAAATATAATATATCAATAATAAAATAATAAATTAAGCATAAAAATATTCTTAAATTATATTATTATTATGAAAACATCATTATACAACCCCTTTCCCATCAAATAATAAGTAAAAGTATCGTTCGTGTGTACGTACAACTTATCATCTCCACGGAGCGATACAACTCATTTTTCATACCCATAGTTTATGGATGATTATTATGATGGTTTTAATTTTTGTATGGAATTATTATACTTATTTAATGATAATTTCATATCTACCTTCTTATCATCCAATATTTTTAGAAATTATAATGTCACTCATACGTACGTATGGACTACCATCTCAACGATGGGATAAGATTCATTTTTCATTTATATTTCACAAGAATGGTAATAAAGATGAGTTTTATTAATATATATGATATATATAAAATAATTATTATTATTTAAAGATGTATTATCATTTACCTTTCTTTTATTTCATCATTCACAAAATTGAAATACCTTTCATGCGTATGTACGACCTACCGTCTCCATGAACAGTCTCATTCATTTTTCTATTTGTGCTTTTTTATGTATGATTATAAATATGTATAAAATGAATATATTTTATTTTTATACCATTATAATTATTCTTTAAATGATGTTACCATGATAAAAGTATAATGATTGGTACTACCTATCCAAAACATGCTTGAAAAACAAAGCAATTATCATCAAGAATAATGATTTTAATAACAAATTATTAATAAAAAGGTGATAAGATGTTATAATTAAATCATAAATGTTATGATAGATATATGGTCTTGAAATTAATATATATTAAATCCATATTTATTATACATGAGTTTTTAATGTGAATGAGGAAAGTCGCGATTTTAAGTAAGGGTTTATTTCACAATATTATCATTATTTTGGATCGTTTATGTTTAAGTCTGCTCTAGGGAATATTTTTCTTCCATGTTCATTTTTTCAAAAAATATTGTCAAAAATATTTTTATTATTCTCCTAAAATTTTTTAAAATCATTTTTACAAATTTTTTAATTTTTACAAAAATGATTTGGAAGGATTTTTTTATCATTGTCTAAACAAGGTTCTTTGTGTCTTTTCGAACAAAAATACAAAAGGAATATTTTTTAACTTATACAACATGATTTTATTTCTCTAATTTCATGATGACATAATTATTTTAGTCTTACTTTAAATCATACAAGGTTATTTTCAAATAAAATGTGTTCCTTTACAATTGTATGTCTTTTAAAAGAATTGATTTCAAAATGGAAAGGATTTTTTTCTTGAGAATTATTTCAAGTGATATTTAAAAATAATTTTCCATATAATATAAAATTATTTAATTTTAATTATTCTTTATTGGTAATATGATACAAGGACACCATCATTAATATTTCTCCATTTGGTTTATTTTTATTATGGAATGATATTTATGAAACCTATTCCTTTTCCATGGGTTCTGATATGATGAAATGTTTACGAAACACATTTCTTTTCATGGGTTCTGATATGATGAATGATTTATGTTCTTATGGAAAATATATTTATAGTTTTAGTTATTTGATGCAATGGACCTATATCTACCTTTAATGTGTTGGGTAATGATTTACATCTCATGTGATAGAAAGTACTGGAATGGTGGATAAACCCGTTTCAATAAGGGACTTTGTCTGCTATGATGGTCTTGGGAGTTAACCTTGACTACTAGGATGGTTGGGGAGTGAAACCATACCACTATAATAGTGTTGGTAAAGGCCCTTGACTAATAAGTAAATTATAATTTATACTTATGTGTATGCCACAATTCCATGTTATGCTCTCATGGATTATGTTCTTTGATTCTTTTATGATTCATGTGTTATAAAATTATAAGATTTATTCAATGATTCAAGATTGTGATATTTGATATACAAGGTATAATTTTAAAATTCTATGTTAATGTTATTATACCCTTATTATCATGTTATGATTATGTAATCATTGACATCTCCATTTTTTACCTTTACTAAGAATCTGAGCTCACCATTTTCTTATGTTTCTTTTCCCTAGGATATAAAGAATGATATTAAGTATGATATATCAAAAAGGATGCTAGTTATGAATAAATAAGTGGGTCAAGATGTAGATATTTTATGAACCAATTGTTTATGTTTCCATGTTTCCAAAGGCATTATACCTTTATGATCCTTAGGAGTGTTTTTTTAATGTAATGAATATTATTATAAGAAGTTATAATATCAATGTATGAAAATATTAGGTCCCTGTAGTTGGTTTTATAGGATAGGTTTAGTAAACCTTTATAAACTAAGATGAGAAAACTTGAAGGATAAGTCTAAGTATAGGTTAAAATCCTAAAATTTTGATAATGATCATTAATGGCCTAGGTTAAAACTTAGGTTTCATAAAAAAAGATATTGTTATTTAGACATCCTATAAATTATTTTTCATGATTATGTGGTTTTACACGATGATTATTATTTCTCATGCTATGATTTTTGGTTTTATTCAATGTATGGAACCTAAAGGAATAGTGTTACTGAAAAATGTGATGGATAGTTAAATTATTTTCCACCTGAGAAACCAAATATTATGGTAGATGGAATATAGACTGTTACTACTATGATCATGAAACTTTCTCAGGATATGAATCATGACATGTTTCAAAATGATAAAAGAAGGGAACAAATTGTTGTTTAGAAATTCATGGGGAAACATACACCTTATTTTAATAGATATTATAATCTACTATTGGATGATCATTATATCAACACTATTTAGAAAATAGTTTCTATTCTTTAATGCCCGTGGCATGAAAATGTTTTCCAAGATGTTTATCATCAAGAATGAGAAGGAAATAAATGGTGGAATCTTATCAAGAATATTAAGAAAGAAGATGAAATCAAATAAATTAAATGGTATGAGTTTAAGGTATTATTCCTCATTAAGTAATTCTATCATATTCTATGTATATTGTTTTAGAAGTAATTTCTTGATCTGAAGCAAAATGATAATGAATCCATTGGTACTTATGAAAAAAAATTTACAAGGCTTCCAAGTTATTCCACTAGTTTAATTATTATACTTGAAAGTAAAATTTATCAATTATTTTGTGGCTTAAAACTAAGTTTTTTAAGGGAATTAGCTATAATATACTTCATTGCCTATGAAAAAAATTATGATGTTCTCTCAAGGTGGACATCAAGATTTGAGTTTCCCATCAAGCTCATGGTTTTGATAAGAAAATAAGAAATGGAATTCAGAGGAAATTCTAAGAACCATGGAGAAAAGAATATTATATTTCCTTTATTATTGAATTGTGGAAGGAAACATGGGAGAAATTATCTTAAGGGAAATAATAAATTTTTCAAGTTTTGAAAGTAAGGTAACTAGGAAAATGAATGTGAAGTGAAGGGAAAAAGTTGTCTCATGATGTGAATATAGAAAAATCTCTATAGAATGCACCACCCATGCTCCAATGTTATAAATGCATGGAGTATGAAAACTATTCCAATAAATGAATGAATTCAAAAGGAGTATAAAAATTATTCCAATCAGTGCATGAATTCAAATTTTTTTGATGAAAAACATAAAAACATCTTAACCTCAATAGAAAAGGTAAATATCATGTGATCATGATTGTCGAAGTTGGTTACGAGAATGACATGTTGAAAGGTACACTTATCATTAACTCTAGAATAGATAATGTATTATTTGATTCTAGATCCACCCTATATTTTATTTCTAAATGATTTTCTAAGTGTATATCTATATCACCTCAATAATTATATGTTGAGTTTGCTGTGAAAACTCTTAATGTCACCATGGTCACATCTCAAGTTTATAGTTCTTCTCCGATTAAAGTTTGTGGGAACATTCTTCCTAAAAATATGATGACTCTCCCTTTATTTTAATTCAATTTTATTCTTTTCATGGATTGGATTTATCTATACGGGGGTCAAAATAATTTCTATATAAGTAAAGTCACATTTCATTTTTTGAATGAACCTATAATCATTTATCAATAAAAGGGTGAATATGAACATCCAATAGAAATTACTTCCATCTTGTAGGTCGTAATTCCTATAAATGAAGATCATCTATCTTAGATGGTTGGGTAGAAACTCAATATTAATGATAAACCTATTTTATATGAGTTTTTTTATGACTTTCTGGAATAATTTCTCGGTCTTACAAAGAATCATGAAGTTGAGTTTTCAATAGAAATCATACCTGTACCTTTACCTATTTCAAATACTCTATACATAATAGCCCCAATTGAGTTGTAGTAATTGAATAAGAAACCCTAGAACAATATTTATAATGGATTCATACACCCTACTGCGTCACCTTGGAGTGGAGTTGTTCTATTTGTTAATAATATAGATCAATGTGACTCTTTATTGATTATCGAGAACTTAACAAGATCACTATCAAAAAAAGTATCGTATTCCCCGTATTAATTACTTATTTGATAAAATACATGAATATCAATACTTTTACAATATTAAACTTAATTATAGATATCATCAATTGAGGTTCATTAATGAGTATATACCCAATATGGAATTTTGTACATGGTATGGACACTATAAATTTATAATGATTCCTTTTGGTCATACTAATTCCCCTGATATCTTCATAGACTTAATGAATATAGTCTTTAGAGACTATCTCAATAATTTTTTAGTAGTTTTTATAAATTATATTCTTGTAAACTCAAATAATAATTAATATCATGAAGATCACTTGAGAATTGTAATGAAGACCCTAAAGAAGAAGAATCTTTATGAAAAAATTACCAAGTGTGAATTTTGAATTTTTATTATTTCATTTTTTTGGTCATATATCCTCAAGTTAGTTTATATTAGTAGATCCTTAATAGATATAATCTATTAATAAATTTTTTATACCAACCATGATGAATAAAATCCATATTTTTCTTGGGATGTCTAGATATTATCAATGTTTTATGAAATATTTCTCATGATTATCTATTCAACTCAACAAGTTGACTGAGAATGGAGTTGAGTTCATATGGATGGAGAAATATTAATATAATTTCAAAGAGATAAAAATAATTTTGGTCACACAACCTATTATCACACAACCCAGTAGTAGAAAAAGGTTTTTGACCGATAATGATGCATCTAATAAGGGACTGGGATGTGTTCTCATGAAAAATAATATAGTGATAGCTTATACCTCATGCCAATTGAAGGTACATGAGAAAAATTATCCAAATCATTATTTAGAGTTATTTGTGTTATTTGTTTCATTAAGGGTATGAATTAATTATTTATAAGGAGAAACGAGTGACATATATATTGATCACAAAATTTTAAAGTATATTTTCCCAAAAAAAAGAGTTGAATAAGAACCAAAGAATATGGTTAGATATGATTAAATATTATGACTGCTTACTCCATTAGCACTATAGGAAATTTAAAAAGTTGTAATATTCAGTGATCCAAAATGAATATATCTTATCTATGATAAGGATTGTAAAATATTGAATATTTTTGGATTTACAATTGATGGAACTAGAAATCTTAAAGGAATGGAAAAATATTATCTGGATCAAATGAATGTTAAACCATCTATCCAAGTGAATATTAAATAGGTTTATAAGGATGATGTAAATGTTAAAAATAATTTGAGAAATTTTCCTGATTTAAACCTTGACTTTTATGGAATGATAATGTTTATGAACCATGTATGTGTCTCACCCATACCATATGTCACGCCCAGTTTTTAATGTCTTGGTTTTAATCTGGTTTGTTGGAAATCCTGATACTTTTCTTGGGTTTTGGGTGAGATTAATGTTGAGTTTTAAAGTTCCATATATTTCTAATCATCCTACCATAGGTTCCCCTGGCTTGTTTGGGAGCTTTTAGAGAAAAGGGTGGTTACTTCACAATATTGGGCCAGCCTGTGATCCCTTTTCCAGTTTAAAAATAATAATTTGATTATTTTATATCTTATTAATTTTTTTCATATTTTTTTGGTTATTCTACCTGTCAATCGATCCCAAAAACCCTAGTCTCATCCCCAAGTTCCATTTTCCCTCTTTGGAGCTCATCTTAGTTGCGGATTAGGGAGAAATTTCTCAAGGCTTCTCAAATTTTCCAGATTTGGTAAGGTAATTTGTTCCTTTGATGAATCATTCATTTTTTTATCTTTTCCCCCAATATATTCTTTCCATGGTTCTTACATATCTAAGGATCCTATCAACTAATTTCCAAGCCATTACCTCCCCCATAAGTGTGTGGATCTAAGGGAATATGAAGAGTTCTTTAGTTATCAAGTTTTTTTTCTCCTCTCTTCTCCCTCTTCCTTCTCCTTCAAATTGTTCTTAGTTTTCTCTTCTAACCTGGTCATCATAGACCAAGTTTTATGTTATAAAATTATTTTTTATGGGTTTTTTCTTCTTTTAGGGTTGTTATTCATAGATTTAGGGTTTTGGAACCCGTGGCGGGTGTTTTCGGGTGTGCATTTCCATTCTGCCTTGATTTTGAGGTAGGTCTTCCAAATAACTTTCCTTTATTATTTAAGTTTCATATTTTTATTGATTTTATAACCATATATATATATATTAACCTTTTTATTATTTATTTGGTGTGCAAAATAGTTAATTATATCATGTTATGTGTAAAATGGAGTTGTTTCATTATAAAAGTGCACATCGCTTCTTCAAATAAATGTTCCACTGGTTTTTTAATATGGATTTTGATGTTTATGACCTGTTATAACTAATATAATAAATTTTTGTCATGTAAATTTTGGTATTTACCCCTTTGGGTTTAAAATAGAAATAGCTTTTCTAAATGTTGCATGCCTAGTTCTCAGAAAAGTGCCCGGTTGGCCTTTGTGTGCTACATGTGATATTAAATGAGTTTTTTGAATTAATTAAAGTGTGGAAAGCATGAAAAGTAATATTTTGGTTTCCTTTTATGGATGTTAAAAGTTTTTTTGGTGTTATAAAGATATGGGTTTTGTTTTTAACACGTTTTGGCACGAGTTTCCAGTAAGTGGCCTATTCGTCATTTTTATGAAAATGGTTGAGATTTGAATGTGTAACCTAAATGTTTTAAAGGGTCTATGTAAATGTTTTTTTGATGATAATTTTGTGTGTACACCTCTTTATTAAAGGTGAAATTTTTATCTTTTTTAAAAGTTGGTTCAATAAAATGCTTAAAGGCCCATTTGGTATTTTTCTTAAGAAAAGGATTTTCATGTGTGTTCCATGTGGAATCATGTGGGGTCATTTTATGATTCATGAAAGTTTTTTATTAAATAGTGTTGGGGCTGAAAAATCTGGTTTTATAAGTTATTAGTGATAATTGGTCTTTAAAAGAGCATCTATGGATGGATTTTATGTGCAAAGCCTCATTATACTTCATGAAATTGTTTTATGAAAGTTTAAAGTGGTTTATTGTTTTTTGGAAAAGATGTGGAACATGTTTGCGGGATGTTTTCCATGTGTATGATTTTGAAATTGAATTTTCATGTGAAAATTGTTTTTTATAACATGTGTAACTTGATTGATCACAAAAAGGGAAACCCTGGTATCTAGGTGGGTGGACGTGTACTAGTATACTAGTGATCTGGAGCGGTTTTTTCCCTATTTCATGTAGAAAGTTTGATTATGAAAACACTAAATAAACTATGATGATGATTTTGGGGACCAAAAGGTTATGGTTTTTTTCCTTAATAATGGATCATGCATGAGAACATATTGTTATGGTTACTTTTACACCAAGAGACGAGGTACCTGGGGCCCACAAAAAACTAGTGTCTAGGGGTGTTCCTATGACTTGTGATCATTGGATATTTTTTACTCACCATTGGCATACAGTGTGTTTAGTTGGTAAACTCATAAGAGTGTGTGATTTATTTAAAATTTTACATTCTTTAAAGAAACCCTCTTAAAAACTACTTTAATTTTGAAGTTGTGTCTCTTTGAAATTTCTTAATAGCACTTCTTGTTAGGAAAACTTGAAATCATTATATTTTTTGATTTTTGTAGCATAGAACCTTTTTTGGAAAACATACTTTTATATATTTTATTTAACACTTGAAATTTTTGCTTCTTTTATTTTAAATAAATTTCATTGGGAATAGAATATCGAGCTATCTTACTGAGTTTTAATACTCACGCCTATAGTCTTCTTCTATTTTTAGCCCTTGTGCAGGTTTCATCTTGAGTTCAATCGACTTAGGAGATATGTGATCGATGTGATGGAGAGTGACTAGTAGGGTCATGTGGAGTTAGTTGGTGATCAGGTTCAGTCGGTTGAGTTTTCTAGTTCAGTTTTACTTTCACCTTCATGAACAAATAATATTCAGTTCAGCCTTTATATAAATGTGTATTGGGTTGTCCATTTCTTTCCACTATTTTATTAATAGTTTATTTTTTGTTGAAATAGTTCCCTTTTCACTATATTGGTTACCCTGGTGATTGTCTCCATCCTGGAGGATCAGGAACACCTCTTGGGACTTGTCATGGAGTGTCCTGGGTGACCGTTTCAAGGTCAAACTGGGCTGGTTTGTGAAAAAATGGTATCAAATTAGGTCAGATCTTAGCGGACCTTGCTTTCTTGAGCACCCTTATTATTTGGGGGGTGTCAAGGTAGATGGAGTATGATTTTCAGGAGTTGACAGATAGGTTTGGGAAGAGCATCACAAACTCTTGCTCGTTTTGATCCTTGAGTGTCCATGGGAAGTTCAGTTTTATTAGTTTATTTAGTTCTTAAGGATTTTATGGTGATTGGGATACAACAAAGGGAGTAGGACTAATGGCCTCCATGAGATCTCAGGGCCTAGAAACCCATGTGTAGCTGAGGCATGGTCCTAATAAGGATCTCTGTGTTGGTGGTGTGTTTGAAATATGGTCGCCAACAATATTATCAAGTCACTCACAGACACTAGTTCCCTTTTGGGGGTCTCTTAGACCTTTCTTGAATTTTCAATTTTTTCTTGAAAATCCTTATGTGAGAATTGTAGAAGTGGGTTTTCAATGCTTAAAATGTGGAATGATTTGACAGGATCAAATTTTCTTAATCTAAACTTATATTTTATTGAAATAAAATGTTTGGAAGCATGAATTATTTTAAAATGATTATGAAAATTTGTTGAAAATTGGATGTTTTGGGATGTTGAAGAGTTTTTTAATCTGGTGAATTGGTTTTGGGAATTTTCTTTGAGTAGTTGGTGTTTTCCTGAAAAGGGTTTTGGACTTTTTGGCTGTTAGATGAATAAAATTTACATTTATAAATTTTTTAAAATGGGAAAGGGATGTTTTAATTCAATACTAGTTTTGGTAGTTGTTTTAAAATAAATAAAATGGGTTCTAAATCAAATGGTTCTTGAAAAATTGTGGTTTGTTAAGCTGTCGAAAAATTTTTTGAATAAAGGGAGAGGATTTTTGTAGAAACCTATGGGGTTTATTTTTCAATCTTAATAAAATGGTTTTGTTGTGTGGAAATATGAAAATGGTTTTTGACTTGGTGGTTAGTGTGACTATGGAAGGTACATGATTTTTTAAAGGAGTTGAATTTTTTTTGCTGGTAAAATGAGGATGTTTTTATAGACATTGGTGTTTTCATGGGTTATCACATGCATGGTTTTGTATAGATATGACGATGGATTCCCAGTTTGTCATAGTGGTTGGGTGCTCAGGGTGGAACGGGAATGTGAATGCGAGTAAGTCTTTATGAAACACCATTGGTGAATGTAAAAATCCACCAAGTTAAAAAAAATTCAAAAGTGTTTTAGGAAAAACAATGTGTTTTGTTTTTGTAAACCGATGTTTATCTGGGTTTCCTTTTCATGTTTTAGAAGGGTGGTTTGTTTGGTATGATTCCTCATGATATGGAAGTGATACTCTTGGTGTGTCTTGAGATGATATCTTGTTGGTAACTCAGTTTTGGATCAATGTTTAGTGGGTTTCTAAAGACATGTTGGATGTTGTTATGTGGTCCTGGATGGTTCTCTATTGGAAAGACTTATAGTTGATCAGACTAAGGATTCATTTCAAACATTAAATCCACCTCTTCGAATGATGCCTCAACTCATTTGATTGGATAGAGATCTATTTATTATTTATTTAAAGTGGTTCCCTATTGTGATAATTCTTTTGGATATAGAAGTTGTGTTCAGTGATGTTGATGTGATTCATTGTATTCCTTGTCCATTCTGCTCCTTGTTCAAAGTGATAGAAAATGTTGCTATGTATCTATGAGTTCCTATTTAGATAAAGGTTTGTTATTGAGAAATTTAGTTTTGTGGGGTGTTGTGATCCTTATCTCCTAGTTGCGGTGTATTTGATGCTTCAAACATCAGGGCTCTAGCCATAGGCCTTAGAGTGAAGCTTTTCACATAGTCAAGAAATCACCTGAGGTGTGGGGATCTCGTCTAAGATTCTGCCTTCACTATTTTGGTATGGAAATTTATATGTTTTTATTGTGGTTTATCATCACTGTGATTTTTATTTTTTTCAAAAAGAGCATGGAGAACATACCCCTCACGCAGTGTCTATGGTTATGCCTTTTTGGATGTGGGTTTCTGATAAATGTCCCTATGTGGACTACCAATGTGAATAAGGTGTGGTCTTGGTTTTACCTATTCATATGTGGACATTTTTGGGTTATTTCTCTATTTTTTTTAGTGTCCCAAAGATTAGGTCCCCTTACCTCCCTTCCCTGAGTGGTGGGGGTTTTGATCCACACCGAAAGTGTTGGCCCAGTTCTTGTCCCCTCCATTCGAGAGTGGGTGGTTTAAATCTTCAGGTTGTAAGCCTATTTAATTGGGTTTTTTGGTTTTTTTGGGGATATTTTTAGTGGGATTGTGTGGGTGATGACTGATTCTAGTTCATTTTGAATTCTTTTTTGTTCATTTCTAGTTGGTCTCTAATGGTGGGGAGACCCACTACGGGTCTCGAAGATATTTCCTTTAAGGATTTATCAGATGGTAGTTGTGATTTAATGGTGGGTAGACCATTCCAACCCCCCCCCCCCCAAAGTCTTTGGATTTCGTGAGTGTTCATTGGTTTGGGTGATCATTGGGTTCATTGGGAGAATTCCCAATAATTTGATTCTTGGATTTGTTGTGGAGGTGGTGGCTTGATCTTTTCGTTGATTCTCAGGAAGTGGTTGTGAGTTGGTATTTTGTTTGGAAAGAGTATTATGTTCTTTTAATGGTTTATGATATGTCCCTAGCTTGAGAGCGTGGACCATGTTGATTGGTAATCCTTAGGTTTTGATCTTTCAGCTGGAAAGTGTTATGGATTTCCAGGGGTGGAAAGCTTTAATGGTGTGGCGAATTGTCACACCCAGTTTTTCATGCCTTGGTTTTGATCTGATTCATTGGAAATCTCAATACTTTTCTTAGATTTTTGGTGAGATGAATCTTGATTTTTTAATTTCCATATATTTCTAATCATTCTACCATGGGTTCCCCCAAGCTTGTTTGGGAGTTTTTGGAGAAAAGGGTGATTACTTCATGATTTGGACAAACTGTGAGCCCATTTCCAAATTTAAAAACAAAATTTATTTCTTTTATAACACGTTATTTTTTCAAAACATTTCACTCATTCCACTTCCCACTTGTCCTCCACGGAACTATTAAAACCACCATATCCATTTGGACCTCTTAGGAATTCATAATCAGGGTGTATTTGGGTTATTTATTCAGGTATTGGGCCATCTCGTTAGCCCATTTCCTATTCTAAAAAAATAATTTTGTTCTTTTATATCTTATTCATTTGTAATATTTTTTTGGTGATTCCACATATCACTAGAGATCGAAAACCCTAGGAGAACCTCCATGTTCCATTTTACCTCTTTGGAGCTCATCTTAGTGTCAGATTAGGGCAAAATTTCTCAAGGATCCTCAAATCATCAAGATTTGGTAAGGTAATTTGTTTAATTCATGAATGATTCATTTTTTTCTCTTTTCCCCCTAAATAATCTTTACCTAGTCCATACTTACCTAATGAGACTCTACATTTAGTTACAATACATTACCTATCCTCTATGGGTGTGGATCTAAGGGAAGATGAAGAGTTCTCTAGTTATCAAGGTGAGTATCATTCTTCACTCTTCTACCTCTTCCTTCTCCTTCCTATTTTTATTGGGTTTATATTCTCTCCTAGTCATGATAGACCTATTTTTATGTTATACCATGATTTTTTATGGATTTTTTATTTTTTTAGGGCTGTTCATCATAGATTTAGGGTTTTGGAACCCGTGGTGGATGTTTTCAGGTGTGTGTTTCCATTCCGCCTTGGTTTTGAGGTAGGTTCTCCCAATAACTTTCCTTAATTATTTCTATTTCATAATTTTCTTGATTTTATCACCTTATATATATGTTTAGTATTGTTTTTCATCCTTTGGATGATTTATTTTGTGTGAAAAATAGTTATTTATTCATTGTTTTGTGAAAAAATTGAGTTGTTTCATTATAAAAGTGCACATTGTTTGTTCAAATAAATGTTTTGTTGGTTTTTGCATATGGTTTGTGATGTTTATGACCTGGCTTAACTACTGTAATAAATTTTTGGCATGAAAATTTTGTTTTTTACCCCATTTAGTGTTAAATAGATTTTTTTTTTTGCTAAATGTTACATGCCTAGTTCACATAAAAGTTCATGTTTGGCCTTTGTGTACTAAATGTGGTATGAAATGACTTTTCTGAATTCATTAAATTATGGTAAGCATGAAAAGTGATATTTTGGTGTCCTTTTATGGCTGTAAAAAGTGGTTTTTGTGTTATAAAGAGATGGGTTTTGGTTTTTGACCCATTTTGGCATGTGTTAAGTGCCTCGTTCGGCATTTTTATAAAAATGATTGAGCTTTGAATGTGTAAAATAAATGTTTTAAAGGGTTTATGTAAAAAAAATATACTGATAATGGTGTGTTTAAACCTATTTATTAAAGTTTAAATTTGTATCTTTTTTATACGTTGGTTGTGTAAAATGATTAAAAACATGTTTGGCATTTTTCTTAAGAAAAGGGTATTCATGTGTGTTCCATGTGGAACCATGTGGGGTCATTTTATGATTCATGAAATTGTTTTATTAAATAGTTTTGGGGATTCCAAATCTGGTTTGATATGGTATTGGTGGGTGTTGGGATTTAAAATAGCATCTTTGAATGGATTTTATGTGCAAAGCCTCGTTATACTTCTTGAAATTGTTTTATAAAATTTTTATGTGGTTTATTGATTTGTGGAAGATATGTGGAACACGTTTGCGGGATTTTTTGTGTGTGTGTGATTTGGAAGTGTAATTTTCATGTGCAATGTGTTTTTGATAACATGTGTAACTTTATTGAGAAAAAAATGAAACCCTGGTATCTAGGTGGACGGACGTGTACTAGTAAGCTAGTGATCTGAAGTGGTTTTGTCCTTGTTTCACATAGAAAATTTGACAGTGGCCACACTAAATAAACTATGATGATGATGTTGGGGACCACTAGATTATGGGTTTTGTTCCCTACTAGCGGATCATGCATTAGAACACATATTTTTTAGGGTTACTTTAACACTGAGATACGAGGTACTTAGGGCCCACAACAAACTAGTTCCTAGGGGTGTTCTCGTGACTTGTGCTCATTAGTAATTTTGTACTCAACATCAGTATACGGTGTGTTTAGTTGTTAAATTCAGAAATGTGTGTGGTTTATTTAAAGGTGTACTTTATTTAAATCATCCCTCTTGAAAAAAAATCATTTTTAAGTTGTATCTCTTTGAAATTGGTTACAAGAATTTCTTGTTATGAAAACTTGCAAGCATTTTATTTTGTGACGTTTGTAGCATGGAACCATTTTTGGAAAACATAATTTTATATATTGTATTTCAAACATGAAATTTATATTTGTTTTATTTTAAAGGAAGTGCATTGGGAATAGGATATCGGGCTAACCTATTGATTTTCAATACTCATGCCTATAGTATTCTTCTGTTTTTAGCCCTTATGCAAGTTTCAACATGAGTTCAATCACCTTGGAAAATGTGTGCTTGATTTGTTATAGAGTGAACAGAGGGGTCACATAAAGTAAATTGGTGTTTAGGTTCGATCGGTTGAGTTTTTTGGTTCAGTTTTACTTTCACATTCATGTACGAAAAATGTTCAGTTTAACCTTTATATAAATGTGTATTGGGATGTTTGTTTCTTTCCTTTGTTTGTTTAATTATTTATTTTTGGGTGAAATCATTCTCTTGTCACTCTATTAATTCCCTTGATGCTTTTTTCTATCTCTATAGGATCGGTAACACCTCTAGGGACTTGTCGTGCAGCGGCCTGGGTGACTAGTTCTTGGTCAACCCGGGCTGGTTCATAACACCATATTTGAAGGATTTATTCGATGAGGCTCATATTTCATCATTATCTATTCATCCAAGAAGTACAAAGATGTATAGAGTTCTGAAAGAGTATTTTTTTAGGGATGTATTGAAGAGATATATTATATAGTATGTTATTTGGTGCTTGGTTTTTCAGTGATTTAAGGCTAAGAGATAGAATTATAAGGGGATGTTATAACTATTAACCATACCTAAATGGAAATGGGAAAACATCACCATGGATTTCTTCATTAGACTCCCCAAAACATCTAAATTCCATAATGTTATATGATTTATAATCAATCACCTTAAAAATTTGTCACATTACATTAATATTAGAGAATATTTCTCTCTAGATTATCTTTCTAAAATATATATTAAGTAAGTTGTAAGATTTCATGGAGTGACACTTTATGTTATATCGTATCGGGTTCCCGGGTTTACCTCAAAGTTATAGTGAATTATTCAATAGGCTATGGATATCGAGTTAAGTTTTAGTACTTCTTATCAACCAATGATAGATGGACAGTCTGAGAGGACCATTGAAACTCTAGAAGACAAGTTGAGATCCTTCTCTATGGATTTCAATAGTGGTTGGGATCAATACCTTCCTTTGATATAATTTTATTATAATAATAGCTTTTACTCCAGCATTCATATGGCTCCTTATGAAGCACTCTATGATAAGAACTACATATCTCCAACATTAAGGAATGAATTTGTGGAAATAAATCTATTGGGACCTAATCTAGCTGAGGAAATGGAAATGTATGTTAGATCCATTCTGTAGCATATAATATTATCTCATAGTCGACAAAAAATTTATGCTGATAATCATTGGAAATATATAGAGTTTGAAGTGGGTGAAATGGTATTACTATTAATATCTCCCTGGAAGATATTTATTAGATTTGGAAAGAAGATAAAGCTAATAACTAGGTATATCGGTCATTTTGAAATTCTCAATCGTATCAGGTGGAAGCCTATTGATTGGTGCTTCTACCAAATCCCCAATAATTTCATGAGGTGTTATAGGTTTCTCTACTAATGAATTACATACCTAATCCTTCTCATAAACTAAAATCAAAGTTCAAACTACTAGAGAAATATCTTTATTATGAATAAAAACTATTAGATATGTTGTATCATAGAGAGAAACTTCTACTAAACAAGACCACTTTCTTCGTTAAATTTTTGCAGAAAAACCACCAATTTGAGATAGTTGTGTAGGAACCTAAGGATTTGATGAGGTGGAAGTATCCTCATATATTTCTATGTGAATTTTTATGGATAAATTCATTTTAATGAGTTACAATGTAACACCCTAATATTTTATGAAATATTTCTCTTTAAATAATTTTATTTCTTTGATAGCTCACATTGCACGCAATAACGAGTTTAAACGAACCACGTAATATTATTAAAATATTATGCATCCATTATTTCCTAATTGTTGTATTGGAAGATATTAATATTATTAACCAATTTATATAATAAATATATAGGTCTAACTTAATATAAATTTATTAAAAAATTTATAAAAAAATCACACAATTTTTAGTAATGTCATTTTATTCTTCAAAAATACGTTTTCCCAAAAAATGATTTTTTTATAATTGATTTTTTAAAGTTTTATAAAATTTATTTGAAAAAATTAATTTCACTCAGAAAGTAAAAATTTTCTTAGGATTAATTTTTTAGAATTTTCTAAAAAGATTGATTTTTCAAGGAATAGAGGTAAATTACAATTTTTTATTGAAAACTGTAATTTTATTTTAAATTATTTACTAGTTAAAATTATATTTTGGTTTGTATATAAATTGTATTAGTTATATTTTATTTAAAATAACTAATTTATGGTTTTTAAATTTATTTTATACTTGAATTTATTATAAAAACAATTTATATTTAAAAAGGGAATTTTTTCCGAAAAAAACTGTTTTCTATTGTGTTTTGAATGTCTAATTTAAAATTAAATTATGAAACTTTTGTATTTTGAATTTTTAAAATTTTATTCTATATTTGGAATCATGAGGTCCAAATTTACTAAATATTTCCATTTTATTTTTGTATAATATAAATAGTAAACATAGTAATTTCTGTTACTATAGTCAAGGGTAATTCAGATAATTAATGGTTAAAAAAATGATAAGAACTACTAAATGACCCAAAAACATAAAAAACTATTATTTTATAATTTTAACTCTACCATAGTAATAAAAGGTTCTAATTTATCACATTTTAGACTCTTGTATAAGATTATGATCTTTATAATATCTTATTTAATGAAAAGTCAAACATGTCACACTCTTATTTTTAAAAAGTGTAATATTTTTAATATGTGGTTATACGGAAGATAATTTTGACTATAAATATTATTTTTAAATATAAAATATATTTATTCATCATCGTAATTTATTTATAATTTATATTGAAAAAATAATTAGCTTAAATGCTTTCACAACACTGATGCATAAAATATTTAATTAAAGGAAAATTAAAATAAATGACATTAAAAATATTAAAAGTATTATAATTTTATATAATTAATGGAATACGTGAATTTTTTATATGACCATGAAATTTTGGTAATTTTTTAAATTAAGTTTTTCTAATTCTATGTGTTTTATTAATTGTATTAAAGTCAAAGTAAAGAATGGTGTCAAAATTGACACTAATTATATTTTATGAAAATAATATTTTATTAAATTATTTAAAAAATTTAAAATATTAAATAAGGAAAAATTGTATAATATGTGGTCTAAAATATCATAATTATTCCATTTATAGTCTTATTTACACATTATAAGTAAAAATTAAAACCTTTTAATTTTGAAAAGGTGGTTATCATAGTTAAAATTAAAATTGGTTAACTAAGGGTTAATCAAAAATATAAGTTTAAATTCACACCAAAACTTATATAAAAAATATTTTTTGAGGATATTAAAACCCTATACCACCATATATTCAATTCCCTTTCCATTTGAATCTATTTGGATTAATATTGAATTTATTAGAAATTAATATTTTGATAAATTCCAAAAATGCCACACACCTCAATTATAAAAGGACACCTCCTCCATTAATTAATTACACCACATTTAGATTTATATCTCTACCATGCACTTAAAAATTCTCTTATAAACTTCCATATTCATGTTCTATATCTGATGGTCTTCCCAAAAGACCAACCTTATAGCCCTTTTGATGACATCTAAAGGAGTCATTTTGAAGAAGAGGTAATCACTCTAACTGATCACGTTCTTTTTCTAATGTTATTTACCTCATATAAATCTTTGGTATATATCATAAAATAATAAAATTAATTATCCTAATTATAATTAATTTCTATTATTATTATGAAAACACCAATATAATCCCACTTTCCCATCAAATAAGAAGTAAAAGTATCGTTTGGGTGTATGTATGGCTTACCATCTCCAGGTAGAGATATGATTCATTTTTAATCCCCATATTTTATGGATGGGTATTATGATAGGTTTAATGGTTTTTAGGAAATAATTACACTTATATAATGATAATATCTTGTCAAACTTCTTATCATCCAATCTTTTTGGAAATGATAATGTCACTCATGCGTACGTGTGGAATACCATCTCCACAATTCGATGTGATTTTTTTCATTTATATTTCACATGTATGGTAATAAGGATGAGTTTTATGAATATATATGATATATATAACATAATAATTATTCTTAAAAGTTGTATTTTTTTTACCTTTCTTTTATTCCATCAGTCTAAAAAATGGAAACAACATTCATGCATACGTCCAGCCTACCGTCTCCATGAACGGGGTCGTTCATTTTTTTATCTCTACTTTTTCTGAATGATGATAAATATATATATAATATTATTTTTATACCATGATAAAAATTATTTAAATAATGGGACCACGATCAAATTATAATTACCAGGACTTCTAAACCAAAACAATCTTGGATAACGAAGCAGTTATCATCCAGAACAGTTATTTTAATAAAAAATTATTAATAAATGGGTGATAAGATGTTATAGCTAAATAATTCATAGTATGCTATATATATGTTCATTAAATAAAATTATAATAGATCTACATTTATTATACAATATATTTGAACATTAATAAGAAAAGTTGAGACTTGAGGTAATGGTTTATTTCACAATTTTATCTTTATTTAGGATTGTTTGGGTATAAGTATCTGCTAGGGAATATTTCTCTTATATGTCCATGTTTTATAAAAATGTTTTCAAAAATATTTTTAATATTATCCTACAATTGTTTAAAATAATTTTTAACAATGTTTTTCATTTTACAAAATGGTTTGAAAGGAATTGTTTGTTTTTTTCTAAATGAAATTCATTGTGTCTTTTCCAACAACAATATGGAAGAAATGTTTTTTTAACTTATACATCATGAAAATATTTTTCCACTACCATGAAACCTTAATGTTTTGAGGCTTAATTTAAAATATTAAAAGGTTATTTTCAAAAAAATCCTTTATAATATTTTATTTTTTAAAATAAATGATTTCAAAATGGAAAGGATATTTTCCTCAAGAATTATTTCAAGTGATATTTCGAAATAATTTTCCATCTAATTTAACATTATTTGATGTTACTTATGCTTTAATAATAATATGATCCAATGATACTATACTTAATCTTTATCTAGTTTTTTTATGTTTATGATGGCATGACATTTATGAAACCTACTCTTTTTCCATAGGTTATGATATGATGAAATTTTTATGAAACCTTTTTCTTTTCATGGTTTCTAATATGATGAATGATTTATATTTTGTGGAATGCATATTTATGATTTTAATTTTGTGATGTTTGGAACCTATATTTCCCTCCAATGTATTGGGTAATGATTTATATCTCATGATATATATAGTACTAGAATAGGGAGTGAACTTGGTTCACTAAGCAATTTTTTCTGCTATAATGGTATTGGGAGTGAACCTTGAATGATAGGATGGTTGGGGAGTGAACCCATACAACTATTATAGTCTTTTTAAAGATCCTATACTACTAATGAAATGATATCCTATGCTTATGTTTATTTCATAATTCCATGTTATTATTTCATGGCTTATGTTTTTTGATTATTTTATGATTCATGTCTTATAAAATTATAATATTTATTCCATAACACAAGATTTTTTTTCTTTTATATGCAAGGTATAATTTTCAACTGTTATGTTTGTGTTATTATACCCTTATTCTCATGTTATTATTATGTAATCATTGATATTTTCCTTTTTTACCCTTACAGAGAATTTGAGCTCACCCTTCTCTGATGTTTCTTTTCCCCAGGATATGAAGAAATTTATTAAGTATGATATGTCCAAAAGGGTTATAGTAATGAATAAATAAGTGGTATATGATGTAGATATTTTATGAATAAGTTGTTTATGTCTTAAAATTTTCAAAGGCACTATACCTTTATCATCCTTATGATTTTTTTATATAATATAATGAATATAAATATAAAAATATATAATATCAATGTATAAAAAACTTGGGTTACAATAGAGATTATATCCCTTTTCTAGGGTATTTTTTAGTTCTTCCATTGATATGCTATGAGACATTAGGGTTTCCATGTTAAACTCATAACCCTTTTTTATACCGTTATGTTAAATTAATTTAATTTTAATTATTACATTTTTTTTTATAACTTCACATGAATTATTATAACTTCCATTATTATATCTAATTTAAACACACCAATTAAATTACGTGACCTATGATTGTTGTGAAAACTACACTGAAATTTCCTTCATGGGTCTTAAGTTCATACTATCTCCTCAGGCTGAGTGGTGATTATTTGTTTCTTAGGGAGGGGTTACATTTATTATTTTATGATTTATCTATTATGTATTATAATCTTATCTTAATCCTATTGTGGTGGGTCTTGGTTTGGGTAAGGGATAATTGTATATATTCAATTTTATATTACTCTCTTATATCATGTTTGGTGTTGTGTGTCCTTGTCTGAAATAATTAGATATAGTAAGATATATATATAGGAATTTTGATTTGATTCTAGGTTACAACCACTCTTGGGGATATTCACAATGTTTACATGTGCAACCATATAATATCATCCTTATCATGGAGTAGATATATTAATTGTAGGATATTGTAGATTTATTTAAGAGATGTGAAATATTATATAATGATGATGGAGACCAAGAGGTTTTTATTGATGAGAGAGACCATTATATGGGTTGGGGGTCTATTGGGACCATGTATTCCTTGATGTTTAAGATTATGTCAAGTTCTATTGAGTATCAAATATTGGTATTCCATAAGGTTGTAAAATAATACCCTGATGTAATCTGAAATTGGTTAAGATTCTTCCTTATCAAAGAGAGACTGATTTCAGGATATATTTTCCACTAGGTGTCACTCTTATATCTATTTCTCCATGGAGAATGGCCCCTTTAGAGTTTTGGAAGCTACAGATTTAGGTTGATGATCTTCTGCAAGGAATACTCATTTAACCTAGTGTGTATTCTTGGTGTTCTCCAATTGTATTTATGAAGAAGTATTATGGTAGTTTGAATATATATATATATATTGATTATTATTTCTTTAATGAGGTGATAGTGAAGAGTCGTTATTCTCTCACATGGATTGATGATTTATCTGATCTGTTGAAGGGATCTTGTTGGTTTATGATGATCAATTTGCAATATGGATATCATCATATGTGAGTAAAGGATGTGGATATCTCAAAGACTACATGTGGATTTCAATATGGTCATTATGATTTCATTATTCTATAATTAGACGTAAAAATTTCTCTAGACATGTTCATGGGGCTGGAGAATATTATATTTGATGAGTTACTGATCAAATCATGGTGGTGTTTGTCAAAAACATCCTTTTCTATTTAGTTTTTTTGGAGGAGAACACAAAGAATTTGTGGGCCATTTTGGGAGTTCATAATCACCAGGATCTATTTTGGAATCTTTTAAAGAGTGAGTTTTGTCCATATAAGGTCCATTATTTTGGAAATGTTGTGTCTTTTCAAGGAGTAGTTTTGGATCCTTCAAAGATTGGGGTCATTTTTTTATAGGTTTCCCCGACAATGTTGTATAGGTTTTGAGTTTACAAAGTCATTTTGGTTACTATAGAAGGTTTATACCCAACTTCTCTTTTATTGTGACTCTTATAATAGTTTTTTCTAGAAATGGATAGTAATTTTTGTGGACTAACTAGTTCCAACATTCTTTTGAGTATTTGATGGAGAAGATGGTCATTGATATAGTTCATCATTTTTTAGTAGAGGTGTCCTTATCAGATAATGGTGTTTTCTCTATTAGTATATCTCATAGTGGAGTCCAAAATGTGGGATTCCAAGGTGGAGGTATTGCATGATTTATTTTTTTGAGAGGATCCCACTGAGGGATTTTCTAGGTATTAATGGAATAGATTATTGTTTCATGGAATTATCTTCATTACTTCATTAATGTATGACACCCTTAGTGATAAATCCTTGCGTGGAAAATATGTATTGCACCATGAGAGTTCAGTTTTCTTGGTCTATCATGAATATTTCAGTTGTTGAGTTCCTCTCCTAAATATTGATTTTCTAGAGGATACATTCAGAACACGCTATGTTCCAGGAAATTTTATTCAATCTCTTGATGTTTCCAAATAGAAGTGGTAGAACATATCGATGGACATCATCAACGATTTTCCTAAAGCTCTTGGAGGTTGTGATGCTATATTAGTGATCGTGGACCACTTTACAAAGTTAGTTGACTTCTTATTAGATATGGAGTTGATATTATGGGAGGATTTATCAAATTAGTATCTTAAGGAGATAGTGGGTCTTAAATGGGTTTTAAAGTAAATCATCTATAATTTTCACCTAGTTCTACTTCAAGGTTTTAGATAGGTCTCCATCACTCTTTTGGATTCCTATTATTCCATGTAACTTTTTTCATCCATTAATGGATGTTCAAATAGTGTGAACTATTCAAACATTAATGTACATGTTTCATGCATGAATTATTGATTTTTGAGTCTCATTTATGAGAAACCTATCCTTGGTTGAGTTTTCTTATGAAACTTTTATTACCACACTATTTTTATAGCTCCATTTAAAGAATTTTATTTCCAAACATTCTAATCTCTAGTATGCTAGACTGAGGTAGGAGATTTATTTCTTCTTTGACTATAATTGGTGTGATGCATGATAGATAAGGTACAAGTAATCTCTAATAAAATGAAGATATTAAAGGTTAATTTTAATTCCAATTACGACCATCTAAGGATGACTCTAGAGTTTGATATTAGAGATCATGTGTTTTTAAATGTGTCTCCTCATCATGGGTACCAAAGGTTATGTCAAGGGTTTAAGATTTCTCCATATTTGGTTGGACTTTTGAGTTGATTGTTTGTGTTATAGTTGTGGCATATCAGTTAGCACTTTTTCCTATAGTTAATTAGGATAAATGATATCTTTAAAGTGTCACAAATTTTCTAAAAACATTATAATGATATTAATTTCATTAACTAGAATGATCTATAAGTTTAAGATAATTTTACATTCAAGGAGGTTTATATTCATATTTATAACCATTAGTAAAATATTTTTGTTTGGAATTATATTCACTTGGTTTATTCCCTATGGAATCATTGGGGTGTGGAGATGATAGATTGGTAGTGGGATTCTCATATTCATAATCAATATCCAATATTGTTTGATTTTTTATATTTGTAAATATTCCATGTTTAATCATTTTTTTGATGCTTTTTTTAATCATTATTTGATTATTTTTCAATGTATGATCAATTTTATATTGATTTATAAGGTTTTTATCTTCCTTGATGTGGTTCTCCTGGTTAGAATTATACCTATTTTAGATAAATATCCCATAGTATTTTTTTTAGATATTTGATTGATGATTTTAAATTTTTATACACTTTTTCGTCATGTTTTATTGGGGAATTATGATATAGTGAGTTTCTTGAGAGGTATATTGTGGGGTGGTTCCATAGACCCCTTTCTGTTATATTTTTGGGTTTTTTTAAATTTTCAAGGATGAGAGTTGTTTTTGTGATATCTAATGTAAATTATTGGATCTTTCCCAAGCCATTCCTTTGTCATTTTGAGTGGTTGGTGACTTAAGATATATTTTTTATTCAAAAAAGTTCTTTTAAAATGGTTTTATAATTTATTAGAGTAATTTTAAGTGATTCAATTATTTTTGAAGTAATCTGGGATTCTAAAAATAATAATAAATACCTCTATTTATAATTTTGTTTGGTTAATTTATTATAATTTAATTATTCCTAATTTTAACCATACCCTTTCACTAAAACCATACCTCATGTGTTGGTAAACATTTATTACCCCTACACATCCCAGTTTCCATTTTATTTAATTGAGTTAGTTCTTGAATGTATAAAATAAATACTAGGTATTAAATAGATACCTAAAGGTAATATTCTTGAGATGATCTCACATAAGGGTAATCTTGAAATTTCATCCACTATGTATGGGTAGTCTCTCTCATGTCAAGGTACCATGGGGATTTATAAGCTTGTGTTAGGGTACTTACAATGATGCATAAGGTTAGTGAGCATGAGTCAAGGTACCTAATAATTTATTAACCCAATGTAAGGGTATAGTTGTGTAAGAGAACTCACATAAGGATGATTAAATTTAACATTAGGGTCGTTTTTTAGAGCTACATAATTGTAGTTCAAACTACCCTTTCCCATTGTACCCCTATTGTGTACATGTATAATTTTCTATATATAAAGTTCTTATTTTTTAAATAATCATTATGAATCTTGATTTTATGGGAAAATGTTTGTTTTAAGTCCCAAAAACATTGGAATTATTAGACAATGAATTATTTTAATATAAATAATATTTCATTATTTAATTCTATTTTTAACTGGACTATTAAGGGAAATTATTATTGAAATGTAGAAATAATCAAAAGCACACTTAGTAATATCATAGAATTTATAGGTGGTATAAAACACATGAATATATAAATGGAAATAAATGGCTCTTTTACTCTTATGTTATTCTAATGGGTTAAATAATAATTACGATTTTTTAAGGAAACATCGAGTGGTTAGAAGATATTTTTTTCCATTTCTCTGTTATGTGAACACTTCTTTTCACTCCTATCACTCTTTTTTCTTTCACTTCTTCTTTGAGAGTGAATTTTCTAGGAGTAATTTATTTTATTTTGTGGGTATTTTTTATTGAGTTCCATCATGCATCTTCAAAAGATCATTCATGATCTTTTTGGGTTATATTCTCCTATAAAGACCTATTTTTCCAAACATATCTCTATCTCCATCTCTATATCTATATCATTCTCCTTAGTTGTAGTGTGAAAAAAGTATCATTCCAAGTAGGATATTTTTTACCTCTCTTCAATTTTATATTCTAGTTTAAATTAATCCTATTAATTCTATTTGTATAAATATATGTGATCAACTATACTGAAGATAAAATCTATAAATTAAATAAAGTAAGAACAATTTTTATTGAATACACTTTTTTATTATTATTTCTTGAATTAAAATTAAAAAAAAAATGGGGTATAATCACATGGTGTAGATAAATAAAACTTAATAATAAAAGAATAAAAATTAGTTCTAAATCGTAAGTTGTTATGAAATATTTTTATAATGGGTGCTGTTAATTTCTAGATAGCATAGTATTCATACGTAGTGGTATAATATTTTAATATCATATCTAAACTTCTTGGGTATTTTAGTTATGGTGAGATGAATAAATAAATAATGGTATGTAATAAGTTCTTCATATTCTTGAAATCACATAAAATTAAATGTGTAGGTTGCACATAACAATTGTTTATTGATAATAAATTTGTTAATAAAATTGCATGTGATTAGTGTTCTGTTGATATCTCCTATTTTTATGGTCTTGATTGTGTGTTATCTCATTATTGTAATTTTTATTTTCATTTAATATGGTTTATTTTTGTAAAAATGGGTAACAATGTAAAAAGAAAATGAAATAATATTTAATGAAATAAGAATGTAAATTAATTACCATAACCCTTGAATATTTATGAAATATAGAAACACAAAAAAAATTATGGTTTATTACTAGATATTATTAGATAGTGTTTGTAGGATTCATGTTTCTAAAACCCTATGAATAGTTAATATTTTAATTCAATATGGAAATTAATTAGTTGTTTGCTAAAGATAATTGTTTGGGGATAAGTGAGACCATTCTTGTTTTTTATGTATGGTTTGAATGCCATGATACTCTATCCTTAGTTACCCTTGGAATTGTGTGTTGGAATGAATTTTTTTTCTGTATTTGTTTTCTCTGGGACGGTATATCTTGGATATGATTTATTAATAATATGGTATGGTTGGGATATGTGGAGTAAAATGGGTTGGATTACTCTGGTTTGTAGCATTGATTGATGATTGTGGTGGATATATGGATTATATTATGTGAAATAGTGTCAGGAATGGCACTGGGTTAGTCGGGATGAGTTGAGATATGATCTTACTCATTAATTTATGCTTGATGGTTTATTTTTATGGTGGGATTTTTATATGGATGTCTATTATGGTTTGAAAATATCTACTACTATTAGTTTATGCACGATTATTTTCAAAGCATAGGATAATTCCTAGAGTACTCAAATATTATATAATTATAATTTATTTACTGATTAATGATGATTGTTCTTGGTTATTATAGATGTTCATGACATACTTGATCAATAATAAAATAAAGAAATAAACTATGGTGTCGAAAGAACTTGACCTAAAAGATTAATTTATTAATATTAGAAATGAATATGTAATAATATTAACTAATTAATCTCATATTAAAAATTAATATTGAATATTGATTCTTGTGTGAATGTTTGAGATATATTCTTTAGCATTGGTATCCATGTTTCCTCATAGATGATAGTTATATATGAATCTAAGGCTATGTACTTAACCTTAGTGTAGTAATGTGTGAAATATTCTAATATTTTCTAATTTCATATGATTTAAAAACCAATTTTCTAGGGAAACTGATATCTGAATATTTAAAGAATATTTTCCTAAATATTAAATTTAGTGATGAAATGGATGGATAACTTAACCCTATACCCCATCTCCCTTAAATTTTAGTCTATTATGTGGTATTAATTGGGATATGGTGGATTAAGGTATAGGGTACGGTCTCACATAGGTTGTGATGGACCTGGATTGCACTATACACTTATGTGTAGGTTGTAAGGGATTGAGGTTATATCACATACATTTATTCAAATATAGTGGATATTAATTCCCATGGGTGTACATATAGGGGTTATAGTTTCTTGAGGTGTACAACATGATAGATAGGCAACAGCGACTTCTGTTCTTTTAAATGGTTATAGGATATGATGATGATGATTTTATGATGTGTTTCAAAGGATGTAGGGTTTTATATGACTACCAATATGGAATAATGACTTGTAGAAGGGATTAAATATTGAGATGTTTAGCATTGGGGTGTAAGAGTAACAAACCTATGAGAAAGTGGAAGTGGGGTACCTTTCATCTATATATAGTTTTTTATATAGAATGATTTATTTTTATGTCTTACTTGGTGATTGATTCATGTAAAGGATAGGAAAATAGTTTTACATGTTTATGTGATGAGTTGTTTTCATTTTTTTATTCACTGGGATTTAGTATGATTCTTTTACATTTTACATGACGGGTTTTAGGGAGGATTCCACTAAGTATACATGTTATCACACCATAAATATATATAAACTATTTTTTAGTTCGGTAGGAGCTATTTATTGATCAAGTTATGAATTACTAGCTCATTGAGTTGATGGAGTTAATTTTCAGTACCTAGGAATGTTATAGAAATCATTTTCAGTTGTTCAATTTATGTATGGAATTCATTGTCATGACCAGTCCCCCAAGGCCCATGCCGTGACTACCCCAAGCCTACCTTCTATAAGCCAGGGGTTGGCGACTAGCATCAAAAAGGTGTATCCCTAAAAAAGGAAGGCATTTCCTTTATACCTGTACAACCACACAGACGAAAAACAAACCAAGATGCAACCACCAAGTAAAAATGTAGTATTAAAATTGTGTACTGAAAGTAAATGGGGCCAGAATACAAGCCCAACTAAAAATGTACAACTACAACTGGAAACAGAAAACAGCTCCTATGATCATCCACCAAGGATCCTAGCTGAAGGGTAGGTACAGATCATCTCCACTGCTCTCCACGTCGAACAGTCACCTCCGTGCACTGCCTGGCCCTAGCACTTACAGTCTCAGCTGAGCCGCTCATTATATGCACAAGACACAACAAGGTGAGGGAAAACCCGTGCAAGGGTAAGTATAACAATACTCAGTAGGGACCCTGAGACCCCTGAATGTCTCTCAGAATTCCAGAGACGAATAACACAAGCATAATCTCAATCACAAAGAAAAAAAAGCAATAGTCATAGATCAAACCAGTTATACCTTAAGTTCAGTAGTACAGATGATTAGTCATAAGGATATATCATCTTACTCTGTCAAGAGGCACTGCTGCTGACCCACATAGGATCAATATGTGCTGATTTCAATAGAATCGTTGGGTGATGATTCACACAGAATCGCTTTGATGTTGATTAACAAAGAATCACTAGGTGCTGATTCACATAGAATCACTGGGTGCTGATTCACATAGAATCGTAGGGTGCTGATTCACGCAGAATCGTTGGGTGATTATTCACATAGAATCGCTAGGTGCTGATTCACAGAGAATTGATGGGTGCGGATTCAAACAGAATCACTGGGTGTTAATTCACACAGAATTGTTGGGTGCTGATTCACACAGAATCATTGGGTGCTCATTCACACAGAATCGTTGGGTGCTGATTAACACACAATCAATGGGTGCTGATTCACACACAATTGGTGGGTGCTGATTCACACAGAATCGCTCGGTGCTGATCCACACAGAATGGCTCTTCATTCTTCACGTTTGATCCAGACACAGGATTCTTGCTCATAGTACACTTGTTTCTGGGAGAAACCACTCCTCAAGTCATCGGTCATAATTCAACTAGCACTAAGTCCCATGAAAAATATACCCCATGATCTTTCATGTCATAAGGGCTCCAATGCAAAAGATGGTGCGTCAACCGGATGTATGGTATGTAAGTTATTGGCATTTTAGTGTCGAGGGCCCATTTGGATTCAGGGTCAATCCAACCTGACAGTACTCCAACTTTCTCCAAAACTCTCGTAAAGTATTTCAAAAGGGCCATCTCACTCTAAGTATCCCAGCACTGCAGACGGTTTGTCAAACGAACGTCTGGTTCGAAAGATACTGTCATTTAAGCGTATTTGGGCCCAAGAGGGGTTCGGGTCCGGTCTGACCCAGTCGGACCGACCCATCCTGGTTCTGGTCAACCTGACCTGGTCTGGGTCTGACCCAACCTAGCCTGGGCTAGCCCGACCTGCCTCGGCTGAGCTGGTCTGTCGCATCTTGGCCCGCTGGCTGGCGCGACACGCACGAGGGTCATGCAGTCCGCCTAGCGAACGGCTCAAAGGAGGCATTCAGCTCCTTGATTAGTGGCACCAGGTGGCACCACCTCACCACTTGTGGGACCTATAGGGATCTGGTACCTCCCTTATCCATGTCTTCAAGTCGCGGCCTGTCTCACCACGGCATGCGATGGTGTACCACCTCCTGTATCTGTGGTCGGCCGTTGTCGGCCGCCTGTCCAATCGTTGAGGCACCGAGCGGCGCCGCCCTCCTCTGTGTCTGGCGAGCACCAGCCACTGCCTCTACCTCTGCTGCCTATCACCAGTGCTGGCATGCTGGTATCACACCGGAAGATCTTCGACGGTCCACCAGGTGAGCTCCGGTGGTCCTCTCTTCATTCAGGACACGCCTATGGTCCTCCCGGGATGCCGCTGTCATTGCACGCCTCCTGATTTTGTGGTTTCATCAAGTTGGAAATATCTTCCTCCGAATAATGTAATGGAAATCAAGTGGAGGAGGGTCTAGGCCTTGTTCGTTTCGCCCCCGCCCTCTGCGTTAGCATTATAATAAGTGGGAGTAAATTTATTCATCACATTAAAATAATGATAAACCCCGTTTAAATCCCCCGCAATGACCACCTGCAAATTCAAGAACGAGGAGAAGAATCATGAGAATTTCTTGAATAAATTGAAAACCCCTACCTTGAGATTCTTTGGAGACGTTGTGGTGGTGGAAGAATATTTTGCATTCGATGAAGCCGAAGGTGTTTGTCAATCCAGGTTCGTTATCGCCTGATCTTCTATCTCCGTTGGTGGAAGGTTTCATGTCACTCTGCCAGAGGTTCCTCACTTGATGAAGTTATGCTAAAAACTCTACCTTGATCCCCATTTAAATAGAGGGGGGAAAGGGTGAGTAACGCACTGAGGAATTAATGAGGTTCGTTAATTGACGTAATTAATGTGCCACATTAATTACATGAGGGGTGGTTATGAAACCAAAGTGTAACTGGGCATTTAATATCCCATATTAAATGTATGAATACCTTCGCGGTCTCCACCACCACCGCTTAATAGGTGGTAGGAAAAAATAATAAAATAAAAACCTCTATGTTAATTTATTATTTCTTTAAAAGTTGCAAAAACTAAATTTTTCACCCGACCAACTGCAGTCTAAGTTAAGCCTCCCTTAAGAGAATCTAGATGTTGCGAGTTCAATGGTGCCCTCATATTTCAATTCCAATCACTCGTTCAAAATACATAAATTGTCATTTGCACGTTTACTGAACGTACCTTTAAAAAAGTTCAAAAAATTATTAACAGTCACCCTTGACCTGCGCCGGTTGAGGTTAGGATCTACCTAAGGGAAACACACCCTCAAAAGCTCAACGATACTATCATCTTTCCAATATGAGTTACCATTTAGGAGTTATAGAATTTAAAAATAAAATAATTTTTACATAATTATTTTATTTGTGGTCAAAAACTAACTTCCATTGTTGCCCCGCACCGGCCAAAGTTAGGATCTTCCTAAGGAAAGTATACCCTCACGAGTTCAGTGGTGGTCTCGAATTTTTAATCTGAGTTTAGAGGTTTTCTCATAATTTTAATCTAAGTCACCATTCGTGAGGTATAAGCATTTAAAAAATAAAATAATTTTATTTAATTATTTTATTTATGGTTATGTCATTTTCAGGTTTGCTCACTAGAGGCCTGAGCCGACAAATCTTAAGTCGCACCTAGGGTAAACCAGCCATTCTGAATGCAATTATACCCTCAGATTTCTATTTTGGGCACTCGTTTAAGAGTTATTCCACTTTTTCAGGAAAACGACTCGTGTGCTATTTTAAGCTAAACACTTTTTCGACGGATCATTTCGGGCACTCCGGGTCCCGAAATCACGTGTCGTCAGATTTTGCGGTCCCATAAAAATTTCATATAATTAGAGAAAAAAATTATACAAAATTTCCAGGTCTTTAAATTCTCCCCACCTTAGGGATTTACATCCCCGAAAGCCAAAACAAAGGCAAATTAAACAAGTGGAGGGTACTGAGCACATATCTGAGACTCCCACTCCCATGTGCTCTCTTGGAGATTCATGTGCTGCCAATGAACTCACACCAGTGGAATCAACCGGCCACAAAGTACCTATTCCTATTGATCCATTATCTCTATTTGGGAACTCTGTATATATCACCCAATCATCGATGTCTAGCTCACCCCAATCGATAATGTGCGATGGATCATGCATGTACCTCCTCAACTACAACACATCGAAAACAAATTGCACCCAGTGAATCTGTGGGGGGAAAGATAGATGGTACGCCACCTCACCTACTCTTCTATAGATCTGGAAAGGTTTGATTAACCTCCGATATAGCTTTCCACCCCAACCAAACCTCGGTAATCCTCGTCGAGGTGAGACCCGTAGGAAGACATGGTCTCCCTCCTAAAACTCCAAGGGTATTTGTATCCTATCATCATAAGACTTATGCAAGATCTGTGCATTCTTCAACCACTCCTAGATGATATACACCTTCTTTGTGGTTGCCTACACCAACTCTGGACCCATAAGTGTTGACTCCCCTGGGTCTGTCCAGAAAAGAGGTGATCTGCATGGTCATTCGTACAAGGCCTCAAACGGAGCCATGTCGATGTTAGATTGATAACTATTATTTTATGTGAACTCCACCAGTGGCAGGTGGTCCTCCCAACTGTGGCCAAAATCGAGGACACAATCACGAAGAATGTCCTTGATTGTTTGTAAGATATGCTCTGTCTGACCATCTGTATGAGGGTGAAAGGTTGTGCTCAATCGTAACTGGGTCCTTAATGCTTCATACAATACATTCCACAAGAGGTATTTAATACGAGCATCATGATCCAAGACAATCATATATGGAACTTTGTGAAGCTGTATAATCTCTTGTACTTAGAGACCTCCCAAGACCTCTATTGATCCATGCTCTCCGATGGGTAGAATGTGGGATGACTTGGTGAGTCGATCAATGATCGCCCAAATAGAGTCATGGTCCCTGGATGCATGTGGTAGCCCCATCACGAAGTCCATGGAGACACCATCCCACTTCCATTCTGGTACCTCAAGTGGCTGAGCTAATCCTACTGGTACTTGATGCTCAACCTTCACTTGATGACAAGTGAGGCATCGTGATACGAACCCTGCCACAGTTTTCTTCATCCCTGACCACTAATACTGATGCTAGAGGTCCATGTACATCTTCTCCACACCCATATGTACCACCAAAGGGGATGCATGGAACTCCCACAACACCTCCTCTCGTAGAATCACTGGTACCATGGTGTGTCCTCTAAAGAGGATGACGTGCCCCCCACCTATCGAAAACCCATCATGAGCATATCTTGAGGATATCTAAGTATGTTGAGTCTCATAGTCTATGTCCCCAAGTTGGGAATACCTAACTCGCTAAAGGAGTGGGGTAGTAAATATCATAGATTGGAGATAAGTTACTCCGTCACTATCCACAATGGATAACAGAAACGTGGATAGCTACTATGTCGGCTCACTCATCAACTATAGACTAGACCTCCTGCTGAGTGCATCTGCTACTACATTCCCCATCCCAGGAGTGTAGAATTTCTCAAAGTCATATCCCGAGAGGAACTCTTTCCATAGTCGTTGTCTTAGGTTCGGGTCCTTCTATGAGATGATATTTCTGAGACTCTTGTGATTGGAGTAGACAGTAAACCATTCTCCCAACTATACTCTCAACTCTCAGAGCTCCTTAGAAGTCATCTGATATGAAGTTGTAGATATTAGTGTCGTCCTTGGGTACAAGTCAAAGTATAAGTCCTTCTCCCTACAGGGAGGTAATCCTGGAAACAACTTTTGAGAGGATGTTCCTGCACTCTGCCACTACTATTGGTAACGGAAAACTCAAAACACATGTTGCCATGAGGGTGAGGTTGGATGACAAAGAGTGATCGGTTCCACCCTCCTATACATGAGTTTAACCCATGCTGATTGGGTTTCCTTTTTCTCCGACCAAGGAAAAACCCATTCCAATGTTATAGATATACCACAACCTTTTTTCCTAAAACAATCAATCCAATAATAAACTATGGATGACCAGTCCATACCCAAACTAACGTCATAAGGCATCAACACAGTCACCAACAGGTTCCAACCAAAACTCTCACCTCAAGAGTCAGATCACACCTTCGTCATAAGTGTGATTTTCGAGTCTCATCCCGTAGGTATCTTTAGACGTAAGGGTCAAGTCAACAGTTTAACTGGAAACACTAGGTCTTGAACAAGATTTGTGATAAGAAGGAAATGATTAGTACCTATATCTATTAATATGGCAGCTAGTAGTAGACACAGATCGTAATTCAAATCATTCCTGCAGCCCTTGGGTCATACTCCTTGACTACATGTAGCTACTCCCTTCCCCAGTCCTCCATCTCCCTGATCCTGGTGGGGGCCACATTGGGGTGATGGTTGTAACATATTGAAAATTATACCACCTCCTGATTCTCTCCTAGTTCCTCTTCTCAAAGCATTTTACACATCCAAATCTCCAAGACTGATGTCAGTTTCCTCTTTTCCCACTGCTGACATTCAATGGTTATATCTGATCAGCCAAAGAATTTTCAACCACAAAGGTTCTCTCTAGAACCCTAACATAAGTAGGAATGCATAGAGGAATATTGCTAGCTCGGATGTCGCTCAACACATCTCGCTCAGAGGTCAGAGCCCTAAAGCACTGGTCGTGTCATATTCATTGAGTACCTAGAATGGTCGGTACACCTCGATGAATACTCATCTACTGACATGTCATCCATCCTAAGCTGTAGAAGCTCTTGGGAACACATACCACTTGGCTTTTTATGGAAAGAGACCCCCTTCTATGAGGAAGGTTATCAAGCTCTTTCCATGGAAATGTCACCTCATCATAAGATAGGGGAAATCTAAACCCTAATATCACCCTAATAAACCACATATAATTCTCACTACCAGGACCACCATCTGATCTAATGGTGCCCTGGATAGATGGAAACTCAGTCACCACCTCAATCCAGTCCTTAGCCATCTGTGAGTTGGGATCACCTTGGAACCTAAGGGGTATCTATCACAGAAACTCATTTAAGGCACTAAGCCTATAAGTGTCATCTACCTGTAGTGCTGGTAGTAACTATCGACCAATAGGTAGTGGTATCACTGGGACACCGCCCGAAGGTACCATCTCAGGCAACAGTCCTTGTACGGAAGCCACACCACACTATAGACCATCCCCATGGTCATGCATTGGAATCCTAGTTGGCTATCTGTGTAGAGGAATCTTGAAAGAGAATAATGATGAACCATAGTCAATAAGTTATACCTAGTGAGATGACTCAAAAGAGTTAAAAATAAAATCACTTCCAAAACACATGCAATTAGTGTTTTCATGCATAGATTCGGAAATCAGAATTCAGGGTCCTAGTGTATGGATACATCGGCCGCCGCACCAACAATGAACTGAAAACCACAATAAAAAAACTTCACACTATTTCTCCATTGAAAACATAGACTTCATGTTCTTTTGTTTCAATCGAACCCTATGATACCACTTTGTCATGACCCGTCCTCCGGGGCCTGTGTCGTGACTACCCTAAGCCCGCCTTCCATATGCCAGGGGTTAGAGACTAGAACCGGAAAGTCATATCCTAAAAATGGGAATTCATTGCCTTTAAACCTGTACAAACACACATCCCAAGAACACAACAAGATGCAATCATGAAGTAAAACTATAGTAGTAAAAGTGTGTACTGAAAGTAAAGGGGTCTGAAATACAATCCCAACTAAAAATGTACAACTAAAACTGGAAATAGAAAATAGCTTCTGCGATCATCCACCAAGGATCATACCTAAAGGGTAGGTACAACTCATCTCCACTACTCTCCATATCGACCAGTCACCTCTGTGCACTGCCTAGTCCTGGCTCCTACAATCTCATTCGAGTTGCTCGTTGTCTAAAGAAGAAAAAACAAGGTGTGAGCGAAGCCCATGCAGGGGTGAGTATAACAATACACATTAGGGACCCCGAAACCCCCAAAGGTCTCTTAGAATTTCACAGAATAATAACACAAGAATGGTCTCAATCACAAATCAGAAAGCAGTAGTCACGTCTCAAACTAGGTATAACATAAGTTTAGTAGTACAGATGATTAGTCATAAGGCTATATCATCTTACTCTATTAAGAGGCACTACTGCTGACCTACACAGAATCGATAGTTGCTGATTCACACAGAATCGTTGGGTGCTGATTCACACATAATCACTAGGTGTTAATTCACAAAAAATCGTTGGGTGCTGATTCACACAGAATCGTTGGGTGGTGATTCACACAGAATCGATGCATGCTGATTCACATAGAATCCCTCGGTGTTGATTCAAACAGAATCTATGGGTGTTGATTCACATAGAATCATTGGATTTTGATTCACACAAAATTTCTTGGTGCTGATTCACACAGAATCGCTCTTCATTCTTCACGTCTCATCCAGACACAGGATTCCCGCTCATAGTACCCTAGTTTCTTGGAGAAACCACTCCTAAATCCATTGTCCATAATTAAAATGGCACAAAGTCCCATTAAGAAGATACCCCATGATTTTTCATGTCATAAGGGTTCCAACGCAAAAGACATTGCATCAACCAGACACCTGGTCTGTAAGTTTTTGGCATTTTAGTGACGAGGGCCCGGTTGGATTTGGGGTCGATCCAACCCAGCCATACTCCAACTTTCTCCAAAACTCTCTTGAAGTATCTCAAACAGATCATCTCACTACAAGGATCCCAAAACTGCATACGGTTCGTCAAATGGAAATCTGGTTCGCATGATACGGTCATTTAAGTGTATTTAGGCCCGAGAGGGGTCCGGGTCCGGTCTGCCCTGGTCGGACCAACCCAACCCGATCCGGGTCCAACTTGACCCAGTCCGGGTCTGACCTGGCCCAACCCGAACTGGCCCAGGATGGCCTGGCCCATCGGCTCGCGCAACCTGTGTGTGGGTCACGCGGTCCGCCTACCGAAGGGCTCAAAGGAGCCATTTGGGACCTTGATTAGTAGTGCCAGGTGGCGCCGCCTCATCACTCGCGAGACCCGCAAGGTTCAGGTCCCTGCCTTCATCGTGGATTCGAGCTATAGCTTGTCTCACAATGGCACACAATGGTATGCTACCTCCCATCTCTACAGTCGGATGTTTCCAGATGCATGTCCAACCATTGTGGCACCGCCCTCCTCCATGGCCGGCGAGTGCCGGCCGCCGCCTCTGCCGCCGATGCTGGTCGCTGGTGCCGCGCCGGCGGATCTTTCGCAGGCCACCAGGTGAGCTCTGGTGGTTATCTCTTCCTTTTGGACATTCCTACAATCCTCCCGTGATGTCTCCGTCATTTTGTGCCTCCTAGTTTCGTGGTTTCATCAAGTTGGAAAGACACAGCTCCAAATAACGTAATGGAAATCAAGTGGCAGAGGGTCCGGGACTTGTTCATTTGGCCTATTCCCTCCGTGTTAGCATTATAACAAGTGGGAGTAAATTTATACATCACATTATAATAATGATAAACCCTTTTTAAATCCCCCGCAACAACCACCTGCAAATTAAAGAATAAGGAGAAGAATCGTGGTAATTTCTTGAATTAATTGACAACCCCTACCTCGAGATTCTTTGGATATGTCATGGTGGTAGAAGAAGATTCCTCATTCAATGAAGTCGTTGGTGTTCATTGATCCTGGTTCGTTGTCACCCGAGCTTCCGTCTCTGTCGATGGAAGGTGTCGCGTCACTCCACCAGATGTTCCTTGCTTGATTAATTTGTGCCAAAAACTCTACCCCAATCCCAATTTAAATTGAGGGGGGAAAGGGTGAGTAACGCACCGAGGAATTAATGAGGTTCATTTATTGACGTAATTAATGTGCAGCATTAATTACTCGAGGGGTGGTTATACAACCGAAGTGTAACCGAGCATCTCATATCCAATATTAAATGTCTGACTACCTCCGCGATCCCCACCACCACCACTCAATAGGTGTTAGGAAAAGAGTGAATAAAATAAAAAACTCTATGTTATTTTATTATTTCTTTAAAGGTCACAAAAACTAACTTTTTCACCCAACCAACTACTGTCAAAGTGAAGCCTCCCTTAATTTAATCTCGGCGTTGTGAGTTCAATGGTGCCCTCATATTTTAATTTCGATCACCGGTTCAAAAGATAGAAATCGCCACCCATACGTTTACTGGACGTACCTTAAAAAAGTCCAAAAAATTATTAACAGTCACCCTTGACCTATACCAATCGAGGTTTGGCTCTGCCTAAGGGAAACAAACCCTCATTATCTCAACGGTACTCTCATATTTCCAAATCTGAGTTACCATTTAGGAGTTATATAATTTAACAATAAAATAATTGTTACTTAATAATTTTATTTCCGGCCAAAAACTAACTTCCACTATTGGACCGCGCCAGCCAGAGTTAGGATCTGCCTAAGGAAAGAATACTCTCAAGAGTTCAGCATTGGTCTCTGATTTTTAATTTGAGTCACCATTTGTGAGTTATAAGCATTTGAAAAATAAAATAATTTAATTTAATTATTTTATTTATGATTATGCCTTTTTTGGGTTCTCTCAATGGATGCATGCGCCGACTAAACTTAATTCACGCCTAGGTTAAACCTGCTATCCTAAACGCAACAGTGCCCTTATATTTCTGATTCGGGCAACTGTTTAATATTTATTAAACTTTTTCAAGAAAACGACTCACACGCACTATTTTAATCTTAACACTTTTTCGACAGATCATTCCGGGCACTATGGGCCTCAAAATCACGTTCCATCAGATTTTGTGGTCCTATAAAAATTCCATATATTAGAAAAACAATTATACATAATTTTTGGGTCTTTACATTCATATTCATGTATAGGGATTTCTTTTTAATTTATGATATGGAGTTCATTAGTGTATTTCACTTTACCTATTATCCATAAATTATATATTTAGGGTAATTCATATAATTTTGTGTGATTATACCATTATTGTCAGTCACCAACCAATGGCCTATAAGAGGTGTGCTTCAGGGGTCATCTCTTTCTCTTCACTGTCGAACTAGGAAGGGTACCTATTGGGGGTCATGATAGAGACTTATTGATAAAGTTATGATTAGGGAACATAAAATTTGGTTTGGTAGAAATGATAGGAGTATAGTTATTTATAGGTGTAGTGAGTGGAATTTGATGGAATAAAGTATTGAATATTTTATTTTATTTTTATTACCCAATGTGCTCCAATACACCCCATAGTTCCCTATTACCACCAATAGTTCTCAAATATAATGGTTAGTGAAAAAATAGGCAGTATTCACTACATTGGATGAGTTGGGTCATTTTTACATGTATATAATTCCATACTTACCATATTTTACAGTATTTCACCATTTTTACAACTTTTCACTCTTTTTAGAACAAAATAAAAAAAATAACCATTTAAATAATTTTTATATCTAGATTATAAATGATTAATTAATTTTTTCAAAATTTTAATTTAAATATAGTAAATTTATATTTTAAATAAATGAAAATTAATACAATTTTTGTGTGATGGGCATTACACAAAAAAACAACATTATTATTCCTATGACTACAATATTATTCTATTGAAATTCCTATCCAAATAACATATATATTATATTATAATAATACTTTAAATATGGGAAAGTAATTTCAAAATAATAATATGTTATAAAATTATTTTAATAAAAAATATGTTATATAACCTTTAAAATAAATGTTTTACTAAAACAAAAAATGCACATAGAATGTTATAATTGATTACAAATATGAAAAAAATATTCAAATAGTAAATAAAATATTATTTAAAGTTTTAAATTCCTTGTAAAATATAATTTTAGTATAAAAATATTATTTAGAAAATTATTTTTTCATTCGATGCATAAGAAATTTAATGTAAAATTAAAAATTATTATTGTAAATTATTACATTATTTTCAAAGTTTACATGTTATAATTATATTACTGTTACTACATTTTTAATAAAATTAAATTACATTAAGTAAATTTATATTATAATGATCGTATGAAAATATAACTATTAAAATGAGAAATCTAGTTACCAAATTGCCATTAATTTTATAAAATATATTTTGGAAATCCATTTTAAGAAATAGTTACTATTATATAAAATATACATAAAATTTTATTAGATGAAATGGTTAATAAACCTTAACATTTTACCAATTGATACATTATAACTATATAAATATGATATATAAAAACCATAGTGTAATATAAAGTCATGGTTTTTTTATGAATGATGTTTTCATACCATAATATCATCTATATATATCTAAGTAATATGTAATTTATAAAAGTATTTATATATACAAAAAATGGTTTCACATAAATATTACACAATGATGATAAATAAATACTCAGTGGTCACATGATTAACAAATAAACCATATACCATCTGATGATAGCTAAAAATTCCAAAAAAAATAATTGTTTTTCATTGATAATTTCACCATAAATTAGATAAATACAAAGTAAATTATTATATTTTTTTGATAATGTTGTTAATTTGGAATTAAATTGTAAAATGGATTAAATAATTATTTTAAATATTTTATTCATTCTTGGAATTAAATGTAAAATATAAACCTTGATTTTGTTTACTATGGAACTTAGTTGTTAATGAGAAAAAATCCATGAATTTTAATTGAATATATTTTTTTGTACAAAATTTAAATGAAGCCTAATTTAATCTATATTTTTTAATTGATGTATAGGAGGCATGGTCGGTATACTAACTACAAAACTATCTCCAATTGACTACAATAATACTATCATTATCAATATGCTGAATGCATATTGAAATATAAGTGACCATACAAGTTGCACTAACTACAAGATGAATCACATGGTTAGTATAATGACCTCATGAAGGAAACATAGTTAGTTTGATGACCACAAGGAGCATTTCCAACTAACTATGAAATCACACCAAAATGACTATGCCTCTTACACCCAATCGACTGTGCAACCACCTTCAATAGCTAATTGCATACTCATATTCATCCCATGGTCAGTTTACTAACCATGAAATCCCCTATTAACATGTGGAACCCTACCTATTTGGTTGTCCTTCAACTTCATAGTCAACCAAAATCCCTCCTTGATCACTATCATGTTATGAAACTCACTAAAACCATACCTTTATCTTCCCAAACCCTGATCATAGATCTGTCTTCCACGAGTCATGAAATTACAAGTTGTGATCATAAAGACTCAATAATTGAGATCAGACCATCTACAGCATAGCTCCATCTTCTAGTCGTAGCACTACCTTGAGACCGAGCTATGAATTGTGAACTATATTCAAAATCCTGATTTATTCCACCTTAAGTGAAATTGAACACTAATATGATCACTGATTAGGGATTTGATGGATCGAAGAAGACATCCAAGCCCCCATAAATAGAAGCTACATAACTTATACAAAAATTATAAATAACATATGCAATGGGGTCGAATCAATACCTTTTCATAGACCCAGAAAAGGCATAATTCGGCCAGGGAAGTGATGGAAACCTAATTTCACTGGATCATCTGTGATCAATATTCTTCCCTATAGTGTATGATAAATGTGTCAAATTTAAAATACATTGAGACCTCAATCTTCCCCAATGAACTGTTCAAGGATATGAAGAACACCTCACACTGTGTTTGAAGAAATTTCTAAATGAAATAAAATCAACATACACCAACTTCACTTTATAACTCACGTGAAATCACTTGATTGTAGTGATACATCAATCCCTCACCATGTCAGAATGCTAAGAAGTCCTCTAGCAGTCTGACCTCACTTCCCAAATCTGGGGAGCCCATCCATGCTTCATTTTCATTACCTACACACCTATTTGGACCCAATCCAACTTCAAACATGTCATCAAAACCCTCCCACCATCAAGTGCAAATCCAATCATTACAATGACACCTTGAACCCACATCTTGAATCATATCTCCACCCAATCTCCTTGGTGCTCAATTTAGGTTTCATTCTAAGAACAAATTAGGAAGCTCTATGTCCACCACTAGATGAAAACCTCTATGTCAATTCATACTTAGGTTAACCTCAATCAAGGATTTCCCTAGAAAAGTCAAAAGACCGATCCAGGACTAAAGAAGGAGCACTTATATTTAATCCTAGTATTGAAGCACAATATTTCATAGTCCTGATACACAATACCCAATCCCACCATCATAGCCAAAGTCCCAAACTTCTTCCACTCATACCCAAAAAAATCATCACATACAACTCCTTATCTGAAAACATATAAAGTAGATTGAATTTCACGGAACTATGAAGCAAAAAATCAAAATAACATGTTATTTTTCTTGAAGGAGTGTGATTTTATATCATGGAAGGATAATTTTCAGTTTTAATATTTGAGTGATATCAATAACAACCCTCAATTTTGTAAACATGGTACCCATATAGCTAAATTATTATCTCGCCTCAACATTTAATGCAAGGAGAAAGAAGATGGTGGCTATAAATATTTCCCCTCAGTCATTTTTCAAAGTATCTATCTCTTATCAATTATACCTAGATTTTTCTTTATTACTTGTATCATTTTAATACAATTAAATTCTATTTTTTCATATATTGTGTAATTATATTCTCCCTATTTTATTTTTTCATTTTATGATCTTCCTTCGAACCATAATTATGATCTCTCACTTCCATGATCATGGAAGACTAAATTAACTCTTGAACCCTAGGGGAGATTTCATAGGAATTCAGATTCCATGATTTTCAATTCATTAATTCCTACTTTGTATCCTAAATATTGAATTGAATGGAAATAAAATAGATAGACGATCCTCATATTCTCTTCATGTTGTCTTCTATAATGTTAAATTATTCAAATCAATTCCTTTTCCCTTATTTTGGTCTAGGAAACATACATGGTAAAGATACGACAAGTTGTTAAAGGCACTGTAATAGGTGTAAATAGGTGTGTTAATCCTTAAAAGGTCATTTTTTGTATTAATTCAATAATCACATGGTTCATGATAAATAGGCCTAAATACACACTTTTTTTGACACTCTTAGGGGATATTATTTAGTTAATAACATTCTCTTTGCAATATATTTTGAATTATTTATCAGGTTATGAAATTGGGTTAAGGAATATTAGAGAATCCAATTTCTAATAGTAAGACATTATGATGATTAATTTATCATATCTTATAAAAAATCTCCAATGGTGTTAATTGTTCACCACTCATGGTTAATTTATTTTGGGTTTTAGTCATGGATATTTCTTGAAGGAACCAAGTTAACAATGGATTTCAGGTATAATAAAGATATTTCCCCCAATTAGAAAACTAAAAAGATAATAGTTAGTGTTATAAATATAAGGATTATTCTAAACAAGATATTAATAATTATGATTAATCACTTGAACATAGTTTAATTTCCAATCACACTAAGTAATAGGTGAATGGATTCTCTTGGGAGTTTGGGTGATGAAGATGATGAAGGAAGGAAATTTCAATAGCCTATGTGACAAGGTTGTGGGAGGAAGCACCCAAGGAGTTATCACAAAGGAACTGGGATATGTATTATCCATGGTAAAGGATGGTATAGAGGAACTAATTGTCAATGAAAAGTGAATACCTCAGTAGACATAATGAATGGAAGAAAGGGACCAACCTAAATACCACTGACAATTCACTGTCTTAAATGTGGGAAACTTGGACATTATCTAAGTCAATTCCCTAATCTAAGGGCTAATAAGGATGATAGGAGCATATAAATTTCAATATAAGGGAATTCATATGTATCCACAACTATTTAAGTGTGTTCTAAATATGATGTCAAGTAAGTAACACCAATTATTAAACCAAGATTTTTAAACATTGTATTTAATTTTTTTCTTCCCACTAACTAGTACCTTGAAAAATTGGAAAGAACATATAACCACCATCCCTATGAATAGATGGAATATTATTAATAAAAACATTTAGTAGTATTATTTTTTTATCTCAATTCTAAAACTATTATCGGATAAATGTTTATGTATTACTTATAAAATACCAGTATCCTTGATATAGTCAAATTTGATGCAATATTAAGCATGGATTGGAACTCATGGCATAGAATTCATGATAATTGAAAATATGGGAAAATTAATTATAAAAAATCAACCCATGTTCACCTATTAATAAAATACTAGAAATAAACTCACTTTGTAAATTTACACCCATTATATTGGGGTAAATATAAAAAATGGTGATAGAAAAAAACTCAACAATAGTTACATTCTTATTACGAGAGAAAAGATGAGTTCAATATTATTAAAAAGGATAATGAGGAAGAAATATAATTTGAAATTATTTTCAGAGACATTTTTATCTTATAAACACCCTTAAATATTTTATTAGTAGGTAATAATTAAACTTTTGAGAATGCAATTTATTTAAGGAGGGATATTTTTACCACCCAACATTTTTATATATAATTATATTTAAATAAATTTTATGATCAATAAGTGGTTATACTTGAAAAAATGAACAAAAATGAAAATATTATATATTAAAATAAAATTTTATTATTATAATATAGTCTTTAAATTATAAGGTATAAAAGGAAGTAACAATATTATGAAATGTAATAAAAAAATAAGGAAATTTCATCGAGTATTGAAGGTCATCCATATGAATCTCATTCAACTAAACTTGAAAAGGAGGTATGTTCACTGTGGTTGTTGTAAGAACCTAGACCTTCTTTTCAGGTATGTTTTTCTTTTTCCTAGAGTTTTTAAGAAAAGAGGATTTTCTAGAAATTTTTGAAGTAAACACCATGTACTTTATGAGTACACGCCGTTTACTCATTTACCGCAGGTATCCGTGTGCTGGTCGTGTAGTGGCCTTGCACACGGCCATGTGTGATCACCTGGAGGCCGCCTAATGTGGAGTATGGAAATAAAAATTACACTCCATGTACTCCAAAATTACATGCCGTGTATTTTGTTTTTTTTTCATTAAACGCATCGGGGTCGCATCTGACGGACAAAACACACCTCCTCTAGGTTTCGCTCATCCAAGAGTGTCGAGCATCCACAGATATTTGACAAGCCCCCGAGCCTCTGTCCGTCCTCTGATTCGAACACCGTTGATTGTATTGGAATCACATCGGTGAGTTCTCCCTTCTTCTAGAACCTCGTTTCATGATTCCTCTTCTTTTCCAAGTAATCATGGGTTGAACATTTTAGATTTTTTCTTAGATCTATGGCGTTCTAAGGAGATTCAAGATTCTATGTTCAAGTATATTGATCTCCTAACCCCATGGTATGTGGTTTGTGCCTTTCCGTAGGAAGTCTTTGAGTTATATGTGCAATTTTTTCCAATACCCATGAACGGGGTATTGCGTGTTTACCATTTTATCCCTATGGTTTCTCTACTATGCTGGTATGCCTGAGTAGATGATAATGGATTGTGAATTGGGTGTTTTGATGTGCTTGTATGTATTTATCATGCATGTTTTTTCCTATTTTGACCTTTGGATCTTCTTTTCCTGTTAGGATACTGTTTACTTTCCCATGCCTAGTATTGTAGGATGGTGTGATTATTGTTCTTTTATACTGTTGTGTTATAGAATGATAGCCAAGTAGTTCATGAGGTTTTCCTTGGCTGTTACGCGCAGCTACACTTGCTTGACTTACATAGGTCTGTGAGAACCTGGTGTGTAGACCATAGAGAGAATTGACATTGAGGGCTTCTCGAGAGTGTCTTTATAATTATACGATGCAAGACCATAGGGGGAATTGATGTTGAGTGTTTCCTCAGAGTGTCTTTAGTTCCTCAACGCGGGTCACAGGGGGAATTGACATTGAGTAATTCCCCCGAGCGCCTTTAGTATGATGCGAGACTATAGGGGGAATTTACGGTGAGTGCTTCCCCAGAGATTCTATACTTTAGCTGAACTAGAGGGGTGAGACTGTGTGTTCTTCCCAGAGGGTTTCTTGTACTTGTTGGGTTGAACCATAGGGGTTAGGCTGTGAGTACCACCCATAAGGTTACCTGTTGTGTTAGCTACTTGCTTAGCTTCTTCTTGATATTGAAACTGTGGATTGTATTTTTTCTGTTGAGTGCTTCCTGTTTACTCCTTTCTTTACTTTTACCTTGCCATATACTCACTGACTATTAGGAACAGATCTTCGGGTGGTTGCCTACTGGGATTTAGTATCACACCCAGTTTGGGTCATGCTTTTGGGCCCAAACAGATTATATTGTTGCAGGTATAGACAAGGGAAATCTCCCTTAGACTTTAGGTACTTGATTGTATTGGAGCTGGAGTGAATGGGACCAAGCTGAGGCTTGCGATGCTGAGGAGTTTCTTATCTTTTTTCCTTTTGTACTTTGGTTTAGTACTCTATTCAGCATTGTGAATTGTTTGTATACTTTCCTAGACATATATGTATCATGAATCATTAATATATATATGTGTGTGCTCTAGTTTATTATTTCCAGTCTTCCACTATTTACTTTTTTATGGCTTATTCCTTCTTCCACTATTGCTATTTTTTTACTTTAGTTATGTTACTCCAATAATGAGGGCATAATTTCTCCACTATCAAACCCAAGGACCTCGTTGCTAGTCGGCAGCCTCTGGCGTTTAGGGAAATGTGCTTGAGGCCATGTGACCAACTGGGTACGGGGCACCTCTGGGTGGATTCCGGAACCAGGATGTTACAGTTGTCTCTAGACAAATAAAATATAAACTCTAACAATTATGGTTTGTGATAAATCATATGTGAGATAAATTCAATCTCGTGGAAATTTCCAAGAGATCTATACAAGCAGAATCACCAACCTTGACTGCTAATACAGAGTAACTTATACTTAGATATTATGTATATATCTTGAGGGGATTTGTAAATAGAAATTTAGAGACCTGGTTTTTTCATTATAATAATTTGAAATATTTCTATATATTTTTCAAAAGCTAGGTATTGAGACATATTTTGATTCCAAGGCTCGGTGTTCCAAGAATTAATTTTATAAAAATATGAAATATATTTTATATTTTTTAAGCACATTTAGTTAAAGAAAAAGGTATAATTCCTAAATAGTTGATTGGATCATAAATTTGAGACCACGGTTGGGTCCAAAACATGGTGTGTTCCCTAGGCCTAACATAAAATGAGTTGGCATGGGATTTTCAGACCCCTCACTCATTAGCAGTGAATTAAGTGGATTCATTTAATTAAATAAATTAATTAATTAAATTCATTTGAAAAAAATGATGTCTATAAATATTTCATTAAATGAAATTTTTAAAGGTTGGCCACACAATTTCTGCAATCCATCAACAAGAGATCCTCCATCCTCCCTTTGGAGAACAGAGATGAATGACGATGGAATGTCAAAATAGATCAGATTAGGACGCAACGAACGTATCATCTTCTTCTTATCATTGTGTGGGTGCATTCTTTACAAATGATCAATCCAAAATAGTGGTAGGACTCATATTTTAGTGTTTTTACCCCTTTGTATTAAAATATTTTATAGATCATTATTCCTTCTTTGATTTACATCTTGTTATGGATTTTTCATGAGCCCAAGTATCAGATTTCATATTGTTTAATCAATGTTCTAACCCTGGTTCTCCATTCTTGATCATCAGTTAAGAATGCTTGGCCAATGATTTTTAAAACTTTGGTTTATGGTGATTTTATCCCACAATTATTCTCATTCTTCTCTAGTTAGATCCTCGTGGTCTCAGGACGACATTACCAGGAAGCACTGAGCTCTATCATGGCTTCGGATTTGTAGTGGATCGATGATGGGACAATGGTTTGGTGAGCAAATCATATATTTGGAGACTCTACGTTATAGGGATTCTTGATATGTTGGTTTGAGATATAAGATATCAAATATGAGATATAAGATATAAGATATAAGATACAAGATATGATATATGATATATAAGATATGAGATATGAGATATGAGATATAATATACAAGATATAAGATATGAGATATAAGATATAAATATTGGTTAAATAATCTTATGTTGGTTATATATTTTAACTGAGGCATCTGTTTGATGAACTGTCAGTGAAAAATTGATCTTACAATTGAGATGGTCATTTTAAGACTAATGTTGGATACCTTTTTCAGACTCATTCCTTAGGTCAACAAAACAACCAATAATAATAAAATTATTATTATTATGGAATCATTTATCTGATATATCTCCCTCATACGATGTTGGAATGAAAAACAGTCTATGATGTTTTCACCCTGAAATATAGGCATTTATTTCTAGACTAATATCGGTTATTTAATTTGGAATTGTGGCTCAAGAACACGAGATGCCATTCAAGTATGATGCAGTGAAATGCAACTTTTCCACTGGGTGTTCGATTGAGGTAAGTGATTAGCCTATATTGAGCATTTTTTCTCATAGAACATAATGGTTCCCTTCTTTGTTAATTTTGAGATACAGTGAAAGATTTTACAATCATGACACTACTTTATGTGACACCTGATGATGACAGTAATCATATAGGATCACCAGAGATTTCTGGTCTTACCCTCCAACAGGGATAGGTAGAGGTGTTCCCTGATGATCTTTTCGAGTTACCCTCAAGAGGGGATAGGAAATAGAGTTCCTCGACATTCTGATCTTACCCTCCCACAAGGCTAGATAGTGGAGTTCCCCAACGACCTTACCGGGCTTACCCTCTAGTAGGACTGGGCAATGAAATTCCTTGATGACCTTTTTAAGTGGTACCCTCCAATAGTACTGGGAAGTGGAGTTCCTTGGTGGCTATCAGAGTAGGAACCTCCTATCGTACCAGAGCATGGGATCCTTACCTAGAATTTGTGTACCCTCGACTGTGTGGCACAGTAACGAGATGTGGTTTGGAGTGGATTCAGACTCACAAGGAAGAGGTATGATTTCCCCACTAATACATGTTCTTGTGACGTGACCTATAACCATGTGGTCAAGTTAGTGCCACCCAAAGAAGATAGTGTCAAGGTGTGGTGATTGGGTCACTTAGACCTGTGTGTTTGGGGAAGACACATGAGATACTGGGCATCATTGATGGACTTCTTTTGTAACTATTGTCAAATATTATTCTTGGGCTGAGCTATGATATTGAGATCCCCTTACTCTCTTATTTGGGATTCCTTGACTGAGGATATATATATATATTCTTTCTTTTGGATTCACACTTTGGATTTGAAAACTCTCCTTCCAGGTGAGGAGAATACGCATGGGTTATGCCACATGATTTACATGTTTATATTCTCATGATTGGATGAGTCTACTCTCATCTTATAGTTGGTGAAGGAATAATAGGTAGTTCATCTACTCCCCATGTTTATCCCCTTGTTCTTGGAAGATCTTACTTTCACCCTGTTTTTGGTTGAGTTTTACTCTTTCATTGTACCTTGTGCTATCTACTTATTCCCTATTTAGTTATATCTCTTATTGATCCCCCTTCACCCCTTTCAAGGAGTTGTTTTGGGTATGTATATACTCACCCCTGAATGGGCATTTCCCACATGAGTCGTGTCTTTTTCATACAACGGATAGGTTGATCGTGACTTCGGAGGAGCTTAGGAATACTGGGTTCTTGGACCATTTATGGTGGTTGTAGATTGGGATATAGGAGTTGGGATCTCTAAACTATTTACCCTTTTCTAGTTTTGTTAGGTTGTGACATATTTCTGGTTGGGTGTGTATTTTTTTCCCTTTACATTTAATTTACATTACTGTACTTTTGTATTGTCAAGAGGTTCATGAATGCCTAGTTTATTTTATAGTAGTGTTTCATTTTTTCCATTTCCCTCTGCACTTTTTCATTGTTGTGTCTATGTGTATGCCTATGGGTAATTATTAAAAGGACTCCCCAAGTTTAGATGTGCCTTCAGCGTTTATTACCAACCCATATCCAATGGAGGCGGGTTTGGCATAGTTGCATCGAGAACCCCAGCATGGGTCAGGTCGTGATAGATTGGTATCATAGAAAGTTCATTCCTTGGGATTTTTTTTGAGCGTATCCCATTAAATAGGATCGGATAGGTTTATAGAAATAGTTTCAAAGTGTCTCGAGTGCTTCTATTAGGCCAGGGAGTCCGGTGACGGTACGGGTGGCCGATGTATCCATTCACCAGGACCTTGACTATATGTTTGTCGACTCGGCATGCTGAGACATTTATTACAGGGATTAATGGTATGTTCATAATATAGGATTGATTCTTTGACTATTCTTCTTGATTCATATCCCCACTATTTTATATATATATATATGCTCATCTGAAAAAGGTACTCCTTGATAACATTCAGGATGCCTCCGCGACGATAGCTAGCCAGGACACCATCTCTAGTTCATGACGATGACCCTTTGAGTGATGAGGCCTCAGTTCAGGGCCCATCATGCAATCCCCTTCCTCTAGGTGGGTAGGTAGAATCACATTTACCTGTTGAGTATTAGATTATCCCAACAGAGTAGGCTGAGGTTGAGCGCATATAATGACTCATACTTTATATACATAGATATTACATCAATATTGAAGAATATATGTTACAAAACATAACAAAACAATTCAAGTACCATATATGTTTAGTGTATTTAGAAACTATGAAACATAAACAACTGGTTCATAAGATGTCTACATTGTCTCCCACTTATTCCTTCATAACTAGACCCCTTTTTGACATATCTTACTTAATAACCTTCTTCACAACCTGGGGAAAAGAAACATAAGAAATGGTGAGATAAGATTCTCAGTAAGGGTAAATAAATGATATACCAATCATATAATAAATATAATACATAAGAATGTAACCTTTTAAAATCTTATCCTACATACGAAAGATCATGATATCATGACTTAGAATAAATCATAAAATTTTGTAAAGAATCAATGAACATATTCCCAAAAGTCATAACATAAGACATGGAATTTTTGGAATACACATAAGCATATAAAATCATTTAATATTAGTCAAGGATATTTTATAAGACCATCATAGTGGACAGAGTCCATTACTAAACTATGTTCACTCCTTGTTCCAGCCCTATATTACTGAACTGGGTTTACTTCCTGTTCCAATCCTGTATTACTGAACCGAGATCAGTTCTCATTACAGACCTATATATCTCATGAGATATAAATATTTACCCAATTCATTGGAGGGAGATATAGGTCCCACCCATCTTATAATTAAATCATTCTTACATGTTTCATAAAAACATAAATCATTCATCATAGCATAACCCAAGGAATAAAATGGGTTTCTTAAACATCATTCCATCATAACATAATCTATGTAAAAAAATGGATTTAATAAATATAATTCTAATATAAACATAATAAAACCATAGGGATAATAGGGATAGTATACTTGAAAAATAACCCTATTAAATAATTCCATCTTAGATGGAAAATAATTTTGACAAAACACTTGAAATTGATTCTTAAGGAAAATTTCTTTTCTTCTTCAAAAACATTTTCTTTTCTCAAAATGCCATTTAATTTAAAAATAAAAGAATTTATTAAAAAATAACCTTTAAATCTTGTAAATAAATATTCATGGAAATAAGGTGTTATGAAAACATAAAAATCCATTCATGTTGCAAATGGTAAAAGAAAACATTATTCCCATACTTTTGATGGATAAGTCAAAAAGTACCTCGTATCGAAAACGACAAAAGATTCCTTTCATACCATTTAATAAAATTATCTAATGGATAAAATTGAATTTAAAAAATTATATAAGAATAGAAATAATATTTTGGAATACATATTTAGGAAACATGTACATGGATGATAAATATACCCCATTAAATACTTATGTATAAATAATCTTGGATAATAATGAGATTGCAGAATTATCTCTTACCTTAGGTTTGATATCTTTTGTATGTATTCAAACCTCCTATATAATAATTTAAATAATTTAATTGACTTATTAAAGAATCGTAGTAATTTTTAGGATATCATATATGATCATATTATCATCCATTTATTAATAACTTTTCATTATTACTCGTTATTCGAGTATTAACTACTTCATTTTCTTATGCATGTTTTGGTCAAATAAGTTCTGGTTCTCCTTATTAGGTCATAGTTATATCATTAAAAAATAATATTAACATACTATATATCATTTTTATTCATTATATACATTTATATAATCATTCTTTATTTTATATCATGTAGAATGAATCACATTGTATCATGGAGATGGTTGGTCGTACGTACGTAGGAGCGATGATATCATTCCCATAATTGTGAAATTATATGGAAGTGGATGGTATATATTTTGTTAAAGAATAAATATAATTTTATAATAATCATATATTGTAATTATTTCCAACATTATACTCATCCATGTAAGGTGGTGGTGAAAAAAATATTACACCACGGTGTGGAGATGGTAAGTCGTACGTACGCACGTGTGGTGATTTCATTTTTTGTAGAATGGTTAGAAGGTGAAATATGGTAGTTACATAATTATAATAACTTCTACATATATAATTTATACTTTATTTATTACTTTATAATTTAAATGACTTATTAATAATAAGTAGAAGAAGAAATAATTTTGAAAGAAACGGTATAGGAGATTACCTCTTCTTTGATGAGCTCCCTCTAGATCTCCTCTTAAAGGCACTAGAGTTGGTCTTTTGAGAAAAAAAGAACCTCTATAATATAACTATGAAAGTTTATAATGGAAATGGGTATGGTTTATCCAATCTTTAAGGCTCAATGTGAAGTAAAGAGGTGAGGGAAGAGGTGCCCGATTTTAATTGAGGTGTCGGGCACTTTGGGAATCTCCAAAAATATTAATTTATAATAAAATCAAACCACGTCCAAAAACCACCAAAATTTCCTAATTTATAATATTATATACTATAAGGTAGTAATATCCTAAACCAATAAATTTTATACAAGTTTTTATATCAATTTAAACCTTATCATTTTAATTAACACTTAGTTATTCTATTTAATTTTTAACTAAGGTAAAAAATATTTCAATATTAAAAGGGGGAAATATTTACATATTTGATTTAAATTTGAACATAAATTAATAATTTAGAATATTTTCTACCATATAATTATTATTATATATTTTTAAAAATGTTTTATTATTTTTAAATAATTTAATAATACATTATTTTGATAAACAGTCGATACAATCAATTTGGACACTATTCAATTAATTGATTATTGAAAATATAAATAAAACAATATAAATTCAAAAAATATATTTTATTATATTCCTATAAGTTCATGGTCATATATAAAATTTTTTGGATATATTAATTATAACAAATTTTATTTATTTTAACATCTTCAATAACATTTATTTATTATCTCCATTAATAAAATAATTGTTACACCAGTTTTGTGTAATTATTTAATATACATATTTGTTGAATAAAAATTAAAAAAAATGCTATAATGACGATAAATCATATATATTTTATAATAATACTTATATTATAATATATCATTTGGTAAATCCAACATTAAAAATATTATATATATTAAAACATGAATGTGAAAACTTTAACATCACTTTAAATAAAATATTATAAATGTCATAATATTTTATATATGGCTCCAAATGGTCAATAACTCTACCCTTTGATGATTATGGTCGATATATACTCGACCAATAAGATTTGGTCAAGTTTTTTGTGTCTCTTAATGGTTATTATCATTTTAATCATAATTATTTTATTTATTTTTTATCAATTAAATAATTTCTGCATCATCAAAGTATAAGACGTTAAGGTAATTATTTATTTTCTAAAAATTAAAATAAATTACCATGATAAAAAAACATTTTATCTTTAAAATTAGTATTTATATTGTAATTTATATTATGTATAACCTTATATTAAAAATGATATCGTTATTAAAATTTGAGTAAGACATATTTAACTTTTCCTTAAATAAAATAAATTTAATGTCCTAATCGTATCCAAGTGGAATCCAAATGATACCATTTTGAAACAAGTATGATTTAGGTCAAAATTCACTCATCTAATTATATTAGGAAAATTATTATGGTAATTTTATAATATTATGTGTACCCTTAATTACCCGATTTACCCTTTTACCGTATTAATAAAAATTACTGAAGTTACTATTCATAATGACTAAAAATAAAAGAAATATATTTACATAATTTGGAAATACTGGTTCCAAATATGGAATCCATTTTTCAAAATTAAAAACATATAAGTTTTAGTAATTAATTTAAAATTAATCTCATTTTCATAATGAGAAAACGGGTTTTAAAAGTTAAAACATTGCAAAAGATTGGTGATCTGTGAGTTGTTCTAGTTGGATAATTGTTGTTGGAGGTGAAAGGGATCGATTGGGTGTGAAATTGGTGATCTGTGAGTTGCTCTAATTGGTTAATTATTTTTGGAGGTTAAAGAGATCGACTATTGGGGAACTTAGGCAGGCTACAAGGAATTGCTTCAGATGAGGATAGAGCTGGTTTTCTTCACTATGCATGACTCTTAGGATTTGGATGATTGAGAGGGTATGGCATCGCCATCAGTACCGGACCCGTGCATTTTTGCACAGGACATCTTGCTGAGTAGTCATGCTCTAATGGAGGTGTGCCTTAATGTTGTTGATGTTGGGGGAGGAACTTCTATGTAGTCTTGTTCTGGGTTGCAACCCTGTTGTTTTTTGAATTTTTTTAATGTCTTAATGTCCTTGAAGTCTTGGTTTTCCCACCCTTTAACCTTAAAAGGGGGATTATCCAAAATCAATAAAAAATTTGGCCTTCGGGCCATTCAGTTTAGTTTTTACATATTAATTCAGTGTAAAATTAATTTTAAATACCTAAATCATGTTAACTGATAAAAATATAATATATTTATACTTTAAAACCATTCAATAATTTAATTTAAACATATTAATTATTTTGATAAAAAAATTTGTTTTCAATTAGAATTTAGTATATTTTTACTATTTATCAAAACATGAAAGTTATTATAAAAATATAAAAAATTCATCCAAATTATATTTTTATATACTGGTTCCAAAGAAGAGGTTTATTTTTTTTAAATAAACATTATTAATTTGTCGAAATTTTAATTTAAAATGGGTTCTCCATTAAAAGGCAGTAAAATTTCCCTTTTGAAAAAAAATATAGGTTTTTAGACATAAAATAGGGATTATTCATATATTATCACTAAAAAATTTATTGGATGAATATCAAAAATATTTTATTAAATATATGAAATATATATTTCATTAATTTCATTTAATAATTGTAATTAACTTAATTTATTAATACAAAAATACAAATATTTCCTTAACATTTAATTGATTTATATTTTTCATAAATAATTGGAATCCAATGAATTCACCATACATTTTCATAAGTTAGTTATATTTATTCTTGATAACATAATGTCTAGGTTATAATGGTCATTTTATACTATGGTGTCTTGTAGTTCGTTTACACTCATGATTTCATGCAATGTAAGCTATTGAATAATTAAAATTATTTAAAGAAAATATTTCATAAAAACGTCTGGGTGTTACATTCTAGCCTCCTTAAACTGAATTTTACCCTTGGAAATCATCACTTGGATACAAATATATTAGGATACCTCTACCTTATCACATCCTTAAGTTCTCACGTAGCTTCGTCAAATTGGTTGTTCCTTCATAAAACTTTAACCAAGAAAGTTGTCTTATTTCATAGAACTTTTTCACTACGATCTAGAATCTCTATCAGTTGTTCTTCATATGAAATATATTTCTCTAGCAGTATGACTTCTAATTTTAGTATATGTGAAGGATCAGGTAAGTACTTTCTCAGGAGAGATACATGGAAAACATCATGAACTTGAGAGATATCTGGTGGAAGCACCAATCTATAATCTAGCTTCCCAACATGATTAATAATTTCAAAAGGACTCATATACCTAGGGATTAGATTTCCCCTCTTTCCAAATCTCATTACTCTCTTCCAGGGAGATATTCATAGAAACATCTTGTCACCCACTTCAAACTCTTGGTATTTTCATTAGTTTTTAGTATAAAACTTTTTTCGAATATGAGCTTCTCTTATGTGTTGTTGAATAGATCTGACCTTCTCTACCATTTCATCAACAAGATCAGGTCCTAATAGATTTCTTTCCCCAACATCATCCCAGTAAGTTGTGGTTCTGCAATTATTTCCATAGAGGGCTTCATAAGGATCCATTTGAATATATGAGTGAAAGTTATTGTTGTAAGAAAAATTTTCAAAGGTAGGCAATGATCCCAACCAACTTTTAAATTCATAGGGAAAGCTCTCAACATTTCTTCTAAAGTTTGAATTGTCCCCTGAGATATAACATCTATCCGAGGATGATAAGAAGTTCTAAAACTTAACTCTGTATCCAGAGCCTTACAAAAACTTTTCCAGAACTTCAAGGTAAATCTCAGATCCTGATCAGATATAATGGAAAGTGGTACTCCATGAAATATTACCAATTCCATTATATATATCTGGGAAAGATGATTAAGAAATAAATCCTCTCTAATAGAAATGAAGTGTGCTGACTTCTTAAGGCAATCAAATATAACCCCGATAAAATTATGGACATTATATTTTTTGCGAATCCCTACTGGAAAAATACCCTATACCAACGGTTTGGAACTGTTGGTATAGGCCTCCAAACCGTTGGTATAGTCTATACTAATGGTTTGGAGAACTGTGGGAAAGTAAGCTGTTGGGATAGGTCTATACCAATGGTTTTGGGAAAACCATTGGTATAGACCTATGCCAACGTTTTTGAAAACTGTTGGTATAAATAATATCAAAATCTATACCAACTGTTCCATAAAACCGTTGGTATATGTATTTCAAAAAAAACATTCGGTGGGATTTGATCCCAGGACCTCTAGTTTATCTTTCAATGACCTAACCACTAACCTAACATGACTTTTGTGAACATAATTTCATAAATATAAATATATATTATCATAATTATTTTAAATTTTTATTTATATAATGTTCTCGGTAAGAATATTCGATAAAAAATCAAAGGACCTATACCAACGGTTGTCAAAACCGTTGGTATAGGTCATTTGATTTTGGGAGCGACGTTGGTATATGGGGGACTTTTCCCAATGGTTTGGCCAAACCGTTTGGAAAAGTGTCCAAAAAGTACCCTTTCCCAACGGTTTGGCCAAACCATTGGGAAAAGTGGCCACAAAGTGTACTTTTCCCAATGGTTTTTCCAAACCGTTGGGAAAAGTAACCTCAAAGTGGGATTTCCCAATGGTTTGGACAAACTGTTGGGAAATGGGACCTATACCAATAGTTTTTACAAACCGTTGGTATAGAAGCATTGGGAAAGGTGAGATTTCTAGTAGTGAATTCCAACTACAAAGTTTATAGTGATAATTTCTCATTTCTATTCTGGTATGGGTAATGGTTATAACATCCCCTTAGACATCTGTATCACTGCCTTAACTTATAGACAAGCCAAGCACCAAGATACATATTCATTAACATCTCTTTTCATGCCATCCCACTAGAAATACTCTTTTAGGTCTCTATACGTCTGTTTGGTTCCATGATGAATAGAGAATGAGGAACTATGAACCTAATCCAATATCCCCTTCTTTAATTATGGTATGGTAGGAATTCAAACATGGTTCCTGAACCTTATTATTCCATTATAATCAAGGTTGAATTTAAGAACATTTCTCACCTTCTTTTGTAGCTCTACATCTTCCTTCTGCACCTCCTTAATCAGAACTTGTATAGATGGTTGAACATTCATTTGAGAAAGATAATATTTCCCCCCTTCCTTTAAAATTTCAATATCTATACTCTAAAAATCCATAAATATTGGATCTTTTTTATCCTCATCATAGATAGGCTAGCATGGTCCTTTAGACTCAAAGCATCTACCACCTTGTTTGCTTTCCCAGGTTGGTAATGTATCGAGTAGTCATAATCTTTAATAAACTCCAACCATATTCTTTGGTACATATTAATCTCTTTTTGTGTAAAAATATACTTTAAATTTTATGATTATTATAAATATAACACATTTCTCCATAAATATAATGCCTCCATATCTTTAATGTAAAGATTACTATAGCTAACTCCAAATCGTGAGTTGGGTAATTTTGCTCATGGATTTCCAATTTTCACGAGTCATAAGAAATAACCATATCATTTTTCATGAGAACACATACCAAACCTTTATTATATGCATCAATTTAGAACAAAAAACTTTCTCCACTACAAGTTATTATGATCACAGGTGCACTGGATAACCTTATTTTTATCTCTTTGAAATTCTCTTCACATTCCTCTGTCCACACAAACTTAAATCTTTTCTGATTCAACTTGGTGAGTGGATTAGATAGTCGTGAAAAATATTTCACAAAAAGTTGATAATATCTATCCAAACCCAGAAAACTTTGAATCTTAGTTACCATTTTTGGTCTAGGCCAACATTCAATAACTTATGTTTTTTTTTTGGATCCACAGATATTCCCTCTCTTTAGATTATGTAACCAAAAAATGAAACTTCTTGAATCCAAAATTCACACTTGGAAAATTTTTCATAAATATTCTCCTTTATTAGGGTCTTCAATACAATTTTCAATTGATCTTCATGTTCTTCCTTTATCTTCTAATATATAAGAATATCATCTATAAAGACAACTACAAACTGATCAATATAGTCTCTAAATAATCTATTCATTAGATCCATGAAGATAGAGGGGGAATTAGTAAGACTAAAAGTAATCACTATAAATTCATAGTGTTCTTACCTTGTATGGAATTTTGTCTTTGTTATATACTCTTTATTTACCCTTAATTGATGATATCCTGAAAAGTATTGATCTCTGTATAGTTGATTGAATAAGTCATCAATGTGGGGACGAGGATATTTGTTCTTGATAGTGATCTTGTTAAGTTCTCAATAATCAATGTAGAGTCTCAATGATCCATATTTATTCTTAACAAATAGAATAGGTTCAACCCAAGGTGACACACTAGGGAATATTAATCCCTTTTCAATATTCTCTTTCAGTTTATTCTTTAATTCCTATAATTCAATTGGGGCCATTCTATAAGGTGTCTTTCAAATAGGCCTAGAATCAGGTATGAGTTCTATTGAAACTAAACCTCATGATTCGGTGGAAGTCCTAGAAATTCCTCTAGAAAGACATCAACAAATTCCCATAAAATAGGTGTATTCTTAATGGTGAGTTTATTGCTATCCATTTGAGATAGATAAACTTCATTTATAGGAATCAAGACCCATAAGATGGAAGAAATTTCCACTCGAAAGTCATATTCATCCTTGCATTGATATATTATCATATATTGATCCATAATGTGAAATATAAATTCCCTTCAACATAAATTGATATGATATCCATATAGAGAAAGTAAATACATGCCAAGAATCACATAAAATTACACTAAAGGGAGGATCAGAAGATTTGCAGGAAGCACTTTCCCACAATCTTCAACTGGAGAAAAATTATAAAATTTTGATGTGATCATTGTTCCATTATGAGTTTTCAAAGAAAAACCAACATATAATTGTTGAGTTAATACAGTAATACCCTTATAAAATTCTTCAGAATTAAAATAGTGGGTGGATATGGAATAAAATAAAAAAAAATTATACTTTAGAGTGTATGGTAATTGTACCTTTCACCACTTCATTATCTTACTCCACATCGCTGATAGTGATCACATGTGACTTGACTTTGTCTTTGTCATTAATAGTTTGTTGACACTGATCATCATTGATAAGCCTTGTATTAGGGAATTGGTTGGAATAATGCCATATTTCCTTTCACTTGTAGCATTGAAGTGTGGGAGGTTAATTATGTGTAGCCTTTTCTCTAATTTCATCATTACACATTTTTTTCTCATCACTTCAACATTAAACTTCTCGATGACCTTCTCTATCACACATGAAACATTTTTTATTCTCTTTAAGACAATTTTCTCCATGTTTCTTTCCAAAAATTGAGCATAATGGAAAACTCATCTTCTTTTCAGTGTGGTCTTTAGATTTTCCCTTGAATTCCATTTTTCTCTTCTTATCAAACCCATAGGACTAATCGGTTACTACAATCTATATCTCATCCTTGAGAGCACATAGAAAAATTTCCTCATATCTATTGAATTACCTTATAGATAATTCCCTTTAGATACTTGGATTTAATCCACTAAAGAATCAACCAATTTTACTCTCAAGTTGGACAATAATTCTAGAAGTGTACCTTGAGAGTCTTGTAAAATTTTCTCTATAGGTGCCAACAGATTAATCATCCTTTTGATTAAGGTCAAGTAACTCCTTCTCCATCTTTGTTCGAAGAATATAAGGAAAGTACTTGTTGAAAAATAAGTTCTTGAACTCATCTTATTCCATTGATACAATTTCATATCTTTTCCTCATATATTCTTGATATGGTTCCACCATTGATCAGCTTCACCTTATAAACGATATACTGTTAAGATGACTTTATCATGATATGAACATTACAGAACTGAAAATATATTTTCAGTGGTACTATACCATTTTTTAACCACTAGTGGATCAGAAGACCCACTAAGAGAAGGTTTACACTACCTCGTGAAGAACTCAACAGAATGTTGTTCCCTCCTTTTATTATTTGGAAGTCCTATATGATTCATATCTTGAGAAATTTCTATGATCATCACTACAATATTTTTCATTCCAACTCTCATAACATTTTTTTTCTCAGGAGTACAATCATTTTATTTTCCCTCTCATTCATCATTAATGTGGTTCCTCCTGGTTTCATCCATTGACTAAAACCTAGAAGCATATTGTGAGAAACACTAAACATAATGGGAAAACCACATATTCAGGAATAAAATTTCAATTTAGAAAAATTTAGGTTTTATCCTAGGTTATTCATGATATTTTTAAAACACTAGGATTGTAAACTATACTTCTACATATCCTTATGGTTTTTACTAATGTTTTCTCATCCTAGTTTCCAAATGTTAACTATACCTTTTCTTTGATACCAACTATAATGCCCCATACTTTAAATACATTGATATAACTTAAAAATTGATGAATATTCATTAAAAAAATAAAAACCCAATCCAGGACTATATAGGTTTAGTGTCTTTAGATATTTTTAAACATAAACAACTGGTTTATAAGACATCTACATTGTCTCCCAATTATTTCTTTATAACTATCCCCTTTTTGACATATCTTTCTTAATACCCTTCTTCACAACCTGGGGAAAAACATAAGAAAGGGTGATCTCAGATGCTCGGTAAGGTTAAATAATAGAGATATCAATAATATCATAATCATAATACTTAAGAACATAACATTTGAAAATCTTATCCTACAAACGAAAGATCATGATATCCTGTCATAGAATAAATCATAAAAGTTCATAAAGAATCAATAAAAATATTCCCAAAAGTCATAACATAAGATATAGAATTTTTGGCATACACATAAGTAAATAAAATCATTTAATATTAGTCAATTCTCTACACCAATACCATCATATCAGGCAAAGTCCATTAATGAATAGAGTTCACTCCTCATTCCAACCCTATATTACTAAATTGGGTTTACTTCCCATTTCATCCCTGTATTATGGATTCGAGATCATTTCTCATTCCATACCTATGTATCTCATTAGATATAAATCTTTAACCAATGCATTAGAGGGAGATATAGGTCCCACCCATCACATAGTTAAATCATTCTTACGTGTTCCACAAAAATATAAATGATTCATCATAGCATAACCCAAAATGGGTTTCTTAAACATCATTCCATCATAACATAATCCATGTAAAACAAATTGATTTAATAAATAGAATTATAGTATAAACATAATCAAACCATAGGAATAATAGGGATATTATACTTCAAACATAACCCTGTTAAATAATTCTATCTCAGATGGAAAATAATTTTGATAGAACAGTAGAAATTAATTCTTGAGGGAAATATTCTTTCTTATTAAAAAACATTTTCTTTTATCTAATTACCACACAATTTTAAAAGAAAATAATTTCTTTGAAAATAACCTTGAAATTTTGTAAAGGAATCTTCATATAAATAACACATTACAAAAATGTAAAAAAATATTCATGTTGTATATGTTAAAGGAAAACATTTTTCTCATACTTTTGTTGGATAAGTCAAAAAGTGCCTCGTATCAAAAACAAAAAAAAGTATTTATTTCATACCATTGAATAAAATTCACCATTGGGTAAAATTGACTTTAAACAATTAAATAAGAATATAAATAATATTTTGTAATACATATTTAGGAAACATGTACATGGATGATAAATATACCCCAATAAATACTTATATATAAACAATCTCAGATAATAATGATATTGCAAAATTATCCCTTACCTTAGGTCTGATATCCTTTGTATGTATCTGAGCCTCCTATATAATGATTTAAATAATTTCATTGACTTATTATAGAATCTTACTCATTTTTATGATATCATATATGATCATATTATCATTCATTTGTTAATAACATTTCTTTATTTACTTGTTATTCGGGTATTAACTGCTTTATTTTCTTATGCAAGTTTTGTTGAATAAGTTATGGTTATTCTTATTAGGTCATAGTTATATCATTAAAAATGATATTAATATATTATATATCATATTTATTTATTATATACATTTATATAATCATTCTTTAATGGGTATCATGTAGAATGAATCGCATCGCATCGTGGAGACGGTAGGTCGTACGTACGCACGAGCAACGATATCATTCACATAATTGTGAAATGGTATAGAATTGGATGGTATATATTTTTTATAAAATACATATCATGTTATAATAATCATATATAGTTATTTTTTCCATCATTATACCCATCCATGTAAGGTGGTGGTGAAAAACATATTACACCACGGTGTGGAGGTGGTAAGTTATATATACGCACGCATTGGGATTTCCTTTTTTGTAGGTGGGATAAAAGGTGGAATATATTTTTACATAATTATTATAATATCTCATTATATAAGTGATATTGGATTTATTACTTTATAATGTAAATAACTCATGAAGATAAATTATAAGAATAAAATAAATTTGAAAGAATCGATATAGGAGATTACCTCTTCTTTGATGACCTCCCACTAGATCTCCTCTTAAAAGCACTAGTGTCGGTATTTTAAGAATATAAGAACATATAGAGTGTAACTAGGGAAGTTTATAAAGTAAATGGGTAGGGTATATCTAATCTTGAAGGTTCAAAGTGAAGTTTATAAGTGAGCGAGGAGGTTCCCTTTTATAATTGAGGTGAGGAGCACTTTTGGAATCTACATTAATATTAATTAACAATAAAATAAAAACTCATTAAAACCCCACCAAAATATCCTAATTTAAAATATTAGATGATATAAGGTTGTAATATCATCAAAAAAATAATTTTAGACAAGTTTTTCTGTCAATTTAAACCCTATCATTTTAATTAACACTTAGTTATTCTATTTAATTTTTAACTAAGGTAACAAATATTTCAATATTAAAAGAATGAAATATTATTTGATTTCAATTCGACCATAAATGAATAATATAGAATATTTTCAACCATATAATAATTACTATTTATTTTTAAAAAAAAATTATGATTTTTAAATAATTTGATAATACATTATTTTGATAAACAACCAATAGTGTCAATTTTGACACTATCCAATTCATTGATTGTTAAAAATATATATATATAACAAGTTAAATTCGAAAAAAATATGTTATTACATTCCTAATAGGTTAATTTAATCTATAAAATTTCTTGGTTATATTAATTATCCCAAATTAAATTTATTTTAATATTTTTAATAACATTTATTTGTTATCTCCGTTAATAAAACAATTTCTACATCAGTTTTGTGTAATTATTTAATATAAATATTTGTTGAAAAAAAATAAAAAAAAAATACTATAATGAAGATAAATCCTATATATTTCATAATAATTCTTATAGTAGCATATAACTTCTATAAAATCCTACATTAAAAATTTTATATGTATTAAAACATGAATGCAACAACTTTAACATCACTTTAAATAAAATATTATAAGTGTCATAATCATTTACATATTACTTCAAATTTTCAATAACTCGACCCTTGTATGATTACAGTCGATATATACTCGACCAGTAATATTTTTTCAAGTGTTTTTGTCTTTTAATGGTTATTATCAATTTAATAAAAAATATTTTATTGATTTTTCATCAATTAAATAATTTACATATCATCAAAGTATAAGACTTCAAGGTAATTATTGATTTCCTAAAAATTACTAAGAAATTACCATGATAAATAAAAACATTTTAGATTTAAAATTTGTATTTATAGTCTAGTTTATCTCTTGTATAACATTATATTAAAAATTATATAGTTATTAAAATTTCAGTAATACATATTTAACTTTTCATTAAATAAAATAAATTAAATATCCTAATCTTATCCAAGTGGAATCTAAATGATACCATTTCGATCTAAGGATAATTTATGTTGAAACACACTCATACAATGAAATAGGGTTTATTCATATCCTATTACTAAAAATTCTATTGGATGAATATAAAAAATATTTTCTTAAATATATAACTTATATATATTCCATTAATTTCATTTACTAATTATAATTCACATAATTTATTAATAAAAACATAAAATATTTCCTTTAAATTTAATTGGTTTATATTTTTCATAAATAATTGGTTTCCAATAAATTCACCTTACATTTTCATAAGTTAGTTATATTTATTCCCGCTAAATTAACAGATCAATTATAATGGTCATTTTATACTATGGTGTCTCATGGTTCGTTTACACTCATGGTTGCATGAAATATAATCTATTGAAGAATTAAAATGATTTAAAGAAAAAATTTCATAAAAACATCTTGGTGTTATAGTGTGGGCTTTGCGCACTCCGTGAGTTCCATCATCAGAGACCGTTGAGGTTCTGTGGTGAGCCAAATCCTCAGGTAGTACAGGATTGGCTAGCATTGATGGTCCACATCTTTAGGTATGTTTAGATCCTGATGGATTATGTGGTGGCTTTAGTAGCCATCATTTTCCATAGAGTAGCTGGACATTGGTGGAGCCTAGTTACATAGATGCATGATGATTCAACACTCTTGTGGGACAACATCCCAAAGTTGTTTCATGAGGAGTACTACCCCCTCCTTCTTATGATCAGTTCGGATCCAGGAGCTTCTGGAATTGTAGCATGGAGGTATGATGGTGGCTAAGTACATGGTGAGGTTCATAGACCTTACATGCTACTCTCTTATCACGATAAGGGATGGCTAATTTTAAGCATGGAAGTTTGAGCGAGGACTCTACTGAGAGATTTGTGCTAGTATAGTGTCGTTGTTCATCCCCACCTATGTCGGGATGCTGGTGCAGGTGCTGGTGATAGAGAGAATTGTATCATAGGGATGCCACACTACTAGAGATGGCAGTGGGCATCGTGGAGTTGAGACGTCTGCATCAGCTAGCAGGCATCGGTCGACAAGATCTCGGTGCAAGAGACCCTTTCGTGAGCAGGCTCAGGGACGTTATCATATAGTGAAGGGAAAGCAAAGTGAAAAAGGGTGGGTCAGGGAGGGTCAGTGTTATGTTTGTGATGGGTAGGGTCACATGGCATGAGACTGACCAACTAGGTGTGTTCAGCAGCCTAGACATATAGATGATGGACTGCCACGACAGAGGCAGTGTCGTGATTAGGGATCTCCCAAGCATGGACAGGGTGGTCCCCAGGGAGGAAGATCTAGAAGAGGAGTGGGAGGAGATTCAAGTGGAGGACGATGTTATGAGGTCCTTTCACCATCACCACCAATCATCCCATGTCTAGCTTAGGGAGCTGGTGTTCAAGGCCGCAGACAGCTTCTTGCTTTAAATGTCTATGATCCCGCAACACATGATATGATCGGAGGTACGATCTATGTTTATTATACTCTTGCCTCGGTATTAAAAGACGTATTTTCCAATCATTCTTTTATCTTGACACTCTTGGTGTGGGAGCTGGAGCTCCCAGTAGAGGCTCTAACACAGCAGCTTTAACTTGAGGTTCCTACCAAGAATGCTTCTTATATATCATTCATCTTCCGGCAGTGCGAGCTATCGCTTGGAGAAGAGAGGTTCACATGGGACCTTTTTGTCATCATAATAGAACCCTATGACGTCATCTTTGGTATGTATTGTCTTTCCATGGTTTGAGCCTAGTTTTATTATCACCGCAGAAAATTCATATGTCTACACACTAATGGGATGTGATTCTCCTTCTCTCTCAAGAGAGAGAGAGATCTCATGGAAGGGCATGTGGGTTTAGTGAGAAGGAGGTTGTAGCCCATCACCAATCAGTTGGAAAGTATATCCCTTAGTGAATTAGTCTCTTCATGCATCTGGGTTCCTTTAGTTGTAGAGGATTATATGGGAATCTTCCCCGAAGACATTTTGGGACTACCTCCAAGGTGGGAGATAGAGTTTTGCATTGACTTGCATCCTAGGATTACCTCGATATCTATTGAAAGTGGGTTCCCAAGACCCAACTAGTGTTGTACTTTTATTATCACTACATGTATGCAGTTTTTTATATATACATGTGTTAGTCTTACCATAATAGTGTATATACTTCTGCATCTACTTTTTTATGGTAATGTACTTAGATTACTTGTTGTATCAAAGGGTTATAGCAGATCCAGGCCATAATGAGAACCTAGAGATACTATGATAGTAATCTTAAAGTAATGTCCTATGGTCCAATTACATCATTATGACAGGACACATATGATATGCAACTATCAGGTGTTGGGGGCTCATAAGCATTGAGACTTCTTCTCATGAAGTTCTCACTTGGTTATCTCTAGTAGTTGAGATCATGAGGGCATACCTGCCAATAGGAACACCACATGTTTTAAGTGTCATTGGTCGTTACTATCTATGGACATGTGTAATGGTATCCTGACTTGAGATCATTATCAATGTATGTAATTTAATAGAATACTTTGATTCATGGTGAAAACCATGGATATGAAGTCATGGCAAGGTAGTTTATGTTGGGTACGTCATTGGTGACATGACATTGTTTGAATGATCAAGATAGGATTTGTTGCTTCTGAGTTAAGAAAGAGATATCCTGGGCCTAATTAATTAGGATGGTAGCACCTTCATTAAATCCATGGCCATGGTAGTCGAAGGTAAGACTGTCCAGCTAGATCAAAAAATAATAAAGAATGATAAAGGATGATGACACTAGTGTGCATTCTACTTTATTGAGATATTGATGATGAAGAGATTATATTACATAGATTGTGTTCGTAGGAAGGTAGTCTTTGCTTTGGCTTTTCCTTATCTCTATAGGGGTCTCGATGGGTTTTTAGACCCCACTCTTGATCTGTGAATATTATTCACTACTATTGAGATAAGGGCCAAAAGGGTCACACGCAATAGCACTTTGAGAATCTGCCATATTCTATTGAATATGATTATAGGACTTCATGGGACCCACCATGGGGTCTGGGTATTATCCAAGCTATATGGATCAACAGGGTATAAATAAATTTATTATTATTCAAGTAAGGAATAATTGGATTGAATTTATTTATAACATGTATTTACAAGTGATAATGTAAATACAAGGATTAATATTATTTGAACGAATATTAATTAAATATCCTGGTTCGTTTGATATTATTAGGAAATGTTAGTCGAGTTAATGGCTCAAGAATATCACGTAATATGTTTAATATATATTAAAGTTTAGTGAAAAAATTTAAATAAAATTTATGGCATTATTTAGTTTGTCATAAATAATTATTTATAATATTTATATAGTGGATGTTTATTACATGGGGGACGGGAACACAACTGTGTATTATAAGTTTCCACTATATAAGTGGGAAGAGGTTCTTCTCCTCAAGACTATTCATTTGTTGGAAATGATATCCTATCTCTCTCCTCCCAATTCCTAGAGAGAGACTCTCTCAAACAAGAAATTATTTCAAGTTCTGTCTTCTCATATCAAAGTCATTGGCTTGTGGTGATTATCATTGTGTCAAAGTGGTCGTTGGAGTACCGAGATAGCACCCAAATCTCAATGAATGACACGTGAGAAGATTCAAGAGGCGTGTGTGGATGATATAGAGGGCTTAGGCATTGGAGTATTTGATCAACAGACATCAGCACCTTGCGACAGGCTTGTGTGCACCAGTTCCGAATGATGTACATGTTCGGTTTATTTTTGTACTATGCTTAAACCATGAAGGGTCCTCGGATCGTACTGGGATGAGATCACCAGAGTCGATGATGTTATGTCATTCTAGTGATATAAAAAATTTTAAATTCCCAGCCCATCAGCTTCCTCTGAGTGTCTTGGTACCTAACAATGGTATCATAGGGAGATTTGGTTTTTTATGAGCCAAGGAAAAATTAAATTGCCTTAATTTTAAGTATAGGGTGTTGAAATGGTTCCAACAGATCCTACCATGTGTCGATCCATTTATAAATGGCCAAGTAATCACCAATTAAAAATATTTAAAAGGATCAACAATGTGGTAAACAGATTTTCCTATTTCTGGTTATTAAATTTTAATTTTGAAGAACACGGATTTTATATTTGTATTTGTGTTCTTCAATGGAACAGAATCCAGTCACCGGAGTTAATCCAGTGGGGACCAATAAATTTGAGATTAATAAAATATAATATTATTTTATTTTTTCTAAATAAAACAAGGTTTGAAGTCAGTTTTGTAAAATATTTCTTCAAACTTTTGGAAAAATCTGTTAAGGGAGAATGCAAACATTTTCATTAAACTTTTGGACTTTTTGGTAAAGGTAGATTTAAAAGTCAAAATAAATGAGTTTCTCAGCCCTAGACTAGCTTAACCCATAGTTCCACCTCTCTCTCCTAGGGTGAGACCCGAGCGCGAACCCCTTCCTAGTTGGCTCCCTCTTCCCTACACAGGCGGCTTGCACACCCTGCCTCCTCCTTTTCTCGAATGCTGCCGCCCCATCCAAACTATCGTGTCGTCTCGACCCGTAGGTTGCAGTCATCCCAAGATGTCGTGCCTTCCCGGAGCTCGTTATTGTTGGGGCGCAGCGGAGGTGTGTGGTAACTCAAACACACAAAAACAGGAGAAAACGGAGGAACACAAGGATTTTTAACGTGGTTCGGCCGTCCTTCCTACATCCACGGGAGAAACACTGCCGCTTCTCTATTCCCTTCTCTCCGGATAATCACGGAGGATTACAGAACACAGAAATCACACACTCTTCTCTTAAAAACAGTGGGATTTTCATCCCGTTTAAATAGAGAATGAAAAAACCAGCTTTATTCGATTGTTGGAGGGTAACTCATCTACCCCAGATTTCCTCCTCCCGCTGGCTACCCACCGCGTCGGCTGCCCACCATGAAAGACCTTGCAGCCTCCTGGGTAGGTTCTGCTGATAATGAAGACTCCCAAATAGGGAGTGGCCCCCACAAATCTCCCCCTCACGACCAATTTGGGGTAGAATCCAGACCTGCATTCTCCTTGCAGGTGTTGAAAACTTCATCGGCAAATCGAACACGCTTCTTCATGCTAGATGACGTGGCACTTCCACCATCTTTACTTGATCTCGGGCTGACTGCGGTCTCCATCAAATGATACAACCCTTGAGACTCCTTCCCAGTAAGCTTCACTGCATCCCCACGTGAGACTTCCAACACTCCACCTGCTATGGAAATCTTGAACCCTTTCGCATCGATCCTACTTAATGATATCAAGTTCCGTCTCATCCTCGGAACGAATTTCACATCACCCAGTTTACAAACTCCTTCATCGGGTGTCTTCAATTTCACTGTCCTGACTCCTTGAACCTCGCATGTTGACCCATCACCAAGTCGCACCGAGTCTCGCACCTGCTGAAAAGTATCAAATGTACCTCTCGTCGTACATATGTGTGTTGAGCTCCCTGAATCCAGAACCCATTCTTCTTCTTTTGGATTTTGAGCCCGCTCGTTCTTCCTCTTTAGAAATCGGCATTCCCGCTTCATGTGCCCGTATCTTTTGCAGTAATGACACTGCACTTCTCCCCGTTCAACTTGCTCATCTGAGTGCAAACTTCCCGTTGTCATGCAGATTTCATCATCTGTGGATAATCCTGTGATGTTCACATCCTCCTCTTCAACTTTCTTCTTCCCAGCAACGTACCGCTTGCGCTCTCCATAGTCACTTTTATAGTGACCCTTCTTCTCGCACCAGAAACACGTGATTTCACTCAGATCATGTCCCCTGTATTTTGGCCGCCATTCTTTACCTCTTGTCTGTCGATGTCGGCTCCTCCCACATTGATCATCTCGCATCGCCATGATTTGATCACCTGAATGCGTCGTGGGTCTTCGAAATGCTTCTGAATCTTGAAGCGACGCCATCACATCATCCAGCTTCAATGTCTCCTTCCCCACGAGCAATGCAGTCACAAGCCCATCAAATGAGCTTAGTAGTGATGACAAAAGAAAAAGTGTTTTGTCTTCCTCTTTAACCTTCACATCGAGCCCCAATAACTGTGTCAGGATCTTGTTGAATTCATTGGTATGATCCAACAAATTCGCTCCCTCGTCCATGCGCAACTGGTACAGTTTATTCTTTAAGAACAACTTGTTGGTCAGCGACTTCGCCATATATCGCTGCTCCAACTTCTTCCAGATCTCCTTCAGTGATGTCTCGTCCAACACTGAGTACTTTACCCCATTCGCCAAACACAGTCAAATTGTGCTGATGACCCGCATCTCAAGCTCTTCCCAATCATCAGCACTGGTTGTCTCAGGCTTTTCTCCGATCAACAGTCTGATCATGCCCTGCTGCACTAAAAGATCCTTAACTGTGCTTTGCCACAAGCCGAAATTTTTTCGACCATCAAACTTCTCGATGTCAAATCTTGGAAGTGCTCTGCCACCCGTCATCGTCGTTGTCGCAAAACGCGATCACCACCGTCGATGTCACACCCTTTAATCACCACCTGAAATATTGCGAATTTTCAAAAACTAACCATATGGATGTGTTCGGAACCGTCAAAATAGTCGGAATCGACTCCTGGATCATCGAAATCGGACACCAATTGACCAAGAAATGGTCAAAACACGTTCAACGATCCAGATCGCTCGCTGACGTGGCACTGACATGTCGCTGACGTGGCACGCCGAAATTCCCGCCGGAATATTGCTGGAATTGATGTTGTCGGTATGAACAGTACCGTCTTCTCTGGCACGGGGTTACTGTTCACCCACGGGTTTGACCAAACTTTGACCGGCCATATCTCCTTCGTTTCAACTCTGTTTTCCTTGCCGTTTGCGCCGTTGGAATCGTCTCGTCATCCTCTTCCCGAATCTTCCCTCGGAAAAATTTTCCGACCACTTTCAATTTTCCAGCCATCAGAAAATTTGACGTCATCTCGCCGGTTCACCTCCGTTCGCTCCCCCTCGCCTCTGATACCACTTGTTGGGGCACAGCGGAGGTGCATGGTAACTCAAACACACAAAAACAAGAGCAAATGAAGGAACACAAGGATTTTTAACGTGGTTCGGCCATCCAGCCTACATCCACGGGAGAAACACTGCTGCTTCTCTATTCCCTTCTCTCCGGATAATCACGGAGGATTACAGCACACAGAAATCACACACACTTCTCTTACAAACAATGGGATTTTCATCCCGTTTAAATAGAGAATGAAAAAACCAGCTTTCTTCAGTTGTCGGAGGGTAACTCATCTACCCCGGATTTCCTCCTGCCGTTGGCTACCCACCGCGTCGGCTACCCACCATGAAAGACCTTGCAGCCGCCTGGGTAGGTTCTGCTGACAATGAAGACTCCCAAATAAGGAGTGGCCCCCACAGTTATCGCTCGGTTCCCATATCGTACCACCGTCTGGAGTTCCTCAAACTATACGCCTTGCCGGAGCCGCATGCCACCTCCGTTTCGGGTTCGCCGCGCCACCCTCAACCGGGCCGCCACCGTTCTGACCAGGTCGTCATTGTCCAGAGGTGTTGTGCCCTCCTGGTTCCCGGTGTCTAGTTTTGGCCTCCCGGAACCCTAACTGGCCGCTACCAGAGTTGCACCTCCCACTCTCGTGAGTGCCACTGCAATCTGTCGTCGGACCGGCTGTGCATTTCTATGGTTCTGTCGCGGTTCTGCCGGGGTTCTGCTACAGTTCTGCGCATCTCCAGTGAACAGCTTTGCTATAGTCTGTAATCCAAACAGACTCCTTCCCCGATCAGAGATAAACCAATTAAATTAATTTGATTATTTTAATTTAGTTTTTTTAATTTAATTAATTAAAATTAATTTTGGGGTTTAAAATTTAAGTGAATACAAAATTTTAATTTTATTTGAGATTTAAATTAAATTAATGTTTTCATTTATTTTTTTTTTAATTTTTAAAAAATTAAATTAAATAATTTGAATTGATAAATAAATTATTTTAATTTATTAAAATTTATTTATTTTATTAGAACACCCTCATACTATTTAAATTGATTGCAGTTTAATTTTTATTACGCGTTAATTTAATACTGACTAGTCTTGAGCTAGTGACTAAACCATGCATGTCTAGTTTTATTTATTTAATTAATTATTCAATGTGTGTGATTATGGTAATAATTAATTAGATAAATGACAGTATGTGCATCGTCTCCTTTTAATTCAAATATGTATAAGGGTCTCAGCGTCCATTGCACCTATTGTACATTACAACCCTAGAACCGCTCGTTTGTATACAAGTATATTTGTTAAAAGATGATGACATTCCAAGATGCGGACCCCACCAAGTTGAGGTGGTAATCCAGACGGGAGTCGAGAACTTTGCACTGGGGAGAGCTGTGACATGAGTCATGAGTCAACTCAGGTATGGTACCCCCTAGGTCATGATTGATCTGTTATGGATCGATCATAATGAAATGCTCAAGACCAGTCTGATTGCATGTTTTTTCTTTATGCATCGTTTATTGTTTTATGAAAGTGCATGATTATTTCTTGATCACATAAAATAATAAACAAGATAAAATGCATAAATATGTGATGAATATTTTTCTATTGCATGTTCAGTTGTGAGTGCGACAACCTAGTTTGAACATATTAAATATAAATGGATTATATTCTTCAATAAATATCTAAATACCTAAAAGATGTATTAATTTTTATAGCCTTTCAATACTCACATTTGAAAACAACGGGTGTTTGAGGTGCTCGTCAACCATAGTTGAGAGTTCCTCTTACTACCGGGGTGATCTCATGAGAGTATTGAGTTGACTTAACTAATGTGAGTAGTCAAAGATTAGCCATAGATAACTTTATATCACTTTAAAGGCAAGTAGTTGAGGGAATCAAGTCATGATTCCAATAAGTTGGAACTTTTCTCAACATAATACGAAATCTCCAGTTTAAGTGATTGGCCAGCCTAGAGCTTACCTTGAAACCCTCCCAGTAGTGATGTAGCCATAGATTTTAGACTATGAGGGAGGTTTTGACGATCCCTGCCACTATAATACTCAAGAGATAGTGTATTCCAAATCTAATAGTGAGGGCTATTGATATTCGATAAAATATTGGGAGACATTTAAATTGAAATAATAATTAATTAAATTTCTCAATGGTAATCAATATAAAGTACTAACTACTAATATTTATATGTTTTAGGTCACAAATGGAAATCACAAACACCACAAGTACATTATCACTAGGATCAATTTTGGATAAAGAAAATATCCTAACCGACAATAAATTCTAGGAGTGGTACTGGCGCTTGCACATAGTACTATTCCAAGAAAGGAAGATATAGGTGCTAGAATCCTCAGTTCTTACTGAGCCTCCTCAAGGATCAAGTAAGGTGGAAAAGGATAAATGGAGAAATCATGTAGATGATGCACTAGACGTTCAGTGCATCATGTTGATCCATATCCATCCAATTGTAGAAAATACATAAGGATGAGGATTCCTACAAGATGATTTCTTATCTCCAAGAATTATATCAAGAGATGGAAAGGCATGAAAGGTTTGAGATCTCTAGTGCCCTTTATAGGTGCAGGCTAGAAGAAGGGCACCAAGAGGGTCCTCATGTACTCAAGATGATCAGGTACATTGGGAGGCATGAATCCCTTGGGTCCAAATTAAACCAATAACTAGAAACATATATCATACTTTCCTCTTTACCACCAATCTTTTTGACTTTTATTGTCAATTATAACATGAATGATATAACAAAGTCACTCCCAGACCTTTTGGGTTTATTTCACCAAGATGAAAAGGATATGAAAAATACCAATTCATCTATCCTTATGGTGAACAAGAGAAATAAGGGAAAGGGAAAGGGGTCTAAGGCCAAGTCAATGCTGATGACACCAATGCACCATCCTGTAAAGAAGACAAAGATTCAGAGGAAGAACAATGAGTAGGTGGTTGTCTACTTTTCATGTAAAAAGAAAGGCCACTGGAAGAAAATTTGAAGAACTGGGAAGAAGAAGCAAGTTGACTCTTCTGGTTCAGGTATTTTTTCATTGAATGAAATCTCTCATTATCTACAAGTTGGGTATTGGATACGGCATGTGGCTCACACATTTGTATTCATATATACAAACCAAGTAGGTTTGAGAAAATTGAAAAAGGCGAAGTAGATCTTTGAGCTTCAAATGGTGCAAGTCTGACAACCTTGGCAGTGGGATATTATCACCTTACATTGACTATCTTTTTTGTTCTAGTTTTAAATAATTGTTATTATGTACCTTATGTAACTAGAAACATAATCTATGTGTCATGTTTGGACACTATGGGATTTTATTTCATGTTCTGAAATAAATGTTGTCTCTTTTATAAGGATAACATATGTTATGGTATAGAACATCTTAAAAATGGTTTATATGTACATGAACTCAAAAACCCAGTAATGAAAATCAATGATAAAAATAGTGAGCAAGACTCATATATCACCCACCTATGGAACTTTAGGCTAGTTCATGTAAATGAGAAGTGATTACAAAAATTTCATCAAGAAGGGTATTTAGACTCGGTAAAGTTAAAACCCTTGGATGTATTTCAAGCTTGTTTATAAGGGAAAATGACTAAATCACCATTCTCTAGGAAGGAAAAAATAGCCAATGCATTACTAGAGTTAATACATACAGATTTATATGGTCCATTTCTAATAGAGGTAAGAGGTGGTTTTTCATACTTCATTAATTTTACCGATGACTATAGTAGGTATGTCTATATCTACTTGATGTGGTATAAGTCTAATTCCTTCTGGATGTTTAAGGAATACCAAAATGAAGTAGAAAATCAATTTGGTAAGAAGATAAAATCACTCTGCTCAGATTGAGGTGGATAATATCATAACCAAGCTTTCATTGATCATTTGAAGAAGTGTGGGATGGTATACCAAATCAATCCTACTTATACACCACAATGGAATGGTGTTAGTGGGAGGAGTAATATGACCTTTCTTGACATGGTCAGATCAATGATGAGTCATGCAACTCTTCCATTATCCTTTTGGGGATACGCCTCATAGAAAGAATCATATACCCTTAATAGAGTACCAACTAAAGATGCAAACGGGATTCCATATAAGTTATGGTATAGAAAGAAATCCATTCTATCACACATACGTGTATGGGGATTCAAGGCTTTTTTCAAGACTATACCTAGTGAAAAATTGGAATCCTGAAGCATGAAGTGTATCTTTATAGGTTATCCTAAAGAAACCAAATGATATGACATATATAACACTTCTTATGGAAAAGTGATTGTGGAAAAATAAATCCACATTTCAAGGAAGGGAACACATTTTCAATGGAAATATTGGGAGTAAGATTGAATTCGATGAATTTAATACTCCAGATGCACAAGAGTTGGTACGGGAAAAATCTCAACAAGAGAAAGTGGAAGAAGATGTAGTTCCTAAGACACAAATACTACATAGGTCTATTCAAGAGGTTAGAGAACTAGAATGTTTTGGTTTTCTTTTCACTGATTCAGGTGACACATTACTCCTTGAGGATGATGAACCTCTAACCTACAAGTAGTATAAGTCAATGAAGCTGCTAAATGGCAAGATTCAATGCATTCTGAGATGGAGTCCATATACCAAAATCATGTTTGAAATTTGGTAGACCCTCCAGCTAATGTAAAACCAATTGGGTGAAAATGGGTACTCAAGAAAAAGTTGGGCATGGATGGTAAGGTTAATACTTATAAATCAAGACTAGTTGTAAAGGGTTTCAAGAAATGCCAAGGCATCGACTATAATGAAACCTTCTCACCATTACTAATTCTAAAAATCCATCAGAATATTACTTGCAACAGAAACCGTTCATGATTATTAGATTTGGAAAATGGATGTCAAAACTGCTTTTCTAAATGGAAAGTTGGTAAAAGATGTCTATATGACTCAACCCACAGGGTTTGTCAGGTCAAAGAATGCCAATAAGGTGTGCAATCTATAGAGATCTATTTATGGGTTGAAGTAGGCATCATGATCATGGAATGTTCATTTTGATTAGGCCATATGAGAATTTGGTTTTTTCAAAAACAGAATTGAGCCTTCTGTCTATGAGAAGGTTGATGGGAATGTCATCGTTTTCCTAGTATTATATATTGATGACATATTAATTATAGGAAACAAAGTTCAAGTATTACAGTCAGTTAAGACTTGTTTAAATGAATTATTCTCCATGAAATACTTAGGTGAAGCATCCTACATTCTAGGGATTAAGATCCATTGAGATAGATCTCAAAGGCTACTTGGGCTAAGTCAAAGTACATACATTGACAAGGTACTCAAAAGGTACAATATAGAACAATCCAAGAGAGGGTTGTTGTCAATGTCACATGGTATAAATATCTATAAGAAAAAATGTCCATAAACACATAATGAGATTCACATAATGATTAGAATCCATTATTCCTCGGTAGTGGGTTCTATCATGTATTACATGCTATATACTAGGATTGATGTTGCCTGTTCTTTAATAATGATTGGAAGATATCAATCTAATCTTAGAGAGATGCACTGTACAGATGTTAAAACTATCCTAAAGTACTTGAGTCATACAAAGGATATGTTCCTCGTGTATGAAGGAGAAGAGGAACTAGTAGTCAGGGGATACACTGATGTTGGTTTCAAGACAGATCGTGGTGATCTGAAATCACAGTCAGGATAATTCTTTTTCCTAAATGGTGGTGTAGTGAGCTAGAGAAGCTCGAAGCAATTTGTGGTTTCCAATTCTACAACAGAATCTGAGTATATTGTGGCTTTTTATGCAGTAAAGAAATTAGTCTAGATATGCAGCTTTCTCTCAGACATTAGTGTTGTTCCTAACAGTGCAGACCCAGTTCCAGTTTATTATGATAATACTACTACAATGGTGCTTTCCAAGGAGCCTGGGTCTCACCAGAGGACAAAGCATATACTTTAGAAGTTTCATATCTTGGAGGATTTTACTCAGATATGTGAAGTTACAGTTAGAAGATTAGACATAGAGGACATCGTGGAAGACCCCCTGACTAAATCCATATCTCAGTAGAAGCATGATTATCATGTGAGGTCTAGTGGATTGAGACTTGTTAGTAGTTGGATCAAGTGAAAGTGGGAGTGTTGAAAGTGGTTTCCCTAGACCCAACTTTTGTTGTACTTTGATTACCACTACATGTATAAAGTTTTTCATATATACATGTATTAGTATTACCATAATAGTGTAGGTACTTATACATACACTTTTTTTATGGTAATTTTCTTATATTACATATCATATCAAAGGGTCATATCAGTTCCCAGACTATAATGATAACCTAGAGATATTGTGACAGTAGTATTAAAGTAATGTCTTATGGTTCAATTATATCATTCTGATAGAACACAGATGATGTGAGACTATCAGGTGTTGGGGGCTCATAATCATTGAGACTTCTTCTCATGAAGTTTTCACTTGGTGATCTCTAGTAGTTTAGATCATAAGGTCAGACCTTCGAATAGGAACACCATATGTTTCAGGTTTCATTGGTTGTTCCTATCTATGGACATGTGTAATGGTCTCTTGACTTGAGATAATTATCAATATATGTCATTTGATAGCATACACTGATGCAAGGAGAAAACTATGGAAATGAAGTTGTGGTGAGGTAGTTTGTATTGGGTACGTCATTAGTGAAATGACATTATTTGAATAATCAAGATAGGATTTGTCAGTTCTGAGTTAAGGATTAGATATCTCAGGACTGTTTGATTAGGATGGTAGCACCTTTATTAAATCCATGGCCATGGTAGTCGAAGGTAAGACCATCCAGACAGGTCAAAAAATAATAATTCAAGATAAATGATTATGACACTAGTGTGCATTCTGATTTATTGAGATATCGATGATGAAGAGATTATATTATACAGACTATGTTCATAGGATGATAATTGTTGCTTTAATTTTTCCTTATCTCTATAGGGGCCTCTATACGTTGTTAGACCCCTCTCTTAGTCTATGGATATTATTCACTACTATTGATATAAGAGCCTAGAGGGTCACACACAATAGCGCTTTGAGAATCTGCCATATTCTGTTGAATAGGATTATAGGACTTGGTGGGCCCCAACCTAGGGTTTGGGTATTATCCAAGTTCTATAGATCACCAAGATATAAATAAATTAATTATTATTCAATTAAGGAATAATTGGATTGAATTCATTTATAACATGTATTTACAAGTGATAAAGTAAATACAAGAATTAATATTATTCAAATGGATATTAATTAAATATCTTGGGTTCGTTTAATATCATCAGGATATGTGATTCGAGTTAATGGATCAAGAATATCACATAATATATTTAATATATATTACATTTTAGTGATAAAATATAAATAATATTTATGGAAATATTTAGTTTTTCATAAATAATTATTTATAATATTTATATAGTGGATGTTTATTACACGGGGGTTGGGAACCCAACCAGGTATTATAAGTTTCCACTATATAAGTTGAGAGAGGATCTTCTCCTCAAGACTATTCATCCATTGGAAATGAGATCCTCTCTCTCCTCCTGCATCCTAGAGAGAGACTCTCTCAAACATTCAAGTCTTTCAAGTTCCATTTTATCAGATTGAAATTGTTGTCTTGTGGTGATCATCACTGCATCGAAGTGGTCATCCGAGTACCACACTAGCACCCAAATTCTAAAAAAAGATGCTCAAACAGATTCAAGAGGCATGTGTGGATGATCTAAAGGGATTCGACATCAGATTCTACAAGAAAAAAATGTTGGAACCTTGAAAAAGGCTTGTGCTCACCAGATCCGAAAGAGGTACATGTTCGGATTATTTTTTTACTCTTCTTAAAACATGCATGGTCCTTGAACTGTACTGGGATGAGATCATCAGAGTCGACAATGTTACATCGCTCCGTTGATGTAAAAAAATTAAATTCTCGACACATCGGCTTTTTCTGAGTATCCTGGTACCTAACAATATCTTCTATGGAATATAATATGGAACCTACTAAGCTACTTGAGTTATAATTTTAGTTGGAGGACCTTAGTAAGAAAGGTTTAATCATACCTAGTGTGTCCCTCTAGGCATCTCCAGTGTTGTTCGTGAACAATTCATACTGAATCTTATAGATTTCATGGATTATCATCACCTAAACCATGCCACGATAAATAATAAGTGCCCCTTGATGAGAATTGATGACCTCTTTAATTAGTTCTGAGGTGTGAGATGTGTCTTGAAGATCAATCTCAGATCTGGATACCACCAGTTGAGGGTTCGCAAGGCTGAAATTCCGAAGTTAGCATTCTGATGTCACTACAGACACTATGAGTTTCTATTGATGCCCTTTGGTGTGAAGAATATCCATGTCATATTTATAGATTTGATAAACATGGTCTTATAGCCATACATAGACCAGTTTTTTGTTGTCTTCATCGACAACATACTCGTATACTCTGCAATATAGGAGGATCATGAAGAGCACTTAAGGATGGTCTTAGAATTTCTTTGATAGTTCCATCTTTACGAAAATATCTCGAAGTGTTAGTTTTGGATACTTGAGGTTCACTTTCTTGGGCATACCATTTATAAACAAGGTTTAGCTATGAATCTAGAAAATATCAAAGAATTTCTTTCTTGGGATCCACCCAAGAATGTATCATAGGTACAAATCTTCCTTGGTTTGGTAGGGTAATGTATGAGGTTTGTAGTAGACTTATCTAGAATCATATCCCCTTTGACTGACCTGATGCAAAAAGTTTATCCATTTACTAGGTCTGAGTTGTGCCAGAGGGAATTTTAGGAGTTGAGGTAGAGGCTAACAAGTGCTCTAGTGTTGATACTACCATATTAGGGTGTGGAGTTTTTCATGTATTTTGATTCCTCGGGATGTGGTATTGGTTGCATGTTGATGCAACAACAGGCAGTTATCGCATATGGGTCGAGGAAGTTGAGACCCCATGAGCATAACTACATAACTCATGACCTAGAGCTGGAAATGGTAGTCTTCACTGTGGAGATATGGAGACATTTTCTTCAAGGAGAGCACTTTGTGGTTTACTCATACCACTATAGTCTCAGGTACGTCTTTTCTCAGAGAGATCTAAACTTGAGACAGTGATTACGATTGTATTTCTTGTAGAACTATGACTTAGATATAGTATATACTATAGGGAAGGGGAAAATTATAGTAGATGAACTTAGTAGGAATTCCTAGGATTGTTTAGTGTAAGAAGCTTTGGATTAGTTAGATTCCATACAGCTATCCCTGGTGGAGTAGGAGGGTACAACTTTTCTTCAGTTGATGGTTTTGACTCCTTAACTCCTTGAGCATGTGAGAGAGTCCCAACTGGGAGACATCGGCTGTGAGGTATTACGTGATCATATATCCATAGGATATACAACATATGGATATTTTGAAGGAGGGAATCATGTTATCTTGTTCCAGGTGTGAATAGTGGTTCCAATCATGATGTGGTAGGATGTAATGCGGGAATTCCACACTTCTCTCCTAGTTGTACATCTCAGTGTGGGGAAGATTTACGGAGATAGTTTTGGTGGTCCAACATGAGACAAATCATGGATTATTTTGTCTCTATTTTCCCCACTTATCAGGTGATGTTTGAACACCAAGTTTTGACATTTTTGTTGCAAACCCTTGAGATATCGGAGTGGAAGTGGGATGGAATATCCATGGACTTCATCAAATGGATTCTGTGCATAGTGAAGGTCCATGAATCCATATGGGTGATTATTGACTAACTCACGAAGTTGGATCACTTCCTTTCCATCGGGGAGAAAAGTTTTATGGAGAGTGTGGGGTGGTTGTACATACAGGAGATCATTCACCTTCACGGGGTACCCTCAATGATTATCTCTAATCATGACGCGTGGTTTATGTCATGATTGTGGAGAAGAGTGTTGGATGAATTTGGGACCAAAATGTGTAGGATTACATCCTTTCATCCCTAAACTGATTGGAAGACCAAGAACACTATCCAGGTTCTAGAGGATATGTTGAGGTCTTACATGTTAGACTTCATCTAAAGCTCATAGAATCACCTACCCATGGTAGAGTTTGTATACAACAACAACTACCACTCTACCACCAAAAAGGCACCTTTTGAGGCCTTGTAGGTCACACTTATTCTAGATATAGGTTGGTGAGACATCTATTGTGGTCCCATAGTTGGTGCAAGAGACAATGGAGAAAGCCCAGGTCATCTGGGAGTAGATGAGGATGACCCAGAGCATACAGAAATCCTATAAAGATTGTCTTCGTAGTCCCTTGAAGTTTGAGTAGGGATACCATGTTTTCTTGTGAGTCTCTCCATAATGAGGATTTTGAATGTTCATTAGGGGAGGAAAGTTATCCCCGAGGTTCATCGAGCCATTCGAGGTCATGCAGAGAGTTGGTGAGGCTGCCTATAGCCTCGCCCTACCCCCTACCCCCCAGCTGGAGCGGGTGCACAACATCTTCCATGTGTCATAGCTAAGGAGATATGTGCATGACTTTATAAACAATATCGACTGATTTGAGCTAAACATCTATGATGGATCCAACTTTTCATATCACCTTGTGGTGATCAAGGATCAGCAAGAGAGGACCCTGCATGGATGAACCATCCCTTTAGTTCACATGTTGTGGAAACATGGAAATGTGTAGGAGAGTTCCTAGGAGTGGGGGATCTATGTCTGGGATCAATATCCCGAGTGTTTTTATATTTTTTGGGATTAAAATATTGAACGATATAATTATGTAGAGACCTGTTTTTTTCCTTGTAATAATTTGAAATATTTCTATATATATTTCCAGATCTAGGTATTGAGATGACATGCGATTCCGAGACCCGACGTGCCCAGAATTAATTGTATAAAAATATTAAATATATTTTATAATGTGCATGTCCATTTAGTTAAAGAAAATAAGATAACTCTTAAACAATTGATCAGATTGAGAATCTGAGACCACAGTTAGGTCAGAAACACGGATCTTTCCTAAGGCGCAATATAAAATGAGTCACTGTGGGATTTTTGGATCCCTCGACCATTGGCGATGCACTAACTAGATTAATTTAATTAAATAAATTAATTAATTAGATTCATTTGACATAAAATGATGTCTATAAATATATCATTAAATAAAATTTTCCAAGGATGGATTCACAATTTATAGAATCCTCCAGTGAGAGATTCTTTTTCCTCCTTTTGGTGAATCGAGTTGAATGATGATGGAACATCATATCGGATCAGACCAGGACACAATGAACGCATCAGCTTCCTCCAATCATTGTGTGAGAGATTTATTCACCAACGATCTATCCAAAACAGTGTTAGGACCTATATTTTGGTTTTTTTATGCCTTTGGATTATAATATTTAGTATATCATTATTATTTCTGTTATCTGAATCTTATTTGGCTTTTTCATGATCCCAAGTAACGGATTTTATATTTTTTAATCAATGTTCTAACCTCGACGCCCCATTCTTGATCTCCATCCAAGAATGATTTGTCATTGATGTTTAAAACTTTGGTTTATGGTAATTTTATACCTCAATTATTTGTGTTCTTCATTGATTGGACCCCCGTAGTCCCAAATCAACATTGGTGGGTGGCACCGAGCTCGATCTGGCCCCCAGATTCATGGGTGATCAACGATGTGATGGTGATTTGGTGAGAGAAGCATAGATCTAGAATTTTTGTGGTACAGGGATGCTCGATCTATTTTTTTGATATATAAGATTTAAGATATAAGATACAAGAAATTATATATGAGATATAAGATATAACATGTGAGATTTGAGATCTAAGATATAAGATACAAGATATGAGATGTGAGATGTGAGATATAAATCTTGGTTAAATAATCTTATATCAGTTGTATCTTTTAACTGAGGAGTCTGTTTGATGAACCGTCAATGACAATGTGATCCTAGAATTGAGATTGTCATTTTAAGAATGATGTTGGATACCTTTTTTTTACTCGTGCCTTGGGTTAACAAAACACCCAATAATAATAAAATTATTATTATTTTCAAATCTTGTATTCGACATATCTCCCTCATACGATGTTGGAATGATGAAACGTATACAACGCTGCGACCCTAAAATTTAATCATATGTTTTAAGACCAATATCAGGTATTTAATTTGGACTCATGGATCAGTTCCATTATATTTCATTGGAGAATGATGTGGTGAAATGAGAATTTTTTCACCAGGCATCCGATTGAGGCAAGTGAATAGCCATTATCGAGCGTTTTTTCATGTAGAATGTAATGGTTCCCTTTTTTGTGGATTTTGATATACAATGTGAGTTTTTCAGATTATGAAGCTTCTTGAGGAGACACTCAATGATAATAATGATCATACATGATCACCATATCTTTACGGGCTTACCCTCCAGTAGGGTTGGGCAATGGCATTCCTTGATAATCTTTCCAATTTACTCTCCAATAGGGCTAGGTAGTGGAGTTCCTCAATGTTCCAGGATTACCCTATAGTAGGTTTGGGTAGTGGAGTTCCCTAATGACCTTACTAGGGTTACCCTCCAGTAGGACTAGGCAGTGGATTTCCTTGATGAACTTATCGAGTGGTACCTTCCAGTATGACTAGGAATTGGAGTTCCCCAGTGACTATTAGAGTAGGACCCTCCTAACGTACCCGGGCATGGGATCCTTAACAATAATTTTTGTCCCCTCGAATATGTTTCATAGTTAAGAGGTGTGGTTTGATGTGGCTTTAGACTCATAAGGAAGAGGGATGATTTCCCCACCGAGACATGTTCTTGTGACGCAACCTAAAACCGTGTGGACGAGTCAGTGCCACCCAAAGAAGATGGTATCAAGGTGTGGTGATTGAATCCATTAGACTTGTGTGTTCGGGTTAAATGCATGAGATGTTGGTCATTTTTTATGGAATTATTTTGGAACTATTGGTGACTCTTCTTCTTGGGATGAGTTGTGAGATAAGGATCCCCCTACTCTCTCATTTGGGATTCTTTGACTGAGTATATATATATATATATATATATATATATATATATATATACATATTATTTATTATGGATTCACACTTTGGATTTGGATACTCTCCTTCTAGGAGAGGTGAAGATGTATGGGGTATGACATGTACTTTACATGTCTATATTCTCATGGTTTCATGAGTCTACTCCCTACTATAGGTGGTGAAGGCTCGACAGGTAGTTCATCTACTCACCGTGTTTCTCCCTATGTGCTTGGATGAAATTATTTTCACTATCTTGTTGGGTTGAGTTGTACTATTTCACTATACCTTGTTCTATATAATGATTCCCTCTTCATTTTTATATCTTACTGCTCCCCCTTCACCCCTTTTAGGGTGTTCTACTAGTTATGTACATACCCATGCATGGGTCTTTCCCACACGTGTCGTGTCTTTTGCAAATGATGGACAGGTCAATCATGACTTGAGAGGAGCTTAGGGATACTGGGTTCTTAGACTGTGTATGGGGGTCATAACTTGGGATATAGAGTTGGGCACTCTCAACTATTTACTCTTTCCATTTTTTTTAGGTTGGAACATATTTCTAGTTGGGCGTGTATGTTTCCCCTTTACTTTTAGTTTACACTACCATATTTTTATACTTTCTAGAGGTTTATTCATGTATAGTTTATTTTATAACAGTGTTTTGTTTTTTTTCTCTTTCCCTCTGCACTTTTTCATTGAGTTGGTTGTGTGTGTGTGTGTATAGGTACTTAGGTAAAGGCCTCCCTGAGTTTAGTTGTGCCTTCAGCGATTGTCGCCACCCCTGGCCTATGAAGGCAAGCTTGGGGTAGTTTCGGATTGAGACCCGGCATGGGTCGTGTCAGGATAAGAAATTTGGATGATATAATTAGGTTTTTATTAATGTAATAAATTATTTTTCACATGTATTTTACACATTTTGAATTTTGAATTTTAATGAAAAAATGTTTATTTTTTCCATAAAGTAGTTTTTCATTATATTTCATATTTTAAAACTAAATTTATTGATTTTGGAATCTTAATTGTATGAAAATAACTTCATTTTTGGTATTATAATTTCAAAATTATATTATAATGAATTTTTGGTATTTTTCTAAAATAATTTCTTCTTAAGTGAATAGTGAAAAATACAATTTTTACCAAAATGGTAAATTTTAGGACTATCAATATATAATAAAGACCTAAAAGTTTATAAAAACTTTTAATTTATTAAATATTAATTTTATGAGTAAAACTATGTATTTTAAATTATCATTTTGAACCTATAAAACCTATGTTCATCATTTTTAAACATTTGTAACATTTCATTCTAATTTTAAAAAAAATAGTCTCCTCTTATAATTAAAAAATTAAATGTTAATATTTTGTTATTTATTGTATTATAAGAAACATAAATATTATTATTTTTATAATAAAAAATTTTATATCATAAACATAAAATACATGGATAATTTTACACTACACATAAATTTTAATCTTAAAAATGCAATTTTCCTAAAAATAGGTTTGTACTCATTACATATTCTAATGCTAAAATTAATTTTCTTACACATATAAATTTTATATGATAAAAGTAATTTAATATTTATAATAATAATGAAAAAATTATATAATAAGATTAATTTTATGTTTGGGAATTAAAATTAAATTACTTATGTAAAAATTCGTCATCACGGTAAAATCTAATATAGTAAAAGTGTTAAATATTGATGTAAATATATTGAAATATGTTAAAAAATGTTTATAATTGAGTTTTAGAGAGATAATAGACCTTATTAAATCCCCCACACAATTTTTTCCATTTTTTGATCCACTTGACATGTGAAACATGTTCTCTCTATATATAAAGTTGTTATATTTACAAAAATGTGATTATCACTAGTTATAAAAGGGGCCTCTACCAACCATTAAATAACCCTAAAAATTTTGATTACCACATTAAAATATTCCCTTATTTATTCATATAGAATCATATTTCAACCTTTTAAACTTATGATCAAAATAAATTTTCCAATGTCTTCAATTTCAAAGAAGTATTTCAAGGGAATGTTCAAAATCTCAAAGTAAGTACTTCTCACTCTAAAATATTTTTCCTTGTCTATTAATTTTCTTATAAAATTATATTACCCATTATTAAATTTTAACATAATTATTATCTATAGACTAAATTTTTCTATGTTAATGGGATATATATTATCTATCACTTTCTCTCTTTCTTAAGAAATGTGAAACCCTCAATCATGCATATGTACAACATATCATTTCAACAACTTAACATATTTCATTTTAATTAAATGAAAATAAAGATGGTTAAAATAGGGAATTTAATATATAATCATGATATTTAGGACAATTAGGTTCTTAAATAACAAATCATATTACTCCTTCCTATCATTTTATGGGAAATAAAATCATTATCTATTCGTACGTACGAACTTCTGCACCCATGAAATGATATATCTTGTATTTTATTCCCATTATTCATGGATGGTTTAATATTAGGCTCAATGAATAAATATGGTTTTTATGAAATTTTTAAGGTTTTAGTTATTCCAAATTTACAACGTTTTTAAAAATATAATCAATAAAATATTATTTTAAATTCAACCATCCAAAATAGAATACTAAGAGAAAAAATGATTTCTCTGTGCTATGAATTAACTACATATTGGACATCATCTTCTTCTAAATATTTTATATTGTGATATGTAACACTAATAAACACTAAATTATTTCATTATGCTTATGGTATAATGATATTAAAACAAAATCACTACAAAATCATCTATTAATTGCAATATGTTCTTGTTTAGTTTGGTTTAACCATATACTTGAAAAATGCTATGAATTTTTTTAATGGTTGAGTATGGAAATTTAATTTCGTTAATATATGATATAAATAATTTACTATTTAGTTTTTTTATATAATAGTAATATAAAAATTTAACATCTTATTTAAGAAGGCACCCTTTGTTCACTAAGAATCATCAAAATATGATCATAACTGAATTCATTATTATATATCATAACCAAAACTCTATAAAATGAAATTATAATATTATAATTATTAGTAATTATAGTTCCAATTGTGATCTAGGAATGATGAAATTTTTTAGATGAACACACAACTTTGTCACTTTTATGAAAATAGTTCAAAATGATCAAGATTACACACACCTCATATTGAAGATACAAAATATCTTAGCAAAATACATATATTGAATGATTATAAATTATTATTATAATGGTTTTTGGATATTAATAATGTTATTAAATATTTGATTAATTGAGTTATGTTTTTCATACAACCGCTTAGAGATCATTTGACTAATCAAGATTACAAGGTAACAAGTTCCTTTTCTCCAATTTAATTTCATGAGACATATTTCATATTATGAACCATGATATCTTTGTTATGGTGTGAATTATGAAAAAATAATTTCTTTTACCATATTAATTTAATTTGTGGATTTTTAAGAGCCATACAATTTACTCTATTTAAATTTCCTTTGATTCAAAATATATTAATATTGAAAGGGGTTTTGATTAAAATGTTACAAAAACCATAAGGGTTTTGATTGACAACGCCATTCTTTGGGAGGTTTAGGGTTCGAATCTTGGGATTCCTCTTTCGGGGCGAACCTCTCCCTCAGGATCCACTCGCCTTGCTGGGTCACCCGGTTCCTAACTGGGTGGGAAAAATGAGGCGCAACCCAACCGTGCTGATGGATTGCTTGACGAACCATCGTCGCCCGGGTTGTCACCCTCTGGGACGCTCTGCCATCTCGGCTAGTAACGGCTCCTTCCCGACTGGGGCTCTCTCTGGAGTGACCGCTTCATGGGGAGGGGGGTTCCCTTGTGTGGAGGGTTCGAAAAGGCCACACATGGGAATTCCCTTTTGATAGATAATTGACAATAGTATTTTCAAATCAAGATTTTTTTATAAAGACAATACATCTTGAAAATTTTTATTCTTTATAAATAATCACATAATTTTATTTTTATATTCATGAGGTGTTTCATATCCCCTTAAAGTTTCATTTCCCCTAGACTCAAATTTTACCTGAAGTTTTTCTTGTAACAGAAATTGACCTTGTATCTTCTTCTCAATCAGGATCCTCACTTTTTTCATATATGTATTCATTGTATTATTTTTAAAGTATTCTTATCTATGATTCAATAATTTATTAAGACAATTTTATATTAAATGTAATTCGTCTAAAAGTTTTAAAGAAATTTTTATCATTTTCTGTATGGTTCATTTTCATAAAAAATTCAAAAAACATCTCTTTTTATCATTTATGTGTGAATGCATCATTCCACTAAATATTTAGTTTTATATTAATATTTCAATATATATTTTAATGTTTTCAAAAATAAATTATTTTTCTCCAAGTTTTATTGAATATTTCATTTAAAATTATTTCAAAAGATTAAGAATATTTCTTATTTCCAAATTTGTCTTTCTAAAACTTCAAAAAAAGTGTTTTTATTATAAGTATTCATAATTTTAACATTTTATACTAATATTTTGGTTTTATATTAGTGGTAATCACCCTATAATACTACATCCAAGGTTTGGGGTTCAAAACCCATTGGTAACAGGTACTATAGTAGTATTATAGCATCGGTAGAACTGTAGAGGTAAAGACACTGTAGCGGCGATGAGTACTATAGGGGTGGTAGTACTATAGTGTCATGGGTACTATTGTATATCTTTTCATTATTGGGGCATTTGGGAAAAAGATGTGCCTTTGGGCCTAGAATTAGGGCTTTCAATCCCTAGGGCCTTCAATCCATGATGAATGAGCCTTGGTCCATGATGTAATGCACCTACTGATTAGGGCATATGGGATATACTATAATTGTATTTAATTACCTCTAGGTGTATGGACCATGTAATGGGTCTCCTCTAACTAAAAAAGTATTTATTTTTTTTTTGATAAAAAAATTAGCTTTGATCCCAACTTTAAAAAAAGAATATTCTTCAAATAATATCATCCACGTTATTTCTCTGTATGGTTTATGAAATGTTCTTTTCTATCATAGATATGATTCATCACTGCCTTTGTATTTATTAGTCATTAAAGTTTTATAAACCTAATTATTCTTCTAATTAACTACCTTTGTGACTAATATATTTTTTATTCCATTGATTTAAGGGTGTTCACCTAGACGTCATACATCTATTGGTTGGGTAAATTATTAACTTTACCTTATACTCTTTATCTATATGGTGTAAATACCATATTCTTTATCTTTATTGAATGGTATTTACCTATAATATTACTTAATGTCATTAGATACCTATTTAATTTCTATGGATTTATTATATTATTATTATTGATGATTTTATGAATAATACCTTATGTGAATCCATTTTTAAAAGGATGTGAAACTAATTTTATTTCCATGGGTTATTTATGATAAAATGAATTAATTAATTTTTAGTGGAACTCATGTGTATGGATGATGATAGGTAGGGTCCTATATCACCCTCTAATGAATTTTTTTATGTTTTATATATCATGAGAGAATATAGTGTGATCCTTCATGGATATTCTCAAAAACTAAAGGGTGGTACTTCTTGGATATTCTTATAAAATAAAGGGTAAGACTTCTTAGATATGCTCACAAACTAAAGGGTGAGACTTATTAGATATTCTTACAAACTAAAGCATGGGTTATCTTGTATATTATCACAATATGATGATACCATATGATTTTGTTTTTTCAAAAATATTATGATTATTATAAGGAAAATGTAATGCTCTCAAGGATTATATCGGTTGACTCATGTTTCTACACTCTTTTTATTCATGTATTATGTTATGTCATTCCTTATTCCATGTTTTATGATTTGATTTTTATTGGGTATGTTCTTTTGATGTATATTGATTATAACCATATTATTATATTATTCTAAAATGTGATAATTGATTATTATATCTTATGTTTACCCTTACTAAGTTTTTAATCTCTTCCTTTCTTATGTTTCCATTTCACCAAGTTATAAATAAAAGTAATACGTAAGATGCATCTTGAAGAGTATCTTATGTAGAGAAATTATGGGACATGTTGAAGACTTACTATTATTTAAGTATTGGTAAAAATATCCTTTTATATAAATAATATGGTTAATATTAGTTAAAAACATTTCCTAACTCTCTAAAACTCTAAACATAAAAATATACTTAGAATGTAAATGTTACATTATTTGTGAAATATCTTGTAATTATGGATGTGTATCAAATATAGTGTTTAAATTATATTGTTTTTAGAACTTGATCAGGGAGTGTGAGTCTATATATCCTCATAGAGTATCATCCTACATTTCCCTATTTTTCATAATTTTCTTGAGATAACAAAAATGACCATTTTAGAAACATTATTTCATGTTTAAGGGGAAATATGAACTAAAACAGCCATTTTAAGAAGGAAATTACATGGACTAGTATAATGGAGAACTAGAAAAACAATTTTTATTCAACCATGTTATGGAACTAGGAATATATTTTTTTTCTATTTTATTCATCCTTTCTAATTTCAAAACAAACATTGATAGATGTGGTATTAATTCCACTTTTGAGTTTTAGAGGGGTGTATACCATCCTAAATTCAATGGAAGAATAAATACTAAAAATCATTAATCCAAAAAATATATCTACATGATTAGAAAGAATATAAATTTTGAAATATAATGTATTTCCTTGCACTAATTGTAACACCATTAGATTTTAAAATAAGGACATTATGTTTGATAGTATATACGACATGCAACCCCGAGCTTAAACGAACCACAAAATATTATTATTTAAATGTGATTGTTATAACCTAGTCATTGAATTGATGAATATAAATAGAATTAACCATATTATCAAATATAAATATAAATTTCCTAATAAATAAAAATTAATTGATTAGTTTTTGAGGAATAATCACTCAATTTTTAATAAAGTCATTCTATGATTCAAAAATATATTTTCTTCAAAAATGATTTTTATTGATTTTTGTGAGTGGATAACAAAAAGAATTTCTTCTACTTTTGGAAATGGTATTTTATAAAAAGGATATAATTTTTTAAATCATCATGTCAAAATTATCTTATAGTCAATTTTTTATATTTCTCAAAAAAGATTTATTTTTCAGTGAACAATGAAAAATAGTGATTTTTATTGAAAAATATATTTTTTGTTAAATTATTTACAAATTAATAGTATATTTTGGATTAGTTTCAAAATTTCATTAGATAATTTTTAGTGAAAAAATACAATTATAATATTTTTAATTAATTTTATACCTGAATTTGGTATGAAATTGTTTTTATACTTAAAAATAAATATTTTTGAAAAATTGTTTCTCATCACATTTTTCTGGTTTATTTTTAAATTAAATTATGACACTTGTTCTTTGAATATTGAAAAATGGATTTAATATTTTGTATCAGGTTTTCAAAAAAATTTAAATAGTTCCATTTAATTTTTTCTCATTAGGATTAGTAATCGTAGTATATATGTGTTACCACGGTAAAGATAAATTAGGTTAATTATGGGAAAAATTGATAATGAATAAAAATTTACTCCAACACTTGAATTAATTTTATTATATGGGTATATTTCATCCATAATCATTTAAATTTTGAATATATTACCTTTTGTCTCTATATGTCCATGATTGTGACCTTTGCAATACTTTATGTAAAGAAAAGTCAAAATGCCACTTTTTTTGTTTTATTGTCTCTAAATTTTTTACATATGGATGAAAAGAAGGTATTTTTTATTATAAATGATTATTTTAAATGTAAATAATTTTTTTATCATGATATTTTTTTCTAATTTTTAGTGGTGAAATAATTACCTTAAATGCTTACGCAACACCGACATAGTAATTATTTAATTAAAAGGAAAATAAAATAAATGATTTTTAAAATATTAAAATTAATATAATTTGAATTAATTATTATTTATATAAAAATATAATTTTATGGAATTTTTAAATTATATATTTTAATTCCATCTTAGTCTTGATGTTTTAAAAGTCAAATTAAATGAATAATATCAAAATTGATATTAATTATATTTTAAAATAAACTATGTTTAATTAATTTATTTAAAATTATTAAAAATATTATATTCATAAAATTTAAATTTATATGGTTGATAATATCAATAATGGTCCATTTATGGGTTGTTTTTCCTTTTATGGTAACTTTATGGACCCGTAAAGAGTAAAAACTTTAATATTGCAGTAATTATCAAAAAGGTTTAACATGGGTTAAAAAAAATATAATGGTAAAAACATCACTTAAGATTGACCTAATTTTATTTTATGGGGGTATTTAAACAAAACATTATCTTATATTTAAATATTACCAATTTTGAGTCATTTAAATATGAAAGTTAATTAATATTAATTTAATACTTTAAGAAATTCCAAGACTTCCCCTCCACTCTCATATTAATGGGCATCACCTATCATATTTTCTTCGCACTTCAAAAAAAATGTTGTGTCGACCAATACTTTCCCAAATACCTTCCATAAATCCCTAATCATTTCTTAGAGGCCTTTTTAACTCTAAAACCAACCTAGTAATGCTTTTCATGTAAACCTTAAGAGGTTTTCTAAAGAAGAGGTATTGTTCTTAACTAATCATTTTTTTTATTTCTTATTCTACACCCTTAAAATATTCTTAAACCAATCTTAAATAATAATAATAAATATTAAACGTACTGAGATGTTATTACATTAATGTAATAATGTTAGGCAAAAATCCCTCAAGGTAACATTCAAGCATTTTTAGTTTGGTTGTGTTTGTTCAAAAAGTGAGTTTCCTTGGTCATTCTTGGTGTTCCAAATATATTATTGACAATATATATTGACAAAGAACTATGAAAAAAAGAATATATGAGCTATTGGTGGTACAAAAAGAACAAATATAAGGTGGCACTATTTTCTAGTGTTTGCCAAATTTTTAGGCCTCAAAATCAGAAAAATGGAGAAATTTGTTTTTGGAAAAGGAAGTTTCACACAATATTAGAATATCAAAATATGGAAAATGCATAAAGTGCATGAAATATTTAGAAGTTTTCACAAAAGAGGATTACACGACCAATGTGATGTCAAATGTTGTTTTACATGCTCGAAGAGGGTTTTGCGTGATGCATCAAGGTTTTGCAAACAAGGGTCAGTGATTCCTATAAATAACAGGTGACCCCCCTCATTAAAATTAGATCAACACTTAGAGAGAATTTTAGATCTGGATCACATAAGAATTGTGTGAAAAGGGAGTTTCATGCAAAGGGAGTTGCGTGTAAGATTGGGATTTTCACATAAGATAATGAAGTTGCACATATGATTGGAGTTGTGTGTAAGCTAATGAAGTTACGTGTAAGATTAGAGTTTCACATGACAATTAGTTTCTCATAATAATAGGTTTTTTGTGAAAATTATAAAGTTTCACTCAAGGCATAGTAAGGGTTACGTGAAATATTTAGAGTTTCCCAGTACATCTATGCTAAAGTGGTATTCATATATGTATGAAAGTGGAACTTCAACAGAGAATCTATATACAGTTGAGGATACAGGTTTTCGTGTAAATGAAGGGACCTACAAGTCCACAAAATGTGAATGGATCCCATCCAAGAGCAGTGATCGAAGGAAGAGGAAGACAGTGATCCTTCCCACCAGCAGTGATCCAGAATAAGATACATAGAAAGTGACCCTTGGTAATGAAATGAGAAGACCCTAAACCTTGTAAAGGTAGTGATCCTGAGCATAGAATATCTAACCCGAACGTTGTATTTTGGCATTGAGCCTTAGTTCATTTGGTACAATTGTAACATCATCATTGTATGCTCCTTGGATTTATCCCAGTGAGGGTGAACCAAGTAAAAATATTTTTGTCATTGTGTTTTCTTTGTTGCTTTAATTTCAGTGCATTATTATCAGATAAAATTGGAAAGTAAGCAATCAAAATTGACATTAAATATCATAAGAAGTGACCCTTGTAATAAAAATTTCAAGATCTAGTGGGGAATGAATAAGTTTAATAATAATACCCATACCCTGATTCACCCCCACCCCCCTCTCAGGGTATCTAGGCCCCTTTTGGACCTAACAATTTGTATCAGAGGGAAGGTTTCTTTTATCAGATTTGTTCTCTCTGACTTGGTTTAGTCAGTTGTTGAAGTTAAAGATTCAATTTTCTCTAATCTTGGTGTGCCATGGGAAAGGGAAGAACTTCAAAGAAGAAGTAGAAGTTAGGTTTTATTCCTCAGTGTAGAAGCGTTTATGGAAAAAGTTTGATTCATTTTAAGGAATATAATAGATTACTGAAGAAAGGTTTGGATGAATAAGATAAGAAAAATATAGACTCACTCAATGATGTTGTATGAATGAGTGAAGTGTAGGTTTCGGGTGTAGTAGAAGCATAGCTGGGCCAGAGCCCAACTTTAAATTTTACCATGATCAATGATTATTATGGGATCAATACGATGATGAACACCAGAACCCATGGAATAAAATCAAATATTAAAATAAATAATAAATAGGTCTGGAACCTTGAGAGAGGATAAACATTTTTTGTTTAAAATTAATTTAATTTAATTAAATAAATACCTCCAAGGTTTTCTTTCTTCATTGATGTGTTCGACCACAGGTCTGAGGTGAAACTTCATTACGATATAGAATTTAATTATAGGATTCCTCTAGAATTGATCCACGTGTGGTCCACATATATCCCGATGTCGCTGAATGAGTCTCTAGGTGCTAGAACGGAAGATACTTTTTCTTGAAATTTCTTCCTTTGATAACCTTGATAATCACTTCCAAATTATTCTCCTAGATCCGGGGAAGAGGATTTCTATCATTCTTGAGAGCGTTCTTGGAGAGGGAAAAGTTCTCTAGGATTGAGAGCTTTTCTCCAAGGATGTTGTGCACACAACCATCAGTTAGCCAGTGGAATGACCCCATGGCTAATTAGAGAATAATAATATAATGTGGAATTTAATTCACTAGGTAATAATAAATAATTAGAACAAGTGTCATTCCTTATTTTATTATTCCATGTGAAACCCCATGTCAAATAATAATATCAATGCTATTATTTCCATGAAAAGTGCTTAACTTGCACGTTAAATTTAAATATTATTAAACCAAATAACATTTAATATTATTTCTCACCAGACCCATAATTTGGTCCACCAATCTTCCTCAATATTTATCGGGCCTTGAATAATGACTATTCATTTATTAAATAAATATAACTGCATTATTCACCAATAAATAAATATTTCATCTACAATATATTCTCTCAAATAACTAGCGATGAAATAAATGTGATCAGTCATACTTGAATAATTATTAAACCACAACTGGAAATAATATTAATTAAACTTGTTAAATAATAAATTATTTAACTAAGATACTGGCTACACTTAGTGTGTGACCCTATAGGCCTCTTTCTCATTAGCATTAAGCAGGCTTGCCTAAATTCCAAGATTATTGTCTAACAATGGGTCAATGCACCCAAGAGAAAGAAGTTGATGTCACAACGACATGTCACATCATATGAATGCTTACCATGTAATATAATCTCTTTGTCCTGATATCTCTAATCAAGAAGGTTGCATGAAAGTTTCATTAACCCATGTGCTTGATTTATCATTCTGTGACTTCTCGGAATTGAACTTGCCTAAAGAAAACCATGGTCATGGATTTATTTAGGCTATATCATTTCCATCAAAGGGTATGAGATATTTACTTCCATTAATAAATAGAAGGGATAAATTCTTTCTCTCATTATTCATTAATGCAATGTTACTTGTGATGCACCCAACGTATCCTACCTCACTGTAACCATACGTCGTCAAGGTTTTTTCCAATACATACAAGTGTACAAATCATAATATCCATTAATAATAATATTAAGGTCTAAGGACCATTACCCACATACATAGATAGGAACATCCAATGACACTTATAATGTGGATTTCCTACTATCATGTCTTGTTCTAATAATATCCTACTGGATATTACCAGGGGCGTACACCATGAGAAGGTACCTCAAATTCCTATGAGTCTTCACCCTTGATATCCTATATAATTTTTATCCCTTAATATGATATCATCCAAACATAGAACATTTATTCAAGAATGGTGTTATGGTACTTCTAGGTTCTCATCATAGCGGGGAATTTCTATGACCTTTTAGTGTGACTGATACTCTTGGGACATTATCACATGCTATGTTATGTTGAATAAAAATAATGATGTGATAAGGAATTTTTTGATATTCAAAACCATGAATATAAGTTTATCATAAAGTTCAAATAAGTTGGTTCTAGGGCACCAACTCCAATAGACTCCCACTTGAACTAGAGCCAACTACTAACAACCTTCAGTACATGAACTCTCACATAATATTCATGCTTCTTCTAAGATACGACTTTAGTCAAGGGGTCCACCATGTTATACTCTATGGAAACTCATCTCACTACAACTTCTCCCCTCTGATGAAAATCCCTCAAGAGGTGATACTTATGGAGTATGTTTTTTGTCCATTGATGTGTCCTTGGCTCCTTTTCAAGGGCCATAGCTGTAGTATTATTACAATAAAATGTGATAGGGTATCTACTTCTAGGTACTATCAAGATCCTGGACAAATTTACAAATCTAAACAGCTTTTTTGGATTCATCAGAAGCTGATATATATTCAGACACCCCTATAGAATTAGTGACAACTGGATTCTTTGAACTATTCAATATCACAACTCCTCTATTGAGACAGAAAATATATCTTGATTGTGACTTTAGATCATTTGGGTCTATCTGAAAACTAACATCAACATACTCTATGATGACAATCTCCTCATCTCCTCCATACAGCAGGAACATATCCTTAGTTATTCTCAGATACTTAAGGATAGCCTGAACAGCAGTCCAATACTGTTCTCCTATATTTTCTTGATATCTTCCTACCATGATCAGTGCATAGGCAACATCAAGTCTAGTACATAGCATGGAAAACATGATTGATCCTATCTCCAAAACATATGGGATATTAATATTTCTATCTTTATCTTGTTGTGTATGGGAACACATTTTCTTAGAAAGATTTATGCCATGTGACGCTGGAACCAATACCCTCTTGGATTGTTCCATACTAAATCTCATTAGTATCTGGTCAATGTATGTACTCTGACTTATCCCAAGAAGCCTCTTGGATCTATCATGAATGATCTTGATCCCCAGAATATAGCCTGTTTTTCCTAAGTCCTTCGTAAATAAGCACTTGTTCAACCAGTCCTTGACTGACTGCAAGACTGGTATGTCATTTCCAATAAGAAATATTTTTTCAACATACACTACTAGGATAATGACCACATTCCCATTAAACCTATTTTAAACACATGGCTCACATTCATTCTTAATGAAACCAAATTCTCTTATGGCTTCATTGAATCAAATGTTCCATGACTTGGATGATTTCTTTAATCCATAAATGGATATCTGAAACTTGTATACCCTTTTATCATAACCTGGTGTCACAAAACCTTCTGGTTGTGTCATATAGACATCTTCCTTAAGGTTCCCATTAAGGAATGCAGTTTTGACATCCATATGCCAAATATCATAGTCATGGAAATCTTCTATGGAAATTATTATTCTTATGGATTTAAACATGGAAATTGGTGAAAATTTTTCATCGTAGTCAATTCCTTAATGTTGTTTAAAAACTTTATCAACTTTCCTTGCTTTATAGGTACTAACATAACCTTCCATGTCCAGTTTCTTATTTAATACCCATTTTCACCCAATAGGATTTACATCAACTGGTGCATCGAACAGAACCTAGACCTGGTTCTGATACATAGAATACATCTTAGAATTCATATCATCTAGCCATCTTTCATCTTATAATCTCTTTACTTCTTCCTTGTATGAGAGAGGTTCATTATTTTCCAAAAATAATGTGTCACCATCCTCGGTGACAAGAAAACCATATATCTATGGTTCCCTTACCTCTCTTGTACTCCTTTGATGTACTTGTGTTTTAGGAACAATTTCTTCCATGGGGACCTATGGAAATTATTCCTATACCAACTCCTGTATATCCTGAGAACCAACTTCATTGAAGTCAGTCTTTCTCCCACTATCCTTTTTGAGGATGTTCTCCCTTCAAGAAAGATAGCCTGTCTGGAAACAGTTGATTTCTTTTCTGAGGGGTTGTATAGTTAGTATCCCTTTATTTTCTTGGGATACCCTATAAAGATACACCTTATTCCCTAGGGTGATTGTTTTTTCTAAGAAAGCATTAAAAATTCCTCGCATCCCTATACACATGTATGTGACAAAATAGGTTTCTTTCCACTCCATAACTCGAAAGGGATTCTGTTTTCCTCCTTAGTTGGTAATTGGTTTGATGTGTATGCCGCAGTTTTTAATGCATTTCCCCAAAAGGATAACAGAATATTTTCATGAATCATCATTGACATTACCATGTCCAAAAATATACGGTTCCTCCTTTCACTAACACCATTCCACTATGATTTATAAGGTGGAGTGAGTTGAGATAGAATATCATACTCCCGTAAAAGGTCGATGAACTCTTGGTTAATATATTCTCCACCTCGATCTGATCAAATATCCTTTATCTTCTTACCAAGATGATTATCTACTTCATTATTGAACTCCTTGAATTTCTCAAAGGACTTGGACTTATACCACATTAAGTAGACATATCCATATCTACTCAAGTCATTAGTAAAACTAATGAAGTAATAATATCCACCTATAGCTTCTACTAGAAATCATCCACAAACATCAGTGTGTACCAATCCAAAAATTTGTGTGGCCCTTTTACTCTATCCACTAAATGGTGGTTTGGTTATTTTCCCTTGTAAACAAGTGTGACATCTATCAAGTGGTTTTAGCTCAGAAGAGTCTAAATAACCATCTTAACAGAGCTTTGTGAGGCACTTCTCATTTACATGATCAAGACGGTGATGCCAAAAATGGGTGTTATATGAGTCATGTGAACTTGGTTCATTATTGATTTCCAACACTTGTTTTTCATAATTTAATACATACAAACCATTATTTGAATGTTTCATACCATAACATATGTTGTCTTTATAAAATAAACATCATTTATTTATAAACTTGAAAATAAATCCATCTATATATAAACTCTATATAGAAATTATGTTCTTGGTAACATTTGGTACATAATACAGTCTCATAAAACCAAAATCATCCCAATTAGTAACAAAATATGATAGTCGCCAATGGAAAGAGCATCCAGCCTTGAACTATTGGAAACTCGCATATCCACCTCTCCTTTGATAATTTTCTGAAATCTATTTGGTTTCTTAATTTGAATATAGATATGAGCACCACAAGCTATATCTAATACCCAATGTGTAGAAATGGAAAGATTTCACTTGATAACGAATACACCTTTGGCTTTCCCTTGCCTCTGTGTGCAGTTCCTCTTCGAGTGGCCTGACTTGCCACATTCAAAGCATAATGCCTCCCTTTCCTTACCCTACCTTTGGATCTTCTTATTCTTGGTCAGATGGTGCTCTAGATCTTTAGACTATTTATAAATATTATGCCCTTTTTCATTGTCACACCCCGACCTGTGTCTTTGTTTTATTTTATGATTTATTTGAATTTAAATTATTTTGTTGGGGTCTGAGGTAAGTCCCGGACTAAATTTCTGAGTCTTCGATAAAAAGTGCACATTTGGGTTCGACAACGTTGGACGCGCGGGCAGAGAGTGATGCCGCGCGGCTTCGCCCACGCAACTGTGTGGCCTTTTCGGCTTTGAAGAATTAAAATAAATAAATAGATATCTTTTTAGTATGTCATGTAAAATTTTTATGGTTATTAGGAATTTTAATATTTTTATGAAAACTAAAATTGTTATTTCAATTATTATCAAAATGAAGTAAATACTTTTATTATTTTTATTAGTGTTATTATAAATACTACAATTAAAATTAATGCTTCATTTTATTTTATTTATTTATTTTGTCTAGTATTTATTGTTATTTTTATTTTTACTTTTATTTATTTATTTATTTATTTATCTCTCCTAACCCTAATTCACATTTTATATCCTTCCACGCTGATTTCCTTTTCTCCGCGCGCCTCCACCCTCCTTTGCAGCAACCACATCCTGCCGCCAAACCCCCTCCCTCCCTGCTTGTTCTCCGTCGCGCACCCTCACGGCCTCCCTACTGGCCACGCCCCGGTGCCTCGCCTCGGACCTCTTCTCCTTGACGGAGAACCCACCACCATCCCGGCCTTCCTCCTCTTTCAGTGGAGAAACTCCCAGACCGGCCAGCCACATCGACTCCCCCTTGCATCACCCCCCTGCCGATCTTCCTGTCACCCCCGAGCAACCCAGCAGCCTGCCGCCACCCGTCAACCCTTCAACAGCCAGCCCGCACGGCAGCCACGCGCCCCAGCCTTCCTCTATCCGCAGAAGCCCCCACCATGCTCCCTCTTCTTTCCCCTCTCCCCGCACAGCACTACCCGCTACCCCTCCTCTTCCTTGGCAGCACGTTCCCCCCCCCCAGTGCAGTGTCTGCTGCCTTCTTCCCAGCTCCCGCGCGCAGCAGCGGCCCCCCTTCTTCAGCGCAGGACTCCGCCAGTGCCTTCCTCTGGTATCCCGCAACACTCCGACCTCCACCGCCCATCCTAGCCGGCATTGTCCCGGCCTCCAGCCTCTGCCTGGCCGACACCGAAGCCCTCGTGGGTCCCTCTTCTTTGTCCGTCGTCGCACACCCAGCCCGCACGACAGCCGCACACCCCCTTCCCCTCCTGCTCGTCCTCTTCGTTCGGCCTCCACCAGCGCGCAGAGCCGCTACAGCTCCCAGCCGGTGCGCTCCCCCTATGCGTTGTGCAACCCCCGGCCAGGTTTCTTTTTTTTATTTTTTTATTTTTTTATTTTTACTATTATTATTCTTCTTCTTATTGTTATGATTGTTATTATTGTTCTTATTATTATTATTATTATTATTATTATTATTATTATTATTTTTCTTATTTTAATTTTTATTATTATAATTAATATTATTATTATTATTATTATTATTATTATTATTATTATTATTATTATTATTTTATTATTATTATTATTATTGCTATTATTATTACTATTACTATTATTATTATTATTATTAGTGTTATTATTATTATTTTTACTTTTTTTTATTTTTATTGTTATTATTATTATTATTTTTATTATTCTTATTATTATTATTATTATTGTTATTATTATTATTATTATCATTATTATATTTATTATTATTTTTATTATTGTTATTATTATTACTATTATTATCATTATTATTATTCTTGCTTTGGTCTTTGCTTTGTTAGGGGGTTTTATCAACTTATGTTTGTTTTTGGTTGGATTATTGTTTTAGAACCCGCGTGGAGCGATTCCGAGTTTGTGTCGTCGTCGCGCTTCAGTTTCGAGATTAGCGTTTCTCCCCAACGCTTGGTTTTGCATACTCTAGTGAGTTTTTGTATGTGTTTTGAGTCCTTGATATTTATTATGTAGGGCGCTGGACTTTACCGCGCTTTTTCAAACATGCATCGTTACATCGTGTCGTGTATCTGAGGTAGGTTCTCATTGCACTGCTTTTAAAATTTATGTTACTTTATTTCCTGCTATTTACGCCCTATATAAAAACATATGTGCTAAATATTATAATGCAATTTAAGATTAATTCATTTATCATGCAACGTTATAATTCAATTCTTGCAGTGTGAAAATGGTGCTGTTTTGTTATGATTGCGCACAAAAAAATTCAATTAAATATTTTATTAATTTTAATAAATGAGAAGTAACATAAGATAATTACCTTTTTTTAAATGATTAATTGGTGTAAAAAGAGTCTTTTATTTTATACACGATCCTTGGAATATTTTCTTGACGAGCGGACACCCAATAATGAAAGAATTCCCGTTTGGATTTTAAACATAATTCATGGAATATCAAATAGAGTTCTATTTTAATGATAAATGATTTCTTTTGAAGCATGAACATGTACTTTGGTTTTGTTGAGAAATTTCCCGGTTAACTCTTAAAGTTTATTTGGAAAAAATAAAATTTTTTTGTTTGGTTTTATAAAAATATTGGCATCTTGTGAAGTAGTGTTTTGGGGGTTCTTTAAATGGTTTTAAACTGGGTTTGGTCTTATAGAGAAGTTGTATGTTTTTTTAGTGGTGATTGTGAAAGGTGTTTAATGCCCGTTTGGCACTTTATGGAAAATGATGTGATTGTTTTGATGAAAACCCTCCTAGGATAACTCTCATGTCTTATATGCAGTTGATTGTTTGGGAGGCCATGCTTAGAGGATCCCGGGTACTTGAGTAGTTAAAGGCAAGAGGTTGTCCCATGGAGTGGCTTGGGGTGATGCCTGTTTTTCTTTATATATATATACATGATTGGATGCTCGGTTGGCTTCGGTTGGCTCACCCCCTTTCCAAACACTTGAGACATGGGAAACTGGCATATTGAGAGAATATTCTAAGAATGATTATTGCACTGGTAGGTTATGGTACTGACCAGTAGCCCATAGTATGTGGATATATTGGATTTATTACTATAGGATTTTCCCTCGACCTACCTAAGAGAGGATGGTCGAGCGTATTGTGCGTTTTGATTTCATCGTGATATGTCGATAAGGATGATTTCTCATGTATTGGTGTCTTCTGTTCTATTCTCAATCTCCTAGGTTCACCCATGTCTATTCGGCTTTTGTTGCTTGAAGTAGTGATTACGATGCTCATATGTATACCTACATTTCCCTTGCTGTGTGTTTTACTTTGTGCATTTCTGGTGTATTGTTTTCCTTGGAAAGTGGTAAATTGCTTTTGATTATATTTCTAAAAATGGTTTCCAAATGAAAGTGTTTAATAATTTTTGTGCAAATTTGAAAATGTAAACATCACTTTCCCTTTTTAAAAATCCATTGACACTAATGAAACGAACCCAAATTTGGAAATGGTTAAGGGAAATGGTTCGTACTTTGTTTTTAAGTAAAATACATAGAAAAAAATACTTTTATAAATTGTAGTTCAAACTTGAAATGAGGTTTCTTTTATTTTAAAGGTAGTGCATTGGGAATTGATATCGGGCTAGCCTACTGAGTTTTAATACTCACGCCTATAGTTCTTTTCTGTTTTTAGTGTTTATGAAGGCTATAGCTTGAGTACGCTCGCCTAGGGCGACGCTTGATCGTTGATTCGGAGAGTGACCCGCGAGGTCGCACGGAGTTAGTTCGGACATCGTGTTTGGTCAGTTTTATTTTTCTTCTGCTCCTGTTTATTCATTTAATTGGTTTATCTTTATTGCGCTGCTCTGTATTGTTTTTGTTTCTTTATTTATTTATATTGGAGAAATCATTCCCACAACCTATGTGGATGACCTGGTGCTTGTCGCCAGCCCGGGAGGATCGGGAACGCCTCTCGGGCCATGTTGCGGACTGGCTCGAGTGACTGGTTCAGGGTCGACCCGAGTTGGTTCGTGACAAAATGGTATCAGAGGGAGGTTATCTCTTAGCAGACCTCACTTTTCAGAGCACCCTTTGTTATTTGGGATGTCAAGGTATATGGAGTAGGATTGTCGGGACTTGAGGGGTAGGTGCGAGAAGAGCGTCGTGAACTCTTGCTTATTCTGACCATTGGGTTTCCATGGGAAGTCTGGTTTAATTTGTTTATTGGGGTTTTTATGGAAATGTTTTGTGATTGGGATACGACAAAGGAAGTTTGGGCCACCAGTCCTCCTAACCCGCATGGCCTGGAAATCCATACAGAGCTAGGGGCATGGTCCAAGAAGGCTCTCTGTGTCGGTGATGTGTTTGGCATATGGCCGCCAACCATATGGTCAATTCACTCACTGACACTAGTTCCATGCTTGAGTTGTTTTGGGTTTCATTTGATTTCTATAAGTGGTTTGAATCATAAGAGTTAGTTTTGAAAAAAATGGTTGTTTTAAATGTCATTATTAATTTGTGGATTGTTTTAAAAGAAGTGGTATGAATTATTTGTTTTTATAAAATGAAGTTTTTTTTTGTTTTTGCCTTCGTGTTCCTATGGGTTCTCACATGCATAGTGGTATGTTGGAAATGTGGACGGATTTCTAGTATGGTGGATGGATGCCTTGGGTGGCACAGATAAATGCATGCGAGTGAGACTCTAAAGAATACAAATGGCGAGGGTTTAACCCACCAAGCTTGTTTTAAATTAAATATGTTTTCAAAAGTAATGTTTTGATTTTATGATGGCTTGTTTTCTTGTGTTTAGAGCCTTTCATATATGTGGTGTTGGTTTTTAAGGATTTTTATTTATTGATTTGGCCTTGATTGAGGTTTTTGACTTTTTTTTTGTCCAGCAGTTATCCCTTTGAAGCTTCGATGGGTGATCGTAGTGCGGTTGATCAACCTAAGGATTTTATACTTGAGTTTCAGAAGCTGGATCCGCCTCTATTTTATGGTCAAGCAGAAACTTTCATTGTAGAGGAGTGGATGCGGAAGATTGAAAGGGACTTTAACCTCATTGAGTTTCCTAAGTTGTTAAAGGTCAAGTTTGAGACCTTCATGCTTGAAGGTTCACCGTGGATGTGGTGGAAGTCATTGTCTCGGAACAAGCCCCATCAAGAGCTTACTTGGGGGGGTTTTCAAGGATTTTTTCATTTTTCAGTATTTCTCTGAGGAAGAAAGGGTGAGAAAGGGGATGGAGATGTGTTGTCTACAGCAGGGCGATGGATCCATGTTGGAATATTTCCAGCGCTTTGTGGAGCTAGTCCCTTATGATTCAGGGTATGCCACGAATGACCCCATGAAGGCTCGATGCTTCGAGGCGGGTCTCTGCCCTGAACTACAGTTGAAGGTGTCAGAGTCCAACCTAACTTCTTTTGTCGATGTGGAGAGACAATCTTTTCATGTCGAAGCTGCGATGGTAGGAGTGCTCGAAGTAGTCCTCCATCCTTCGATCTCTATGAGCAGCGGTGAAGATTCTGGAAAGGGGATGAGTAAGAAAAAGAAAGTGGATGGAGCAGGTCGTGGAATCAAGAGGCCTCGGGATCTTTCATCAACCTATTCGGAGCAAGAGATCCTTGTGTGTTATCAGTGTGGCAAGAGGGGTCACAATAAGCCATCGTGACCAAGTGCTCCGAAGCCCTGCCAGGCATGTGGACGCCTGGGTCACTTGCGACGATTCTGTCGGGGCGTTTCTAGAAAGCGTCACAGAGGAAGTTCTCAGAAGTGATATGCTATTGGGGGTTTTGTTCAAAGTTTATTGTATAGTTTCCTTTCAGTGTAAGGGATATTTTATCATTGCAGTTGTACTAATGGTGTGTTGGGGTTTTGACATGTATGAGATGTCGTGGGTCTTTTGATGAACTCCGGTTTTCAATGCCAGTATGATTTTTAATTTAAAATCTTGTCCTTTCTTTTTTCAAATCAAAATATGTATGTTTATCATTGGGATTAGCCGAACCTGACTACGAGGTAGAAGATGCTTCATCCATCAGAGCTCCAGCCAAAAAGGTCTCGGAGTGAAGCCGACGCGTAGTTAGGAAACCCCGGGGAATTTTTAAAGAGTCTGGTTAAAGTTGTGCCTCTACCGTGTGGTGAGATAGTTCTGGTGTTGTTGCCCTGGTTTCTCTGTCGTTATAAATTTCCTCTTGTCTCAAGGAGCACGATGGACTTATCCCTCACACAATGTCTCCAATGGTGCCTTTTTGTTTGGATGTGAGGTGTCAATTAGTGGTCTTGCATGGACCACTGATGTAAATCAGTTGCGGCCCTAATTTGTGCCCATCCCTAAGTGGTGATTCATGAGTAGTTTTCTATCCAAGTTTTAGTGATCCAATCCTTGGGTCCTCCCTCCCCACCCATGGGGTAAGGGTTTTGGTTTGCGCAGACTTTTCGGATCAACTCCTATCCCTTTCGGACGAGATTAAGAGGATTAAATGTTTTTGTTGTGCTTTTTATAGCTTGAGTAAGGCCCAGTTCTAGCCTAAGTTGGAATTCTGGTTGGTCTCTAATAGGTCGGTCCTTTATGGTGGGGAGACCCACCGTGAGTCTCTTTGGGTTTTTTTTCTTAAGTCGTTATCAAATGCTAGTTGAGTTCTTATGGTGGGGAGCCCATTCAGGTTTCCCCTCTGTTGGTGATTTATTTTGGGCAATGAGGTTCAGTCCCGCTGGTAGTCGTTGTGATGTCCTTGGGATAAGAGGTTGGATAGTGTTGTGTGGAACCCTTAGGTGTTGATCGATCGGTTGGATAGTGTGGTGGCTTTCTAGGGGCAGAAAGCGTTATGGTGGGGAGAATTTTCACACCCCAACCTATGTGTTTGTTTTATTTTATGATTTCATTGAATTTAATTTATTTTGCTGGGGTCTGAGGTAATTCCCGGACTAAATTTCTGAGTCTTTGATAAAAAGCACACATTTGGGTTCGACAACGTTGGATGCGCGGGCGGAGCGCGACGCCGCGCGGCTTCGCCCACGTAACTGTGTGGCCTTTTCGACTTTGAAGAATTAAAATAAATAAATAGATATCTTTTTAGTATGTCATGTAAAATTTTTATGGTTATTAGGAATTTTAATATTTTTATGAAAACTAAAATTTTTATTTTTATTATTATCAAAATGAAGTAAATACTTTTATTATTTTTATTAGTGTTATTATAAATACTACAATTAAAATTAATGCTTCGTTTTATTTTATTTATTTGTTTTTGTCTAATTTTTATTTTTATTTTTATTTTTACTTTTATTTATTTATTTATTTATTTCTCCTAACCCTAATTCACGTTTTCTATCCTTCCACGCTGATTTCCTTTTCTCCATGCGCCGCCACCCTCTTTTGCAGCAACCACATCCTTCCGCTGAACCCCGTCCCTCCCTGCTTGTTCTCTGTCGCGCGCCCTCACGGCCTCCCTACTGGCCACGCCCCGGTGCCTTGCCTCAGACCTCTTCTCCTTGACAGAGAACCCACCACCATCCCGGCCTTCCTCCTCTTTCAGTGGAGCAACTCCCAGACCGGCCAGCCACAACGACTCCCCCTTGCATCACCCCCCTGCCGATCTTCCTGTCACCCCCGAGCAACCCAGCAGCCTGCCGCCGCCCGTCAACCCTTCAATAGCCAGCCTGCACGGCAGCCGCGCGCCCAAGCCTTCCTATGTCCGCAAAAGCCCGCACACTGCTCCCTCTTCTTTCCCCTCGCCCCGCACAGCACTACCCACTACCCCTCCTCTTCCTTGGCAGCGTGTCCCCCCCCAGTGCAGCGCCTGCTACCTTCTTCCCAGCTTCCGCGCGCAGCAGCAGCCCCCCTTCTTCAGTGCAGGACTCTGCCAGCGCCTTCCTCTGGTAGCCCGCAGCACTCCGACCTCCACCGGCCATCCTAGTCGGCGTTGTCCCAGCCTCCATCCTCTGCCCAGTCGACGCCGAAGCCCTCACAACTCCCTCTCCTTTGTCCGTCGTCGCACACCGAGCCCGCATGGTAGCCGCACGCCCTCTTACCCTCCTGTTCGTCCTCTTCGTTCGGCCTCCACCAGCGCACAGAGCCGCTACAGCTCCCTGCCGGTGCGCTCCCCCTATGCGTTGTGCAACCCCCGGCCAGGTTTCTTTTTTTTTCTTTTTTTTCTTTTATTTTTTATTTTTATTATTATTATTATTCTTCTTATTGTTATGATTGTTATTATTGTTATTATTATTATTATTATTATTATTATTATTATTATTATTATTATTATTCTTATTATTATTATTATAATTAATATTATTATTAGTATTAGTATTATTATTATTATTATTGCTATTATTATTACTATTATTATTATTATCATTTTTATTTTTATTATTATTAGTGTTATTATTATTATTATTATTATTATTATTGTTATTTTTATTATTATTTTTATTATTATTATTATTATTATTCTTATTCTTATTATTATTGTTGTTATTATTATTATTATTATTATTATTATTATTATTATCATTATTATTATATTTATTATTATTTTTATTATTTTTATTATTATTACTATTAATATCATTTTTATTATTCTTGCTTTGGCCTTTGCTTTTTTAGGGGGTTTTATCAACTTATGTTTGTTTTTGGTAGGATTATTATTTTAGAACCTGCGTGGAGCGATTCTGAGTTTGCGTCGTCGTCGCGCTTCAGTTTCGAGGTGAGTGTTTCTCCCCGACTCTTGGTTTCACACGCTCTAGTGAGTTTTTGTATGTGTTTTGAGTCCTTGATATTTATTATGTAGGGAACTGGACTTTACCGTGCTTTTTCAACCGTGCGCCGTTACATTGCGTCGTGTATCTGAGGTGGGTTCTCATTGCACTGCTTTTAAAATTTATGTTACTTTATTTCTTGCTATTTGCTCCCTATATAAAAACATTTGTGCTAAATATTACTATGCAATTTAAGATTAATTCATTTATCATGCAATGTTATAATTCAATTATTGCAGTGTGAAAATGGTGTCATTTTGTTATGATTGCGCACAAAAAATTTTCAATTAAATATTTTATTAATTTTAATAAATGAGAAGTAACATAAGATAATTAACTTTTTTTTAAATGATTAATTGGTGTAAAAAGAGCTGTTTATTTTATACACGATTCTTGGAATATTTTCTTGACGAGCGGACACCCAATAATGAAAGAATGACCATTTGGATTTTAAACATAATTCACAGAATATCAAATAAAAGTTTTGGTTTAATGATAAATGATTTCTTTTGAAGCATAAACAAGTACTTTGGTTCTGTTGAGAAATTGCCCGGTTGGCTCTTAAAGTTTATTTGGAAAAAATAAAATGTTTTTGTTTGGTTTTATAAAAATATTGGAAGCCTATGAAGTACTATTTTGGGGGTTCTTTAAATGGTTTTAAACTGGGTTTAGTCTTATAGAGAAGTTTTACTTTTTTTTAATGGTGATTGTGAAAGGTGTTTAATGCTCGTTTGGCACTTTATGGAAAATGATGTGATTGTTTTGATGAAAACCCTCCTAGGATAACTCTCCTGCCTTAGATGTAATTGATTGTTTGGGAGGTCGCGCTTAGAGTCTCTCGGGTACTTGAGTAGTTAAAGGCAAGAGGTTGTCCCATGGAGTGGCTCGGGGTGATGCCTGTTGTGCTTTATATATATATATACATGATTGGATGCTCGGTTGGCTTCGGTTGGCTCACCCCCTTTCCAAACACTTGAGACATGTGAATCTGGCATATTGAGAGAATATTCTAAGAATGATTGCTGCACTGGTAGGTTATGGTACTGACCAGTGGCCCATAGTAGGTGGATATATTGGGTTTATTACTATGGGATTTTCCCTCAACCTACCTGAGAGAGGATGGTCGAGCGTATTGTGTGTTTTTATTTCATCATGACATGTCGATAAGGATGATTTCTCATGTATTGGTGTCTTCTAGTCTATTATCGATATCCTAGGTTCACCCATTTCTATTCATCTTTTGTTGCTTGCAGTAGTGATTACGATGCTCATATGTATACCTACATTTCCCTTGCTGTGTGTTTTACTTTGTGCATTTCTGGTGTATTGTTTTACTTGGAAAGTGGTAAATTTCTTTTGATTAGGTTTCTAAAAATGGTTTCCAAATGAAAGTGTTTAATTATTTTTGTGAAAATTTGAAAATGTAAACATCACTTTCCCTTTCTAAAAAGCCATTGACACTAATGAAACGAACCCAAATTTGGAAATGGTTATGGGCAATGGTTTGTACTTTGTTTTTAAGTAAAATAATTAGAAAAAAATACTTTTATAAATTATATTTCAAACTTGAAATGTGGTTTCTTTTATTTAAAAGGTAGTGCATTGGGAATAAATATTGGGCTAGCCTACTGAGTTTTAATACTAACAACTATAGTTATTTTCTATTTTTAGTGTTTGTGCGGGCTATAGCTTGAGTACGATCGCCTAGGGCGACGCTTGATCATTGGGTCGGAGGGTGGCCAGCGAGGTCACACGGAGTTAGTTCGGACGTCGTGTTTGGTCAGTTTTATTTTTCTTCTGCTCCTATTTAGTCATTTTAATTGGTTTATCTTTCTCGTGCTGCTCTGTATTGTTTTTGCTGCTTTATTTATTTATATTATGCCCTTTTTCATTGTCCTTCCTCATCCTATTTTCCATAAGGAATATGGTTTTTTCATTCCCCATTTCCTTATCAACTTGGAAAATTAGGGTCATAAGTTTAGATAAGCTCTTCTCATTATTGCTCATATTATAATTCACAATAAAACTAGATAAGGCCTTGGGCAGTGATGATAGTATGAGATCTATATACAACCCATCTGGGAATTTAATCCTAAAGATGTAAAAATTATCAATGTAGCCAATAAGCTTTAATACGTGTGGTCCATCTAGCACAGACTCTCCAAGCATAGTAGTGAACAAAGCATTGGAAATATCATACCTCTCCTGTCTCCCCTTCTATTGATAGAGATCACGAAGGTGAGACATCATGCTATAAGCATCCATTTCCTCATACTACTTCAAGATATAATTGTACATGGATGATATCATGAGGCACAAAACATCCGTAGCATCATTTAGATGTTTCTCGTACATATAGAGATCCTCATCACTTGCCTCATTCCAAGGTGTAACTGGTAAAGGTTCTTACAGCACATATAGTTTCCTTTCATAGAAAAGGATGACCTGAAGGCACCTTTTCCACTCCTAGAATTAGTTCCGGTGAGAAGGTTTCCCTTCTTGAGTATGGTTCATGACGATATATTGATGTCATTTTTAATGTCGTTTCTACAAATAAGATGGACATAGTTTTAGTAATTTATATGATAAAATTAAGACAAATAAATAAATAAATATTCATTCGTCTCCCACTATTTTATTGAAACCCAATATCCCTCTCCATTGGATTCGAAATATCCTATTTCTTGGATATTCTAGTGGTAAGGATCCATATTCCATTCTCATCACCCCAAATTTGATAGTTCAAGCAACTTGAATGGTTTTAGGTAGGAATTCCAAATGCCAACTACATTAACTCATAGCTCCTCGATCTGCTGAGTGGACTCCCCAATCCTAAAATTATTATTTTAGATTTCCCCAACCCTTGCCTCTTAGTTACACCAAGTCCTACTTTGTCAGTCAACCCTTGATGTAAACCAAGTTAATTCAACCCAAAACCTCTAATTAGAATTCTCTAATAATTGAAATCACCCAAGCTTTGGTTGGTCAATCACTTTGAACTATTGGTTTGATTATAACTGAAGTAATGGAAGTCTATACCGACTTAATATTTTATTGAGGGATTTTATCCTTTTGTGTAAATTGCCTCTTATTATCTTTTCACATTATTGTTAATATTAAGTGGGATATACTTGAGTGATTAACCATGTCTTGATAATATTTATGCATAAGATATTTTATTCTAGTTCCATCTTGCATGCTTGTTAATTCATTTAATTAAGTAATCACGATAATACATCCATAATTAATAACCATGAAACTAAAAGAAATAAAATAAAGGGTATAATTATGATATTTTCTAATGGTTAGTTTATCTAGAGGTTGATAAACTAACCCTAACCTAGGGGATAAACACCTTTAACCTTTTAAGGTTCGTGTTTACAACTTTCCACCTATCCACCTTTGTATCTCCTTGGATTGGTTTCACCTCAGTTCCTAACTTGAACCACCTCCAATATCTTCGGAGCTCTATCCATTACATATGATTTTAACTCACACATAGGTGAGGGTTAAAAATGGGATTTACATAAAAGAAATCATGGGAATTTAGGCCCTACATATTAATGATGAGAAGGCACGTAGGCCAACAATTTTAATTTAAAAAATAAATTAAAAGGAAACCAATCATATACAAAGTTTTGGTCTAGCTCATGATCATCCACAAACATGCAATGAATTACGCATTTAATAAAACTATAATTCACTTCTTTAATTGTTCCTATTAAGATAAATCACACTCGAATCGATTAATTATTATCTTTAATTAATAAATCTTTTTATATTAATCCTTTTTTTGAATTTCCTTGAGATTCTCATCCATTATAATTTAAACAAATTAATAAATTCATTTAAAATTAATTGTGTACGTAACTTGTACCTTGGAGGAAACCTGGTGAATACCAATCCAAAACTAACCAACATGTATTATACTTGTATACACTTTATTCATTGTGACATGTAGCATGCATGTAGAATTATAATTGTAATAAAACTCATACATGATGTGAAGAACTTTAAACATTACCTAGATGTTAATTAAACATTTATATATATATATATATATATATATATATCAAAAACCTATCACATGTTGTGTCCTAGGTTTACGCCCACATGAATGTATATGTCTCAAGGGTTACCTAATATAATAATAAATTTTTAAATATGCATAATCCAGAAAACGTACACGATATGTAGATCTGACTACATGGTGTGTACCCTTTTCACCATTCATCCAAAGTACATGCTTGAGGAAACGGTGTGTGAGGTGTAATTCGGAAGTCTTCGAAGTACACGGCATGTCCAGTGGGTCACAAGGCGTGTAGACTTTGTGTTATACAGTCACCAGCTGAGAAAGTCGTGTATGGGGTACATGACTTGACCCTGACCTGAAGGGACTACACATCGTGCCCAGTGGGCCACACGGCATGTAGTCCGGATGACCATGCACCAGTCTATCATATTCAACATGCGGTGTAAGAATTAACTACACCACGTTTCATTCATGCACACGGCTTGAGTAATTAGAGAATCAGTCCTGATGTGCTGAACACAAGTACACGGTGTGTGATCCGGATTATACGTTGTGTATGGTAGATTACACAGCATGTAACTCTGAATACACAGTGTGTACTATCGTGTTACCTAGATAGAATCTTCAATGCCTCTTGATGAGATCTTTGATTTAATTTTAATCCTAAAATTATTCATTTATGTTAGATCTGTGAGAAATGAAAGAGGAAGAATAGATCTCAAAATTCAGATTACAAGAATGATTAAACATGAATTGAAAAACTAAATTATTAAAGCATAAATCATCAACGAATTTTTTAAATAATTATAAACAAAAATATGACTATTCTGATACCACTTGTAGGTTCTGGGCACATCATAAGTTTGGTTGGGCCGACACCCAACTTTAAATTTTACTGCGATCAGTGATTATTATGGGATCAATATGATGATGAATGTCAGTATCCATTGAATAAAATAAAAAAAAATTAGATAAATAAGAAAGAGGCATGGAACCTTGATAGAGGATCGACATATTTTTTTATAATTAATTTAATTAAATTAAAGAAACACCTACAAGGTTTTCTTTCTTCATTGATGTGTTCGAACACGGGTATGAGGTGTAGATTTGCTGTGATATAGAATTCAAGGATAGCATTCCTCTAATGGTGATCCACGCATGCTCTACGTATCCCAGAACGTCACTGAAGGAGTCTTCGGGTGCTAGTGTAGAAGATCCATTTTCTTGTGATGTCCACCTTTTATTTCCTTGATAATCGCTTCCAAATAATTCTCCTAGATCTGGTGGAGGAGGATGTCTCTCATTCTTGAGAGTGTTCTTGGAGAGGGAAGAGTTCTCTAGGCTTAAGAGCTTTTCTCCAAGGAAGTTGTGAACACAACCATTGGTTATCTAATGGAATGAACCCTTGGATAATTAGTGAATAATAAAATAATGGGGAATTTAATTCACCATGTAATAATAAATAATTATCAAAAGTTCCCTTACTTATTTTATTATTCCATGTGAAACCCCATGTCAAATAATAATAGCAATGCTATTATTTTCATGACGTGTGATTAACTTGCATATTATATTTAAATATTATTTAACCAAATAATATTTAATATTATTTCTCATAGGACCCACAACTTGGTCCTCCAATCCTCCTCAATATTTATCGGGCCTTGAATAGTGACTATTCATTTATTAAATAAATATAACTGCATTATTCACCGATAAATAAATATTTTGTCTGCAATATATTCTCTCGAATAGCTAGAAACAAAATAAATTCAATCAGGCATACTTGAATAATTATTAAACTACAACTACGAATAATATTTATTCAACTTGTTAAATAATAAATTATTTAACTGAGATACTGGCTACACTTATTGTTTGACCCTCTAGGCCTCTTTCTCATTAGCATTATGTGAGCTTTCCTAAAGTCCAAGATTACTATCTAGAAATGGGTCGAGGCACCCAAGAGAAAGAAGTTTATGTCACAACGACATGCCACCTCATACAAATGCTTACCATGTAATATAATCTCTTTGTCCTGATATCTCCAATCAAGCAGGTTGCATGCAAGTGCCATCAACCCATGTGCCTGATTTATCATTCTTTGAATTCTCAGAATTGAACTTTCCTAGAAAACACCATGGTTATGGATTTATTTAGGCTATATAATTTCCATCAAAGGGCCTAAGATATTTACTTCCCTTAATGAACATAATGGATAAATCCTTTCTCACATTATTCATTAATGCAATATTACTCATGACACACCCAACGTATCCTACCTCGCTGTGAGCATATGTCATAACGGTTTTAGCCAATACATCAAAGTACACAACTCATAATATCTATTAATAATAATAATAAAGTTTAAGGACCATTAAACATGTCCATAGATATGAACATCCAATGACACTTATGATGTGGATTTCCTACTATCGGGTCTCATTCTCATAATATCCTGCTAGATATTACCAGGGGCGTACACCATGAGAAGGTGCCTCAAAGTCCTATGAGTAATCACCCTTGATATCCTATATCATTTTTTCCCTTCACATGATATCATCTAGCCACAAAACATTTATTCAAAAATAGTGTCATGGAACTTATAGATTCTCATCATAGCAGGTAATTTCTATGACCTTTTAGTGCGACAGCTTCTCTTGGGACATTATCACATGATAAGTTACATAGAAGAACAATCATGATGTGATAAGGAATTTATTAATATTAAAAACCATGAATATAAGTTTACCATAAATTTTAAAGAATTTTGTTCTAGAGAACCAACTCCAACATGAAGAACTTGACATTCCAAGTGATGTTGAAACTACTGATGATGAAGAATCTCCAATAAGGACAAAAGTTGAATATGTCCATAAAACAAAGGAATTGGATCAGAAATTGGAGAAATAAATTAAATCTAAAGATATCTGGATCCAAGCATTGGAAATTGAAATCAACAAGCTAATAGGTTTAAATCAAAGGCTTATTGATGTGGCTACTGATCTGAGGGAGAAGAATGAATCTCAAGATGAAGAACTATTAAATATGTCTAGAAAGATAGAAAAAACAAAATATGATCAAAATAAAGAGAATCAGAAGTCAGATGAAATTCAGAATCTAAAACCCAGAAATGTTGATCTTACTGCATAGCTTTTTGAACTAGTTTATAATAACCAAAGGCTGCAAAAAGAGAATTCATTTTTTCTAATTCTGTTTCTTAAGAAAAATTTAAAATAAAGGAGAAAAGTGTCATGGTGGATAATATCACATGTGAATTTGAAGATGAGATGAGTAGAGGGAAAAATCTAAAGAATAAACTTAATGATCAATATGAATCAAGGGATATGAGGATTCAATAATTGAGATAATAGTTGGAATTAGTGAAGAAATAAGTGTAGAAATACAATACCATTGGAAAGCCTAAAATGAAGGATGCCTTGCAATTACTATTTGATTATCCTTCGGCAGGTGATGATGAAATGAGAAGAAAATATTCTATTTATGAAGAGGAACAAGAACATATTTTCTCATCTCAAATTCCATATAGTTTGGGAAAATTTGGTATTGGATATGATGATCATCCTCCTATGAATGATAGGAAGAAAGTTGTGAAAAGTTTCAAAGATAAGAAAAATCATGCAGGTGCTAGAGACAGACCTAAAAAGGCATTTACAAGAAGTAGTGACAGCATGTGCTATTTTTGTGGAACTCATGGTCATACATCAAGTTTTTGTTCAGAGGATCTGGAATAAATTTCATGTTGTGAAGATATAAATATTTATAAATTTATGAATAAGCATAATCTTTTTAAAAAATTTGAAAGAAAAGTCTCCCAAAAGAAATCAGTTTTCAAGTCCTATTATTGTGGAGGATAGGGACACACCATGAGTATGTGTCAAGTAGCCCAAGGGCTCAACATCAGAAGGTCTCTAGATGCATTAACAACTCAACTGAGAAATAATGAAACGAAGTATTCCTTTAATGGAATATGTTTTATATGTTATGATCATGGGAATTTGGAAAGACATTATAGCAAGAAGAAAGTGGGAAGGAAAAGGAACCCAGAAGGAGATCCCCAACACATTCTATGTATAAAAAAAGCCTATATAGAAATACAACTTGGTACGTTGAAAAATAGGTTTACAGCCTCAGGTGAATCACAAGGAGCTCAAAGAAAGGTATATCAATCACCTTCTCTGTTACACTCTCAACAACTCCCTTGGAATGAATATGAACAAACTTGGAAGAAAAATGGAGGATCTACTATAGTTTTGAGATAAAATAATGTACGTCTAGTGAAGGACTCACTCCCAGTACATCTGAGTAATTTGACTTGGGTAAATGATAAAAGAAATATGAATAAATAATGTCTTAAGAAAGTAACATGTCATGATACCAGGAGAAATTTGAAGGCAAGAGAAAGGTCCCTCCAATTGGAGAAGAAACAAGACTAGAAGACCAGTGGAGATATTCATACTCAGAGGAAGAATCATGAAAAATGACATTCGAGTGGAGTCTCAAAGAAATAAATTTTTATTAGTGGGTATGAACTCAAAATTGTGAAAAAGGACAAACCCACTGAACCCAAATATAAAAAGAAGACTTAGAATGTGGGTAAAGTATTTTTACTTATATGGATAGAACAATTTAGGTTGGTTGGGTAGTTGGAACAAGCACAAAAAGAGTAAATTTATTTTCAATAAAGTATCAAAGGGTTGATCCATCAAGATTGAAAACAATCCTATTCTTGAAGATTCTAGATATTCCCCTCTTCCTATGTGTATAAATTATATTAACTTATGTTCAAGTGTTTCATGTTCAAGGGGATATATGATCTGAAGGGAAGTGGCATCAAAAGATGAAAAATGGTGATGTGATGTGCTCAAGAATTTTAACTAATTCAAATTAGTCATAAGAGATGAAGAATTAATCTAGAATAATTCCTTTAAATGAATTAATGGTTTATGGAAACCCGAAATTTATGGAAGTAATTGAGAACCATAGGTGGTGATTATTTTATTAACTTTATCTCTTGTTTCCTACATTGTGTTCTTACTCACTAGGATTAGTGGTTTTTTGGGTGGATCATTACAAAGTACCACATGAGAAAAAATGATGTCGGAGAATAAGAATGTTGTTGGGTCTAAATAGTGGTCCCAACTACAGAAAGAGTTTCACATCATAGGGGTATAAATATATCTCATAATCATATGCAAGATCTCAATGGTATATAAAGGATGAAATTTTATTTTGTATGACATGAAGAAGACTAATTTGGGGAGAAGTAGAAAAACTCATATATTTCATGAATATCTATTTTTATCTAACAATATGGTATCATATGACTATTTTTAGGATACCAAGAATCCATGAGAGAATGTCAACAATGTTTCAACATGAGGATACAAAATTATTTGAAAGCAATGATTTCACTGTAGTGGAGAATGAATAGAATCTTTAACAGAATAGTGAACAGTTTTGTTATGGTAACAACAAGTAGGTAAGAAACTCAAGGATAGTATAAGTGAAAATAATGATTTAGATGAAGATAATGATGATGAGAATGAAGTAGTCATATCTATATCTGCATGAAAACCAAAGAGTGGAGCTGAAATTGATAGTTGGAGATGAGAACTAGGTTCAGGCTATGAATGAAGAGCTTTAATGGATTGAGAAGAATAATATGTGCGAGATTTCTTTAAGACCAATAGATAATAATATCATCAGGACTAAATGGGTCTTTCGCAACAAGATGAATGAAGATGACACAGTGATTCGAAACAAATCACAATTAGTGTGAAAAGGGTACTCCTAGATAGAGGGTATCGATGTTGATGAGATATTTGCACCTGTTGCAAGGCTAGATACAATCATATTATTATTGGACATAACATTTCAAATGAGGTTAAAAGTTTTCTAGATGGATGTCAAGTTAGCATTTCTGAATGGATTTCTAGAAGAATAAGTGTATATTGAGAAGCTAGATGGTTTTCTCATTCATGAAGATGAGAACATAGTGTTTCAGTTGAATAAATAACTTTATGGGTTGAAGTAAGCACCAAGATTGTGGTATTCAAGGCTTGGTCGTCTTTTGAAGAATATTGGGTTTTCAGCATGGTGGAGTTTATTACAATATCTATGTCAACAATGATAATAATCAAAGAATGATGGTTCTAGTGACATAAGGGAAGAATGTAACATTCATTTCTTAATATAAATATTCCAATGAGGTTTTGAGAAGATTTGGAATAAATAATTCCAAGGATTTTATGACTCTAATGGCTACCCAAATGAAACTGTCATGGGATGATGAAGGAAATGTAGTTAATGTTATAGAATATAATCAAATAATTGGTAGTCTACTATATTTGATAGCGACGGAACTTGATACTATTTTTTCTACATGCCAAGAAGGATGGTATCAAAGAAATCCTATGGAAATCCACATGCTTTTATTGAAAATAATACTTTGGTATATCAAGGGAACTGTGGATTTCAGTTTGATGTATAATGAAAAATACTAGATAGAGATATTGGAATATACAGATGCAGATTGGGTTGGTTCCATAGATGATAGGAAATAAATGTTATAAGGTGCTTTCTATCTTGGTGTATTATGTATTTCTTGGATAAGAAAGAAGTAAGATTTCATTTCATTGAGCACCACTAAAGTTGAGTATGTTATGGCCACTCAAACATGAACGCAGTTATTGTAGATTAAGTAGAAGATTGATGATATGGGATTTGAAGTGAAGTCTCCAATCAGAATCCATTGTTATAATTCAAGTGATATCAATCTTAGAAAAAATCCAGTCCATCACTCAAGGACACATCACATTGAAATAAAATATCATTTTATCAAGGAAAAGGTGGATCAAGGTCTTATGAAGTTGAATTATGTGACTAAAGATCTACAAGTTGAAAACATTATGATAATGTAATTACCCAAATATGTATTTGAGAGGCATTGACTGGCTCTAGGAATCCAGTCAACTCCCCAAACTTGAAAAAGTGTGGTTGTGGGATCCCCCCCCCTATTGAGGTATGGTTTGTTTTTTCCTAATGTACTGATATGTGTTTTTTACCTTGTTGTAGACCAAAAAGGAGTGATCTTTAGGTTCATTGAAAAAGGGGGAGAAATTGTGTATGTGAAAGGGATAAAATGTATTTGTAAAGACATGGGGAGAAGATGATAGGTGGATCCATAAGATAGGGGGAGTAGTGAAATAGGGGGAGTATTAAATCAGATGATTCTAGAAGTGTTCAATAAAATATTACATATCACAATAGTTGAGGTTCATGATGAAACAAAAAGAGTGGTTTTGGAATGGAAGAAAGTGATTCATTGATGAACTTTTCATATTAATCTTATTTCTCACACCAAGCATGGCTCATGTGGGCTTAGAGTATGTTTTGAGTAAATATTTTATCATTATCTAAATCACATAATGTGAATGGTTATAGAAGATGGATAAAGCTATAATGGGATAACATTTTATGAAAGAGTTGTCAACAAACCCAAAGGGGAGATTGTTGGGTAAAAATCCCTCAAGGTAACATTGAAGCATTTTTGGGTTGGTTGTGTTTGTTGAAAAAGAGAGTTTCCTTGGTCAATTGTGGTGTTCTAGAGAAACTGTTGACAATCTATGTTGAAAAAGAACCATGAAAAATTAATGGATGAGAGGGAGGAAATACAAAAAAATAGATACAAGGTGGCATTGTTTTCTAGTGTTCACAAAATTTTTGTGCCTCAAAATTAGGAAAATGGAGAAAGCTATTTTTTGGTAAAGGATGTTTCATGCAAGATTGAAGGTGATTTGGAAACGTGTGCACAAGGAATGTTTCATGATCAGAACATCAAAATATGGAAAAATTATGAAGTGTTTCAAAGATTTGGAAATGTGCATGAAAGATGAGTTTTCATGAAAGAGGCTTACACACCCAATTCAGATTCAACTATTTTTTTGTGTACTCGAAGAGGGTTTTGTGTGATGTGTCATGGTTTTACACATAGGGGCCGGTGATGCCTATAAATAATAGGTGACTTCCCTCATTCAAATTAGCTCAACACTTAGCGATAATCTAAGATTTGGGTCGCTTAAGAATTGAGGGAAAAGGTAATTTCGCATAAGATTGGGAGTTGCACACAAGCTAAGGAAGCTGCACAAAATATTGGAGTTGCGCGCAAGCTAAGGAATTTACGTGTATTATTAGATTTTCTCGTGAGAAGTAGTTTCATGTAAGAATAGGTTTTGTGCATGAAGCATAAATTTGAGTTCAAGGCAAAGTAAGGGTTGCGCGAAAGATTTGGATATTCCCAGTACATCTATGGTAAAGTTTTATTCATCTGTGGAAGAAAGTGGAACTTCAATAAAGCATATATCTATAGTTGAGGATGCAGGTTTTCATGTAAATGAAGTGACCTATAAGTCCATAAACTGTGAGTGGATACCTTCCAAGAGCAGTGAGCAAAGGAAGAGGAAGATGGTGATCCTTCCCACTGGTAGTGATCCAGAGGAAGATACATAAGGAGTGACCCTTGGGAATGAAGTGAGCATACCCTAAACCTTAAAAAATCAGTGATACTGGGTATAGAATATCTAGCTCAAACATTGTATTTTGGAAATAAGACTTAGTGCATTTGGTATAATCGGTACATCACCATTGTATGCTCTTTAGAGGTATCCCAGTGAGGGTGAACAAAGTAAAAATAAATGTGTCTTTATGTTTTCATTATTTCTTTACTTTTAGTGCATTATTATCAGATAAAATTGGAAAGGGAATGATCAACACTGACATTAAAGAGCATTAGAAGTTACCCTTGTAATATAGGTAGAGATCCGGTGGGGAAGGAATAAGTTTAAAAAGAATATCCATACCTTGAATCACCCCCCCCCCCCCCATCATAGGGGTATCTAGGACCCTTTTAGATATAAAATATAACCTATACTCATCTCATCTTCCATCAAATGGGAAATGAAACCATCATTCTGTGTATTTCAAACTACAGCCTTACAAATCGACGTAATTCAATTTCCATAACCTCCTCTTACATATGGTTTTAATAATGTATTTATGGTATATATATGATAATAATGACCTATTTATCATTTTTAAAAGATAATATATAATTTAATTTCGCATCTTTCCATTCCCTAAAAAATGATAATGTTATTCATGCGTACCTGTGGACTACCACCTCTATGAAGAGATGTGACATGTTTTTCATCACCACAATACATGGATGATATATATATATATAAGTATATTTAAAGAAATATTATGGTATTTATGACATAATTATCATTATTTAAATATAAAATAATAATTACATTATTTCCATCATGATCATTGAAAAATGGAAACGTTATTCATGCATACGAACAGCCTACTGTGTCTATGATTGTAACGTTGTCCATTTTTCATAAGCATATTTCATGAATGGTTTTAAATGTATAGTTGATGTGAAAAATTATAATTACTTCATGATTATTATTCTACATATGATATATTAATGTCTTATTTTACCATAGTCAACCAACCAAAATTAGTTTGGACATATGAGCTGAATATTGTCAAATGTCTGACGTGAACTTAATAGATTATTTAAATTGACTATAACATTGTAATAAATAAAATAAAAAAGAAAAATAAATTTTAAATTTGTTTTTAATATTTTAAATAATTAGCATAATTTTATTCTTCATGAAGATAAATAACTTATGTGATGAGTCAGACTCAAGGTAAGGGGTTTTATGTTAAAAAATACTCTTTTAAACCTTACCTTCCAACTCGTTTTCTTCCATGTACATAATTTTAAAATTATTTTATGGATATATTTATATGGATATGAAGGAATTATAATGGGGATTTTATTTCCTTTTACAGGTTTTTAAAAGTAATCTTTTTATGTATTTTATACGGAATATTTTGAATTTTTTTACAAAACATTAAAGGAATGTTTTATTTTAACATATAAGGGGACAATGAATTTTCCCACTACCATAACCATTATTTGATATTATACATACTTTATATGAATCCATGTTTTCATAAAAAACCCTCCTTCCCTATGTTTATATTAATTTTAAAATGGGTTATAAAATGTAATTGATATTTCCATATCGAGAAATATTTTCTTATGGGTGTAAAGAATATTTGTTTGACTATAATTTCAAAAAATAAAAGATTTTATATGTTATGATTATTTCAATTATATTGGTAAATTTTATGATCATGGGTTGTTCCATTATAAACTAATGGTTTTTGGTTCCATTATAAACCAAGGATGGGTGGTTCTATTTTAAACCAAGGATGGGTGGGTCTGTGATATCTCTCCAATGCATTGGGTATGGAAGGAGACCATACTAGTTATTCAATTTGTAAGAATGATATGGAAAATGTTTCCCCAAGTTACCTAAATTATTTATCTATTATTTTTATGTTTTTTATATAAATATTATGATTTATCATGGTAATCTAATGAACTTGTGTTTAAACAAATGTATATACTTCTTCTTAAGGGTGGAAAGTACAACTTTTTGAAAAAAAATCATGTGTTTTTCATGACTTCAAAGAAACCTTTATGAGTTTTATTTTTCATGAAATATTTATTATGAAATATTTTATGAAAAAATTTGATTAGTAAAGTTTATTTCTTTAATAAGAAAATTTGTATTTTGATCCCAAGTATTATTTTCAAAAAGGAAGAATTTTAAAATCATTCATGAACTATCGAGATTCTCCCTCTCTTTTTATGTCCCTTATTTGGGTTCTATTATCATACCAAGTTTTCAAAATCTTTTTCATAGTTATTAAGAATGGGTAATAAAAAATAATAATTCATGTTTAATTTCAGGAATATTATTCATGAAAAGAGAACATGTTTCATTTTTAAGGATTTATATTATTGAAAAAATTAATACTGAGTAGAAGTGATCACTTTGTTATTTATGGGTTTGTTATATAATACTTATGAACTAATTCTCTAAAACTAAAAACCTAAAATATATTTAGGAATGTAAGAAAATAAATTCATGTCTTAAGATTTAATTTATGGTTTATTTAGGGCTAGGCCCTTATAGTTGGTATCATAGAAAATGTTTAGATAACTTGGGATATTATGATGTTCTAGGAGTTTTGGATACCATAATGGGGTTTTCTATTTAATGTTGATCATAAGTTCAAAGGAATGGAAACCATTTTTATGATTTTAAGTGATGATATTTTAAGGTGATTTATATTATTTTATGATATTTTTTGTTAGGTTGATGTATATTTAACATTGTGATTTAATATGAAGGATTATATTAGAAGAATGTTGTTATATTTTTTAGGATATAAGTATAAAGGTATGAGATAAAATTTGAGGTTAAAAAATTATTTAATTTTTATTTTATTAAGGTAATTTTTTAGGATTTAAAGGTTAATATATTATTGGATTTATATGGGAATTTTATTACAAGGACCATTAACAATTTAGCATAGAATAATTCATTTTAGGTTTTAATTATATTCTTTTCTAATGATTAAATAATATTTATCTCGATGAAAGGAAAAAATATCTCACGCAACTTTTTTATCCCTTCCAGATGATTTAATCATCCCTATCCTAGAAGAATCTTGTTCAAATGATTTTTAATTTTTTTTGAACATCCAAATCACATGTAAGAAACTATTTGATCTATCCAACAACTTTTCATTTATCCAATATTTCTATGGATCATGGTATTTATTTTTGATTTCAAAATCTCAACTCATATATCTTATTTGGAAAGGGAAACACCTCCATGTACTCATCTATTTATTTTTTGGATATATGTACTTCATTCTGGAAGATAACGAGGATATCAACAACAAAAAATAATACCCTAATGTCTGGATTTAAGGTATGAATTATTTTCTTATGTTCTATGTATGAAAAATAATCGAGTTTATATTGATGAATTATAAGTTCATATTTGATATCTTTTATTTATAGGAATAAATTATTAAGGAATAATATGACAAAGAATCGTTAAATTTTTAATAATGTAGTTGAGTGAAGGATGTGATTATCAATGATATTCTGATATATTTTAAATATTATGAGAATAATGAAACATTATATATTAGTTTTTTTTAGAATTTGGAAACATATATTAGATGGAATTCATATATTTTAAAAATTTTGTAGTGAAAATGTGATAGTTTTTTAGATACTCATTTAATAAAATATGATAAAGGGTTAAATAAATATTTGAGCTAATATTTTCTTGATTCCATGTAAATACTAGTCAATTAATATTACTTGAGGAGTTTTATAGAAATCCATAGAAGTTAAAAAGTGATTTGATGATTAAATATATTTTTTGGGATGTTCATTATATTTTTTGGAAATTTATAGGAATTATATTAATATAGTTTTAGTAAAAAGGACAACTTGCCACATCTGGTAAGGCCATAATGCTTGAACCCACAACTGAAGGGTGAAAAGGGTGAAACACCTACCACTTTCTAATATGCTTCCCTAGTTAGTATGAAATTATATAAATGGTGTGATAAATAAAAATTATATTGATGATGTGAACATATATTTTTTCATATAGATTACCATGGGATTGAAAAGTGATTTGTTGATTATGTTATTTATGTTATTTTTGGAATAAGTTCGGTATTTTGGGAACATTATATAATTAATGGTAAATAGAAATATTTTTTTATCTGATGAGATTTTATTTGAGGATTAAAGGTTGAACTATATTTTGGAGGTTTATGTGATTTTAATGTGGTATTATGGTGATTTAGGTTATTTATAGAAATTATTAGCATATCTGGAGATTATATAACTATGGAATATACATTTTTATTATGAGACTTTAAGTGTGATTAATTTTATTTGGAGATAAATATTAAATTTATCTTGGAAGAATATGAAATTAAAACATTCTAATATTTGGTCTTCAATCTCATTCATAAATATTTTGGATAACTTTAAGGATGGTTATTCATATAATTTTCTATTTTGAACTTTTGGTATTACTATTGAATTTTGGATATTAATGTATTATTACTTCATGTGAAGGTTTACTCATTTTGGGAATTTTCTTACCTTATAATAACAATTTTATTTTTGGTTAGTATCTAAAAATAAGAGGAATATCTTATGATACTTTTTTGGAATTATTTGATCAATACAGAATTTTTTTTCAATGCTTTAGGTATAAAAAATCATTTTTTTACTCATCATTTGGAGAAACAAATGATATTGTGGTAGAAATTGTTCAAAGGATGAAATTATACTTGTCAAGTGACTATATTTTCATTATGATCTTAGTCTAGATGGTAATGAATTTCTCAACTCTAGAAAAAGGATATTAAATTAAAAAAATTATCCTATTACCTTTAATTCTGATGAATCGATGGTCTTTTTCACAACTCTTTGGTTCATGGTTCTGTGGTCATTAACTTTTTCATGACATTCAATTTTTTGTGATCAATGATCTTTATCACTCTACATAAATATTTTTAGATTATGTTCTTCTCTATGTCCATAATTTCACTTCCCACTAATGTTCTTCTATTTGGAAACCTAGTATGTTTTATTCCAAATGACCATTGTACTTCCATATTCTCTCTTTTCAATAGGATGTTTTATTAACCATTTTTACGATGTGAGATTTAAAAAAAATCTTTTCAAATGTTGAACCATTGATTTCTAAATTTAAGTTCAAATTTAAAGGACACAATTTATTAAAATGTAATAATGTAACGCCTTGTGATTTTAAAATAAGGACATTATGTTTGATAGTGTATACGAACCGCAACACCGAGCTTAAATGAACTACGAATATTATTATTTGAATGAGACCATTTTAACCAAGCTATTGAATAGGCAGGTATAAATAGGATAAACCAAATTATGAAACATATATATATATATATATATGTCCAAATCAATACAAAATTATTGTTTAATGCTTAATAAATAATAAATCAATTTTTAGTAAAGTCATTTTATGCTGAAAAATACATTTTCTTTAAAAATAATTTTTATTTCTATTTGTGAGTGGATGATATAATAAATTTATGAAACTTTGGTAAATTTTATTTTATAAAAAGGATATAATTTTGAAATCAACATGTCAAAATTATCTTATAGTGAAATTTTGACATTTTTCTGAAAAGTTTGATTTTTCATTGAATAATGTAAATTACTAATTTTTATTTAGAATTGAATTTTATTTTAATAAATTTACAAATTAATATTCTATTTTGTATTAGTTTTAAAATTTCATTAGTTCCTTTTGATTAAAAAACACAATTATTTTCTTTTAATGAATTTTATACTTGAATTTAGTAAAAATATATTTTTATACTTAAAACGGTTTTTTCTAAAAAATTGTTTTTCATATTATTTTTACTATTTGATTTTAAATTACATTTTGTCACTTTTTTATTTTAAATCTAGAAAAATGGATTCTGTATTTTGAATTAGGAGGTCCAAATATGATAAATATTCCCCATTTAATTTTAGTGATTATGAATAGTAATTGTGGTAAATATTTGTTACCACAATAAGGTAAAATGGGTTATGAGTATATTTCATCCATAACCATCTAAATTTTAAATATATGACCTTTTGTTTTCATATGTCCATGATTGTGACCTTTATAATACTTTATGTAAAGAAAATACAAAAATATCACTTTCTTTGTTTTATTATCTTTTATTTTTTGACATAGGGATAAAAAGAATTTATGTTCAGTTCTAAGTGGTTATTTGAAAGAGAAATAATTTTTTATCATGGTAATTAATTTAATTTTTTTTATGAAATAATTATGCAATGCTGACATAGAAATTATTTAATTAAAAGAAAAATAAAATAAATGATTTTAAAAATGTTAAATGTAATATAATTTGAATGAATTATTATGTTCCATAATTTTTTTAGATAAATAAAACCTTTTAGGTAAGTTTTAAAATTATATATTATAATCCCATATTTTTATTTATGTTTTTAATGTCAAATTAAATGAATAGTGTAAAAATTGACATTAATGATATTTAATAATAAAAAATGTTTTATTAAATAATTTAAAATTCCTAAAAATATCGTCTTCAGCCATGTAAATGGGATATGGGTGATAATATCAAATATGGTCCATTTATGGGACATTTTTCCTTTTATAGTAGCTTTCTTGAATCTTAATGAGTAAAAACTTTAATAAAATGGTAATTATAAAAAGTGGTTAACATTTATTAAAACTAAAATAATATGGAGAAATCATTATTAAAACTTGTAAAATTTTTATTTTATTAGAGGATTTAGACCCATGCTTATCTTATCTTGGAATATTATCAATTTTTATCACTTTTAATATGAAAATTAATTTATATTAATTTAATACTTTAATAAATTACAAGAGTGTATCTCCACTCACTTATAAAAGGGAACATCCTCTCCTCTTTTATTCACATATAAAAAGCATTTTAGTTTAGAATATACCTACCCAAATACCTTCCTTACATCCCTCTATACATATTAGAGGCCTTTGTTTGATTAGAAAACCAACCTAGGAAATCCTTTAATATAAAAATTAATTTATATTAATTTAATAATTTAATACTGATAGATTTGTGCACCTTGTATCTCCTTGATCAAATTAATTTTCAAACTCAATTATTTATCCACATGTGCATGTTCATGCACAAGTTTATATATGATATTCGTTATGTGTTATGAAAACTGAATACACAGTGGTTTACTTCATTCCTTCTTTAGATACCCACTATTTATTAAGGATTCTCACTGTCCACTTTCCACACGTGATTATTTCTTCCCATCATGAATATGCATGTATATGCATATGTCCCACCATTATTCCTTCTTGTTTTCACAAACTAAACTCATAGGTAGTTCTGTACAGCCTCTCAAGTTCACAAAAATCCAATTGGATGTATGCTTTGTGTGCTCCGGATGTTCTTCTCAATAGACAGTGTATATGCACACTTGTCTTTGAGGATTCTCAAAACACACAAACCAAGGAGGATTCATGGTTCTAAGTGTTTCATGAAAATGAGGGAGGTGTGAAGCACTATCCCTATAAGGCTTCACAAACAAGATCATCACAAACCAACTCAAGAGTGTAGAGAACTTGTTGAGTGTTTGTGGGATCCTTTTCTTTTATGTAGGATTATCACGAGGAGGTCTTATTTCTTCACACAAGTAAGGGTTGTGCGTAAATCTTATACATGGTGCTCGGTTATTTTGGTAACAAGAGGTTTCTCTCAAGATATTCAACAACACAAAATGAGTCAAGGGACTCCTCCTTTTATAGGAATAGGATGTGTATTACTACACGTTAAAATATGTCATCATATGCTGCGGGATTCAACTCTTTGAATAGATGAGATTGTCAGCTTTAAAAACTTCAAAAAAAATTAGATATCTGAATCTCTCTGGTTTTTTATATTCAAAGTGATATTCCTTATTTCTCGATGTAATAATCACGTGCATGTATTGGGAATTCATTCAACATTCAATCACAAACACCTGAGCTCCATGACGTGGCCTTGCAACTGCATATGCTTCGACCATCGCGGATTCTTCATTTCAATCGCATGCATGCAGATATAATTTCATACATGAGTTCGTGGCATCCAAATGAATCTCATGCAATTAATTCGATCGATAGTGGTGGCTAGAGTTCAAACACAGAGGAGAGTCTTCATCTACAGTGAGCAGTGGCTTTGAAATAGGTCGGAGGTTGAAGAAAATGATTGCGGGATCATCGGATGGTACAGGTTCAAACTCACATGGTGTGGATGGATGGATGGTGAAGATTAGATCATGAACCATAGATGATATGTGCGGCTAGGATCTCACGCGTGATTAGATGAACGGCCGCGATTGCATCTGTGTTTTTAAAATTTTGTTCCACATCGAAACGGCGACACGAGATGCGTTCGATTTAAGTATCAATCCACCTCGACCAATCTCTAGATTACTCCTCCTCCCATCACGATACCTCCTCGTATTTTGTTCACCATGTGGTCACTCTCTACACCCAGTCTCTACTCCTTGTGGTCACGCTCTGCGCCCAAGCTCTGTGTAGGCTTTTCCCTGTGCGCTCCAGTGGTTGTCTCATGCGCCCCTGTGGGCGTTCTCCTGTGCGATGTTCATGGCCAATGGTTATACATGCCATCTTAGTAGGTTGGGGTTAAGCTCAGTCGCCCACTATGTGGTGAGAGATGATTCCCTAGTTGGTTGGCTGGATGGCTAGCCATGGTTTCAAATTTTTTATATGAACCATATATAAATACTTTGGTAAAACAAAATTATATATGATACCCTTCTTCTTATTCTTTTCTTTTTAGGAAACTTCTTAAGAATTTAAGACCATCTCACTTTCTTCAAACACTTAATACTTCATCCACTTATAAACCAGTGGATGGATCTTCCAAATGCATCATGCAATAAACTATTTCATGGCCTTCTTCAAATGGTGTAACAAAGTGTAATTTAGTGACACATGTCATGGAACTTAGGACCAGCTCAATCAATTGTCTGAATTTAGGAAACTCCAATCATCATTACTTCAACCATCCACTCATTAATCACATATTGATATGTCATTTACAACAAATGCACTCACTATTCTCAATAATCTCCCCCTTTGAATTTTGTTGTCAATATCTCCTAAACACACTCGGATAGAGTCAATATGTGTGCCAAGATGTTTTCTCTCCCTTATTGGAAATAAAATTCGAAGGGTAAGTGGGGACAGTCAAAAATAATGCATCCTTAATTTAAATAATGTCTTCATGAATAACTGAGACATAGAGATGATATCACGTGGTTCACTTAGCAAAGAACCTTTAGTTAATCAACTCTAAGTCTACGTGGGCTAACCCACTATAGAAAATAAGAGAGATATGACCAAGGTTTTCATTGCTATCAACAAAAAAACAACCATATATGTCAAATCAGGATTATAATATTTTCATTCATGTCTAGGGGGATGGAAACAAACAGATTCCTCACTGAAGTTAAATAACCCTGTATAAACTTCAACAAACAATGATCCCCCTCAAGGGATGAATTAATCTACTTCAATTCCATGAAAATTAGTACAAAAGCATGTGTGTAGGTATAGGGAATAAGGAGGGACCTTTTCTTATTCTTCAAGTGAGAGGAGAAGGCTGAACATGAAGTTCTAGCCTTAGCTCAACAAACCTCTCTACTGGCATTGCTTTGGTGAAAATATCTACAACTTGATCTTTAGTAGAAATGTATTCTAGCTTGATATCTTCACTAGCCACCTTTTCTTTGATAAAATGATATTTGATATCAAAATTATTGGATCTTGAATGTTTTATAGGATTATTAGATAATCCAATGGCACTTTGATTTTCACATAAAATCTTTTATGGTTTCTTAGTTTCAAATTTCAAATCTGATAGCTGCACTTGCATCCAAATAATTTTTGTACATGCATGTGTATCTTCCACATACTCTGACTTAGTTGTGCTCAAAGTTACTGAATTCCTTTTCTTACTATACTAACTGACACATCCTTCTCCAAAAAAGAAGGTTCCATCGGAGGTAAATCTCCTTTCAGTACAATCACCAACCTAATCAGTATCTATAAACCCCAACAGCTTCATGTCTGCACTGTGTTTGTATAAAATCCTATAGTTCAGAGTTCCTTTCACATATCTCAAAATTCTTTTAGCTGCTAATAAGTGAGAATCTTTTGGATCACTTTGAAATCTGGAACATAGAGTTACTACATAAGTTTTGTCTATCCTTGATGTTGTGAGATAAAGTATGCTTCCAATGATTCTTATGAAATATTTATGATCAACATTGTTTCCATTTTCAGCCTTGCATAATTTTATTACCATTGAAATGGGAGTTGAAACCTCTTTTTCATTTTCCATTTCGAACTTTTTCACCAATTCCCTTGTATAGTTCTCATGTGATAGAAATATGGAATTTTGTATTTGGTCAACTTGAAATCCCAGAAAACATGTCATCTCACCAAGCATGGATATTTTAAATTTTCTCTTTATTTACTCAGCAAATTCTTCACATAGACCTTCTTTTTCACCATAAAAAATGATGTCATCCACATATATAATAACTATGAGAGTTCTAGTGGCCATTTCTCTAACATAAAGTTTGTTCTCAACTATACCCTATACAAACATCATAACCCTTAGAAAACCATCTAATTTGGAGTACCAGGATCTAGGGGCCTATTTTAAACCATACAGATCTTTTCTCAACCTACAGACCATGCTTCCATATTTGTCCAGAACAAAACCATCTGGTTGTTCGATATATACCTCTTTATCAAGATCTCCATTTAGAAATTCATATTTCACATCCATTTGATAAACCTTGTAATGCTTGTGTGATGCAACTTCTAAGAACATTCTAATGGTTTCCAGACTTTATACTGGTGCAAAAGTTTCTTCAAATTAAATTCCTTCCATTTGTGAATATCTCTTGCATACAAGTCAGGCCTTGTTTCTGGAAACTTTCCCTTTATCATTTAGCTTATTTCTGAAAACCCGCTTGGTTCCAATAACATTTTTATTCCTGGGTCTTGATACAAGATCCCAAGTGGAATTATTTTTAATTTTATCAAGCTCCTCATGCATAACTTGTATCCATTCCTCATGCTCAACTAATTCAGCCACTGTATGAGATTTAACTTCAGAAACAAGTGCAATTTGATCTTAAATTATAAATCTTCTTCTTATTTTCACTGGATATTGTTGATTACCAATGATTTTTTCTATATCAACATGTTTCTTTAATTTTTTGTATCATTTCCTTTTGTTTTCATTAGCTTCTTCATCATCACTAGTATGTTCAGAATTGATATCAACATTGTTTGGTTCTGTCTCGGTAGCTTTATCATTATTTTGTTCCATAATCATTCTATTTTCTATCAAATTTTCTAAATCATCATTATCAGTAATATCTGATTTAATATTGTTTTCAATAATTCTGACATCATTGTAATCAACCAGCTTGTACATTCTTTTGTTCCAACATGTGTAGCCTTTACCATCAGGTAGGTATCCCATGAAGATTTATTCCTTTTCCTTTTCTTCAAATTTTCACAAATTAATGTTTTTAATCTTTACGATGCAAGGACTTCCAAAAACTCTGAAGTATTTAACAATTGGTTTTCTATTGTACCACATTTCATAAGCTGTAATTTGTGTTTCTGGTCTCATAAGACATCTATTTTGTATATTTATGGCAGTACTTACAGCTTCTCTCTAGAAAAACTTCGAGATGTTATGTTCAGCCAATGTAGTTCTACCCATTTCAATTATGCTTCTATTATTTCTTTCAGAAAATATATTTTTTGTGGAGTATACGGTGTGCTATATTAATGCTTGATTCCATGTTTGCAAAGATAACTTTCAAAAGCATCACAAGTATACACTTTACCATTATCTTATCTCACTTTCTTGATAAAGAGACCCATCACCTTCTCAGATTGCCTTCTAAATTTTTTAAACATTGTGGTTTCCTCTAACTTGTGTTTGATAAACATGACATTAGTCATTCGAGTGTAATCATCAATAAATGTTATGAAATACAGATTACGTCTTTTATAACTTTGTCTTATTGGCCGACATATGTCTGTATAAATAAGTTTAAAGGGGCTTAGTAGATATAATATCCACTCCTTTGTGTGAACTTTGGGTCAATTTTACTTTCTAAAATGTTTCACAAATTTCAACCCTTTCTATTTTCAATTTGGGAAGATCTCTCACAATGTCATACTTCAAGATTTTATAAATACTCCTTTGACCAAAGTGTCCAAGTATTCTATTACATCGGTTGTTTTCATCCTTTGAACTCAAATAATCGGAATTAATATAATCACCAATTTGAAATATATTTCCAGTGGTCCTCTTTCCTTGGGTGATAATTCTTCCATCCTTTGAGCTCTTGATGATGCATGAATCCTTTTTGAACAACACTTCATGTCCATCATCACAGAGTTGGATCACACTAATCAAATTGTGATTTAATCCTTCAACAAATAACACATCATTGGAATTCATATTTTTAGCTTCAATCATTGCATTTCCAATTCCCTTGATTTTTAGAGAACAATCATTTACAAAGATCACAGCTCCTCCTTCATGATTTTCTATGTTGCTTAAAATTTTGGTATCACCAGTCATGTGTGATGAACATACACTATCAAGAATCCATGACTTGGTTTTACTATTGGATTTCAAAGAAACTTCAGTAAAACATGAGTTTTATTCATTCATTTTCTGAATTCCCTTTCAGATCTTGACATTGAGTATTTATTTAGGAAGAATACTCATGAAATTTTCAGCACTATGGCCTTGTTGATCACATATTCCACAGAATTCCTCGAAGTAGTTAAATTTGTTTTTAGTTGGTAGATCAAATGAATTTTTTAAGATTGATTTCTTATTTTTTATTTCTCTTCTATTTTTATAATTGATCCCCCTTGGTTCATGCCTCATTTCTGGTAGGTACATGTTATACCAACACAAATATTCTTTGTAACCAAACACTTTACAACACTAGAAATATCCTCTAAACCTCAATCTTCCCCACTAATAAAAACATTGTCTTGAATATTGTTGTTTTTTTCTTTCCAGAGCCTGAGTTTGTCTTTGTTCTGGGGGAATAAATCTTCTTATAGAGTTTCCCTCTTCCTTTAGATTAGAAGAAGATTTCTCACTAGACTTTGGGCTCCAGACTCATCTTAGATTTTTTTGAACCTGCATTGTTAGAAATAACAGATGTATCTTGAGATTTGATGAGTGTTGAATTAACATACTTATTTGATCCCATTATTTCACTAGTGTGTGATGATTCTTCCTTGACCTCAACAGCCTTGTTGAAATATTCTCTAATCTTATTCAAGATATTATGTGCTTCAAAGAATTTAGATTGAGTCATTGGTAGTTATTCTTCTTTGAGGTGAAGCTTTTCCTCCAGATATTTTACCATATTTTCCATTTTAGCTACCTTTAGTTTATGCCTTTTGATTTATTCAATATAAAAGACTTATTTCTTTTTACATTCTTTCTTTTCCTCAGTTGTCTTTTCTATTTCTTTCAATAATAATCTCTTATCTTTCTTGAGATTTCTGTTTTTCTCAATACAAGCTTCTAATTCATTCTTCAGCATGTGTTTTAGATATATCTATTCAATTTCTTCATCTTCACTAATGGAAGTATCAAACCCTTTTTCCACATGAGCTATGAAATTAGTTTCATCTTCTGTTTGGTTTCCTGATGTAGAGTATGCATCTTCTTCTTTGCTCACATATCTTCTTCTTTCACCTAAAAAGAACATTTTCTTTATTCCACCAAATTTGATTGAATCTTTTGAGATTCTACCCCTTTTCTTTTTCTGTGGTTTTTCTTCATCAGTCTCTGGTGCAAAAAAACTTTTCTTAGGACAATTTATATAAAAGTTTCCAATGTCATTGCAGTTGTAACATCTTGGTGGTGCTTTTCATTTACCCTTAAAATTTATTTTCCCAAATCTATTTGATATAAGACCAATGGTTCGGTTGTATTCTTCCTCTTTATCTTCATCATCAGATTCACTTCATTATAAAACTTCATCATCTCTGATTTTGAGTTTTTTCATGGCCTCAAAATCCATATCATCTTTGATATTTTTCTTGAAAACTGGGAACTTTTGCATTTCATATGTAATTATAATGTTATGTAATTCATCAAGAGAAAGATCATCTCTATCTTCCAAAGTTGATAATTTGGGATCAAACCTGTCAGAAAAAATTCTCATTAATTTTTTGACAATAGTTAAATCATCCAACTTTTATCCAAATCCCCAAATATTACTAACAATCTCATTAACTCTTGTGAAATAATCATCAATGTTTTCTTATTCATCCATCTTGATATCTTCAAATTTTATCCTCCAGATTTTCAATTTGGATTCCTTGACTTTTAGGTTTCCTTCATAGCTACTTTCCAATTTTTCCAAATTTATTTGGCATTTTTGAGTCACATAGCCTTTGTGTACACTTTTTTTGGAAGAGATATTAAAATGTAATTTTGAGCTTTTCCATCAACTTCCATATTTCTTTTCTTAGTGAAATTCATAACAGTTTCATCAATAATAGGATGGAATCCAAAAGTGTATGCATCTCTAACTTCAAGGCCAAGAGATAGAAGATAGGGTAACATCCTATTTTTTAAACTGTTATAATTATTTACATCAAACGTAAGAACACCCCTATTATTGACAGAATTTAGATTTTCCATCTTCTCAATGAAATAGATCCTTACTGAGGGTGGATGAATCTCATACCAATTAAAATACCCAGAATAGTGCAAGTTCATTGAGAGGGTAGGGGTGAATCAGTGATCCCCTTTTAATTTTTCCTTTTCATGAATTTCCTCCTTTTTCAATTCAACCTTTGCGGCTGGTTAAGGCCTTGATCCAATATTCAAATGATGTTGTAAAACCAAAGCACAAAACACAGGGATTTACAAGTTTCGGTACAAAGACCTGCTCCTTGTTGTGTTGTTTATTCTTCCCAACATGGATTCTTTACTTTCTCATAAGAATATTATAAATAGTAATTGGTTAAACCCCCCAATTACAAGTAGGTTAAACCCCCAAAATTCACTACACCTTATCCTTCTAGAAACTAGTTATTCCCCACAACATCAACTTTTCTCATTAGATGGTTTGATCCACTACAGGATGATATGAAATTCTTCCTCCATGAGCTTGTAGGATCTGACTTACTCATGTACTTGTTCAAGTAGCTTCAACAAACTCTGATTTCATTGATTCTGATTACTAGTAATGATCAGTTATCTCAATTAATCAAATGCTTAGGCTGATAATTCTTTCTTCTGACTGAATTCCTGGCCTTAATTAGATGTGTGTAATTGGTGCACACATATTCTTTAAAATTAAGAATATTACTGGATCTGTACACCTTGTATCTCCTTGTTCAAATTAATTTACACACTTAATTTTTTCTTCACATGTTCATGGGCATGAAAATGTTTATAAATGATCTTGGTTATGTGTTATGCAACCTGAATACAAAATGGCTCGCTTCCTTCCTTCTTTAGATACCCACTGTTTATTAAGGCTTCCCACTATCCACTTTTCACACACGGTTCTTTCTTCCCATCATGCATATTCATGTATATGCATATGGCCCACCATCATTCCTTCTTGTCTTTATAAACTAAACTTGTAGGTGGTTCTTTATAGCCTATCAAGTTCACAAAACCCCAATTGGATGTATTCTTTGTGTGTGCAGGATGTTCTTCACAAGAGACAGTGTATATGTACACTTGTCTTTGAAGATTATCAAAACACACAAACTAAGGAGGCTTTGTGGTTCTGGGTGTGTCATGAAAATGAGGTAGGTGTGAAGCACTATCCCTATAAGGCTTCACAAATAGGATCTTCACAAACTGACTCAAGAGTGCAGATCACTTGTTGAGTGTTCATGGGAGCCTTCTCCTTTGCATAGGATTATCAAGAGGAGGTCTTCTTTCTTCGCGCAAGTAAGGGCTGCGCATAAATCCTTTTCATGGTGTTATGTTATTTCGAGAACAAGAGGTTTCTCTCAAGAAATTCAACAACACAAAATGAGTCAAGGGACTCCTCCTTTTATAGGAATTGGATGCGCATTGCTACACATTCAAATATGTCATGATATTCCATGGGATTCAATTCTTTGAATAGCCAAGATGGCCAGATTTGAAAAATTCAAATGCTGATGAGATATCCGAATCTCTCGGGTTGTTTCTGTTCAACATGGGCTTCGACATTTATCGGTGTAATCATTACGTGCAAGTATTAGGAATTCATGAAAAATTAAATCACAAATGCCTGAGCTTCATGATGTGGCCTCACAACTGCATATGCTTCGGCCTTTTTGGATTCTTCATTTCAATCAAATGCATGAAGATATAATTGCATGTATGAGTTCTTGGCATCCAGACGATGCTCATGCACTTAATTAAATTAATTGTGGTGGCTGGAGTTCAAACATAGAGGAACATCTTCATCTGTGGCAAGCAGCTACATCAGAACAGGTCAGAGGTTGAAGATGATGGTTGTGGGATCATCGAGCGGTCCAGGTTCAAACTCACACGGCGCGGATGGATAGATGGTGAAGATTAGATCACAAACTGTGGTTGAGATGTACGGCCGAGATCTCATGCGATATTAGATGAACAGCTGTGATTACATTCATGTTTTTAAAATGTTGTCCCACACCGAAATGGTGACACGAGATGCGTTCGGTTTAAGTATCAATCTTCCTCTACCGATCCCCGAATTACTCCTCCTCCACTCATGATACCGCCTTGTACCATGTTCATCCTACCGGCGTGCTCTGCGCCCAATCTCTACTCCTGGCGATAGCGCTCTACACCCAAGCCCTGTGTGGGCTTTTCCCTGTGGGCTCTAGTGGTTATCCCATGCACCCCTGTGGGCGTGCTCCTGTGTGTTGTGCATGGCCTGTTGTTAGCCATGCTGGCCTGGTAAGCTGGGGTTAAGCTCAGTCGCCCGCTATGTGGTGCGAGCTGCTTCCCTAGTTGGCTGGATGGCTGGCTAGCCATGGTCACAAATTTTTTATATGAACCATACATAAATACTTTGGTAAAACCAAAGTATATATGATACCCTTCTTCTTCTTCTTTTATTTTCGGGACACTTCTTAAGAATTTAGTACCAACTCACTTTCTTCAAAAACTTAACACTTCATCCACTTATAAACCAGTGGATGGATATTCCAAATGCATCATGCAATCATCTATTTCATGGCCTTCTTCAAATGGTGTAACAAAGTGTCATTCAGTGACACATGTCTTAGAACTTAGGACCATCTCAATCAATCGTCTGAATTTAGAACACTCCAATCAGCATTAATTCAATCATCTACTCATTAAGCACATATTGACATGTCATTGACAACAAATGCAATCACTATGCTCAACATAAATAGTATGGGTATTTAATAAGAATTCAATATATAATGATCATAAGAAAGTGAATGTTTCAATATAAAGTTAATGACTACTAAATTAATCAAGAAAGTGAATGTAAATATTTTTCCTTAGTCAAACTGGTCATAAATTATCCAGAGAAAGAATAATGATAGTATCATTACAACATATCCCTAGTGAAGTGTAAGTAAAATAATGGGTTTTTTCATTATGAATATAAATACCATAAAAATATCATTAAAATTTCTTAAGGAAAATAAAATTTTCAATTTTAAAATCACTTTTAAAAAATTATAGAATAGTAGGAAAAAAATTTCATTGAAAAGAACCTTGTAAAATTATAAATTAATATTCAAATAAATGAGAGGTTGTGATGGTGGGAAAATTATATTCATGTGGAGTACGTTAAAACAATGATTCCTTTCACATTTTTAGTGAAAATTCAAAGTATACCTTGTTTGGAAAATGACTAGAATATTCCTTTAAAAAAAATTGAAATGTAAAGAAAGGGTAAAAATGAATTTAAAAAATCATAGTATAAGATTAAAAAATTATTGAAAACATTTTTAGAGAACATGGATAAGTAATAAAAGGCATTTTCAACTGAAAAGATAAATACAATTGTATTTTCTTAAAAAATATCAATAATTATAAGTAACAAAGAGTGTAAAATTGTAATATCACTTGAAAATTTATTGAATAAAAACATTTGAATAAAATTAAATGGTTTTATTATAAAATTATACAATAATTTCTTTCAATGGGAATTCATGCAAAAAAATCCCATTTAAAATGAGATTGAAGCATAAATCCTTACCACTTTGGTAACTTTTGAATAATAACCCCTATGAAATAAATAACTTAAAATAAAAATTATATACCATGAATATAAATAGATCCATGATATAATATATCGAATGGGTAGTAGATACACCTCATGAAAATAAATAGCTACATAATACCAAATATCTCTCAATGGAGTGGAAATTGAGATGAAATCTCTTACAAATATCATACTATTGAAGTGAGATTTAATCAATGAATTTATTATGTGTATCTAATGTAAATCCACATAAAATAAGTGGAAATATAACAATAAATATTCAAAATTCATTACACACATAATCTTATAATATCAAAGACAATGAATAAGTAATATAACCCAATGAAGAGAAATTTAGTTATGAAACCCCTTACCACATAGTATCATTCAAGATAAATCCACTTAGATGAAAAAAATTGAATTGTAACTTAAAAACCATGAATTATGAAGGATTAATTATATAACATGTAAAGGGGGTATTATATTAACCATATAAAATAAATTGGTTCATAACATTAAAATATGTCTCAATGAATGGAAATTGAGATGGAATCTCTTACCTCGGGTCTCACTTGTCACATATGTTTTTATCTTCAAATAATAACAAAATTATGTTAATTATTTACTTGATTAAGAACCTTTTTCTTGTTTATTATTATTATTATTTTATTTAATATCATGTTATATTTAATTACTTAATCAATTAAGTTCATGTTGGATGGTTTGATGATATTCAGTTTGTATGTCAAAAATGAATTCGGTAGTTTGAATATTGTAAAAGAGGTCATTGTTCCATCATATACAGAATAAAAATAATGAAATAATTATAATTATTATACATTAATTATAATTTTTAAACCAACCATGAAATATGGTTATGAAAAATAAACTATGTTGCAATCATGGAGACAGTAAATTGTACGTACGCATGAGTCACATTTCATTTTTCAATGATCATGATGGAAAAATATAAGTATTATTTTACCTTTATATAATGATAATTATAACTTAAATATAATATTATTTATTTAAATACACTTATACATATCATTCATGTGACTTGGTTATGAAAAACAAATCACATCGCTTCGTGAGGGTGGCAATCCACACGTATGAATAGACAACATTATCATTTTTAAATGTATAGAAAGGAATAAAATTGTATGATATATTATCTTTTAATAATGATAAATATGTAATTAATATAATTTATATATATGTATATTAAACCCATCATTAAAATCATCCTTCAGTGGTGGTGATGGAAATTGAAATACATCGGTTCGCGAGGCGGTAGTCCGTCGTACACATAAATAACTATTTTGTTTCCCATTTTATGTATATTTATTTTATTATATCATAATGGTTGAATAATATTTTAAGGATGTGGAGGAATAAATAAAACAAAAACGCTTGGTTAAGAGTGATACCTCTTCTTCAGACAACCTCATTAGGTTTACACCAAATGTCTTCCTAAGAAGGTTTTCTCCAAGGCCTAAAGGGCATGGTAAGGGATGTAAGGAAGGTATTTTTATGGTATTTTCTAAATCAAATGGATATTAATGTGTGAATAAAAGAGAATAGGATGTTCCCTTTTATAAGTTAGGGGATGGGCACTTTTATAATTTTTTAAAATATTAAATTATAATATGGTCATATTTTATTAAAATAATTCCAAATGGATAGGTATTATATTTTTTGATAGGATAAGTTAGAAATATGTCCATATAATAGGATTTATAAAAGTTTAATTACCCTTATCTCTTATTTTGACCCCTTAGTAAACTCGTTTTATCCTTAATTGAGATAACAACTTTTTCCTATTTCATGATTTATAGGGTTTTTAAATAAATTAATAAAATATTATCTAGCCTAAAATACCATTAATGTTAGTTTCAAAAGTATTCATTTACTTTGAATTTAAGGACATAAAGATACTGATTAATTTAGAATATAATCCATTTAAACAAAAATAATACATAATTATTAAGTATAAAATTATTTTGGAACAATAAATCATTCCAATTACATTACTTTTAATGTTTTTAAAGTTATTTAACTTAAGTTTTTCACTGTTTGCAGAAGCACTGTGTCAGCGTTGTATAAGAATTTAAGGTAACTATATAATCACTAAAATATAAAAATAAATTTCCAACATGAAAATAATTTAATTATAATCTAAATAACATTTAATATTTTTTTCACCACTTATTTTTACCCTATTTGAACATATAGAAGATATTTAAAGGAAAGAGAGTTATGTTTTTTATTTTTATTTACTTAAATTATTATATGGGTCACTTTCATGGAAATTTGTCAAATAAATAATTTAATCTCAATCCTATGGTGATAAGAGTAGAAATTAATTCATTCAATAAAAATTAAGATTAAATATGGTGGTCTTATCACATAATTTTAACCTAGATGGGCCTGCTTTACCCTTTTACTTTGGTGACAAATTTTTATTGTTTTTACTATTCATTATCACCAAAATTTAAGTTGGTCTTATTACATAATATTAATTATTCTGATTAAAACTATGTAATACATTTTATCAAATTCAATTCACATCATTGGTAGAATTTAATTTACAAATGAACCCATAAAATAAAATTCACGTATATATATAATATCAATTCATTTTATATGAATTTAAATTCACGTATATATAGATATATAATATAAAATTTTCATTTAAACAATTACTCATTAGGGGTTATTTTAATTAATTAAAATGGAAAAACATTATGCACTTAAAATAGTTTTTCGAAAAATGCATTTTTAAGACTAAAAATAATCCTAAACCAAAATATTGTATAAAGATGATTAAAATGTAATTAAATAGATTAAATATAACTATATAATAATTATGTTACTTTTAAATCAAATTCCAAACATTATTGGACATTTGAAATTACTTAATTTATTGAAAATAAATGACAGTTTAACAAATAGTGGTATTTTGTACTATTCACTGAAATATCACTCTTTTCATAAAAATCTCAAAATTTCACCCTAAATTAATTTTGACAAGATGATTTCAAAAAGGAAGTTTATTTTTTATAATACAATTTATAAAATTGGAAGAAATTAATTATATTATTTTCCCACAAAAATTAATAAAAACATTTTTGATGAAAAATATATTTTTGAAGCATGTAAAGACTTTACTAAAAATTGAGTCCTTATTTACCAATATATTAGATTCATCTAAAATATTCATGTCTAATATTTAAAATGATTTTATTCTTATTCATACAACCAATTTTAATTGCTATGTTATAATGGTCATGTTCAAATAGTATATCACGGTTTGATTAGGCCCGGTGTTGCATGTCGTATATGCTATCGAACATAATGTTCATCTTTTCAAATCTATGTTTGTTGCACTATATAAAGTTAAATGGTCATTTACCTTTGAAAATATGAATTTTATTTATCCCAAATCGATAATAAACAATAAGATTATAGGTTATGATGGCTTGTGATGATTATCATGGGTTGGGTTTTCTATAAATATATAGAATTCACCCATGAGACATAGAAACAGTTTTGTATGCTTGATAAACCACTTCGTATACAAGATGGTGCTGCAAGAACTATATCTTACATATACCAAGGTTGATTGTTTCATATTCAATGCCTTTTACTAGAGTTTGAAAATATACCTAGCATGAGAACTATTATACTTCAATCCTTTCTTACACTATCATTGAGGCTGAGATAACCAGAGGTGGTTGGGTACATTGTTGATCATGTAATCAACTTATGTTTAACTAGGATAAGATTTTTCCTTTAATATAACAAGTATGACATATGGTCCATCAATTATAATAAACTAAATAAGTTTTGTTTCATGCCTAAAAGTGATATGTGTTGTGCTTATCTATTTGGGTGAGGGGAATGTTATGTGCCCATCCATCTAGGTAAATTATATGTGATTTTCTCATCTATATAGTCAAATATTCTGAGAGAATCAAAATTTTATGATTTGTTTATATATAATTCAAATAATCCATCTATTTTAATCACTCTCTATTATAGAAAAATGGATTATATTATTATGTATATTGTATATAATATAGCTTGTTAACACAAGTATGGAGGTACATGTGTTTGATGGACATCATGTCAGTTCCCTTCATACCTTGAGTAGCACTGATATTTTGTTAAATGTCGCTCTTTCCTTACATTTATGAATTAGTTTATTCTTAATTGTTTTCAATACTATAGAGTCTGATGGGGTCACACTTTTTTATGTGAATGAGGATTATGTTTTTGTTAAAAAAATGTTTCTACAAATCATTGAGAGATACACCAAAAGTGTTTTGGATAATATCCAAAAGGGGTTTTGGATTGTTTTTTACATGATTAGAATATAATATAACATATTGTATAAATGAATGATATATTTTGAAAAAAGAATTTTTGGAAGATATCCATGGAGTTTTAGATATGATTTCAAAAGTTATTATAGAAAATGTAACATAAGGTGAAAGTGCACTAAATCTATGAGGCTTCAGTGAATGTTGTAGATTAATAGTAATATTCACTAAAGATAAACCATGAAATTTTGTTATAAACCACGACATTGTTTGGGTTAGTGTAAATCATGGCATAGTGGAGGTCATAATTCCATGGTTTTGTGCATAATAGTTCATTCGTTATATGATAACGCATATTGATTGATCTTTCTTCCACCTAAGCTGTCATGATCAGTTTAGAATATTGAATGATAATATTCAAAGGAGTTTAACCATCTAAATAATGTTTCTAAATAATAAATAATTATTCTTCAAGTGTAAAAAAGAGTTATAACTTATACAGATTTATAAAAAATCTTCATTGTTGGTCGCATGTTTGAGAAACATTATGGGTTTCAAGGAGTGCACTTGCATTGCTATAAGTGAATGTCCAATCCTAATGCATTGTGTAGAATTTGAATATAAGATTTTTGTTGTGAAAAAACATTATCCCAAAGAACAATAAAGATCTCTCACTCTCTTTCTCTTTAACCAAGGTTCTAGTAGATTCTAAGGAAGAGTGGATCCTTCGCAGGCATTGAGATTCATTCAACACATGGATACCCTTGGAGTAATGAATATATGGGACAATTCTTAAGGATCTCTATCAAGCATGTTTAATAAAATCTTTTATAGATCATTTTCTATATTGAACAGTTATGTTCTTTATTTATTTTTTATTCGGTCTAAAAAACTGGATCAATTAAAGGCATAATGGGTTTTTCTATATTTTTCCACTACATTTGGACAATGGATGTATGCTTTAAACCCTTCAATGTTTTATAATATTTTTCTAACAATAACTATTGACTAGTTACTTGTTTTAAACCATTATTGAGTGAAGTTGATTATGAGTTATATCTATTTTCACCCACGAAAGTTATCATGTTAAGCGGTGTTATGTATAATATTAATGGTGATACCATTCATAATATTCCATTACTGACATATCATGTGACAGTTGGGGTATATTAAGCTCAAATAAGCTATTGCAACTTTAATATAAAGATCATTCTTATAAAGCCATGCGAATAGTTTGGGGTGTGTTATTTCAGACTTAAATTATTTTCTATATTTTTTTATGAATAAAAATATTTTAAACTATTTGATGTATAGTAATAAAAAATGAAACAATCAACTAATTTAAGGCAATCAAATGGATCATTTTCTATATCATGACAGAAGGATGTGGACCCAAATTGTGATCCACCAATGACCCTAAAAGAGTTGATGACATTAAAAGTATTAGTGAAAAAATATTTTGAAGGCAATAAAACCCGAATTTTGGCAGCACGCACGCTACAAGAAAACAAAAAAATAAAGCGGCTCGGGGACTCAACCCCTCGACCGGCGCCCCAAACCCCCTCCCTCCGTGCCAGATAATCTATTGACTTTGATTGTCATCTTAGTGTAAATGAGATTATATAAAATGGTTGGTTAGGATAAACCATCAAAAATATATATATATGAGGAAAAAAATTATAATTCCTATATAAAAATTTTAATATATTATTTCTATTAAAATTATAATGGTATTGTTTTTATTTAAGATATTTATGTTATCATGGACAATCGTTGGAGATGTTGATCAGTTTTTTTCATTTTTAACGAGAAAGTAACACGGAACAGAATGAAATTATATGTAATGAAGATCATGTTTCCAAAAGCGTTTGATGCGTAGGCAATAAATGATAAGCTATTTTTAGTACCTTTCAATGGAAATTTACTATTATATACTCTATTTGCTTGTATGATAATTTTTTTTTCATAATATATAATACTTATTAATTTTTAAAATTTTCTAGAGATCATTGAATGCTAATTACGATAAATCAAATTAATCTGATGCTAAATTATATGGATCCAATACATGAATATCCAAAAAAACTCATCAAACGCGTTGTCCATTTTTAAGATGTAATATATTATAATTTCAACATTTTATATAGTATTATAAGTATATGTTTTCTAATATATAATAAACTTTTATGTTTTTTTGGTAGTGCGGTACAAATCAATCAAATAGTAAATGGTATGAGGAAAATGATCCCATAATAAGAAACCGAGGAATTACAATGGATAAAAATTTGTTCAATATTGAAGCATATATCAAAACAAATTTTTTCTACTTGTCGATTTTTTAACCGTCAAAAAAAAAAAAAATGCTACAACTGTAATTAATATGTTTGTATATTTAAGAATGATGTTAAAAGTCATAAAAACCCAAAATCCGATTAAATATATCAATTATATTTATTCATTTTTTCATATATTCACTTTTTTATAAAATATTTATTTTCCATTCCATTTTTTATATACTTTTTCTACTATATCGATATTGGTGATTTATTATTTGTAGAAGATGAAATAAATGCATTTTGGCACTACATGAAAATTTGGGTAGCCGCAAATCCGTCCCAAAAATGTTTCTAGTATGGAAATTCATCCAAAAAAAGTTGTCCTGAAAATTAGTGTCAAATATTATTATCGAGCATAAATTTTATTTTTATCCCAGAAAATAATTCAGTTGATATAATCTTCCCCAGATAAATTTGTCATGTAGATAAATATTATTCTGGAAAGATTAATCCATCGCATATATGTTTTCATAATATATATATATATCATTTTTTTAGTTGGGCGAGATTACTCTGTTCAGGATACTATTTTTAGTTGGGGAAAATTAATTCAAATCAAAAAAAAAATTATATTGAATAAATTAATCGATCCCAAATATTTTTTTTAACCCGATATAGATTCATTGGTCCAACAAAAAATATTCCGCATCGTTTAATCAATCTCTGATAGTATTTATATTTGAAGCAGAATAATTTGTCTCGTATTTTTTTTTTATTTGGGTATTTTAATCAGTCACATATTGTATTTAAATTTGGAATCGATTGATCCATACCAATTTCAATATAATAATATAATAGACCCACTTGATCCAAACTTGACCCAACAATCCGCCTGACCCACCAAAAAAGCCAGCCCAATCCCCTACCCGTTCCGGCTCGCCCACCATAAAACACGTCCCAGCTTGCAAAATATTAAATCAAAATTTTTATTATTGAGACTTTAATACAGAACCACTTGGTCACACCAAAAATCTCAAACCAACTCACTTACACACGACATTTAACTTACACACACATATATATTCTAAATAACTTTAAATGATTTTTATTTATTTCAAAAATATATATGTATATATGCGAAATAATATACATGTGCCTACAGTAATAATTATATAACATTAATATAATAACAGTTTAACTATATCGTATATTTAAATTATAGTGTCAAATACATGTAATAATTAATTAATTATTTAATTGTATATGTATATATTATAACATTAAATTATATAATACGTATAAATTATAAAATAATTTTATATTATAATATAAATAATTTTATATATCTGTGTAAAAATAATTTTAATATATAATATATATGTTACTAAAAATATATATAATATATATATGTTATAATGTTAAAAAGAATTTAATTTAATCTAAAATGTGAAACTATATTATAATAAATATGATATAATATATATATATACACAAAAATAAGATTACATGTATTATTATATAAACTGTTATATATTATTATATATCAATGTTTATATATATTAATATTCAATGCATATTCTGAAGTTGGACTCTCTTGAAGTCTCTATTTTAATGCTCACTCTGGCTGGTAATGGTGATGTAAGTTGTCTGGTTTCTTGTTTTGGGATGATGTTGTCTTTGCTTTTTTGTATCCCCGTTAACTCCCTGCTGGTGTAAGTGTATTACACCTCGTGTTTGTATTGTTTATTTTTTATTTTAATAAATTCCATTGGGGGCATGAATTGAGAAACCAGTTCATGTCTCTGCCTTCTTCAAAAAATATATATATTAATATTCAACATACTAAAACTAATATACCTATATATATAATTATATGTATATTTATTTAAATAAATATACAATAATAATTTACTTGTTATATATATTTAATGTTGCCTCCACGGGGGCGCCCAGAGGTACATGTCATTCACTTGGTTCCTCGGAGTCGAGGGTTCGATCCCTCTTGGTTTTGATTTACCATCATAATTCCATGATTGTGTGACTTAAACGTTTGATCGTAAATCTAGGGGGGGATGGTTTTACCTCATTCCTCATTGAGTGCATTTGAGACTCGGAAATTGGTACCTTCTTCGGTGCGGGAGGTTTATACTGGAATGATCTTGCTTTGTATGGGTGGTTGTTGTAACATCCCCACCCAACCCATTTTCTTGGGTCAGGTCAGAGGAGATACTAACCTTATGTGACATCCCTAAGAAACCAAATGCCAAAAATAAATTTCAAGGGCTTAGTAAAATGTTGGGGGGATGATTTTCCCTGAAGAACAAACACACATAGACAAGATAAAATTCAAACAACCAAACCAACAATACAATGCACGAGTAATAACAATACAACTCAAATGGAACCCGAATAAACAATAACATTAAAGTAACAACGAAAAAGTAATAAAATACAACATAATGAAACCAAAGGACATCCCATAACAGTAACACTGATGTGACATCACTCCAATGACACCAAGAGAGAACTCTGAGATCCAAACATCAAATCGAGGAAGAATCATCATGATGCATCACTAGAGAAATACATGGCCTTTCCTTTACCTATGTCATGAAGAATAACATCTGCATATGCACCAAAGTGCATATGTAGGAGGTGAGTAATTATACAAAGTAGGCTTTCCCCAAAAGACCTCCCAACTCACATCACTATGAAAAGAGCACATTAGCTCATAGTTTAAAACACAATTTATATCAAAATGGCGGACATCCGTACAGTTATTCCATTTAAAATATTTTAAATTGAAAGCAGAACAATTTATCCATAAGTAGACATTTTAAGAAAACCATTTCAACTAAATCACTTGCTCTTTCTTCCTTACCACTTGACATACCTATTCCATGTTTCACACACACATACATGCATGTTGAGTGATAGTTCCATACTCATAAATGGTTACTGGCTGATCCACCGAGTCTTCACAAGGTGACCAATCTCTAGGTCCCTAGTGGTACATGCCCCTTATCCAAGGTCACATTTAATGAAAATGAACTCAAAGATTCTATAAGAGTAGATTTTAAGGGAAAAATATCTCACTGTAACGTCCCGACCCAGGTGCCACATGTCGGTGTCCCGAGCCGATTAATTACGTAACCTCAAGCGTGCCTCTCCATACGTCAGAGGCTGCCGATTAGCAGTGAGTGTCTAATATATACCATGGGAAAACTATTCCCTATTTATCAAAGTAACAAAACATCATAAATCAATAAACAATAGCCAAATAACAAACAATAACCAGGATAATATCATAATCAATAAGGCCAACATCACATGATAATATGAAAACATGGATAAATGACCATAAACCAAAATAGTAGTTATGCCAAGCCATATAAGTGTCAAAAGTCAAATGAAAAGCCAAAATAAAGACACAATGACAACTCCCCAAGTAGGTCCTGACATTATGTCCAGTTCCCTCATTCATGCTCCATCCCACATTCCAACCCAATCATCTAACATAGAGCTCTTTCCCTTATCATATCCTATAAACATGAAGTTTATTCGGGTACTGATCAAGGAGACTGAGTAGGGTGTGAGTACAACTCATTAGGTCACCACCAATGACGTCTAAAGCAATATACAGTCTATAACAATGTATACTATTGTATAAAGAATAAAGTACAAATAATAATAATGTAAAAAAAATTTACATTAAATTATTCTTTAATTATCTGCATAGTTCCTCAGGTTTACAATGACACCCGAACTATGACATCCCATCCTTTTAATTACATAACTTTTCATTACATGGAACAAACATATGATCTTTTAAAGTTTAGTTTCTTGGTAATCAGTTACATAATACATGAAAAATTAAAACATTCTTCTAAATCCTCTTGAAATACATTTTCACAGGTTCACCTTAAGTTACTTTTACTGCATCTCATATCTCGGGGACATACATCAAAGGAAAATGGTGAGCATGGAGCCAAGTAAGGGAATAAGCAAGGGAGAAAAAAACACGTGATCACGAGACATATCAATAAGATCATGAGACATATCAATAAGGAATAAACAAGAGGCATAACATAATAATAAGAACATGAATCATAACATGGAAGTGCAATGAAAAAATTTAAATCAGACATTCATAACAATATCACCAAGGTTTATCACCAATGTGTTGTAAAGGAAAATTATCAAGGGTATTCACCATGGTATTATAAAATATGTCTTCTCTAGAGATTAAATTATTTACCCAATGCATTGGAGTTCTATCAAGGCGCACCCTTCATATGCATTAATTTCATGCGAGCCACATAAATCATAATAAATCATTTCATTAATAACCCATGGAGAATAAAGAATGAGTTTCTTATCAAAATCTTGGCATACAAAAGAGCTTAAAGAAATGATCATTGCGTCATTTTTGACCCATGAAAGGAAATGTGAGTTTCATATATGTAAATCCTTGAATCCAAAAGTTATTCATAAATCTATCTGAATAACCATTTAAAATAAAATGGATTTGGGTATTCAAATAAAAAGGAAAAGAGAATTTCTCGCGTAAAAGAGGGAAATTTGAGAAGTAAATTTAGCATCATGACATGTACAAAACATGGTTTTAGAAAAGAGTAAAATGAGAGGGTAAAAGAGTCTCCCATTGATAAAAGATTATTTATATAGTAATGGTATAATAGAAAGTGTACAAACGAACTTAGTTTGGAAATTATAAGACATACCACATGAAAAGTGAACTTGAATGGAAAAGAGAAGTGGAGATTCCCCTTACCTTGAAGAGTTGTTCCTAAAACTTGAGGATGGAACCTTGGGGCCTCAAGGACACCATGGGTGGACTCATTGGGAGGTAAAATCACCATAAATTCTTGGATGATGGATTGGGAGAGAAGGGTAAAGGTAAAATGGGTGGGTATTTATTGAAAAAGTGGAAGAATTGTTTAATAATTTTCAAATATAGGTCTTGCAAATCTAGGTTATAGAAAATGAAAAACCATTGGGTTAACCATGGGTTTTGATCATGGTATTGGGAATTTGGGTCAAATTTTATGATATTTTAATCCATTAGAACCAAAAACCCCCTTTTTAATACTTCTTTTGGTATAGAAAAGTAAATATTCCACAATGTAATGTTTTTAAAAACCAAATTTTCCATTTTAGACTTTGGAAAGTCACTTATAGTTTTAAAAATTGATTAAAATATATTAAAATAATTAATATTAATAAAATAAAATATTTTATTTCATGGATTGTGTTTAATTAATTATTATATCATTATTACATAAATGAAGTTATAAAATATGCCAAAACCCAAAACTGTATTTTTTTACTATCCATGAAAATATAAAGTATTTTAGAAAATTATCATAAATTCACCCTAACCTATTTTTTACATGTTGGTTTAAAATATAATGTTTATTTTTTCATAATTATTCTATAAATATTATAATTTTAACTTTTAAATAAAAAAATCCTTATTTATCTAAAAATAACAGTTTTTAAGGAAAAGTCAAATTTCTGACACTTATAAAAAATTTCATAGGCCATTATAAAATTATTATATCATTTATATTTAGATGATAGTGTTTTAAAATATTATTTTATTAAAAAAATATTATTTATAATACTTGAGTTTATTATAGAATTGTATATATTTTCTAGAAAAATACAATTATGTTTCATTTGTGTCCAAAAATCAATTTATCAAATTTATCATAATTGAACATATATTTTGTTAAGAAAAAATATTCTTAAAATATAATTGATGGAATAAACATTTTATTTATACAAAAGAAATTAAACTTATTTAACTAAGGCCAGAACATGTAACCCCTTATAACACTCACATATGCCCTAAGGTTAAGGTGTGTGATGGTGGGCTTTTCATGGGGTAGCTCGGTTAACATTGACCAAGTGGTAATCTATACTAACTCAAACTTATCCTATAGGTTATTTCTTTAAAACTTCACTTGTTGAAGCTCGTATTGGGCTTAGTCAATGAAGAAACCCAATGATGTTATCTCCTTCCTAAGTTCTGAAAAATGTGCTTCAAATGCCAGGATTCTACTAGTTGAGGCCATCATTTCTCTTTTCTGGATCAACTATCCTCTGTCATTACTACTTATAAACACTAATTATAAAGGTAAAATTATTACCAATTGGTATAGTTCCCAATGGTCAAATTGAACAATGGTTATATTTTATCAATGATCAAATACCAACAATCACATTTCCCTTTATACCCTATAAATACCACTTCATTATTTCTCTCAAAATTCACTAAAATTACCCATAAGGTTATATTTTAATTTATTAATATTTCTATTGTTTTACTAATATTTTCTTTTATTTATATAGTATTTTCTATTGGGGATATGATTCTAACAGATTGGGGAGATCCATATTTTCCCATTTTAACTATTCTATTTTATATTATTTGTTCAATTGTAATGTTTTACATTTTAATTGGTTTCATAGATGAATAATGTGATTATATTTATTAATGAGATGAGGTTTTGTTTGTTTCTATATATTTATACAAGTAAAATAATATAATATAAAACATATTTTCTTAAGAAACAAATATCATTTAAAAATTCTAGGTCGTTACATTATTCCCCCTTAAGAAATATCATCCCCAAAATTTCAAATCATTACCTTAGTTGAGAAAATGTGAGCGTACTTATGTCTCATTGTCTCCTTTGATTCCCACACCGCTTCTTCTTATTTATGGTTCCTCCATAGTACATTAACAAGGTGGGCAATCTTGTTGCATAGAACCTTGTCTCTATGGGCCAACATCTCCACTAGCTGATCCTCATAAGAGAGGTCATGTTCCAGTTGTACCACCTTTAGATTTAGTACATGTGATGGATTATGTATGTACTTCCTTAATAGAGATACGCGGAATATGTCATGAACTTGAGAAAGATTTTGTAGAAATTCTAGCTGATAGACCACTACTCCTATGTGATCAAGGATTTCAAAGAGGCCAATGTACCTAGATCTAAGCTTCCATATCCTTCCAAATCACTTGAATCTCTTTCTTAGTGATATCTAAAGAAAAAATTTATCTCCAATATCAACTTCTAAGTCCCTTAGTTAGTTGTTAGCATAGCTCTTCTACCGATTCTAAGCAGCCTTTATATGTTGTTAGATAGCATGAAACTTTTCTATCATCTCTTTCAGAAGACCAGGACCAAGTATCTTTCTCTCACCAACTTCATCCCAACATGTAGTATTTCTACATCAAATCCCATATATAGCTTCATATGGTGCTATTTGAATATTCGAGTGTAAGTTGTTGTTATGTGAGAACTCAACTAATATAAGGCATTGATCACATCCACCATTAAATTACATCGAGCATGTTCTTAAAAAGTCCTCGAGTTTCTGAATAGTCCTTTTAGATTAGCCATTAGTTTGGGGGTGAGATGACATACTAAAATTCAATTTGGTACTCATATCATGTTGAATACTTCTCTAAAATTTATATGTGAACCCTGGATCATGATAAAAAATTATAGAAATTGACACCCCATGAAACCTAACCACTTCCTTTACGTAAATCCTAACAAGTTGGTCAAGAGATAAATCTTACCAAATAATGATGAATTGGGTAGTTTGGGTGAGTCAATCCACTATAACCCATACCGTATTGATTCCTTTGGATGTTTTGGGAAGACCAGTGATGAAGTCCATAGTGATATTTTCCAAATTCCATGTTGGTATGGGTAGTGGTTACAATACCCCTTTAGGAAGTTTTCACTCTTCCTTCACTTGCTGACAAACCAAACACCTTGCAGTGTAGTCGAAAATACCCATTTTCATATTATCCCACTGATAATGATCATGAATGTATCTATACATTTTAGTGCTTCTAGGATGTATAGAGAATGTAGAGATATGATATTTATACATTATATCCTTCTTTATCTCTAGGATAGATGAAACACATAGCCCTGTATGAAATTTCAATATACCTTCTTGATCAATATTGAACTCAGGACACTTCACATTCTCCACAACCACTATCTTTTTTTTTGTAAAAAATGATATTCTCTTTGATGTTTCCTGATCTTATATAGTAATGATGGTTGAGAAATCATTTGGGATAGGGTTGATAATGTCCATTCCCTTATGATTCACATGTACAACTTTACTAGGTCCTTGATCAATGGATCTCATTGAATCCCCATCATTGCCAGCACAACAAGGTCTTTCCCACTTAATGCATCAATGTCTTTGTTTTCTCTTCCAGGGTGATAAGGAATTTAATAGTCATAGTGTTTAAGAAGTCCCAACCATCTCCTTAGTCTCATGTTCAATTAATTTTGTATGAAAATATACTTAAAACTTTGACGGTCTATGAATATATCACATTTGTCCCCATAAAGTAGTGCCTCCATATTTTCAGAGCAAAAATAACTACAGCTAACTCCAGGTAATGCATAGGATAATTCTGCTCATGAGGCTTTAACTATTGATATGCATAAGAAATAACCTTTTCATTTCACATGAGGATACACCCAATACATTTATAGATAAATCACTATAAATAATGATTCCTTCTTCGATAGAGGGTAGAATTAACATAGGTGTAGTAACCAATCTCTTCTTCAGTTCTTAGAACCTTTCTTTACATTACTTTGTCTAGATGAACTTAGTCCCTTTTCGAGTTAACTTGGTTAGTGGATTAGAATGTCATGAAAACTTTTTCAAAAACGTCCTATAGTATCTTCATAAACCAAGGAAACTACGAATCTCAAAAACCATTATAGGATGAGGCCACTCCTCTACAACCTTTTTCTTCATATGGTCAATTGAAACTCCATCATTGGTTATAATATGCCCAAGAATGAAACTTTTTGTAGCCAAAATTAACATTTTTTTGAATTTTACAAATATATTATTCTTCCTTATAGTTACCAGTATAACCTTTATATGATCCTCATACTACTCGTGTTTTTTGGAATATATCATAATATAATCAATAAAAACTACCACGAATTTATCAAGGAAGTCCTTAAAGAATTTATTCATAAAATCCATAAATATAGAAGGATAATTAGTCAATCATAAGGTCATAACAACAAAATCATAATGCCCATATCTTGTTTAGAATGCAGTCTTTGGAATATCTTCTTACTTCACCCTCAATTGATGATACTCAGATCGGAGGCCAATCTTAGAGAATAATTGATCCCTATGAAGCTAGTCAAATAAATCATCAATCCTTGGGAGAGGGCACTTGTTCTTCACTATGATCCCATTCAGTTCTCTATAATTAATGCATAGCTGCATTGATCCATCCTTTTTCTCCACAAAAAGAATAGGTTCACCCTAAGGAGACCCACTTGGCTAGATAAATCCCTTCTCTAAAAGATCTTGAAGTTGTTTCTTTAATTCATATAACTCCATATTTTTCATTCTATATGGGGTATTTGATATCATATTGGATACATGTATGATTTTTATGGATAAATCTACCTCTCTTTTTGGGGGAGGTCTAGGTAAGTCTTTAGAAAATATGTCAATGTATTCCTGAATGATGGGGACATTCTTTATCTTTATACTTTCATTTCCTTCTCCCTATTCACTAATCATCTCTATAAATAAGGCTATGGGAGGTGCTTCTAGACAAAGCTCAGGTCAGAATATATCTCCTTTGAAAATGAATGTAGGTTGTCAATTCAAGACTACTGAAATTTCCTTACTTCTAAAGTTGATATTATCATTATAATTTGAGAGCCAGTCCATCCCTAGTATAGTGTATAATTCCACCATGGGAATGACTACTTGATTTATGATGATATTATACTCACCAAAGTTAATACTAGAGTTTCTATACACTATTGATGATAGGAAAATCCCTCTAGGAGTCTTGACTGATAACTCTACTTATTTATGTTTAGGGATTTATTCTACATTCTTTACAAACTTGGATGAAATAAAGGAATATGTAGAACTATAATCAAACAAAGTACTTGTTATTATTGAGAGTACAATAAGTGTACCTACCACCACATCATTTGGATCCTCTAATTCATCCATAATTTAGAAAATTAATGACCCTACTCTCTTTTCCTATAATGAGGTTGATGGTGGTTCCCCTCTATTATCTTCTTATTTGGATATTGATTGGAAAAGTTCCCAAGCTTTCCACACTTGAAGCATTGAACTTTCAGCTAGGCCTGCACTGTATTTCCTTTTTCGTTAGAGTTGAGAAGTTGAGGATTCACCTCATCATGATTGTTCCAAGCTATATACCCATATCTTCTACACTTTTAACAGTTTCCACTCTCAATCAATCAGTTCCCCAAATTCTTCTTCCCACATTTGTTACATATGGGAATTTTTATTTTCTTTCCTCCTCTTTCATGATCAATGTTATTTCTTGAGTTTGGATCCATTGATCTATTATTTTCATCTAAACTATGTGACTACTTTGTCTCTCTAAACTCTAATTAAACCTTCATAGAACTTCACACTATCTCCTCATAGTTTTCATAGTCATGATTTTCCAAATTCCTCTATAGATGGTGTCTCAGTGCTCCGAAGAATCTATCAACCTTTCAGTTCAGCTCCATAACAAAGATAAGGGAGTATTGATCAAGTCTGGTAAATTTCATTTAATATCTTTCCACTGATTCATTTTCCTTCCTCTTCAACTCTAGGAATTCCTTCTCCATTTTTGTTTGCATTGAATAAGGAAAATATTTATTTAAAATGATTTCCCTAAACACTTCCCACTCCATAGCATCAATCTACCTCATTAGTTTCATGTTTTTAATCAGTTTACACCACTGATTAGGTTCTCCTTCTAAGTGGTATACTTCAAGGGTGAATTTCTCTTGCTCTAAACAAAAGAGTAAAAAAAATCTTTTCTATAGAGCTTATCAATTGTTCAAAAATCAATGGGTTGGTAGATCCACTAAAAGAAGTTATTCATTAATGCATAAAGGAATTAGTAGAAAGTTGTTCCCTTCAAGTTGAATTTGGTATCTCGACATGATTCATGTTATTGTTCATAACAAGAGTTAGTTGATTCATCATCCTCATGATTTTTTCCATTCCATCTACCATTAGAACACCATTAGTGCATCTTCCCTTACACTCATCATTTACGTGGGTTTTCCTATTTCATGCCATTTTTCAAAAAGAAGAAAAACTTACTAAGAAATGTGTTACTTTTACGAATGTTATAATTCTAAAGGGTTTTTAATTCTTAAAAAATCATGCTTAAATATATTATTAATCTCATATAATAATAATTACATTTTCTATATATCCTTCATAATGGTTCATAAAAAACTTGTGATTAACCGAACATATCCCCCAGGAGTTTCAAACTAAGTGTGAAGAAAGACCTGTTTTCATGCACTAGTTCCCAATCGTGTCTAGATAAATTTGGTATTTTTAGGTGTTACCAATAGGTATATTTTTACCAGATCTAAATCCACTAGTAGGATATAGATAAGGATGCATTTTCTTGGAAATCCTTACATAATACTCACCAAAATACTAAGATGTTTACTATATTTAGACTTCCCTAGGATTCATACTAATGTTTTAAAGTCCTAATTCATACAAATAACTAAAACATACTTTGATAAAAACTATATAATCCCACCTTTTTATTACATAACTTTTCATTACATGGTACAAACAGAGGATCTTTTAAAGTTTATTTTCTTGAAAATATAGTACATAATACTTAAAAAATTAAAACATTCTTCTAAAAAATATTAAAATAAATATCCATGGGTTCACCATAAGTTACTTTTACTACATCTCATATACTAGAGACATAAATCAAAGGAAAGGGGTGAGCATGGAGCCCAATAAGGGAATAAGCAAGGGAGACAAAAACATGTGATCATGAGACATATCAATAAGATCACATGGCATAAAAATAAGACATGAACAAGAGTAATAACATAATATTAAGAATATTAATAATAACATGGAAGTTTGGATACAAAATTTAAACAATACATTCATAATAATATCACCAAGGTTTATCACCAAGGTGCCTTAAATTAAAATTACCAAGGTTATTCACCAAGGTATCGTAAAACATGTCATATCTAGAGATTAAATTCTTTACCCAATGCATTGGAGTGATATAAGGGTATACCCTTTATATGTTTTACTTTCATGTGATCCACATAGGTTATAATAAATCATTTCATTACTAACCAGTGGATAATAAATAATGAGTTTTTTTATCAAAATCTTGACATATAAAAGATCTTAAAGACATAATCATTTCATCATTTTTGACCCATGAAAGGAAATGTTGGTTTTATATATGAAAATACACAAATAAAAAAAGTATTTTTTAAATATATTTGAATAAAAATTGAAAAGAAAAGAGGTTTGGGTATTAAAATAAAAAGGAAATGAGAATTTCTCATGAAAAAGAGGGAAATTTGAGAAGTAAATTCAATAGTATGCCGGGTACAAAACATGATTTTAGAAAAGGCTAAAATGACAGGGGATAAGGGTCTCCCATTGATAAAAGACCATTATTATAGTAATGGGATAATAGAAATTGGACAAAATAACTTATTCTGTAAATTATAATACATAACACATGAAAAGGGAACTTGAATGAAAAAGATAAGTGTAGATTTCCCTTACCTTGAAGTGTTGTTCCCAAAACTTGAGGATGAAACCTTGGGGGGACCCCTTGGGAGGTAAAATCACCAGATCTTCATGGATTATGGATTGAGAGTGAAGGGGAATGGTGAAATGTATGGGTATTTATAATAAAAGTGGATAAATTGTTTAATAAATTCCAAATATAGGTTTTGAGAATCTAGGTTGCGGAAAATGAAAAACCGTTGGATTATCCATGTTTTTTTTCTCATGGTTATGGAAATTTGGGTCACATTTTATGATATTTTAATCCACCAGAACCAAAAAACATTTTTAATACTTCTTTTGGCATGGAAAATTAAATATTCAATGAAGTAATGTTTTTAAAAACCAAATTTTCTATTTTAGACTTTGGAAAGTCACTTATTGTTTTAAAAATTGATTAAAATATATTAAAATAATTAATAATAATAAAATAAAATATTTTAGGTCATGGATCATGTTTAATTAATTATTAAATCATTATGACATAAAATGAAGTCAAAAAATATACTGAATACCCAAAACTATATTTTTTACTATTCATAAAAAAACAAAGTATTTTAGAAAATTATCATAAATTCACCCTAAACAAATTTTGACATGATGATTTCAAATATAATGTTTCTTTTTCCATAATAATTATCTAAATATGAGAATTTTAACTTTTAAATATATAAATCCTTATTTATCTAAAAAATAACAGTTTTTAGGGCATAGTCAAATTCCTCACACTTATAAAAAATTTCTTAGTCCATTATAAAATTATTTTATAATTTATATTTAGGTGAGAATGTTTCAAAATACTATTTTATTAAAACAAATATTATTCAGAATACTTGAGTTTATTATAAAATTATATACATTTTCAAGAAAAATATAATTATGTTTCATTTGTATCCAAAAATCAATTTATCAAATTCATCTAAATTAAACATATATTTTTTTATGAAAAACTATTATTAAAATTGAATTTATGGAATAAAAATTTTATTTACAAAAATGAAATTACACTTTAAGTAACAAAGGCCTGGACATGTAACCCATTATTACACCCATATACACCCTAAGGGTAAGATTTTTGACGGTGGTAGTTTCATAGGATGGCTTGGCTAGCATCGACTGAGTGGTAATATATTCAAACTTGAACTTATACCATAGGTGATTTAATTAAAGCTTTAATTATTAAATCTCATATTGGACTTGGTTAAGGGTGAAACCCCATGACACTACCTCCCATCCATGTTATAAGAAATTGGATTCAAATGACACGACTCAACTAGTTGAGACCATCATTTCTCCTTTATGCATAAATTTTACTCTGTTATTACTACTTATAAACACTAATTATAATGGTTAAATTATTAACAATGGGTATAGTTCCCAATGATATAATTAACCAATGGTTATATTTGACCAATGATCATATAACAATCAAATACCAACAATCACATTTCCCTTTATACGCTATAAATACCACTTAATTCTTTCACTCAAAATTAAATATAATTCTCCCTAAGGTTATATTTTCATTTATTAAGATGTTGATTGGTTTAATAATATTTTGTTTTATTTCTATAGAATTTTCAATGGGGGCAATTATTCTTGCATATTAGGGTGATTCATATTTTCCCATTTTAGTTATTCTATTTTATATTCTTTGTCCAGTTGTAATGTTTGGAATTTTAATTAGCTTTATAACTAACTAATGTAATTATATTTATTAATGATATTGGGTTTTTGGTTTCTATTTATTTACAAGTGTAAAATAATATAATATAACACACATTTTCTTAGGAAACAAATATCACTTAAAAATTCCACGTCGTTACACAAACCAATAATACATACATTAGCCCATGCTGAGTTTGAACCATCCACCAAAGGGATATGTCATTTCATTTATAATGAGCTTCCATTAATCCTTTAATTTCAAATTTCAAATTCATACAATGGGGTCCTAGAACAGCAGTTTGGCACCCCGTGAGTATTTGGAGCAGTAATCCATATCCCACAACTCAGTGATCACATGAAAATAAAAATATATCTTAGGGGACTAAAGTGGTAGTCTAGAACCCCATGGGTATTTGGGGTAGTAATAACTATCCCAAAACTCATAGTTCCACATTCAAACCCCTTTTATCAACCATTTTTATAATTAATTATTCAAAAAATTTCATAAATTCATTTGTCAAACATATTTACAATCCCATTTATGAACTGAAAATAATTTATAAATCACCATTTCAATTATATCGGCACACCCCATGGGTTTCCATCAATTCCAGTCTCAAATCATCAACAGGTCCAACAAGATCTATGAAGGGTTTGACAATCACATGGAATTCAATTAATTAATTCAATATATAATGAAATTTTCCAATATAGAAATTGAAATTTAATAATTAAAAACACACAATTATATTCAAGAAAATTGGAATTGACAAATGGACCACCTACCCTAAGGTCATTAATGAACGTTCACTAAACTAAAACCCCCCAATTTGACGTGGAATGATCAAAATCAGAACATCACAAATTATTTAGGACTAATACCTAAGGCCAAGATCTAAAGGAATAAGATCCAAAGGAATACGATCCAAAGGAACATGATCCAAAGGAATAAGATCCAAAGGAAAAAGATCTAAAGGAACAAGATCCAAAGGAAAAAGATCCATTAAACCCAAGATCCAATCCATTTACAATGGAGGAAAAATCACCCATCTTCATCATAAAAGAGATACAAGAGAGTGAGAAAAAAAATGAGAAGAGATTACATACCATAAGAAAGGTAGAATCCTTCCACGGATCTTCTATTCACACCATAAGGGGTTTGAGGAGCCTTGGAATCCACCTAGGAACTTCCAAAAAAGAAGGAGACCATATTAGGCTAAAAAGGGTCAATTTGGGGTAAAAAATGGGGGCGGGGGTTCAGGGAATTTTAATAAATTTTCATGGGGTTTAAAACCTGTGTGCATAGTTTCTTAGGTGGAGGAAAACTATTTTCCAAACCATTCACCTTAACCTTGTTCCCCTACTCATGGGGTGCATCGTTTCACTTATATGGTGCATAGTTTAAAAAATCATGCACCCATAATTCAAATCCCCTCTATTTGAGGGTGCATGGTTTGGGGAGGGTGGTTACATGATTTGGAAAAACCATGCACCACCTCCTATGAATTCAAAATGGGGTGCACAGTTTCCTAGGGAAAACTACATGATTTTCCCTAACTGTGTGCCAACCATGCACAACCTCATATGTTTCCAAATTTCTCCAATTTCACCTGAACCCCCCCTAAAAAACCTAACCAAGGTATAACCAAAATAAGGGTAAAATAGTACAAGAAAATGAGCATGATGAGTCTATATAAAAGTAGATATCTTATAATCTCCCCACCATATAATAGCTCATCCTAAAGATGTACTCCTAAGATTCAATAATATTCTTTGGTAAAAAGATAGATCCACTGATCCCACATACCTGCTTACCTCTCCCATGTTTCCTCTTGAACATGTACTTGCTATCACAACACTCATACTATCAACATGGTCTTTCCCTGTAAAAATTTCTCACTATGATCCATAACATGAATCAGATGATCCTCAAAGGACGAACTATACTCAAGCTTAGCATCATCAACATCAATCACATGAGAAGGGTCAGAGTGATACTGCTGAAGTTGTGACACATGAAAAACATTATGAATAGCACAATACCTATATGGAAGAGCCAATTGTCACACTATAAATTCGATCCTATCCACAATCTCAAAAGGCCCAACAAACCTAGGTGACAACTTTCCCAACCTCCATATCCTATAGTGACCTAATCTAGTCGGCACCTGAAGGAATACATGGTCACCCACTATGAACTCAAGGGGTTGTTAATGTCGATCACCATAGGAATTCTGCCTACTCTAAGCAGTATCCATACATTTATGAATCATGTGAACCTTCTTTGATATATCCTACATGATATTCAGTCCCAATAACTCTGACTCACCTACCTATATCCAACATAGAGGTGATCTACATGGAATACCATAAGGTGACTCATATGGTGCAATCTGAATAGTTTCTTGATAATTGTTGTTATAGGAGAACTCAATGAGCGCTAATTTATACTCCAAAGACCCATCAAAGTCTAGGATGCACACCCATAGCATATCCTCTAGCACCTGAATACTATGTTCCAACCACCCATATTTCTTCATGTGGAAATCCATACTCATAAATACCTTGGTACCCAACACTTTAAGTAAGCCTTACCAGAAGCTTGAATTAAAGTTTGGTTCATAATCTAAAATAATACTATGAGGTACCCTATAAAAATAGACTATCCCACGAATGTACATCTCACCCAACTGGTCTATGATTAAAGTCTCTATATAGGAATGAAATGGGACACTTTCATTAATTAGTCCACAGTCACCCATATAACATCATTATTTTAAGGTATCCTCAGAAGATCTACCATGAAGTCCATGGTAATGTCATCCCACTTCAATTGTGAAATGGGAAATGGCTGTAGTATACCTCTAGATCATTGATTCTTGGCCTTAACCTGCTGGTAGGTGTAACATCATGTTATGAAACCTACAATATCCTTTTTCATGCCTAAACACCAATAAATTCAACTTAGTTAATGGTAAATTTTGTTCAAACAAGGATAAACCACCCCATTCAAGGCATGAAACTCATACATAGACTCCTCAATCATACAAATATGCACAACAACATGGTTTCATATTTAGATGATCTCTTCCTCATCTTAGTCCAATCAGAAGGTGAATCCCCACCTTCAAGTATTTCCCTCAAGGATAAACACTCAAAATCCTCATACTACCACTCCATGATCCAAATAAGAAGTTTGGACTCAACAGATAAGGATAAAAGGGTCATATTCTCATGGCCCTCTTGAACCTCAATATGAATCTCATCTAGAAAATTCATCATCTTCCACTAAAAACTAGACTCCTGAACTTCATGATTACGTGTTTCCCTACTCAAATAATTAGTAATACTATTTCCATTCCTAGGTGTATATGCTAGATAAAAGTCAAAAGACTTCATATAATCAACACATCAAAGATGCTAAAGATTCAAATCTCACCATTAAAAGATATTCATTAAGATTCAGTGGTTGATATATACAGTAAACATTTAATCCAACATATAATGCCACCTATACTTCAAGTCATAAACCATCATAACTAACTTGATATCATGCATAGGGTAATTAAATTCATGTTGCCTCAAATTCCATGACATATACACCACAATTCGATCTCCTTGCATCAACACGACACCAATTATGATTCTGAATGCATCACAAAACATGATATACTCCTCACCCAACTTGGGTAAGATCAAAATAAGTGCAGCATTCAAACATTTCTTCAATTACTAGATATAATTATCACATGCTCTAGACAATTAAAACTTAATTCCGTTCTTGGTCAAGCTTGAAAGTGGTGCTCCCAAATATGAATAGTCCTAGATAAACCTCTGATAATAACCCACCAATCCCAGAAATCTTTGAATATCAAAATAATTCTTGGATTAGTCCTAAGAAACCACTGACTACACCTTATCTAGGTCCATTGACACATCCTCCATAGAGATGATGTGACCCGCGAAATGTACCCTATCAATCCAGAATTTACACTTAGATAGATTGGTGTATAGCCGATGCTCTCTCAGTGTACTCAAGATGATGTCAAGATGTTGGGCATCATCTTCATGTGTCTTGAAGTACACCAAGATTTCATTTACAAAAAAACCAAAAACTAATATAGGTATGGGTGGAAGATTCAGTTTATCAAGACCATAAACACAACTAGAGAATTCATCAGCCCGAATGACATCACAATGAACTCATATTGGCCATACCTAATTTTGAAAGAAATCGGTGGTATATCACAAGGTTTAAATTTGAACCGATGATAACCTGATCTCAAGTCATTCCTAGAGAAAAAAAAACCTCCCAATTGGTCAAATAAATCATTGATATATGGAATAGGATACCGGTTCTTCACTATCATCTGGTTTAACTTCTAGTAATAAACACACAAACACAATTTTTCTTCATCCTTCTTAGAAAACAAAACCAAAGAACCCCAAGGGGACACACTCAGATGAATAAATCCCTAATCCATAAATTCTTTCAGTAGAGTATTAAGATCATGAAAATTTGTTGGTTCCATTTGATAATGTGGAATAGAAACTAGTTCATCTCTAATAATGAGTTCAATTATAAACTAAACATCCCTCCCACATGTCATCCATGAGAAGTCCTCAGGAAACACAACTTGGAACTGGTCCACTATAGGTAGAAATATATCATGATTTATACCAATGTTATCTAAAAAAGTACATGAAACCTGGGTAGTGATCTCTCCAAATTTTTGACATACTATCCCTAAACAACTTCCTGGATATCCCACTCCCCACAATTAAAATAAATGTTACCCTTAGAAGATGCAATGGTCACTCTCCTACAATAACAATTGATATGGTATTGATAAGATATTGTATAGTCCATACCCAAAATAAATTCAATGAATAACAAATCAAGTATATAAAGACCCCAACAGAAATAATACCCCCAAACTTGAGAGAACACCCCTTACACAAACCGATGTCCCTCGACCATACTCCCAATGGTGTGTTGATCGTCATAACCCCACTCACAAACTATATCGTCAAAATCCAACCATTCAAAAGTTTTACAAATATAAAACAATGATAGGATCTTTTATGAAATAAGGAACTAAAAAGTGTATAAGCTACAAGAATAGTACTTCTAACTAGGGATCGTCCAGCCTCTCTATCCACATGTGCAGGCTGAACTACATGAAACTATCCTTATCCTCTTCCCTATGATAAAATCTGAGTCCCCTAAGCTACACAACTCTACTGATATGGGTGATCTAACCTGATTCATGCTCAAATTTACCCAAGAGAATAAGGTAGGATGGTCCTTGTAGTTTAGCTTGGGTTGTCGAATCCTCAGAGACCTAAGAAGTAACCTACAGACACGTACATTCTATGGACTGTTTTTTGATATGAAGTGGCCAAATTGGGTTGATTTTAGATGGGTTTAAAGGAACTCTAAGAGAATTAAGTGAATTCAATTTAAAATAATGAGTTGATCCTAGGTTATTGCTTGGGGTGGATTGGACGTATTTCCTTTTCAATGATTTCAATTTCTTATATTTGAGATGAGTTCATTTAAGGAGATAAACCAACATCATCACTTACTGGTTTAATGCCTACACCCTTTAATACTAATCACCTATACACTTGAAGGATCAATGTTTTGAGCACTTCAAGGTAAAGGTTCGTATTAGCACTTGAAGCGTGGCCTTAAATTCAACAAGGATGATAGAGTTTAAAAATCATCAAATAAAAATCTCGATTAAAGAAGTGATTATACATTAATGGGGTGATAAATAACATCCAATCCATCCCCTTGATACTCCCTTGGATCAACCCATAAGTGGGTTATCCCTCCATTGATACCATGGTTTCAATGGAAGCGGAAAGTAGACTCATGAGGGAGGAAATGGAGAAGTAAAGAAAACAACAAAAATAAAATGATCACTCCACCGTTGTATGAATAATTTCACAAGGTTTGGTGTGAATAAATTCACACCTTGATCCAACGGTATAAAAGTGATATTAAGAACAACATAATAAGAGTAGAAGAAGAACTTTTATTAAGAAACTAAAGTGAATTGAACAACTTACATGTGAAAGACAAATTTGAGACAATAAAATTGCAGCATAACATTACAATTGAACAAAGCACCGAAAATCCTTCAATCCTCCAACACCACTGAATTAAATAGGCATTTTTGATCCCTTGGGTCGAGCATACAACAGTAAAAGTCTCCTTAATTAATTTTGGTAGGCCATAGGTGGGTGGAAAGTAAGGGAGAGTTGATTTTTCCACCCTTGACCCGAGGTGGCAGCCAGATTTCCTTCATCGAACAGACGCGCTTTGAAGTCCTTTTATATGGCCGAATAAGAGTGTTCCATAGAAAAATAAAATGGATATCCTGATGTCTTATAACCTCCTGTAAAATTTGGGCCCATTTGGAGTTGTGTATTCCGAGATATAATCAAATTAGTGGGCTGTTTTTCTGGGCCGCAGAATGGGGCCCAGAATTTTATCTCTAACTTGGGCTGCTTAAATGGACACCATGGAGGCCGAATTATCATTGGATCCTAAATAGGGATTTGTTCCTCTACATTTCTTCTAGAATACCACGAAATATGGGATTAATTGGGCCTGTATGTTTGGACCCACAGTCTTATCAGTGGGATGGTATCCAATCTGCCTTCTCCATAATTGTTTCTTTTCATCACCAAATATCTCCTTCATCCTTTATGAATCATCCATTGATACCTAAATGAAAAATATTTAAATTTAAGTGAAGATACATTTAATAAAATATAAAATTAAAATATGGATAATTACATTCCTTATAATTAGATTACTCATTGGGTACTTTAAATGATTTTAAAAAATGTACCACATAATAGTACATTTTAAGTAAGAATTACAATCATAATGTGAAATGATGTTCAAAGTGTAAAATGCACTAAAATGGTGTTTATGAATAATAAAGAACATGAATATTATGTATATTAAAAATTAATATTAGCCTCATTTAGTGGCTAATCACACCCCCCAACATGAGTTTTTCTAGTCCCGAGCAAAATATATCTCAAAAATATGAAATTCGAATTCCCTTTTCAAAAAACATTTTAATACATAATGATCACCAGAAAACCTTATACCAAACAATCATGAAACCCATAAAAATATTTTAATACAAGATAGTTTCATAAGCAGATCTCAATCCCAAGCCCATTCCTTTGTTCAAATTCATTGCCATATTTCAGCCAATATTAATTAAGTATGAGGATGTGTTGTGCATCACAATAGACATGGGGGTTCATATTTATTAAAGGGTGAAATGAAGGAAGCTCTAGGTGGAATAAAATTTCAATATTAAGATGAGTATTCAATTTATTTTTTGTATCATATATTTATTTTTGGTTTTTTTTTTCAATTTTTCCATGGTAATTGAAGTTGCACTCAAAAGAGTCAACCCCTGTAGCAAGACTTTGCCAATGATTCCCAGGATTAAAGACCTTAGGGCACCAAGTGAATCCCACATACTCAGGCATTATCTCGAGTTAACTCAGTCAAAAACAAATTCAAATTAACAAAAATAGAGATAAAATTACTAACTCTGGGCCAAACAACTATGGAGTCACGATCCCCAAGTGCCGAAAGCCACGCATTAGGTCATTTAATTACTCTAAGTGCAAATTTATTATTATTTTTATTTTTTTATTGAATACTCATACTAACACTAAAATGATCACCAAACCTATGCTATTTATTTGGGGGACCCCATGAACTCAAACTAATACTCCACTATCCAAAGGACGTGCATTGTGATCTTTTTTTTTATTTGGATGAAAATATAAATGATGAAATATCACATTGGACAGCCACACTTTCCAAAATCTATACTCATGAAATTATACAAGGATTAAAATTAGAATCAGGGCATTCTAAATTATTTGATATTCAGTTTCAAAGTTTTCAATGTGTAATATCATGTCCAAATTTAAAGGAAATTTTCCTTCTATTTACACTTTTTTTCTTTCAAATTATTCATTTTTTTGACACAAAAGCATTTTTTATTTTATCTCCCCCCCCAAATTAAAATAACACTGTCGCCAGTGTTTAAAGAAAAGAAAATTTAGAATGGGGTAGAGGTAGAGAATTAAAGTTCAAAAAGGAAATTGAAAATGAGGATCATGGAATGAAGTCACCTGGTGGTTGAAGTTGAAATTCTTGCTGCTCCAAATTAGTCCATTGATCTCTTGGGGGATGTAGGAACCTCCTTGATTGAACATGTATCACCCAAAATAGTACCTTAACCAAAAGAAGAACAAACCAGACAGAACAAACAACAAAACGACTTATTTAATTCCAAGTATCATCATTTTTATGGTTTTTCTTGTTTTTCTATTTTTTTTAAACCAAACTAATGATACATTGTCTTCTTTTAATTTTCTGGGTAAGGTATTACTCAGGGATCACACCACGTGACACAGATGAATACGATACTCCCCTTTCATACCCATCCATACTCATAATAGAAGAACAGGTCAATAGTCTTTTTTAATATAAAAATGATTAATTAATCCTATGTAAAATATAAATTTTATTAAAACAACAAAATGATAGGAAACTTGAAAACCATGTGTTGCCTCCCATGCAGAGCTTTTTTTTAATGTCGTTAGCCCGACATGGACCCTAAATATATCAATTTTTTCCTGGTTCATAGGTTGGCTCAGTTAACTCAACCTCTATTTCCTATTTATTGAATGATTCAATGAATGGTTTTAACCTTTGACCATTGACCTTGAAAATGTAACCACTTGTGGGATCTTGAATCTCTACTGCCCCATGGGGGTACACATGATGCACTATGAAAGGTCCTAACCATCTAGACCTTAACTTTCCCGGGTGTAAATGAAGTTTTGAACTATACAAGAGCACAAGTTTTCCCGGTTCAAAATGTCTGACCTTGATATTCCTAGATTGGTAGGCTTAAACTCTAGCTTTATTGATCCTTGAATTTTCATAATCCTCCATCCTTAATTCCTCCAGTTCATTGAGATCTAATTTCCCTTTTGTTCCGGCCAATGAGAGGTCATAATCCATTTTCTTAATTGCCAAAAAGGCCTTATGCTCAATTGCAATAGGTAAATGGCATGATTTTCCATAAACCAACCTATATGGTGACATTCCTAGGATGGTTTTAAATGCTGTACGATATGCCCAAAGAGCATCCAAGAGTTTCTCGGACCAATCTTTCCTAGAAGGATTGACAGTTTTCTCAATAATTTGTTTGATTTCACGATTGGCTAACTTAGCTTGACCATTGGTCTGTGGGTGGTAAGCAGTGGACACTTTGTGAGAAATTACATATTTTTCCATGAGTGATGAGAATGGACGATTGCAAAAATGAGTTCCACGATCACTAATGATAGCCCTAGGAATTCCAAATCTAGATAAGATGTTTTCCTTGAGAAATCTAATCACAGTTTGATGATCATTGGATTTTGTAGGAATGTCCTCAACCAATTTAGAGACATAATCGATAGCTAAGAGAATGTAAAGATATCCCCTAGAGTTTGGGAAGGGACCCATGAAATCAATTCCCCAACAGTCAAAGATTTCAACCACTAAGATGTGAGTGAGTGGAATTTGATTCCTTTTTGTGATGGACCCTACTTGTTGACACCTAGGACAACTTTGAAAAAATGTGTAGGAGTCCCTTGAGAGGGTGGGCCAGAAGAGACCGCATTGAAGAATCTTAGCAGATGTTTTCTTAGAGGAAAAGTGACCTCCACATGCCTCACTATGACAAAATTTAAGGATGGAATCTTGTTCAGATTCTGGGACACACCTCCTAATGACTTGGTCAGGGCAGAACTTATAGAGGTATAGATCATCAAACACATAGTGTCTAACATCAGAAAGGAATTTCCTTCGAGCTTGAGTCCATAAGAATTTTGGAATGACTCCTGTAACTAAGAAATTGGCTATGTCGGAATACCAAGGGCAGTCACTCACAGAGTATAGGTGTTCATCAGGAAATGAATCAGACACAGAAAGGTGATTTGAGTTGTATTTGAATTCCATCCTACAGAAGTGATCAGCTACAACATCTTCAACTCCCTTTTTATCCTTGATTGTGAGGTAAAATTCTTGTAAGAGAAGGACCCACCTAATCAGTCTAGCCTTAGCATCTTGTTTTTGGAAGAGGTATTTTAGTGCAGAATGGTTAGTGAACACAGTGATGGGTGATCCTAAGAGGTAGGACCTAAACTTCTCTAATGAAAAACACAATAGCAAGTAACTCCTTTTCAGTGGTGGTGTAGTTGATTTGGGCATCATTTAAGGATTTTCTTGCATAAGCAATGACATAAGGATTTTTATCACAACGTTTTCCTAAAACAGATCCTACAACAAAGTCACTGGCATCACACATAAGTTCGAAAGGAAGGTTCCAATTTGGAGATTTCATGATGGGGGGAGAGGTGAGAGAGGATTTGAGGGTTGAGAATGAACCCTCACATATTTTTGTCCAAACAAATGGAGCATCCTTTACTAGGAGAGCACAAAGGGGATGGGATATTGAACTAAAGTCCTTGATGAATCTTCTATAGAAACCAGCATGTCCTAAGAATGAACTTACTTACTTGACAGTTTTGGGTGATGGAAGGTGATGAATGATGTCAACCTTGGCTTTATCAACTTCAATCCCCCTACCTGAGACCAGATGGCCTAGAACTAGTCCCTCTTTAACCATGAAATGGAATTTTTCCCAGTTTAGGACTATATTCTTTTCTTCACATCTTGACAAGACTCTCTCTACATTCCTCATAAATCCCTCAAATGTATCCCCAAACACATAGAAGTCATCCATGAAGACCTCTAGAAAATCCCCTACCATGTCTGAGAAGATTCCCATCATGCACTGCTGGAAGGTTCCAGGGGCATTGCATAATCCGAAGGGCGTGCGTTTGAAGGAAAAGGTTCCAAATGGACATGTGAATGTAGTCTTCCCTTTATCCTTTAGGGAGACCTCAATTTGATTATACCCTGAGTACCCATCTAAGAAACAGTAGAAGGCATGACCTTCCACTCTCTCAAGGACTTGGTCAATGAATGGTAAGGGAAAATGGTCCTTCTTGGTGAATGAGTTTAGCTTCCTATAGTCAATGCAGACCCTCCATCCACTACTCACCCTTGTTGGAAGAATCTCTCCATCCTCATTTGTTATCACTGTGATTCTAGCCTTTTTTGGAACCACTTGAATTGGGCTCACCCACTCACTCTCAGCTATGGGATAGATGATACCAAATTTTAATAATTTCAGAAGTTCTTTCCTTACTACCTCCATGATATTAGGATTGAGTCGCCGTTGAGGTTGATGACATGGCTTTGAATCAGATTCTAGAACAATCCTATGAGTTCCGATAAGTGGGATAATCACAGGAATATTGGACAGGGTCCAACCAATGGCTTTCTTATGTTTCCTAAGGACATCTATAAGCATCCTCTCATGATTAGATTCAAGAGAAGAAGAAATGACAATATGATGTGTTTTATTGTCCCCTAGGAAAACATACTTGAGTGTAGCGGGAAGTTCCTTCAATTCAAGATCAGGTTAGTTCAGAATTTCAGCAGAATATTGGGACATTGGATCAAGTTCAATTTCTTTTTTTTATATTTTCAGATAGGATTGATTCCCCACATGTAGAAGTTTCAGCTACTAGATTGGCTTGATCAGATTTAGGGAAGGAAGTTTGATTGGTCTCCATGAAATTGGTTTCCTGAAAGGTTTCACTGATTTTTAGACCTAAGAATTCATCATAAGAGCAATTTGAAAATGATTCAAGCCAAGGAGATAAACTTCCTTCATATGAACAAAGGAAATCAATCTCATCCTGACTTAAACATTCATTAAATATTCCTTGATGTTACATGGATTCATTATCAATGCTTCCTATCATGTTTACTTCATGAATGTCCTCATCATCCCCTATTTGTGAGATTTCATTATAGATGTTCAAGTCTAGACTCATGTTCCCAAAGGTGATGGTCATGTTCCCATTTCGGACTCGGATAACAGAGTTGATTGTTGCAAGGAAAGGATGACCAATGATGATTGGGGTTTGTTCTTTATTTTCTAAGTTTGGATGGTTGTCAAGGACAATAAAGTCAGCAGGGTAGATGAAGTTTTTAACCTTTACTAGAACTTCCTTTAAAATCCCCTTTGGAACCCTAATGCTATGATCAGCAAGTTGAAGTGTGACAAATGTGTGTTGGAGTTCTTCTAGTCCTAACCGGTAGTACACAACATAAGGTATGAGATTGACACTAGCACATAGATCACACAAGGCCTTGAAAACTTTTCTTTCTCCTAGTTCAACATTGATTTAAGGGAAACCTGGGTCTTTCAACTTAGGAGGAATGGTCCCTTGAATGGTGGTACTCACATTAGCAGCCAAAAGGACTTGGTTTTTATGTGAAAATTTTATTTTAAAAGTGCACAAGTCCTTAAGGTACTTTGAGTAGGAAGGTATGGTTTGGATATAATCGAGAAGGGGAATGTTCAACTTGACTTGTGAGAATATTTCCCTCAATGTTTCACTCAGTTCAGGCTTGGGTTTCCCCCACATGCGTTGAGGAAATGGTGCAGGTTGTGGGGTTGTTTGTTGAAGAGTTGTTTCTTTCACATTATTATCAGTTTCCTCAGTTTGATCTTGTGGTTCATTTGAATTTTCATCCAAGTTTGAATCTTCAGGTGGGTTCTGAATTAGTTTTTCAGGTTTCTCAATTGATTTCCCACTTCTTAAAATAGTCACAACCTTTAGTTGTTCATGAGTTGTTTGAGAACAACTTGAATCTCCCCTTGAAGTTGAGGATGGCACCACCTGAGTAGGCATGGGTGCCTTTCCAGTTTTGATGGTTTGAAGTTCTTGTTTAAGGGAAGAGACTTCTGAGTTTATCCTTTCCATTTTTTTCATAGTTGTTCTAGTAGGCTTTGTGGAACAGTTTGGGTGGGTGATTGAGTAGGTTGGTTTATCCTAGGGGGATATTTTGGAGGTGGAATGGTTTGTTGAAAATGGACCGGTGGCTGTTGGTATTGGATAGGTTGGGTTTGGAACTGGTTATGGGTTTGGTAGTTCTGATGGGGGTAAGGATTTTGTCCCTGTGGTTGGCTAGGTTGTTGGTTATCTTTCCAGTGGAAGTCTGGGAGGTCGTTATACCTTGGATTGAAGTTGTTTTGGTATTGAGGCTTTTGAAAGTTCAAGGCATTTACTTCCACTGGGGGTCCTCCTAAAAGAACATCCTTGATGTATGGAATGGTTTGGAAGTTGTCCATCTTATGGTCATGTTTTTCACAAATTGTGCAAATAGGGTCAATAGTTTGGATTTCATGGACTTTCCTAAGGTCTATCTCTTCAACCTTCCTATAGAGTGCTATGAGTTTTGCCCTAAGGATTTCCTCTTCTCTAAGTGTATGAATTCCAGTAGTTATTTGTGGCTTTTCAAAATAAGGTGAAGTTCCTCATGTTTGGTTTTGTTCAGAAAGGCTTTCTAGATACTCGTAAGCATCCTTTGGGGCTTTGTTTTTAAAGGTTCCATTACACATCATGTCAATGAATTGTTTATTCCCTCGACCCAACCCTTCATATAAAATTCTCACTTGTTCAGGTATAGAAAAACCATAGCGTGGAACCATGTTTAGAGTTTCTTTGAACCTCTCCCATGTTTCATAGAATGACTCTCCCTCTTTTTCAAAAATGTTTTGGATACTCTTTTTAAGTGAAATTGTTTTGTGGTGGGGAAAATATTTTTTTGTAGAATTCTATTTGTAGTTGGTACCAAGAGTTGATGGATGATGGTCTCAAATTGTTTAGCCAATTTTTAGATTGATCCTTTAAATAAAAAGGAAATAGCCTCATCTTAGCTGATTCTAGTTGATGTGGGGGACATATGGTTTCTACAATGTCATTGAACTCCTTAATGTGAAGGTAGGGCATCTCAGACTCCATTCCATGGAATGTGGGAAGATGGTTCCAGACATGAGGTTTAAATATGTAGTTGGCATATACTAGGTAATTTCATCTAATGCATAAGGGGGCATTGGTCCAAGAAGGTGTGAGGTAGTCATTCATGGTTTGATCGACAACATTCCCCAAGTTTGGGGCTGCATCATTTGGGTTTCCATTTTGGTTCCCACTCGGGTTTATGAGTTGGTTTCTTTGAAGACCTTCAATTGAAATGGGATCAATTTTTGACTCGGGGGTGTTAGGAATATTATGATCTAATGGAAAGAGTTCCCTTGGTGTACTTGACTCCCCAACCCCAGGACTATCCACCCTAACTAGATGGTTCGATTGATCACGGGTGCAGGCGGACATGCACCAAAAGAAAAAAAAACGAGAAAGAGACAAGATAAGAGAATTTGGATGAGAAAAGAAGAAATGGGGGAGAATAGAATGGGTGTTTAGATGACTTACTTGGGTCCCTAGAAACGATGCCAAAATTTGATTCTCGCTCAAATTTACCCAAGAGAATAAGGTAGGACGGTCCTTGTAGTTTAGCTTGGGTTGTCGAATCCTCAGAGACCTCAGAAGTAACCTATAGACACGTACATTATATAGACTGTTTTTGGCTATGAAGTGGCCAACTTGGGTTTATTTTAGATGGGTTTAAAGGAAATCTAAGAGACTTAAGTGAATTAAATTTAAAATAATGAGTTGATCCTAGGTTATTTCTCGGGGTGGATTGGACGTATTTCCTTTTCAATGATTTTAATTTCTTATATTTGAGATGTGTTCATTTAAGGAGATAAAACAACATCATCACTTACTGGTTTAATGCCTACACCATTTAATACTAATCAACTATACACTTGAAGGATCAATGTTTTGAGCACTTCAAGATAAAGGTTCGTATTAGCACTTGAAGTGTGTGGCCTTAAATTCAACAAGGATGATGGAGTTTAAAAATCATCAAATAGAAATCTCGATTAAAGAAGTGATTATACATTAATGAGGTGATAAATAACATCCAATACAGCCCCTTTATACTCCCTTGGATCAACCCATAAGTGGGTTAGCCCTCCACTGATCCCATGGTTTCAATGGAAGCGGAAAGTAGTGTAAAGACCCGTAAAATTCAAGGGAAATTTTTTCTTAATTTTCTTTGGAATTTTACAAGAGCGCGGTTTCTGACGGCACCTGATTCCGAGGTCCGGAGTGCCCGGAATTAATTTCCGAAGTTTGGCTCGGGTACGTTCAGTAAAAGAACGAGCGAGATTTCCTAACTTTTGATCCGGTGCTCGGAATTGAAATCCGAGGACACCGATGAACTCGTAGCTCCGATATTCGCTTAAGGAGACCTTTCCCGAAATTGCGTTTGCCTAGGAGGAGATGTTTAATTTTCTGGATGAAATGAAGAGTAAAATAAATTTGTTATACAATATTTATTTTATTTATTTTCTTAAGTGGTTATATCCTAAGTGTGGAAGTTGGGGTGGAATCACAAGTTCCTAACTAACCAAGTGAGGATTAAGGTGAGGTGGGGCCCACACGAGCCTCAACCCTTCACCTTCCCCTTAACTCTCTTCTACCCCCTTAAACTCCCTTGCACTTAATGTGCCAAAACCCCTCAAATTCCCTAACTCCCCTCTCTCCCTCTTAAAGGCTTGACAACTTAACTTTTAATTAATTATACAACTCATGTATAATTAATAAGTGAGTTTAATTTTGAGTTTTTGAAATTCAAACTCTTGAATTCCAAAGGTTGGGTTGTGTTAATAAATTAAGTGTAAGCTTGATTTATTTTTGGGTTAGTTCCTTTGTTACTTGAGAGGATTGGGAGAATCGTTGAGAGACTTGAAGATCTTCTTCGTCTTCGACGAAGAACGTGAAGAACGGTTCTTCTCCGACAAAGAACATCGATCCCACGACCATCGAGACTCGGCGTCCCGGATTCTTCCGTCTTCATCTTCCTCCTCGACAAGGGAGAATTCGCCGACCGTGGTAATCATCGCCAACGACAACGTACCTCTCTTCTTCGTCTTAAGCGACAAGTGAAGAGACGTCGTTCCCTCCTCGGACGCACCCCGACGTCCACGGAATCTACGTCCGACGCCGCGACGCCTTCCTCCGCGATAACCGACGTGTGACGTCAATTTTCAAGGTAGGGGGTTTGTCCTTTTTAAATTACGTGTTTTCATTCCCTCGAACAAGAATGAATAATCCGTTGGGCGTAGTTCCAAATTTTATTAAAAATTGTGAAACATTCATTGTTGTGTTTATACGATTGGCCAACTGATATCGTTATAACGGGAGGAGACCGGACCGCACGAACACGGCCGATTCTCCCCCCCCTTCTATTCTTTCGTGTTAATTTAGCGGAGACAGCGCGGTGTCGTCGCAACCGCGCAGGAACAAAAGAATTAATTGCCGGAGCGAGCTGCGACGAAGAAACGCGGTGCCGACGCACCGCGTCGTTGTTTACGAAAGAGACCGCGGCCGGAGACGGGCCGCGGCGGAACAAGGAGGCGACCGGCGGCCAGCCGGGCCGCCGGCGCCGGAGATCATGAAGGGCCGCGGCGGAGCAGCCAGAAGGCGGTCGGTCGCGCCGGCCGCCGGTTTGGTTAGGAGGCGGGACCCGCGGGTCCCGCGTGAGAAAGAAACGGCCGGCCTTAGGCCGGACGAGATCCGAAAAAAGGGGGGGTTTACCCCCCCCCCCCCCCCCCCCCCCGCGTGCGGCACATGCGCGGCCCCCTGGCCGCGCCGCCGCTGGCCGGACCGCTGGCCGGGCCGGGTCCAGCGGACCGGGTCGGTCCGACCCGGTTCGGGTCGGATCCGGGTCGGGTCGACCCGGTTCGGGTCAGACCAGGGGGGTCGGGCCGGGTCGGCCCGGACCCGGACCCCCCGTTTTCGAGACGACTTCGGTCTTTTGGCCATAACTTGAGCCACGGACCTCCGATCGATGAACCGTCTGCGGCAACGCGATCCTTGGATCGAGACGGTCGTTTCGGTATACTATACTCAAGGCGCACCTTCTTTTTCGGGAGCCTACGTGGTTAAAACTCCGTAGTTAAGCGTGCTTGGCTTAGAGTAGTGATCAGGATGGGTGACCTCCTGGGAAGTTTCCCAGGGTGGGTGTGAGACGGAAAGGCTGATATCTTTCAGACTGGACGTCCGATTGACGAACCGTCAGCGGCGATGCGATCCTTGGATCGAGACGGTCGTTTCGGTTTATCGCACTCAAGGTTTCGGATTACTTTGAGTTCGGCCGGGTTGGTTCGTTCACGAAACCAACCGGGCCTTCTGAGCGGAAACGCTCATATCTTGAGCTACGGACGTCCGATCGACGTGCCGTCAGCTTTTTTGTGTTCCTCTTAGTGAGACGGATCTTTTGGCATACTCCGTCCGAGGTTTGGACGCAGGTGGAGTACGGTCGGGTTGGTTTTGCCTTAAAAACCAACCGGGCCCCGGGGACGAAAATGCCAATAACTCTCAGACCGGGCGTCCGATCGACGCGCCGTCTGTTGCGTTGAGTTCCTGTTGACGATACGGAACTTTTGGATACATCAACTCTGGAATTTGTGACAGTTGATGTATCAGCCTCTCGGCTCATGGAGCGGACCCTCCGAACGAGCTTGCTGTGTGCGGGAACCCTAGTGCTGGCTGCGACTGTTACTGTGACTACTACTGCTACTACTGCTACTGTGACTGCGACGACGACAGTACAGAGATTCTGTGTGGATTCGACGACGACGACTACAGCACTCAGCGATCCTACGTGGATCAGTGCTACAGGTTCTGTGTGGGCCCGATCCTGTGTGGATTCGACGACGACGACTTCAGCACTCAGCGATCCTACGTGGATCAGTGCTACAGGTCCTGTGTGGGCCCGATCCTGTGTGGGTCCGATCCTGTGTGGGTCCTTGCGCTCAGCGGTCCTGTGTGAACCAGCGCCTACAGGTCCTATGTGGGCCTGATCCTGTGTGGGTCTTTGCAGGGGTTAGTTACCTATCAATCCTTCGTGGGTCCGACGACTTAGATGGATCAGAGATCATCTTTATCGTCCTTGAAGAAGTATTCATGTGTGAGCTGAATCCTGTTGCTTTCCTGTGTGGATTGTGTTGTGCAATCCTGTGTGGATTACGTTTTGCTTTCCTGTGTGGAATACGTATACTTTCCTGTGTGGACTGAGTTGTACTTGGGCTCGGAGGTTGGAGCGTATTTGAATTGGTGACTTAGGTATATGTATGGGCATATACCTAAGCAGTGTCGGTTGTTACTTCGTGATTGTACCTTCCTTTGTGGTTTATCCTTTGTGGATTTTTGGAGACCTTCAGGGGTCTCGGGGTCCCTACTGAGTAGCTTATACTCACCCCTGCACGGGTTTTGCCCGCACTACGTTGTGTTGGTTGCAGACGACGGACAACGTTGACCTTAGCTGAGGCTTGCAGAGCGGGACGGTACCCGGAGGTGGACCACTGGGCGGAACGTGCTCGGAGCGGACGGCGGGACCCGTGGAGCAGAGGAGCTATCTGTACCCACCCTTCAGGTGGGATTTCCAGTGGACAGCTCAGTGTAGCGGCTTTTACCTTTCCGTTGTTGTTTTCCCTTTCGAGTTGTACTTTACTTTCAGTTTGGGTTTGTATACTGGCCCATTTACTTTTCTGCACTTTCAGTTGTACTCTGCTTTTGCTTAGTGTTTACTTTCTGCTTGCTTACTCTGTGGTGTTTGTTTACTTTACAAAGGCAATGCATTCCCTTTTTACCGGGATTTACGCCTTGGTGCTAGTCGCCAGCCCCTGGCCTATGGAAGGCGGGCTTGGGGTAGTCACGGCACGAACCCCGAGGGCGGGTCGTGACAAATTGGTATCAGAGGAGTTCGGTTCTACCGCGAACTCTGATCTTTTCTATGTGAAGCAATAATGTTTAGTGTATTGAGTGTGGTTATCAGTCCAGGGAGTCCAGTGTTGGTGCGGCGGCCGACGTATCCGTACACCAGGACCCTGACTTCTGATTTCCGACTTAATGCACAAAAACATTGATTGCGTGTGTGTTTCAAAGTTTTCTTTGTGATTTCTTTGTGTCAGCTCACCAGGTATACTGTTTGACCGTGGCGCACCTGTTTCCTATTCAGGATGGCCCCACGACGGCAGCCAGCTAGGGTTCCGAGAGTCGAGTGTGACGACAGCCCACCGAGCGACGAGGCTTCGGTGCAGGGCCCTTTGTCAGCAGTGGCACCGGCGGTAGCTCTGCCTGCCGAGCCACCGATACTTCCAGCGCCAGCCGCTGACGATGCACGTCGCCTCAGCGCACTGCATGAGTTTCAGCGCCAGCGACCGCCCAGGTTTCGCGGGGAGACGGATCCCCAGGAAGCAGAGGACTGGCTGGAGGCAGTGGTACGAGTGTTTAGGCTAGTGAGGACACCAGCAGACCTCATGGTGATCCTCGCTGCGAGCCTACTACACGCAACAGCTGGACGATAGTGGAGCTTGATGCTCCAGGTGCACGATGAGGCATCTTACTATGGACGGACTTTGAGAGCCTCTTCCGCTCGGAGTTCGTCCCAGCCACCCTTCGTGCGGTGTGCATCCAGGAGCTTCTTCAGCTGCGGCAGGGCAGCATGACGGTCGCTCAGTACTCGGCGAGATTCACCGACCTTTCTCGGTACTCGACAGACATGGTACGAGACCCCTTCTTCCGGGCCCGGACCTTCGAGCAGGGATTGAGACACGAGATCAGGGCATCACTGATCTCCCTCAGCATCCCGACCCAGGCAGGAGTGCTGGATCAGGCCCTTCTGATCGAGAGCTTCCTTGCTGAGTCTACACCAGCACAGCGACCCACCGCAGGGCGGCACGTGGCAGAGTCATCTACAGCAGGCAGTCGACGGATGACTCAGGGGTCCAGGCAGACCAGACCTTCAGGCAGACGACCTCAGGGCACTGGCTCAGCAGTGCAGGGCACACAGCGCGGAGCCAGTCTTTCGAGTGGAAGACAGTGCTATGCATGCGGCGGACAAGGCCACATGGCTCGTGACTGCCCGACCCGCCATGCAGAGGAGCAGCAGACGGTTGAGGAACCACCTAGGCAGAGGCAGAGGTTCGACCGTGGCGGTCCGCAGGGAGGAGGCGGACGAGGCAGAGGAGCTGGCCGAGCAGCAGGTGGTGGGCGACGCTTTGAGGCTCTGCCACCACCACCACCAGGAGGTCCGCCACGACCACAGGGAGTAGGTGAACATGCGAGAGCTCAGCTTCAGGCAGCCGAGGCCTTCGATCATGGAGCTCTGGGAGCCGATGGACAGGAGCAGAACTAGTGGATACATCCTTTGTACTTCTGGTTCCTTGATGCTTTTGTGTAGCGTCTTGTATTATGAGCTGCAATAATAAAAGACGCATACCTTTGTGATATTTTCGTTCCTGTCCTCTTTCATGATGTTACTAAGAGGTTCCAGTTTTGGCTGTTGACTTGACCCTCACTTGTGAGACATCTACTGGAGGAGACCCAGTTACCACACACTGATGCCGACAGTGTGACTCAACCCTTGGAGGCGAGAGTAACGGTTGAATCTCTTAGTAGTAGCGTCGAGGCCTTACGACGTCATCTTTGGTATGGATTAGTATCATCCATGTTAAGATTGACTGTTTTAGGCAAAGAATGTGGTTCATCCAGGGGATGAGACCAGATTTCTCTTATCGGCAAAGAAGAAATCTTTCAGCTCCTGTGGGACCTAAGATGGTCCAGGTCATCCAGGGGCGGATGAGTACAGCTCAGAGCCGGTAGAAGTCTTATGATAACAGGAAGCGGAGGCCACTGGAGTTCGAGGGTGGCGACCACGTCTTCTTGCGGGTCTCACCTCGACGTGGTATTCGGAGATTTGGCCGAGGCGGCAAGTTATCTCCGCACTTCATCGGACCCTTCAAGGTCCTCAGCAGGATTGGTGAGGTGGCTTATCGCCTGGCTCTACCACCTCAGTTGCACCGGGTGCACGATGTCTTCCACGTGTCTCAGCTGAGGAGATACGTGCACGACCCGACGCACATCATTGACCATGGGGAGCTTGACGTTGACGATGGGGCGACTTTTACGGAGGTCCCGGTGGAGATAGAGGATCGACAGGAGCGGGTCCTACGTGGGCGATCGATTCCTCTTGTGCGCATCAGATGGCAGCACGGGAACCTCCAGGAAAGCACATGGGAGCGGGAGGCTCAGATGCGTGCTCAGTACCCTCATTTGTTTCCCTAGTTTTGATGTATCTTTACGGGGACGTAAAGCCCTGAGGTGGGAGTAATGTAAAGACCCGTAAAATTCAAGGGAAATTTTTTCTTAATTTTCTTTGGAATTTTACAAGAGCGCGGTTTCTGACGGCACCTGATTCCGAGGTCCGGAGTGCCCGGAATTAATTTCGGAAGTTTGGCTCGGGTACGTTCAGTAAAAGAACGAGCGGGATTTCCTAACTTTTGATCCGGTGCTCGGAATTGAAATCCGAGGACACCGATGAACTCGTAGCGCCGATATTCGCTTAAGGAGACCTTTCCCGAAATTGCGTTTGCCTAGGAGGAGATGTTTAATTTTCTGGATGAAATGAAGAGTAAAATAAATTTGTTATACAATATTTATTTTATTTATCTTCTTAAGTGGTTATATCCTAAGTGTGGAAGTTGGGGTGGAATCACAAGTTCCTAACTAACCAAGTGAGGATTAAGGTGAGGTGGGGCCCACACGAGCCTCAACCCTTCACCTTCCCCTTAACTCTCTTCTACCCCCTTAAAATCCCTTGCACTTAATGTGCCAAAACCCCTCAAATTCCCTAACTCCCCTCTCTCCCTCTTAAAGGCTTGACAACTTAACTTTTAATTAATTATACAACTCATGTATAATTAATAAGTGAGTTTAATTTTGAGTTTTTGAAATTCAAACTCTTGAATTCCAAAGGTTGGGTTGTGTTAATAAATTAAGTGTAAGCTTGATTTATTTTTGGGTTAGTTCCTTTGTTACTTGAGAGGATTGGGAGAATCGTTGAGAGACTTGAAGATCTTCTTCGTCTTCGACGAAGAACGTGAAGAACGGTTCTTCTCCGACAAAGAACATCGATCCCACGACCATCGAGACTCGGCGTCCCGGATTCTTCCGTCTTCATCTTCCTCCTCGACAAGGGAGAATTCGCCGACCGTGGTAATCATCGCCAACGACAACGTACCTCTCTTCTTCGTCTTAAGCGACAAGTGAAGAGACGTCGTTCCCTCCTCGGACGCACCCCGACGTCCACGGAATCTACGTCCGACGCCGCGACGCCTTCCTCCGCGATAACCGACGTGTGACGTCAATTTTCAAGGTAGGGGGTTTGTCCTTTTTAAATTACGTGTTTTCATTCCCTCGAACAAGAATGAATAATCCGTTGGGCGTAGTTCCAAATTTTATTAAAAATTGTGAAACATTCATTGTTGTGTTTATACGATTGGCCAACTGATATCTTTATAACGGGAGGAGACCGGACCGCACGAACACGGCCGATTCTCCTCCCCCTTCTATTCTTTTGTGTTAATTTAGCGGAGACAACGCGGTGTCGTCGCAACCGCGCAGGAACAAAAGAATTAATGGCCGGAGCGAGCTGCGACGAAGAAACGCGGTGCCGACGCACCGCGTCGTTGTTTACGAAAGAGACCGCGGCCGGAGACGGGCCGCGGCGGAACAAGGAGGCGACCGGCGGCCAGCCGGGCCGCCGGCGCCGGAGATCATGAAGGGCCGCGGCGGAGCAGCCAGAAGGCGGTCGGTCGCGCCGGCCGCCGGTTTGGTTAGGAGGCGGGACCCGCGGGTCCCGCGTGAGAAAGAAACGGCCGGCCTTAGGCCGGCCGAGATCCGAAAAAAGGGGGGGTTTACCCCCCCCCCCCCCCCCCCCCCCCCCCCCCCCCCCGCGTGCGGCACATGCGCGGCCCCCTGGCCGCGCCGCCGCTGGCCGGGCCGCCTCCGGCCGGGCCGGGTCCAGCGGACCGGGTCGGTCCGACCCGGTTCGGGTCGGATCCGGGTCGGGTCGACCCGGTTCGGGTCAGACCAGGGGGGTCGGGCCGGGTCGGCCCGGACCCGGACCCCCCGTTTTCGAGACGACTTCGGTCTTTTGGTCATAACTTGAGCCACGGACCTCCGATCGATGAACCGTCTGCGGCAACGCGATCCTTGGATCGAGACGGTCGTTTCGGTATACTATACTCAAGGCGCACCTTCTTTTTCGGGAGCCTACGTGGTTAAAACTCCGTAGTTAAGCGTGCTTGGCTTAGAGTAGTGATCAGGATGGGTGACCTCCTGGGAAGTTTCCCAGGGTGGGTGTGAGACGGAAAGGCTGATATCTTTCAGACTGGACGTCCGATTGACGAACCGTCAGCGGCGATGCGATCCTTGGATCGAGACGGTCGTTTCGGTTTATCGCACTCAAGGTTTCGGATTACTTTGAGTTCGGCCGGGTTGGTTCGTTCACGAAACCAACCGGGCCTTCTGAGCGGAAACGCTCATATCTTGAGCTACGGACGTCCGATCGACGTGCCGTCAGCTTTTTTGTGTTCCTCTTAGTGAGACGGATCTTTTGGCATACTCCGTCCGAGGTTTGGATGCAGGTGGAGTACGGTCGGGTTGGTTTTGCCTTAAAAACCAACCGGGCCCCGGGGACGAAAATGCCAATAACTCTCAGACCGGGCGTCCGATCGACGCGCCGTCTGTTGCGTTGAGTTCCTGTTGACGATACGGAACTTTTGGATACATCAACTCTGGAATTTGTGACAGTTGATGTATCAGCCTCTCGGCTCGTGGAGCGGACCCTCCGAACGAGCTTGCTGTGTGCGGGAACCCTAGTGCTGGCTGCGACTGTTACTGTGACTACTACTGCTACTACTGCTACTGTGACTGCGACGACGACAGTACAGAGATTCTGTGTGGATTCGACGACGACGACTACAGCACTCAGCGATCCTACGTGGATCAGTGCTACAGGTTCTGTGTGGGCCCGATCCTGTGTGGATTCGACGACGACGACTTCAGCACTCAGCGATCCTACGTGGATCAGTGCTACAGGTCCTGTGTGGGCCCGATCCTGTGTGGGTCCGATCCTGTGTGGGTCCTTGCGCTCCGCGGTCCTGTGTGAACCAACGCCTACAGGTCCTATGTGGGCCTGATCCTATGTGGGTCTTTGCGGGGGTTAGTTACCTATCAATCCTTCGTGGGTCCGACGACTTAGATGGATCAGAGATCATCTTTATCGTCCTTGAAGAAGTATTCATGTGTGAGCTGAATCCTGTTGCTTTCCTGTGTGGATTGTGTTGTGCAATCCTGTGTGGATTACATTTTTCTTTCCTGTGTGGAATACGTATACTTTCCTGTGTGGACTGAGTTGTACTTGGGCTCGGAGGTTGGAGCGTATTTGAATTGGTGACTTAGGTATATGTATGGGCATATACCTAAGCAGTGTCGGTTGTTACTTCGTGATTGTACCTTCCTTTGTGGTTTATCCTTTGTGGATTTTTGGAGACCTTCAGGGGTCTCGGGGTCCCTACTGAGTAGCTTATACTCACCCCTGCACGGGTTTTGCCCGCACTACGTTGTGTTGGTTGCAGACGACGGACAGCGTTGACCTTAGCTGAGGCTTGCAGAGCGGGACGGTACCCGGAGGTGGACCACTGGGCGGAACGTGCTCGGAGCGGACGGCGGGACCCGTGGAGCAGAGGAGCTATCTGTACCCACCCTTCAGGTGGGATTTCCAGTGGACAGCTCAGTGTAGCGGCTTTTACCTTTCAGTTGTTGTTTTCCCTTTCGAGTTGTACTTTACTTTCAGTTTGGGTTTGTATACTGGCCCATTTACTTTTCTGCACTTTCAGTTGTACTCTGCTTTTGCTTAGTGTTTACTTTCTGCTTTCTTACTCTGTGGTGTTTGTTTACTTTACAAAGGCAATGCCTTCCCTTTTTACCGGGATTTACGCATTGGTGCTAGTCGCCAGCCCCTGGCCTATGGAAGGCGGGCTTGGGGTAGTCACGGCACGAACCCCGAGGGCGGGTCGTGACAAATTGGTATCAGAGGAGTTCGGTTCTACCGCGAACTCTAATCTTTTCTATGTGAAGCAATAATGTTTAGTGTATTGAGTGTGGTTATCAGTCCAGGGAGTCCAGTGTTGGTGCGGCGGCCGACGTATCCGTACACCAGGACCCTGACTTCTGATTTCCGACTTAATGCACAAAAACATTGATTGCGTGTGTGTTTCAAAGTTTTCTTTGTGATTTCTTTGTGTCAGCTCACCAGGTATACTGTTTGACCGTGGCGCACCTGTTTCCTATTCAGGATGGCCCCACGACGGCAGCCAGCTAGGGTTCTGAGAGTCGAGTGTGACGACAGCCCACCGAGCGACGAGGCTTCGGTGCAGGGCCCTTTGTCAGCAGTGGCACCGGCGGTAGCTCTGCCTGCCGAGCCACCGATACTTCCAGCGCCAGCCGCTGACGATGCACGTCGCCTCAGCGCACTGCATGAGTTTCAGCGCCAGCGACCGCCCAGGTTTCGCAGGGAGACGGATCCCCAGGAAGCAGAGGACTGGCTGGAGGCAGTGGTACGAGTGTTTAGGCTAGTGAGGACACCAGCAGACCTCATGGTGATCCTCGCTGCGAGCCTACTACACGCAGCAGCTGGACGATAGTGGAGCTTGATGCTCCAGGTGCACGATGAGGCATCTTACTATGGATGGACTTTGAGAGCCTCTTCCGCTCGGAGTTCGTCCCCACCACCCTTCGTGCGGTGTGCATCCAGGAGCTTCTTCAGCTGCGGCAGGGCAGCATGACGGTCGCTCAGTACTCGGCGAGATTCACCGACCTTTCTCGGTACTCGACAAACATGGTACGAGACCCCTTCTTCCGGGCCCGGACCTTCGAGCAGGGATTGAGACACGAGATCAGGGCATCACTGATCTCCCTCAGCATCCCGACCCAGGCAGGAGTGCTGGATCAGGCCCTTCTGATCGAGAGCTTCCTTGCTGAGTCTACACCAGCACAGCGACCCACCGCAGGGCGGCACGTGGCAGAGTCATCTACAGCAGGCAGTCGACGGATGACTCAGGGGTCCAGGCAGACCAGACCTTCAGGCAGACGACCTCAGGGCACTGGCTCAGCAGTGCAGGGCACACAGCGCGGAGCCAGTCTTTCGAGTGGAAGACAGTGCTATGCATGCGGCGGACAAGGCCACATGGCTCGTGACTGCCCGACCCGCCATGCAGAGGAGCAGCAGACGGTTGAGGAACCACCTAGGCAGAGGCAGAGGTTCGACCGTGGCGGTCCGCAGGGAGGAGGCGGACGAGGCAGAGGAGCTGGCCGAGCAGCAGGTGGTGGGCGACGCTTTGAGGCTCTGCCACCACCACCACCAGGAGGTCCGCCACGACCACAGGGAGTAGGTGAACATGCGAGAGCTCAGCTTCAGGCAGCCGAGGCCTTCGATCATGGAGCTCTGGGAGCCGATGGACAGGAGCAGAACTAGTGGATACATCCTTTGTACTTCTGGTTCCTTGATGCTTTTGTGTAGCGTCTTGTATTATGAGCTGCAATAATAAAAGACGCATACCTTTGTGATATTTTCGTTCATGTCCTCTTTCATGATGTTACTAAGAGGTTCCAGTTTTGGCTGTTGACTTGACCCTCACTTGTGAGACATCTACTGGAGGAGACCCAGTTACCACACACTGATGCCGACAGTGTGACTCAACCCTTGGAGGCGAGAGTAACGGTTGAATCTCTTAGTAGTAGCGTCGAGGCCTTACGACGTCATCTTTGGTATGGATTAGTATCATCCATGTTAAGATTGACTGTTTTAGGCAAAGAATGTGGTTCATCCAGGGGATGAGACCAGATTTCTCTTATCGGCAAAGAAGAAATCTTGCCGCTCCTGTGGGACCTAAGATGGTCCAGGTCATCCAGGGGCGGATGAGTACAGCTCAGAGCCGGTAGAAGTCTTATGCTAACAGGAAGCGGAGGCCACTGGAGTTCGAGGGTGGCGACCACGTCTTCTTGCGAGTCTCACCTCGACGTGGTATTCGGAGATTTGGCCGAGGTGGCAAGTTATCTCCGCACTTCATCGGACCCTTCAAGGTCCTCAGCAGGATTGGTGAGGTGGCTTATCGCCTGGCTCTACCACCTCAGTTGCACAGGGTGCACGATGTCTTCCACGTGTCTCAGCTGAGGAGATACGTGCACGACCCGACGCACATCATTGACCATGGGGAGCTTGACGTTGACGATGGGGCGACTTTTACGGAGGTCCCGGTGGAGATAGAGGATCGACAGGAGCGGGTCCTACGTGGGCGATCGATTCCTCTTGTGCGCATCAGATGGCAGCACGGGAACCTCCAGGAAAGCACATGGGAGCGGGAGGCTCAGATGCGTGCTCAGTACCCTCATTTGTTTCCCTAGTTTTGATGTATCTTTACGGGGACGTAAAGCCCTGAGGTGGGAGTAATGTAAAGACCCGTAAAATTCAAGGGAAATTTTTTCTTAATTTTCTTTGGAATTTTACAAGAGCGCGGTTTCTGACGGCACCTGATTCCGAGGTCCGGAGTGCCCGGAATTAATTTCGGAAGTTTGGCTCGGGTACGTTCAGTAAAAGAACGAGCGAGATTTCCTAACTTTTGATCCGGTGCTCGGAATTGAAATCCGAGGACACCGATGAACTCGTAGCGCCGATATTCGCTTAAGGAGACCTTTCCCGAAATTGCGTTTGCCTAGGAGGAGATGTTTAATTTTCTGGATGAAATGAAGAGTAAAATAAATTTGTTATACAATATTTATTTTATTTATCTTCTTAAGTGGTTATATCCTAAGTGTGGAAGTTGGGGTGGAATCACAAGTTCCTAACTAACCAAGTGAGGATTAAGGTGAGGTGGGGCCCACACGAGCCTCAACCCTTCACCTTCCCCTTAACTCTCTTCTACCCCCTTAAACTCCCTTGCACTTAATGTGCCAAAACCCCTCAAATTCCCTAACTCCCCTCTCTCCCTCTTAAAGGCTTGACAACTTAACTTTTAATTAATTATACAACTCATGTATAATTAATAAGTGAGTTTAATTTTGAGTTTTTGAAATTCAAACTCTTGAATTCCAAAGGTTGGGTTGTGTTAATAAATTAAGTGTAAGCTTGATTTATTTTTGGGTTAGTTCCTTTGTTACTTGAGAGGATTGGGAGAATCGTTGAGAGACTTGAAGATCTTCTTCGTCTTCGACGAAGAACGTGAAGAACGGTTCTTCTCCGACAAAGAACATCGATCCCACGACCATCGAGACTCGGCGTCCCGGATTCTTCCGTCTTCATCTTCCTCCTCGACAAGGGAGAATTCGCCGACCGTGGTAATCATCGCCAACGACAACGTACCTCTCTTCTTCGTCTTAAGCGACAAGTGAAGAGACGTCGTTCCCTCCTCGGACGCACCCCGACGTCCACAGAATCTACGTCCGACGCCGCGACGCCTTCCTCCGCGATAACCGACGTGTGACGTCAATTTTCAAGGTAGGGGGTTTGTCCTTTTTAAATTACGTGTTTTCATTCCCTCGAACAAGAATGAATAATCCGTTGGGCGTAGTTCCAAATTTTATTAAAAATTGTGAAACATTCATTGTTGTGTTTATACGATTGGCCAACTGATATCGTTATAACGGGAGGAGACCGGACCGCACGAACACGGCCGATTCTCCTCCCCCTTCTATTCTTTCGTGTTAATTTAGCGGAGACAGCGCGGTGTCGTCGCAACCGCGCAGGAACAAAAGAATTAATGGCCGGAGCGAGCTGCGACGAAGAAACGCGGTGCCGACGCACCGCGTCGTTGTTTACGAAAGAGACCGCGGCCGGAGACGGGCCGCGGCGGAACAAGGAGGCGACCGGCGGCCAGCCGGGCCGCCGGCGCCGGAGATCATGAAGGGCCGCGGCGGAGCAGCCAGAAGGCGGTCGGTCGCGCCGGCCGCCGGTTTGGTTAGGAGGCGGGACCCGCGGGTCCCGCGTGAGAAAGAAACGGCCGGCCTTAGGCCGGCCGAGATCCGAAAAAAGGGGGGGTTTACCCCCCCCCCCCCCCCCCGCGTGCGGCACATGCGCGGCCCCCTGGCTGCGCCGCCGCTGGCCGGACCGCTGGCCGGGCCGCCACCGGCCGGGCCGGGTCCAGCGGACCGGGTCGGTCCGACCCGGTTCGGGTCGGATCCGGGTCGGGTCGACCCGGTTCGGGTCAGACCAGGGGGGTCGGGCCGGGTCGGCCCGGACCCGGACCCCCCGTTTTCGAGACGACTTCGGTCTTTTGGCCATAACTTGAGCCACGGACCTCCGATCGATGAACCGTCTGCGGCAACGCGATCCTTGGATCGAGACGGTCGTTTCGGTATACTATACTCAAGGCGCACCTTCTTTTTCGGGAGCCTACGTGGTTAAAACTCCGTAGTTAAGCGTGCTTGGCTTAGAGTAGTGATCAGGATGGGTGACCTCCTGGGAAGTTTCCCAGGGTGGGTGTGAGACGGAAAGGCTGATATCTTTCAGACTGGACGTCCGATTGACGAACCGTCAGCGGCGATGCGATCCTTGGATCGAGACGGTCGTTTCGGTTTATCGCACTCAAGGTTTCAGATTACTTTGAGTTCGGCCGGGTTGGTTCGTTCACGAAACCAACCGGGCCTTCTGAGCGGAAACGCTCATATCTTGAGCTACGGACGTCCGATCGACGTGCCGTCAGCTTTTTTGTGTTCCTCTTAGTGAGACGGATCTTTTGGCATACTCCGTCCGAGGTTTGGACGCAGGTGGAGTACGGTCGGGTTGGTTTTGCCTTAAAAACCAACCGGGCCCCGGGGACGAAAATGCCAATAACTCTCAGACCGGGCGTCCGATCGACGCGCCGTCTGTTGCGTTGAGTTCCTGTTGACGATATGGAACTTTTGGATACATCAACTCTGGAATTTGTGACAGTTGATGTATCAGCCTCTCGGCTCGTGGAGCGGACCCTCCGGACGAGCTTGCTGTGTGCGGGAACCCTAGTGCTGGCTGCGACTGTTACTGTGACTACTACTGCTACTACTGCTACTGTGACTGCGACGACGACAGTACAGAGATTCTGTGTGGATTCGACGACGACGACTACAGCACTCAGCGATCCTACGTGGATCAGTGCTACAGGTTCTGTGTGGGCCCGATCCTGTGTGGATTCGACGACGACGACTTCAGCACTCAGCGATCCTACGTGGATCAGTGCTACAGGTCCTGTGTGGGCCCGATCCTGTGTGGGTCCGATCCTGTGTGGGTCCTTGCGCTCAGCGGTCCTGTGTGAACCAGCGCCTACAGGTCCTATGTGGGCCTGATCCTGTGTGGGTCTTTGCGGGGGTTAGTTACCTATCAATCCTTCGTGGGTCCGACGACTTAGATGGATCAGAGATCATCTTTATCGTCCTTGAAGAAGTATTCATGTGTGAGCTGAATCCTGTTGCTTTCCTGTGTGGATTGTGTTGTGCAATCCTGTGTGGATTACGTTTTGCTTTCCTGTGTGGAATACGTATACTTTCCTGTGTGGACTGAGTTGTACTTGGGCTCGGAGGTTGGAGCATATTTGAATTGGTGACTTAGGTATATGTATGGGCATATACCTAAGCAGTGTCGGTTGTTACTTCGTGATTGTACCTTCCTTTGTGGTTTATCCTTTGTGGATTTTTGGAGACCTTCAGGGGTCTCGGGGTCCCTACTGAGTAGCTTATACTCACCCCTGCACGGGTTTTGCCCGCACTACGTTGTGTTGGTTGCAGACGACGGACAGCGTTGACCTTAGCTGAGGCTTGCAGAGCGGGACGGTACCCGGAGGTGGACCACTGGGCGGAACGTGCTCGGAGCGGACGGCGGGACCCGTGGAGCAGAGGAGCTATCTGTACCCACCCTTCAGGTGGGATTTCCAGTGGACAGCTCAGTGTAGCGGCTTTTACCTTTCAGTTGTTGTTTTCCCTTTCGAGTTGTACTTTACTTTCAGTTTGGGTTTGTATACTGGCCCATTTACTTTTCTGCACTTTCAGTTGTACTCTGCTTTTGCTTAGTGTTTACTTTCTGCTTGCTTACTCTGTGGTGTTTGTTTACTTTACAAAGGCAATGCCTTCCCTTTTTACCGGTATTTACGCCTTGGTGCTAGTCGCCAGCCCCTGGCCTATGGAAGGCGGGCTTGGGGTAGTCACGGCACGAACCCCGAGGGCGGGTCGTGACAAATTGGTATCAGAGGAGTTCGGTTCTACCGCGAACTCTGATCTTTTCTATGTGAAGCAATAATGTTTAGTGTATTGAGTGTGGTTATCAGTCCAGGGAGTCCAGTGTTGGTGCGGCGGCCGACGTATCCGTACACCAGGACCCTGACTTCTGATTTCCGACTTAATGCACAAAAACATTGATTGCGTGTGTGTTTCAAAGTTTTCTTTGTGATTTCTTTGTGTCAGCTCACCAGGTATACTGTTTGACCGTGGCGCACCTGTTTCCTATTCAGGATGGCCCCACGACGGCAGCCAGCTAGGGTTCCGAGAGTCGAGTGTGACGACAGCCCACCGAGCGACGAGGCTTCGGTGCAGGGCCCTTTGTCAGCAGTGGCACCGGCGGTAGCTCTGCCTGCCGAGCCACCGATACTTCCAGCGCCAGCCGCTGACGATGCACGTCGCCTCAGCGCACTGCATGAGTTTCAGCGCCAGCGACCGCCCAGGTTTCGCGGGGAGACGGATCCCCAGGAAGCAGAGGACTGGCTGGAGGCAGTGGTACGAGTGTTTAGGCTAGTGAGGACACCAGCAGACCTCATGGTGATCCTCGCTGCGAGCCTACTACACGCAGCAGCTGGACGATAGTGGAGCTTGATGCTCCAGGTGCACGATGAGGCATCTTACTATGGACGGACTTTGAGAGCCTCTTCCGCTCGGAGTTCGTCCCAGCCACCCTTCGTGCGGTGTGCATCCAGGAGCTTCTTCAGCTGCGGCAGGGCAGCATGACGGTCGCTCAGTACTCGGCGAGATTCACCGACCTTTCTCGGTACTCGACAGACATGGTACGAGACCCCTTCTTCCGGGCCCGGACCTTCGAGCAGGGATTGAGACACGAGATCAGGGCATCACTGATCTCCCTCAGCATCCCGACCCAGGCAGGAGTGCTGGATCAGGCCCTTCTGATCGAGAGCTTCCTTGCTGAGTCTACACCAGCACTGCGACCCACCGCAGGGCGGCACGTGGCATAGTCATCTACAGTAGGCAGTCGACGGATGACTCAGGGGTCCAGGCAGACCAGACCTTCAGGCAGACGACCTCAGGGCACTGGCTCAGCAGTGCAGGGCACACAGCGCGGAGCCAGTCTTTCGAGTGGAAGACAGTGCTATGCATGCGGCGGACAAGGCCACATGGCTCGTGACTGCCCGACCCGCCATGCAGAGGAGCAGCAGACGGTTGAGGAACCACCTAGGCAGAGGCAGAGGTTCGACCGTGGCGGTCCGCAGGGAGGAGGCGGACGAGGCAGAGGAGCTGGCCGAGCAGCAGGTGGTGGGCGACGCTTTGAGGCTCTGCCACCACCACCACCAGGAGGTCCGCCACGACCACAGGGAGTAGGTGAACATGCGAGAGCTCAGCTTCAGGCAGCCGAGGCCTTCGATCATGGAGCTCTGGGAGCCGATGGACAGGAGCAGAACTAGTGGATACATCCTTTGTACTTCTGGTTCCTTGATGCTTTTGTGTAGCATCTTGTATTATGAGCTGCAATAATAAAAGACGCATACCTTTGTGATATTTTCGTTCCTGTCCTCTTTCATGATGTTACTAAGAGGTTCCAGTTTTGGCTGTTGACTTGACCCTCACTTGTGAGACATCTACTGGAGGAGACCCAGTTACCACACACTGATGCCGACAGTGTGACTCAACCCTTGGAGGCGAGAGTAACGGTTGAATCTCTTAGTAGTAGCGTCGAGGCCTTACGACATCATCTTTGGTATGGATTAGTATCATCCATGTTAAGATTGACTGTTTTAGGCAAAGAATGTGGTTCATCCAGGGGATGAGACCAGATTTCTCTTATCGGCAAAGAAGAAATCTTGCAGCTCCTGTGGGACCTAAGATGGTCCAGGTCATCCAGGGGCGGATGAGTACAGCTCAGAGCCGGTAGAAGTCTTATGCTAACAGGAAGCGGAGGCCACTGGAGTTCGAGGGTGGCGACCCACGTCTTCTTGCGGGTCTCACCTCGACGTGGTATTCAGAGATTTGGCCGAGGCGGCAAGTTATCTCCGCACTTCATCGGACCCTTCAAGGTCCTCAGCAGGATTGGTGAGGTGGCTTATCGCCTGGCTCTACCACCTCAGTTGCACCGGGTGCACGATGTCTTCCACGTGTCTCAGCTGAGGAGATACGTGCACGACCCGACGCACATCATTGACCATGAGGAGCTTGACGTTGACGATGGGGCGACTTTTACGGAGGTCCCGGTGGAGATAGAGGATCGACAGGAGTGGGTCCTACGTGGGCGATCGATTCCTCTTGTGCGCATCAGATGGCAGCACGGGAACCTCCAGGAAAGCACATGGGAGCGGGAGCTCAGATGCGTGCTCAGTACCCTCATTTGTTTCCCTAGTTTTGATGTATCTTTACGGGGACGTAAAGCCCTGAGGTGAGAGTAATGTAAAGACCCGTAAAATTCAAGGGAAATTTTTTCTTAATTTTCTTTGGAATTTTACAAGAGCGCGGTTTCTGACGGCACCTGATTCCGAGGTCCGGAGTGCCCGGAATTAATTTCGGAAGTTTGGCTCGGGTACGTTCAGTAAAAGAACGAGCGGGATTTCCTAACTTTTGATCCGGTGCTCGGAATTGAAATCCGAGGACACCGATGAACTCGTAGCGCCGATATTCGCTTAAGGAGACCTTTCCCGAAATTGCGTTTGCCTAGGAGGAGATGTTTAATTTTCTGGATGAAATGAAGAGTAAAATAAATTTGTTATACAATATTTATTTTATTTATCTTCTTAAGTGGTTATATCCTAAGTGTGGAAGTTGGGGTGGAATCACAAGTTCCTAACTAACCAAGTGAGGATTAAGGTGAGGTGGGGCCCACACGAGCCTCAACCCTTCACCTTCCCCTTAACTCTCTTCTACCCCCTTAAACTCCCTTGCACTTAATGTGCCAAAACCCCTCAAATTCCCTAACTCCCCTCTCTCCCTCTTAAAGGCTTGACAACTTAACTTTTAATTAATTATACAACTCATGTATAATTAATAAGTGAGTTTAATTTTGAGTTTTTGAAATTCAAACTCTTGAATTCCAAAGGTTGGGTTGTGTTAATAAATTAAGTGTAAGCTTGATTTATTTTTGGGTTAGTTCCTTTGTTACTTGAGAGGATTGGGAGAATCGTTGAGAGACTTGAAGATCTTCTTCGTCTTCGACGAAGAACGTGAAGAACGGTTCTTCTCCGACAAAGAACATCGATCCCACGACCATCGAGACTCGACGTCCCGGATTCTTCCGTCTTCATCTTCCTCCTCGACAAGGGAGAATTCGCCGACCGTGGTAATCATCGCCAACGACAACGTACCTCTCTTCTTTGTCTTAAGCGACAAGTGAAGAGACGTCGTTCCCTCCTCGGACGCACCCCGACGTCCACGGAATCTACGTCCGACGCCGCGACGCCTTCCTCCGCGATAACCGACGTGTGACGTCAATTTTCAAGGTAGGGGGTTTGTCCTTTTTAAATTACGTGTTTTCATTCCCTCGAACAAGAATGAATAATCCGTTGGGCGTAGTTCCAAATTTTATTAAAAATTGTGAAACATTCATTGTTGTGTTTATACGATTGGCCAACTGATATCGTTATAACGGGAGGAGACCGGACCGCACGAACACGGCCGATTCTCCTCCCCCTTCTATTCTTTCGTGTTAATTTAGCGGAGACAGCGCGGTGTCGTCGCAACCGCGCAGGAACAAAAGAATTAATGGCCGGAGCGAGCTGCGACGAAGAAACGCGGTGCCGACGCACCGCGTCGTTGTTTACGAAAGAGACCGCGGCCGGAGACGGGCCGCGGCGGAACAAGGAGGCGACCGGCGGCCAGCCGGGCCGCCGGCGCCGGAGATCATGAAGGGCCGCGGCGGAGCAGCCAGAAGGCGGTCGGTCGCGCCGGCCGCCGGTTTGGTTAGGAGGCGGGACCCGCGGGTCCCGCGTGAGAAAGAAACGGCCGGCCTTAGGCCGGCCGAGATCCGAAAAAGGGGGGGTTTACCCCCCCCCCCTGCGTGCGGCACATGCGCGGCCCCCTGGCCGCGCCGCCGCTGGCCGGGCCGCCACCGGCCGGGCCGGGTCCAGCGGACCGGGTCGGTCCGACCCGGTTCGGGTCGGATCCGGGTCGGGTCGACCCGGTTCGGGTCAGACCGGGGGGGTCGGGCCGGGTCGGCCCGGACCCGGACCCCCCGTTTTCGAGACGACTTCGGTCTTTTGGCCATAACTTGAGCCACGGACCTCCGATCGATGAACCGTCTGCGGCAACGCGATCCTTGGATCGAGACGGTCATTTCGGTATACTATACTCAAGGCGCACCTTCTTTTTCGGGAGCCTACGTGGTTAAAACTCCGTAGTTAAGCGTGCTTGGCTTAGAGTAGTGATCAGGATGGGTGACCTCCTGGGAAGTTTCCCAGGGTGGGTGTGAGACGGAAAGGCTGATATCTTTCAGACTGGACGTCCGATTGACGAACCGTCAGCGGCGATGCGATCCTTGGATCGAGACGGTCGTTTCGGTTTATCGCACTCAAGGTTTCAGATTACTTTGAGTTCGGCCGGGTTGGTTCGTTCACGAAACCAACCGGGCCTTCTGAGCGGAAACGCTCATATCTTGAGCTACGGACGTCCGATCGACGTGCCGTCAGCTTTTTTGTGTTCCTCTTAGTGAGACGGATCTTTTGGCATACTCCGTCCGAGGTTTGGACGTAGGTGGAGTACGGTCGGGTTGGTTTTGCCTTAAAAACCAACCGGGCCCCGGGGACGAAAATGCCAATAACTCTCAGACCGGGCGTCCGATCGACGCGCCGTCTGTTGCGTTGAGTTCCTATTGACGATACGGAACTTTTGGATACATCAACTCTGGAATTTGTGACAGTTGATGTATCAGCCTCTCGGCTCGTGGAGCGGACCCTCCGAACGAGCTTGCTGTGTGCGGGAACCCTAGTGCTGGCTGCGACTGTTACTGTGACTACTACTGCTACTACTGCTACTGTGACTGCGACGACGACAGTACAGAGATTCTGTGTGGATTCGACGACGACGACTACAGCACTCAGCGATCCTACGTGGATCAGTGCTACAGGTTCTGTGTGGGCTCGATCCTGTGTGGATTCGACGACGACGACTTCATCACTCAGCGATCCTACGTGGATCAGTGCTACAGGTCCTGTGTGGGCCCGATCCTGTGTGGGTCCGATCCTGTGTGGGTCCTTGCGCTCAGCGGTCCTGTGTGAACCAGCGCCTACAGGTCCTATGTGGGCCTGATCCTGTGTGGGTCTTTGCGGGGGTTAGTTACCTATCAATCCTTCGTGGGTCCGACGACTTAGATGGATCAGAGATCATCTTTATCGTCCTTGAAGAAGTATTCATGTGTGAGCTGAATCCTGTTGCTTTCCTGTGTGGATTGTGTTGTGCAATCCTGTGTGGATTACGTTTTGCTTTCCTGTGTGGAATACGTATACTTTCCTGTGTGGACTGAGTTGTACTTGGGCTCGGAGGTTGGAGCGTATTTGAATTGGTGACTTAGGTATATGTATGGGCATATACCTAAGCAGTGTCGGTTGTTACTTCGTGATTGTACCTTCCTTTGTGGTTTATCCTTTGTGGATTTTTGGAGACCTTTAGGGGTCTCAGGGTCCCTACTGAGTAGATTATACTCACCCCTGCACGGGTTTTGCCCGCACTACGTTGTGTTGGTTGCAGACGACGGACAACGTTGACTTTAGCTGAGGCTTGCAGAGCGGGACGGTACCCGGAGGTGGACCACTGGGCGGAACGTGCTCGGAGCGGACGGCGGGACCCGTGGAGCAGAGGAGCTATCTGTACCCACCCTTCAGGTGGGATTTCCAGTGGACAGCTCAGTGTAGCGGCTTTTACCTTTCAGTTGTTGTTTTCCCTTTCGAGTTGTACTTTACTTTCAGTTTGGGTTTGTATACTGGCCCATTTACTTTGCTGCACTTTCAGTTGTACTCTGCTTTTGCTTAGTGTTTACTTTCTGCTTGCTTACTCTGTGGTGTTTGTTTACTTTACAAAGGCAATGCCTTCCCTTTTTACCGGGATTTACGCCTTGGTGCTAGTCGCCAGCCCCTGGCCTATGGAAGGCGGGCTTGGGGTAGTCACGGCACGAACCCCGAGGGCGGGTCGTGACAAGTAGACTCATGAGGGAGGAAATGGAGAAGTAAAGAAAACAACAAAAATAAAATGATCACTCCACCGTTGTGTGAATAATTTCACAAGGTTTGGTGTGAATAAATTCACACCTTGATACAATGGTATCAAAGTGATATTAATAAAAACATAATAAGAGTAGAATAATAACTTTTATTAATAAACTAATGTGAATTGAACAACTTACATGTGAAAGACAAATTTGAGACAACAAAATTGCAGCATAACATTACAATTGAACAAAGCACAAAAGATACTTCAATACTCCAACACCACTGCCTTTAATAGAAATTTTTGAGCCCTTGGGTCGAGTATCCAACAGTCCAAGCCTCCTCAATTAATTGTGGTAGGCCATAGGTGGGTGGAAAGTAAGGGAGAGTTGATTTTTCCACCCTTGACCCGAGGTGGAATCCAGATTTCCTTCACCAAACAAACGGGCTTGGAAGACCATCTAGATGGCCGAATCAGAGTGGGACATAGAATAAGAAAATGGATCTACGGATGTCTTATAACCTCCTGTAAAATTGGGGCCCATTTGGAGTTGTGTATTCTGATATATGATCAAATTAGTGGGATGTTTTTCTGGGCTGCAGAATCTGGCCCAGAATTTTATCTCTAACTTGGGCCATCTAAATGGACACCATGGAGGCCTAATTAGAATTGGATCCTCATAAGTTATTTGTTCCTATATATATCTTCTATAATACCACGAAATATGGGATTCATTGGGACTGTATGTTGGGCCCCACAGTCTTATTAGTGGGATGGTGTCCAATATGCCTTCTCCAGAATTGTTTCTTTTCATCGCCAAATATCTCCTTCATCCTTTATGAATCATCCATTGATCCCTGAATAAATTTTTTTTAAATTTAAGTGAAGATCCATTTCAAAAAATATCAAATTAAAATATGGATAATTACATTCCTTAGAATTAGATGACTCATTGGTTACTTTAAATGATTTTAAAAAATGTACCACATAATAGTGCATTTTAAGTAAGAATTACAATCATAATGTGAAATGATGTTCAAAGTGTAAAATGCACTAAAATGGTGTTTATGAATAACAAAGAACATGAATATTATGTATATTAATAATTAATATTAGCCTCATTTAGTGGATAATCATAACCCTAACGTACCAAATCCACTACCTCGACCACCATGAACAGAAGAAATCAAACTACCATATGGATATGGAAAAAACGACCCCATTCTAGCACTCTGATTCGACCTGGTCCCCCCATCACCACCCATCGATTGAGGGTTCCACCAATACCTATATAAGTAACCCATCCTTCTGCAGGTTCAACACTACATTGGTGGTAATGGACACTGGCTATGAATGTGACCCGACCTACCAAATTGGTGGAAGTATATTTGGTCACTGATCTAAGTAACTAATCCTTCTCCCTAGCCACTCTGTTTTCCACCCCCTGGTTGATGTTCTCATAGAGATGCTTCCTACTACTAGAATAAATACTCCCAATCATTAATCAGAAACCACCTACATTCCACTGGAATCCTCCTTTAGGTTACCCTCATAAATGAGGGCTAGATTCACTACTTCAAAAAACTTCTTTAGCTGAAAGATATTAACTGAGGACATAATCTCACCTTTAATTCTATCTTCAAAACATTTCACCATAGGTGCCTCATATCCTACCTATGCTAGAACAAGTCACTACAAATCGATGAAGTGACCGACATAGTCCACAAAATACATACTCCGCTAGGTCAACCACCTAAACTCTAATTCTCTATCCTTCCTAATCATATCTGGGTAAAAGTTTTCCAGGAACTACATCTAAAAGCCTTTCCATTCCATATTCTCTAGATTATCACTCTGAGTCTGAATATCCCACTAGAAATTCACGAATCCTTAAATAATTTAATCATCCAACATAAATCTCCTCTCTGTAGGGGTCTCTAAATGGTTAAGGATCATCTGAATAGACTCAATCTAGAACACATCTGCCTGAGGTCCACCCTCTATGGTGAATGTCAGAGCGTGCTGAAACTATAATTCTTATGTCAGGTCAAAAATATTTCACATAGCCCACCCTAGGTCACTTTCCATAAACTGTATAAATCAAGAAAAGTTCTCATGGAACTTCTCTCTGGTTCCTTCACATGGAACTATTGTAGCTTCTAGATCCACTGTTGGAGGCACATTTCCAACTATGTCATCCTATTGTCCTATTAATAAGCATCATTATGGAGGCATATCTCTATAATTCCAAACACACATCTTAGTATAAATAACAACCCATTAACACATTTACATAGAATGGATTCACATAAAGCTATAACAAGTCATCCCCATACCCCACCACACTATCAAAACCGATGCACTATCACTACCATCAACTATCCCTCATCTAATTCATGGATAACATAGGGTAAAAAACTTTCATATTTCATAGTTACCCATTATAAACCCATTTAACCATTTTATATTACCACAATTAGCATCATTTAAATTATCAATTTCTTTTTAGGAACCATTTAATTTTTAAAATACCCAAATAAGAAAAATAATTTTGATGAAAATACTTTCTCAAATCATGCCTTTCCATGTGTTCCTCAAATGATGCATTCAATATAAAAATCATAAGTGCCTAGAATGATGCATGTATACTCAACTTCCGTGCCATACCAGGGCATGAATAAAATATCATAAAACAATAAAATCACACAATAAGTGCATCACCCAAGGTGAAATAACATCCAACTATTACAATAAACATCAAAAACAATAATCTCACCCTAGGTACTTAGGTTTTCCGCCATAAATGTGTTAGATACTCCCATTTACAAGCTTATTAACAAGGCCTAAATCATCATAGTATCATGTATAACTTTCCCAAATAGTAAGACAACTGAAAAGAAATGAAATCCCCTTTGATACCACTTTGTAACATCCTGACCAAGGTACTACATGCCAGTTCACCAAGACAATTAGTTACGTAACCTCAGTCATGGTTCCCCATAATACAAAGGTTTTTGACTAGTAGAAAGGGTCTAATATATATCATGGGGAGACTATAACCTCTTTATCAAAGTAGCAAAAAAATAGGAATCAATAAACAATAGTCAAATGATAATAAAAAATAACTAGGATAATACCATAATCAATAAAACCAACATGAATGATAACTTGAAAACATGGATAAATGACCATAAAACAAAGTAGTAGATATTCCATGCCATATAAGGGTCAATTTTCAAATTAAAAACAAAAATAAATACACATTGAAAACCTCCCAAGAGGGTCCCAAAATCATGTCTCATTTCCTCATCCATGCTCTATCCCACATCCTAAATCATACATATAACATAAGGCTCTTGCCTTATTATCTTCTACAAACATGAAGTCTATTCGAGTATTGATTAGGCAACCTGAGTAGGGTGCAAATATAACTTAGTAGGCCACCACCAATAATGTCTAATTAAATATCGAGTCTATAATAGTGTATAATGTTGTATAAATAATAAAGTAAAAATAATAATAAAGTAAAATAATCTCACACTAAACCATTATTTAATTAAATTCATAGGTCCCTAGGTTTATTGTGACACTTAAACCAATAATATCTACTTTGGACCATGCTGAGTCTGAACCATCCAACAAAGGGATATTACATCTCATTTATCATGATCTTCCATTAATCATTTAATTTAAAACTTCACATTCATATAATGGGGGGCCTAGAATAGTAGTCTAGAACCCCATGGGTATTTGGAGTAGTAGTCCCTATCTCACAACTCAGTGATAACATGAATATAAAAATATATATTGGGGGCCTAGAGCAACAGTCTGTCACCCCATGGGTATTTGGAGTAGTAGTCCCTATCCCAAAACTCAATCACAAATATCACATCTCATGGTTCCACATTCACAACACTTTTATCAACCATTTCCATAATTAATTATTCAAAATTAATTTATCAACGATATTCACAATCCCATTTATCAACCACGAATATTTTATAAATCATCATTTCAATTATATCATCACAACCCATGGGTTACTATCAATTCCTGTCTCAAATCATCAATGAGTCCAAAAAGATTTGTGAAGGAATTTACAATCACGTGGAAGTAAATTAATTACTTAAATTTAGAATACAATTTCCCAATGTGGAAATTGAAATTTCACAATTACACACAGAAAATTATATTCAAGACTATGTAAAATCAAAAATAGGCCACCTACCTCATGGTCATTGATGGATGTTTACTAAATTGAAATCCCCAATTTGATGTAGAATGATCTAAATCACAACAACACAAAAGATCTAGGAAAAATACCTAATACCAAGATCCAAAGAAATAAGATCCATTAAAATTTTGATTTAAACCATCTCCAACATAGGAAAAATAATCCTTCTTCATTGGAAAAGAGAGATGGTAGAGAGATAAAACCAAAAAGAAGATATTACATACCATAAGAGAGGTCGAATCCTTTAACTGAATCTTCTATTCACACCAAAAGGGGTTCAATCAGCCTTAGAATCCTCCTAGGAAATTCAAAAAATAAAGGAGACCATATTAGGTCACGTGTGGTTGATTCAGGGTAAAAACTGGGGGGGGGGGGGGGTTGAGAATTTTAATAATTTTTTTAGGGGTTTAAAACCCGCACGCATGGTTTCCTAGGTAGAGATGCACGATTTTAAAAATTTTACAACTTAACTGTGCACCCTTACTCATGGGGTGCATGGTTTCTCTGAAGTGGCACATAATTTGATAAACCATACACCTGCCATGAAAATCCCTTCAGTTTTAGGGTGCACAGTTTGGGGAGGGGGATGCATGGTTTGTCCAAACTGTGTGCTAACCATGCACCACCTCACTTGCATACAAAAAGGGGAAACAATTTATTGGGTAAAAAATGCACGGTTTTCCCTAACTATGCACTAACTGTGCACAACTCCATGGGCTTCCAAATTTCTATAATTTCTCCCGAATCAACCCCAAAACAAAACCCAAGAAAGGTTTATAAAAAAAGGGTAAAAAAGTTCCTAAAAATGATCACAAGGCATCTCCAAAAATGTCAGGATCTTACACTCACACCATATAAGGACCCGATTGATCCTTTATGATCATCTACTAATCACCAAATAGTAGTTTATTAGGTGTGTATGAAAATTATTTATTTCTCTATTATGACTGTGATGACTGATGAGGTGTTAGTGTGATACAAGAGTCACCATGGGTTACTCAGTTCTAGGAATGATTACAATTTCAACTTTATCAACACATATGAGCATTATATGTATGGGATATATTCAAGTCATTTCCATCAGTTATCCTCAGATTCATCATACAATAAAATTTCAGATTTTCCAACTTTCCAAAATTATGACATTTAAACATTGGAACCATGCATTCCCACTTAATATACTCATAATACCCAAGATGAAAAAATCACAACATTTTTTTGGTTAATAGAGGAAAGTTAAGTGATCTAGTGTTTTGAGTATGAGGTGATCCTCCTCCTTGATAATAGGTGTCCCTCTTCCACTTTTTCTTAGCATTAGAGTTCCCACCCATTCCTATGGATACAAATACACTTCGTCTAGTTATATTCCAAGTAATATCTCTCTCCACCACTCTTTCTCTATTAACCATATATGTATAATACGTAATACGTAGTATAGTTATATTAGAATGAGTCTATGGTCCCAGTACAGACTCAAAGATGTGTGCCTCCAAGGACACACAAAAAGCTACTTCTAGAGAGAAAAAACTATGTTCATAAACATAGATTCATATTCCATCACTGATATTTTCCTTATTTAATATATAGAAATGTATTGTTCTAGATATCTTGAAGGTGTGAGGATATAATTTTTTATTAAATAATTCTTTAATGTCTTCCAATGTAAAAAATTGGTCCAATTTAGCTTGGAAAGCTAAATCCCACCATTGGCATGTGATATCTTCCATCATATTGACCACTAACTTCACTTTTATATCATCCGATGTTCCCATAAAATCAAAATTTTGATTCATTATTTTAAGCCACACTTATAATTTTTCACATTCTAAATCCCCCAAAAATAATGGTGGATTTTTTATCTAAAATTACTGAGAATGATCCACTTGTCTTACTTAGTTCATTAATTTAATTTATATTATCAATATATTAAAAATATTAATCTTTTCTATGAATAAGATATTGGTTCACCTGTGGCTCCGAATTCACCACATTTTTCATGTCCACTTCTTGTAGGTTTCTATGACATAGAACTTATACCATTTCTCAATAACTTGAATAAAACACTACTTAATCATCACTCATTAGAAACTGAAATCTTAGAATATTTCAAATCATTAAAGAAATAAAAATTAGCTCAAAAATTTCAAAAAAACCATCAAAATCAATAGACATTATAACAATATTATAAAAATAATAAAAAATAATATAAACATTGTTGTCCTAGTGGGAAGTCTCAGTACTAGTGCATGATATTCTACACTCGTCAACTAAACCCATGATAATGAGATGAAAACACACCAAGAAGTGTCTTATAACACTTTTTTGTATTTGGACCACCCTTGTAACTTGATGTTCAACCTAAATATGATAGATATATATTTTTATGATATATATTTCATGTTCTAACATTCATATATATTTGATAGCCTCATAATATAACCTATATAAAAATACTAATAAAATTTATAATATACCTACCCAACCCATTGGTTTGGGTTGGGTAGGAGGTGCTACTAACCTTAGGTGACATACCCATGACACCAAATACTAATAATAAATGTGAAGGGATTAGTAAAATGTTTGGGGATGATTTTACCTAAAGAAAAAACACACCCTAAAATGATAAATTACAAACAACAAAATCAAGTATATCATGTATGAGTAATACCAATAAAACTCAAATGAAACCCAAATAAGAAATAAAATTAGAGTAATAGAAATAGATTAATAAAAGAAAACACAAAGATACCAAAGGATAACACATCATAATAACACCGATGTGGCATCACTCCAATGAAACTAAGAGAGAACTCGAAGCACTAAAAACCAAACTGAGTAATAAGAATCATGATGTACCACTAGAGAAATATGAGAATTTTCCTTTACCCATGTCATAATAAATAACATCTGGATACACACCAATGTACATATATAGGGGGTGAGTAAATATACATAGTTCACTTTTCCCTATGGAATCCTAACTCACACCACTAAGAAAAGAACAAATTATATCATAGTTTAAAAAATAATTTATATTAAAAAGAGGTATATTATAATAATTATTCCATTTAATACAATTTAAATTACAAGAAAAATAATTTTACATAAGAAAATAGTTTAAGAAAATAATTTAAAAGAAATAAATTTCTCTTAATTTCAACTTAGAATACCCATTAAATGTTTCACACACACACTCACACATTAATTAAAGGTGACTATTCCATACTCACAAGTGGTTACTCTCTTATAAACCAAGTTACCATAAAGTGAAAAATATCTAGTTAGCCCCTTATTCAGGGTCAAGTTCAATGAAAATGAACTCATGAAAACCATGTATGAAAAAATACAATACTAATTAATTCCAAAAAAACCATTTTATACCTCTAAAAAATTTCATATAGCATTATTCTTGAGTTAAACAAAAACTATAAATTTTAAAACCACAATTTAAAATTATCAATCAATGGGGTTTTCAAACATCCATTGAATTCCTATATTTCTGAATCATGAACCAAAAGGATTTTCTTCAAGAAATAATTCAACATATCCATTGAAAATCCAAGAAAAACAATCAATAAAAACTATTCCTTCAAGTTTATGAATAAGTGGACATGAGAGAGAAACCATCTACCTCTCAATGATTAATGAAAATTAATAACAACATAAAAAATATCTATATCCAACCTTGAGACATATTCCCTTCAATATATCCCAATAAGATCTCATAAAAACACATCATATATCATAGATCTATTTATAATGGAATAGATTTAACGCTTTATGTTAGAGAATATGAGATGATCTAGAGAGAAAGTGAGAAAACAGAGAGTTACAATTGATTCAAAATATCCAACACAATTTGATTCATTAAATTCACCTTCTAGAATAAAGGGAATCATCAAGGATGACAATGAGGGGAGAGGAGTTTGATATCCTAAGAAAAGAGATTACAAATGAGGGTTTAGGGGTGAATAACTGAGTTCACTTTAATTTTAAGAATAATAAATTCATGTCGCTTGGTTAGGTTATGTGGTTTGGGAAACCATACACTAACCATGTGCATGATACTATCTCTAAACAACTCCCTTGAGATAATTGTATATGATTAGATGAACTATTCAAAAACCATATGTTTCCCCTATATCTTCACTCACACATTTTTTCCAAGGAATCCGCATAGTTTATATAAAATACGTGCCTACCCAGTGACCCCCAAAAATCTTGCATATTATCCTAGAGATAGTACGTGGTTTTCACTAACCGTTCTCAAAGAGTTCACCCTTAAAAACCATTTCAAAACACAAAAAAACCATCTAGAAACTCTTAAAACTAAACCCAAGTATTATATAACCAGAAAATACATAATATAAAGGTAGAGTACCTGAAACCATTGGTGTTACAGTTTCATTTTCCCCTTTCAAAAAAAAATTGTACAATGTTAATGTAAATAACCTTATTTATATTAAAATATAAATTTTAGTAATTATTATAAATTAATGTTAATATATATTAATATATTACATATTAATATTAACATTCATGTGTGTGTAGATATAATTATAATATTTTTACATATTGGGGAATGATTTTGAATTTTTCCCCAATAACATTTTTTATAAAAATAATATCAATATATATATATATTACAACATTAACAAAAAATGTTGGTCATATTTTAAAATAAATTATATTATAATAAATATAATGTAATATATATATTAATATATAAGTAATAAAAACATTATTTATTATATAATATAAATTATAATATAGTATTATATATATTAATGTTTATATATAATAATATATTTAATATAAAAAATAATATATGTGTTTCTAATTATATAAATATATTTAAATATATATTTAATAAATATTTAATTACATAATATATATATTTATATAAATGATATAACATTAATATCAATAATTTTATTTATGTGATAATATAAATTATTATATATTATCATATATTAACGTTAATATATATTAATATATTTTATATCAAAAATAATATATGTCTATATATATATATAATATTTTTACATATTTAGGAAAAATTATGTAAGGGTATGGTTTTTCTTGAGACCTTCCTCTATGTATTTGGGTGGTAGGAGGTGTTGCAGAAATGATAGAGGAGGTTGGTTGTGGTTTGAGCTCAAAATTCAACTAGAAGAGGGTGGTTTTGGTGCTCGTAGGTAGGTTGCGGTGTGTAGGTTGAGAAGTGTAATTTTGGAAGAGGGAATGACTCTAATATAGGTGACTAGTGTAATTTTCCTTTATATTGTTCTATGGTGTAGTTTTGGAGATGGGATTACGGTGTAGCCATGGTCTATGTGGTGTAGAGGCATGAGATGAGGTTTTCAGTGTCTCTACCAACTAAGGGGTCACTATGGTAAGGGAATATGTTGCGTTGTAGAGCCCTAGGGGTCATATTTTCTCTCAAACTTATAAGGGGTCCTGATAGTGTGGGATTGCAGCTACAAAATTGTGTTACCCGGGTTTATAGGATCAGGGTGAAATGCAGTGGGGATGACATGGTTGATTTTACAGAGTGGTTAGATAGGGAATCCCAAGGGTGTATCCTCCCTTATTTCGAAACAATTTTAGTGGAAACCCTACCAATTATATTGTCATCAAGGGGGTTGTGTTTTGGTCTTCTATTTAAAACAAACTATATAATTTTGGACCCATCTCAAATTTATCTTATTTACTCCCTCATCCTTCAAACCCAAGGAAACCTTAAGACATATTTTAAATACCATTGATTATTATTTATTGGATTTAACCCCAACTTATGGATATTGATTATTGATGATTCCAAGTTAGTTTTTCCTCTTATTCATTGGTTATGTTCTCTCATGTTCTCTCCCATAATTCTATGTTTTTTATTTTCCTTCAATTTTCATGCGCTCTGTATTGATGAATGATAAAGGATTCCTAGGGGGATGATATCCTCATGGACTATGAGTTCCTCATGGGTGTGGTGATTAGATATATGTTCTTATTAATACATTATTTCTTAGAGAACATTGGATGTTTTATAACAAGGTAGAGAATTCATGATTTCTCATTTTTTACATACAACTATTGTATTAACATGATTTAACATTCATTAGTTGTGGTGGAATTTAGGTAAATAAATGAAATAACTAGAAAAATGAATTAAATGGAACTTTGATTTGATCACAAGAGGTTTATGCAAGGATTTGATGACTCTTTTTTTCTAGATAGTCTTCCATCTGATTGATATGATATTGTTATTCTTTGGCATGGTTTATATACATGGAAATTAGATGAATAATGTAAAGATAGTAAGATGAAGTGGTTGATGAATGATACATGCAGTATTAATTATCATTCATCCTTGAAAATATCACAATATAAAATTATTTTTTGAAGCATGATTATGGTTGGTTCATAGAAATTATTAGCTATTGATGATAGGTTATGTGTTGTTGAATCCTAGGCACAATGAATTAGTAAATTAAAGAATGTAATTGATTTTTTTATAAAATTAAAGTGTTTTGGGATACTTTGATCCCAATAATTCTATCATGCCATGTTTTTTAAGCTTTTGTGCTTGTTGTTGTGGGATTGGTTTCCTATTCAGTTTGTTATACTAAAAGTACTATTTTTTCTATATATGTGCTTTAGCTTGTTTGATCCCTTTATATGGTTTTTTTGAAACCATATTTTGTTGGAACATTATGCAAGGAATAGAAAACACATATTGAGAGCAGTGATTTCTTGTTTACTATTCATTGAAATGGGGATGATGTTTGGATAGATAGAAGATATTAGGATTTGGGATTACTTTTCCCTATTTGTTGAGATGGTGTTTATATTGTGATGTATGGAATAGGTTGAGAGTAGGTCCTTTCTTTTTTTTTTTGGATTTTTTGGGATATTTATGGGTTTTTAGGTATGAGTTGAGGGGTTTTCTTTCCCATATTTCTTAATGTTTTCTTCTTGGTGGATGGTCTCTTGATGAACATTTTTTGTGATTTCCAACTACCTAATGTAGCTGGAAAGTGTATCTTCCATATGGTATTTTAGGTTGAGTCTAATAATACCTAGTGTAACATCCTGAGTTTTAATAATGAAATACTATGTTTAATAGCATACATGATATGCTACATAGAGCTTAAGCGAACAACTAAATATTATTATTTAAATGTTACCATTATAACCCAGCTGTTAGAATAGAGGGAATGCATAGTATAAACTACACATGTTTAAATAATTATTCATTGGTTACCAAATTTATTATAAATGGAAATAAAAACCAATTGAATATAAAGGAAATGTTTTAATGAAAACCTATTTAAAAAGAGAATAATTGTGTTTATAAAATAATATCACCCTTTATGGATTTTTATTTAATAAAAAATACATTTTATATATTTAATGTAATGTTTTAAATTCATCTTATATGTTTTCTAGATAAGATATAAGAACAAATTCATTTTTTTGGATAAAAGAAGTATTTTTCTAAAAATACAGTTTTACCACCTTTTGATAGAGAACCCCTTCTAAATCTATTTTTAGTCACTTTTATATGTTCTATTTGAAAAAATAAACTTCTTATATAGAATAGGTACATCAAAATTTACTTTGGTTGAAATTTTGTTATTTTTCTGATAAAATCCATATGTTTATGAATAGTGATAAATACTGCATTTTAAATCAAAACTGCCTTTTAATATAATTTATTTACATAGTTAGATTATATTTTAAATTAGTTTTAAAGTATAATTAGATTAATTTTTTTATAATTTAATCCAATTTTGTTCATTGGAAGTAATTTCATATTGAAATTAGATATAAACAGATGCCAATCTTTTGATGGTTATTACTTTTGAAAACTCGTTTGATCATTTTGACAACGATAATTAATTTTAAATTAATTTTTCCTAAATAATTGTTTTGAATTTGGAAAAATGGATTCCATATTTGAAATCATAAGGACCAAATTGTGTAAATAGGTACCTTTTCTTTTTGTACATTATAAATAGTAACTTCAGTAATTATTTTTATTTACCATAGTTAAAGGGTAAATCTGGTAAATATGGGTAAAAAATAATATTATAATAATATAAAACTACCCTGAAACATGTCCTAATCATATTTAATGAGATATATCTGACCATGGTCATCCTTTTTTGGATTTTGGGACCCCATGGAGCCACTTGGGTTTGATAATGACATGTAATAAGAATTAATTTAAAGTAAAGAGAAATATAACATAAACTTGTATCTTTTACTATTTTTTTTGGTTTATATAACAGATAGCTTAGACTATAAATATTAATTAGAAAGATAAAAAGATTTTATACATCATGGTATTTTATTTATAATTTTTATACATTAAATAAATAAATTTATTTATGACATAATGATGATGTAGTGACTACCTTATTAATGAAAGATTCAAATAAATGATATTATAAATATTAAAATAAATATAATTTGAATATTTTGATGCCATATAATTTTTTTTGTATGAAATTAAAATTTTAGGTTTGTATTAATTCATCTGGTTCTAAGTAATCAAGTTTTTATGAATTTTTGAAGAGGTCAAGTATGAATACTGTCAAAATTGACATAATTCATAAATTAAAATATAAAATAGGTTATTAAATGTTTTAAAATTACTAAAAATATAATATTCATCCAAATGGTTACAATAAGTACAAATATTTCATAAATGGAACTTTTTTGGGTCTTTTGACATGTTATGTGAATTAAATTTACCCACAAAGTGCAAATAATAAAATATCACGGTAAAATTAAAAAGGGTAAAATAAAGGTTAAATAAAAAATATAGGGGTTAAAAAATATTCAAAACTTGTATAATTTTAATTTTATGATGGGTATAAAACCCAAAATCATCTTATATTTGAAATAAATTATTTTGGGACCATTATAAATTGAAATTGAATTTATGATAAATTAATATTTCAAGACTTTCCTAAACTTCCCCTCCCCCCTCTTATAAAAGGCCACCACCTCTACCCACTTAATAAAAAATATCAAGACCATTGGTTCATCCAAATTCTTCTCAAATAATCTCTCAACATCCCTCCATTCCTCCTATAAGATTTACTTTTGGAAGAAGACAATTCAAGAAAGGGTTTTGGCTTAAATCAAAAGAAGTTACCTGATTTAGAGGTAATATCTTCTCTCAAGTTCATTTCCTTTATTTTTCTTCTCCACTCCCTATTCCCTTATTATTATATTATTAAATAAAAAAATAAGTATCCTAAATATAATAGGATGTTTTTATTATAATTATTTGAATTACACTTGCACATACCTTCATCTAATGGATACGAACATACTGTTTCTGTGTACAACGAACTACTGCCTCACTAAACAGTGATTGTTCAATTTTCTCCTACCACCTCTCATAGTGGCCATTATTATGGAAATGTATTTATATATTATATATAGTATATTTATATCATCTATATTCTTCTATAATTTTTATTTACAACATACCTTTATGCTTTCCATGATGTGTAAATATGATAATTTCATTTGAGGAAGTGTGGACTACCGCCCCTCAAAGTGATATGACTCATCCATGCTATACATGGAATGTATAAATTATGGTTTTATAGAAAATAGGATGCATGAATAAAATAAATATAATACTGGTATTATAATATACATTTATATCATTTTATTATTACTCTTTTAATATGAAAAAGAAATGAAAGTAGCGTTCATGCGTACGTACGACCTGCCGTCTCCATAAACAGTGCATTTCATTTCTTATCTGCAAACATTATGGATATTATAAATAAATATATACTGAATATATATGATATTTAAATCATTAATAATATTCTAGATATGATATAATTTTTACCGCATGGAAAATTTACATCAAACAAGTTCATTTTCGACTCAAGTATCAAATATCGACAAACCGACCAATATGAACTTAAATAATTATATAATTTTTATAACATTATGACAAGTAATATAAAATTAATAATAAACTTGAAAAAGTTTTTGAAACAAATAGAAATTAACCTAAGTTTATTATTCAGGAATATAAATAATGAACAAGATAAGTCAGACTCAAGGTAAGGGAACTTCTTAACCCAATTTCCATTCTTTGGGTTAATCTTCTACTTATTGATTATTTCGTGCTATGATTATGTGAGAAATAAATTTTTATATCACATCATGTATTTATACTTGATTTTTGTGTATTTATAGTGAATACATATAATTGATCTATTTTATTAACAAAATGATCTTTGTAAGGGAACTTCTTAACCCAATTTACATTCTTTGGGTTAATATTATACTTCTTAATTATGCCCTACTATGATTATGTGGGAAATAAATTTTGATATACTATATTTTATTTATAATTTCTAAACATAATTGATCTATTTTATTTACAAAATGATCTTTTTAAAGGAATTTATAAATCCAATTTCCACTCATTGGGTTTTACGCATACTTCATTGATTATATTATGCCAAGATAATGTGTGGAATTACTGTCTATTTATTTATATTGTAATTTCCACTTCCCTTTGTGTGGATATACTATTGCTACAAATAATCATCCCATTGATAAATTCTTACATCATTTATATGATCTTTGTAAGGTATTTCATCTGAATTTACATTCCATTGAGACTTATTTGTTTTTATGCACCAATTCACTTTTATATGGTGTATATAATACCTTTTGAAATTTTATATCAAGAATTTCTATACTCTCATGATATTTAATTTTTTTTGATGTTATGATTTAATTATTTTTATTCAAGTGTTTCCCAAGTGTTAGTAGACTCTTTAACTAAAACATCATTTTAAAAGTTTTAAAGATTTATTCTTCTAAATATTTCTCATTAATGTACATGTTTTCAAAATGGTTTTAAGGATTTATTTAAATGGACATATATGTTTTAAAATTTTAATTCTTTAATTTATTTTAAAAGTTTCAAAGTGGTATGGGAAACTTTGATTCAAGAATAAATTTATTAATATTTTTAAATGGTTTTGGAAATGGATTGAAGATTTCAATATCTTGAATTTATTTCTTGTGATTAATGATTGAAATGTTGATAATTTAAATCTTTTATGTGTTATGATTATGTAATAGTACATGGACATTTGATGGGTGGTTACATGATAAACCAAATACGGGTGGTTTCTTGATAAACCTAGGGTGGGTGAGCCTATGATATCTCTCCAATGCATTTAATAACGTGACTGAGGTAAACAATAAGGTTTCTCATAAGAGATTTAGGGAATATACTGTGATGAGTATTCCAAACGTAACCATAAAGTTTACTCCCTATGTAGATGTGAAAGATACAATATAAGTATGATATGAATGCCACAAGTTACCTTTTATGTTTTATGATTTCTATGAAGTTTTGTAGGAATATTATGATTACATGATGCAAGCTAAGTAGTTTATGTTTTATGGGTAAAAAGTAAAATTTTGTGAAAATGTTTTCATGGGTTTTAAATATTCATGGACTAACAGTTTTATTCCTTATTTTATATTCCCTAATGAGCTTTTTATGATCATACCAGGTTTTTGAAATGTTTTTCACAGGGTATAAGGAAGGGTAAGAGAAAGGAAGAATTCAATAATATTTTTATCATTAAAATAATTCTTTTTTTATTTAAGTAGTTTTATTATTTTGAAAAAATTGGATAGAGTAGAAGTGTCTACTTTGCAATTTTTGAGATGTAATGTAATAGTTATGGCCTAATTATCTAGAAATCTAAACTTTAAAATATCATCAATGTGGAAGAAAGTAAATTATTATTCAAAACTCAAGATTATATAAGGTTTAAGGCTGTGGCCTTATAGTTGGTATCATAGGAATGATTTATACAACTTTGGAGATTAGGATGTTTTCTTAAGAGTTAGTGATATCATCACAAGTTTATAATTTTAATAAATATATTATTTTAAATGTCTTATAAACCCATTTTTAGGATTTATGATATGAAATATTAAGGTGAATAATGGTATTTTTTGGAGACATTCACCTTTGAGAAAATTATAGGTTATTAATTTTTGGGATGCAAAATGCGAGGTTTGATATAACCTTTGAGGTTAAAATATTTAATGGTTATTTTTGAGGATTTTATCTCATTTTTGGTAATGTTATAAAATTATATAGTTTTTAAAAAAGGACAACAAGTAGACTGTGTGAAAACCTGTCGCGTTGGACAAAGCTACGAGAATCGAACCCACAACCAAAGTATGACTAGGATTTATCACCTACCACTGGCCTATGTGAAGTCCCTGGTTAGTATGACTTATTCCTTTTAGATAAATGATTTTATAGATTAAGAATAATTTGATTTTAAGAAATTATGTTTTATCAAATGGATATCCTTAGTATAGGAAAATTCTCTGGTGATTAAGTGATAAGTGTTTCTTTTTGGAATAAATTATCTCTTTTGGGAACACTATATGCCTAAAGAAAATAGAATACTATAGGATTTCATTTGAGTAGTAATGGTTGAATTTTATTTTGGAAGAATCTATGTTTTTATTGTGGAAATATAGCAATTTTGGTTATTTATTTAAATGAATAACCTATCATGGAGAATATATGATTAGGTTAATTACTTTTAAGTATGAGAGATTAAAATTAGTAAATGTTATTTAGAGATAAATGCTAAGATTTATAGTGGAAGACTATGTGAACAAATCATTCTGAATTTTGGGTTTTAATCTTAGTTTGGATTATTTTGAAGAATTTTAAGGACAATTTTTTATTGAATGGTCTTTGTTGAACTTTGGGTATTGTTTGTTAAATTTTGGAGATTAAGAGTAATATTTATTTTTATAAAGGATTATTATGTTTTAGGGGGTTATATGATCTTGTACTAACCATTTTGGTTTTGGTTAATTTATAAAGATAGGGGAAATGTATGGTTTATCTTTTGAGGATTATGTGATTCTCTAGAAGTTGATTCTACTGCTTCAGGAGTGACCAAGTAATCTTATATACTCATAGATTTGGAAAAAATATGAGTTTGTGATGGAATTCAATTAATGGAAAAAACTATACTTGTCAAGTAAGTGTATTTCCTTATGTTCTTATTCTAAGTAGTAAATAAATTCCTCAACTTTATGAAATGGACCTTAAAACAAAAACGTTGTATGACCCATAACAAGTTTGTGGGTTTCTGGTTGTTAAATTTCTCCTAATCATGTTTTCTATAACTCTTCATTAGAAAAATATGGTTAGTTTCTCTTCTATATCCATGTTTTCCTACATGGAATCCTAGTATGTGTTATCTCAGGTGACCTTTGTACTTCTCTTTCTTTCTTTTAAAGTGATAGTTTTATTGATTCTTTTTTCAATGTGGGATTTCTTAATGAAGTTATTAAGCCAAATTTTTAAATTGAGAGGATGAAATTTCCAAAAGGCGGGAATGATGTAACAACCCAATTTTTAAGAAATAAACATTATGTTCAATATCATACATGATACGCTACATCGAGCTTAAACAAACAATTAAATATTATTATTTAAATGTCACCATTATAACCTAGCCGTTAGAATAGTGTGAATGAATAATATCAATTGAATTATGAAAATATGGTTTAAACATGTTTAAATAATGATTCATTGGTTAACAAATTTATTAAAAATGGAAATAAAAACCAATTGAATATAAATGATGTGTTTTTATGAAAACCTATTTAAAAAGAAAATAATTGTGTTTATAAAATTATATCACCATTTATGGATTTTTATTTAATGAAAACCATATTTTATACATTCAATGTAATGTTTTAAATTCATCTTATATGTTTTATAGATATGATATAAGAACAAACTCATTTTTTTCAGATAAAAGAAGTATTTTTCTAAAAATGCAGTTTTACCATCTTTTGATGGTGAACCCTTTTGAAATCTAGTTTTTGTCACTTTTATATGTTTTATTTGATAAAATAAAATTCTTATATATAATTGGGATATAAAAACTTACTTTGGTTTAAATTTTGGTATTTTTATAATAAAATCCACATTTTTATGAATAATAATAAATACTGCATTTTAATTTAAAACTACCTTTTATCTAATATATTTATATAGTTAGATTATCATTTTAATTGGTATTAAAGTTTAATTGGATTAATTTTTTTATCATTTAATCCAATTTTGTACATTGGACGTAATTTCACATTGAAATTAGATACAAATGCATGCCAATCTTTTGATGGTTATTACCTTTTGAAAATCCGTTTTATCATTTTGACAACAGAAATTAATTTTAAAATAATTTCTGTCAATTCTGTGTTTTGAATTTGGAAAAATGGATTCCATATTTGGAATCATAAGTTCAAAATTGTGTAAATAGGTATCTTTTATTTTTGGACATTATGAATAGTAACTTTACTAATTATTTTTATTTACTATAGTTAAAGGGTAAATCTGGTAAATAAGGGTAAAGAATAATATTATAATAATATAATACTAACCTAACACATGTCCTAATCCTATTCGATGAGATATTTCTGACCACGGGCATCCTTGGGTCAATTTTGGGACCCCATTGAGCCACTTGGGTGTGAGAATGACATGTTATAAGAATTAATTTAAACTAAAGAGATATATAACATAAACATGTATTGTTTACTAAAATAATTTTATTTTGGTTTATATAAATTATCTCTTTGACTATAAATAGTTATTAGAAATATAAAAATATTTCCTACATCATGGTATTTTATTTATAATTTTTATTCCTTAAATAAATAAATTTCTTTATGACACAATGATGATGCAATGATTACCTTTTTAATAAAAGATTCAAATAAATGATATTATAAATATTAAAATAAATATAATTTGAAAATTTTGATTCTATCCATGGATTTTATGTATGACATTGAAATTTTAGGTTTTCATTAATTACTTTGTTTCAAAGTAATCAAATTGTTATGAATTTTTGAAAAAGTCAAGTATGAATAGTTTCAAAATTGACATAATTCATAACTTAAAATATAAAATAGTTTATTAAATATTTTAAAATTAATAAAAATAAAAGATTCATCCAAATGGTTATGATAAGTCCAAATATTTCATAAATAGTACTTTTTTGTGTCTTTTTTACATGTTATGATAATTAAATTAATCCACAATGTGTAAATAATAAAATATCATGGTAAGATTAAAAAGAGTAAAATAAAGGTTAAAAAAATTATATAAGGGTTAAAAAATATAAAAAACTTATCTAATTTTAATTTGATGATAGGGATACGACCCAAAATCATCTTATCTTTAAAATAAATTATTTTTGGACCATTAGAAATCGAAATTGAATTTATAATAAATTAATATTTCAAGACTTTCCTAAAGTGCCCCTTCTCCCTCTTATAAAATACCACCTCCTATACCTACTTACTCACACCTCTCAAGCCACTTGGCTCATAAAAATTATTCTCAAATAATCTCCCAACATCCCTAACTTCCTCCTAGAATCCTTACATTGTGAATAATACAATTCAAGAAAGGCTTTTGGCTTAAATCAAAAGAAGTTACCTGATTTAGAGGTAACATCTTCTCTCAAGTTCCTTTCCTTTATTTTCCTTCTCCACTCCCTATGCTATTATTATTCTATTATTAAATAAAAAATATTATCCTAAATATACTAAGATTTTTATGAGAAGTATTTGAACTACACTTACACACACCTCCATCTAATGGATATGAACATACTATTTTTGTGTACAACGAACCACTGCCTCACAAAATGATGATTGTTCAATTTTCTCCTACCACCTATCTTGGTGTCCATTATGATGGAACTTTATTTATATATGATATATATTATATTTATATTTTCTATATTCTTCAGTAATTTTTATTTAAAACATACCTTTATGCTTTACATAGTGTGTAAATACGATAATTTCATTTGAGGATGTGTGGACTACCACACCCTTAAAGTGATATGACTCATTCATTTTATACATAGAATGTATAAAGGATAGTTTTATTAAAACTATTAGACATAAATAAAATAAATATAATATTGGTATTATAATATACACTTATATCATTTTATTATTATTCTTTTAATATGACAAAGAAATGAAAGTAGCGTTCATTCGTATATACGTCCTACTATCTCCATGAATGGTGCATTTCATTTATTATATCCAAATGTTCTGGAAATTATAAATACATATATACTATATATAAATGATATTTAAATCATGAATAATATTCTGGAGATGATGTAATTTTGACCACACAAACAATTTACATCAAATAAGTTCATTTTCAACTCAAGTACCGAATATCGACAAACCGATCGATATGAACTTAAATAGTTATGTAATTTTTATAACATGATGATAAGTAATATAAAATGAATAATAAACTTTAAAAAGGTTTTTAATCAAGTTGAAGTTAACCTAATTTTATTATTTAGGAATACAAAGAACGAACGAGACAAGTCAGACTCAAGGTAAGAGAACTTCATAACCCAATTTCCATTTTTGGGTTAATCTTATACTTCTTGATTATGTCATGCTATGATTATGTGAATATAAATTTTGATATCATATCATGTATTTATAATTGATTTATTTTTATTTATACTGAATACACATAATCAATCTATTTTATTAACAAAATCGTCTTTGTAAGGGAACTTCTTAACCCAATTTCCATTATTTGGGTTAATCTTATACTTATTGATTATGTTGTGCTATGATTATGTGGGAAATAAATTTTGATATCCTATCTTGTATTTATACTTTATACACATAATCTACCTATATTATTTACAAAATGATATTTTTAAGGGAATTTCTAAACCCAATTTCCACTCATTAGGTTTTAGGCATACTTCATTGATTATATTATGCCAAGATTATGTGTGTAATCACTATTTATTTATTTATGTTGTAATTTCCACTTTCCTTTGTGTGGATCTACTATTTCTATACATAATCATCCCATTGATAAATTCTTACTTCATTTATGCGATCTTTGTAAGTGATTTCATCTCAATTTACATTCCATTGATACTTATTTGTTGTTATGCACCAATTAAATTTTATATGGTGTATATACTGACTTTTTTACATTTTATATCATGATTGTTTATATTCTCATGATATTTAATGTTTCTTTTGATGTTATTATTTATTTATTTTTATTCAAGAGTTTCTCAAGTGTTACGAGATTCTTTAACTAAAAATCTTTTTAAAATTTTTAAAGATATATTCTTCTAAATATTTCTCATTAATGTACATGTTTTTAAAATGGTTTTAAGGATTTATTTATATAGACATTTATGTTTTAAGATTTTAATTCATGAATTTCTTTTAAAACTTTCAAAGTGGTATGGGACACTTTGATTCAAGAATCTCTTTATTAAATGTTTTAAATGGTTTTGGAAATGGATTGAATATTTTAATATATTGAATTGATTTCTTGTGATTTATGAGTGAAATGATGATAATTTCAATCTTTTATGTGTTTTGATTATGTTATAGTACTTGGACATTTGATGGGTGCTTACATGATAAACCAAATATAGGGGGTTCTGTGATAAACCTAGGATGGGTGATCCCATGATATCTCTCCAATGCATTGGGTAATATGATAGAGGTAAACAATAAGGTTTCTCCTAATAGATTTAGGGAATATAATATGATGGTTAATCCAAATATAACCATTAAGGTTACTCCCTATGTAGCTGTGAAATCTATAATGTAAGTATGATTTGGATGCACAAGTTACCTTTATGTTTTATGACTTCTATGATGTTTTTTTAGGAATATTATTATTAAATTATGTAAGCTAATTAGTTTATGTTTTATGGGTGAAAAGTGTGATTTTTGGAAAATGTTTTCATGGGTTTTAAATATTCATGGACTAATATTTTTATTCCTTATATTATATTTCTTACTGAGCTTTTTATGCCTATCCCATGTTTTCAAAATGTTTTTCACAGGGTTTAAGGAAGGGTAAGAAAAAGGAAGAATTCAAGAATATTTTTATCATGAAAATAATTCTTGTTTTATTTAAGGAGTTTTATTATTATGAAAAGAATTGGATAGAGTGGAAGTGTCTACTTTGTAATTTTTGAGATGTAATGTAATAGTTAGGGCCTAATTCACTATAACTCTTTACTTTAAAATATCCTTAATGTGAAAGAAATTAAATTCTTATTCAAAACCCAAGATTATGTAAGGTTTAAGGCTGGGGCCTTATACCTATTTTATAGAATATTATAAAATTTAAAAATAAACTCCACGGATGAGGTTTTGATTATTACTAAAATGATGAATTAAATGAGAATCATGGGGTGGATGGATTGATGATCTAAGGGAATGGAATATTAATCTTGAAATCATAATATGAATTATGAAACCATGTTTCATTGTGTTGCAATGAATTTATTAAACTAGATTTTTTAGTGGAATTATTAATTGAATATTAATTTCAACATTATAAAGTAAAGTGGTTTATGCTAGGTTTTAGTTTTTGCATGCTTGGATGAGATCTTATTTCCTATTACATAGTGGTGGAAGTCTAGGGTCATGTGGGATGATAACTAAAATGGTGTCTAATACTAGGTAGTTTCCCTTCATTTTGTTATATTTTATTTCAAATCATTTCTCTAATTTTATACACTCTAACACAATAGTCAAGAAGACAACTTATGCACAAATATTTTGAGTTCCAGGTGTTTTCCCCAACATTAAGGTTGGTGATGGAACTAATAAACAACATCTCAATATTCCCCAATCTCCCTTCAGTTGTTTCATGAATTATATAGACATACATGTTGTAGTGGACTGAGTTATAGGGTATGTGTCTACATAGGTTGTAATGGCTCATTATTTTACTATACAAGTGTGTTTTGGTCTGTAGTGTATTATAGTTACAACACATTCATGTATTCTATCTATAATTACTATGATAACCATAGGTGTTCTTCCATGGGATATGATGGCTTGAGGTATAATGAATTATACATGGACTATGATTAACTTTAGACTTGTTACATAGTTATTGTAAGTGGTTGATATATGCATGAATAAGGTGCATGATTAAATGTGTTATACATGAAAAGGGTGTGGGATGAAATAGAGAAGGGATAATAGTAGAAGAAATTTTGGGTTGGGGTGTGAGGGTACTAAACTAGCGGGGAAGTGGAATCAAGGTTATTTTTTTGTATATTATTTTGATATAGAGATGTTTCTTTTATGTGCTACTTGGTTATTGATCCCTGGTGAGGATGAGATACAATTCTTCTAGTTTAGTTAATGAGTAAGTTTCATTTACTTTTATCTGGGTTTTAATGTGAGTCTTTCACATTTACAAAATAGGTTCTAGGAAGTATCTTAATTAGTATACATATATTATCACCATATATATATATAAAATATTTTTAGGAATTTAGAAGTGATTTAGTGATTGCGTTGGGAATTACTATCTCCAAGTGGTTGTGTAGGAGCTGTTGGAGTTTATGGTCACTACATAGGATTTGTTTTGGAATTTACCATTTTTTTCCATTTTTCATGATATTAAATTCAAATATTATGATAGTTTATTTATCTATGTGGTGGTGTTATTTGGAGGATATCATCTTATCTATTGGCATTAAATTATAAATTGAGGTAAATTCCTCACACTATATGTATTCTATACCCTCAGTGCTAGTCTCTAAACAATGGCTTATTAGTGGGAGGCTTCTATGATTAGCCTCGTCATCGATCAAGGGGGGGGTACTAGAGGAATGGGTCATGATAGATTGGTATATGATAAAATGGTTGAGTAATGGGATAGTGTTTGTAGATAACAACTGATAAGGATTTCTATGGTTATTAGAGAAATAGTATCAATTAGACATGAAAATTCCTGCAAGCAAGGGAGTTAGTGGGCCTCTTTATGCTTAACTATTGAATAAGTATCTTTTTAAGCAACAATAATAGGGTGATCCAACTTTTTATTTGCAGATAGGGGATAGAGAAGATATAGGATATCCTTGTGAGTAATCTTTTCCTTTAGGATAGAAATTATACTGTAGTCTTGGAGGGAGTGTCCATTAGGTCCAAAGAAGTTATAGAGATGGTGGTGGTTAGATACATACCATAGATTTTCTATCATCGTGCGAGACATATGTTAGGAAAGGTATTACATATTTATATTCTACTTGGGAATATTCCTTTTTTTGATTTAGGATCTACACACTCCATTATTTCACCCACCTTGATATATGCATTGGGACATGAGGTGCAAAGGCTTCTAGTGTTTTTGGTGTTGAATAAGCCAGTTGGAGGTTAATCTATCATGTATGATGTGGGTAGAAATTGTGAGTTAATACTAGGGAAAATTTTTTCTTATGTATATTTCCTATGTTTGGAGATATATCCATATGATATCATCCTTGGCATGAGATGATTCTATTTAGTGTAGGTCATCATGGATTTTTTTAATATGTGTGTTATACTCTATGATACTGATGGAGAGAATATTATGTTTATTAGTAATCGAGAGCCTCAGATGTCCCAGAAGCGTGTTGAGTCCCTATCTTTCACGATAGTTGGGATGATGTTGAAATTAACATAGGATCAGTTGGTGGTGTTTCCTAGTTTTATCATAGACTACCCTGATTTCCTTCATGAAGAGGTTGTGATGTTACGCCCTCAACATGTGAACAATTTTGGGATAGTGATACAGTTGGGAATAACTTTACCATTAATTTATCCATACAAGGTGGCACCTCATGAGTTTCAAGAGTTGTGGATTACCATTGATAATAACATACAATGCAGTTTTATTCTTTGGTTAGTTTAGTTTTGTTTTTGAAGAAGGTATGTGTAACTACGGGTTTTTATTTTAATTATCATACCCTGAACCTTATAATAATGATGAAATATTATCCCCTCCCATATATTGTTTATTTATTCAATTAGTAGTATGGAGATATCGAGTTATCAAAGATTTATTTTTAGTCAGGGTATCATCATATGTGAGTGAAAGATGATAACATATTGAAAACTACATTCATATATTTTTATAGGAATTATGAGTTCATCATGATTTCATTTAGTAATAAAAATGTTCAAGTTGTTTTCATGGGACCAATGAATTTTAGGTTCTTTGAATTTTTGGATTGATTTATGGCGGCATTATTTAATGAAATACATGTGTTTTCAATGTATACGGAGGAGAATGTAGATCATTTATGAGTTGTTTTGGGAGTTCTTAAGCATCATCAGTTATTTGGGAAGCTATATATGTGTAATTTCTAGGCTTGTGAGGTATATTTCAATGTAAATGTTTTTCCTTGGTGTGAATTATGCAGAGATCCTATGAAGGTTGATGTGGTTTTTTTGGGATAGCCCCCGATAATGTTTCTATAGTGTGGAGTTTTCCTAGTATTATAGGTTATTATAGGAGGTTTATCTCTATGTTCTCTCAGATTGTGACTCCAATTACTGTTTTTTACCTAAAAAGATTATAATTTTATGTAGATGGAAAAGTGTCATGTTTTTTTCGAGTATTTAAAGGATAAGTTAGTTTTATTTAGGTTCTTAATTTTCTAGAGGTGAGCATTGTGTTTTTGGTTTATTATGATGAATCACATCTTTTCTTGGTTGGTGATTTAACACATAAGAGAGTGGTTATCTCTTATAGGTATCAGTAGCTGTGACCTCATGAATGTAACTGCGGAACCCTTGATCTTGATCTTATTGCGGTTGCATTTTCTCTAGAGTTATGGTATAATTACCTCACCGGTGAGTGATTTGTGGTCATTATTGATCACAAGAGTCTATGGTATATCTTTCAAAAGAATTATCTAAATATATAGTATCCACAATGGATGTAATTATTATAGGATTATGACTTTGATATCTTCTATAAGTTATGAAAATGGGTATTTTTGATTATTATTTAAGAGTGAAGTTTTGTAGTTATGTTGTGCGTGAGTTTATTGATTCATGGAGAGTGATGGAGGAGATCTACATGATACACATTAATATGGGATTCTTTGTTGGTATTGGATGTATTTACATGATAATAGTTTATTTTCCTTTAGTTCAACTAGAATAGGATTCTTATTTGGTGAATTCCAAGGTTGTGGTTTGGTGAGATCGAGTTTTTTGTGGTGATTCCTCTAAGGAATGATCAAAGTATATTAAAAATAGAGTGTTGTTCAAGGAGATTATTTTCATCCCTTTGATGTTTTGTGATCTGGTTCTCTTTGAATTCCAAATTTCTCCCTTATTGGTATATCATGGTGTGGTTAAGATATATCTCACCTTACAAGTTTAGTTTTGGTGGTCCAACATGAAGCTATTAATTTAAGTGTTTGTCTCTTGGTGATTTACTTTCCTAAGGGTGATGGTTGAGAACCGTGTTCCTAGTTTGTTTCTTCAGCTACTTAATATTCCCTTGTTGATGTTTGAGGACATATAGAGGGACTTTATCAATAGTTTTCCAAATCCCAAGGAGTAATTTATACTATATTGGTGATCTTGGAATTCATGACGATTTCATCTCACTTCTTATAGAATAAAAAGTTCAGTATTACAATTTTTTTTGAAAAAATATCTGGAGGAGGTGGGTAGGATTCACATGGTTTTGAAGATTATTATCTTTGATCATGATCCATGTTTCACCTCTAGAGTATGGAAAGGTCTCCAATTTTTTTGGCTCTCATTTATGCCTTTTCACTATTTTTATTGGTTGATAGACAGTCAGAAAAATCATACAATCTAATCATTGTAAGACATATAGCACACATGCATTTAAGATTTTTGAGGTTTGCGGGTGCGACATTTTACCTTGGTGGATTTTTCTTATAAAATAGTTATCACTATACTATTAGTATTTCCCCATTGAAACCAATTTATGCACAAATTTTAATATCTCTATTGTGTTAGGTTGTGGTTGGAAAGTTATCTATCTCCACACTAAAGTTGATGCATAACATAAGAGATAAGGTACCAATGATTCTAAAGTGGATAGATGCATACCAGGATCACTATAAGTCATATTTTTATCATATTAAGAAGTATATAAAATTAAACACTAGATAAAAAATTTTCTTTATGATATATCAATTTCTTAGGTAGTGATGGTTCAGTTGTGGGAGTAAGCTTTATCCTTATTTTTTTAGAAATTTTAAGTGTTGTCACGTATTGGAGATATTTTGTATCAGTTATCACTTACCTCATAGATGAGCTTGATTCATGATGTATTTCATTTTTCATAGATTTATTTATATCTTCATGATGATTCCCATTTCATTTAATGGGATTATATTTAAGTTCATGATTATGTGACCCTCAAGGAATGACCTATTGAGATTCATAACCATCTGAAAAAGGTGTCACATGGGCATGATACTCCATTTTTATGTGTCATGTGGAATAAAAATTTATTAGAGGAGAGAACCTAGGTTTTTAATTCACATTATTTATCATTATCCTATGTTATTATATGTTTTATATTAGTAGAGATTCTATATATAACCCTTACTGATTTATGAGATGATTATTGGTGTTATGTGCTTGTGTGCATTGTTTATCTAATGTGTTGGTTATGATATTATTATAGAAAGGTAATTTATTGGTATCTTATTGGGTGGTTATTCTATTTCACCCCATTCAATTCCTTCCTTGTTTTGTTTTAAATTATCAAGAGGTGAATTTTTTGAGTGGTATCTAATGTAAGGACCTTATTTTTTATGCCCTTCCTTTTGGTTTTTGGGTGGATTGAGGTTTCCAAGAAAGGATTGAGGAGTAGGGGTGTGATTTGAACAAAATAAATTAGATATAATAGTGGAGTTTTTGAATTATCTAGTAGGTTTATATGTGGATATTGATAGGTATAATTTTAGAAAAGGGAATAACACTTACAAAAATGACTTCTGACATGGAACTTTAGATTGTGGCATAGTATAGTTCTAGATATGGGTGTATGGTCTAGCCATGGTCCTTGAATTGTCAAGGATTTGAATGAGTTTTTTTGTATCTTCCCCTTGAGGGGGAACTAAAACATGGGAATTAGTTGTGTTGTGGAGCCCTGAGGGCTAGGTTTTCTCTCTACCTTATAGGAGATTATTGCTATATGGAATTGGGACAACATTATAGTGTTACCCCATTATTATAGGATCACGAGGAGATATAGTGGTAATTTAATCATTGATTATATAGGGAGGTTTTATTAGGAAACATTTTGGCATATCCTCTCTTGTTTATTTTTATTTTTCATGAAAACACTACCTATTATGGCATGGTCCTGGGGGTTGCATCTTAGTATTTTATTTTAATTAACTAATATAAATTCAAGCCCCCTATCGACTTTCTATTATTTCAAAACTACTACTTGAAACACTAGGTGAAACAAGGATATATTTTAGGGGATTTGGATCCTCATTTACTATATTTAACTATCAACTTCTCAATATTGATTCTTTGTGATTTGAAGTTAATTTTTCTTCTTCTCTATTGGTTCTATTATCACATGTTCACTCTCTCTCTCTTCATGAAATATATATTTATTCCCTTTGATTATCATTGGATATATATTAATTATTGATAAAGGATTCATTGTGGGATGATATCCATAGGTATCATTAATTCCTAGAGGGAGAAGTTATTGTAGATATGCACTTGTTCTTCCATTCTTGTTCAGATAACATTTAATGTTCCATATCGAGTTTGGGGATTTGTTACTTATACTTGTTTTATGTATAAGTGTGGGATTAAAATGCTTTATATTGTTTATGTAGTAGTATTATTGAACTAAATAATTGTAATAACTATAAATAATAACTAACATGATGTTTTTCAGGATCATATTTGGTTTATGGAATGAAATGACGACTCTTGATGTTTTCTACAGTGTGTTATCTACTTAATGTAATATTGTTGTAAAAACCCTGACCTCGGTAGCCCATAGTCGGTGGTTACTTTATTAAATTGGAATAATATACAAGGAATCACATCCCAATGGACTAAATATTTTAATAGTCTTGGTAAACTAGATACATAATTTAAATACACATTACATTTTAAAACATAAAATACACAAATAATTTCTTTGAGAAAGTAATTATTCCCCTTAGTGTATCCAAAAAAATATCAATCACAAAACACTTCTTTGTATCATGGTGAAAATAAAACATAAGAAAGGGGTGATCTCAAATTCCTAGTAAGGGTTAAGTATGGTGTTATAAATCATGAATCAATAAGCACAATCAACATGTAATGGTAAATAACAGAAACACAAGCCATTTAATCAACAACTTGAACATAATATGGAAGGAATAAATGATGATCATATAATTCCATAATAACATGAGCTAAAACTTATCCATGGATATCATAAATAATAAAATAACCACACATACATAAATAAATAATATCATAATGATTAAATAAATAATTTCAGACATTGTAAACATACTGTTAAGGATTTTTCCAAGATACTATACATAAATAGGTAAGACATTAGCCAATAACCAAACTAGTTTGTCTCATGAGACCTACCCATGCATTGATGGAATATAGAGGGTATCACCCATAACTAACTAAGTACAATTCATTAATAATATTAAAGGGGTGAAAAATAGAAAACATAAACATTTATATTGAAATACTAGAATAAGAAATGTGAATACTTTCCACAATTAATAACCATAAACTCTCTAGAGTAATATGATGAATGGTATCAAAATAGCACATCCATAGTCAGAATGATTAGAAAAAATTTAATTAAATATGGAAAATGATATCATAAGATACCATACTCAATGAATCATAATATTAAACAAAGGTTGTTGACAGAAATGAAAATAATCTAATAAAATCATTGAAAAAATATTAAGAGAAATACTTTTTTTTAACTTTGAAATCATTTATTTAAAAAGTCATGAAATTATAAAATAAAACATTTTATTTTAAAAGAAAATTGTAATATTATAAATTATTCCTCAAGATATAAATGTTTCATTAAATTAAGAGAATATGATCATGCTGTATAAGTAAAAAAAACATTCATTCTGTATATTTGTTTTCTGAAAAGTCACAAAGAGACTTGTTTAGAAAACGAAAAAAATATTATTTTAAAACCATTTGTATTAAGTAAAACATCGATAAAAATGACTTTAAACATTCATATTATACTATTTAAAACCTTTTTAAAATTTTAGATAACATGGAAATAGAAGATAAATATTTCCCATTGGATACTTAAATATAAAGAATCCCTAATAATGATGAGATTTTGAAATAAACCCTTATATTAGGTTTGATTTCCATCATACATGTCCAAACCTACTGTATAGTGGTTTTAAAAAAAATTATTAACTTACAATAGAATAATATTAATATTCATTATATCATATATGATCCCTTATAAAATTTTACCACTCATTTATTAATAATTTTTTTTTCATTGCACTGTTTCAGGTGAAAATTGCCTTGTTTTCTCATTCTTGTTTTGTCTTGAAAGTCCTAGTTCTATTAAATAGGATATAAATCCAAAATCTCCAGAATAATATTAATGTAATAAATATAATATTTAATCAATAAATACATTTTAAAAAACATTCTGGAATGTTGAACATAGAAAATAAATCATATTGCTTCGTAGAGACAATAAGCCGTACGTACACACGAGCAATGATATCATTTATAAATGGTTAAAAGGGTCAGTAAGTAGATGATATATTAATTTTAAAGAATCAATATCATGTCATAATTATTATATATATCCATTATTTTTATTATTATAACCATCCAAGTATAGTGGTGATGAAAATCAAATTACACCGCTATGCGGAGACGATAAGTCGGACGTATGTATGTGTGGTGATTTTGTTTTTCATAGGATGGATAAAAGGTATAATATGGTTGTTTAATAATAATGATAATATATAAATATATATATGATATTGGATTTATTATTTTAGTATGTAAAAAACACATCAGGAGGAAGTAGAAGAAGAAATGAACTTGAATGAGTTGGTAAAAATGATTACCTCTTCTTCAACATACTTCCTTTAGATATCTTCTTAAGGGATCTAGGGATGGTCTTTTTAGAAGATCAGGACACCCAAAAATTTGATAAATAAGTTGGAAAGAGAAATTATTTGGTTTTTTTCAAGCTATATTGCTCAATGTAGTGTAATTAAGTGAGGAAGGAGGTTCCCTTTTATAATTGAGGTGAGAGATACTTTTGGAATTTCTCAAAATATTAAATTATAATAAATTAATTTATCATGCCAAATGACTCCAAATATATATTTAATTGAATATAATATATTATAGGGTTTTAATAACATTAAATAATATAATTTAGATATATTTTGTGGTTATTTTAAACCTTATCATTTTAATTAATCCCTTGGTTATTTATTTTTGACCTTGTGGTAACCATTAATTTATTCACAAGGGTTAATAATGTTAATATAAATTGATAAAAGAATCATAAAAGGAAAATTTATGTTTTATAAAAATATATTTAAATAAAATTGATTAATATTATATTTTTTTATGAATTTTAAATAATTTAATAAAATATTATTTTGATAAATTATCATTAATGTGAATTTTGACACTACTCATTTACTTTGACAACAAATACATCAAGACAAAGGGGAAATTAGAATATAATGAATTAAAACAACTATAATTTTTTATATAGATATATAAAATTAATTTCACTCATTAAATTATTTAAATTATATCAAAATTAATATATTTAATAAAATTTATTTTATTATTCTCTTAAATAAATAAATACTATATTTGCATTTCACAAGAATTTAAGGTAAATACATAATTTCTAAAAAATTAAAAATAAATTTATATAATTAAAATTATTTAATTGATATCAAAATAGATATTTACGTTTATTCATATATTGATTTTTTCTCTCTGTGGACACATAAAAGATATTAAATACATAGAGAGTGACATTTTGTAACCATTTTTGATTTAAATAATATATAAGTCATTTTTATAGAAAGGTGTCCATTAAACCACTCCAAATAGAGAATAAGGTTAAAGAGGTATAATAATATTCATAAAATATTTTTTGGCATATTTAGGACCTAGTTATAACCTTATATTTTGGTTTTAACCCTTATTTAACCCATTTTACACTTACCGTGACAACATAGATTTTATTCTTTAAGGGTCAATATTGTTACTATAAAATGCCAAACGACCCATAAATGGATAATATATGACATGTTGAACCTTATCTAAATAAATTAGATAAATTTAGTATTTTTATTAATTTTATATAAATTAATGAAATATTATTTTCTACAAAATATTCATAATGTCAATTTTAAGGACTATTCCTTACTTTAACATTAATAAAATTAATATAAAAAGATAATTTGGAAAAAAATATTTTAATATATACCTAATATGTCAAAGTAGTATAGTAAATTACTTTATGACATTAATTATCACAAATTATATTTATTTTAATATTTTTAATTTTATTTATTTGAATTTCCCATTAATTAAATAATTACTGCATCAACATTGTGTAATTATTAAGGTAATTATTTTTTCACTAAAAATTAAACATAAATTTCCATGATGAATAAAAATATTTTATATTTAAAATTAATTTTTATAGTTAAATATATCTTCTTGATACCACCATATTAAAAATGTTATAGTTATTAAAAATATGAATGTGACATCTTTGACTTTTCTTTAAATAAAATATTATAAATATCATAACCTCATCCAAATGGCCATAAATGTTCCTATAATTGAACATAAATTTATAATGGATTAAATAAAATGATTAAATAAAATAAAAAAACATTATGGTCATTTTCTAGTCTTTATCATTTTATTTTTAACCTAAATTACTCAATTCACCCTTTATTGTGATAAAAAAAATTACCAAGGTTACTATTCATATTGGTCAAAAATAAAATGGAAATTTTTAATAAATTTGGACCTTAAGAATAAAATTTTTTAATCCTTTTTTCAAAATTTAAAACACATAATTTTTAGAATTTAATTTGAAATTAATCCTGCAAAACACGATGAAAAATAGTTTTATTGAAAAATGCATTTTAAGCCCAAAAATACACTTAAACCAAAATAAGTTATAATGATGATTAAAATTAAATAAATTATATTATTTATAACTAATTTTTACTTAATTTAAATTTATATCAAATTAAAATCATTAAGATACTTTAATATAAAGAAATTTACAGTTTTATAAAAATTAGTATTTTTTACTATTCACTGGTAAATAAATCTTTTCATAAAATTCCAAAAAAGTAACCATAAGTTAATTTTAATATGATGATTTAGAAAATGATATTAGTTTTATAAAATAAAATTTATAGAAGTTCTGTAAATTGATTATATTATTTACTCATAAAAATCAACACTACTGGAATCTTAACCTATACCCACGGTTTAGAACTGTGCGTATAGAATAGAAAACTGTGGGTGTAGGTTATACCCATGGTTTTATGAACCTTGGGTGATTAGTCCATAAAAATAGGGCTATACCCATGGTTTCTATAGAAACCATGGTTATAGGCTATGGAAATTTCTTAATACCCATGATTCAGTTGAAACCCTATGTATATCCTATACCCACAGTTCCATGAACCGTTGTTATAAGTGGTAGTAAAAAAATCATGTATACCAATTATTTTATGAACCATGGGTATAGAGAACTACCCCAATTATTCAACACCACCACCATATAATACCTCTTACAAAACCTGCAATTAAATTATAAACTATGGTACACATTTAATGTAGTAAATTTATTATATATTAAGAATTCAACCATTAAGTTATAAATAGTTTTCAAACCATTAAAAATGTTGTAAAATACATATACAATCCACATCATCAACTAATTTTAGTTATAGACACATGAATCTACCTAAACTAAAAAATGGAGGGGATCAATATCTTCCCCATCACCACCAGTGCCATCATAATAGTCACCAGCATCAACTCCTGGAGCACCACCACCACCACCCCACCACCACCACCACCACCACCACCACCACCACCAGCACCACCAGCACCAGCACCACCACCAACACTACTAGTACCATCATCTCGACTACCACTAAGACTATCATTTACAATAATTTCATAATTTTTATTCATATTTTATCAAGATAATTTTTCTCTAGGCACATGGCCTCCAATGCCCATTGGAAAAATGAAAAAAATGGACAAATGAAAAAAATGAAAAAATGTACAATTTTCCAAATTTACAAATGGACTATTTTCCAATTAAAGGGGAATTTATAGCCTTATAAATATTGATATAATTTATATTCATATTAAAGTACCTAGAAACTCTCACACTCATGAATTGAAGTGCACCTCAATGTGTGAAAATACATCACATCATCTTTGTTCTTTCTATTTTTTCCTAACACATCCTAAAAAAATTCAATAAAATTAATAACAATTAAAGTTTCAATTAAAACTAAAACTAAATTAAAATAATTATAGTAGTACCAACCCGAGAAACCCATATCATGGTAAAATGAAGGATCTGTGAGAATATATGGTTGCTTCTATATATTACCCACCACTACTTCATGTTAAATATCAATTATCACAATGGGAAAATTTTAGTAATCAAATAAAATATTTTGGTTAACACCAATTAGGGTGTCAGTGGTGTCAATTTCTTCTCTACCTTCATGAAAAAAATTTCTTCAGATTACTAAAATAATGGAACCATAATCAAGTCTCAGATGATCATTCACATAAAACATTTTTTCTTATTTATTCCAAAATATATGGTCCATCAATAGCCAAAATTGATTCAAGTCAATTAATCTGAATACACAATCAGCAAAAAATGTACTATGTCATGAAATTGAATTAAAAAATTTACATTTCATCATAGTGACTCGACCATGAGAGTAGTAATCCAATATAAATATTTTCTCAACAAGTCCATAATAAGACAAATTTTCATATCAAGTCCTACTATCTGATGCACTAGAATAATAGTCTGTTGTAGAAGTTAACAAAACTCCATCACGTTGTGTTCTCATTTTCACTGCTCGATTAGTTGTAACAAATTTATACATGTTGATTATTAAATATATTCATTCACAAAAAAAGAATTGGGACCAAAATCCAATGCTATTAATTGTTGAGATACAAAGTTAATAGGTAAACTCAATACCTTAAATATATATGAATAATAAAATAAAATAAATATCTATATTTTATGTTAATTAAAGTAATGTTCATACCTTTTATTTCAACCATGTATGAAACTATTTGGTATGTGAAGATTCTCTCCTTATCAAAGGAAAAGATCGATAAACTCTACTTATACTTTTTTTATGTTACCTACATAAATTGATAATAAAAGTTTAATGTATATTTTAAATGAAATAGTATGAGATAATATATAAATATTCAAATTAATTACTTGATATAGTCTTTGAAACAAACCATAGTTAAACAAGATTGTGCTATGTTCCATATCCCACTCCTCAAGGATCAATGTAGCCAATGTATATGACCCATGAATTCCTCATATTTGGGGAATATATGTAAATGAGGGACCTATTTACCCATACCGCTCATATTAATTTCTCATTTTCTAATTATGTATTTTTCTCACATTAGAAAAATACAATGAACAAAAATCCATAAACTCTTTGGCCAGATAACCTATCATAGTGGAACCTTCAAGATGATTCTTATTTTTGACATAATATTTCATTATGAACATATTTATCTTATTGGGATACATCCACTAAAAATAAACGGTTCCCCTATTTAGTGTTTTAGTTGGAATATGAACTGTTAAATGTAGCATGAAAGAGAAAAATGATGGAGGAATTTTTTTCCAACTCAAAAAACATTAATGGTGCCTCATACTGTATTTTTATCAAGAAAGAGTTGGATAAACTTTTAGAAAAAATGTCTCTAAATAAATGTCATAATAAAATCACTATCACCCTTACATTATTGGATAGTAAATTCTAGATTTCTATTGGAATCAATTTGTAAAAAAGGATGTGATAATCATGAGTTTTTTTGGGATTTTAGTTTCAACTCCGTTATTCTGACTCATTTAGATATGTTTCTAGAATAACCATCACGATCTTTTATAATATTTAGTAATTCTAGAAATTGATTTTTCTCTAAAGGTTATATCAAATAATAAACACAAGTAACTTTCCATTTGTTTTCCTTGATACACATAGGATGTAGTTCTGGTCAAATACCCCAATCTAACAAGTCCAGGTGAGATCATAAGTCATCTTTGGTTTTCCCCTTGATATTTATAATAATTGAACGAAATATTTCCCATATATTTTTCTCAATGTACATTAAATCTAAATAATGATGTAAAAAATTGGTATACCAATATGAAAAATCAAAAAAGATAGTTTTATTTTTCTAATTGTAAGTGGATTTAGTGTCAACATTCTTCCTCTTTTTAGATTTTTATGACCTTTCCGTAATGAAAAACTGAAATATTTGAATTCATTACATACATTATTTCCTAACATATATTAAGGTGGTTGTTCAGTGTCAACAATATTTTCAAACCTCCGATGATTCTTCCCATATTGATTATCCATTGGAAAGAATCACCGATGCCCCCAAAAAATTAAAACTACAATGATATTTAAGTCTTATTAATTGTGAATTTTTCATAAAAAACAGGACATGATAGTTTTCCTTTTATTATCCAACTAGATATCATTTCATAATTAGGGTAATCATTTATAGTCCATAGATGGGTAGAACGTATTTGATTTTTTTTTGGAATAAGTATCTAATGTACGCACACCCATATCCCAAATTTACTTAAACTCTCTTATTAAAGGTTGAAAGTATATGTATAAATCATTTCCAGGATTAGAAGGTCCAGATATTAGTGTACTCAAGAAAGTGAAATGTTTTTTCATACACATCAATAGAGGAAGATTATAAAAATGAATAAAAATTATCCACTTGTTGTGGGCAGTAATCATATGACCAAACATATTAAAACCATCACCCATCCTGACATTACGCACCTCAGCTGAAAAATTAGGATGTTTTGAATAAATTCCCTACTATAAAAATCCATATGTAGGATGAACCAACTAATTATGACCTTTAATTTTCTCAGCATCATTCAATCACATATTGGTTGATATTTCTACATACATGAATATATTTTGAATCCTGAGAATCAATGGAAAGTGACACATGAATTTCTGTGGAACACAAGATGGTATTCCATCTGCATTTTCCTTCCATTGATATCTAACAAATTATTTATAGTTATTATGGTCATTTGTTTCCTCCCAAAATAAACTGTAATATTTTATCCAAGCATGAATTTTATTAGTAGAAAATTTGAGCTTCTTAATTAACTTTCATGCCTTATAATGATTTAAGGGAACATTTGAACCATTAGGAAGAAAGTCCTACAAAAAGGTAAGAATATAATTATTGGAAGTATTAGAAATTATATAAATGGTATTTCCATGATAAAACTGCATTAAAAATTCCAACCTTTTCATTTTAGTACATTCCTGATATACAGGAGTTCTGGCATCATCCATTAATTTTTTCACTCTCTCAACATCATCATATTCATTTTTTTCCTCATGTGTATTGATGTCATTATATTCTTTCACTAGAATACTATCTCCATCATGATGATGCACAAATGGAAACTAATCAAATATAAAATTCTCCATACCACTTCTTTCTGTCCATTCATAAACAATAAAAGATCATATCATCTCTAAATTGTGATACTAAACATAATAGTTTGTTTGAAATATAGCTTTTGTTATATGGTAGCTAAGTTATTCCCAACTTAACCATGTATTTCCAAGACAATTATAACATGGAAATTGTATACGACCTCCATATGAAGAATTGTAAAATGTAAAATCTAAAAAATATCCAAATTCTTTTGAAACTCAATTGAAATCCGATCAGTATCATACATTCAGCTTCTATCAATTCTATTATAGGGTAAAAAAGTTATATTCAAATTAAAAAATGTAAAACATAATTACAAAATTTATTACAACCAATTTTAATATGAAATTTATCAAATTATACTAGTTTCAAGCAAAATAAATAATAATATAAACAATATATTCTATAAGAGATTCCCACATATAATGAACTAGAAAAAGTATAAGACATGGAATAAGAAAAAAATATTACCAAATCCAATTAAATACATATTTCCTTATTCAACAATTGTTTTAAAAACTTCTATGTTTTGAATATGACATCAATCTAATTATGTAAAATTGTCTTTATGATGGAAAAAATTTACTTAAGAATAACAACAATGTGTCACCCAACATCAAAACCACAAAAACATGGTATAATAATATCATGGTAATTATAACATAAGTGATATAAATATAAATAATCATCCAATATTAATATCATAGAAAATAAATATTTATTCATTTGAAATCTATATATTTATTTATTTGAAATAATATTTTATCATTCATTAATGTCTAAATAATAATAATGAATTCTGAGAAACATGTTTGACAAGTACTATAAATACAATACTTAATTCCTGTATAACCAACTTCATTGATAAATAAATATTCCAGATTTACTTATAATAGTATAATCATGCACATCATCATACAATTATTTCTTTTTGTTTTAAAACAATCCAATAAATAGTTTAACCATAGTTCATTATATAAATGTTATTAATAATATCTTAATCACACCTCAACAATAATGAACTAGTTTATAAAATTAAAACATAAGAACAACAACACTAGTCAAGGAATAACCAAATATCTTCAATTAATAATATAAAATACATAATTTAACATGTTTCATAAAAGTTATAAAATTAAAAAATAAAACATCTAAATAAATAATGTATTTAAAAGTAACCAAAAATTTTATAATAATTAAAATTAATATGGAAATATGTTTATGGTGAAAAAAATAAATGGATCAACCAAGTAAACTTATGAAACATACATAATATTTTCATGGATAACATTTTTAAACTAACTTATTAATTATAGGGCATTTTGATTTGTTTGCAGCTTGAAGTGCTAAGCACCGGTGTGATGGGGTGGTTATTTCGGAGGTTTCTCCAGTCATCAATGACCTGGGGTGTTTGATTTTAGATGTTTCATCGAATATGGAGAGTATGCCTGCTGAGAAACAGGCTACGATGAAATCTGCTGGCAAGAGGAACCCTCGAACCAAGAAGAGGGTTGCCAAGGGAGTGGCATCCAGAGACAAGAAAAAGATGAAGGTGAAGTGCTTGGCTATGTTCAAGATCTATTTCAAGGTGGCTTCGTGGTTCATCAAGATGTTGATGATCACGTTGTTGGTGATACGGGGCATAGGCTGGTGATAGGTGTGGGATCCTGGGGGTGGTCTGGATAATCCTTTCAACGTTGCTGGAGTGTGCCGCTTCACAGTGGAATTAGGTGGCTTGGATTTTTGGATCTGGCCGGCAGAGGCGATGTGGTATGCCGACAACGTCTGGGAGAGTCTTCCGTGACAGAAGGGTTGGGGTTGTCCTCAGGAATTGTGATTGGCTGGAGCGCATGTAAAGCTAGGAGATGCAGAGGCGGTGACCTTGATATGTAGAGAACAGCATCAGAATGTGTGGGATCCCGGTGGGTCGACGCGCGGGTGCTACTTAGGCAGTGACTGGGTGACATTGTCAGTGGACGGTGTTTTTCGGTAGACTTCAACTTGGACATGAGGCATGATCGGACTTCTAGCGATGCTGGCGATGATCAGGATGCGGGTCTGACTTCAGTGGCCGGGAGCGGACAGTGTTCCTGGGTGATCAGCGAGTGGGATGACCACCGGCGGTGTGCTCTTTGGGTGATGACGGTTTCCTTTCGGCGGACTGCTTTCCGGCATGGCGGTCGTGTAGGAGTCTCAGCGATGGCGTTTGGATGGACTTCGACGGCGTCGGGGTTGTGTGTGGGAAGACAACGACATGGTGGAAAATTTTTACGCGTCAACTTCGGTGACAACCTGTTTCTTCGGCGCATGCAAGGTTTTTTTTCTTCCTGATAGGATGTGGAGGTGTAAAGCCTCAGAAGATGCGTGGTTTGGCTGTTGACTTCATCCGTAATATGTTTGGGCCATTTTAATGGTTGGATTTATTTTTTGGGTGTTTTATTTCTCATTTTGTGGTGGTGCTTGGTGCATCACTTTATGTATCTATACTTTTATTTTCTAATATATTTTTAGGCCCGAATACGTTCGGTGCCTGAACTTTCCTGATATTATATAAAAACTCCTCTTTCAATTTAAAAAATTTTAATTTTAATTTTATTAAGATTTTTTATTTCCATTAATAAAAACATTACATACATAAGTTAAGTAATGTGGTAAGGAGGTTTGACACCACTTACCAATTTTAACCATTATTTAACTCCACATAATTATAGTGATCTTCAAAACAAATTCTGAAAATTAAAAAACAAAATTTTATAACAAAATAAAATTAAAAAAATAAATCCCATAACTCAAGGATAATAAAAAGAAATATTAACCCCTATAGGTAACTTAAATATTATTCTCAACACTAAAAATATCTAAATACCTAAAATATTCCACCAAAAGAATCTAAAATTTATGTTAAATTCATAAGAATATCTAGGATTGTTTTAAAAATAAAGAAATTATAATTAAAATAAAAATTATAGGATTATAATAGACTATATTTTATCTCTATTAGACTAGAAATTTTAAAAAAATGATGATCAAAAGTGATTCCAATATGCTGAAGTAGATTCACATACATAGATAAAAATGAAAATAATAGTTAGTAGAAGAGAAGGAAGGATTTAGAACTCACTAATATAATGTCAAAGAAGATCAAAATCAAAAACATCCTTGAATAAGGGGATAAAAAAATTGGGGGAGAAGAGGTGTCAACCGCTTGATTTGGTGAGGGGGAGACAAGGGATTATGAATGATGAGGGGATGGAGATTCTAAGGTTTATGTTATGCCTCTATACCCATGATTTTTAAAAACCTATTGGTATAGCTCAACTTATACCAATGGGGTTTTCAAAAAACGTGGGAATACAATTTTATAGAAACTATATACCCATGTTTTAGTAAAATCAATGTTATAGATGTATGGGAATAACCCCAATTTCTAGAAGATCAAGAGGATAATTTTTTAAGAAAATGTATTTTTTTGAAGAATAATATGATTTTTATAAAAATTATGCTCTTATTCACAAAGCATTAATTACTTAATATTAACAATGAGTTGGATAATTATATATTTCATAATATGGTCAATACTATTCACTCCTAATAATTTAACATCTAGGCTATAATTATCACATAATAATATTTCATTGTTCATTTAAGTTGGGTGGGGCATGCAATGAAATCTATCTAAGAAATTAAATTTAAAAAGACACATACCATAAAATCTTAGGGTGTTACATTCTCCCCTCCTTCCATAAATTGTGTCCCCAAGATTTGAAATTTCACAATGAAAATTAAATTTAGATACTTGAAAATTACTTTATGGGAAAACTAAATCATAAATATGATTATTAAAAAATCCTCTTAATAAGAGTGAAAAGGAAATGCGAAGGTCACCATGAAATTAGGATTTAGATTATGATAACATTAGCAGGAAGTGAAAATATCATCATGGAAGAAAAATATAACTATCAAGTTATGATGGAGAGTAATAGAGAACATGGTCATTAACGATTTATCCATAAAAAACCATAAATCTATGATCAATTAAAATACCATTGATTTACCCATAGTAAAAGTTATGAGAATGGTTTTTCACAAACCACAATTCAATTAAATTATTATTTACCTAAAAATGTACCATAGTGGCACACCCTAGGGTCGATCATAAGGAGGTCGCTAACACGCACTATTTTCCTATTGTCACTATTATAAAATAACTAATATAAAATATCATACTGATATAAATGGGGGGGATTGAAATGTAAAAAATATAAATATAATATAAAAATATAAATATATAAAAATAAAAAATACAATGAAAAGGAAGAAAAAAACACAAAGAAGTTAATAGAAGAGAACTATTGTTCTTGCGGTTTTATGGTGGGATTATCATTGTTATTCAAAATATCTATCAGTGAATTGTTCAATGTGGAGATCAAGACATATCACCCCATACCCTCTCGTTTGAAATGTATTAACCCACACCGAGACCTCTGCATGTAGGAGTAATCTATTCCACATCAATGCCCAATCCAAACTCCACCGTTTGAATGAATTGGATATTGATGAGAAGGGAAAAAAATAAACGAGGAGGAAGATGACAATGGTAGAGAAAGTGGGGAGACCGCTCACAAAAATCATTTAACCACCACTGAATTCTTAGAAAAAAACATGATAAATCAGTAAAGCACATAAAACTCAAATACCACCACTTACCCCCTCAAACAACAGTGAGGGTTAGCTCTCCACAAACATGGAGTTAAAAAGAAGCACGGTGGGAGAAACACATAAAATAAAAGAAATGAAAGAAAAGAAGAAATGAAAAGAAGAAGAAGAAATCTACTCTAATATATTATATAAAAATGAATTAAAAGTACAACTACAATACTCCACCTTATCCCCCCTTTAAATGACTATCCTTGTAAAAGGGAGAGGAGACACATATTTATAGGGAAAATGGTTGATGAAATCTTGACTCAATTTTGTCCTCTGGATTGCATCGCCTTTTATGACCATTAAATTAAATAATTTGTACTTTATCCCTTCTTGAAAGGCGTTCCATATAGTCTTCCGCATCCATCCACAAAATTTCAGTCCGATTAGTCCACATATAATGGATTTATGGCAGATTTAGTGCGGCACATTTAATCTTCCAAAGTGACTCTTTGTATTCCACAACTCCAAATTAAAATGCCATCAATACCTTGTTATCAGCCGATTCAGATGTGACATAATTAATCAAATATGTTCATTAATTCCTCTTCCAGATCCATGAAAAATTTCAGCTCCATTGGACCGGTCTTCTTTGACATACAAGCTCATATTTAAAACATTCCAGATCTGCACAGAGTTTTCGAGGCACATATTGTGAGCTGATTTTGGGACTCCAAATGATTGATTTAGCTGGGACTCCATAAGGATTAAATTCGGCCCATGATGTAAGGAAACCTACAAAAAAGTAATTTAACAATTTGGGTCAGTTTAGAAAATGATATGGCCGAAATAATGAAGTTAAATAAAACAGTTAAACACCAAAATTAAGGCATTTTGGCATTTTAGCTCAAAATACCACTAAAACTTAAAAATGTGACAATTTACCATAAAATAACACCTTGGTGGGTATTATAAAGTTTAAATACATTATATAATATGTGAAAATTCTAGATTTATCACTCCCCAACACTTAATCATTGCACTCCCGAGCAATTATCATATATCCAAATCAAAATTCACACAAAAATCAACAATGAGAAAACATCAATGATATCTTCCAAAATGAAATTCCATCCTGTATCCTCTATGAAAAACAATTCCCAATAATTTTCATTCCTCAAATTTAAATTTTTTCAACCTCATAAATCCATCAATGGACCAATCATAACCTACCTCACCTTGAAATTTGTGTCACTCTTCACTCAAGAGAAATTAAATATGGAGTTATGATCATACTTGGAAAGTGCATGTATCACCATAGGCTTGTGACCATTCTCATCTCTCCATAGTGAGAAACATGAAAATGAATTCAATCATGATTTCTTTTCCAGGTGAATTCTGTGGCTTAGGGTTGGTGGGAAAATGATTGAAAAATTAAGGCTAGAAAGAGGAGGTTATACTCTTAAGTACAATGCATGAATATTCAAGTGAAAACACAGGATTATCCTCACTAAATCCCCTTAACAATGCGATACAAAACACCGCCCCCTTTTGTATGACATGGGACATGATCCAGGAAATGAATCCAATGAATTATTGCATCAAAGTTCTCCCCCTTTTTTCATTTTTTCTTTTTTTTGTAAAGCTCCAGAAAGGCACAACTTTATTTTCTTTTATTTTTGATTTTTTTTCATGGAGAATGAGCTGAAAATTGAATACAATGATAAATTCAAGCTCATCTCCATTTTTTTCGATTTTTTCATTTTTTTGAAGGAGAACCATATGAGACAAATAAAGCACAATGAAAGGATTACCCATGCCCAATTTGATCTTTATCATCCACTACCCAAAATGTTGACACACAAATCACATCACCCACAATGGAATACATCCAAATAACGCACACAAAAGGCCCTTCCCCCACACTCAAACTTTAAATATCGACGGAAAAATATTAAGAGTGCGGGTAGGTAAGGAAAAATCGGCTTGTAATGTGGCTTAAACCTATAAGGCAATTCATGTCATCTAAGGGATAATAAAGGATAGATGAAAAGGTAAGTCTCAAGATAACATATGGCTAGCCAAAAAAATTTATCAATCATATCAAAAACATTCCATGAAATCCAAAGATTCGAAAGAGAAAAGTTGCAAGTTCTGGTTCTCACACAAAATCCAAGTTTCTCTCAAGAAAGTGTGGGTATTAGAAAGAATATTTCAAAGTATTTCAGAATACCTCACAGGACTGAAAAAAATATTTGAGTCAGTGTTTCATGGGCATGAATTCCAAGAATCAGTCAAACTCATAAAAATTCTTGGAAATCCAATTCAAGGAAAAAGTTTTCACTTCAAAAATCCTTTAAAATCCATTTCTTCAAAAACCATTTCAACTTCCTCAAAATCAATTGAAGTGTGAAAAATAATCAGAATATTCATTGAAGCTCAAGGATCCTAAAAAGATGAAAAATAAAAATAAAAATAAGGCACACAAAACATCTAAGTAGGTTGACACTCCCCCACACCTAGATTTCAATACCCCTCATTAGAGCTCAACAAAATAATGATAAGGGCAGAAAAATAAAAGGAAGGAAAGATACAACCAAACTTTATTTTACAGTGGTAGCCTGGAGTTAAGCTCCTAGATACTTCCACTTGAACTAAAAGGCATGAAATAAAGAAAATATGAGAAAAATAAATAAAAAGAAATAGGAATGGAGAATAGGGGATAATGCTTGGTTTGACCCCCAAGCGGGTGCTAGGTTTTTACTGCCCCTAGTCCAGCAGTTGCAGCGGTTTAACCCCAATCCGATGGTGGGTAGGGTTTCTTAATCCAAAACCACCAAAAATTCTTTCTTACAATGCTCTTCATCCTAAAACATTCATATATCAACCCATAAATAGAGTACAATAGCTCCTTCACCATTTCATTGTGGTGCAACTGGAATGATGGGAGAAGGAGGAAGAATGGGTCCTCTTTGTTCACTACCAAAACTTGTATGGCCTCTTCAACATTAACATACAGGGATTTCACATGTAATGTTGAGTCAAAAAATTCAGAAGGGAAGTTAGAAAATAGTTCCACTTGGATATGATTAAAACATGAACAATCAATATAAAAATATTCCCTTTTGTGTAGGTCAGCTTGAAACACGATCTCTTCAGGCAAGGCCACTGGGAATTCTTTTTTAGTAGGGACATCTTCATCTTCTTCCAAAGAAAGAGAGAGGTAGAGAGGTACTGATTATTCTTTTAAAAAGATTATAGGATCACATACCTTTTGTTCTTCAACAAAATCTAACCAATGTTCATCCAAATAATATTGATCTCCCACAGTTGTATCAGTTGTCATGACATCTTCAAGAACCACTTCAAGCAATGGCCAAAGAGAGACGATTAGATATTCAAGTTGAGTCTTCAAGTCCTCCTTGGGTTATTCAACTTCAAATGTTGGTGGAACAACATTTAACTCTTCTTATTCAACTTGGTTCTGTTTTTTTTGCCGTTCCATCCATAAAACTTTAACTTCTTCAACTTCAGACGCCTGCGATGCTACCGTCTTGCTTGCTTGTTCAAGGATTTTGAAATTATTTTGAACCATCACGACATCTTGTTCCATTTGCAGCATAAAATACTCTTCCTTTCTAGAAAATTGACCACTAGTCCATTCATGTGAAAAATCACTATAATAATCCATGACTCAATGACAAAATTATATGCAATGAAATTCTTTTTTTTTTAGTTTTTCAAATTTTAATTTTTTTTTGGTTTTATGAAAAATAGTGTGTGAAAGCACTTGAACTCCCCGAAAACGGTGCCAAATTGATGAGAATGGTTTTTCACGAACCAAAATTCAATTAAATTCTTATTTACCTAAAAATGTACCATAGTGGAACACCCTAGGGTCGATCATAAGGAGGTCTCTAACACACACTATTTTCCTATTGTCACTATTATAAAATAACCAATATATAATATGATACTAATATAAATGGGGGGATTGAAATGTGAAAAATATAAATATAATATAAAAATATAAATATATAAACATACAAAATACAATGAAAAGGAAGAAAAAAACACAAAGAAGTTAGTAGAAGAGAACTATTGTTCTTGGGGTTTTATGGTGGGATTATCATTGTTATTCAAAATATCTATCAGTGTACTGTTCAATGTGGAGATCAAGACCTGTCACCCCATACCCTCTCATTTGAAATGTATTACCCTACACCAAGACCTATTAATGTAGGAGTAATCTCTTCCACATCAATTCCCAATCCAAACTCCACCGTTTGAATGAATTGGATATTGATGAGAAGGAAAAAAAATAAACGAGGAGGAAGAAGACAATGGTAGAGAAAGTGGGGAGACCGCTCACCAAAATAATTTAACCACCACTTAATTATTAGAACAAAAAATGATAAATCAGTAAAGCACATAAAACTCAAATACGACCACTTCCCCCCTCGAACAACAGTGAGGGTTAGCTCTCCACAAACATGGAGATAAAAAGAAGCACGGTGGGAGAGACACATAAAATAAAAGAAATAAAAGAAAAGAAGAAATGAAAAGAAGAAGAAGAAATCTACTCTAATATATTATATAAAAATGAAGTAAAATTACAACTAAAAAAATCCACCTTATCCCCCCTTGAAATGACTATCCTTGTAAAAGGTAGAGGAGGCACATATTTATAGGGAAAATGGTTGATGAAATCTCGACTCAATTCTTTCCTCCGGATTTAATCGCCTTTTCGGCCCATTAAATGGCATAATTGGTACTTGATCCCTTCTTAAAAGGTGTTCCATATAGGCTTCCGCGTCCATCCACAAAATTTCAGTCGTATTGGTCCACATATAATGGAGTTATGTCAGATTTTGTTCGGCACATTTAATCTTACAAAGTGACTCTTTGTATTCCACAACTCCAAATTCCAATGCCATTAAGACCTTATAATCAGCCGATTAAGACGTGTTATCATTAATAAAAGATGTTTATTAATTCCTCTTACAGCTCCATAACAAATTTCAGCTCCATTGGACCGGTATTCTTAGACATACAAGCTCATATTTAAAACATTCCAGATCTGCACATAGTTTTCGAGGCACATATTGTGAGCTGATTTTGGGACTCCAAATGATTGATTTAGCTGGGACTCCAGAAGGATGAAATTCGTCCCATGATGTAAGGAAACATAAAAAAAAGTAATTTGACATTTTGGTTCAGTTTAGAAAATTATATGGCCTAAATAATGAAGTTAAATAAAACAGTTAAACACCAAAATTAAGCCATTTTGGCATTTTAGCTCAAAATACCACTAAAACTTAAAAATGTGACAATTGCCCATAAAATAACACCTTGGTGGGTATTATAAAATTTAAATACAGTATATAATATGTGAAAATTCTATCTTTATAAAAAAGGAAACAATTAATGTTTTTTTTTCAAAATCATTTTCCCAGAGTTGAGGGATTATTTTACTATCGAGATAAAGAACTTGAGAAAATAAACATACTTGATTTAATTCCATGTTATAATAATAATACCATCCTTTAGATGTGTTTTAATTTATTCCCACTTCATTTCACACACTAGGAGATGGATATTAAAGAATAATTTTTCATACCTGAATCACTTTTAATGAATAATAAGGTCCTAAAGTCATTCCTTAATCCTATAAAAAATTATCCAAAAAAATGTTTATCATAGGTTTTTAAATATGATAAATCATAATTTAACCTCAAACAATAATATTCAATGTTTATCTTAGTCCATTCCATAATTAGTTACCTTAAGACTCATTCAAATTAAATCTGTTAAAAAATTTAGAAGGAAGGTCAATAAATTTCCAAAATAAAATTAATATTTGATTCCACAAAAAATATAAAGTAGATATTATTTTTACATATAAAATATATTAATACTTTGATCATCTTAAAACCTTAATAAAATCATGAATTCTTCCAAAAATTAAGTCTTAGGTTATTGAATATATTCCTTAAATCAAAACATGTAGTAAACTCTATAAACCATCAAATTACTAACCAATTTAATGGTCAAAAATACTATTACATATACATATGTTTATCACCAAGAACATATTAAGGTTATCTTCCCTCAATCATGTGTTTTCCAAAATATAAAATTTCCACTGAATCACTTTTCTTGGTCATCAGTTCCGTTCAAATTATTCACTAAAATCCTTTAGGAAATGGTACTCCAATACAATCATTATACATTTCATGATTATTATAATGAGAATTTCATTAATAAAATACTTTTACAAAATATGTCTTAGATCCACATACACAATCATAGAAATCATTACACTTTATCTGTATCAATATCATAAGCTTGACCTTGATCCATTTTCTTGTTCTGAGGTATATTTCCTAGATGCTTGGGTAATTCATTTGAATAGTGGACCATATCCTTACAGTTGAAACATTGCAGAAAAATTTTCTTTCCCTTTTAATCACGGTCTTGGGGGCCTTTTTCTCCATAATTTTAGAAAAATTACACTCCCAATATGCACGTTCCTTGATGGTTCTTTCCATAATTATCACATGTGGGAAAATCATTCTTTCTATTATTCCATTTATCAATATTTTCACCTAATTTCCTATTCTTATCTTATTTCACTTTGAATTCATAATACTTGGAGAATTATTTATATATCTTGATAGAACATGATACTGTATCCTCATATAATGAGAAATTTTGGGAAACTATTTCTCTTAGAAGAATTGGATTAAGCTCCTCCTTAGTATTTTTAATCAATGACCAACATTGATCCGCATCTATATTGAGATGATAAACTTCCATGGAAACATTCCCCCTTTCTTTACATTCCAAAGTTAGAAATATATTCTCTAAATAAACTATCAATTGTTCAACTACAAATAGATTTGTGGTCCTATTAAATGATGGAGGTTGTTGTCACATGAAGTGGTCTAACATTGTTCCACAACATTATGGATCAGGTTTCTCTATATGGGTTAGGTTATTGTTCATAACCTAAGTCAGTTGTCCCAATATAGTTATAATTTTTTGAAATCTAGTTGAAGATCCAACTCCAACATCATTATATTTTATAGGAGAGAAATATATATATGGATTATATGCGTTTATAAAGTTTCCACTCCTTCAGGTAGGTGCTATTTATAAACAAAAACATATACTATATTAGATCTTAACATTATGAAACATTATGTATAATATCAAAACTAGTGAAAACATTAACATAAATTGAAAATTTTGGTATAAACAATATCTAAATCATAATCTTGGTTTCTTTGGAAATATTTCCAAATTCTATCATAGGGTTTCCTTCTATAATCTATGTTATCCTAAATCTAGTTCCCAAGGGTTCTACTAAACTTCATCTGATAACAATTGTACTGACCATAACCCTAGTAGCCTAGAGTCTATGGTTTCTTTATTACATTAGCATAAATACAAGGAATCACATACCAAATGACTGAATAGTTTACTATTCTTGGTAAACTAGATACCCACTTCAAATTCACATTAAATTTTAAAACATAAAATACAAAAATAATTTCATTAAGAAAGTCATTATTCCCATTAGTGTATCTGATCATATTAATCTCAAAATAGTTCTTTGTATCCTAGAAAAAATAAAACATAAGAAAGGGGTGAGTTAAAATTCTTATTAAGGGTTAATTATAATGGAATAAATCATGAATCAATAAGAATAATCAACACATTAAGGTAAATAACTAAAACACTTTCCATTTAATCAAAAAATTGAACATAATATGGAAGGAATAAATTATGACCATATAATTCCATAATAACATGAGATAAAACTTATCCATGGATATCATAACTAATAAAATAATCACATGGAGGGAATCCATAATTATAGACATCATAAACATACCATCAAGGCTTCATCAAGAAACCATACATAAATGGGTAAGATATCAACAAATACCCAAACTAGTTTGTCTCACGAAACCTACCGATGCATCGAGGGGATATAGTGAGCCCTACCCATCACTTACTAAGTCCAATGCATTCCTCATATGAAAGGGGTGAAACATAAACAACATAAAAATTCATATTTAAATACTAGAATATGAAATTTGAATACTTTCCCCAGTCAATAACCATAAACCATGTAGAGTAATATGATGAATGGTATCAAAATAGTACCTCCACAATCAAAATCATCATAAATCATTTAATAAAATATGATAGATTGTATAAAAATAGATCAAAATAATTGAAGAATAATATTAATTTTTTTTAAATAAATGAAAATACTCTAATAAAATCATTTATTTTTTTGAGAGAAATATGTTTTTTTACTTTGAAATTATTTATTTAAAAATTTACGCAATTATAAAAGGAAATAATTTCTTTGAAAAGAACCTTTTAAATATATAATAGATTACTCAAGAAATTAAGGCACCATTAAATAAATAAAATATGAGCATGATGTATAAGTAAAAAAATATTCCTTATATATATATATATATATATATATATATATATATTTCCAGAAAAGTCACAAAGAGCCTTATTTTGAAATTGGAAAAAATATTCTTTTCAAACCATTTGTAAAAAGTAAAACATGAGTAAAAATGAATTTAATAATTCACAAGAAAATAGTAAAAAAATTACATTTTTTATAAAACATGGACATGTAAGATAAACATTCCCAAGTGGATACTTAAATAGAAACAATCCAGAATAATGATGAGACTGTGAAATAAACCCTTACCTTGGGTCTGATTTCCTCCATATGTGTCTGAAACTATTTTATAGTGATTTTAAACATGTTATTAACTTATAATATAATCATATTAATATTAATTATATCCTATATGATCCCCTAGAATATTTTACCACTCATTTATTAATAATATTTTATTTATTACACTGTTTCAGGTGTTAATTTCCTTATTTTCTCGTGCTTGTTTTGTCTTCAAAGTATTGACTATCTAACATATAATATAGATAAAACATATCAATAATAATATTAATTCCATAAATATAATATTTTATAATTAAATAAATTTTTATATCCATTCTTTAAAATTGAACATAGAAAATGAATTGCATCACTATGTGGAGACGGTAAACCGTACGTACGCTGGAGCAATGATATCATTTTTAAATGGTTAAAATGGTAAAGAAGTGGATGATATATTAATTTTCATGAATAAATATCATGTTTTTAATTATTATATATATATATCCATTATTTAAATTATTATAACCATCCAAGTAACGTGGTGATGAAAAATGAATTACACCATTACGTGGAGACTCTAAGTCGCACATATGCACGTGCAATGTTTTTATTTTTCATAGGATGAATAAGAGGTAGACTATGGTTGTTTCACAATCATAATAATATATCATTATATATATTATATTGTATTTATTATTTTAGGATGTAAACAAAAAATTAATAATAAGTAAAAGAAGAAATTAAATGGAATGAGTTGGTAATAATGATTACCTCTTCTTTGGCAGACTTCCTTTACATCTATTCTTAAGAGATATAAGGTTGGTTTTTTGGAAGATCACGATCTCAATAACATAGATAAGGAATATGGGAAGATAAATAGGAATATTTTGGTTGATATTGATGGATTAATGTGGTGTAAATAAGTGAGTAAGTAGGTTCCCTTTTATAATTGAGGTGAGAGACACTTTTAAAATTTCTCAATATATTCAATTATAATAAATTAATTTACCATTCAAAATGCCTAAAAATGGAATGAGATTATAAGATTAGATATTACAAGGTTTTCATACTATAAAAAATAGAATTTATACATGTTTTTGTGTCATTTTAAACCTTATCATTTTGATTAACCTCTTGGTTATTTATTTTTGACCTTAACCGTGGTAACGATTATTTTATTCACAAAGGATTATTAATGTTACTATAAAGGAAAAAATGACTCATAAATGAAAAATTTATGAAATATTAATCTATATTAAAATTATATGTACGAGGATAATATTTTTTATGGAATTTAATTAATTTAATAAAATATTATTTTGATAAATTATCATTAATGTCAATTTTCACACTATTTATTTACATTGAATTCAAATAAATCAATAAAAAAGAACATTTAAATTTAATGAATTAAAACCTATATAATATTTTATATATGTCTATAAAATTCATTTCTCACATTAAATCATTTAAATTATATCCAAATTAATATTTTTAAGATCATTTATTTTATTTTTCTATTAATTAAATAAATTCTGTATTAGCATTTCAAAAATATTTAAGGTAATAATATAATTTATAAAAATTAAAAATAAATTTCTATAATGAAACTAATTTCATTAATATAAAAATATAAATTTATTTTCATTCATATCTTGATTTTTTCCCTTCATGGATACATAAATTTATTAACTACAAAGAGAGTGACATTTTTGTAACTATCTTTGATTTAAATAATATATAAGTCATTTTTATGAAAGTTTTTCTATTAAAACAATAAAAATAGATATTAAGGTGATTTTGTTATAATTATATTCACAGAATATTTTTTTGACAAGTTTAGGTAATTTTTATACCCTTATTTTGTGGGTTTAAACCTTATTTAACCCCTACAACTCTTACCATGAAAAAAATGGATTTCTGCACTAAAAATTAAAAATAAATTAACATTATTAAGATAAATCTTTTATATTTAAAATTAATATTTATATTTTAATATATATTTTGGATACCACCATATTAAAAATGTTATAGTTATTAAAAATATAAATGTGATATCTTTGACTTTTCTTTAAATAAAATATTAGAAATATCATAACCTCATCCAAATGAACTTATGTTGTTATATAAGAAAGAATAAATTTATTATGGATGAAATGGGATCATTAAATAAAATTTTGGAAAGTATTTGGGTCATTTTATAGTCCTTATATTTTTATTTTTAACCTAAATTAACCAATTTGCCCTTTACCATGGAAACAAAAATTACCAAGGTTACTATTTATATTAGTAAGAAATAAAAGGGAAAAATTTAATAAATTTGGAACTTCTGATTCAAAATATGGAATAAAATTTTCATAATATATACACATAATTTAAAGAATTTAATTTTAAATTAATCCCACAAAACATAACTAAAGAAGTTTTATTGAAAAATGTATTTTGAAGCCCAAAAATAGACCTACACAAAAATAAGGTACAAGGATGATTAAAATTAAATAAGTTATATTATATATAACTAAAGAGTATTTAATTTACATTGTGATCAAATTCATATCATAAATATTATTTAATATAAATAAATTGACATTTTTATAAAAATCAATATTTTTCACTATTCATTGGAAAATCAATCTTTTCAAAAAATAAAAAAAAATACCATAAGTTAAATTTTAATATGATAGTTTAAAAAATGATATTAGTTTTATAGAACAAAATTTATATAATTTCTATAAATTTATTATAATATTTACCCATAAACAGTGAGAAAACCATTTTTAAAGTAAACATATTTTTATGAAGAATAAAATGATTTTACTAAAAATTAAGTCCTTATTAACAAACCATTAATGAATACATTAACAATGATTTAAAAATTATATATTTCATAATGTGGTTAATACTATTCATTACATCTAATTTAATATCTAGGCTATAATGATCTCACTATAATATTTCATTATTCGTGTAAGCTGAGTGTTGCGTGCATTAGAAGCTATCAAAGAGATTAAATTTAAAAAGACACATACTATAAAATCTGCATGTAACATTCTGCCCCTCCTCATTGGCTTGAGTTGAGGTGGAATTTCTACTTGTTCTTAGGCAACATCCCCAAGTTGCAAAAGGTTGGGAATAAATGCCAAGGGCTTCATTAACATACGAGGGACAATTTACCCTTTGAAAATAAAGCTACCAAAACCAACATACCATAAAACAAAAATACTATATAATGCATGATAATAATGTAATAAAATTCAATGTAATACCAAATAGAAAAAAACCAAACTACAACCATATACCATATCAGAGTACAAAGTAGAAACCAAAGCACCAAAAACAGAATATGAAACAAAATACAAAACTAACAAAACTCAAAGACCCCATAGACATAAACTCCAAATATTCTAATATGATCCAATATCCAACTCCAAAATATAGAACAAAGTATCACAATGCATCAAAAAAGAAATGTGATACTTTTCCTTTACCTATGTATCATTAAAAAATATCTACAAATGCACCAAAGTGCCCATGTAGGGGGTGAGTAATGAAACTTAGTAGGTTTTCCCCAAATGAATTCCTTAATCATTCCATTATGATAGAACATGTTATAACATTTATATAAAACAATTTATATGAAACCTTTTAAAACATGTTAATAGTTTATATCAAATCCAATACTTTTCTCCACAAAACAGTTTTCATGGAAAAAAATCAAACAAGACCTTTGAACAATTTCATAATCCATTCAACATAACCCATTACAATATAGAAATATACACATCCACACATTAATGCCTCGGTGAAAATTCCATACTCATGAGTAGTCTCTCATCAATCTACCAAGTCTTCATAATACAACCGTATACTAGTTCCCCGATGGCACACAACCCATCCATAGGTTCACGTCACTGTAAATGAACACATACCAACCAATTATGCCAAAACCATGCCAAACCAATTGCTCCAAAACCACTTAAAAAACAATATTTTTATTGAAAATATATCCATGAAACATTTTCCATGAATATATCCAAAAAATAATTTTTAAAATCATAATTTTAAAATCATACAACAAATCACTTTGCATAACAACCCCACAATTTCACAAACCATCACTAAAGAAGGATTCTACCAACTCTCCTCATCTGTACGTTCAGAACTAAGAAAATTTATAAAATTATGAAAATACAAGGGATGATTTATAGACCACCTACCATAGGCTTTTACAACTCTCCTCATCCAGTATTAGCATTTAGTTTTTCCTAGATTAGAATAGATATGAAGAACAGATCAACTCCCTGAAGATAGGACATATAATCCTGCATATAAATAACACCATTGAAGAGAAGATAAAAAATAATGGATAAAATGGATTTGAGATCTTACTGAGATGAATCCAACGAGATGAAAAATTCTTCGATTGGATTTCAGGTAGAAGAGATGTGAAAGATCCTAGCTTAGGCTTGAAGAGGGATCACAAATGGGAAAAGAACCCACTATTATCCCATAGAAGGAGAAAATAAGGAAGGTGGATGACATAAACATTTTATTAAGGAATTTTTCATATATTTTCCCAAAAATATGGGTTGAATGATCTGGTAGTAAATTTGGACAAACCATACACCAACCATGTGCATGGAACTACCTCAAGAGGGGACCTATATGGTTAGGCCATACAGTTTGAGAAACCATGCACCAACCATGTGAAGTGGCTCTTCTAAAACCCCCAGAGAATATGTATAGCCATGTGATCTGATATGAATCATTTCCTCAAACTGTGAAACATCCTACTTATCATTTTTAAACCCCACACGGTTAGTAGTAACAATGCATCCTGGCTCACATGATTTCTACTAATCATGAGGCTTGCTTGTTTCTCCCAAAAAGCTGGGTTCCAGACTCTAATCAAGCCCCAAAAACCCCCAAGACACTTGTGAACCCATTAGGCATCCATATTGGGCCCAAAATAAATAATTATACCAAATTCAAAGGGATCCATACCTGAGATAAAAACTGGGTTCTTAGTCTTCTCCCCTTAAAGGAACTCATCATCGAGTTCACCTTCTAAGGTCAGTGAAACACTATCTGAGAATAAATTTGGCCTTGGGAACATACGTCAACCTCCCACTCCCAAGTATCATCTTGTACATGGACATGATTCTATTGAAACCATACTAGATGGAGAGACCAACCTCGTATATCTTTCATACTCTGGTTAATGATGCGTATAGGATAATCCTAAAATGAAGCATCAATATCCAACTCAACTTCCTTAGGATCAAAAGTATGAGCTAGGTCAGAATGATAATGGAGAAGCTATGACACATGGAATACATCATGCATGACACATTACCTCTGAGGTAGTAACAACCAATAAGATATCAACTTTACACTCTCCAAAATCTCAAACAACCCTATATAATGAGGCAAACAATTCCCTTACCACTATATGTATCTATTCCCTAGATTGGGTGATACCCATAGGAAAACATGATTCCTGACCTCAAACTGTAGAGGTCATTGATGGTGATAAAAATATGATTTATGTCTAGACTGAGTAGTAGAAGTACACTTATTGATCAGATGAACCTACTCTAAAGTCTTATACACAAGATGAGGACCGAGTAGCACAACCTCTCTTTCCTCTAACCAGCATAGGGTTTGAATGGAATAACCTACCAGATAAGGCATCAAAAGGATCCATCTTAATCGTTTCCTAAAATATATTATTGTAGGATAACTCAATGAGAGGTATATTAATATCCCAAGAACTATTTAAATCAAGGATACTTTCCTAGAGAAAATTCTATAACACCTTTTTACCACTTTGATTGACCATTAGTTTGAGGGTGAAGGGATATTCTCAGAAGCAACTGTGTACCCATAGCCTTCTGAAACCCCTACTAGAACCGTGATATGAAAAAAATCATCCCTATCTAAAATGATAGAGTGAGAGACCCCGTGTAGTCATATGATATCACAAACATGTAGCCTTCCCGACTCATCAATTGATAAAGTCTCCTAGACAATAAGTGGGATACTTTCATCATTTGGTCAATGAATACCCAAAATACATCACTACCACATGGTGAACTTGGTAATCTGACTACAAAATCCATAACAACATCTTCCCATTTACATTTTAGTACTGGAAGTGGATTTAACAAGATTACATGTCATTGTTTCTCTACCTTCACCTATTAACAGGTGGAAAACCTAGTGATATAATCTTTGATCTGAAATTTCATTATAGGACATCAATTCTGGTGTCACATATCACGATACATCTTGGAGATTACTAGATGAACTACCCACTGAGAAGCATGGGACTCCTACATCAATTCCTCTGTTATATCTGTAGGAACCCATACACATCCATGTATACATAGGATTTCATCATTTTCCCCAGAACAATCCGAAGGCATGTCATTTCTTCAAACATTCTCACAAAGAACCAAGCCTTCAGGATATAAAAACTACTTTATCTTCACCCTCTCAAGTAGTGAAGAGGTAAATTTAAAGAATGAGAGACAGGAATTATAATAAAATTCATGAAACTAAAAATATATATTAGATAATAGGTCCATCAATTTAAATTCATCACTGGATTCCCGAATGACCTATGCCTGAGTTTTCTAACTCAGCGCATCAGCTACTACATTGTCCTTTCTAGGAATATAGGCTTCTCAAAGGTGAACGACTGAAGATATTTGACCCATATATGATATCTGAGATTAAATTAACACTATATAATGATATATTTCTGGATCTTGTGGTTTTTATACACCATAAAGTGCTCACCCATTAGATAATTTCTACCGCGACATAAAGCATGAACAACTGCTACTAGATCAAGGTTGTGGATTTTGTAATTTTCCTCATGAGGCCTCAACTTCCAAGATACCTATTAATGACTCTATACATTTTCATTATCACCACCCCTAGGATGATCCATTATGAATCAAAAAACACTGTATAACCTCTTCTAGACTCTAGAAAAATCAGAATAGGTGCTGATTGAAACCTTCCTTTTAGATCTTAAAAGGATTTATCACAAGCTTCTGACCACAAGAACTTAACACACTTATTTGTAAGACTGGTAAGAGGTGAATCATGGAATGATAAGTCCTATATGAAATGCCTATAATATCCATCCATCCCCAAGAATCTCCATATGTCAAACATATTCCTAGGATGATCCTAGGAAACCACAACACTCACCTTCTCCGAGACAACATAGACTCATGATTCTGATATAATACGACCAAATAAATAAACTTTTTTTGATCTCAAAGTTTAACTTATCAATATTTTCATAAATTTGGTTCTTTCTAACTATATTAAGAATGATATCAAGATTCTTAGCATGGTTTCTATGAGTGTTAGAATACACTAAGATTTAATCCATAAATACTATGAAAAAAGAATCCAGATAGGGATGAAAGAACCTATTCATCAAACCCATGAAAATGAAAGGATTGTTCGTAAGAATGAACTACATAACAAGGTACTAATATAGACTATACATGCTATGAAAAGCTATATGAGGCATGTATGATGTCTTGAATCACACATGATGATATCCTAATCTCAGGCCGATATTAGAGAATACCCTAGATCCTTGGAGCTATTCAAAGAGATTATCTATTCAAGGTAGTGAATACTGGTTCTTTATCGTAAGATGGTTCAACCATCTATAATCCACATAGAGATTAATATCTCCATCTACCATATTGGAAAAAATCTTGGGTGACCCCTATGAAAAAGTTCTAGACCATATAAAAACATTATCCTCTAGATCCTACAACTGCCTCTTGAGCTCCTGGAGCGCAGTAGGTACCATCGTATATAAAGGAATGGACCTTGAAGCTTCTCTTGGAATGAGATCAATTATAAAATATACCTATCTCTCATGAGGTAAGATAGAAAAATCCTCAGTAAAGACATCCGATAAATGATCTACAAACAAAGGGAGTTACACTTGATGTAAACCATGATCCTCCATGAAGAGATTAGAAATTTGGGTAGCCACTCCACCTAGCCCATGATGATATAGTACATATCTACTATCCAATACATCCCACTCACCCTTACATAGATAACTGCTACCCTCTAGTGATGTAAATGATACCCTACAATGATAGCAGTCTACAAAGGTATGATACGAGACCAAGCAATCCATCTCGATAATGACATTGAAGCCAATAATCTCAAAACAAAGAGGTACCATAAGAAAGGGTAATTTAAAACCTCAAGGTTATAGTCCCTAAGTTGGTGTATGCCCTATGAATGTACTCCTAATGGTGTATCCAGGGTCATTACACCATAGTAATACTGAATTTCATGAATAAGACTTTCCACATTTGATAAATAGATGAAGGAGTGTGAATCACCTGTGTCAAAAAAACCAGATACTATAGTAGAGGATACTAGAATAGTACCTCATACTATAGATGGTCCTGCACTCTAATACTCAGGTATTGGTTGTAGTGCATGAAAATGGCATGATTTATAGATCTGTGCTACAATTGGGCTACCCTATGTATGACCGCTATCCTAGTGCTGATGATCTAGAGTTTGGATACCACGACCATAGAATCCTCTTTGTTCATCCCCATTAGTGCTAATCTAACTCCCTGCCTGATGTATTATAAAATATCCTACACCTGAAGGTGGAGATGGTGCAGAGCCTCTTCCACTAGAAGTAGATGGAAAGTTCTGATAGAATCTTGGAAGATGCCCCATACGACTGTAAGACCGACACTCCAAAGGTTCTATATCAACCTAAGGCTTCATATTAATATACCGTCTACACTAATGGAATACAGTGGAGATTCTAGTGTGGTTACTCTAACCACCACTACTCTGACATGAATCCTTTAGGTAACTTTTTCTACTATCAAAAGAACTACTGGACTACATCGGCACTGGTCCTTTATGCCTGGTACATTCACCATCCCTCCGGTTGCACTCAATGATTATATCCTGATTGAAAATATCATAGAAGGTGGTTAGATGAAATACATTCACTTGAGTACAGTTGGAATACTGAATCCCATCTTCAAAACATCTAGCACAAGAAATATCATCACCGTCTAGAAGAGGTGAAAAGCAATGTAACTAAAAAAATTAATTGAATACTCCATGAATGTCATATAACCATACTATAGATGTATGTAATCTCTCAATCAGTTAAATATCAACATCTAATGAATGAATTGATCATTGAGAGTAGTCTGAAAATCAGCCCATACCATGTCCTGATGGTGACTATCCTGGGTAATCCCATCCCACCAACACTTGGAAAAATAATGTAGAATATATAACAAGATTGAACCTCTATTCTAGAGGCATCTACAGATGCTCAAAGATATATAAGGTGGCCTCTAGCCAAGAATCAGCAGCCTGTGAACTACTATTCACAAAGATGGTGGGAGGATACTGCAGATGGAACTCACGAGTCAGATTATCCATTATAGGCGTAGGTCTGGGAGCACCTTTCATGGACTACATCAGATGTAGGAATCTGTCATGATACTGAGCATCAGTTCCCCGATTGGGTATAATAGGTGTCCCCAAAAGTGGTATTCCTGGCGATAGTACTGGTGGCTTAGGGCCCATCATGTTTGGAGCATGGTCGTCACCACCCTCCCGACACACAATATGAGGAATTCATGGTGGAATTTTTCTATAAATTCCAAGAAAATTCCTCAGAACAAGAATAGAATCATATAGAGACAAGTGAAATAAGAACATAAAAATAAGGGATCAATAACCAAGGTATACTACCCCAAATACCCACTTAGGAGGATGGGTATTGGTAAATGATCAAGTATAAATTATAGGGGTTCTAGTAAATGAAGGGTCAACTATACTTTTCCTCATCATTTAATGGAAACCATTTCATTTTATAAGTCAATATTTATATTTTAATTTTCATTTTAGTATAAAAATATATAAATGTTTAATTTAAAATGGATTTTCAATCCTAGTGAATCAGGACCCATAAATCTTATCCTTGAACTTGACACCCATTTAATTTCAATTTAAACCCATCTAAATCTAGTATCAGAATGTAATGGGTAATATATGATGGCATGACTCGGTAAACTACTCATTCCAACCCATAAGGACCCGTACAACTCCTGAATTGAAACCGGAAATCACTCAATCACAGCCAAAGGACAACATAGGCTTATATATAACCAAGGCTCACTAAATAATCATTGGAAAAACAAGAAAATACATGCAGTGAAATGGACCTATATGGCATGACATACGAAGGAAATGTGAATTATAGGTGCCTATAATGATTCATGATCGATAATCCTTTCCCTTATTTCATTTCCCTATGGATAAAAGAAACCCTCAATCATAATAATAATAGTAACCATCACATAACATGTGCATCAACCAATGGTGAATGGATATCAACTGTAATAGGAAAAAGTAAAAAAAAATTTATTATTGAGGTAACTCGACATTTAACCTGAACATGGGTTTGATATGCCCAAGAAAGACTAATAACTAATCTAAAAGCAATCCTAATCTCCTATCTGGTGGTTATAAATAGTAAAGAAATAAAGGAACTCCTCTAATACCACTTTGTGACATCCTAAACTTGGGTTTGACTCAAAGGTTCCCTGAGTCCGGTTGGCCACATGGCCACAATCATATCTCACCAAACGTGAGAGGATTCCGACTAGCAATGAGGGCCTAGGGTGTGTCTGTGGGGAGACTATTCCCTAATTTCTTGAGTGTAGAATAGAATATAAAAGTAATAATAGGTAAATAATATAAGAATTAATATAAAAAAATAACACAACAAAATAAGAAAAAATAATAAACAATAGTATCAACTTATAGTAGTGCTCAAAAAATGATGATACATGTCATGTATCTATGAAACTAAAACAATGGATATAAGGTAGGAGGAAAAATATTCTATACAAAATTAGGAAAAAGAATATAAAACTATATAGTATCCAAGACTTGTTCTGGTCATCTATTACCAAGCTCCATCCTAATCAAGCAAGAAATATTAGGTTTCCATAGAAGGACACTTCCCTTTGTCAACACCTGCATACATATTATTTTTCTGGGTACCAATGGTGGCCCAAACCGGATGTGATATAAATATCATTTAGAAACTACTAACAACATCTACAACATCTAATACATGTAAACAAACTGAATCTGCATACAACTAATCCTATATTCAATTAAATCAGTACAATAATATAAATACCCAAGAACCTGCTTCAGCCTTAGCTAGTGTATGAACATATAACCATATAATTATTTAATTATGTTTCAGTTTATACAATAAGTCTTGTTGGTATATCAAGCACTAAACACATAACATGATTATAATAATGATAACAGATCTAAGATATAATAAGTCATCCATGATGATGATAATAATGAAAGGGATCCAAGATAATAACTAAGGAATCTTTGAAATTAGGGGTCAATCCAACTTAGTAATGATCTGTTTCCCTATTAAAGGGGTAAGAGTATAATATAAGGGGCATCAATCAATGAATTCCATAATAATATAATTCTAACCGAGTCTAAGGAAATCATCCAAGGTAAAAAGGGATAAGTAGTGACTAGGCCCAAGGGTATATCCAAGGTGCCTCATGTCCATAAACATCACAAAGGATACAAGGAGTGTATCCAAGGCATCCTATAATAATAGTGGAGGGATCCTATGGTGCCATAACATGCATCCACTAATTGGAAAGGATCAAGTTCCAATGTGTGTATCAACCTTGGAAACTGACATCCCATAATCAGAACAACATCCATGAGATCTTAAGGAATTCCCTTAGGAATCAAAGGATGGACCGGGTCTGACCACTACTATAAATAAGTCAAGGTACATATGAAATAGGAACCTTATAATTAATTAATTAATTAATTAATTAATTAATTAATTAATTCCATGTAATTATGATGCCATTTAATAAGTCATATGTTTCAATACATTTCATTTTATTAGTTTGACAAGCCTAATAGGGCATGAAACAACTTATTAATTCATATAAGACATATTCAATTCATTAGGTTCACTTTTTTACCTTCCATAATCATGGTAATATGTTCCATGAATGTGTAACCAAGTCCTTCTATTACATTAAATTAGGCCAAGTCATATATATACTATACTTTCCAATTCCATATAAGATTGATTTATCAAGTTGAATCACTTAACTTAGGAGGTCGGGTGATAATAATACACATGCTAGTAATTAACAATTTATTTATTTAATTAAACACTTACCTTTATCAAGTTCAAGTCAAGGAACACCTGAAATGTGGCATATATAGGATTAATAAGCTACTAAAAGCATAATTATGGAAAACACCCTTCTTAGGGAGGGTGATGTTGAGGTAATAACACCCAATGATGTATAAAATATATGAAAAGGGTCTTAGAAAACCATTATAATAACTAATAAAGGCACATGAATTTAATAGGCCATGCCTAATGAAATTGGTATGTACAGAACTACGAAAATTTATAAAACTACCACAACCTGAGGGATGATTTATAAACATCATTTATTAGTCTCTTATGAATCTCCTAGTCTAGTATCCACCATTAGTTTTTCATCGTTTGGAAGAGTTTTGAAGAATGGATCAGTGCCATGAAAATAGGGCATATGATCATACATCTAAATAAATTCATTTAGGAGAAGAGAAATGAAGAATGGATAAAAATGAAACAAGATCATACCGAGTGGAATCCAATGAGATGAACAATTCTTCAATCAGACTCTGTATGGAAGAGATGTCGAAGATCCTATCTTAGGCTCGAAGAGGACTCAAAAATGGGATAAGAACCCACTTTTATCTACTAGAATGAGAAAATGAGGAAGGGGGATGAAATAAACACCTCATTAAGATAATTTTCCTAATTTTACCAACAATAGGGGTCATATATTTTGGATACACGATTGGATAAACTGTGCACCAATGGTGCACATGACATTTCCTCGAGAGGGGACCCACATTGTTAGGCCGCACAGTTTGAGAAACCATTTTCCAACCATGAGAATTGGATCTGATAAAAAATATATAACATCATCATGGTTGTGTGTCCCAATCTATAAGGTTTCCTCAAATAATGCAGCCTCTTGATTCTTACTATCATTCCCCACACAGTTAGTAGCAACTATTCATTCTGGCTCGCATTGTTTCTAATAACCATTCAGAAATCCTTTTTCTTCCCAAAATTGGGTTTTGGGCTTTGAACGAGACCTAGACACCCTCGAGATTCCCGTTAACTCATTAGTCATCCATATTATATCTAAAATAAAGAATTATAATAAATTCAAAATGATCTATACATGAGATAAAAACTGGGTTCTTACACAAATACTATTCAACTGTTGTAGGAACCGGAACTATCATACCTATTCAAATAATTCTCAAAATATAACCACACTAATAACTTTCTAAGAAATAGAAGGCATCTTCCTGCTTATATTGCAAAACCTGAGCACCTATCGTTCATCAGTCTCATAATGAGTGTAAAACCAAGATCATTAATTAAAAAGGAATATATAGACCTAGCCAACCTATCTCTATGGTTTCCATCGATCAAACTAAACATCAACCTACAAGGGTAAAAAATTTCAACATTATCCTACTATGGCCCTGATCCTCTATGATCATCCTTATAATGGGATTCTCTCTGAAGGGTAATAATATGATCAAAGAAAAGACAATTAACTAACACTAATTAGGTATCTGCATATGGTAATAACCCCTCGAGGTCCAGTTCACTATAAAAATTTCTTTGTCTACTGACATTATACAAACCCACCTGACTAGATCACGTTAAATGAAATTATTAACTGTAATGGTTGACCTACAAGGGTTGTTATTATTTACACACCATCATCTCAATGTTCTATTTCATATCATAAGTACATAGTTCAGTTAAATAGTATTCAATTCCATGTTATTTAGGTAAACACTATATAGGTTCTTACATATACATTAAATAGCTGAACCTAAGTAACAAAACCCTATGAGGATTTTAGTACATGGGAATCATATTCCCTATTGACCTACTAGGGTCACTACACCTCAAGTGCATGAGGAACGAGTCACCATCCTCACCATCAAACATCTCACTGTAGACCCACATAGCCCGTCATTAGAAGGAAATATATATACAAGTTGACACAATTGAGTAGAATTCCACCAAGTAACTATATCAAAAAAATCCATTTAGGTTGTTGTTGACACTTTAAACAATTGGACTCTATCATCAGTAATAATCACAAATTATCAGACATATAGCCTGTGAATCCCACATGCTAAATATAATGCATGAGGTGTAACATGCCTTTACCGAGCCAGAGTAAAAAATCTATCACATGCCTCTTTCCAATGGGTAAAGAGGAAAAAAACTATAAATTTCCTCTCGCTAATAGACTGATAGTCATAAATATATAATAAATCATCACTCCACACACCATTTTCTTCACTCATAATGAAAATCATATCAAACTATAACCTCACATATCAATAATAGAAATTACATATCCCTAGTAACTTGGACCTCCTATCAAAACAAGTGTTCTCAATGCACCAAAATGATATCTAATATAGTTTATAACACATTCCTAATAATCCTATATTTCATATCCTAAATAGTAACATAATAGGAAAGAAAAACCTATAATACCCCTTTACAATGTCCAGAACTAGATGCCACTAAACTGGTGCTCTAAGTCTGTTTTCAACTAGGCCTCAAGCATACCATTCTATATTCTATAGTATACTAACTAATAGTGAGGGCCTAAGATGTGTATATGGAGAGAGTAAGCCCTTATATAAGAGTAAAAGACAATGGAAATGACTAGATATCATCCAAAGTGGTAAATAAATTGAGTGATGAAATAGTAAATAAAATGAAATAGAAGCATGATGTATTATTAAATTAAATTCTATTATATCATGAATATCCATGTCATACATACAAAAATGGTTACCCACTAGTCCCAATATACATGCAAGAGTACATAATGAAAACTAAAATAAAAATACATGGCTCTCATACTGACTATGAGCTGGACCACATTCCAAATCTCCAAGACACTTTTGAGATGATCCATCATAATAAAAAGATTCCACATCAACATCTCCACTCAATCATGAAACCCTAGGCCTCATCCCTATCTGGATTTTAATTTGTTATCAACATGAAAAGTATACATAATCTCTAAACACACACCAATTTTCCTATAAATGGGTGAAAGATAATCTTAGTAGGCCATCCCAAAGATGAACCTATAAATCTGATTTCATAAGTGCATTCTTATGTAGTATTCCCAGACTATATGATACACAATAGAAAATAATAAATAAAATAAATCCCCAGTTCATCCTTGGGTCCATGATCCGGATTAACTGTACTAAACAACCTAGGATGAATTTTCCCTAGACTAGAGCCATCATATATCTATATATATATATATTACCATACATATATATGTATATATATATATGCATGAAAGTGATAAGGACCAGAGGAATGAAAATAAGGAATCTATGAAAAATATCATAAGAAAACTCAATCCATTGTCGATCCTAGGATCCTATATCCGATCGACTAGACATCCTATATAAAAGGCTCTAAGTTGGATGTCGTACCACTCAAGAAGAATATAATTAAATCAATTATTTTTTCTACAATCCTGATTGGAAATACCTTCTTTGGATCTCATTGGTAATGTATCTAAGAAAGATATTTCACCACAGGGGGGGGGGTACATTTCCTAGCCCTTGGTTCACCCATACTCGCCTATAATTATAAAAATGAAGGATTCCATGTAATAACTAGGCATCCTATAAATATCAAAATGACCTGGATTTAATTCCACTCAATACATGTAAATATAGTCCAATATTTAAGACCTAGGTCATGGTCCATAGGCCGTCATAACATTGGAGCTCAGATGATCCCTAAGTAGGACGACCATTAGAAAATATGTAAAATGAATTCTCTCTGGATTTAAGTACATTCCCGATATCCATTCATGTAAATAGATAAAAAAACACTCCCATTAAAATATAGGGAGTTTAGTAATGTAATGGTTGGTCCAACTAAACCTAGGGAGAATCCTATGCATCGATTGGAAGAGAATAAGCATCCTCAAGTTCATCAAGGATGTGGAGTGCCATCTCAAACACCACATTCAAGTAATTGATCAGAGAGAGTGTAATCATCCTCATATTTCAGGACAACATAATCATCCTTCATTGCATCAATGATGTGGATCACCATGTCTAACACCATAGTCAGGTAATTTACTTTTTACAGAGTAATAATCCTTGAGTAAATCTGATAATTCAATTTATAGGAAGTATATATGGGTATCACAATAATATAATAATAAAACATGAAGTCTCATTAGATGGATCCCATGTTGTAACAATGGGTATCCCAATAATAAAACAAAATTTAAAAAGTATTAGAATTCATAGCTCTGAATGTATGTCTAGGAATTCTAATAAATTAATAGGAACATAAGATGGATCCCATGAAGTACGTCTAGGCATCCCAAATTAAATATCACATCACATAAGAAACATCAAATGAGAACCAAGAAGCATATATAAAAATAACTATTGTATTAATAATAATCATTTTAATGTATAAATAAAAGAGTGAGGGTTGATGAACACCTAGAACCACCACTATTTCCACAACCTATAGGAATTACAAGTTCAATATGAGTCCTATGATGACACCTTCTATAATCTTTATCCAAAGCCAACATACTCTATTAGGGTTGGAAAAACATCGGGGGTACCTAATAGGTCCATAATATCAAAATATTAGATATAAATCATACCAGGGATCCTTTAAGTCCATTCAAAATCAAAGGCATCCCACTTGGGAACCTCAGAAATAGCAATCTACACGAGGAATCCTATATGGGATCCTCACAAGGAGTAAGTAAACAGAGGAATACTACATGGGATGCTCTAGGTCTAAATATAAGTGGAGTATTCCTACATGGGATCTTTATAATGGTATATATAGGAAGATGCATCCTACATGGGATCCTCATAAAGAGTAAGAAGGTAGAGGGATCCTACATAGGATTCCCTAGGTTGGTATGTAAGTTATGGCGTCCCACAGGGGACCCTCGTAAATAGTAGTAAGGTAGAGATATGAATCATATCCCATATTAGATTAAGGGTATCAATATAATTTTTTTTGAGAACCAATTGAATATATCTCACTCTTAGGAGATAACAAAATCCAATTATTGGAGGAAAAACTTCTCCATTATATCTTATTACCCCCAAAAACATTTTTGTAGTCCTAGAATCACCCCAAGGATTCCACCATTTCTATCTATGTGGAAAAATGATCAAGATGTACTACTCATGTGTCCAATTATATCTTCAAGGCATGAATATACAAAAACCTCTAAAAAGTGTAGCAAGGGAGGAGCACATGGCTGGTATACCCAGGTATATAACGTGTACCCTTGAAGCCCCACTTGGGCTTGTACTTATGCCAGAAATGGCATGTAGATCCCATCTAAATAGCATATATACCTGGTAAACAACATGTAATCTACATGGGGTAACTTCTAGTGAACCTCACATGTGATGTCTATGTATTCTTCTTGGTTGTGTACTTCTACATGGCATACATCCCACCTAGGTTTTGGCGAAGTACTTTACACAACCAAGTACACCTACATGGGCTATCTGGCCTGGCACTCAGCTACATGGATGAGTACTAATACATAACATGTATACCTGATACATGGAATGTAATTTTATAAATATCAACTCCCCTGAATATGAAGAACACATGGAATGTGTTCCTAATCTACATGATGTGTGATCCAGATTTCTGAATAAGAAACCCCTCTAATTGGCTTGAATCACCATTTTCTCCCCAAAGGCTATAGATCGACCCTAAATGGATCATAAATAGTCAAAATGGGGACTTAAACTAGAAAGTGTTAAATCTATGGTGATATATCATATAAAATTAAAAATAGCATACCTTTGGGAAGAATCCACTGATGCTTCGCCCATATTTGGGTTCACCAGCTACTGCACGATGATCCGAATCCTCTCAATCTCTATGATGGAACCTACCTTCTTCCCTCCCTTTATCTATCTACATTTACATTTTTTATATTATTTTCATGAAACATGAGGACCAAGGGGGTGTACGTGAGAATCCAGGGAAGGAAAATAAAGAATAGAAAAGCAAATAAAAGGAATAAAAGAAAAGAAGAGAAAAAGAAAAAGGGGCCCCGACCTGACCCCAGTGCCCAAAATGAGTTTATACCATTACTAGGAAAACCCCTCATTCCAAACTCAAATTCAATGGAGTAATATCAATCTGAATATCACTTTAAAGGATATATGTGATAAAATGTGTGAAATTAAATTAATAAATAATTATTAATTTTTAATTATTAAATATTCCATGAAGATTTTAATGGATTATGATTCTTAAAGACTCTATTAATAGGGTAAAAAACATATTTTGGGACCAATGTAGAGGTCATATAAATTATCCAAGATAATTTTATTGGGAAATTATAATTTTACCCATTACAATCATCTAAAAAAATTCAAAAGTTTTCTTAAATTTTCAATTTAGGAGAACTTAGGTCCTTAAAATGAAATAATACAAGTAGGATCAGAAATGATCTAAAATTTCATCCATTTCTAATTTATGAGTAAATTTTTACCTTATATGTAAAATTATAACCCTTTAATATTAAAAAAACCCATTACCATAGTTGAGATTAAAGTTGGTTAACCAAAGGGTTAAACCAAAAGACATGGTTTAAAATGAAATAAAAACCTATATAAATTTAATTAGATGATTATATTTTGACCATATACTACTTTTATTAAAATTTATTAACATTTTTAATCATTATACTTGAAAAATACATTAATTAAATTTAAATCTTTTAAGTAATTCCAAGTGGGTCCTTTCCTACCCTTATAAAAGCACTCCCCTTATCTATTTTTATTACACCACATTGATACATATAGATTGATAAACACTATAAAATTATCTTCTAAACTTTTATATAAAAAATTTAGTGGTTATTTTATTCTTAAAATATAATTCCAATTTCCAAAAGAATGGATGTAAATGAGGTCTCACAAAAATGTGGTAATCATCTTAACAGACCTATTTCAATTTATTTTTCACTATAACTCCACTAAATCTATGTTATTTTGCATAAAATAATGAATTTAGTATCCTAAATGCACTTAAATTTTATTATTACCCTTAAACCACCATTATCCACCCTCTTTTATAACAAATAGAAAGTGAAAGTATCATTTGTGTGTAGATGTGGACTACCGACTCCATGTAGCAGTACTATTTATTTTCTATCACCATATATCGTGATGGTTATTATGATGGGTTTAATGTTTATATATAATATTTATAATATTTCTATCCTTATATAATTATTATATCATATCTACCTTCTTAACTGACCATCCGTTGGAAAATGATAATGTCACTCATGTGTACGTGTGAACTACCACCTCTACAAAGTGATGTAATTCGTTTTACATTCATGCTTCAGATATATGGTAACAAGGAAGATTTAATAAATATATATTATATATATTATATGATAATTATTTTTGAAGTGAAATATTATTTACCTTTCTTTCATTCATTCATTCCATTTAAAAGTGAAAACATCATCCATGCATACATATGACCTACTATCTCAATGGATGGTGTAATACATTCTCTACATCTAATTTTCATGGATGATCATAAATATGTATATAATTAATTTATATGATATTTATATCATAAATAAAATTATGGATGTTATTTAACCATGATAAAAGTATAAGTACTAGAAATATCAAACAAAAAATATCAGGAAAACTGAAATAGTTAGCACCTAGAAACAATGATTTTAATAATAAATTATTAATAAATGGGTGTTAAAATGTTATAATTGTATCATATATGGTATTATATTTAAATAAACATGGTATAAAATTATAAAAATTTAAATTTATTATAAATAATGATAGATCACCTTTTAATCAAGTCAAACTTAAGGTAAGAGATTTATGTTTCATTATCATTTTAATCAGGATTTTTATGCTTAAATATCCTTTGAAGTAAATTATATAACCCTTTCATAATAAATAAAATTTAATTTATTCTCATATATTAATTTCTTATGAATATACGTTTTCTATTCATTTTCCTCACTTTGAGTACTGAAGAGAGAAAACTAATGTTTTTAAGGAAAACCAAATTTATTTCCATCTTTACCAGAAAATCATTTTTATTCCATGTCCATGTTTTCTAAAAATGTTTTCAAGAATATATTTAACATTCTCCTATGATTGTTTAAATTATTTTTTAACCAGGATTTAATTTTTTAAAAAATTTCTTAAAAGGAATCTTCTTTTCATTTTTTGAATGAGGTACAATTTAATTTTTACAAAAAATGTGGAAGGAATGTTTGTTTCAATGTACATGACATGAATTTTTTTTTCCACCATAATGACTCCTCAATGATTTTAAACCTACTTTACAAATTTCAAATTTTATTTTGAGATAACATTTTTTCATTATTATTTTGGAAATTTTTAGTTTTTTATATGGGATTTAAAAATAAAAAAGTTATTTTCCTTAAGAAATATTCCAGTGAACTTTTAAAGGTATTTTTCATCTAGGATAACATCCTTTGATAATACATAGTATTTAATTGGTATATGAGTCAATTATCCCATATTTATTCTATCTCGTGATGGTGTTTGGTCATGATGATGAAATATCAATGAAAAATATTTTATTTTGCATAGATTAAGTTATGATGGATGTTTTTATGATCTTATGTAATTCATATGAATATATTTTTGATTATGTTATGGGTGGTCCAAAAATTATATAGAATTCCAATGCATTGGGTAAATATTAATATATTATTATATCAAAGGGTACATGGGAGATTATTCCAAGACTATAAAAGAGTGTACACACGTGGTTATCTGAAGCCCAAAAGTGGATACACTGATGGTAATACCATTATTGAAGTATGTACATGGGTGTCTATCCTAATCCAAATATGTTACGGATGTATTGGGGGGTTTCTTGAAATTAAATTTATATGATTATGATTGTGACACACTTTATGAAACTCTTTTATGACATGATCTTATGTCAATGTCATGATCTCCTGGATCATTTTCATTGATCCCTTTATGATTAATGTATAATGAACTACCAATATTTTTTCCATGGATCATGTTTATAATCTAATAAATATTAGGAATTTTTTTAAATGGGTAATATCATGTTCTCATGCACTTTATATAGATGTTATATTTAAATTATAATTTATATCTTCCTTTTTTACCCTTACATAGCATCTGATATCACTAGTTATTATGTTTTATTCTCCCCAATATATGATGACAATATTTAATTATGATGTATCTAATAAGGGTTCTATTTGTGGAGAACTTTGTAGGAGGTGTTTTAGATATTTTATAAAACATTTTTTATGTATCCATGTTTCCTAATATTTTTAACCTTCATGGTTATAGAGTGGACTGAAATGTTATGTAATGATATTAATTTAATAATATGTAATATTTATTTATAAAAATTATGGGTAGTTATATCCAAATAGTGGGATTCTGGGGTTGAGGTTTTGGGAAACTAAGTTATCTATGGTGATTCCCCTTATGTTTGGTTTGACGATGAAGATCAAAAATCGTTGTTCTAGGGGAGGTTTTCCACTACTTTGGTGATGTGCATGGTAGTTCTTCATTAGTTACATAGCTCAACCTTAGTGGTACATCATTATGTAATGAAGACGTACCATAATATGAAAGGTTAGTTTTGGAATATTGGGTTGAAGCATTCAATTATGGAGTTTTTGTCCTAATGTTTAGTTTTCCAGAAGGTAAAAGCTAAACACCATGTTTTTAGTGGTTTTCCCCATCCATTAGATGTTACTTAATGTAAGTGAGAGTGCATTTCAATAGACTTAGCCATTGGTATACCTTGAGCTTAGGAAGGATATGATGCTATAATGGTATTAGAGGACTGCTTGAAAAAATATGCTCACTTCATAGTGATCAATGAATCAAGATCTATAAATGATTTATCTAGGAATTATCTGAAGGAGGTGGTGATGCTACATGAAGACCTGAGGAGGATTATCTTTGATTGAAAGAGTCTTTTACCTCAAATGTGCAGAGAATTCTCCAGTAATCTATCAGATTTCATTTGTACCTTATGATTTATTTTCATCCATATATTGACAATCTTACAAAGAGGAACATCTAAACACTTGAGTATATGTTGTGCACTTGTGTCCTTGATTTTATAGGTTCATGGATGAAACACCTACCATTGGTTGAGTTTAATTACAATGAAATTTTACATATTTCATTGGTATGGTACCACTTGAATATTTCTATGGACAACCTTTTCGATCTTCATTTTACTAGACAAGGTTTGGAGAGTCAACAATTTTCATGCCAAAACTAGTATATAAAATGATAGAGATAGTTTATGTGATTCAAGATGATACAAAGGTAAAGAAATATCATCTGAAGTCATATGTCACTACTAGAAATTCTACCTATACTAACGCTTCAATACCAATAGTTTGTAAAAACCGTTGGTATAGGTCCCCTTTACTAATGGTTTTTCCAAACCATTGGGAAAATCCCACTTTTAGGACACTTTTCCCAATGGTTTTTCCAAAACATTGGTAAAGGGTATGGCTTTCCCAATGGTTTTTCCAAACTATTGGGAAAATCCCACTTTTAAACCCTTTTTCCCAACATTTTGGCCAAACCATTGGGAAAGGGTTGGGTTTTCCCAATGGTTTGGGCCATTGGGAAAGGGTATAGCTTTCCCAATGGTTTTTACAAACTGTTGGGAAAATCCAACTTTGACACCACTTTTCCCAACGGTTTGGCTAAACCATTGGGAAAAGGTGGGTACCTATCCCAATGGTTTTCAGAACCATTGGGATAGGTACCCTTATTTTTTATGAATTCTTTTGTCAAATATAACCAAATAAATCAATATATAAATTATATATATATATTTATTTATCCAAATATATTCACAAAGGTAATTTTAGGATAGTGGTAAAATCTTTGATATATAACCCACAGGTTGTGGGTTCAAACCTCCGCTGTAACTTTTTTTTAATTTAACTATACCAATGGTTTGGGAAACCATTGGGTGATTGGGTGTGAGGATAGACCTATCCCAACGGTTTGGAAAAAACCATTGGGAAAGACCTATCACAAATTTTTGAAAACCATTGGTTTTGGTCTATACCAATGGTTTTCAAACCTCTGGGATAGGTCTTTCCCAACGGTTTTTCCCAAACCATTGGGATAGGTCTATCCCCATTAAAAATCACCCAACGGATGCCCAAACCATTTTTATAGGCTATACCAATGGTTTGGGGACCTATACCAACAGTTACAAATCATTAGTATAGGTAATTTTTTCACTAGTGTGTCGATCCTAGGAGTTGGCCTCTATAGTTTGATTTTTGAGATCATGTGTACCTCAAGGTGACTCCTCATCATGGGAAGTGAAGTTATAGTCATCAGAGTAAGAATTCTCCCCATTTTTTTGGGTCTTTAGAAGTGTCATCTCTTGTTGGAGTTATGGTGTATTAGATAACACTTCCCTCATAGATGATCTAGAGACATGATGTATCCCATGTGTCACATATTCATAGTTATCATCATGATGAATCACATGACATCAATTAGGGAGAGATGAAAATTGATGAGGATATGAACTTCGAGGAGTGGCATATAGAGATCCAGGACTACTGGGAGAAGGTGTTGTGTGGTAGTTTTATTCCCTTGGTTTATGTCTTACGGTGACACAATGGCTTGGAGAAGAGTTCATAGGAATGTGATTCATATATACACACTCACTATCCCAATATATTTTATGTTTAAAAATTATATTTTATCATTATTTTTTAGTTTTTTATCATTATTTGGTTTTTGAGATGGATTTATATTTTTCAATTACTTCTTTTTCCTTTTCTATTTCTCGAGAGGTATCTCACCTAGGAGAGTGTATGGGAAATATTTTTGGTATTTCATGGGGTTTCATCTTGTTCTTATAAGTTAGTTGGTTTTTATCCTATAATAGAGAGATTATAAAGAGGTATATCATTGGGAAGCTGTTTGGATGACCCTTTTTCATTATCACCCTCCAGTTTTGGTTTTAAATTCTTAAGGGTGAGAATTGTTTGAGTGGTATCTGATGTAAGGGATTAGATCCTTATAGACCATCCCTTTACATGTTTCTAAATCCTATAGTGCTTGGAGGATACCTAGAGTAGGTTCAATGAATTTTGGGATATTGAATATAATTTTAGGAGAATTTCAGGACATGGATGTTAGTTCACAATGTGAGAAAGAAGCTCTTGGACTGAATAGGAATTTTGTAGCATGGGAATGGTGGTTCACATGGTGTGAATTAGGATGTTAGTTATGGGTTAACAAAATAAAATTGTGGATAAAAGTATTAGATAAATATATCCCAAAAAAATCATGATGTGAACATAAATTTCATGTAATGAATTGATCTAGGTTTATTGGATTAAGGCTATGTGTCTTATGATAGGTCTTAAAAATCGATCCATTCATGACATCAATTACACATTTACACCCTACGTTTTCATATGGTAGTTTTCCAATAAATCTAATGGTTCCATTTGTTTCTATAAAAGGAAACAAAATACTCCCAAAACCTAGGTGACTATAAGATCTCTCTAATGAGTTTTAGTACATTTTGATAGGTATTGTTCCATAGATTCGTGTGATTGATCTATGATGAATAGTATTGTGTTTTTACCTCCCCCTCTTCATTTTTTTGCTATTTTACTTTATTTTAATTAAATATTATATTTCTATGTTATAGTAGTTAATATAATACATTTTTATGGAGTCATTTTGATGGTTTTGTGGTATTGTGGCCTGAAATATATGGAGGACATTAGATTCTTTATGGGAGAGGAGATCCAATATTTGCACTGTTGTCCCATACTCATTTAAGGAATATTGAAATACTTGAGGTAGGATATTCATCGCTTATTTGATTATTTTATGTTCAATAATAAAGTTATCATGCTTAATATCTTTGGGTGATGTTTTAATTAACCATAATAAATATTATATTCAATTAAATAATGAATGTGGTTTATTATTTTAATGATTGCATTTTCTTCCACCATGAAAATGGATCAACTTATGATTTTATGGATAGTGTGTTACCTATTTTTTTAATAGGTTGAGGGAAATTACCTATTTATTGAACATAAAAAATAAATATCTTTTTAGAAATGGGTGAAGAGGGAACCCATATAAGACACAGAGGCACAACTTCCCCCATCAGACAATGCAATAGAGGAAACGGTCAAAGATGATGTGTCAACCCCTCCTAAGAAGTTATGTCGTGCTGGTTAGAACAACATGGTAGAGAAACCCTCCCACCCACACTAAAAAGTGGGGGAGGTTCGGATGAGAGGTTATATCACACCTATATATCTTTTGAGCTACCCACATGATAAATATGTAAGGAACCCATAGCTCTCTCAACCTGATGTAAGAAAAAACCAAACTAAAACTCTATGAAAAATTTCCATATAAGAGTGTTCGTCTATCCAATAAGAAGGAGGAAAGATGGATGATTATGGGTGTCTACACACCCATCCCTCCAATGAGGTATCCCACCTAGTGAAACTTGCATGAATATATACCGCATCAAATACAGTAAGATAAGAAACAATGCTTTCAAAGTGATCAACAATCCAAAAATCCAAAAATCCTAGGAAACAGTGAAAAAACCACCAGAAACACAACTAGAAAACCAAAAAACTTAGACCAGTAATGCGAAAAATAGAGCATCCCCGTTGATCTGTGAAGTACAATCATTAATAAAATTAATACCTCTTATGAGTACCCACAAAAATAAATCTCCACATACAATCACATGTGGGATCCCATGTCATTAAACAACCAATTCACGCCTCCACTCTTCAAACGAGATCCATATAAACACCTTAGGTTATGATAAAACCATAGAGTCAATGAATATATAGCATTCTATTCCACGAGGCATGAAAAAATGACATTGTGTAAAAAATCCCAGATCTTGAAGAACCAAACTTAGAGAATAGGAAGTGCACTGACCCTTTCCACAAAACAAGTGATGAATTCATCATCACTGACACCGCAAGAATAGAGAAATATGGGGTAGATAACACAATATGGGAGAAACATCTATAAAATCCTAGTGATGATAAGTAATTGACCATGATCCAAAGAAGGGAGAAGGAAGAGTTATTATAAAATATCTTTAAAATGGACTCACTTCTAAACCTCCTACAATGAAGCCCAAACTAAGGTTTCCTAGGTGAATATAGAAGTATTAAGGTTTCATATTGCCATGAGGGGAATGATAAGAACTCTAGGAGAGGGAATTTACATCCCAATAGAATTTTATGCCATCCAAGATCGAGATTGTGTGTTATAAATGTTTATTCTCTAGTTCAGATTATTTTCATGTTGAAAATGGTTAAATAACATAAAGATGGTAATTTTTATTGTATAAGGAATTAAAGAGGCATATTATAATGGAATAATTATTCTTATAATTTGAACGAAATAAAATGATTCTTAAGGAATGTTTAATTAAAAAAAAAATTCTTATGTTAATGGAATGGGATAAAGAATGTGAACATGGTATGAATGTGGATAAAATAATAAAGGGTTATATTTTAATTTCTTTTTTTATTCCTTAAATGATGATGAAACTATAATTTATTCTTGGAATCTTGTTTAAATTATTTATAACTTTTAATAGTTGATGCCTTAGGATAACTATGGTTGTGACCTATGGTAAATAATTTGGTTAATCCTAGATGGTAAAGAATTGATTGTTTGATAAATATAAATTTTCAGTGATCAATGATCCTATTTTCATGCAAAGGATAGTTTTATTGTTTTTAGGGCCTAGATAACTTATGAAATTTTCTTGTTTACTTACTGCCATGTGTGTTTATTATGGATGTGAGTATGTGATGTGATGTGAGTCTGAGATGGATGATAGTTAATGGAAATTTTGAAGATAAAACAAGGTTTTTGGAAACATTTGATGCCTGAGATAGAATGATTCAAATTGATAAGCATGGAGATATGAATATTGATATACATGGTGGTGTCGATAATGAAACCAAGGAAAATGGAACGGGATGAAGCTGGGATTTCACATTTTTATGCTAAAAGATATGATGCTTGTTTGTTAATTTTTCTCTTTAAAGGTTAGATGGTCGAGATTCTTGTTTACCTAAATTCATGTCACCACTTCTTGATGTAATTGGTTGTTCTTGGTTATGAAACTCTCTTCATGGTTTCCTACAATGAATCCTAGAGTACCTATAATTATGGAATGAAAATAAATAATAAATGTTCTATCCCATGGTGTTTATGGAATGAATAATTTCTATTGATGATACTCTCGAAGAACAATGTAAACTGTTGATTTATGGCTAGAGGGAATGGATTTAATTTGTGTTATGCCTATAAGGAATGGAATTTTGTTTTTAATGAAAAGGGGAAATGGTTTAACATTAATTAAAGGGGTTTTAATTAATTAACATGTTTTGATGAAAAGTTTAATGAAATGAAATTGATGATGTCTTCTTTGGTACTTAGTTTCCTATAGGATACATATTCCATAGTAGTGGCACTCGAGTGTTAGAGTGATGATAAATGAAATTGAGCCTAAGACTTGGTTGATTCCCATTTTGTGGTTGTGAGATACATTATATCCTATAATTTATGTGTTTTAATACATTACCCAACCATTTTAGGTTGGGATAATGACACCCATTGGACTCTAGAAAGGTGTTTACCCCAACATCGAGGTTAGTAAGGAATGGATAGATGAAAAACCCATATTTCCAAACTCTATTATCCTTTTAGTATTATGTTCTGGTATGAATGATGGTTATATTTACCATATATGTGTATAGAGGGATGAAATGTCTTATAGTTATTTCACACACATGTATCTACAGATATAGTATCCTATGGATTATTATTTTTATCCTTAGTATAGAATGTGATGGATTAAGGTATAATAATTAACATACAAACTATGGTGGCTCCTAGAAACTACTCATTTACTATCTGGATATGTTGCATGGAATGATGAGATGATGAGATGAACAAGGTTCTTGGTATGTGATAAAATTATGAGATACATGGGATTCATGAGATTTTATATCATTACAAATGTATTTGTTTTAGATAACTTTTAGAGGCAGATAGCTCTGGATGTGCGATGTTGGGGAAGAGTGGAAAAGTAGTGGGAAGTAGTAATGGGTTCCTTTTCTGATATTATAATATATGATCATTTGTATGCAATACTTGGTTATATATAGCCATGGTGAGGCTGAGAATATAATATAACTTATTAGGTGATGAGTTTGATTCACTTATTATTCACTAGACATTAGTATGATTTATTTATCATTATCATGAGAGGATCCCTAGAGGATACTACTGGGTAGACCTCTTATGCTCTCCCTATGTCTTTATAAACTATTTTTCAGGCCTATAGGATCTGGTTTGTGATCAAGATAGGATTTACTAGATCATGGGGAGTTTTTTAGGAGTTGTTTAGGCTTTATGGTCATTGTATAGGATATATTTTAGTACTTGTAGTTTTCTTATAATTGATCAGATGTATAAAATTACATGCGAGTACATGGGATATTTTAATTTTATCTTGATCATAATTTGTTTATTGTTACTATATTATCTCCCATTTCTCTTATCTTCAAGGGTATTTCCTCCCATCTATATATATGATACAACCTTGGTGCTTATAACCAACCTAGGACCTATTGTATGTGGTATTATGGTGTCATTTTCTCCCTTATCTCATTAACATATTAGGAGAGGTTCCTTTTGGGGGAGGGGTCATAAAATAACCATGTTAAAAAATGAATTTTTAATCTGACTGTGACATTTTATTTTACACAAAAGATAAATTAATTTTCTAATTTTTTTTATGATTTCAATGAAATTTTCATCCTTATATATAAATGATATATTTACATGGAAATTATTATTTTTGAATAAACCTAAAAATGTTCTTATGTAATACTATTTTGGTTGATCAACTTTTGGATATCAACCATTCACATTCTTGAAGTAAATTTTAGAGATACTATAAGGAAATGTTACGAAGCCCTTTTTTCCATGGGTTCTTAATAATCATATGAAAGTTTGTTTTTAAGTCGAACACATATGTATGGATGAATGATGAATGGGGTCATATAACACCCATAAATTTATTGGTAAATTTTATATCTCATGAACTAAAAAGGGTACACATGAGGATTTATCCCTTAAAAAAAGGTACCTAAGAAGATTTATACCAAGCTAATGGGTAAATGAGAGGATTTATCCCAATCCAAATTGTACAAAAAAGGATTTACCCCAATTCCATGGGTTCAAAGGAAGATTTATCCCAAGAAAAGTGGTATATGGGATGATTATCCCAAGACTATGAAGGTAAATATGTTATTATCCCAAGATAACTATGTGTTGAATTTCTTGGTGTGTAGGCATGATATTTGATTTCTATTCATAGGTTTATTCCACACAATTATTTAAAATATTTTTCCTAATATTATTCTTCATGAATCATGTTTAATGTATCATGATTCCATACACTTTTTCCATGGCATATTTATTTACATTGGATTAAATTTACTTCTATCAAGACATATACACAACTCTTTTTGTTCTATTCTATTTTAATGAGATATTTCTCCCATGCTCATGTTTCTTCGTATTCTTATGATCTTACACTTGATGTAATATTGATTAGTTTTTACTTATGGATCATTTGACCTCACTGATTTTTGATGTTTCCCTTCCACATGTTATGAAGAAAGGTATAAATTTTGGGAATACTAGAACAAAGTATATAGGAGTTTGATTATAGAGAAATTTTCACATGTTTTGTAAAATAAATTTCATATGTATCTATCCCTTAAATACACTAAACCAAAAGTTTCTTCATGTTATTCAAGATTACTATAAGATGTAATAATAATGTGAAATTTATTCAAGATTATCTTAGATAATCTCACTTGAAATAAACATTAATTTTTAAAAGTATGTGCTTCCCATCAGACTTGAGTGTGTGTATCTAGGATTCCTTAGTTGGAATCAAATGAGTGTTAAATTATTTTAGAGGATTATTTTAGTTATTTTTTTTAGAATATGATAAGTTAAACATATTGAAAACAATATAGGTTAGTATAATGTATAAGTATATGTATAGTATAACATCCTAAATTTTTTTTCAAATTAGAGATTTTATGGTTTTCCATGAAATTAAATCCTTTTATGGATATTGGGAAGATTCAATTAGGGGTAATAACTATGAAAAAAGATGGTTGAGTATTAACTCAATCTTCACTCTGGTGCATGTTTAGTGGGCCTAAGACTTCAAACTTGGTAAAAAAATCACGGGGAATATTATTTATCTAGTCACATTCTCATTACAAACCAATATGAATTATTTAAATATTTTGGAATTCGATGATTAGATAGGTTAGAGAACTTTATTGTAAAATTACCATAAACAACCTTGGATAAATTCAAGGAGTGATAAGTTGGATAAATTATATTATAGCTGATCCGAATATATCATAGGATGAAAAGAGGGTGTCATTAAAGAAGAAATCTTAGGATTTAGTTTCCATATTCATAAAATATTATACTTTTATATGATTGGAAATTATAATTACCTTTTTTTTATAGTATTTTTTTGGAAATATGATCTTGAAAATGAAGTTATGAGATGTATGTCGATAATAACTCCTACGAGTCATATTTGAGATAGATAGTTCCATATTCATACCAAGTATAATAAGGTGGACATATTAGTATAAGATATATCATGAGTTTCTTATAGATCCGTTAACTTCTTCAATTAGAAAACGATAATTAAAATTACGAGGAAACAATTTAGTTAAGAGCAAGGAATGAAACACCATAATATTTTTGAACATATTTTTTCTAAATTAATACTATATTAATTATCTTGATCCACATGAAACGCAAAACAAAAATGATCTATGACATATTATAAGAATATTGTTTGGAAAATTTAAGAATAAAAAAACATATAGAATGATTATAATAAATTATTTATTCATACAAAATTTGATTAAGAATTTAAATTTTATAATTAAAAGTTTATAAAATTAATTTATTTTTTTTCATTCAGTATATCAAGATTATCCTAAGATTTATTTTTGGTATTTTTCTGAAATAACAATTTTAAAGTGAATAGTGAAAAATAATGTTTTTAACAAAATTATAAATTTTATCACTTCAAAAAATATGAGAAACACCTATAAGTTTAAAATCCCCATGAACTGATTAAATATTTATTTAAATATTAAATCTATGTATTTTAAAATATCATTTTGAACTTAGAAAACCTACTTTCAACATTTTAGAACATAAGTAACATTTTATTCTAATTTAAAAACTCTTTTTAGTATTTTCTTTTAATAAAACATTTTAATGTTAATATTATGTATTGAAATAATTAGGAAGCCACATGGATATTTTTGTAATAAACCAATTTATATCATGAAATTTAATTTCATTGAAAAATTTATACAACACATAAATTTTATGATTCAAAACACACTTTTTCTAAAAATAGTATTTTATATGTTATGTACACTAATATTAAAATTAAATTTTATAAATATGTAAATTTTATTCGATAATTATTTTTGTATTTTATATCAACATTTTCATATTTTTTAATAGTTTAAAATTCCTTTCTAGGTATATAATTATGTTACCAAGGTATATATTAGTTACCTTGGAAAAGTATTTATTTTTCAAAGTATTATATTTTTATAGATATTTTTTTATTTTTAAAATAAATGGATTTATTTAAATTATAACTCAAATATTATGTTTAAATATATATACAAATAATTTTACACCCATTTAATTGACAATGAATGTTAAAAAATATTAATAACACTTAATTATTAAAATGATTTTGTCTAAAAAAATTGTTTTTCAATACATTATATATAATAATTTAAAAGTTAATTTTCTCAGATTTAAAAGTTGAGTTATATTATAATGAGCCCAAATTTGGATTCATTACATAAAAAATTGGTAAGAATGTTCATATTATATTTTCAATGATAATATAATAACCATGATTAATATTTAATCAAGATTAATAAGTGTTCACTACTACAAAACATGCCTTTAATTGTACCGACATTTATTAGCACTAGAAAAATGCACTAAGAAAGTCCATCCTTATCAATGCTAAAATAAGTTCTAATAAAGTGGGACCTTTATCAACACTAAATAAAAGTGATGATAAATCGAATCCTTTATCAGCACTTTTTATTCAGCACTGAAAAAATTCACATTTATTAGTGCTTTATTTTAGCATGGATAAAGGGTACCCTTTATCATCGCTTTATTTTCAGCACTGATAAAAAATACCCTTTATGATCGCTGAAAATAAAGCACTGATAAATGGTAACCTTTATTAGTTCTTTATTAGCATTGATAAAGGTCCATGATAAAATAAAATAATTAAACAAATAAAAATATTTATTTAACAATTTCATTAATTAAATTATTATTGTTAAAAATTAATAAATTGAATATACATATATATAAATTTTAAAAATTAATAAATAGTATATATTAAATATATAGATATGTAAAATGAATAAAATGAAATAATTAAACAAATAAAAATTTTAAATGAGTAAATTAAGAAAAATATTGAACATTTTATTAGTTAAATAATTATTGATAAAAATGAATAAATTTAATATACACACATATAGATTATAAAAATTGATAAACAATATATATTAAATGTAGATATATAAATTAATATATAATTAAAAAAATTATAAATGAATAAATTACAAAATTATTTAAAAAATTATTAATGAAACAATTATTAACAAAAAATGAATAAGTATAATATATATATATATATATCTATTAATTATAAATAGTAATAAAGAATATATATTAAATATAAATATATATAAAATGAATAAAATATTAATTAAATACATATTAATGTCGTATTCATTTTTAATGTTTTTTAATTTTTCAATTTAACATATATCAAAAGTCATGTGTTACATAGATTTCAAGTATATATATATATATATATAATTAATGCAGTTTTATATACAAATACACACACAAATATATTTACACAATATATAAACACATACACCTAATATTTATATAATTTATTTAATTTTCAATATATTTTAGAATTTCATTACAACATGATACATTTAATATATCATGTTTTTAATCGATTGATTTTATTTATTTATTTTTGATACTATTACAGTCAGAGCATTCATTTTTAATATTTAATTTTTTTTATTTTATTTTTTAATTTGATAATTTTCTATTATTTATTTATATATATTTATTTACTATGTTTAAGTATTTTCAATATGTATTCATCTTACTTCAATATATATATATATCCATATTTTTTTAATTTTTTATATTTAATTAATAAATCTTATCATTTTTTTTCAATATTTTTAAAGTGTACTCATTTTGAATTATTCAATATCACTCATTTTTAAAATGCATGTATTTAGGATTATATATCCACTGATAATGTTAAAAATATATTTATAAATAAATATATTTATAAATAAATATATTTATAAATTAATATTTACTATATTTATAAATTTATATTTATTATAAAGAAATAATAATCATTTTTTAAATAAGTATTTATATAATTATAAATAAATAATTATATATATTTAATAATTATAAAATTATGATAAATTTAGTTAAATAAATTCTTTATCAATGCTAACATATTAGCACTCATAATGTTGTTTTTTATCGGCACTTTTTAGCACTCATAAATATACCTTTTATCAGCACTTATCAATTTAACATTGATAAAAAGTATATTTATCAGCGTTTTCTGAAAGCACCGTTAAAAGTGTTACTAATATATTTAGAAGAACCCTAACCGATACTCAGTCAGTCATGTTTCTCAAGATCTCATGAAACTCCTCTACTACAAGTGCGACTCCTCTATGTTCCCTCAGATGAATAAAGGCTAGAATCTAATGCATATTTTTTAATACTTTTCCTCTATCGTTATTAGATATTTAGGGTTCCACATTTTTCATTTTTTGTTTTGTGATATTCTTAACCACGATGACCCTACATCTCATATCCTCGCCACTACTGACGTGACTCCTCTAGGTTCATGTAAGGATCATAAGGATGTACCATGATATTAGTCACAATTTTTCGTGGTCTGTAGTGATGAAATGAATCGCAGTATTCCTCACTAAATTGTTTACCTATAAATCGGTGAAGGAAAAATACAAAAAACCAATAAGTACTCTTTCAATTCTTTCATTTCCTAATAGGAAATGGGATGAAATCATGAATGATTTCTTGACCATTTTTTCAATATCAACTAAATATAAAGATGTCGCGTGGGTTATAGTGGATCTATTAAATATTTTGAACAACTTATTACATATTGAAGATGATTCCTAAATTGATGAACTTGATTAATTCTATATTAAAGAGATAATAATGCTTCCAGGTGTCCCATCTAGTGCTATATCTGATAGGGATATGATGTTTTTATCTTGGTTATTGCTAGGAAATTTATTTTCAATGAGGTTATGGGTGTAATTTTATACTTTTATTATTCCACAGACTAACAGTAATTCTAATCAGACTATCTTGATATTGGAGGATATGATTTGAGCCTTAATTCTTGACTTTTTCAGCTCCTAGAAGGATTAACTTTCCTTGGTTGAATTCTATTATAAAAACATTTATCAATCACTTATCCATATGGACTCGTATGAAGAATTATATTAAATACATTTTCAATTTTCTTTTATATTGGATAAAGATAGAATAATCTCCTATGAATAGTCTTAGTCTTGACCAAGAAATAATAGACCGAGTGATATTAGATAAAAATAATTTTGAAACTACTAAAAGTCAACCAATGTCCTACAATAACCATTAGAGGTGACCCTTGTAATTTAATGTTAATGATCATGTGTTTATTTATGCTTCCTTGTGGTTGGTTCACTAATGGATTATAAAGAAGATGAAATTAACCTCAAAATACATCAAACCTTTTAAAATTCATGGAAAAGTCTAGGATATTTCTTAACAGCTATCCTTACACATATGAAATCCCAATGGATGAATATATTCCCTCAAGATTCTGGTTGAATATTATTGAGTATGAAATGTTTGAGGCTTTGGATGGTTTAAATGACCCATCTGATCTAACCATGTAATCCCATTTAATATTAGTATCTTAGTCTCATTTTGGGTGTATTTTGTGTTGAAGGGGAGTTAAAATAGGGGTTATAGGATTTAATAAGAGAGAGTGGTGAATAGATAGAGGTACACTTGTGAGGTAGGTAATGAGTACCTGATGAAATAGAACTTGGTACCTATTGATTGGAAAGTGTAAGTGGGGCTACTGTTAACACAACCAAGAACCCAGTGGCCTAGTATTATGTATATGGTGGTACTTTTGATATTTGATTAGTGATAGGGGGGTTTTGATCTTTTTAATCATAGTAAACTCATATACTAAGTAAACTGTGACCCACTACCATGTCGCCAGGTTAAGCATGACTACTAGTTACTCATTCTGGTGGTTTAGCATGAATTATGTATCATTTTGGTCTCGTTTTTTGTGTGTAATCTTTTAAAATGAATTTTTTTTGTAAATTAAAATTATTTCTTTCAATTGTCTCTGATTAGAAAAAAATGAGTTTTAAAGGAAAATGTTTTTGATTGAAAATTTGGAAAATTATTGGGCTTAGTGATAAAGTGGTAAGTGTGACCCTCGATATTCTTTATAAGCATTTTAATATGTGTGGGTATGTGAAGAATTTATATTGAACATGATTTTATTATTTTTGTGTTATTTAGAATATAATGTCAAGAAAGGTCCCTAAAATTTCTTGTGGGTATCACCCTATTTCTATTTCTCATCAGTTGTTTCCCATATTCTATGGAAATCAAGGTTTTTAGAGAAAGTGAAGTGGCTTGATGAAGTTGAGCATGTCTTTAGCGTGTTGGGATCTCCCAAATCTGTTAGAGTTTGTGCTATGCTAGGTTAGCTTGGGGGTATAGATTTGGAAGAATGGGATTTTTCCCCTACCTATGATGCAATTTGGGAGGACGTGGGAAGTTTTTAAGTCCATCTTTTTCTGATGGTTTATACTTGAGGAGGTGAAGATGAAGAAAAGGGAAGAGCTCATGAGTGTCCAGAAAGGCTAATAGACGATTAAGGCTTATGTTGAACACTTCAAAGAGATGGTTTCCTTTTCTTAGAAGGTGGTGTCACAACATATGTTGAACACTTATCTTTTCATGGGGGTCTTTATCTAGTGATCAAGGAGCGTGTCCTCTTCTCCAAGTATTTCCATTTTTAGAAGTTGGTGGAGGAATCATTTTTGGATGAATTGTTGTAAAAGAAGCATACAACACATTGGATCCGTTATTGTCTCCCATGTTGGGGTGAATACATTCAAAGTTTCCTCGTTTTTGTTTTGTGGTTATTATAATTTCATCTTTAATTATAAAAGTCTAATGAAATCATCCTTCTATAGTTCAAATGGTTTTGTTTTTCTAAATTTAAACCTTTAAATGGTTAACCTTTCATGAATAAGTTCCCCTCTTTCTATCGTGCATGTTTGGAGATGTCTTTTTTTGTGGAAATCACTCTTTGTTCCTTGTGTTTAGGTTCATTGTTCAATTCAAGATCTTTTGTTTGTTTATTAAAAAACATATAGAGTTTTATATGATTGTAAAAAGAGTTCGATAGAGGCTTGTACTTCATTCACACTTAATAAAATGATCCATAAGTCATTTTAGATGTGTAAAAATTAGCCACACCTCAACTCAATGCATGATTTGACCACTATGACTTAATGTTTCATGAATTTTCAAGAATCAAATGCACCTAAAAACTGAAAAAACACATTCAGATTGTTTTGATACTTTAGTTCAAAAATTTTCTCTCACTGAAAACCAATCAAACATGCTTGTATTTTTTGGATAATTTATAACAACAATTCATAAGTCATTTGTGATGCGTAGCAATCTGTTTCACATCAAAATGATACATGATGTGATCAGAAAGAGTTAAAAGTGTGTGTTTTTAGTTTAAAATGAAATTTTAGTAAAAAAGACAAATGACATAATCAAAACTGAGCAAACACATTCAATTTTTTTTGATACTTTTGGAAAAATATCCAAAAGTCATTTGATACGTGTTAGAATCAGCCACACCTTAATCTGATGCATGGTGTGACCAGTATGAATCTAAGAGAAACTTTTCATTCTAAATTTATATCAATTTTAGTAAAATTAAATCTATCTATTAATTTTTTTTATATTATTACAAACATAAGAATTTTTTTCATATACATGTGCATTCTTTTGCTTGATCAGGGGTGGTTTGTTTCACAATAGCATGAGTCAGGCTAGGATTAAAATATAAGGGAACATTGATGTTTTTGAATGTATATAATAATATTAATTTATGTAATTGTATAAACCAACATTTGAAATGTTAATAATATAATGTTTTTTCTCATATTCGTGCCATAAATTTCATTTCATTTAAATCTTTTATTTGGACTTTTTTTTATTGATATTTGGTGTGTTCTTGGTACCATGATGTGCAGTTACAACACAATGTAGTGGTGCTGTGATGTGCTGTTACCACTGTTTCGGTGTAGATGTGCGTCGGGTTTCTGTTCCGACGCTGTTCCGCTAGGACGCGTTCGCGCGTGCGCCCGTCGACCCGAGGGGATGGGCGCGCGGCTTGTGGCCCCGCAGTCCCGCTTTCCAAAGGCGGGCGGCATCCGTCCCTTATTCAGGGGAGTCTGCTCCTTGATCTAAACCGGGATGATGGGACGTCGGATCCTCCTTCCGTGGACGTCTCCTCGGAACTCGTTGCCTAATCCGGGTCTCCCTCATAGATTTAAGAATGTTCGTGAATCTCGTTCCCGGCGCCATGTCTCCATGGACACCGGTTAATTACGCTGCTTCCGTCCGGACGCTCCAAGGAGTCTGGTCGGGGCAGCAACCTGCGGTGAGGAGACCGGGTAGCTCTGGGTGTTGGGGGCGTGCCTTAACACTGCGGCTCTGCATGTCTGCCTTCCGTCCCTAATAGGGCTTCTCGAAGGCGTGATGTCCTGAGGCATCCCGCGCTGGGGGCGGGGAACTGTGTTACCTGAGGTTTTCCTTAGCTTCCCATGTTTAACACGGGGTATGCCGCGAGTTTAACGTCCAGCGGGGACGGCATCAGACTGATCAACACGAGAAGTGGATCAGATGACAGAACCCCTTGCGGGGAACCTCCGATGCTGGGGCCAGCACATGGTCGGCTTCCCGAGTGAAGTGGAGTGGAATGAAGTGGCATGACCCCACCGGGATGTGGCGGCCCGGGTAAGGATCAGGATGGATGATGGAGTGAAGAGCTTGGACCCCGTAGGGGCTTCCTACGTACCGCGCGTTAGCGCGGATCAAAGTCAGCGTAGTTCGGATATACAGTTTAACGTCATGCTGGACGTCGGCAAGCCGACTCACGAAGAGGTCGAGGCCGCCGGGCGGAGGATTGAACCGAACCACCTCGCACAGAGGGGGATGGAACGGCAGGGTGGATCACAGTTTCACGTCATGCTGGACGCTGAAAGGAGAAAAAGGCAGTGGGGAAGCACAATGGAGATACACATGTGCAGTCTCCCACAAGGGCGGATTCATAGGTGAATCGACGCAAGTGTGAACCCGGGAGGGGTCCAATGATGGACGAACCGACGTGAATACGACCGGGACGACCAGGTGGTGGGCTTGAACCTCGGAGAGGCTTCCTACGTACCCTGTTTAGGAGATAGGGATCAAAGTCCACGTAGTTCGTTCTGTCTGTAACACTCTACCCCCGTGGGCGAAGGCCACTCCAATCCCGACATCCCTGCAGAGACGAGCGGGTGGGGGCCACATCCAAACCGGGAGGGGGACCCTGCGTGCGAGGCACGGGATCGGGCGATGCGGATGGTTTAACGTCTTGCCGGACGAAGTACAGTTTAACGTCGTGTGTTGAGGACGAAGCGGACGGTTTAACGTCTTGCCGGACGAAGTACAGTTTAACGTCGTGTGTCGAGGACGAAGCGGACGGTTTAACGTCTTGCCGGACGAAGTACAGTTTAACGTCGTGTGCCGAGGATGAAGGTTCTTGGCAGTTTAACGTCTTGCAGCGCGGACGTGGTGCAGTTTAGCGTCATGCAGGACGAATGCTGAACAGTTTAACGTCTTGCAGCGCGGACGGGGTACAGTTTAACGTCATGTTGGACGAAACACTTGGAAGTTTAACGTCTTGCAGCGCGGACGAGGTACAATTTAACATCATGTTGGACGAAACACTTGGCAGTTTAACGTCTTGCAGCGCGGACGAGGTGGTGCCGCCAATGGGTCCGTGTCACTTCGCACGAACCTGGAGGGCCGCACGGGAAGACAACGCACGGTGCGGGCACCTGGGATGAAGATCATCGGGCGCCACGCAGGCGGGTACCCTCAGGGGGTCAAAGGGGGCGACCCTGGCGGTTTGCGCGTGAAAGAGGGACTTGGCGCGCAATACCGCGGGTCGGCGCGCAAATGGGCAGGCTGGCGCGTGATTGGGCCAGCGCTTTGCGCGCGGAAGATGAAGATTGCGCGCACCGGGCTTCGGATAGCGCGCGGGGGCAACGGCTCATTCTTTAACGAATGGCCACTTTGAAAATGGGGGGTGCGCGCAATCGGGCTGGATTGCGCGCACCCGGGGGGGTAATTGCGCGCAAGAGGCTTCTTTTGCGCGCGAATGCCTTTGGGTGAAGGGTTATTCAAAGGAAAGGAGCCAAAGGGATTGCGCGCGAAGGAGAACCCCGAGGCTTTCTTACGCGAAAGAAAGGAGGTTACCTGAAGATCGGCATTGCGCGCGGAGGGGGTTGGATTGCGCGAACGAGCGACTCTTCGAAATCCGGCAACCTTCAAAACGTCGGGGGTCGCCTTATATTTATAGGCAACCCCGGGCGAGGAATTTCCATCGCGGGCACGGAATCGGGCCCAGCGCGCAAGGGAGTCGCGCGGGCCACGGGCGCGCAAAATTGCGCGCCGGCCCAGCGCATTGCGCGCATCCCGGGAGGTTTGTGCGCGGCACTACAACTTTGCGCGCTGGTCTCCAAAATTCCGCGCAAGGCCTCCGGGCCCTCCGAAACATGCTTCTGACTCCAAATATGACCTCGCTTTCCGCATCCGGAGCTTTGTTTGGGAACAACGGACTTTTCCGGCGTCTACAAAAGCCCCCCCTCGGAATCTGATCGGCGAGAGGTCGCAACGATCGGGTTCCGAGAGAGACGCCGGAATGCCGAAGTCCTGGGTGGCGCGGGACTGTGGCGCGCAAAAAGGGCGTCAGGCGCGAAATTCGCTGTCGCGGTCGCGAAAAGCGCTTTCCGCGCGGCGCGGACACCCGGCCTCGCCTATAAATAGGGGCCCTGGGTCCCCCCGTACTGTACACCGGCCTTCCGCGCGATAAGATTTCAAGCTCTCGTGCGCGAAATTGCCCTTTCCGGCGCGGAATTCACCCGTTCGTCGCGCAAACCCTTCCGGGTTTCGGCCTGTTTTTGTGCGAACACCCGTGGTTTTACGCGACAGACTTCCCAATTGCACGCCATCCACTAGGATTGCGCGCCACCTCTCAAAATTCTCTACCAGCCTCTTCCGATTCCGCACGCCTCATCCCTTAACCCACACGACTCCCGGAGCTTCTGAGATGGCCGCGAATCAAGGGAATGAGGGGGATGCTGCCATTCGCAGAGCTGAGATGGCGGCGAACGAGGAGGTCTACGGAGCCAAGGAGATTGTTTCCAAAAATCAATCCTTGTTTGACTTGCTGACGCCGGCCCAGAAGACATATCCGCTGTCGGACAACCTGCCGCTCTGGAACTTTGGCATCCTAGATGAGGTTCCGGTGCCAGGGTTCGAGGTTGATGCGCCACAGACCTGGGTGACTCGGGAGGACGAGCTTCCCCGCTTTAACATCACCAACAATGGGCATCCTTCCAGGGAGACCAGGCACTTAGATGTTTATGTCCTGAACCCGAGGACGCGAACCATCGTCGGGAATGAGCCTACTGCGGAGAACTCTCCAGCCCTCTACTCGAGCACATATTTCCAGAGTGTCACCGACGACACCAAGGGCTGGCTGAAGGACTGAGACTTGCGGTCTGGGGGCAATTTCACCAGTGAGTGGGCCTGGGCGTTCTGGGTACGCCACACCTGCGATCACTTCGCGGAGGAGCTGCGGTACATCGGCCTGTTTGAGGCGGTGTGGACGTCGCAGTTCCACTTCTACCAGCAGTCTGAGCTCGGGCCGGAGCTGTTCACCCGCTGGTCCCCGGATACCAACACCTTCCATCTTCACCATGGGGAGGTCAGCATCGGTCTCTGGGACATCCACTGCATCGGAGGTATCCCGCTGGAGGGTTACCAATACGATGAGTTCCTGCCTCCGAGGAACACCTGGGGCGACAGGTCACGGACTCCCATCCTGACTTGGCATCTACTGGACCTGGCTACGGAGCGGCTCGGGGTCAAGGACTTCCACAAGGACATAGCCTACAAGGAATGGTTCAGCCAGTTCTTGGAGCATGACCCCGCGGTCAAGATGCCAGGCAGGGGGAAGCGGTTCCCGACCGCGGCTCAGAGGAGCCGGAACGGGTCGTACTGGCGGGTCCTGGAGACGGGCGACTACCGCTCATGGGGGTACCGCGTCATCGAGGCCCGGGACCCAAATGTCCGGTACGCGGCGTTCCTGGCCGCCTTTCTGAGTGGGTGGCTCCTGCCAGTGCGGGACGTGAGAATGGGCGTCCGCCCGGCGACACTGGCGATGGCGGGCGCCATGGCCGCCAACAAAAGATACAACCTCGGGGTCCCAGTGCTGGCGAAGCTGTATGCCATCCTGGGACGCATCTCGCGAGGGGGGTCGCCACGAAGGATCTGTGGGCCCTTTCAATTCTTCCACGGCTGGGTGGCTGCTCACCTCGGTGGGTACACGTTTCCAAACGCCGCCATTCCTCCGGGCAACGACCTGCGACCCTCCCTGCTGAACATCGCGGGGGTCGCTCCGATGACCCTAAATGAGGAGGGCGTGAGGATTCGGATTGTAAATCATGCCAATTTCAACTTCATCCCGTTCCCCACTCCCGTCGGCCAGATGATCGACAATGGACAGGGTCCGCTGGAGCAGCACGAATACTTCCTGAGCATGCGGGGCGGGGTGCTCGTGGCTCAGATCGACGGGAAGGTGATCTGCGAGCCTTACGTGCCAACCCAGTTCGCCAGGCAGTTCGGGTGCCTTCAACGGATGCCGAAGAGGGTATTCACTACTGTTCGGGAGGAGACGACCCCTTGCGTCCTTCGCCAAATGTGGCTGATGTTCGCCGCTTTCGGCTCTGGCGACGTCATCACTCTCCCTCCTACCGGGGTCGACGCAGGCTTGGCAACCGAGTACGCCGAACACTGGGCCATTGCGTACCCCGAGGGGCTTCTACGGAAGCTAGTTCGGCGGCTCGAGGTCACCCGTGCGGAGACCGGGCGTCAAGGAAGGAGGCGAGGCGCCGTCACGCGGGGGAGAATGGAGGCGCGCCAAGCAGCGGAGCCGGCGCGGGCAGGGACTTCGGCGGCGGGCACATCGCAGGCTGCCGCCACGACTTCAGCGCCCAGAGAGGGGGCACATGCGCTGGTCGAGGAGCGGCCCGGGAAGCAGGTAAGGCGTCTGCTCGAACCCTCCCACGATGCAGTCTTCCCGGCGCTGTGGTCGGCCTGGATGACCCTGCGGCAGTCGCTGGGGACCGAAATCATCTGGCAGAAGATAACCAGCGAAGGAATCCATCTGCCAGAGGTCGGGCACCTTCAGGTCGCCGACAGGGTGAACTTCCACCGGCGGTATGCATATCTGACGGCCATGGACGAGTACGCGCGCCAGCGTGGTCAGCGTGCGGAGCCGTCCCTTCTGGTGAAGGTGATGCTCGGTCTAGAGCCTGCTCCAGAACAGATGCCGCCGGAGGAAGATGATAGTAACGGTGACTCCGAGGAAGAGGAGGAGACGGGGGAGGATGAAGGCTCGGAGGGAAGGTCCCATCCGGGGAGCCCGCGGGAGAGCGACGAGGTGGCCGGCTCCGACAATGTCGATATCACCGAGCTCCTCAAGGTCCGCTTCTATCCCTACTCAACCTGCTTCGTCCATTCTCTTATGCAGCTTCTAACCCATTTCTCCACCTTTCTCAGGAGTGCACGGATGTCGGTCAGGCGTCCTCAGTAGGAGTAGGAGAGGTGCCAGCAGGACAAGGCGGGGGCCAGACACCCATTATTGAATTGACAAGCGCTGAAGGGTCCCCTGCTGCAATTGCTCCTGCGGCGGCCGAGACAGCGGAAGATGACGCCTTGGATTCCCGTAAGTCTCCTTACTTTACTGTTGGTGCTTGCCGTTGACGCTTCGTGACTAACCACGGCATGCCCCGCGCAGTGATCTCAGTACTGAATGCTCATCGGGCTGCCGAACCCGGGCCATACATGAGTGGACCAGTGGCAGACATGCCGCCTGCTCCAGAACAGACTTCTCACACTGAGCCGGCCCCACCAACTATTGATCAGGGGGCAGCGGACGCCGGTGGTGCTGCCATCGGAGAGAGGTCGGGGGCTGACGAGGGTGTCAACACCGCTGGGGCGGGAGAAGAAGGTCGCCCAGATGTTAGGGAACCTATCCCCCGTGAGGACACCCCAGGGGCGGACCCTGCAGCAGACCTGCTGGCTGCCTTCCCTGCCTACCGGCCTGCCGACCCTGAGGAGATGGACGAATCGGACGCGGAGGCGGTCGAGGAGAGCCGGATAACGCGATGCAGGGGGTGTAAGTGCATCCAGCGCTTCCTCAAGCGAGACCCATCGGAGTGGCTGGGGCGCATGGGATCACTCCAAACCTGGCTGCGCTTCCTGTGTGCCGGGGGAACTGATGCTCAACGCCTCCATCTGACGGTCCGTGATTTCATGTCCGAAAAGATGCGCGAGAGCCGCCGGCGTGCCGACGTCGCACAACGTCGGGACATGTCGGAGAGCACGCGGGCGCTCCTCGCGGCGGAGCAGGAAGCCCGGCGCCTCGAAGGGCAGGCGGCAGAGAAGGAGGCCTTCGTCGCAACGTGCACTGAGCTTGTGGAGCAACTAACGGCCCAGCTGGTTGACGCCCAGGTACAGCTGACGGAGGCGGGCCAACAGATGGTCACACTTCAAGTCGAGCGGGAGCGTGCATAGGCCAGGATCAGCGAGCTGCGTGCTACGACCGCCGACGAGGAGAGGGCACGCAGAGAGCGAGAAGCATCTCTGGAGGCCGCCAGCCAAAGGGTAGCGGCGTTAGAAAGATTCATTCAGCACGCTAATCCCTAGGGGCTTTGTTTTGCCATTCCCAGAACATTTTGCTTCTGCTACTCAATACTTCGATCCATTTGTATAAACCAATATATTTATCTGCATCTTTTGGCTTAACATGCTTAACCACAATCCATTGTCTCGCAGGAGCGTTAACCAAGCTTCAGGCATCCACAATTGGGCCCGGATTTCTAAAGAAAAGAGGGAGATCATTCCTAGGAAAGGAGACCTCAGACCTAATCAATGTAGCACCCCCCCAACTTGTTCCGTCACACGAGCGGGACAACGCTAGGGGTGTTAAGATTTTATCCGAACATAGGGAAATGAGAAGGGGTGAATCGCGTGTCCCGAATTCAGAAATCCACGACGGTCGGCCTTCCGGGAAATGCCCAAGACGGCAAGCGGACAATGGATCAATCGACCATACTACTGCAATAGACGGACCGAAGGTCATCATTCATATTGCAGGAGGCGGATCACATGTCATCATCAATGCCGCTTTGGGGGTTCCTTCAGGCACAAGGGTGGAAATCCGGATCAACAGGGCATGCGAAGCGTGGGGTGAAGTGATGATTTGTTCGGACAGAATCTAACGCTCTCAAAATTGCGCCACCATGGGGAAAGCGTATTAGGCGGATGCACTAATATGGCCGTGAATCACCCCAATTCTCAGACAGAACCTCTTTGATGAGGAAACTGTCGCTTCCCATCATTGCAATGGGGCATCCCGGGCTGAATCGGGGAGAATATCACAACTGCACCACTCTACCAGAAGCCAGGCCAGACGGTCGGCAACGAGGAGGGGCGAGACTTAGCGATCCCTGAGGCTGGAACCGAGTCGAGATGCCCGGGCATTCCTACGTACTCCATCAGGCTGGAGATCAAGCCACACGTAGTTCTGAAATTACAGTTTTAACGTCATGCGGGACGTAGAACCCCATTTGGGGAGATCTTAGTTTAAGGTCGCAGAGCTTGGACCAAAGGGGCAGATCTTAGTTTAAGGTCTTAGAGCTTGGACCATAAGAACCTCAAAGCACGCCACATCGTGGTCCCATCCCCTGGATATGCAAAGATGCACTGAGGGATAGTGTCAAGAGTGTCGAGGTTTCGCCTGGCCAGAATGGGAGGTGGAAAATGTAATGTGAATCATGCGGCCATTCACTCAAGGACTGGGGGCACCGGCGTAACAATATAGGAGTACTGCCGACCGTGGCGGAAAAGCAGCATCAATATCGCACTGACCGTTGATGGAATGAGGCAGCAAACGAGCATCAACCGCTCAAGCGCAGGATTCATATCGATTTGCTGCCCGAGGCCCTTGGGGGCACCAGCCCGAGTCGGTGGGAGAGCACTGAGGCATTGTGTCCAGACCGCTCACGGGGGCTCCACCCAGGGCATAGGCGATGGGTCCGAATGAAAGGGAGCACGAAGCCTAAAAAGTGGAAGGAACCTGACCAAGATGAACCTGACCCTCCTGGCAATAAACCAGAGTAATCTTGACACTGGTTGACCACTGCAAGGGGTCGAGGGACACGCCTTGAGGGTGACCCGAAGGCGGCGGATTCCCCAGAGAAGGGGGGATCTCTAAGAGGTGGGGGGCTGGACCTGAAGTTTCAAACATCCGGGCATTCCTACGTATCCCATAAGGATGGGAATCAAGCCACACGTAGTTCTTGAAGCGCGGCGCAACACAATCGGGCACCAGCGCGGGGAAGGGTGCGGGTCTGACCCTCGCACACAGAAGAAGCGGTATTTGATATTTCTTGTTTGTCCTTAAAGGTGGATGGTTTTTCTTTGTGCAGCGACATGCCTGTGATTAAGAAACCCCTGGCGTCGCCACAATAATCAAGCCATGAAAGGCATTGATAAATGGCGTGGTTATTAACCAGCGCCCAACGTGAGTGTCCTCTGAGGAGAACATCACGACGCAGTGCCATTTCTCGTCGGGCGGCCAAGACGATCACAGTTTACGGTCATGTGGTAGGACCAGACAACACAGTTTAAGGTCGTGTGGTTCGGACCATGGAGGAATCCGCTTATTGCGATATGGCGGACCCAGCGGAGGTGGGAACATACCCCAGCCCTGCGGTCACGCACAATTCCAGGAGAAAGATCCTGGGATAGGGGCCTACATATGTCCATCACCCGAGGGGCAGAGATGCTAGCCTCCAGCTAAACTGGGCCCAGAACGCGATTGTTCGGGCGACTCCTTCCTCCTTATGGGGACGAGGGTCCAGCTACACATGGCCCTTAGGGAGGACATCAGCATATATCCTTGGTGCTCAGATCGTGGGAGCCTCGAAAGACACCATTACCCTAGTTGGCCTACCTAACGTGTAAAGGTGTACTGAAGGTCAGTATGAAGAGAGTGTCGAGATTCCACTACAACGCACAAAGGCGGAGTGTGATGAGGACTGTGCAACCAATGTTCAGAGCCTGAAAGAGCCGACATGGCGATCAAGGATGTCGCTGACCATATTTGCAACACAACATCCGATCGCGTCAGCCTAGGATGGGGCAAGCAAACGAGCATCAACCGCTCAAGCGCAGGATTCATATCGATTTGCGGCCCAGGACCCACTGGTAAATCAACCCGGAGCGGTAGGAGAGCACTGAGGCATCGTACCCAAACTGCTAACGAGGATCCCTTTGAGTGAAGGCTCGAACAAGAGGAAGCGCGAGGTCCGACAAGCAACACAGGACTTGTCGGGATCGAATCCGACACTACGGGTCATAGACCTGAGTACCCAAAACATGTTAACAGATCACCGGAAAGGGTCGGAGGACTCACCCTGAGAGCAACCAAAAGACGGAAGATCCCCGTGATCAACCAAGAGACGGGGTTGGACCTGAAACACAAGCGTCCAGGCGGTCCTACGTATCCCATAAGGATGGGAATCAAGCCGCACGTAGTTCTTGAAGTGCAGTTTAACGTCATGCAGGACGATGAGGGAAAAGGGGGGGAGCGTAAGGCATCCCCAAACGTGGGGGGCGTACAGCGTGGCGAGCAAACCGACGTGAATGAGGGCATAGCCCCACGTTCACACCATACGCCGCATACCCAGAGGCAACTGGGCCAAGGGCCCGAGATGGGATGGAAATTCCCGAAGGATGGGGCTGGGCCTGAAACATGAATGTTCAGGCGGTCCTACGTATCCCATAAGGATGGGAATCAAGCCGCACGTAGTTATTGAGGGGCAGTTTAACGTCATGCAGGACGAAGACGCTTGGCAGTTTAACGTCTTGCAGTGCGGACGTGGTACAGTTTAACATCATGTTGGACGAATGCTGAACAGTTTAACGTCTTGTAGCTTGGACGATATGCTAGGCAGTTTAACGTCGTGCAGCTTGGACGTGGTACAATTTAACGTCATGTTGGATGAAACACTTGGCAGTTTAACGTCTTTCAGCGCGGACGATATTCTAGGCAGTTTAACGTCATGCAGCTTGGACGTGGTACAGTTTAACGTCATGTTGGACGAAACACTTGGCAGTTTAACGTCTTGCAGCGCGGATGATATGCTAGGTAGTTTAACGTCATGCAGCTTGGACGTGGTACAGTTTAACGTCATGTTGGACGAAACACTTGGCAGTTTAACGTCTTGCAGCGCGGACGATATGCTAGGCAGTTTAACGTCGTGCAGCTTGGAAGTGGTACAGTTTAACGTCATATTGGATGAAACACTTGGCAGTTTAACGTCTTGCAGCGCAGACGAAATGCACTCAGGAAAAGTACTGCTTGAGGAACCTAGCGTTGGTGGGAGGAGTGACACGCTCACCATCCATAGTCGCTAGGGAGTACGCGCCATTGGGATAGACCTTGTGGACAAAAAAAGGTCCCTCCCACTTGGGCTCCAACTTGGGTGGCTTCCTACCGGGGATCATTGGCGCTCTTAGGGCCAGTACTAGGTCACCCTGCAGGAAGGAGCAGAGGCGAACCTTCTTATTTAAAGCTCGAGCCATTCTGCTTTGATGCCTCTCCAAGTTGTGCAAAGCGCGAAGCCTATTCTCATCCAGTGCTTCCAACTCGACTAGACGGGCTTCAGCAGCTCTGTCCGGCTCTTGCTGGTCGTAGACCGCAGTGCGCAAGGACGGTAACTGGATCTCGATGGGCAGGACGGCCTCAGCTCCATACACCAGGGAATAAGGGGTCATCTGGGTGGAATTGTGAGTCATCGTCCGATAAGCCCAGAGGGCGTTGGGGAGCTTGTCCGGCCAACTCTTCTTGTTCTGACCAACCATCTTTTGCAGAATGTTAGAGAGGGTTTTGTTAAACGCCTCAATCTGTCCATTCGCCTGCGCATGATAGCGAGATGTATGGTTCAAGCGAATGTTGTACTTGGCGTACAACTTCTTCAACTCGGCTGCTCGGAAATTGGCTCCGTTATCCGTGAGGATAGCGTGAGGCACTCCAAATCGATAAATGATGTTGGAGGTCACAAAGTCAGCGATCGAACAGGATTTGACCTCTCTGAGCGGAATCGCCTCTGCCCATTTGGAGAAGAAGTCCGTGGCGGTCAGAATGAACCGGCACTGGCGAGCCGTCGCCGGCTGGTAAGGTCCCACAACGTCCAGACCCCAGACTGCAAAGGGCCAGGAATACCTAGTGGTATGGAGGGGCTCCGGCGGCCTATGCACAAAGTTCGCATGAACCTGGCACGCATGGCACTTCCTAGCATACTCGATGCAGTCATGGATCATGGAGGGCCAGAAGTATCCCAACCTCCGAATCTGGTGGGACAGCTTCGGTCCAGTCTGGTGGGCACCACATGAACCAGCATGAACCTCTTGCATGACTCGTGGGATCTCAACTCCTTGAAGGCAACGGAGGAGAACACCATCAAATCCGCGCCTATAGAGGATCTGCTCCAGGCCAGGACTGCTCTGGAGGACAAAATGCGATGCGCGGCGTCGAACTCGCTAGCGCTCGGCCCGATCTGACGGGAGAATGCCATGTTGGAGGTACTCAACCAAAGGCGCCCTCCAATCAGAGGCTGATTCGACTGCCATATCTGGGGTACTCGGGGCTCCGGGCATAGGGGCAACCGTGGTGAGATTACTTACCGACGGGCCGCGATCTCCCTCCGGGGTAATGGGAGCGATGAGCCTGCGGTGCGTCACGCGGATGATCAGGTTGTCCTGTTCAGGCTCTGCGAGTGACGCAGCAAGGCTGGCCAAAGCATCTGCTCGACAGTTCTGCGACCGGGGAATATGGACAATTTCTGGCCGAGAAGGGAACTGGGCCATCAGAAGGAGGGTGCACTCCAGCAATGGCACAAGTTCCGGCTTCCTGACAACATAGTCGCCATTGATATGCTTAACAACCATCTCGGAGTCCCCTTTCACACACAGATGGGGCACGTCGATCTCGAGAGCCAACTCGAGGCCAGTGATGAGGGCATGGTATTCCGCCTCATTGTTGGTACAGCCCTCTGACAACAGGAAAGAGTATGGCAGCACGGCTTGCTCCGGGGTAATGAAGACGATACCCAAACCCACTTTGTTGAGCTTAGGATTATCGAGTCTTCTACCGGTGGGGCTCCGGGAGGCACCGTCAAAGTGCATCTGCCAGCATGGATCGGCTCGATCGACCGAGAGAATGGCCTCATCAGGAAAGCCTAGATCCAGCGGCTGATCCGCGGAGGTCGGGTGAGCAGCCAGAAAGTCTGCCAATGCTTGCCCTTTGATGGCCTTCTGAGACACATACCTGATGTCGAACTGCTGGAGAATCACAGCCCACCGCGCTAGACGACCAGTCAACATAGGCCGGCTCAGGATATATTTCAACGGGTCTACTCGAGAAACCAACTGTACCTCATGGTGCTGCAAGTAGTTCCGTAATTTCTGTACGGCAAATACGAGCGCCAGGAAGCTCTTCTTGATGGGGGAATACCTAACTTCCACATCGAGGAGCATGCGACTGAGGTAATAGAGGCTATTCTCTGTTCCCTCGTTGTTCTTCTGGGCGAGAAGGGCACCAAGGGACCGTTCCAGGGCGGTCACATAAAGGACCAGTGGCTTCCCGGATACAGGCGGCATCAGAACCGGAGGTTGAACCAAGTACTGCTTGATTTCCTCGAAAGCGGTCTGACACTCTTTATCCCATACATATGTGGCACCTTTCTTCATGAGCCGAGAAAAGGGCTTACACTTGCCGGCCAGATTCGCGATGAATCGGCGTATATAGGCTAAGTGGCCTTCGAACCCTTGCAGTTCCCGGATGTTACCTGGGGGAGGCATCTGGCTAATCGCCCTGATCTTCTCCGGGTCGATCTCAATACCCCGGTACCTTACCACAAAGCCAAGAAACTTCCCGGAGGTGACCCCGAAGGCACACTTCAACGGGTTCATCTTCAGGCAGCGAGACCGGAGGAAGCCGAACACTTTCTCAAGATCTTTGAGATGGTCCTGACGCTGGCGCGATTTGACCACCAAGTCGTCGACGTAGCATTCCACCAGTGTGCTGAGGATTGGCTTGAATATGCGGTGCATCGCCCGTTGATAGGTGGCACCTGCATTCTTCAGGCCGAAGGGCATGACCTGGTAACAAAAGATACCTTGGGGGGCCCTAAAGGCAGTGAACTCCTCATCCTCAGGGGCCATCCGGATTTGGTTGTATCCGGAGTATCCATCCATAAAGGAGAGGGCTTGGAACCCTGCCGTGGCGTCAATCAACAGCTCTGTCACCGGAAGGGGAAAATCATCCTTCGGACAGTGGCGGTTGAGATTGCGGATGTCGATGCAGACTCTGATCTGCCCGTTCTTCTTCCTGACCGGCACAATGTTGGCCAGCCATTTGGGGTACTGAACTTCCTTCATGAAGTTGGCTTTGATAATCTTGTCAACTTCGGCCTCAACCATGGCACCGTGGAATGGGTGCATCTTCCTGGGAGGCTGCTTGAACCCGCGATGGTTCGCCGGGAGACCAAGGCGGTGGACGGCTACCTGAGGATCTAGCCCCGGCATCTCGTCATAGCCCCAAGCGAACACATCACGGTGCTGTCTGAGGAAGTCCACGTACTGCTGCCGCTCTTCAGAGGGCATGGCGGCACTGACCAATGTGGGTCTTGGACCTGCCTCGGTTCCAAGGTTCACCTGTACTAACTCATCGACCGTGGCGGAGACGCCCTCCTCAAAAGCTGGGGGTGCATCTTCCACGTCCTCTCCACTCGGGGAGGGATCGTCCACGGGAGAGACTGCGCTGGGAACTGCATTGGGGATACCAGATCCTGCTGGGCCGCTGGTGCTGGCACGGGCGGTCGTGGTCATCTCATCAGGAGACTCACAGGCCATCGAGACCATGGCTACGTCCAACCGATGGATCGGGAGGACGTAAGCGTCATCCAAACTTGCCCAGGGATCACCTGCAACAGCGACAGGCTCAACCTCACCTGCCAGGATCTGCTTATCCTTGCTCTTGTAATAGTCCGCGTCTAGATAGCGGGCTTCACATGAGGCAAAAGGAGAGGCATCCCCCTGAAGCACGCCTACTCGACCGTTAAGGGAGTATTTCAGTCATTGGTGGTATGAAGAGGGAACCTCCGCATGAAGGTGGAGCCATGGCCTGCCCATCAATGCGTTATACGCAGTGTCCTGAGAGACTACCATGAATTCGGTGTTGGCAACCAGGTCACCGAACTGGGTCTTCAAACGTATCTTGCCGACCGGAGTTTGCTCGGTGCGGTCGTACCCCTGGATCCTGAGGTCGGAGGGAATCAAGTCATCCTCAGACAACCCCAATCTCCAGAGCGTCCGAGTGGGAATCAGGTTAATCCCGGACCCCATGTCAACAAGACAGCGCCGGACTTCAAGGCCATTGAACTGGCCAGTAACATATAGCGGACGAATGTGCCCCTGTATAGGAGGGTCTTCATCCTTACCAGAGAACGAGATAACTGCCTGAAATTCGGCGTCCTCAATCATTTCGGCGTGAAAGGCCTCTGCAGCCGCAACCTCCATCTCAAACTAGAGGGGGCTCTTCAGGGCTTCAACGAGCGCCTCGCGCATCTCAGGTGACATGCGCAGAGCCTCAAGGATGGAGAGCCTCGCTGGGATGTCGGCCAAGTGCTTCAGGACATCATAATTTTTGGCCAAGCGCGAGCCCCTGGTTGCAGGAGGTTGCTCTGCGGTTGGAGGCATGACGGGCCTTGCCGGTTGGACCGGCGGCCGACTGGTGCTTGGCGCATCTCGCTGTTCATCGGTTGAAGCCCGGGAAGTAGTCACCGTACTGGGGTCAGGAGGACGGGATGGACTCGTGGCAGGACGGAGCTGGTTGCGGCGCGGCTGAGGCGGTTCTGCCTGGTCCCACACCACAAATAGTGGTGGAGGCGAATCCGTCATCCCCGGATGGGGGGGCTACGCGCGCTGAGATCGGTTTTGAGCCTGCTGCCTAGTCTCAGTGGCGTGCACGGCCTGGCTGGAGGTACCAACTATCGTGCCCCAGCGACTCCTGTTGTTGCGGTTCTTCCGACGGTGGCGACGACCGGGGACACTAGGGAGGTCCACCTGGTGTTCTTCAACGTCGGGAACCGAAAAGGGATTTACCAGCTCGGCGGTATTAACCGAAGCGTACCCAACACTGTCATCGGATGAATCATCCATCACCGGGCGGATCCGAGGAGGGATCCCCATCTCCGGGGGCATGAAATCGCCCAGAGTGCGGGATAGTGGCGGAACTGGCGGGGCGCGCTCTTCCTTCTTGCGCCACCGCCGTTTGCTCTTCTCGGAAGAGGCAGGCTGGGATGACGATGCCGAAGCAGCACACGCAGATTCTGGGGGCTCAGGCTGATTCAAGCGCGCACGGATGATTCCATGGGCGCGAATGATCGTCTTGCGGGCCATCCAATTATTATACTTCTGGGATCCGTGGTCGGAGACCAGCTGCCATTCGTCCTCATTGCCACTATCGTCATCTGATCCCACGAACACGCCCGCCACTTGTGCTGGAGCTGGGCCCAACCTGATTACATTGTTGTTAATATGGTCTTGGAGCCAGTCCTTAAACATGTAGCACCGCCAGATGGTGTGCCCCAGGGCCCGATGGTAAGGGCAGTAGCGGGGGTTATCCGTGAGATGTGCCTCCTCTGGCCTCCAACACTCAGGCAGTCGCACAATCCTCTGCTCCAGGGCACTCCGGAAATAACCGGGGACCTGATCCTCGTGAAATGAGTAAGTCAGGTATCACGGGCCCCTGGGAGCGTGGTCTTGACGAGGGGCTGGAGGGGCCTGCCGAGGAGGTGGACCCTGATTATCTCGCCTGGGTTGTGGCGATACATTACGTGGAGGGGCCAGCCGGTTCTGGGGCTGCCGCTGCTGGGCCGGGAACTGAGCCCGTGAAGGCGGATTCCTGTGAGGCTGTGGAGCTGGCCTCGCCGGCAGCAGCTCCAACGGCCTGGGGGCCTCTATCTGGGCAACAGCGGCGGGCTCAGCCCTGCTGACTCTCCTTACAGGGATCATAAGAGGCAGCAGGTGTGCCTGACTGGCCTGTTGTAGGGCTTCCTCAAGACGTTGAGCTTTGTCTGAGAAGTCCCTGAACCCTCCGGGGTAATTCTGAGTGATCAAGGAAGGGACCAGCTCGGTCTTGACGTTCCCGACGCACATTGTCAGCAAATTCTCTTGAGTCAATGGCATGTCAAGGGAGTACGTGAGACCCTTCCATCGGGCGACGAAATCCGCGACTCGCTCATCAGGCCTCTGCTTGCACTTGAAGAGGTCTGCGATACTCGTCTTCCGGGTCGTGGAACTGAACTGGTAGAGGAACTGTCTACGAAGGTCCTCCCAGCTAGTTATCGACCCGACGGGGAGCTGGATGTACCAGACAAATGCTGGCCCCTCCAGTGTCTGGACAAAGCAGCGAAGCTTAGCGGCCTCCTGCTGCGCCGGAGTTCCCAACATAGGCCCGCACCTCGAGTTGAAATGGGCCAAATGCTGTGGTGGATCTCCAGTCCCGTTGAAGGGGGCGAAAGTGGGGTTCCCGAATCCCGGAGGTGCCGGCATGTCATCCACCCATGCTGGGTATGGCTTGCCGTCCGGTGGGATTGCCACTTGCCGAGTCTCCAAGGCTTCCAAGCGGGCGATGAGTGCCGCCATCAGATCGTCCGGACATGGGTTCCAGTCCTGGCGAGGATCTCTAACCACGAGCGCATTGCATGGCCCTTCAATCGGGTCGTCAACTGGGTCGTCGAACTCGGCAGCTCGTGGGATGGCGGGCGGAGCGGCCCTTGGGGCAGCGGGAGGAATCCGAGCGGGGTCTCTCAGGTAGTCACGCCGCTCGGGAGGGTGCGGTGAAACATACCGCGCCCTCTTGCCATAGGCAATGGCCTCTCCCCTGTCGGAAAACACGGCATAATCACGGTTGGCTGGGAGAGCCTCATCGAGGGGTGGTTGTTCCTGTCCCTGCTGTCCTGGCCTAGGATCACCGTAGTCAGGCCGCCGCTCTGCAGCGCGCTCGGCGAGGAGCTGGTCAACCAGCTTCTTCTACTCGGCGAGCTGTTGACGTAGTGTGGCCTTCTCGGGATCCTCCTCTGCCCTCTTCATGGAGGCAGATGGGTCGGCGGGCTTTATAGCCCCGCCGTGCTCTTTACCTTTGCTGACGTTTCAGCTCAATGTCAGTGCTTCAGTGGGTGTGGGGAGACCCAGGAGGTTCCTCTGGTGACGAGTAACTCTCACCGATGGATCCAACGATGGCTTGTCTTCGGGGGGAGAGCCCCCGTCGAGAAGTTCCAAGTCGTTCCCCTCTCCCGACAGGTCAACCATATTGACCGTTTCCGTCCCTGGGGATGTACCCTCAGGGCCACCCAGTGAATCGGGCTGTCGGCGAATCACACTGAAGCGTAGGGCAGCATACTGCCCCCACCCACGGATATACACGTGGGGGGTGGCTCCCTCGATAACCTTGCGGAGTACTTGAAAACACTCAACGCATCGTTGTTGGAGGGCCTCGTGGTGCCCAAATGACCCGGGGTGCCGAACCGCGGGGAGAGTGGCCAAGTCAATTTGACGGCACTGCTCACCAATATCCTCCAGGTGTGCTTGACTCCCGGGATATGGCATTTGTAGTCAGTGAAGACGGGATTGAGTCTCCCGGAGAGTTCGGCGGAAGCATTCGAACTCATCCGGGGTGAGTGATTCGGGTGCATCAAAGTCCGGTCCTGCGACTGGCCAAAACTTCTCAGGGAAGTGGCCCTCTGCAAGGACGGTCCAGAAGCTCCACGACTCAAACTCGGGACCCAGGTCTCCTTGGTCCTCTTCAACGACTGGGAATGGACGGGGAACCGGAAGTGGTGCCGAGGCGGGCCGCCGGGCCGACGGGCTGGCCGGCGGTGAATACGGCGAGCAGGCCGATTGGCCTCCATATCCCGGGCCTCCCTCTGAGGGTGGCGGTGCCCTAGCAACCACATCACGATAGGACGGGCCGGCGAGCGAACATCCTTCCGTAGAATCGGTGCTCGCCGAGGGTGCACTAGATCGTGGTTCGACCGTCGGTCCCCAGAAAAAGTCTCCGGCTTCTCCGATCGAGGCAGAAGGTGCTTCCGGAGGGGCCGGTACCAACCACAAGCTTGATCCTTGGGGGTCTACCAGGCCCTCACTACTCCGGATATACCTTCGGAGAGAAGCGGGGATCGTATCGATCTCGCTCTCGGGAAGTACGAGGCTGACGTGCCGCATTCCTACCCCTGCCCCTAGCTGGCGGGATTGGGGGGAGGGCTCCGTCGCCGAATCATACTCCGCCTCTGTATCAGAGAAACGAACCGGTCGGATCTCTGTCCAGAATTCCGTAACATTCTTCCCTCGACGTCGACGCCTCGCCTTCCTGCCCCTGTGTGGTTCTTCGGGGCATGGCTGATCTCTGTCCTGGCGTCCTCCGGCCACACCGGTGCTGGGGCCAAGAGGACTGGAAACCAAGGTGCGAGGAGCACCGGGACAGATATCAAAGGGGACGCGGGGAGAGATGATTCCGGGCAGGCCTCCGGGCCGGGATCGGAAGGTGGGGTGACCCATGCCTCTTGGATCGGCCACACGGAGTAGACCTTGTTGGTGAATAGCGCTACCGCGAGGTGGTCCGCGGTGGCTATTGCCTGTACCAGCAACCGGGAGAGTCAACCCAACCTACCTTTGGGGCGGTCGGGGCCTCGATCCAGGTCGGGCATAGAAGTGCCCCTGCTCAGGATGCGCAGAGGCCTGGTGACTGGAGCCAGCAGTGGCTTGAGCCAACGCGGCCGCTGTTGCTAGGGCCCCAAGGTGGGCATCCTCTTCCGCTCGTGCCCGACGTTGGCGTCGGGACAAACGAGTCGGGATGAGCGGCGCAGGCAGGTGGAGAGCCCATTCTTCGACTTGAGAAGCCTGGAAACGGTGTCGTCGTGGCCTGACAGGAGCCCTTATCGCGGATCCCTGGAGAGAATCTCAGATAGGGTGGTCCAGGACATCTTCCACATCATCCGCATAGGGGAAGGAGCTGTCGGAGCGTTCCGGGGATAAACTCCCGTAGCGGTTGGACGTTGAGGTAGGCAGCGGTGCCTCCCTGCGCGGCCCTCGGGGGCGGCATTGGTGGCGAGGTGCAGCTTCCTCGAGGTCTAGGCGAGCCATGTCCCTGGTGGGGATGACTCCCTCTTCCTCATATCTCCGCACCAAGTTGTTAATCACCCTTCTCTGGATGACCTCCGAGGGGGAGAGAGGGCGTGGTTGCCCCGTAGTTGCGGCTGCTGGGACGGCTGTGGAACGGGCGGGACTGCGCGGAGTAGCCGCGTCGGTGTTTCCCCTACCCCTGCGCCAGTGGGCGGGTGGCGATCGGGCACTAGATTGGGCGACTTGATTCCTGAAAGCAGGGAGAAAAACCCATTAACACTGACAGGAAAAGGAATCGACAACCAACCATTAGTGCCACGACGCCTTCCATGGGGGGAACCCAGGCCATCGACGTCGTGAGACGGAGGGCCCAATTTCCCTTCCCCAGCCCCTGGCGGGTTCTGTGCCCCAGTGTTGAATGCTCGGCCGGGCAACATGCTGGTCTTCCAACACCTCTGAAAGCAATTGGTCTTCGTATTGAGGAGAAGAGATTCACGTCGGGTTCACCATTTTTCTGTTTCGGTGCGGATGTGCGTCGGGTTTCTGTTCCGACGCTGTTCCGCCAGGACGCGTTCGCGCGTGCGCCCGTCGACCCGAGGGGATGGGCGCGCGGCTTGTGGCCTCGCAGTCCCGCTTTCCAAAGGTGGGCGGCATCCGTCCCTTATTCAGGGGCGTCTGCTCCTTGATCGAAATCGGGATGATGGGACGTCGGCTCCTCCTTCCGTGGACGTCTCCTCGGAACTCGTTGCCTAATCCGGGTCTCCCTCATAGATTTAAGAATGTTCGTGAATCTCGTTCCCGGCGCCATGTCTCCATGGACACCGGTTAATTACGCTGCTTCCGTCCGGACGTTCCAAGGAGTCTGGTCGGGGCAGCAACCTGCGGTGAGGAGACCGGGTAGCTCTGGGTGTTGGGGGCGTGCCTTAACACTGCGGCTCTGCATGTATGCCTTCCGTCCCTAATAGGGCTTCTCGAAGGCGTGATGGCCTGAGGCATCCCGCGCTGGGTGCGGGGAACTGTGTTACCTGAGGTTTTCCTCAGCTTCCCATGTTTAACACGGGGTATGCCGCGAGTTTAACGTCCAGCGGGGACAGCATCGGACTGATCAACATGAGAAGTGGATCAGATGACAGAACCCCTTGCGGGGAACCTCCGATGCTGGGGCCAACACATGGGCGGCTTCCCGAGTGAAGTGGAGTGGAATGAAGTGGCATGACCCCACCGGGATGTGGCGGCCCGGGTAAGGATCAGGATGGATGATGGAGTGAAGAGATTGGACCCCGTAGGGGCTTCCTACGTACCACGCGTTAGCGCGGATCAAAGTCAGCGTAGTTCGGATATACAGTTTAACGTCATGCTGGACGTCGGCAAGCCGACTCACGAAGAGGTCGAGGCCGCCGGGCGGAGGATTGAACCGAACCACCTCGCACAGAGGGGGATGGAACAGCCGGGTGGATCACAGTTTCACGTCATGCTGGACGCTGAAAGGAGAAAAAGGCAGTGGGGAATCACAATGGAGATACACATGTGCAGTCTCCCACAAGGGCGGATTCATAGGTGAATCGACGCAAGTGTGAACCCGGGAGGGGTCCACTGATGGACGAACCGACGTGAATACGACCGGGACGACCAGGTGGTGGGCTTGAACCTCAGAGAGGCTTCCTACGTACCCTGTTTAGGAGACAGGGATCAAAGTCCACGTAGTTCGTTCTGTCTGTAATACTCTACCCCCGTGGGCGAAGGCCACTCCAATCCCGACATCCCTGTAGAGACGAGCGGGTGGGGGCCACATCCAAACCGGGAGGGGGACCCTACGTGCGAGGCACGGGATCGGGCGATGCAGATGGTTTAACGTCTTGCCGGACGAAGTACAGTTTAATATCGTGTGTTGAGGACGAAGCAGACGGTTTAACGTCTTGCCGGACGAAGTACAGTTTAACGTCGTGTGTCGAGGACGAAGCGGACGGTTTAACGTCTTGCCGGACGAAGTATAGTTTAACGTCGTGTGTCGAGGATGAAGGTTCTTGGCAGTTTAACGTCTTGCAGCACGGACGTGGTGCAGTTTAGCGTCATGCAGGACGAATGCTGAATAGTTTAACGTCTTGCAGCGCGGACGAGGTACAGTTTAACGTCATGTTGGACGAAACACTTGGCAGTTTAACGTCTTGTAGCGCGGACGAGGTACAGTTTAACGTCATGTTGGATGAAACACTTGGCAGTTTAACGTCTTGCAGCGCGGACGAGGTGGTGCCGCCAATGGGTCCGTGTCACTTCGCACGAACCTGGAGGGCCGCACGGGAAGACAACGCACGGTGCGGGCACACGGGATGAAGATCATCGGGCGCCACGTAGGCGGGTACCCTCAGGGGGTCAAAGGGGGCGACCCTGGCGGTTTGCGCGCGAAAGAGGGACTTGGCGCGCAATACCGTGGGTCGGCGCGCAAATGGGCAGGCTGGCGCGCGATTGGGCCAGCGCTTTGCGCGCGGAAGATGAAGATTGCGCGCACCGGGCTTCGGATAGCGTGCGGGGAAACGACTCATTCTTTAACGAATGACCACTTTGAAAATGGGGGGGTGCGCGCAATCGGGCTGGATTGCGCGCACCCGGGGGGGCAATTGCGCGCAAGAGGCTTCTTTTGTGCGCGGATGCCTTTGGGTGAAGGGTTATTCAAAGGAAAGGAGCCAAAGGGATTGCGCACGAAGGCGAACCCCGAGGATTTCTTGCGCGAAAGAAAGGAGGTTACCTGAAGATTGGCATTGCGCGCGGAGGGGGTTGGATTGCGCGAACGAGCAACTCTTCGAAATCTGGAAACCTTCAAAACGTCGGGGGTCGCCTTATATTTATAGGCAACCCCGGGAGCGGAATTTCCTTCGCGGGCGCGGAATCGGGCCCGGCACACAAGGGAGTCGCGCGGGCCACGGGCGCGCAAAATTGCGCGCCGGCCCAGCGCATTGCGCGCATCCCGGGAGGTTTGCGCGCGACACTACAACTTTCCGCGCGGGTCTCCAAAATTCCGCGCAAGGCCTCCGGGCCCTCCGAAACATGCTTCTGACTCCAAATATGACCTCGCTTTCCGCATCCGGAGCTTTGTTTGGGAACAACGGACTTTTCCGGCGTCTACAACCACACAATATAGAATGGAACTTTATCAATATAAGGACCTAGCCTTAGTACATTACATATTCTTGAATTAAATGAATAATTCACATTGAGTATCTTTTCATGTTTAGAGTTTTAGAGAATTAGGACATAACTATTACATTTCAAAGATTACAAGGAAGACACATCTACTCACTTTCCATTTTTTCCACAAAATATAAACTCTTGAACAAAAGAGTCATGTCTAGTTCCATGTTTTAGACATCATGACATTTCCTTGATCCCATCCTTGACCGTATTCCACTTTAAGTCCTGTGGAAAACATTTCAAAAATATGGGATGAGCATAAAAAGCTCAGTAAGGGTTATAACAATACGGAAAGAAAACATTAGTCCATGTATACATACGAATCAATGAAATCATACTTTACTCATAAAACATAATCACTTTAACATACCTCATTAAATCATAAGATTTAGGAATAACTCATAGAAATCATAAGACATAAAGGTAACTTGAGGCATTCATAACATTCTTACGTAGGGAGTAATACTCATGGTTACATTTGGAATACCCATCATAGTATATTCCCTAAATCTCTTCAGAGAAACCTTAGCGTTTAACTCCTTCGCGTTACCCAATGCATTGGAGAGCTATCTCGGGCTCACCCACCCTTAGTTTATCACGGAACCACCCGATTTCACAAACATTGCCCAAGAACCATAACATAATCATAACACTTAAAACATGCATAAAAGAAACATAAAATTTCCACATTTCAATCACAAGAGATCACATCATGATATTATCATAAATAAAAACATCTAATAAAATCATTAAAACTCTATGATAGAAAAATCCCCTTAGACTTTGAAAATATTAAAAGAAGACATTTAAAAGAGATTTTAGAATCAAAGTGTCCCATACAACTTCGAAACTTTTGAAAGGGTTTTAAAACATTCATGTCCATATAAATAAATCCTTAAAACCATTTTTAAAACATGGACATGGATGATAAATGTTTAAAAGAATAAATCTTTAAAACCATTTAAAACAATGTTTTAATAAAAGAGTCATTTTCCATTTTGAACATTTAAATTATAAGCCACATGAAAGTAGACCATTTTCAAAACATTTAAATGACTTTAGTATAGACATAATGTGGATATGGAAAGTCAAAGGGGCTTTATATACACTTTATAAAAGAATAAAAGTGAATATCATTAAGAAATGTCTCAATGAGAATAAATTGAGATGTATTCCCAATCAAGGATCATGCCATTAGAGCAATGATAAAGAAATGACATAATTATGTGTGAAAAATATAAATACACTAAATATAAGTGGATAGTCAGTGTAAAACAATAATATTTCATCCACACATATTCATAGCATGACATAATCAAGAAGTAGAGGTTTAACCCAAAGAATTGGAATTGGGTTCAGAAGTTCCCTTGCAAAAATTCGATAGCCTAACGACGTCACGTCAAATTTTAGAAAAAGAGTTGATGAGAGAGATAAAGGGTATCTAATCACTTGGACATAAAATTTACAGCAATAAGGATATATAAGAACATATCCCCACATAATATTATGTAAATTAAAAGACATAACAAAATAAGTCTTTTAAAAAGAGGAGGGTGAAAGGTTCCCTTACCGATTTGGGTAACTTTCGAAACGTACACCCCATGAAAGAAGGACTATACAACATTGATGTAAATAGTCATAAACGAAATTATATTACACAAAGAGTAGAATAATGGGCAGTACATACACCACTAAAAGGAAATGGTGGAAAAAGTATCATAAATCCCACAGGAATAAAAGTGAGATGAAAAATCCCTTACGAAAACTCGGCAGCCTAACAGCGCCACTTAAAACTTCCAAAAATGGATTTATGAGATCAAATAGGGTATCTCAGAATATGAACATAAAAATTTCAGAATGAGGAATATAAAATAACATCCCCAAACATAATAAATATGATCTTAAAAGAGAAGACATAAAAGAGAGTACTTAAAAAGAAAGAGAGAGGTAGGATCCCTTACCTCAAGTCCGACTTGTCTTGTTCGTTTCTTTATATTCCTGAATAATAAACTAGAGTTAATTTATACTTGATTAAGAACATTTTTAAAGTTCATTATTGATTTTATATCACTTATTACCATGTTATGAACATTATGTAATTATTTAAGTTAATAACGGTTGTTTTGTCGATCATTGGTACTTGAGTCAAAAATAAACTTGTTATAATTACAAGTTGTTCATGTGGTAAAATATCCATTATATCCAGAATTATATTCATGATTTAGATATCATATATATCATATATATCCAGTATATACTTTCATTTATAATATTACATAACATTTAAAGGTAAGAAATGAAATGCACCGTTCATGTAGACGGTAAGCCGTACGTACGCATGAACGCTACTTTCATTTCTATTTCATATTTAATGGAATTAAAACTAACTGATATTTATATATATTATAATTCCAGTATAATATATATGTTATATAGGTCACATATTTTCATTAATTTCATTCTTTATACATTGCATGTATTGCATGAACGAGTCACATCACTTGAGGGGGCGATAGTCCACACATCCTCTAATGAAATTATCGCATTTTAACAACATGTAAAGCATAAAGGTATGTAAAATACAGAAGCTTAGAGAGGAAATAAATATAATATGTATCATAAATAAATATATTTCCATCATAATGTCCACCATGAGAGGTGGTAGGAGAAGATAGAACAATCATCGTTTCATGAGGCAGTAATTCGCCATCCACGGAAACAGTATGTTCTTTAACCATTAGACGAAGGTGTGTGTAAGTGTAGATAGAATAATTCTCATAAAAACAACCTAGTATATTGAATATAATGGTGTTTTTACAAAATAAAGGAATAAAAAGAGTTTAGGGGGTTGGAGAATCAAAATAAAACTAAATAACATAAGAGAGGACATTACCTTTAAATCGGGTAACTCCCTTTGGTTTGAACCAAAAGGGTTTCTTGAAGAGATTTATGCCTAAGGTAAGGATTCTAGGATTAAGAGAGGTATGTGGAGAGATAAAATGATCAGATTTTGGCCGAGACAATGGCTTGATGGGTGAGGGTAAGGAGTTAGAGGTGGGGGCCTTTTATAAGAGGGAGGAGGGCCACTCTTGGAAAGTCAAGAAATGTTACTTTATATTAAAATGAGTTTCGGATTTTAAAGGTCCAAAATTTATATATTTCAAGTATAAGGTGATAAGGGTGATAAATATACTCATAAAATAGGTTTTAGACAAGTGTAAGTCTTATATTTTACATTATATTTTCATTTTATTTAAATCGTTCATTAATGAGATAATTGCTGCATCATCGTGGTGTCATAAATAAATTAATTTATATAATGTCTAAAAATTATAAGAAAAATACTATGATTTATGAAATATTTTTATATTTACAATTACTATTTATAGTCTAATATATCGTTTATGTAGACAAAATTAAAATTATTTTACTTAGGTGTTACATACTTTGGTTACATTTTCCTTTCTTTAAAAAAATACGATAAAAGGTCACTATCACACTAAAGTGATTCCATGGGGTCCCAAGATTGGCACAAGGCATCCCATGGTCTGCCATGACACCAAAAATAGATTTAGGACACATGTTGGAGTCATTTTATATTTTGATGATATTATTTTCTTACCCTTAATTACCTGATTACTAATTAAACACAATAATTAAAGATAATTACCGTCGTTACTATTTATAATTTCCAAAAAACAAAAGAGTCTTAATTAAATAATTTGGACCTTATGATTCCAAATATTTAATCCATTTTATCAAATTAAAAACATATAAATTGTAGTAATTAATTTAAAAGTAAATCTCGTTGTCAAAACAAAAGATGAGTTTTTAAGAAGTAAAATTTATCAAAAGATTGACTTGTTTTTTACATCCAATTGAAAAGTGAAATTACTTCAAATGAACAAAATTGTATTAATTGATAAAAAATAATTCAATTATACTTTAAAAAAATTAAAATGAAAATATAAATATATAAATAAATTGGATGAAAATGCAGTTTTGAATTAAAAAAATGTATTTTTCACTATTCATTAAAAAAATGCATTATCAGAAAAATACCAAAAATTAACCCTAATCTAAATTTGATATTCCAAATTCAGAAATTATGTCAATTTTACCAGATTCAAAACATAGAAGTTTCATTAATAAAACATATAGTTAATTCCCGCTGTCAAAACAAATAGCGTGTTTTTAAGAAACAATATCTATCAAAATATTGACACTTGTTTATGTCCATTTTCAAAGTAAAATTAATTCTAATGACCACCATTAGATTAAATGGTAAAAATATATTCTAATTACACTTTAAAAAAATTAAAAAATATAATCTAACCATATAATTAAATGAGATGAAAAATCAATTTTGAAGTAAAATGCAGTATTTTTCACTATTCATTAAAAAATGAACATTGTCAGAAAAAAACCAAAAATTTATCCAAAGTAGATTTCAATGTCCCAATTCTAAAGAATATGTTTATTTTGAAAAATAGAGCTTATAAAATTTTCAAAAGTTATATTTTAAAAAGGTTCGCCATCAAAAGGCGGTAAAACAATCTTTTAAAAATATTTGAGTATTTATTCTTAAAATTGGATTCATTTGCATTTTAAGCCTCTAAAATTTATTGTAAAAAGTAAAAATATTTGACAAAAATATATAATCATTTTTTAGTTAGTTCTGTTCATTCCCGCCATTACAACGGCTAGGCGTTAACTACCATTTAAAATGATATTATTTTATTATTAGAGTGAAACGTAAGATTTCAAAGAAACTCGTTGTTGCGTATTTGGTACGCCATCAAGCATAGCATTCCCTTTAAGGTAATATTAATATTTTAGTCACAAATATTAATAAATATGAAAAATTAATATTCTTTATTTACCTGGGATGTTACATCCTTCCCCCCTTTTGGGAATTGCGTCCTCGCAATTTTAAAATTGGGCTTGGAAACTTCATTGAAAGCCCCACATCGGAAAATGAGTAAATTAAACTGTCACTTTAAAAGAAAGAAAGGGAAGTACAAAGGTCACCCGAGTTAACCCATACTAGGATTACATGTAGGAAAACATGGACATGAAAGAGAAAAAAAGGGTCATGTTCTGATGGAGAGTGATAAAAAACATTATTAGGAGAAAGTTAACCACAAGAAAATCACAAACTTGTGATTGGTTAAACGGTATTTGATTCCCAGTAGGAAAAGTTAACAGACAATTTTTTTGTTTTAAGTTAATTTTAATTGAGGAATTTATTTATGAGCTTAACTAAATCATAAGGAAACATACTTACTTGTCATTTTGACTTTCAACTTTTACTAGATTTCTTAGACAAACTCATATTTTCTCTAAAAGACGAGTATTTAGGAAGACTTCTTCACATTAAGAGTACTATAATCAACTTATCGAGAATCAACTAATACAAAATAAGAGAACTATATATTTCCCATGTCTTTATACCTTAACCAAAAACAAAACAAAAATGGTTAGTACAAGATCAGATAATACCCAAAAAGGATAATCCTTTATAAAAAAAAATCTATTCTTAATCTCCAAAATTTGTCAAACAATACCCAAAGTTCAACAAAGACCATTAAATAAACATCTATAAATAAAATTCTTCAAAGTAATCAAAAATAAGATTTAAACCCAAATCTCTGAAGTATTTAATCACATAGTCTTACAAGATAAACCTTAAAATTTATCTCCAAATAACATCAGTTACTCTTAAAGTCTCATACTGAAAAGTAATTAACCTAATCACATATCCTCCATGATAGGTTAATAATTTCCATAGATAACCCAAAATAAACTTATTCTAGATTCATAAGATCATATAACTAAAAAGAATTAGTCAAACTAACTAGGGAATTCATGTGGTCTAGTGGTAGGCTATATATACCAGTTGCACTTTGGTTGTGGGTTCGATTCCCGCAGCTTTGTCCGACGCGAGAGGTTGTCACACGGTCTACGTGTTGTACTTTTTCCAAAACTACATAATTCTTATAACATTCCCCAAAAATAAATAAAATCTTCAAAAATAACCATAACATAATTTAACCTCAAGTTTATCTCATGTCGTTCATATTCCATCATTAAATATAGTAACCCATAATTACCTCAAAAGTAAGGATCATATAAACCCTAGTGGTTACCTTTATAATTATTACCTGAAATTCCACATCGAGTTGGTTCTCTTGTACATGATGCATTAGAGAACTCACCAAGGTTCAAGTGGTTGATCATGACTTATGATAGTTGTTTTATAATGACCATGAGATTTCTCATTGAATCCCCCATTTCATCCAGTCTCTTAATCAGAGAACCACCACAGTTTCCTTCAAACCCATTGTCACTTTGGTGCTTGCTAGATCCATCCATTTACTAAAACCAAAAATGTCAGTGTGAGTATATCAACAAAATCATCATGTACTAAATAGGAAGATAAAAACTAAGATATAATTATCCAAGTTATCTAAAACTCATTCCAACTTTCATAAATAACAATGAATCTATCTAATATAATAACCATTGTGGTTATACACAACTTGTCACTTATGCTTAAACAACACTCAAACCTCTAAAGTTATCTAAACCGACATTTGATACCAACTATAAGGACCCGACCTTAGTACATTACATATTCTTGAATTAAATAAATAATTCACATTGAGGATCTTTTCAGGTTTAGAGTTTTAGAGAATTAGGACATAACTATTACATCTCAAAGATTACAAGGTAGACACATCTACTCAGTTTCCATTTTTTTCCACAAAATATAAACACTTGAACAAAAGAGTCATGTCTAGTTCCATGTTTTAGACTTCATGACATTTCCTTGATCCCATCCTTGACCTTATTCCACTTTAAGTCTTGTGTAAAACATTTCAAAAACCTGGGATGAGAACAAAAAGCTCAGTAAGGGTTATAACAATACGGAAAGAAAACATTAGTCCATGTATACATACGAATCAATGAAATCATACTTTACTCAAAAAACATAATCACTTTAACATACCTCATTAAATCATAAGATTTAGGAATAACTCATAGAAATCATAAGACATAAAGGCAACTTGAGGCATTCATAACATTATTACGTAGGGAGTAATCCTCATGGTTACGTTTGGAATAACCATCACAGTATATTTCCTAAATCTCTTCAGAGAAACCTTAGAATTTAACTCCTTCACGTTACCCAATGCATTGGAGAGCTATCTCGGGCTCACCCGCCCTTAGTTTATCACGGAACCACCCGATTTCATAAACATTGCCCAAGAACCATAACATAATCATAACACTTAAAGCATGTATAAAAGAAACATAAAATTTCCACATTTCAATCACAAGAGATCACATCATGATATTATCATAAATAAAAACATCTAATAAAATCATTAAAACTCTATGAGATAAAAATCTCTTTAGACTTTGAAAATATTAATAGAAGACATTTAAAAGAGATTTTAGAATAAAAGTGTCCCATACCACTTAGAAACTTTTGAAAGGGTTTTAAAACATTCATGTCCATATAAATAAATCCTTAAAACCATTTTTAAAACATGGAAATGGATGATAAATATTTAAAATAATAAATCTTTAAAACCATTTAAAACAATGTTTTAATAAAAGAGTCCTTTTCCATTTTGAACATTTAAATTATAAGCCACATGAAAGTAGACCATTTTAAAAACATTTAAATGACTTTAGTATAGACATAATATGGATATGGAAAGTCAAAGGGGCTGTATATACACTTTATAAAAGAATAAAAGTTAATATCATTAAGAAATGTCTCAATGAGAAGAAATTGAGATGTATTCCCAATCAAGGATCATGCCATTAGAGCAAGGATAAAGAAATGACATAATTATGTGTGAAAAATATAAATGCACTAAATATAAGTGGATAGTCAGTGTAAAAAAATAAGATTTCATCCAAACATATTCATAGCAGGACATAATCAAGAAGTAGAGGTTTAACCCAAAGAATTGGAATTGGGTTCAGAAGTTCCCTTGCAAAAATTCGATAGCCTAACGACGTCACCTCAAATTTTAGAAAAAGAGTTTATGAGAGAGATAAAGGGTATCTAATCACTTGGACATAAAATTTACAGCAATAAGGATATATAAGAACATATCCCCACATAATATGATGTAAATTAAAAGACATAACAAAATAAGTCTTTTAAAAAGAGGAGGGTGAAATGTTCCCTTACCGATTTGGGTAACTTTCGAAACGTACACCCCATGAAAGAAGGAATATACAACATTGATGTAAATAGTCATAAAAGAAATTATATTACACAAAGAGTAGAATAATGGGTAGTACATACACCACTCAAAGGAAATGGTGTCAAAAGTAGCATAAATCCCACGGGAATACAAGTGAGATGAAAAATCCCTTATGAAAACTCGGAAGCCTAACAACGCCACTTAAAACTTCCAAAAATGGATTTATGAGATCAAATAGGGTATCTCATAATATGAACATAAAAATTTCATAATGAGGAATATAAAATAACATCCCCAAACATAAGAAATATGAGCTTAAAAGAGATGACATAAAAGAGAGTACTTAAAAAGAAAGAGAGAGGTAGGATCCCTTACCTCAAGTCCGACTTGTCTTGTTTGTTTCTTTATATTCCTGAATAATAAACTAGAGTTAATTTATAATTTCTTAAGAACCCTTTTCAAGTTCATTATTGATTTTATATCACTTATTACCATGATATGAACATTATGTAATTATTTAAGTTAATAATGGTTGTTTGGTCGATCATTGGTACTTGAGTCAAAAATAAACTTATTATAATTACAAGTTGTTCATGTGGTAAAATATCCATTATATCCAGAATTATATTCATTATTTAGATGTCATATATATCATATATATCCATTATATACTTTCATTTATAATATTACATAAAATTTAAAGGTAAGAAATGAAATGCACCGTTCCTGGAGACGGTAATCCGTACGTACGCATGAATGCTACTTTCATTTTTATTTCATATTTAATGGAATTAAAACTAAATGAGATATATATATTATAATTACATTATAATATATATTTTATATAGGTCACATATTTTCATTAATTTCATTCTTTATACATTCCATGTATTGCATGAACGAGTCACATCACTTGAGGGGGCGGTAGTCCACACATCCTCAAATGAAATTATCGCATTTGCACAACATGTAAAGCATAAAGGTATGTAAAATACATAAGCATAGAGAGGAAATAAATATAATATATATCATAAATAAATATATTTCCATAATAATGGCCACTATGAGAGGTGGTAGGAGAAGATATAACAATCATCGTTTCATGAGGCAGTAATTCGCCATCCACGGAAATAGTATGTTCTTTAACCATCAGACGGAGGTGTGTGTAAGTGTAGCTCGAATAATTCTCATTAAAAAAAATCCTAGTATATTGAAGATAATGGTTTTGTTACAAAATAAAGGAATAAAAAGAGTTTAGGGGGTTGGAGAAGCAAAATAAAACAAAATAACATAAGAGAGGACATTACCTTTAAATCGGGTAACTCCCTTTGGTTTGAACCAAAAGGTTTTCTTGAAGAGATTTATGCCTAAGGTAAGGATTATAGTATTAAGAGAGGTATTTTGAGAGATAAAATGAGCATATTTTGTCTGAGCCAATGGCTTGAGGGGTGTGGGTAAGGAGTTAGAGGTGGGGGCCTTTTATAAGAGGGAGGAGGGCTACTCTTGGAAAGTCAAGAAATGTTACTTTATATTAAAATGAGTTTCGGATTTTAAAGGTCCTAAATTTATATATTTATAGGATAAGGTGATAAAGGTTCTAAATATACTCATCCAATAGGTTTTAGACAAGTTTAATTCTTATATTTTACATTATATTTTCATTTTATTTAAATCGTTCATTAATGAGATAATCACTGCATCATCGTGGTGTCATAAACAAATTAATTTATATAATGTTTAAAAATTATAAGAAAAATACTATGATTTATGAAATCTTTTTATCTTTACAATGAATATTTATAGTCTAAGATATATTTTATATAGATAAAATTAAAATTATTTTACTTAGGTGTTACATACTTTGGTTAGAGTTTCCTTTCTTTAAAAAAATATGATAAAAGGTCACTATCACACTAAAGTGATTCCTCAGGATCCCAAGATTGGAAAAAGGCATCCGATGGTCGGCCATGACAATAAAAATATAATTAGGACACATGTTGGGGTCATTTTATATTTTGATGATATTATTTTCTTACCCTTAATTACCCGATTACTAATTAAACACGATAATTAAGGATAATTACCGTCGTTACTATTCATAATTTCCAAAAACAAAAGAGTCTTAATTAAATAATTTTGACCTTATGATTCGAAATATGGAATCCATTTTATCAAATTCAAAACATATAAATTGTATTAATTAATTTAAAAGTAAATCCCGTTGTAAAAAAAAGACGGGTTTTTAAGAAGTAAAATTTATCAAAAGATTGACTTGTTTTTACATCCAATTGAAAAGTGAAATTACTTCCAATGAACAAAATTGTATTAATTGATAAAAAAATAATTCAATTATACTTTAAATACAATTAAAATGAAAATCTAAATATATAAATAAATTGGATGAAAATGCAGTTTTGAATTAAAAAACTGTATTTTTCACTATTCATTAAAAAAAGGCATTATCAGAAAAATACCAAAAATTAACCCTAAGCTATATTTGATATTCAAAATTCAGAAATGATGTCCATTTTAACAAATTCAAAATATATAAGTTTCATTAATAAATCATATAGTTAATTTACGTTGTCAAAACAAATAGCGTGTTTTTAAGAAACAATATCTATCAAAAGATTGACACTTGTTTATGTCCATTTTCAATGTAAAATTAATTCTAATGAAAACCATTGAATTAAATGGTAAAAATATATTCTAATTAAACTTTTAAAAAATAAATAAAGATAATCTATCCATATAATTAAATTAGATGAAAAAGCAGTTTTGAAGTAAAATACAGTATTTTTCACTATTCATTAAAAAATGAACATTGTCAGAAAAAAACAAAAAATTTATCCAAAGTAGATTTCAATGTCCCAATTCTCAAGAATAAGTTTATTTTAAAAAATAGAGCTTATAAAATTGCCAAAAGTTAGATTTTAAAAAGGTTCACCATCAAAAGGCGGTAAAATAATCTTTTAAAAATATTAGAGTATTTATTCTTAAAATTGGATTCATTTGCATTTTAAGCCTCTAACATTTATTGTAAAAAGTAAAAATATTTGACAAACATATATAATAATTTTTTAGTTAGTTCTGTTCATTCCCGCCAATACAATGGCTAGACGTTAACTACCATTTAAAATGATATTATTTTATTATTAGAGTGCAACGTAAGATTTCAAAGAAACTCGTTGTTGCGTATTGAGTATGTCATCAAGCATAGAGTTCCCTTTAAAGTAATATTAATATTTTAGTCACAAATATTAATAAATATAAAAAATTAATATTCTTTATTTACCTGGGATGTTACAGTCAATGTTGATAAAAAACACATTTATGAGTTCTTTTAAAAGCACTGATAAAGGTATATTTTATCAGTGTTTCTATAAGCACTGATAAATGGTTCCTTTAGAGGTGCTAAATTAAAGCACCGATAAATGGTTCCTTCATTAGAGAATTTTTATGACCAATAAAGGGAAGATTTATCAATGTTTTTTAGCATCGAAAAAAGTCTAGGGATTTTAACCTCACTCATGTAGTTAGTGATTTTCTAGCACTGATAAATGCCATTTCTATTGCTGTTAAAGGCCTATTTTGTAGTAGTGGTTGAAATGGGTAATATAATGTGGATCAAATTTTACTAAATTAATTTGATAGATGGAAATTATATAGTTAATTTTTAATTTTTTAAATTCATACCTACATATCTAAATTTTTTCCCCACCTAACTCTCTTAAATATCATTAAAATCCATTCTGACCTCCAGCCTAAAATTATTTTCCAAATATTTGTCCCTATTTTTCACCTATAAAAGGAATCAACTTCCACCCTTTTAAATCCTCAAATTTAGATGTAAATTATAATAAAATTCTACCCAATTTACTTATTCTATATCCCCAATAGATGTTTTTCAACATAAATCATCAACAAATTTCCCCAAGTACATCATTTACAAAGGATACTTCATGTGAATATCCAAATCCTCAACATAAGTTTTACTTAAACTTAAACTTAATTTATTTATCCTTCACATACCACCTCATACAAACCCATTCTATCCAGATTATTGTGTTTAATTAAATATAAATTATTTTTTGAAATTTTATTGTATTGATGGTATAACCACTCTCTATTCCTCTCCCAGTCAATCAAAAAATGAAAATGTTGTTCATACGCGTCTGTAGATTACCACCTCCATGAATGAAAAGTTTCAATTTTTATCCCCCCAATCAAGGATAGTTCTATAAATGAGTTTATTTAATATATATTTTTTATTTCTTGATTTAAATTTTGTAAATATAAATTATAAATTCTATAAGTAATATTAGAAATAGGCCATCATTGTAAAAATAACTACCTAAAACGAACATGCCAAGAGGAAAGCGATTTATTTATAAGGGAAAAATTATTTTTACACAAATTATTCTTATACATATTATTTTTTTGATTAATTATCTTAATAAAATAACAATAATTTAATTATAATTTTTTGTATTGATATTATAAATAAGGAATCTCTTTGATAACAATACTCACACATGGATTATAACGTGTTCTTATTGGATTCGATTAACCACTTACGCGAACAATGATATAAATTTTCATGAAGGATGGATTTAGAAGCATAATTTTGGATAATAATAAATAATTTTTTTTGTTTTTTCTATATTAGTAATATAAATATTAATCTCATCAATTAATACAAAACCTTTCATTCTTCATAAATTACCAAAACAGGATCGACCCCAATATCATCGACAAAAATAATTACTAAAATACCTATGGAATGAAATTATAAAATTATAAATAATTTTAAAAATTAATTTCAATATTTTTTATGATATACTAATGATGAACTTTGGGAGATGATTAAGGAACAACAATGTTATTAAAAATAGATAATAAATAACTAATATATGTGTGGGGAATAATTATAAAAGAACCATATTAAATAATATAGATTTTAATAAGGTTGTTTATTGAGTTATTAAGATAGTTATTTTTATTATATAGGAGGTTAGAGTTAATTCAAGTAAGTGGGAATATAAAGTAAGGGCTTCTCTATCTCATTTTCAAATCCATGAATCTTTCTTGATATTTCATGACATCATTTCTTTTATATGGTGTGATTAATTCTTAATGAATGAATTTTTCCATATTCATGAAATTAATGGGGTGTAAAGAACAATATCGTGTTATTTATTTAAATTGTCTTCAATTTGAAAGATACCCAAGGTGTAAGGGTTTTTGTTAACTCAACTCTATTTATTGAGTTATAATGCATCTTCTTGAATTTGTTTTTTACCAGATTAGTTATTATCAACCTAATATTTTATTTTTCATCAATTTATCTTCCTATATGTGTATAATTAATTTTATTTCAAATATTTTACATTAATTAATTTCTTCTATAAAAAGTATTTGATTGTAAATAATTATTCTCATCCTCATTGATGACAATTTCCCCTTCTTCTCTATATTTCCCATTCTTAAAAATGTTCCCATTATATTTGGAAACATAATAATGTAAAACCTTTATATTACCTTTTATATTTTTTAAATTAATATTTTCTATCTATTTTTATGATATTTATTTTCAAAAACTATATTTCAAAATATTTAATTGGTTTTCCATCATTTCAATATAAGCTGTTTTATCATCCACTACAGAATTCATTTTTATGATATTAATTCATTTTTAAGGATCCTTTGATGAAGATTATGTTTTATAATTAAACTTTTTCCAAATATTTTCACTTCACCTTTTCAAAAAAAAAAACATTCAAAGTGACAATAAATTCTTCTTTTATGCTAATGATAAAATTTTTTTCTAAAAAAACTATTATGATTTCACTAATATATTATTCTTTATCTTGAATATCTATATTTACTTGGAAATTATTTTTAATGAATCTCCCTATAATGGTTCTTTTGAAATACACTTTCAGGTGATTTTATTTTGGTTATCATACATTCACATTATTAAGGCCAATTTTGGTGATAACATCTAGAAATGTTACAAAATCCATTTTTCATTCCATGGGTTATTAATAATTCAATGAATTATTGTTTTAAAGTTACACACATAAATATAGATGAATTCTTAATGGGGTCCTATATGACCATTCAATTAATTAGTAATGTTTATATCTCATGAGCTCAAAAGGCTACACAAGATGATTTTTCTCATGCTAATGTGTACATGGGATGATTTATCCCAAACTAAAGGGTACACGTGGGGATTTATCTCAAAGGAAGGGGTACACAGGTGGATTTATCCCAAGAAAAAAGCTACATGTGAGGATTTATCACAATCCCAATGATAAATGTGGGGATTATACTAGGACCAATAGGGGAAACATGTGATTAGACCAAGCCTACTATGTAATTAATGTTTAGATGGGTATCAATGACAAATGATTTCTATTCTTATATTTATGTCACATTATTATATCAAATTGTTTTCCTCATGATTATAATCCTTGAATCATGTTTAATGTCTCAAGATTACACCCAATTTTTCCATGGTATTTTTGTTTATTAGGGATTACATGTACTAATATCATGAATTTTTGAAAACTCCGATTGATCCATTCTATTTTAATAAGATATTTCTCTTTTTCTCATGTTTCCTTATATTCTTATGATATATACCTTAATTATATGTTGATATTTTTTTTTCTATTATTGGGTATTTTATCTCACCCATTAATTATTTATCCTTTCCCTAGGTTATAAAGAAAAGTATGACTTGTGGCAAGTTTAGAATGGATCATAGATGAGGTCAATTAAGGTGAAAATTTCAGATGTTTAGTAAAATAAATTGCTTCTGTAGCTAGTACTCAATGAAACTAAACCAATATTTCCTCCAAGTTGTGGGAAAATAAATTCAGATGCAAAAAATATGTTAAATTTATGATATATTATCTTGGATAATATCACTTGGTATCAAAGTTAATTTGTAAAAGTATGCATTTTTAGCACCGAAACCAAGAGTGTGAGTCTGGGGTGACAAATTATGGGTTTATTATCACACACTATACTCAAAGAAAATTCCATCAAGTGTAGGATCATGAACCAATTCAATCTATAATATCCGACCTCTATCATGATAGTATAATCACCATAAAAAACATATTAACTTAAATCAAGTTGAAATATTTAAAAAACAATGACAAGAATTGTCATCTTAAAACCATGATTTGGCCAGTAACCATGCATATATAATGATTACCATATCTTAAATCTCATTTCCTTAGGTTCAATAATATGATAATTAGCCTAAAATTCCTATTATAGTCACTCAATAATAAAAAATTATATTATCCTATAACATCACATCATGAACCAATTCATAAACTACTATAAAATAGAGATAAAAACATATACATACCATATGAGAAAAAATATTCCACTTGGTCTCCAAGAAATATTCGTATTCTACATTTTTTTTAACTAAAAAATACTCAATAATATCCCAAGGATTAAATTTCCCAATTATTTTTTTGAAAAACACCAATCTCTATGCACATGATGTGAAATCATCACCACTATAGTCCCATGACCCTACTAAGGAAAAAAAATTCTCATAGTTATTGATCCCTATATTTTATCACACTAAATTTCGATTCCTTGATACACCTTGTATCATTTATCAATAAATACCCAAGGTCAATAGACTATTCTATCCAATGTTGAATCAATGGTGACTCCAATTTTGGGCCATAAATAAAAACCAAATTGATTATTAATGTAAATCCCTCACATGAGTATTCATATTTCTATTAGGCTTCCCATATCCCATACCATTACAAGTCCACTATTAATACTTTAATAAGATATTTTGAGATTGTATGACCTCCTCCCTTTCACATAAATCACATACATGATGATGACTTCATTATCATACAATTTATTGATCACCAAGACAAACCCCAATCCGTAATAGTATTTCTATAATAATATATTTTATTAAACCTTAATTTTTGTCTCTTTCATGAGTTCTCAGGGTCCTTGGAGGATGTGATCATCTCCCCAAGAATTTATTATGAAACCAAATTCGAACCCATTCACTGAGAGGCTTACCTAAGCTAATCCTTTCCAATTAACCAGTGATGGTCACCATATTGACCTAATAAGATATATTACACTCAAAAATCCTTTCAGATTACATCAAATGAAATATTTTTATTCACACCTTCACAAAAAAGTTTTTGATATATGCTAAAATTATAATAACTAATGAATAATATAGATTTTACTTCTAATAGGCTCAATCTATTTTTTTCTCATGAGTCCACAATCATTGGGTATTCGTTCGAGTCATCTTGACCCAAACACCTATGTATGATCACATATAAGGTATAAAATAAATAATATATTGATTTATATTTTTTGAACCTCCTACCTCATAGTTTTTTGGATTTATACTCTTTGATATCATTTCTTGATTTATCCATCTTTTTTAGTAATGAAAGAATCTAAAAATAACCCCTAAAATATTGGAACTGAAGATTTATGGTGAGGTAGTGAGAAATATAAATAGAAACTATAAATTAATTTCTAAATGTGTTTATAGGAGACCAAATTTGTTTATTTATTTTAAATGAAAAGATAAACAAATATTTGGGGAAAAGAATTGGAAGAGTGAGGGTGGATCTTGAACCATTCCATATAAGCCTTGAAAGGGGTGGTGCGGGAAGGGGTCATCATTTTTAAAAAATTTAAAAATTATAAACTAAATAAAAATTAAGAATGTGAATATTGGAATCCTAAAGTCCTATAAATAGAAGTCTAGTGGCCCATTGGGATCTTGGTGGTCTTCTAATAGATTTCTAGTGGATTGGGAAATGGTACAATTCCACTTCCCTTCCCACTACACTTATGGTAGGAATAGTTGGATACTAAAAATGATTTAAAATTACCTGATACAAGAGAATTCATTTATGGAATTTTTCTTCCACCCCTATAATTATAAAATGTCACATTCACATATCATGACATGTTCAAATAATATCACATGAAATTAATAAATCTTTGTTTAATTTCATCCATATTCAATCCCTTGTTAGACTAGTCTATTTCATGATTCCATCAACCCATAATTGCATAAGATGTTAAAAATTTCTAACCAAATGACTATTTTCCTTGGAAAGAACCATAATTAACCTTTAGTGAGCTACACCACATACTAAGACTCAATGACTACTTCTCATCCCTATTTATACATTGGATATAATAAAGTATCCTATGCACATGATCTAGAAAACTACAATTACTTGGGAAATCATTTCACTCTCATCTATAAATAACACATGTTATATTGTTAATGATGTATCTAGAACTAATTTCATCACATTATACCTAATCATATGCCAAAATAACTCATTGGTACTCCACTACATGAATTTCATCCAAATTATCCTTAGGTCAAACAATGACACAAATTCATTGTCTTGGTCATGAATTATTATTTCAAATGACATTATTAAATAATTATACTACTATATAACGTCACTAATAATCTACGGTGTCATCAAATGTAAGAATAATGATAGGTAAAAGTTACACCAGTGAATTATCTAGTTGTCAATATCAGATTCACCAAATCTGATAAACCCTAACACTTAAAATAGTCATTCAAAATAAAAATCCTGATATTGAACTCTTACTACATGTAGTACCATTTCTACCATCCTAATTCATACTTAGATAATTTATCAAATATTTCTTTGATAAATTTTATTTCATGATGACTTTAACTTACCATTTATAGATAAATTTATAAACTTGGTGTTTTTTAAGAACAATATAAAATCACTATACCTAAATGTTAAATCTAAATGATGCATTAGATTCCACTGGATGGGTTCATTAAATATTACTTCCTTCACATTCACTAAAATCCACCATAAAAAGGGATGTACCATTCCAAATATGATAAGATGCTCACCCCATAGGATTATCCATAACATTATCCCAGAAATACTAAAACACCTAAAATTTTCAAATCCACTAAAATACACTACTCTCGAGACCCACTCATTATAAAACATAACTCTCAAAACACGATACTCACTCTAGAATACAAGAAAATCATGTTTCTCTAAGAAAATAATGTCAAATATTAATAACCACCCATCATAATAACAATCATCCATCTCAAATAATATTAATGAACACATCATTTAATACTCTCCCAACTAGATCTACTAATGATTTAAACTCAATACATGCCATAACATAGGAAATATTATAATACCATTAATCACTTTGAGAATTAAAAATATCACATGTTTCATCCTTATCTTATACTAGGAGTGATATAATTCATATACATTGGTTTTATTATAATTGTGGCTTCCCATCACCATTCAGATTCAGATCAATAGTTTTTTTATCTTACTGTGACTTACCTTATAATGGTAAAATACTATATGAAAAAAACCTAGTGATTCCTAGATAACCAGATCTCAAAACACCTTAAAAAAATCTTATTAGGCATCGTTATTTAAAATTAACTTCTAAAATCAAAAAAATCTTACCATCACACTCATCTCCAACAATATAGAACCCCAAAAAATCACCTTTGACTGCACCTTCATTAGTGAATTTTTCATATTGATACCTATCTACAATATCATAAATTAATTCAATATATTATCTATTATTATTTAATTTTTTTTAATACTTTAACAATTTTTCTTGTTTTGATAAATTACTATTTCATCAAATTTTATTTAATTAAAATTGTTTAAAAAATTAATCAATTCTTATTTACATGTTTTAATTTTTTTAATTGATTAATGTTTTTTATAATTTCTAATTTACATTTTAAATTTTATTTATATTTGTTAATGAAATTTGTTTAAGTGGATTAATTAAAAAATAGGCCAACCAATGAAATCCTATTGGGCCATCCCATCAACCACATATATGAGACCCATAGGTCAACATCATGGGTTTTTCGGCCCAATGAGGCCACAAAGAGGTAGAGTGAGCTCATGTATAAGGCGTGCTAGAACATTCATGGTGGATTACATGCATTTTTCTTGGTAAAATTGCTAGGATGTAGCCCATATATAGGTGAATTAGTGTGTGTGTGTTAATCCCCTACTAGTATCATGACAATGGCATGGGATGAGTTGATTGTTATAGTGGCAGATCACCCTACTGTGAAATAAATGTGGAATGTGAATGTTACATACACTGTACATCCATTTAAGATTATTCAGATACATTATGTTTCATCAGATTATATCTTTATTATCCATATGATTGATCCTTCAATTATCTTCCACCTCCAGTAATAACCTAAGGCTATTGTTTTCTGGTGTTTGTGGTTTTTGATACTTCCATTTTCAAGCTCAACTTAAATGGTATATTTTTTATTCTTGAAGCATGATGATAATCTCCTTATTTCATAGAAGTTTTGGTCATGTGAACAAAAATGATAGATTTATCTACCACTGAACACCAATGTTAGATCATACCATCATTCGATCATTCAATATCTATCGATGATAACACTTAATTTTCATATAATATTTTCTGTACATGATGCTAGAAACATAATCCTTGAATCAATATCTCCATTCTCAGTGAAACTGTATATCTCACACAATCAATATATATCTACCATTGGACATCACTGGTAGATCTATATACAATTGGACATCACTAGTTGATCTATTTACCATTAGACACCACTGGTAGACCTCTCCTTGTGATGGTAGATCCGTATTTCTAAATTATTTTCTTCATGTTTCAATGGTAGATATCATCCCAATTGTACAGTGACATGGTAGTGAATCTTTATTTATAGTAGCATTTACATGAACCATTGATAGATAAATCTAGCATTGGACAATGGTAGTTAATGTTTGAAACCAATGGTAGATTAGTGCAATGATATATTGAAAGTTACTACTCGGTATTTTTATCTTCAATTGGATCATATAATTTTCCTTAAAATATAATTATTATATTTTAATTGATATAATTAAAAACATATATTTTTTATAAATATTTTATTATATATTTTTTGAAATATATATATAATGTGTAAAAATTATTTTTAACATATTTTATTCACATATATGCATGAAGTATATATATTCTTACGATGCCCTGTTTTATGACTTTTTAATGTTTTAATAAATTGGTACTTCATTATATTCATTTTAACTATTTTATAAATATAAATTATATATATTTGTTATAATTAATATATTGTAGGTTTCATATGGATATTTAATACAGAAATAAAGTGTGTGAAAGTTCCTTTTTATTCAGCATGACATTTACAATCAAAGTTAAAGGTAATATTATTTTCTTAGTATGTGCTAATAAGTGGAATGAAAAAATTGGTCATGTAGATGATCCATATACATTTCCTTTAAATAAAAGATCCCTCAATTTCAGGTTTGAAATATAATATATAAAATTATGGCTTTTTACTTGTTACTCAAAATAAAAGTATGAGTCATTGCCCTTATTCATTTCTCAAAACCCAACTCAATCCTTTAGTGAGACATTAACATTTTCAAAGGGAAAGTGTTGTTTATATTTTCAGATTTGTATAAAGAGGAGTAAACACTTTCATTTGAAAAACATTTTTAGAAACCTAATCAAAACCAGTTTACCACTTCCCAAGGAAAAAAATATACAAAAATGCACAAAAAAACACACAATAAGGGAAATGTTGGTATACACATAAGCATCATAATCACTACTGCAAGAAACAAAATTCGAGTAGACATAGGTGAACCTAGGAGATCAAGAATAATCCAGAAGACACCAATACATGAGACCTCATCCTCGTTGACATGTCACACACCATGAAATCAAAATGCCCAATACGCTTGACCATCCTTTCTCAGGCAGGCCGAGGGAAAAATCCCATAGTAATAAACCCAATATATCCAGCTACTATGGGCCACTGGTCAGTACCATGACCTACCAGTGTAGAAATCAGTCTCAGAATATTCTCTTAATATGCCAGGTTCCCATGTCTCATCTATTTAGAAAGGGGGTGGGCCTACCGATGCCATCCGAGCATCCAATCACAGTATATATATTATAATATAGCACAACATGAAACACCCTGAGCCACCCTAAGGAATATGTCCCTCGCCTTCCTACTATTGATCATAGGGAAGTCCTACAAAGCAGACCCCCATAACATATAACTCAACCAAATCAAGGGACCAAATCCGAGGAGAACTTTCTTGATATTACTAGTTTTTCAAAAGTGCCAACCAGGCCTCACATGATTTTTGCATACCAAACCATTTCTTAAGAATCACACACACACTACTTTGAAAACTAGAAATACACTTCAAAACGCATTTAAGAAACCCAAACTAGAGTTTTAAATCTAAACGATGTTCACAAAGGACAAAGGGTCATTTAATCAGGTAATTAATGTGAAAACACAATCAAACCATTTATTGCAACCCACTACAAGAAATAAACCACTCCAATTTAGGGAAGACAATTTACCAACAGTTATATATCAATAATTAATATTAGAACTAGGTGCGAAAAGAAAGAAAGAAATGATTCTTGAATTTAAAGGAAAATGCATAGGGAGACCTACATCAGAGAAGGAAGCGGACCAAGCTGGGACACTTCAACTCTTGAAGCTTCCGACGAAAACACCCACAGTAGCACATACATACATTCTATTACATATATATATATATAACCTTAATCCTTTGAACATATTCCCCATTCCATGAGGGAATATGTGCAAGGAAGATATATATATATATATATATACATATACACATACATACCTCTGTATGTGTGTCTGCGCACCACCACGAAATCACCCAAGCTCTAATTAATTAACCTAGAGAAACCAACATCATTTAAAAAAACCATTTAGGAAAACATGTTTTCAAAGAAATACCAATTTAAAGCATCACCTTCCTTTGATGACACCCCCATGTGTGCACCTAGTGCACCCATGGGTGTGTCAACATCTAGTGACACACCAAACATTACAAGACACACATAAAACACTTTTCAAATACTTTTACCTAAAATTAGTCATTTCATGAAAATGCTTTGTAAAAACCCACTATAAATGCATTTTCATATCAAGTTCCCTTGAAAAAACATTTCACACATTTTTCATAGTCCTAAAAACACTTCCAAGAAGTAACCTAATGAAGATCACCTGAAAACATAACCATATCACTTAGAAAATCCTTTTTCACCATATAATCATGTTAGAACACTTTCGAAATATATTTTGAAAACCCTCGAATGCATTTACCAAAGGAAATTAAAAAACCTTTTTTCCCAATCAATGCGAAATATCCATTTCACTAATCATTTTCAAGCATCCTACTCTTTTTCACACACACAAAAACCATTTAAGAACACACTTCACATTTATTGAATTTTTTTTATAAAATACATTCACAAATAACCATAATAAAACACAATAAAAACATAATCATTATCCCTTATGAAATTAAGCATGCCAAACCACATTCGTAACACATAATAAAACCATGGAACACATTTATAAAGCCAACCAAGCCTAATAAGAACATCTAAATAAAAATAAGGCATGTATCACCTACCAATTGAGTGAAAGAGCAACGAAGCCTCACTAGAAGGGAGGAAAACACCCCGCAAACTATCCGAAATCCCTAAAAACCCAATAAAACAAGTCATGCATCAACCTTTGATTTAGGGTCCGACTAAATTGAAGAAAACCACAAAAGGTTTAAAAAAACATTGGAAGAAGAGGATACCGACGAGGGAGGAGTGGTCGGAGCAAGAACCGTCAAAGAGGAGGGGGTGGTTCTAGGATGTAGGTTGGAGCAGGGGAAGTAAGGCCTAGGGTGTGGAGGGCAGTGGCGGTCTGATGCAGGGAGATCTGCTAGAGCCGGGACAAGGAGGCAGATCGGGGTGGAAAGTCGTGCCGCAGGCTGGGGAGTGGAGCAGTTGGAATGGGAGTCCGACTTGGATCCGTGGAAGAGGTGAGGCCGGTGGAGTTGGCGATGAGGTTGCTGGGGTTCGGGTGTAGCGGCGATGCGCAGAGGGAAAGAGGAGGTGGGGGGGGGGGCGATGGGGTAAGCTGGGTAAGGGTAGGGTTTGTTGTGTTTTTCTTTCTATTAATAATAATAATAGTATTATTACAATAATAATAGTAATAATAATAATAATAATAAACCAAAATTACTAACAATAGAAATGATAATTATAAAAATAATTATAATAATATAAAGAATAATGATACAAAAGTAACGATAATAATAATATTACAAATAAAAATAATAAAAATAATAGTATATAGAATAAATAATAATAATAATAATAATAATAATTATAATTAATAACAATAAAAATAATAACAATAAAACCCCTTAGTAATATTAATATTATTAATTAAATAATAATAGTTTCATTAATACAACTTAACCATTTAACCCGTTTTATTTACATAAAAAAATTATTTATTTTAATCTTTAGACATTTGCACGATCACCCAGGGTAAAGATGCGGCTACCGCACACTGTGCGATGAACTCGCATGAGTCCAAAGCCCAGTAAAAACATTAACAACAAAAATATTTAGTCTCACGCTCACTTGAGCCTCGACGAGAGAACCTAAAGCCAAGAAATTCTAAATTAAAAATTAATTCCAAAGGCCAGGGTGTGACAATATTTTTCCATAAAATGATATTTAGAGTCTTTAAGTTTTTCTATTTATTTTTATTTATACATTGAAATAGTATCCTGGAATTAACAGTATTAGGAATAAAATAATTTTTTTCTTGTAATATGGAACGTGTAAATACTAAAGATAGATGAATTCCACAAAAACAATCTATTTTTATGGAAGTTTCTATAGTTACTGGGAAGACATAATGGAAGCCTACTTGAAATATTTGAGCGTGGATTACTATATGATCATGGTAATCCATACGAGCTACCCCAAAATTATCTAGAGAAACTTATAGGTAATTATACAGTAAAATATGTTTTGAATTTTAAGGTTAAAAATATTTTATACTATGCTATAAGTATAATTTTATATATCCATGTATCATATTATAAAACAAACCACTATATTTGGATAATACTTCAAGTGAATCACTTTGAGATTGAAAATTTCAAGATAACAAAGCTAGTAATGCTCTATGTAGAATACCAAGACATCAATATGGGAGATGAATAATCTATAAACTAGTTGGTCCCTCAGTTTAATAATATTAAAAATGGTATGTGTTCTATTAGAGAAGTTTTGGACAACACAACTTAAGTTGAAAGAGTATCAAGAGCCATTCAAAAAAGATGGCTTGAAAAAAGGGGGCTATTGATGAGAGTAATAATTTTAAAGAGTATACCTTATATAAACTAATAGGATATCTATTTTAGTATGAATTAAAGTTGAAAAATATTTATAATAAGGATTATACAAAAGGAACAGATATTACATTTAAAACTAAAGTTTATGGACTCTCTAATGTATTTGAATATGTGTTTTAGGAATGTGACAAGGAGATGTACCAATTTAGTAAGAAGTTTTTCATGTTCATGAAAAAAATGTGGAATGAAGTAGTTCAAGAGGAAGTTCAGAAAGGACTATAAGAAATGTGATATCAGTAAAAATAATGATGTTTTAAAATTATCATGTTATGAGTGAAGGAATAAAAGGCTCATAATAACTAGATTCCCTAAATCTAAACATCAAAATAAAGAAAAAGAGAAAAAAAGAAAGATTTGTTTGGAGGGCGGGACTGATCAGATAACTTTGAATTTATCAGTGATTCTAGAAGTGAGTAGGAGACATGAAATATTTACCTAATGGGAATACATTGTGAGTTAAATGATTCACTCTTTACTTAGTTAATAAGTCATGAAAATGTTTATTATAATGATTTTCCTAAAAATGAAATTGGAATTTATTCTGATATATGTTCTGATTACGAGTCTATGAATTCCAAAGATAAACAATTTCTTGAAGAAAATAAAGAATTAAGAAATTATGGAGTCAATATAATTAAAAAGTATAATGAAATAAAAATAAAAAATTTTATTAAATAAAATGAGAAAATAAAAAGGGGTGATAATCTGAAAATATTTGTTTCCCGGAATGACTGATCTAAAGATATATTTGTTCCTAAGTAATTAAAAATATAAAAAATTCTAAAAGAAAATGATAAATATCAAGAAATAAGATTTAATTTAGTTATCTATTATTTAATAAATGTTGAAAATTATAGTAATAAATTTAAGAAAAAAATAATAAAATAATAAATGAAGCTTATGTATCTAATGATAAAGTGTATACATATTTTGAGACTTTTCAAAAGGTGAATATGAATTTGAAAAATAAAGACATCAATATTAAAGAAAATTTGTCCACATTTTCTAAAGGTAAAGAAAAATATGATAAAATTATATCATCGATGAAACTAAACAAGAATAATAACGATTTTGGTTATAAAATCTATCACCACGTTTAAATAAGACTAACTTTTTTAAAATCTCAGAAGGAAGTATTTCCAGTGTAACCTGTTTTAAATTCAGAATGAAAGATAATTATGATAATGAGTGTTCACTATTATTTACAATATCATTTGAACATATTATAAATTTCATTTCTAGATATTTAATTTCTCAATAGACTATTAATAATTACTTTAAATCAATTTGGGTTCAATTTTTTTGCTACTAGTCCAGTTGGACCCAGGTTAGCATGGGTACCAGAACAGTCTATTGGAATTATTTAATTTCGGGAAATATAACTTAGAAGTATAAATTAATCATGTTATTAATACAATGGATTATATAATCACATAACATGAAATATTTCAAAATTTCATTCCTTTAATTTACATGATAGTGGCCTTATCACATTTGGAGACAACTCTAAAGGCCAGATTAAAGGTATTCGTGAACATGGTTTTTCAAAAAAATTATCACTTAAAAATTACTATATGAACATAGTTTAAAACATAATATAATTATTATATAACTATGGTGTGATGTTTGATTAAATGTTCTTTTTGAAAATGATAAATGTGCTTTTCTGAAAAATAAATATGTTTTATTTTTTGTAAATAGAAAAGTGAATGTTTACACTGTTTATTTCTATAATCTAAATAAATAAAAGGTTAAGTGTTTGAATACTATATAAGAATATGAAATTATATGGAATATGAGTATCATTTATAAAAAACATAGACTATTTCACAAACATTCAAAGAATAAATAGGTTTTTCAAATTTCCTAGTTATATAAAAGTAAGGACTTTATACATGATTCCTATTTAAAAGTTAAGATGCAAAAGGAAATAATTAAATATGTATATGATATCAGTATTTATAGATGTTTATAAGTATTAAATATTGAATTGTTTGGACCTAAATAACCAGTTAGTTTTTTGGTAAGAAGTATGTATTTTTAATTATAGTTTATTATAGTATATTCTTGTTGATTTATATCCTGTCCCATAAAAATGAAACTTTTACCAAATTTTTTACTCTATGTAAGCTTATTAAAAACATGAAAAATTTATCAATAATATTTATTAGAAGAAATAGAGGTGAGGATTTTTTTAATTTTGAATTTGATAAATTTTGTGAAGAAAATGGATATAAACATTACTTTGCATTCCCTAAGAAAACAAAACATAATGGTGTCATTGAAAGATAGAATATGTCTATTCAATAAATGAATAGGTCAATGCTAATGTAATTTAGTATACCAAAATACTTTTGGGAAGAAGATGTTAATATAGTTTTCCTTGATTTAAATAGATTTTATATTAGTCCATTTTTATATAATATCCCTTATAAACTATTTAAAGGGTTTAAACATAAAGTTTGATATTTTAGGATATTTATTTGTAAAGTATATATCTTAAATGAAAAATATAATTTGTAAAAATTTGAATCTAAAATGAATGAAGCGATATTTTTAGGATATTCCAATACTAGTAAATATTATATAGTTTTTAATAAGAAAAATTTAGTTTTTAATGAGTATATTCATTTTCTGTTTAACGAAAATAATTTTAACAAGAAGGATTATAATTCAAACATAGATAATGATAAATTCAGGGAATTTAATTTTGGTAATGATAATAGCCAAAGGTAAATAGAATACACCAGTTTAGAGGGATCATATCTATTCTCAAACTGATCCTAAAGACAATAAAACACTTAAAGACCATCTAATTGAAAAATTTATTGGAAATAATGAATTTTGTAAACAAGCCCTAAAATCTATTTTTCATTACTATGAAAACTCTATTTTTGTTGCTGATTTTGTTAACATAAATATTGATAATAATTTAATTTATTAAACTTGGATTAATTATATTCATGATTAATTGAATCGATTTGAAAGAAATAAATTTTAGAATTTAGTTCTTACATAAGATAAAATTGTAATAGGAAATAAATGGATTTTTTCAAAATAAGCTCGATAAAGCTAGAAACAAAATTAAAAATAATGTAATATTTTTTACTCATGTTTTTTATAAGGAAGAGGGAATTTCCTTTGAATATTGTTTTTCTCTTGTTTCTAGGATGGAATAAATTATAATTCTACTATACTTTTCTTGTTTTGAAAATATAATATTATTTAAAATGTATGTAAAAAGTGTCTTTTTAAATGGAATAATTTCTGGTAAAGTTTACATTAAATAAACCCTATATTTGAAAATTAAAAGCTTTCAAATTATGTTTTTTAACTTAATAAATCTTAATATGGTCTTAAGAAATTTACAAGAGATTATTATGAAAGACTAATAGTCTTTTTACAAGATGATTTTATTAAAGGTAAGGTTTATATAACCTTATTTATTAAAAGAGTTTCAAATGATATAATGATAAATTTTTTTATGTTGATGATATAATATTTGGATTAACAAATAATTTGATGTTTAATTATTATTCTAAACTCTTAAAAAGTGAATTCAACATGAGATTAATGGGATTACTAAAATTATTCCTAATTTTAAAAATTATTCAAAGGAAATATGGTATTTTTTTAAATCAAGATAAATATGAAAAATAACTTATTAAAAGGATTGGAATTTATTCTAGTAATAATATGAAAATACCAATGAGTACTAATTGTAAAATTGAATTTATATGATTTTAGAAATATAGTTTATATTAAACAATATAGAGATAAGATATGAAGTTTTTTTGAATCTCACTGTATCTGGACCACACATAATGTTGTTAATATATTTGTGTGCTAGTTTTTAGTCCAACACTAAATAAATTCATATTAATGTTGTAAAGACATTAATTAAACATATAAAGTTCAATATTTATATTATATTATTCTATTCCAATTAGAACCGTTTTAATTTAATATCTTTCTCTATTTTGGAATTTTGCGGTTGTATAATCGATCAGAGAATAATTCCAGGTATATATCATTTTTAGTTAAAAGTTTAATTTCACAGAGTTCTAAGAAAAAACATTCAGTATCACTATTTATATATGAGGATAAATATATTGATATTTCTAGTAGTTGTTCATATTATTTAAGTATAAAAAAAACATTGTATGATTTTAATATTCACTTTTATAAAATTCCAATTTTATAAGATAATTAGAGTGTTATTTCCATTTCTAAAAACCCAATTCAACACTCTAGAACGAAAAACATGTATGTTATTTTTCATTTTCTTTGAGATCATGTAAATAAAGGTGATATTTTTTTAGAATTTAATCCCACTAAAAAACAAATGGATAACATTTTATGTAAACCATTATATTTTGTTAAATTGGTGATAATGAAGTTTGAATTAGAAATTATAGAAGCTTAAATGGACTATTTAGTATACTTTCAAATTTGAAAAAAATTTATCTATTCTATTTACTTGAGAACTATAAATAAATGTTTTTTTAAAGATTTATACTCTAAAAAATATAATATTTTCTATCGTGTAAAAGGAAGAATGTTTTCAAAATATGATTTTAATGTACTTTTGGACAATTTAAAAAAAGGAGAATATTTTTTTTTAAATTTAATAATTTTTTTGTTCTGTAATTTAAAAAATGGGGAGATTATTAGTATTTGAAATTGGGTTATAATACTTTAACATTTTTTTGTTTTGATAAATTACCATTTTATCACATTTAATTAATTTATTTTTTTTGAAATAATTATTTCTTATTTACATGTTTTAGTGTTTTGAATTGATTGATTGTTTTTATAATTTAAAATTTACATTTCAAATTTACTTTATATTTGTTTATTAAATATTTTTAAGTAGCTTAAGTAAAAAATAGGCCAACTAATGAAATCCTATTGAACCATCCCATCAACCACATATAGGAGACCCATAGGTCAACCCCGTGGGAGGTCCGACCCAATGAGCCCACAAGGAGGTAGATTAATCCTGTTTATATGGTCCGCTATAACATGCATGGAGGAGTGCATGATTTGTTCCTAGTAATCCCACTGGGATATAGCTTGTGTATCATTGAATTGGTTTACATGTTCTAATCCCTCACTGGTAGATTGATAGTGACATTGGATGAGTTTATAGTTATATTGGTGGATCACCCTACCACAAAATAAATTATGGACATGAAAGAAAAATACACGATTCATTCATTTAAGAATATATAGATACATTGTGTGATATCAAATTAGACATTTATCAATCTCCTGATCATGAATTTAATCATTTTACACCTCTAACAACAACCTAAGTATACTGTTTTCTATTGTTCATGATTACTGATACAACCATTATTGAGCTTATCTTGAATGGATGGGTTGTGATTCTTGATGCACGAAACCAAGAACCTTATTTTATAGAAGTTGCAGTTGCATGAAAATAAATAGTAGATCTATATACCATTAGACACCAATGGTATTTCACATCACTAGTCAACTAATCAATATCCATCGGTGGTAGCACTAGATTTTCACAACATCTATTCCTAACACGATGGTGGCAGCATGATCCTTTCATTGGTAGGGACATTCTTAGTAGAATGGTAGATCTCACATCACTAGTAGATCTATCTACCTTTGGATATCACTGGTAGATCTACCTGCCACTAGAAATCACTAGTAGATATACCTACGATTAGAAAACACTGGTAGATCTCTCCTTGCGATGGTATATCAATATTTCAATTGTAGAAGCTTCATGTTACAATGGTAGATCTCCTACTGATTGAACAGTGACATGGTATCCACACTCTTTTCATAGTAGCATCTCCATGCACCACTGGTATATCAATCTATCATTGGAAAATGTTGATCATGTTCAACAAAAAATGGTAGCTTTTAAAATACCACTAGGCTTTTATATCTACATTTTTTCATATAATTTGTCTTAAAATACAACTCTTAACTTTTAATTGATATATTTAAAAAATATTTTTTTTGATAATTTTTTTTATATTTTACTAAAATATAAATATATAATGTGTAACTAATATTTTGATTATATTTTATACACATATACAGATGTAATATATTTATATATATTATTGTGAATCTTTATTTTATGATTTTTTTAATGTTTTAATAATTTGGAACATTATTCTTTTTATTTTAAATATTTTATAAATATGAATTATATATATTTGTTATACATAACATATTGGATGTTTTATACTGATATTTCAAAAAGAAATAATGAGTGTTTAAGTTCCTTATTTTACAACTTGGAATTTAAAATCAAGGTAAAAGTAATATTATTTTCTTGTTATGTGCTAACAAGTGGAATGCATCTATTGGTTATTTAAATGGCCTGAGGAGATATTTTTTTGAAAAAGCACAATTTATTAATTAGATAAATCATCAAGGAATATAACAACATTTCTTCATATGTTTTGATAGAAAACCATGACACAATTCTTGTTGTTCAGCTTTAGTGACTTATATTCCTTGGTTGTGGAAATAGAATAAATTCAATGATAGACCGTATTCTATTCAAGTGATCAACGATCATCGAGCTTTATCATGATCTCGTCATAAGGGTCACACCCACATGAACACATTGAATTCATACTCTTATTCCACAACTATTATGTGTTTAAATTCACAACCCTAAAAATATAGGTTCCGGGCGCAGCAGAAGTGTGTTGGTTGGTGTACCCAAATTTAGTTTTAGTGTTAACAATGATCAATCTGAGATCCTTCACAATAATAAAATTCCAGATCTTCGGAATAGAACGAAGAATGAAAACGAAATATGGGAGTCCCGAAACCATAGATAAGATCATCATATGTTGGTTATAATTAATTTAATTAATTGACAAGAATTACTTTGATGGAATTCTTTCTTAGTTGATGTTTTTGGACACGATTTAATGTGATCCGTCATTACGTCATAGAATCCAAGTATAGGATTCCTCTAACGGTGATCTACACATGCTCCACGTATCTCTGGATGTCACCGAAGGGATCTCTGGGTGCTAGCGTGGAAGATCCTTTGCTTGCGATTTCCCCCTTCGATCGCCTTGATCCGATGGAGGATAATCTGTCTCTCATAGCTTGAGAGAGTTCTTGGAAGAAAATAATTCTCTATTGGATTGAGAGATTTCTCTAGATCCATTGTGCACACCCAAAAAAATGTCAAGGCTAATGAGAATTATATAATTGGGATTTTAATTACATAGAATAATAAAATGAATTAATTACCAAAAAGAAGTAATTCATTTCATTTAATTATTACTAATACCCCATGTCTAATAATAATTGTTGCCTATTATTATTACTTGACATGCACCCAAAAAATTACACCTAATATTATTTAATTAATTAAATAATTTTATTTCTCATAAATTCCAAGAAAAAATACATGACGTGTATATTAATATACAAGGCATGTACATTTGGTTTTCTATTCTCTTTATTTTCTCCCCCACATTTATTAGAACCTGAATAATGGCTATTTATTTCTTAAGTAAATATCACTACATTACTCTCTAATAAATATATTATTTCTCACACAATATATTCTCTCAAGTAACTAGTGTCGAGATAAATGTGATCAGACATCCTTGAATAATTATTAATGTCACGAACCGTCCTCGGGGCCCGTGCCGTGACTACCCCAAGCCCACCTTCCATAGGCCAGGGGTTGGCGACTAGAACCAAAGGCGTAATCCCAATAAAAAAGGGAATGCATTGCCTTTTAACCTATAAAACACACACAGTCTGAACACAAGAATTAGAGGCAATAAGTACTAAAATAGAAAAGTAAGGTGTGCTGAAAGTAAGTGGGATAGTATACAAACCCAACTGAACAACAAGTACAAGTACACGTAAAAAGAAAAAAAACTCTTGGATCATCCGCCCAGGAATCCTACCTGAAGGTTAGGTACAGAACTCGAGCAACTCGTCCCTGCGGTACATCCCGTCTAGTCCATCTCTAAGCAGTTTCCCGTCCATCACCCTCAGGCTCGATCACTGCCGTCCGTCATCTGCACAGAACACAACAAGGTGCGGGCGAAGCCCGTGTAGGGGTGAGTATAACAGTACCTAGTAGGGGACCCCGAGACGCCCGAAGGTCTCCCAGAATCCACAAAGGATAAACCATATAATTAAGATACAATCACGAAGTGTCAACCAACCCTACTTAGGTATATTCCCATACATATACATAAGTTACCAATCACAGTCCGACTCCAACTGTCGAGCCCAAGCACAACCTAGTCCACACACGAAGTAAAGTCAATCACATCGATGATAATGATTAAAAGACAAGACTCAGCTCACACAGGTATACATCTTTAACAGAGTGATAGAGATGATCAGATGTAGTCACTGATTCATCTAATCTGTTGGACCCACACAGGATACAGGACCAACTAAGCTTTCAGACCCACACATGATATAGGACCAGCTACTCTGTCAGACCCACACAGGATACAGAAACAAAAGTCAGAACTTTCGGACCCACGGAGGACCCCGGAATAGTAGTCATCTCTGTCGAACCCACGTAGGATTCCGGTACAGTAGTTGTCGCAGCCAGCTCTAGGGTTCCCACACACAACATGCTCGATTCCGGGAGGGTCCGCTCCTTGAGCTAAGTGTTGATACCTCAACTATAACAAAGCCTCGAGTTGATGTATCCCATAGTTCTGTCTCATCATAAATAACCCAATGTGATAGACGGTGCATCAATCGAACGTGTGATCTGAGAGTTATTGGAATTTCCGTTCCAGGGGCCTAGTTGGATTTACGTTTGATCCAAACCCAGCCGTTTTCCAAATTTTTCCAAAACTCACTTATAGTATCGCAAAAGGTCCGCTTTGTCATGGGGGTCCCATTGTCGCAGACGACGCGTTGTTCAGACGTGCGGTCTGGAAGATATTCACATTTAAGCGAAGTCGGGCTCGGCTCGTCAAGTCCAGTAGGTTGTGGCAGGTCGGACCAACCCGGATCGGCTGGTCAGACCTAGTTGAGGGGTCGGCCCGGCCCAGCTTGGCAGGTCTGACCTAACTGAGGGGTCGGCCAGGCCCGATGGGGCGCGGCCCACCTATGGACCCGGTCCGCACTGCGGGCTGGTTCGGTTCACCTGGCGGTGCCAAGCAGCGCCACCTATCCCCTGCCCGGCCGGCCTTAGCCGGACGATTCTATCCAGTGAGTGCGGCCTGCTGTGTAGGCCGAAGTTCTTCCCATGCGGCGCCAAGTGGCACCACGGTTCATTAGTCCGGCCGGCAGGCGGCCGACCGGTTCGCCCGCCGAGCCGCCTACAATTGCTTGCCACGTCTCCTCCGTGTGGCACCTGTGGATGCAGCGGTCTTCTAGCCCCGCCAGAAGTAGCAGGCCGGTTCTTCCAGCCGAGCGACCTGTGGATGCGGGCCACGATTTTCCTCCACGAGGCCAGTGCGACGGCGCCGGTCCAGCACCGTTGCGGCCTGGCCTAGCTGCGACCTTTGGATCCATAGTGCGGCGCGATGGCGCCATGCCTTTTCATCTGCCGTGGTTCTTATCCAGCACAGTGCGATGGCTCCGCGCCCTATCAGCCCCCCCTCCATCGTCATTATGATCAACAAAAATGGGGGAGGTTCGGGCCGTGTTCGTGCGGCCTGAACCCTCCTCATTATGATGTTAACATTTGTCAATTCACATTCCGTAATTAGAACAATGAAGTTCAGAATTATAAACAACTCAAAACAACCCCCTACCTCGTATTTCGTCGATGAATGTTAACGAATCATGGAAGATGGTTGTCGCGAAAGACAGACATCGTTCTGTCAACATTGGGGGGAATGACGTTGTTTTTGGTGAAGTTCTTTACGGGCGGTGTCTTCTCCCTTGATGCGGAGGAAGAGGAAAGAATATGGGCGTTCTTCGTGGGCGTCACCTCACTTTCTTGCCCCGGTTGAAGAAGGAAAAAGATGATCGAGTTCCTTGTGTTCTTCACTGGAGAGGGTGATGTCCTCCAAAAGTTCTCCTCCTCTCCTTAGTTTTCCCAACCAAGTTTATGCCAACCAAATTAAAAGAATGTAATCTCTTCTTTTAATGTTGGAAAAATAAATTCAAAAGAATTCAAATAGATTAATTAAGTGTGGCATTAATTAATCTTAGGTGTTGGCACTTTAATGAGAGAAGGTGGATGGTTTAAAATTAAAAAGAAGGGAGGTGGAGAGTTTCAACATTAAATGGAGAGAGTAGTGGCTTTAATAAATTCAAGGGTAGTTAAGGGGTTTAGTGCTCGTGTGGGCCCCACCACACATTATCCTCACATGGGAGGTTATGTGGGGGGGGGGGGGGTGGGCCCCACATCCAACTTCCCTTTTGAGAAAAAAAGCACCACATAAAATAAAATCATGTCACACATAATTTTATTTAATTTATTAAGAATCCCAATAATTAACTTCCACTCCCGTTAAAAGGAAACTGCGGTAAAGGTCTCTTAAGAGAATATCGACACTACGAGTTCATCATTGTCCTCATATTTCAATTCTGAGAACCGGTTCAAAAGATATAAAATCCTGCTCAAATGTTCACTGATTGTACCCAAACAAAACTTCAGAAAATGATTCCGGGCACACCAGGCCTCAGAATCAGGTGCCGTCAGAAACTGCAGACTAGTAAAATTCCCATGTATTTAATAAAAAAATTTCCACAAATTTTCCGGGTCATTAAATTCTTTCCAACTTAAGGCTATGCGTCCCCATATGATACTACACACACTAAGGGAGAAAATGAGGGACTGAGCATGCATCTAAGCCTCCCGCTCCCATGTGCTCTCCTGGAGGTTCTTGTGTTCCCAGAGAATGCGCACCAGAGGAATAGACCATCCATGTAGGACCCACTCCTGTCGATCTTCAATATCCACTGGGACCTCCGTGAATGTCTCCCCATCATCGATGTCCAGCTCCCTGTGGTCGATGATGTAAGACAGGTCATGCATGTATCTTCTCAGCTATGATACGTGGAAGACGTCATGCACCCGATGCAACTGAGGTGGAAGGGCCAGGTGGTAAGCCACCTCACCTACCCTGTTGAGGACCTAAAAAGGTCCAATGAAACATGGAGATAACTTTTCACCGCAGCCATATATCCATAGACCTTGTCGAGGTGAGACCCGTAAGAAGATGTGGTCGCCATCCTCGAACTCTTGTGGTCTCCTTCTCCTATCAGCATAGGACTTCTGCCTGCTCTGTGTAGTCTTCATCCACTCCTTGATGATCTGCACCTTCTCTGTTGTAGCCTGCACCATCTCTAGTCCTACAAGTGATGACTCCCCTGGGTGAGTTCAACATAGAGGCGATTTTTAAGGTCGTCCGTACAATGCCTCGTAAGGTTACATCCCGATGGTAGAGTGGTAGCTATTGTTATACGCAAACTATACCAAGGGAAAGTGATCCTCCCAGCTGTAACCAATATCAAGGAAGCATACACAGAACATGTCCTCGAGAGTCTGAATGATCCTCTTAGTTTGGCCATCCGTCTGTGGGTGGAAGGTGGTGCTCAAGAGAAGATGCATCCCAAAAGTTTCCTGTAACCCCTTCCATAGCTGGGAAGTGAAATAGGCATCTTGACCTGAGACGATCTTCTATGGCACACCATGAAGCCATACGATATACTGTATGTAGAGGTGTCCCAAGCTCTCTAATGATCCCTACTCTCTGATCGGTAGGAAGTGGGATAACTTGGTGAGTCGGTCGACAATCACTCAGATAGAGTCGTGTTCTATATATGTATTTGGAAGTCCGATTACAAAATCCATGGATATCCCATCCCATTTCCACTCTGGGACCTCTAAGGGCTGAACCAAGCCTGCTGGAACCTAGTGCTCCGCCTTCACTTGCTGACAAGTGAGGAATCACAAGAAAAACTCTGCTACCGCCTTCTTCATACCTGGCCACCAGTGTTGTCGTCTGAGGTCCTGATACATCTTTGCCACTCCTGGATGTACCGCTAGAGGGGAAGTGTGGAACTCACTCAACACCTCCTCCTGTAGTGAAAATGGCACCATGGTACATCCTCTGAAGAGGATGACGTGCTCCCCACATTCAGAAAACCCATCAGGTGCCTGCCTTGAGGATATATGATCATGTCACATCTCACAATAAATGTCCCCACACTGTGCCTCTCTAACTCCCTGAAGAAGTGGAGGAGTGATTGTGAGAGACTGTAGAAAGGCAACTCTATCTCCATCCACAAAGGATATCTGCAACGCGGCCAGCTACTCTATCGCCTCTCCTAATAGATGAATGCCTGATCTCCTGCTGAGAGAGTATGCTACAACGTTCCCCTTCCTAGGAGTATAGAATATCTCATAGTTATAGTCCTGGAGGAACTCGAGCCATCACCGCTCTCTCAGTTTCAGGTCCTTCTGCGAGAAGATATACCTGAGACTCTGGTGGTCAGAGTAGACTATAAAATGCTAGCCCATTAGATAGTGTCACCACATCTTCAAGGAGAATACCACTGCTGCTAAATCCAGGTCATGGGTAGAGTAGTTCTGCTCGTGCTATCTCAACTACCACGCACCATAAGTGATCACTGCTCGCTGCTACATTAGGACACATCCAAGTCCTGTCCCTGATATGTCGTAGTAAACTAAGTACCCTACACCCTCCTCCGATAGTCTCAAGATGGGTGCACTGGTCAACCTCTGCCTCATCTCCTGAAATCTCTTCTATCATCTATCTGAGCACACGAAGGGTTTCCCCTTCTTCGTCAATGCTAAAAGTGGTGCTGCAACTCTGGAGAAGTCTGACACAAATCTCTGATAGTACCCAGCGAGTCCCAAAAAACTCCGCACCTCCATCACAATTCTAGGTGGCTCCCAAGAAAGTACTACCTCGATCTTTGCTGGATCCACTACAACTCCAGCCTCTGAGATGATGTGTCCCAAGAATTGAACATCTCGAATCCAGAACTGGCACTTCAAGAGCTTACTATAAAGATGGTTCTCTCGGATTGTGTCCAGTACTACCTGAAAATGGTAGGCATGCTCCTCCTTAGTAGTCAAGTTTATCAGTATATCGTCGATGAAAAATAGGACAAAGAGGTTGAGGTAAGGCTGGAAGATCCTATTCATGAGACTCATGAACACTGCTGGAGTGTTGGTTACGCTGAAGAGCATAACCAAGAACTCGTAGTGGCCATACCGACACCTAAAGACCATCTTCTGCACATCCTCATCTCGAACTCTGAGTTGGTGATAGCCTAACCTAAGGTATATCTTTGAGAACCATCATGCTCCCTTGAGTTGATCAAAGAGGTTTTCAATCCTTGGGAGTGGGTACTTATTCTTCACGGTCACCTGATTCTGGATACAGTAGTCGACACACAGTCGCAAGCTCCCATCCGCCTTCTTGGAGAACAAAATCGGAGATGCTTAGGGTGAAATAATGGGTCGGATAAATCCTTTCCCCTGAAAGTCCTCTAGCGGTACCCGCAACTCACAAAGCTCAGCGGGAGCCATCCGATATGCTGGAGTAGATATCAGTGCTGTCTCGGGGTACATGTTAATGTAGAAGTATACCTCTCTATGAGGAGGTAGTCCTGGAACATTGTCATGAAAAAAATCCATGTACTGATCCACCATAATAGGAAAACTCGGACTCTGCACATCAACCGCTCCGAGGATGAGACTAGACAACTGATGTGTGATCGGCTGCCCCCTCCTCTGCATAAGTCCATCCTACGCTGAAAAGGATCCCTTCTCGCTGGTGAAGGTGAACCTGGTCCCATATGTGTGGACACACCACACTTTGCGCCTAATACAGTCAATCTGAGCATGAACTGTGGATAACCAGTCCATACCCAAGATGACGTCGTAAGGCCTCGACGCCGCTACAAGAAGATCCCAACCAAAGCTCTCACCTCCTAGAGTAAGATCACACTACCAGCACCAGTGCATAATCATCGAGTCTGCTCCAATAGGAGTCTATAACTGTAAGGATTGAGCCAAAGGATCTGTCGGAATCTTAGAGCTCCGAATGAGGGTAGTGGAAATAAAAGAATGACTCGCACCTGTGTCTATAAGTACTGCAGAAAGGGTGGATTAGACACATATAGTACCTCAAATCATCTCAGGTGCACCGTGGTCGTAGGCCTCAACTGCCTAGATCTGAGCCCGCCTCTGTCTTCCAGCTCCCTATGGTCGGGCTAGACCTCCTGGTGGTGGTGGTGGTAGAGCCTCGAAACGTCGTCCACCACCCGCTGCTCGGCCAGCTCCTCTACCACGTCCGCCTTCTCCTGGAGGACCACCATGGTTGAACTTCTACCTCTACCAGGGAGGTCCCTTTACTATTTTATTCTCATCTACATGGCGAGTCGGGCAGTCTCGAGCCATGTGGCCCTGCCCGCCACATGCATAACACCGCCTGCTCCTTGTATAGCTGGCTTTGTCTCGTGTGCCCTGCACAACCGAACCTGTATCCTGGGGTCACCCACCTGATGGCCTGGTCCGCTTGGACCTCTACATCATCTGTCTACTTCCGGCTGTAGAAGAATCTGCTATGTGTCGCCCTGTGGTGGGTCTCGCCGCTGGTGACAGCTCAGCGAGAAAACTCTCCACTAGAAGGGCTCTCTTCAGCACCCCTCCTGAATCAGAATGCTTAGGGGAATCATCAAAGCCCTGATCTCATGCATGAGTCCCTACTCGAAGGTCCGGGCCTTGAAGAACGGGTTCCATACCATATTCGTGGAGTAGCATGATAGGTCAGTGAACCTCGCTGAGTACTGAGATACTGTCATGCTGCAGATGAAGTAACTCCTGAATCTGCACTGCATGAAGGGTGGCTAGAACAAACTCTGAGCAAAAGAGACTCTTGAAGTCTATACAGAGTAATGATTACTCATAATGCACCTGGTGCATTAGGCTCCACCATATGGCTGCCGCTGCATGTAGGAGACTCGCGGTAAGGATCACCATGAGGTCGGCTGGTGTCCCTACCAATCTGAAAACTCTCACGACAGCCTCCAGCCAATCCTGAAATGCCTGTGGGTCCATCTCTCCCTGGAACCTGGGCATCCTATGGTGCTAGAACTCATTCAATTCACTCAGGCAGCGTTCACTATCTGCTGTTGGAGCTGGTGGTATCGGTGGCCCAGCGGGTAGTGGTACCGTTGGTACCTTCGTTGTGATGGGGCCATACACCGAGGCCTCGTCGCTCGATGGGCTACCATCTCGTATGAAACTCAGAACCCTAGATAGATCCCTTCATGGGGGCATCCTAAAAAGAAATAGGTGTGCCACGGTTAAAACAATATACCTGTTGAGCTGACACAAAGTAATCATGAAGAAATTTTTTTTAAAGTAAACATACACGCAATCAGTGTTTTCGTGCACTGAGTCGGAGATCAGAAGTTAGTGTCCTAGTGTATGGATACGTTGGCTGCCACACCAACACCGATTTCCCTAATATGATAACCACACTCAAAACACTTAACACTATTTCTGTTAAAATAATCAGATTCTAATTTCTACGGTAGAACCGACTCCTCAGATACCAATTTGTCACAACCCGTCCTCGGGGCCCGTGCCGTGACTACCCCAAGCCCGCCTTCCATAGGCCAGGGGCTGGCGACTAGCACCAAAGTCATAATCCCGATAAAAAGGGAAGTCATTGCCTTTTAACCTGTAACACACACACAGTCTAAAAACTACCAGTAGAGGCAACAGGTACTAAAATAGAAAAGTAAGGTGTGCTGAAAGTAAGTGTGCCAATATACAAACCCAACCGAACAACAAGTACAAGTACAAGTAAAAAGGAAAATAGCTCCTGGATCATCTACCCAAGAATTCAACCAGAAGGGTTGGTACAGAACTCGAGCAACTCGTCCCTGTGGTACGTCCCATCTAGTCCAACTCTGATAAGTCTCCCATCCATCACCCTCAACCTCGATCACTACCGTCCATCGTCTGCACAGAACACAACAAGGTGCAGGCAAAGCCCGTGCAGGGGTGAGTATAACAATACATAGTAGGGGACCCTGAGACCCCCGAAGGTCTCCCATAATCCACAAAGGATAAAACATAGAAGTAAGATACAATCACGAAGTTTCAACCAACCCTACTTAGGTATATGCCCATACATATACCTAAGTTACCAGTCACAGTCAAAATCCAACTCTCGAGCCCAAGAAAACCCAGTCCACACATGAAGTAAAGTCAATCACATCGATGATAATGATTGAAAGAAAAGACTCAGCTCACACAGGTATACATCTTTTTTAGAGTGATAGAGATGATCAGATGTAGTCACTGATTCATCTAAGCTGTCGGAACCACATAGGATACAGGACCAGCTAAGCTGTCGGACCCACACAGGATACAGGGCCAGATACTCTGTTAGACCCACACAGGATACAGGAATAAAAGTCAGAACTATCGGACCCACGGAGGATCCTGGAACAATAGTCATCGCTGTCAAATCCACTTAGGATTCCAGTACAGTAGTCGTCGCAGCCAGGTCTAGGGTTCCCACACATAGAACGCTCGATTCTGGGAGGTTCCGATCCTCAAGCAAAGTGTCGATACATCAACTATTACGAAGTATCGATTTTATGTATCCTGTAGTTCTGTCTCATCATAAGGAACCCAACGCGACAGACGACACGTCAATCGGACGCCTGGTCTAAGAGTTATTGGAATTTCCGTTCCAGGGGCCCGGTTGGATTTACGCTCAATCCAAACCCGGCCTTTTTCAAAATTTTTCCAAAACTCACTTAGAGTATCAAAAAAGGTTTGCTTCATCGCGGGGGTCCCAATGCCACAGTTGATGCATCGTTCGGATGTGCGGTCTTGAAAATATTCGCATTTAAGCGAAGTCGGGTCTGGCCCGTCAAGCCCAGTAGGCTGTGGCAGGTCGGCCCGTCCCGGATCTGCTGGTCCAACCCAGCTGAGGGGTCGGCCCGACCTGACTCGGTGGGTCAGACCCAGCTGAGGGGTCGGCCCGGCCCGGTGGGGCACGACCCACCTGCAGACCCAGCCCACGCTGTGTGCAGGTTCGGTTTGCCCGGCGATGCCAAGAAGTGCCGCCTCTCCCCTACAGGGCCAGCCTTAGCCGGCCGATTCTATTCGGCCTTAGCTGGCCAGTTCTGTCCAGTGCGCGCATCCTGCTGTGCGGGCCGCGGTTCTTCCCACGCGGTGCCAAGCGGCGTCGCGGTTCATCAGCCCGGCCGGCAGGCAACCAACCGGTTTTCCCACTGAGCGGCCCGCAGTTGCGGGCCGCATCTCCTCCTCAAGGCACTTGCGGGTGTCATGGTCTTCCAGACCAGCCGACAGTAGCTGATCGGTTCTTCCAGCCGAGTGGCCCGTGGATGCGGGCCGCGATTTTCCTCCACATGGCCGGCTCGATGGCATCGGTCCACCACCGCCGCGACCAGGACTAGCCCCAGATTTCAGTTCCATAGTGCGGTGCGATGGCGCCGTGCCTTTTCATCCACCGTGGTTCTTCTCCGGTGCGGTGCGACGAAACCACGCCCTATCAGTCCCTCCTACATCGTCATTAAGATCAACAAAAATGGGGAGGTTCAGGCCGTGTTCATGCGGCCCAAACCCTCCTCATTATGATGTTAAGAGTTGGAAATTGACATTCCGTAATTAGAATGATGAAGTTCAGAATTATAAACAACTCAAAACAACCCCATACCTCGTATTTTGTCGATGAATGTTGACGAGTCGCGAAAGATGGTTGTCACGGAAGACGGACATCGTTCCGTCAACGTTGGGGGGAATAACGTTGTCGTTGGTGATGTTATTCATGGGCGGCATCTTCTCCCTTAATGCGGAGGAAGAGGAAAGAAGATGAGCATTCTTCGTGGGCGTCGCCTCACTTTCTTGATCTGGTTGAAGAAGGAAAAAGATGACCGACTTCCTCATGTTCTTCGCTGGAGAGGGTGATGTCCTCCAAAAGTTCTCCTCCTCTCCTTAGTTTTCCCAACCAAGTTTATGGCAACCAAATTAAAAGAATGTAATCTCTTTTTTAATGTTGGTAAAATAAATTCAAAAGAATTCAAATAGATTAGTTAAGTGTGGCATTAATTAATCTTAGGTGTTGGAACTTTAATGAGAGAAGGTGGAAGGTTTAAAATTTAAAATAAGGGAGGTGTAGAGTTTCAACATTAAATGGAGAGAGTAGTGGATTTAAAAAATTCAAGGGGAGTTGAGTGGTTTGGTGATTGTGTGGGCCCCAACACACATTATCCTCACATGGGAGGTTATGTGGGTGGGTGGGACCCACCTGCAACTTCCCTTTGGAGAAAAAAACCCATATAAAATAAAATTATGTCACACATAATTTAATTTAATTTATTAAGAATCCCAATAATTAACTTCCACTCCTGTTAAAATGAAATTGCGGTAAAGGTATCCTTAAGAGAATATCGGCGCTGTGAGTTCATCGGTGTCCTCAAATTTCAATTCCGAGCACCGGTTCAAAAGATATAAAATCCTGCTTGTACGTTCACTGAACATACCTGAACAAAACTTCAAAAAATGATTCCGGGCACACGGGGCCTCAAAATTAGGCGCCTTCAGAAACCGCGGACTCGTAAAATTCCCGTGTATTTCAGAAAAAATTTTCCACGGAATTTCCGGGTCTATAAAATTAAAATAATATTGGGAATAATATTTATTCAACTTTTTAAATTAATATTTAATTGGGATACTTGGAAAAAAATTTTGTGTGGCCCTATAGGCATCTTTCTCACTGGCATTAGGCAGAGCCTGCCTAAAGTCCAAGGTTAGCATCTAGAAACATTCCAAGACACCCATATTGAAAGAAGTTAATGCCGTAATAATGTGTCACCTCCTACGAGCATTTAACATGTAATGTAATCCCTTTGTCTCAATATCTCGAATTAAGTGGGTTTCATGCTAGTGCCATCAACCCTTGTGATCAATTATTCTTTCTTTAACTTTATGAAATTGAACTTTTCCATTCCTCACCATGGTCATGTATTTATTTAGTCTATATCAATTCCATCAAGGGGCCTGAGATATCTACTTCCATTATGGAACAGAAAGGAAAAATCCTTTCTCATATTATCTATTAATGCAGTATTACTAGTGACACACCCAACATATCCTACCTCACTGTGAACAATGTGTCGTCACAATTTTCATCAATACATCTAAGTGCGTGAGTTGGAATACCCATTAATAATAATCTTGAAGTCTAAGAACCAATACACACGTCCATATATAGGAACATCTAAAGACACTATTAAATGTGGATTTCCTACTGGCGGGTCTCGTTCTCACAATATAACTGATGGAAACTAAGGCATTACCAACGGTTTCAAACCATTGGTAAAGGATGCCAAACCGTTGGAATACTATATACCAACGGTTTGGAAAACCGTTGGTAAGGCATTGGGATGGCCCATTACCAACAGTTGTAGTATAACTGTTGGGAAAGGCAGTGTAATCGGAGTATTCCCAACAGTTTGTAAAACTGTTGGCCATACTATCATTTTCATGTTTTACCAACAATTTACTAAAACCATTGGTAAAAATATGTACAAAACTATACCAACAGTTTTAGTAAACCATTGGTATATTTTATTTCTATAATTTGTAAGACTAGACACCTAAAATATCCTCCATTTCACACTCAACTATATACACATACATACACTCTTAACAACAACAAAAAACACACACACCTGCATACAATCTTAACAGCAACAAAAACACATACTATAGCACACATAAAAACACGGTACTCTTATAATCATGGAATGTACCACAATTATAATCATGTATATGAACCCAATTACCCTATGCAATATAGAATTCATAATTGAATTCTAAATTGAATACATGAAGAATGAATTATGTAATGAATTCGGAATTATGAATCAATAACACATACAAAATGAATTATGTTGCATACAGAATTCTGAATTATATATAACACATATATAATATGACATACAAGGGGTGGGGGTGTCCTGGGGGGTGGGGGTGTCCAGGGGTGGGGGCTGTCCACGGGGGTGGGGGTGTCTAGGGGGTGGGTTATACAGAATTAAAAATACATAAAAAATTTAATTTTCTATAACACATACACGATTGAATTCAGAAATTAGAAGCTAATAACCCCAAAATAAAGTATCAACAGAATCTGAATACGTTTGGTCGGTTTTCCGTATACCAGTTGTTTTTACTTAAAATGATGTCCATTTTAAAATAAAGACATACACTTGGAGTGATATCGGCCACAACGTGCCTCGTATTGAGGCGGGGTTGACTCGTGCACGTCACAAATGACTCATGAATCATTGTTATAAAGTATCAATAGAATCTGAATGTGTTTAGTTGGTTTTATGTATTCCATTTGTTGTTTTCACTTAAAATGGTTTCCATTTCAAATAAAGGTGAGACACTTTGAGTGGTGCCGGCCACACTGTGCCTTGTATTGAGGAAGGATTAACTCTTACACGTCACATACGACCCATGGATTATTGTGATAAAGTATCAATATAATCTGAATACGTTTGATCTATTTTCCGCATGGCAGTTGTTTCTACTTAAAATCATGTCCATTTTAAACAATAGAGAGATTTTTAGAGTGATACCGGCCACAAAGCGCCTCGTATTGAGGCAGTCTTGACTCATACACATCAAATATGACCCATGTATCCTTTTACTAAAGTGTCAATAGAATAAGAATGCGTTTGGTCCATTTTCCTTATGTCAGTTGTTATTTTCACTAAAAATGATGTCCATTTTAGACAAAAGAGACACACTTTGAGTGGTTCCGACCACACCATGCCTCATATTGAGGCGGGGTTGACTCTTAGACGTCACATATGACCCATGTATCATTTTCTTAAATTTCAAATAGAATCCGAATGCATTTGGTTGGTTTTCCGTATGTTAATTGTTGTTTTCACTTAAAATGATGTTCATTTTAAACAAAAGAGAGACACTTTGAGTGGTGATGGCCACGATGTGCATCTAATTGAGGCGGATTTGACTCATAAACGTCAAATATGACCCATAGATCATTTTCCTAATGTTTCAACATAATCCAAATGCGTTTGGTCGGTTTTCCGTATGTCAGTTGTTGTTTTCAATTAAAATGATGTCCATTTTAAACAAAAGAGAGACACTTTGAGTGGTTCTGGCCACATGACACCTAATATTGAGGTAGGGTTGACTCATACATGTTAAACATGACCCATGGGTCATTTTCTAAAATCATCAACACAATCCAAATGTGTTTGGTTAGTTTTCCGTATGCCAGTTGTTGTTTTCACTTAAAATCATATCCATTTAAAATAAAAGTGAGACAGTTTGAGTGGTTCTGGCCACACCAGCCCTCATATTGTAGAAAGGTTGACTCATACACATCACATATGACCCATATATCGTTTTCCGAAAGTTTCAACAGAATCCGAATGCCTTTGGTCAGTTTTCCGTATGTCAGTTGTTGTATTCACTTAAAATGATGTCCTTTTGAAACAAAAGAGAGACACTTTGAGTGGTGACCTCCACACCACACCTTGGATTGAGGCAGGGTTGACTCGTAAACATCAAAAATGACCCATGGATCATTTTCCTAAAGTATCAACACAATATGAATGTATTTGGTTGGTTTTCTGTATGCCAGTTGTTTTTACTTAAAATAGAATCCATTTTAAACAAAACAAAGACACTTTGAGTGGCACTGGCTACATCATGCCTTGGATTGAGGTGGGGTTGACTTTTAAATTTCAAAAATGACCCATGGATCCTTTTCCTAATGTATCAATAGAATCTGAATGCGTTTGGTTAGTTTTCTGTATGCCAGCTGTTGTTTTCACTTAAAATGTTGTCCATTTCAAATAAAAGTGAGACACTTTGAGTGGTACCGGCCACAAAGTACCTTAGATTAAGGAAAGGTTGAATTTTACATGTAAAAAATGACTCATGGATAATTTTGTTGAAGTATTAACACAATCCGAATGTGTTTGGTCAGTTTTCCATATGCCAGTTGTTGTTTTCACTTAAATTGTTGTCCATTTCAAATAAAAGTGAGACACTTTGAGTGGTACCAGATACACTGTTCCTTAGATTGAGGGGGGGTTGAATCTTACACGTCAAAAATTACCCATGGATCGTTTTTATAAATTATCAACATAATCCGAATGCGTTTGGTTGGTTTTACATATACTAGTTTTTGTTTTCAATTAAAATATTGTCCATTTCAAATAAAAGTTAGAAACTTTGAGTGGTACCAGCCACACCACACCTCGGATTGAGGCCAGGTTGACTCGTACACATTAGAAATGACCCATGGATCGTTGTGCTATTGTATCAACACAATCCGAATGCGTTGGTCAGTTTTCTATATGCCATTTTTTGTTTTCACTTAAAATGTTGTCCATTTCAAATAAAAGTGAAACACTTTGAGTGGTACTGGCCAGACCGTGCCTCAGATTGAGGAGGGGTTGACTCATACATGTCACAAATGACCCATGGATCATTGTGCTAAGGTATCAACAGAATCCGAATGCGTTTGGTCAGTTTTATGTATGTCAGTTGTTGTTTTCATTTAAAATGTTGTCCATTTCAAATAAAAGTGAGACACTTTGTGTGGTACCGGCCACACCGTGCCTCGGTTTGAGGTGGGGATGACTCGTACACATCACTTGGGCGTTTTTAGCGTCGTCAAGTGTGGATTGAAGATTCGAGTGAGTCTAATCCTCTCCTTACTTCCTCTTTTCGATTAGGGTTTTCACTCTTCTATCATCTTCTTACGAAGCTCTAAAAACCTCTTTTCTGTTGGGATTTAGGACGAATCATGAAGAGAGCTTAGATTGGGATCCAGGGTCCAGGGAGGAGGGTTGTGGGGGTTGTCTGGGGTCCAGGGAGGATGGTGGGGGGCTGTTCGGGGGGCTGTTTGGGGGGCTATCTGGGGTCTAGGGAGGAGGGTGTGTGTGTGTGTGGGGGGGGGGGGGGTGTCCGAGGGGCTGTATGGGGGGCTATCCGGGGGGCTGTTCGGGGTCGAGGGAGGAGGGGTGGGGGCTCTCTGGGGGGCTATCCGGGGGGCTATCTGGGGGGCTGTCCAGGGTCTTGGGAGGAGGGTGGGGGTGGGGGTGGGGGGGGGGGGGGGGGGGGGCTGTCCGAGGTCCAAGAAGGAGGGTGGGGGTGGGGGGGGGGGGGTTCTGGGGGGATTTCTAGGGTCCAAGAGGAGGGTGGGGCGGTTGTCCAGGGGATGTATGGGGGGCTGTTTGGAGTCTAGGAAGGAGGGTGGGGAGGCTGTCCGGGGGGCTATCTGGGGGGCTGTCTGGGGTCCAGGGAGGAGGGTGGGGGGGGGGGGGGGGTGTTTGAGGGCTATTCGGGGGGGGGGGGGCTGTCTGGGGTCTAGGGAGGAGGGTGGGGGACTGTCTGGGGGGTAGTCTGGGTCCAAGAAGGAGGGTGGGGAGGTTCTTTGGGGGATTTATGGTGTCCAGGGAGGAGGGTGTGTGTGTGTGGGGGGGGGGGGGGGGCTGTCCAGGGGGCTGTTCAGGGGGTTATCTGGGGGTCTGTCTAGGGTATAGGGAGGATATTGGGGGGCTATCCGGGGGGCTTTCTGGGGTCCAGGGAGGAGGGTGGGGGGGGGGGGGGGTTGTCCGGGGGCTGGTGTGGGTTGGAACAGGTGATATGGGGTTGTTTGGTAGGTGGAAGGGGGTTGGTGTGAGCTGGAATGCAGGAGGCTGGGGGATGGTGCAGTGGATGGTGCGTGCTGGAGTGGCTGGTGCAGGCGGGAAGGTAGGTGGCAGGGGGATGGTAGGGGGATGGTGCGGGCTGGGGGATGGAATAGGTGGCAGGGAGCTGGTGTGGGATTTATTGTAGGTGGCTGGGGGCTATTGGGCATGTGGTAGGGTCTGGTGAGGGTTGGGATGTAGGAGGTCGGAGGCTGGTGAGGGCCTGAACTGGTGGCTGGGGCCGTTTTGCAGGTGGTAGAGGGATGGTATGAGTGTTTTATAGGAGGCTGGGGGGTGGGGGCTGGTGTGGTGGTTGGTGCGGGCTGGATTGCAGGTGGTTGGGGGCTGGTGCGGGCTTGAATGCAGGTGGAAGGGGGCTTGAATGATGGTGGAAGGGGGCTGGTTTTAGGTGGTGGGGGGATGGTGCAGGATGATTTGAAGGTGGCAGGGGGGCTACTGCGGGATGGAATACTGGTGGAAGTGGGCTGAAATGAAGGTGGAAGGGGACCGGTGTGGGCTGGATGTGGCTGGTGCAGGATGGATTGTAGTGGTTGTGGTGGATGATGGTTTGTAAGTGGACTGTGGCGACCTCCTTGTGTTGGTGGTTGGGAGAGTGTGTTCGTGTGGTTGGGTGCGTGCGTGTGTTTTCAAGTGTGGGAGTGTGTGCTATCCGTGGGGTGGGTGTGTGGGTCCGTGTGGGTGGGTGGGTGTGTGCGTTTTCCTCTTGGTTGTCGCTTGCGTCGAGTGGACCTTGGTGCTTTCATGACGGCGGGGCAGTTTCGTGTGATTCTTGGGTCTCTGGTTGGATGTTCATTTGATGTTCGCGTGTTTCTTCTATGTCTCTTCGTGTGGAGGCTGCTTCTTTTCTACTGGTGGCGGGCTGATGGTGGTCGTTGCGGTCTGGTCCTGGTGCTGGGTCAAATCATATCATTACCGCGACGTGACCGCGGTGTGACCGCGGGGTGACCGCGGCGTGACCGCGGCGTGACCGCGGCGTGACCGCGGCGTGACCGCGGCGTGACCGCGGCGTGACCGCGGCGTGACCGCGGCGTGACCGCGGCGTGACCGCGGCGTGACCGCGGTGTGACCGGGGCTTGACTGCGGCGTGACCACGGTGTATTGGCCCGGTCCAGCGACATCCATGGGTAAGCATATTTTGGAAAGGAGTGAAGGGAGAGGGAGGAGGCAGGGCAATATTCCTGCTGTTGCCTCCCTCCCCATTAACTATGGGTGGGTAATATATCTAAAACTCTATCTAGGTATCATACATCGAATTCTGACAGGACTGAAAACTTCCACGGAGTGTCGTCCTAGAGAAGGGCTAAATCACGGCATCACCGCGGTGTGACCGCGGCGTGACTGTGGCATGACTGCAGCTTGACCGCGGTGTGACCGCGACATGACTGCGGTGTGACCGCGGTGTGTTGGCCTGGTCCAGTGACATCCGCGGGGAAACATCTTCTAGCAAGGAGTGAAGGGAGCGAGAGGAGGCGGGGCAACATTCCGGTCGTCACATCCCTCCCCATTAACAATGGGTGGGTAATGTATCTAAAACTCTATCAAGGTATCATACATCGAATTCCATCAGGATTGCGAACCGTCGTGGGGTGTCATCTTGGAGCAGGGCCAAATCATGGCATTACCGCGGCGTGACCGCGGTTTGACCGCAGCGTGACCGCGACATGACCACGGTGTGACCGCGGCATGACCACGGGGTGACCATGGCGTGACCGCGACATGACCGCAGCATGACCGCGACGTGTTGGCCCGGTCCAGTAACATCCATGGGGAAACATCTTCCGACCAGGAGCAAAGGGATCAGGAGGAGGCGGGGCAACATTCCGACCGTCTGCTCCCTCCCCATTAACTATGGGTGGGTAATGTATCTAAAACTCTATCTAGGTATCATACATCAAATTCCGACAGGACTGCATACTTCCACGGGGTGTCGTCCTAGAGTAGGGCCAAATCACGACATTACCGCAGCGTGACCACAGCTTGATCGCGGCGTGACTGCAGCGTGACCGCGGCGTGACAGCGGCGTGACCGCGGCGTGACCGCGGCGTGACCGCGGCGTGACCGCGGCGTGACCGCGGCGTGACCGCGGCGTGACCGCGGCGTGACCGCGGCGTGACCGCGGCGTGACCGCGGCGTGACCGCGGCGTGACCGCGGCGTGACCGCGGCGTGACCGCGGCGTGACCGCGGCGTGACCGCGGCGTGACCGCAGCGTGACCACGTGGTGACCACGACATGATCGTGGCATGTTGGCCCATTCCAGCGACATTCGTGGGGCAACATCTTCCGGCCAGGATTCCCAATAAATCATATGTAGTTGTCTTTCACATTATAGAAACCGATCTTATGTTATAAAAAACAGACACTTGATTCGGGATTGTGGTATGATAAAGATATATATTTTATATTCGTTGTTTTTAAAAGTTGTACTAGGTAGTTGAAACTACTGATTGAGAGTCAAATTATGAAGGTGTATTACTTATCAATGGTATATGAATTTCTTGGAACTATAATAATAAAACTTCAGTCACCTTGAGAACAATAGAATTTGAGTATGTTTTAACATATCAGGATGCAACACAAATCTTATGGGAGAATTCATATATGTAAAAAATTATATGTGCATTGAGGCCAGGAAAACACCCCAAACGGTGTTAAGATGAAGCTTATGGTGGGGAGCACCATAAGATTGATAGGTGTTAAACAATGACACCATCAATGTTTTTAGATATATAGGCTCGGGTAAACACCCAAAGGGGTGGCCAAGAGGCTAGGGAGACACCCAAAACAGGTTTCTCCATAAGATAATGTCACAACGAACATGATAGAACAAATCAACTATTTAATATGTTATAACAAGGGAACATCGGAAGGTTGTAGTGAGCGGTATAATAATGTAACGTCTAAAGGGAAATGAAACGACAGAAAAGAATCATACACCCTAAACTATCACCGTGAGTCTTCGCAGACATCACACCTCTGTTTGAGGGGTTTTATTATAAAAAATGACTTTATTTATCAAATGAAACAATTATATTAAATAACACTTATTCCAGATAAGAAATTCAATATAATTAATCAGAATTAAGATAGAAGCTAAATTCAATTTAAAGGATTCTTAAATTAAAGAGGCTATGAGAGGGATTCTACCTCAAGGTGGAACCAAGCCGCCCACTTTGACTCTTGGAGATTTCTAACTAAAAGTTGCTGCTCTTCCACTGGGTATACGCACCTTCACACACATGCAAGGACACCTAGCCCCTATGCACACACCCACAAGGCCATGAACATGTTCAAGGGGATCCTTGGACATATGATTATAAGCATATACCAGTCTCCACTCACCTGTGTATGCATTTATATATATATACATGGGCACACCTAGCCCCATATGTGCATAATCACTTCCATGAGTGACTATACATGTAACGGGGGAACCCACATATATATACTTACTTAGCTATGAACACGCAGGCGAGTCTTCCTTGAATTGGAGACTCGAAACCAACGAGTAGGGATCAACGCACTACACAAAGGATATTAAGAACCTTAAAACACTTGAAGGACGCTACATAACCAGTGTGAAACCAACCAATGACATTAAAGCCTTACCTAGATTGTCAGTGGAGAACCAAATCCACCCGAACCAACATGAAACGATCCAACACCCTACCGAAAACATAATATGGAGTCAAAAAACACTAAATCCCTAAATATATGAGGTGCAAGACAAGTAGTAACTATAGAATCTTACCTCAGATCGAAGCCAGTGGACTAAATCAATTTGAACTCCTTCTGGCCCCCTTTGTAGAATATAACTACCCTCTGTCCATAGAAAGTAGTCAAAGATCTAAGTGACCAATGCGATAAAGAAAATAAAATAAAAAATAAAATAAAACATACCTGTCTCCTATGACTATACATGTCACCACCCAACCTATAAGAACCACAACACCCCATGGGTCAAATCATGTTCCTGCAAGCAAAGGGGAAACAAATCAATGTTTCAAAATGATACCATCAAATAACACATTCCTATTAATTTACAATTACTCTTCCTATTAATGGTATACAATCAATTTGGCCCGAGTTTCAACTTAGTTTTGATTTGTTCGATACAAGGGATGAGGTCTTATTATTCTTGGTTTTTATGTTTACACTTGAGATATTTATTTAAAAATGATGCATGTATTTGGAATTATTATTTATGGTTTTAGTTATTAGCCTGTTGCCATGGGGCCTGTCCACATGAATAATTCTTGGAATGCAGGGTTCAGTTGGAGTTTATGTGCTTTTATGTGATTGATGTCACTAACGATGAGGATTTAGATCAAGTAAAATATTACTAAGAAGATTGGTCCTTGTAGTGATAGGTGTGGAAATTGTACATCTAGTGTTTGATGAGGAAATACTTATGAGTATGGATTGGAATATTGGTAGGTTCTTAGAGTGGGATGGTCCCTCTAAGTATATAAAATTTATTATGAAAGGTTTTACTCCGTTTAATGATTTAAGAGTTCAACTAAATAGATGAAGTATGAGATGCTAGTGTGAGTATTGGGTATTGTTGGACAGATTGGCATTATAATTCCAAGAGGCTTGGTGTGATTTAGCTTAGGATGGAACCTGGTTAGTGGGTATGGGTTATAATACATGATTTTGATGAGGTTATTAACCAGATTATTGGGAATATAATGTATATGGGTTCGACATGGTGTGCTTTTGTGAGTAGGACAATCATAAGGTGAATAATCCTCTTTGTCTAGTGGGATGATGAGATGTGCATCAAGGCATGGGATACTCCTAAAGAGATGAGTCTAGACTATGTGACTGAGAGGATAGACTAGGATACGTTTGAAAGGATTGGGTGAGTGGCTAACCCATGCGAGGATGATACAATGTATGGAGACACTTGGAGACACTTGGGGTTATTTTTGCTATCTCATGGAGACACTTGGGGTTATTTCATGACCCCAACATTCTCCTAAAATGTTCCCACACAATGTTTTAGAAAAAAAATTCAATCTCATGGAAGACCCCAAGGCTCCTCTAGCTTCTAATGTTTCCACACACTCACACCTCCCGGTATTACAGTATGCAAGTTATCTACGTCAACTAGTCAGGATAACATCACTACCCTCCATCCGTAGAAAGAAGTAAAATACCTAAGTGGCAAATGAGATAAAGAAAATAAAATAAAAACTAAAAAAAACTTACCTATATCCTGTGACTATACATGTCACCACCAAATATATAAGAACCACAGTGCCCCATGGGTCAAATCATGTTCCTTCAAGAAAGGGGAAACAGTTCCATTTAATAATCTCTTCATTTTCATTATGTTCTTTATATAGCACATTTTTGGAAACACCATACTAGTACACTTATCCATTTAATATGCACATATTCTACATTAGTTGAGTTAAATATTTTGCACATAACCCTCTTCACTATGGAAATAACCTCAGAGGGACCATAATCAATGTTTAGTAGTTGATCCTACTCTTGAACCTGTTTGGGAACTAGTATATGAACCAGATGGTCTACTTGGTCATGAGGGTGTAAACCATTTAATTATATTATACTAAGAATAAAGTTGTTGGTATCTTTTCTACCAACAATGGGAATTTCTCAAGTCTTGAGTGCCAATCTACTTCAGTTCCTAAGTTAATGGCCCGTTAACTATCCGTAGATGTCTAGGGGTGTCTTCCATGGGTGTCTTGTGGTGTGTAGTGTCTATCTATGATTTCTATGGTGCTTTCGTATTGTGGGAAATGTGTATTGCATGGTCAGTTTAATAAATACATTGGTCAATTAGAAAATACACCCATAATCAATAGAGATATACCCACTTTTGATAGAAAATACCATCTAAACAACCAACCCAAAAATCCGAGACCAACATTTGACTTTACCAATTCCAATTACATAATATATGTAGCACCAACTTATGTTTTATGAAACAATAAATTAAAGAGTAATAAACTCCTCACAATAACCCATAAAATCTCATATAGCATCACTCACCTCCAATTAACCCATATCATTGCACATATTAATGGCGATATAACCTCATCACATATATATCATGATTAGCAAACAAAATCCAACACAGTATAAGGTCTAATAAGAGTCTATAGAGGAAAATATGAGGTTTTTAAAAAATCATGAACTTTTTATTGAATGCACTGTTCGAATGAATTGAATACAACCTGTGAATTTAACCCAACAATTCTAGAAGACTCTATTTTGAAAAAATTTACAATTTACCCAATAATTCACCACACCATGAGTTGGTTACTACCTAAAACTCTAGAAAATGCACGTTTAATATTAATGGTTATCCTAAATATGAACATAATAATTCATTCCTTGTTGCCTCATTTTTTTTAAAAATAAGACTAATTCTTACCAGGAAGTACCCATCAAAAACCCTGGCAGGAGGAGAGGGAGCCGAGAGAAGGGGATGTACCGCAGGGTGTTCGGCCATGGGGGGTCTCGTGCACGACTGGAGAGGGGGCTGGGGGACGTCGTCAGAGGAGATTAAGCCAAGAGGGGAGGGGGATCTCCCCAAGAGAGGGAGACAAGAGGGGAGGGGGGAATGTCACTGGGAGACGAGAGGGGAGGGGGACGTCATCGTTGGAGAAGGACCCAAGAGGGGAAGGGGAACATCACCGGAGGAGAGGGAGGGGGCCAAGAGGCAGAGGTGGAGGCCGGGAGGTGGAGGTGAAGGCCGAGAGGAGGTCAAGGTCGGGGAGTGGAGGAGTGGGTCAGGAGATGGAGGGAGGGTTCACGTAGGGATGAAATGTCGTGAGGGAGCCCTAAATTGGGTATATTTTTTCCCAACAGTTAATAAAAACCACGAGTAATAGTTTTCTTTACCAATGGTTTTCTTAAACCATTGGGAGAACCCAAAATATAATAGCCTATGCCAATGATTTACTAGAACTGTTGGTATAGGTTCTTTTTTCCAACGGGTTTTTATAAACCATTAGAAACAAAGTGTTGGTATATTATGGATTTCCACTAGTGTATTCTCCCGGATATTAATAAGGGTGCACACCATGAGAAGGTACCTCAAAGTTTTATGAGTCCTCACCCCTAATGGCCTGTATTATTTGTGTCCCTTAAATAACGTCATCCGACCATAGAACATATATTCAAGAACAGTGTTATGGAACTTCTAGGTTCTCATCATAACATGGATCCACTATGACCCTTTAATTCAACAACTATCCATATGACATTATCATATGCATTGTCACGTAGAAGAATAATCAATATGTGATAAGGTATTTATTAATGAATAAAGTAAAAATTAGTTGGTTCTAGGCCAAAAACTCCAACAGACTCCTACTTGGACTAGAGCCAACTGCTAACAACCTTTAACCCGCTTACTCTCACATAATATTCATGTTTCTGCTGAGACAGGCCTTTATTCGTGGGCTCTGCCACTTTCCCTTCCATGGACACTCTACTCACTGCAACTTCACCCCTTTGATATAAATCCCTCGAGAGGTGATAATTTCAGAGTATGTGCTTTGTCCATTGATGTGACCTTGATTCTTTTTCAAGAGCCACCACTACAGTATTATCACAATACAATGTGATAGGTTTTTTACTGATAGGAACTATATCAATCTCCTAGAAAAAGTTACGAATCTATACTGCTTCCTTGGCTACATCAGAATCCTTTATATATTCAAAATCCACTGTAGAATCGGGGGAAAATGGTTTATTTGAACTATTCCAGCTCATAGCTCCTCCATTTAGACAAAAAATATCTAGATTGCAAATTTAGATAATTATGATCTATTTGAAAACCAGCTTCAGCATACCCTCCGATGACAGGCTCCTCGGCTCATCCATACACAAGGAACATATCCTTAGTTATTCTAAGATACTTAAGGATAGTCTTAACAGGAGTCCAATGATGTTATCCTAGATCTATTTGATATCTGCCTACCATGATCAGTGCATAGGAAACATCAATCCTGGTACATAACATGGAATACATGAGGGATCTTATAGCCATAGTGTATGGGATCTTACTCATTCTCTCTTTCTCCTATTGTGTCTGAGGATACATCTTCTTAGAAATATGTAAGCCTTGTGACACTAGAACCAATCCCCTATTGGATTGTTCCATACTAAATCTCTTTAGTATCTGATCAATGTATGTATCCTGACATAGTCCAAGTAGCCTTTTGAATCTATCACAAATGATCTTGATCCCTAAAATGTAGGCTACTTCGCCTAAGTCCTTCATGGATAACCACTTGTTCAACTAGTCCTTAACTGACTGTAATACTGGAATATTGTTTCCAATAAGCAATATTTCATCAACATATACTACTAGGATAACGACCACTTACCCATTAGGCCACTTATAAACACATGGATAACATTCATTCTTAATGAAACTAAATTCCTTTATGGATTCATAAAATTGAATGTTCCACAACCTGGATGCGTGTTTTAATCTATAAATGGATTTCTGAAACTTGAAAACCCATTTGGCTTCACCTGGTGTCATAAACCCTTCTGGTTGTGTCATATAGACATCTTGATGAAGGTTCTCATTAAGAAATGATATTTTAACATCCATTTTCCAAATCTCGTAGTCATGGTATGAAACTATGGAAAGTATGATTCTTATAGATTTAAACATGGAAACTAGAGAGAAGGTTTCATTATAGTAAATTCCTTAATGTTGTCTAAATCCTTTAGCCACTAGCCTTGATTTATAGGTTCTAACTTGACCTTCCATGTCCAGTTATCTCTTGAATACCCATTTGTATCCAATATGCTTTACATCAACTGGCTCATCGACTAGAACCCAGACTTGGTTTTGATACATGGAATCCATCTCATAATTTATAGCTTCTAGCCATCTTGCAGCTTCTGAGCTTTCTACTGATTCCATGTAGGAGATAGGTTCATCATTTTCCAATAATAATTATTCACCATCCTAGGTGACTAGGAAACCAAATCTCTATGGTTCTCTTACCTCTCTTGAGTTCCTATACAATACTTGTGTTTCTAGAACCTCTTCCATGGGGACCTGTGGAACTTTTCCCCGTACCAACTCCTATGTATCTTGAGCATCAACTTCATCGAAGTCAATATTTCTCCCACTATCCTTTTTGAGGATGTGCTCCCTCTCAAGAAATACGACTTGTCTGGCAACAATCACTTTCTTGTCTGAAGGGTTATATAGGTAATATCATTTCATTTCCTTGGGATATCCTATAAAGATACACTTCATGCCCCGTGGTGCTAGTTTTTTTCCTGATAAGGCCTCAAAAAATTCCTTATATCCCCATACACATGTGTGTGAAAAAATGGGTTTCTTTCCATTCCATAACTTGGAGGGAATTCCATTTCCCACCTTATTTGGTACTCGATTTAATGTGTATGCTGTATTTTGTAATGAATATCCCCAAAAGGATAATGGAAGATCTGCATGACTCATCATCAACCTCACCATGTCCAAAAAGGTGCGGTTTCTCCTTTCACTAACACCATTCCACTATGGTGTATAAGGAGGAGTGAGTGAGATATAATACTAGACTCCTGTAGAAGATCGATAACCTCTTGGTTAAGATATTCTCCACCTTGATCCGATGGAATTTTCTTTATCTTCTTACCAAGATGATTATCTACTTCATTCTTGAATTCCTTAAATTTCTCTAAGGATTCTGACTTATACCTCATTAAGTAGACATATCCATTTCTACTCAAATCATCAGTAAAAGTAATTAAGTAAGAATATCCACCTCTAGCTTCTACTAAAAATGATCCACACACATCCGTGTGCACTAATCCTAGAAGCTCTGTGGCCCTTTCACACTGTCCACCAAAAGGCAGCTTGGTCATTTTACCTTGTAAACAAGCGTGACACCTATCAAGTGGTTCTAGCTCAGTAGAGTCTAAATAGAAATCTTGGTAGAGATTTTTCAAGCACTTATCGTTTACATGACCGAGACAGTAATGCCACAACTGGGTGATGTATGAGTCATGTGATTTTTTTTATTGATTTCCAACAGTCGGTATTTGTAATTTAATACATAAAAACCATTATTTAAGTGTTCCATACCATAACATATGTAGTTATTATAAAAGAAGAAACCCATATCTCCAAGCTTGAAAATAAATCTATCCATATCCAAACATGATACTGAAATTATGTTTTGGGTAAAACTAGGCCCATAATAATAGTTATGTAAAACTAAAATCATCCTAGTTAGAAATGACAGGTGGTACTTGCCAATGGACAACAAATCTAGACACATGCCATTGGCATCTTGAACATCCACCTCTCCTCTGGAAATATTTCTAAATCTACTTGGTTCCTGCATTTGAATACAGACGCGAGCCTCAAAAGCTGTATCTAATACCCAATGTGTAGAAATGGAAATATTACACTCGATAACGAATGCACCTTTAGCGTCCCCATGCTTCTGGGTGAAATTACTCTTCCAGTGGCCTGGCTTGCCACATGAAAAACACACTGCCTCCCATTCCTTTCCCTACCTCTAGATCTTCCCCTTCTTAGAGGGATGGTGCTTGGGGGCTTCAGACCGTTTATAATTCCATGACCCCTTTTCCATGTCCTTCCTTTTCTTATTGACTATAAGGACAATGGGTTTGTCATGACCCATGTCCTTATCTACCTGGAAAATTAAGGTCAGAAGTTTCAATAGTCTATTCTCATTGTTGCTCATGTTATAGTTGACAATAAAGCTAGAGAAGGTATTGGGCAGTGGTGATAGGATGAGATCTATATGCAACTCATCCAGGAACATAATTTTAACGCCCCAACCCCGGTTACCTAGAGTCGGTGCATTATTACATAACATTGGCATGATCTCAAGTAAATCATGTCTCGAAAGACCGATCAATTTAGTATTATTGGAAACAAGATTCATACATAAGTTCAACTTTACAACTTGAAAAGAAATACAACACGAATTTATTCCATTGGAAACATCCAAGACTCCTAGATAATGCCTAAAAGTCACTCATAAATAAATTCTTCATATACTGGGAAAATGAAACATACCAAAGGGGTGAGCACAAACACTCAATAAGGGTAAGAAATACAGTGGAAGATAACATAAATATTAAGAATGATGAATAATTGAAACCTCATGCCTTTACCAATAATAAACATGAATAATTTTATGGAAGGAATATGAGGTGAGTAAATAATGCCACAATAAAACATAATCTTAGGTATTCTACTAGTCAAATGACCACATGGACCATCAATATTATTTTCATAATGATGGAATTTATAATGCCGGACATTCTGAAACATTTTTTCAAGGCCTAAACCATGACGTCTAAAAATTATTAAGGCCTCGGCCAAAAACATATATCAAAATGAGAAAGGCCTCATCCAATTCAACGTCTAGTTTTCTCATGATTCCTACCAATTCATCTCGGAGCTATAGTGGGCTCCACCCTTCACTTAATAAGTCCAATACATTCATCATATGAAAAGGTTTAAACATATCATACACATTAGTATTAAAACTAGCATACGAAATGTCAATACTTTAACCATAAACCATGAATGGTATAAAAATATCACATCCACAGTCAAACATATCATAAAACCTTCAATACAATATGGAAGTTTTGTATCATAATAAATCAACTTAAAATAAACTTAAAATCCATCAAAGGATGTTGACATAGATGAAATCAAAACCCCTTTTAGAGAAACATCTCTTTCTATTTTGAAATCATAATTATAAAGAAAAAATTTATTTTGAAAATATTCTTATAAGCTTGTAAGGGAAGCTTTGATGATGTTATAACGGCAGAAAATAGCCGCACCCGCCGTATAAGTTAAAAAAACATTCTTACCTTAAATTTGTCGAAAAGGTCAAAAAGTACCTTGTTTGGAAAATAATGGAAAGATTCATTTCAAAACACATAAGGGTATAAATGACTTTAACCCATTGTCTATTAAATAGTAAAAATGTTGTGAAATACATTTTTAAGAAACATGGATGTGGATGATAAAGGGGTCCCAGTAGATACTTATCTAAAAACAACCTCAGATAATAAAGAGATTGTGAAATTAACCCTTACCTTGTACTTTTACTTGGTTGAGGGTAGTTTAACCTCCTTTATAATGGTGAAATAATTATTATTAAATTATAAAATAATCATATACATTAATATGATATCATATATGATCTTTTAACATTGTTTTGTTGATAATACCTTAGTAATATCGTCGTTTTGGGTGTTAACAGATCCATTTTCCTTTATATTCTTTATTATGTGATTCATATTTGTTATGGATGGGATGTATCTTATTTTTATCCAGAATTATATCAAGTATTTAAACATTATTTTTAATCATCCAATGAAAATTAGTCTTGAATGGATATGATGAGGAATGAATCTCATCGCGTTCATGGAGACGGTAATCCGTATGTATGCATGAGCAAAAATATCATTATTTTGATATTAAAATAATATATAATTGGATGGTATATCATATATACAGAATAATTATCATGTTATATTTATTATTTTCATCAATTACACATCATTATTATACCCATCCAAATAATGATGTATTGAATAACAATTACACCATGATGTGGAGACGGTAATCCGTACGTACGCACGTATGGTGACATGTCATTCAAAGGATGGATAGAATAATGAATATGGATATACCATATTTATAATAACATAAAACTATATAGAAGATACAGGATTTATTATTTTAGAATTGAAATAACAAAGAATTAAGAAGTGGAAGAAGTAAATAACTTGAAAGAGGGTGGTGAAATTATTACGTCTTTTTTGGGTTCTTCCTTTTGATTTGATAAAAAGGGCTCCTTATGTTGGAGTTATGACTAAAGGAAGACCTCTAGGATGAAGGGAGGATAGTTTAGAGGGTATTTGGGTAGAGTTTGGCCGATCCAAATGGCTTTGAAGGTGTGAGTTAGAGAGAAGGGTGAGTGCCCTTTTATAAGAGGGGTGAGGGGCACCTTAGGAAAAGCTAGAAATATTATTTTATAATAAAATCATTTTAGGTTTCTAATGGATCAAAAATGAATTATTTAAAGAATACGGTGGGTATGGGTCTAAAACCACTCAACCAATAGGTTTTATACTGGTTTGGGTCACTATATTAACTTTATATTTTATATTTATCTCTTAGATAAATAGTTTGACATTTACCATGTCTCTTTTTATTTTTATATTATATGTTTAATAAACTTACTATATACTTCAAGAGAACCCCAATTGGTTAATTAATGATAAACCTATAATTATATTATTCCTTTGTCTGAGAATTATATTTTTAGGAATAGAATATCAATTAATAATATAATATTTTTTTTAAAAACTCTTTTATGTCATTTTTGACACTATTTGGTATTTTTTTTTAATTAATAATAGCATTATTACTTCGAAAAAAATTCATCTAACCAACCCTAATATGTCATATTAACCTAGAAAATTAGTGGAATTCATAAAAAGTCTCAAATTACATTTATTTGGATATTTATAATATCAATTATTTTAATATTTCATTAATTCGGTAATTACTACATCACCATTGTGTCATAAATAAATTAAATTATTTAATGTCTAAAAATTATAAATAAAATACCATTATGTGGTAAATATTTTTATCTTTCTAATGAATATTTTTAATAGAATTTATATGATGTATAACCCTATATTAAAAATGTTTTAGTTATTAAACTTTGATTTTAACTCTTTTAACTCTACTTTGAATTAAATAATAATAAACATCCTAATCTAATCCAAGTGGACCAAAGAGGTTCATATTTTATTCCTAAGGTTGTTTTTGGTCGAATTATACTTATCCAATAGAATTAGGACATGTTTTAGGGTAATAATAATATCATTTTACCCTTAATTACCCTAATTTCTTTTAACCGTGGTAAATAAAAGTAAAAAGTTACTATTCACCAAAAAATATTTTTATCTTATTGAACCAAATTTTACTCCTTGATTTTATCCGTGTCTCTTGGATTTTTGAAATTCCACTCACATAAGCGGTAAAATTAAGTTTTATGTGAATTTGAAAATTCTCCTAGGAGCTGGGTAAAAGACGGTGAAAAGTTCAATAAATTTTTTATATATCTAAAATTATTATAAAATGACTCCAATGAATTAAATTGAAATTATATAGGAATTATGTATCAATTTTTACCTAAAATAAATTTAAATAAAATAAATAATTATTTAAATAAAAATTCGGTTTTAAACTATAACTCGGTGTTTTTCACTATTCATCAAAAATTGAAATTTTTCAGAAAAATACCGAAAATTCACCATAAGCTAATTTTGATATTCCGAATCAAAAAATGAAGTCCATTTTGAAAGATAAAATTTATAAAATTTAAAAAAGTGGGTATTACTATTCATAACGGTTAGGTTGATTCGTTGTGGTGTGTGTTTGAACTCGAAGTTGCGTACAACACACGCTACTGCTTTATTCAAAGGGAAACATACCGTGGAAGCTTGGGGTGTTACATTCTACCCTCCTTCAAATAATTTCTTCCTCAAAATTTTTAGAATACTACCGCATGAAAAGACTCAGGTGGTTCTTCATCATAAGTTCCTCAGGTTCCCATGTTGCCTCTTCCATCTCATGGTTTCTCTAGAGAACTTTTACCAGATGAGTCGTCCAGTTTCTCAACACTTGTTGTTTGGTATCAAGAATCCTAACATGCTTTTTTGCAATAAGACAGATCAGGTTCCAGTTCTAATTCCTCATAGGTGAGTACATTCATTGGGTCAAGCATGTATTTTCTAAATAGTGATACGTGGAACACATCGTGAACTTTGGAGAGATTTGGCGGCATTTCCAAATGATAATCTACAACCCCAATTCATTCTAGAATTTCAAAAGGTCCGGTGTACCTAGGACTAAATTTTCCCTTCTTACAGAAACATATAACACCATTCCATGGAGATACATTCAAGAAAACATGATCTCCTACCTGAAATTCCAAATCCTTCCTTAGGTTATCAGCATAGGTCTTTTTCCTACTTTGAGCTACTTTGATGTGGTTTTGGATTACCTTCACCTTTTCCATCATTTCCTCCACCAGTTCTGGGCCTACGAGTTTTCTTCCACCAACATCATCCAAACAGGTTGGTGTCTAACATCTATTTCCATATAACGCTTCATATGGTGCCATCTAAATACTTGAATGGAAGCTATTGTTATAGGAAAATTCTACCAGAGGTAAATATTGATCCCACATACCCTGAAAGTTAGGTGAGAAAGATCTTAACATGTCTTCTAAGGTTTGAGTAGTCCGTTCTGATTGTCTATCAGTTTGGTGGTGTTAGGCAGTGCTCAAACAAAGCTCAGTATCCAGGTCTTTCTGAAGACTTTTCCAGAATCTTGAGGTAAAATGTGGATCAAGATCAGAAACAATCGATAGGGGTACTCCATGAAGTCTCAAAACTTCATTAATATATAGTCTTGCTAGACGTTCAAGTGGTAAATCTTCCCTTATAACAAGAAGATGTACTAACTTGGTAAGACGATCAACAATGACCCATATCTCATCATTCCTTCTAGGAGTTTTTGGTAGTCCCGTGACAAAGTCCATCGTAATATTATCCCATTTACACTATAGTATGGGAAGAGGTTGCATGACTCCTCCAGGCTGTTGCCTTCCAACTTTCACTTGTTGACAAACCATACATCTTGACAAAAAATCAGCAATCTCCCACTTAATGTTGTCCCACCAAAAACGTTCCTTTAAATATCTATCCATTTTGGTACCCCCAGGGTGTATAGAGAAATTGGAACTATGAGTATCATCCAACAATTACCTTTTTAGATCAGGTATATCGGGAACACAAAGTCTCTTCCCAAACTTCAAAATTCCATCTTCATACACAACGTCACTCAATCTCCCTTCATTCACATCTTTAATCTTGTTTTTAAACTCTTTATCACCGGTCTAAGAACTCATTATCCTTTCTAGTAAAGATGGTTTGGCAACCATTTGAAAAAGAATCGATGTTTCACCTTCTAGGGTTATTCCTATATCTATCTTTACTAGATCCATATATATAGGATCCATTTCAACTCTCATCCTATTCAAAACTCCATGATCATTTCTACTCAAAGAATCTGCCACCTTATTTTCCTTCCCCGGGTGGTAGTGTATAATGAAATCATAATCCTTGAGTAGTTCAAGCCATCACCTTTGCCTCATATTGAGTTATTTCTATGAGAAAATATACATCAAACTCTAGTGATTAGTATATATCTCACATTTTTTACCATAGAGATAGTGTCTCCATATCTTCAAAGAAAATATTACAACTGCTAACTCAAGATCTTGAGTAGGATACTTTTTCTCATGAATTTTCAGTTGTCGTAATGCATATGAAATAACTCTATCATTCTACATAAGGACACAACCAAGTCCTTTCTTCGATGCATCACTATAAATGAAAAACCCATCATTCCTCAATGGTAGAGTCAAAATAGTAGCATTGACTAATATTCTTTTCAGTTCTTCAAAACATTATTCACACTCTTTTTTCCAAACAAATTTAACCCCTTTTTGTGTGAGCTTTGTTAATTGGTTAGCCAACCGGGAAAAATTCTAGACAAAACGTCGATACTAACATGCTAAACCAATAAAACCGCATACCTCAGTTATACCCATCGGTGCTGGCCATTCTTGTATTTACTTGGTCTTAGAAGGATCGATAGAGATTCCATCCTTGGAGACAATATGGCCAAGAAAAGAAATCTTCTAAATCTAGAATTCACACTTTCTAAACTTCCCATATAATTCATGTATTCTAAGAGTCTTCAGGATAATGCGAAAGTGATTTTCATGATCTTTATAGATTTTGGAGTATACCAAGATATCATCAATAAATACCACCAAAAAATCATCGAGATATTCCTTGAAAACTCTATTCATTAGATCCATGAATATAGAGGGTTCATTAGTCAATCCAAAAGGCATTACTGTAAACTCGTAATGCCCGTACCTGGTTTAAAATGCTACCTTCGGAATTTCATCCTTCTTTACACACAACTGATGATATATAGATCGAAGGTTAATATTTGAAATTTTTTGATCTCCATGAAGTTAGTCGAATAAATCATTAATGTGAGGTAGGGGATACTTGTTATTTATTGTTATAGCATTTATTTCCCTGTATTCAATACATAACCTCATTGATCCATCTTTATTATTAACAAAAAGGACAGGGGCTCCCCATGGAGAAACACTAGGGTGAATAAATCCCTTATTACTCAATTCCTCTAGTTTTTTCTTTAGTTCCACTAATTCTACAATGGCCATTCTATAAGGGGTCTTCGATATGGGCCATGATCCATGACTTAAATCAATGGAAAACTCAATTTCTCATTCTGGAGGTTGTCCAGGTAAATCTTCTGAAAACACATCAACATATTCTCTCACAATAGGTACATCCTCTATTTGAACATTCCTTTACTCACCCACAATCATTTCATTCTATTCCTCCCAAATAATTAAATTTATTTGAGCTACTAGGGGTGGATCTAGATAAGAATTAGGTGGTGACGATTCTTCTCTAAAGATAAGGTGTTTTTTATCATCATCATAAAAAATAGTAACCTCTTTCTTCTTATAATAAATTTTCACATCATGTTTAGAAATCCAATCCATACTGAGGATTATAACAAATTCAATCATGGGTATGATGATGATATCAACAGATAAAGAGCATTTATGTTCTCCAATGGGGACCGATTCACAAAACATTGTGGCAATGATACTTCCATTAGGAGTTTTGACTAACAACTCCCTTGTTAAATAAAATTGGAAATATCTAATTTTCTTAGAAAACTGGGAAGATATGAAATAATGAGATGATCCAGAATCAAATAATTCATTTTCTAAACTTGAGGAAACCATTAAATTACCCACCACTATGTCTTTCTGAGCTTCAACTTCAGCAGTAGTGATCACATAAGCTTGGACTTGATCCCTTGGTCTTTTTTGAGGTAAGTTTCCCTGAAGCTTAGGAAATTCACTTGCATAATGTCCCATCTTTCTGCAGTTATAACATTGAACATTGGTAGCGTCTTTCTTTCCCTCACAATCACCAATAATATGACCTTTCTATCCACATTTGTAGCATACTTCTTTTCCTTTTAGACTGGCACCAGGGTGCTTCCTTCCGCAATTATCGCAGGGTGGAAATTAAATTCTTCCCTTCTTCCATATTTCCTTATTTACTTTCCCATAGTGTTCAATAGATCTCTTCTTCTCTTGATTTTATTTAAATTCATAAGACTTAGAGAATTAATTTTATGTCTTGATAGCACATGAGAAAATATTTTCGTATGATGAGAAGGATTGTGATACTAATGATTGATGGAGAAATGGTTTTAACCCATCAAAGAAACGATAAATATTACTTCTTGGGTTATGTATATAATCTTTAGCATGCCTCTCTAACCTTGTAAAGTTATCCTCATACTTTGCGACATTCTCATCCTCCTTTTGACTTAGAATTAGAAATTTTCTTTCCATATCCGCTCGATGGTCATGAGGAAAATATTTTTTAAGAAAATTTCTTTAAACTCCCTCCATTCTATATTTGATACTTCATCATCTTCCTTTGTGTTTTGAATCAATGACCACCACTGATTAACATCTCTAGTGAGGCTGTAAACTGCCATGAAAACTTTTTCCCTTTCATTACTCCTCAAGGTGTGGAATATTTTCTCTAAGGAATTTATCCATTGCTCAGATACTAATGTATTTGTACTCCCATTGAACGTTGGTGGTTGTTGCCTCATGAAGAGGTCTAACATTGATCCTCCATGTTGTGGATATGGGTGCTCCATATGGATAAGGTTATTATTCATAACCTGAGTGAGTTTTCCTAGTATGGTGATAAGCTGATCAACACCAGTTGTATCCCCAGCTCCACTATAATTATCTTGAATAGGAGGGAAATCCCAACATTGAGTGCGTGCATTGATATAGTTTCCATTACTTCCACTAGGTGCCATTTCTAAACAATGGCATAAACTAGATTAGTTTATGAATCCAAATACATAATTCCAGACCTGTAAAATACTAAACATAAATTGAACAGTTTATGGATATAATCCATAATTATAAAAATGTTTTCTTTTAAGAAGTATATAATCATAAACCCTTCATAATGGTTTCTAAAAAAATGAGAATTATCCTAAGCATATCCCCTGGGAGTGTCGTAACCAAGAGTGAAGCAATGCCCGTTGTCAAGGACCAGTTCCCGTTCGAGTCTAGCTCAAAGTGGTGTTTTCGGGTTTTACACCTAAGTACATCTGTGCTAGAGCTGCCTCTACCTGCTCATATCCAGACGGGGATGTATTTCTTGGAAAACTCACAAAATATCTACAATACCCAAATTCTAGGAAGTTCTTCTATACTAATCTTCAAAGTTTATCTCAGGGATATGTGCTCTAATCAGAGTTTATCTAAATATAGCTTCCAAGGTTTGTACTAAACTTCCTCTGATACTAACTGTAACACCCCGACCCCAGTTAGCCAGAGTAGGTGCATTATTGCATAACATTATCATGATCACAAGGAAATCATGTCTTGAAAGACTGATCATTTTAATATTATTGGAAACATGATTAATATATAAGTTCAACTTTAGAACTTGAGAAGAAATACAACCTAAATTTATTCCATTGGAAACATCCAAGACTCCTAGATAATGCCTACAAGTCACTCATAACTAACTTATTCATATCCTAGGAAAATGAAACATATGAAAGGTGTGAGCTCAAATGCTCAGTAAGGGTAAGCAATACAACGGAAGACAACATAAATATTAAGCATGATGAATAATTGAAACCTCATGACTTTACCAATAATAAACATGAATATTTTTATGATAGGAATATAAGTTGAGTAAATAATGCTACAATAAAACATAATCATGGGTATTCTACTAGTCAAATCACCACATGAACCATCAATATTATTTTCATAATTAGGGAATGTATAATGCCAGAAATTCTAATTTTTTTTTTCAAGGCCTCAACCAAGACGTCTAAAAATGATTAAGGCCTCGACCAAAAACATATATAAAAATGGGAAAGGCCTCGGCCAATTCCATGTTTAGTTGTCTCATGAGACCTACTGATGCATCGAGGAGCTATAGTGGGCTCCACCCGTCAATTAATAAGTCCAATACATTCCTCATATAAAAAGGTTTAAACATATCATACAAATTCGTATTAAAACTAGCATAAGAAATGTCAATACTTTAACCATAAACCATGAATGGTATAAAAATAGAACATCCACAGTCAAACATATCACAAAACCTTCAATATAATATGGAAGTTTTGTATCATAATAAATCAACTTCAAATAAAATTAAATTCCATCAAAGGATGTTGACATATATGGAATCAAAACCCTTTTTAGAGAAATATCTCCTTCTGTTTTGAAATCATAATTATAAAGAAAAAATTTATTTTGAAAATATTCTTATAAGATTGTAAGGGAAGATTTGATGATGTTATAACGATGGAAAATATCCCCACCCACCGTATAAGTTAAAAAAACATTCTTACCTTAAATTTGTCAAAAAGGTCAAAAAGTACCTTGTTTGGAAAACGATAGAAAGATTCCTTTAAAAACACATAAGGGTATAAATTACTTTAACCCATTGTCTTGTAAATAGTAAAAATGTTATGAAATACATTTTTAAGAGTCATGGATGTGGATGATAAAGGGGTCCCAGTAGATACTTACATAAAAACAACCACGGATAATAAAGAGATTGTGAAATTAACCATTACCTTGCACTTTTCCTTGGTTGAGGGTAGTTTAACCTCATGTATAATGGTTAAATAATTGTTATTAAATTATACAAGAATCATATACATTAATATTATAGCATATATGATCGTTTAACATTTTTTTGTTGATAATACCTTAGTATTATCGTCATTTCGGTTGTTAACGGATTCATTTTCCTTTATATTATTTGTTATGTGAGTCATATTTGTTATGGATGGTATGTATCTTATTCTTATCCAGAATGATATCAAGTCTTTAAACATTATTTTTAATCATCTAATGAAAATTAGTCTTGAATGGATATGATGGGGAATGAATCTCATCGCGTTCGTGGAGACGGTAGTCCGTACGTACTCACGAGTGAAAATATCATTATTTTGATATTAAAAATAATATATAATTGGATGGTATATCATATATACAGAATAATTATCGTGTTATATTTATTATTTACATCAATTACACATCATTATTATACCCATCCAAATAATGATGTATTGAATAACAATTACACCATGACGTGGAGACGGTAATCCGTACGTACACACGTATGCTGACATATCATTCAAAGGATGGATAGAATAATTAATATGGTTGTACTATATTTATAATAAAATCACAGTATATAGAAAATATAGGATTTATTATTTTATAATTTAAATAACAAAGAAAGAATAAGTGGATGAAGAAAAGAACTTGAAAGAGGGTGGTGAAATTATTACCTCTTATTAGGGTTCTTCCTTTTGATTTGATCAAAAGGGATCCTTAGGTTGGCTTTATGACTAAATTAAGGCCTCTAGAATTAAGGGAGGATAGTTTATAGGGTATTTGGGAAGAGTTTGGCCGAGTCAAATGGCTTTGAGGGTGTGAATTAGAGAGAAGGGGGAGTTCCCTTTTATAAGAGGGGTGAGGGGCACCTTAGGAAAAGCTAGAAATATTATTTTATAATAAAATAATTTTCGGTTTCTAATGGCTCAAAAAATGGATTATTTAAATACTAAGGTAGGGATGGGTCGAAAACCACTCAACCAATAGGTTTTAAACAGGTTTGGGTCACTATATTAACTTTATTCTTTTAGATTTATCTCTTAGTTAAATAGCTTGATATTTACCGTGTCTCTTTTTATTTTTATATTATATGGTTAATAAACATACTATATACTTCCAAGATAACTCCAATTGGTTCATTAATTATAAACCTATCATTATATAAGTCCTCTGGATTGACATTATATTTTTAGGAAAATAATATCAATTAATAATATAATATTTGTTTTAAAAACTCTTTTATGTCAATTTTGACACTATTTGGTATTTTGTTTTTTCTAAATTTATAACCGAATTATTAATTCAAAAAATTTATCTAACCATCACTAATATGTCATATTAACCTTTAAAATTAGTTTAATTCATAAAAAGTCTCAAATTACATTTATTTGAATATTTATAATATCAATTATTTTAATATTTCATTAATTAGGTAATTACTGCATCACCATTGTATTATAAATAAATTAAATTATGTAATGTATAAAAATTATAAATAAAATACCATTATCTATGAAATATTTTTATCTTTCTAATGAATTTTTATAATCTAATTTATTTTATGTATAACCCTATATTAAAAATGTTTTAGTTATTAAACTTTGATTTTAACTCTTTTAACTCTTCTTTGAATTAAATAATAATAAATGTCCTAATCTAATACAATTGAACCAAAGAGGTTCATATTTTATTCCTAAGGTTATTTTGGTCAAATTATACTTATCCAATAGAATTAGGACATTTTTTAGGGTAATAATAACATCATTTTTACCCTTAGTTACCATATTTTCTTTTAACCGTGGTAAATAAAAGTAAAAAGTTACTATTCACCAAAAATTATTTTTATCTTATTGAACAAAACATTACTCTTTGATGTTAACCATGTCTCTTTTATTTTTGAAATTCCACTCACAGAAGAGGTAAAATTAAGTTTTATGTGAATTTGGAAATTCTCCAGGAGCTGGGTAAAAGACGGTGAAAAGTTCAATAAAATTTTTAAATATCTAAAATTATTATAAACTGACTCCAATGAATTACATTGAAATTATATAGGTATTATGTATCTATTTTTACCTAAAATAAATTTAAATAAAATAAATAATTATTTAAATAAAAATTCAGTTTTAAACAATAACTTAGTGTTTTTCACTATTCATCAAAAAATTGAAAGTTTTCAAAAAAAATACCAAAAATGCACCCTAAGATAATTTAGATATTATGAATCCAAAAATGAAGTCCATTTTGAATGATAAAAGTGATAAAATTTCAAAAAAGTGGGTATTACTATTAATAACGACTATTTTGATTGGTTATGGTGTGTGTTAGAACTCGAAGTTGCATACAACACACGCTACTGTATTATTCAAAGGGAAACGTACCATGGAAGTTTGGGGTGTTACAATAATCCCTAAGATGTACAGGAGTTCAATGTAGCTAATAACCTTGAATATATGAGGCAAAACTGGTGTAGAATCTCCAAGCTTAGTTGTAAACAAAGCATTGGAGATCACATATCTCTCATGTCTCGCCTTCTCTTGGTTGGGATCCTTAACGTGAGACATCATGCTATACGCGTCCATGTTTTCATGTTACTTCAAGAGCTCATTAGACATGGGCAGTAGCTTGAAACATTATAAATTTGTGGCATCATCCATATATTTCATATAGAGAGATAGTTACTCATCATTGACATCTATCCCAGGTGCAACTGGAATAGGCTCTTCCAGTACATAAAATTTCCTCTCATGGTGAAGGTTGAATATTAAACACCTCTGCCACTCTTGGAAATTGGTGCCGATAAGAAGGTCTTCCTTCCTGAGTCTAGTTCACAATGATATGTTCGAAGTAATTTTTCTTTACATTTCTACAAATTAAGATAATCAAAGGTTTAATACTTTGTTATGATAAAACTATGACAAATAAATAAACTAATACTTATTAGTCTCCCACTATTTTATCGAAATCCAATAGCCCTTACCATTGACTTTGTAATATTCTATTTCCTAAATATTCTAGTGGAAAAGATCTGTATTTTCCTTCATATTACCCCAACTAGGTTTGGTCAAGAAACTTGAAGGGTTTTAGGTAAGCATTCCAAATGCCAACTGCATTAACTCGCAACCCCTTAATCCGTTGAGTGGACTGCCAAATCCTGAAATCCTTTTTATTTTGGATTTCCTCAACCTCTTCCTCTTGGTTACACCAAGTCCTACTATGGAAGTCAACCCTTGATGAAAACCAAGTCAAGCCAACCCAAAACCTTGAATTCAAATTCCCTGATAATTGAAATCACCACAACTGGGGTTGGTCAAGCACTTTGAACTATGGTTCGATTCTAACCAAGATTATGGAAGGCTATATCGACTTAATATTTATTTGAGGGATTTTATCCTTATATGTAAATTTACATTTTATTATCTTTGATTACATGCTTGTTAATATTAAGTGGGATATACCTAAGTGATTAACCATATCTAAGATAATATTTTATGCATAAGTCGGTCTTATTTTAGTTTCATCTTGCATGCTTGTTTAATTCATTAATTGTGTGATCGTGAAAACACACCCATAATGAATAAACCATGCAACTGATAGAAATAAAATAAATGGTATGATCCTAAGATTGTTCTATTGGTTATTTAATCTAGCTGTTGATAAACTAACCCAAGACCTAGGGAATAAATACCTTGAACCTTTTGGGTTCATGTTTATAACTTTCCACTAGTCCACCTTTGTATCTCCTTGGATTAGTTTCACCTTGGATCCTAACTTGAGCAGCCTTCACTAGATTGGGAGCTCCATCCATTAGATATGATTTTATCTCACACACAGGTGAGGGGTAAAATGGGGTTTTACATAAAAGAAACCTTGGTCACGCGGGACCTACATATTAATGAGGAGAAGGTTCATAGGCCAAAGAATTTAATTTAAATAAATAAATTAAAAGAAACCATTCACATACAAAGGTCTCGGTCTAGCTCATGATAATCCATGTATGCAATAATTTTTACACATAAATAAAACTAGAATTCAATTATTTAATCGTTCTTGTTTAAGATAAATCATGCTTGAATAAATTAATTATCTTTAATTAATCAATCCTTTTATCTTTAACCCTTTTTCTGAATTTCCTTGAGTTTATCAGCCATCATAATTTTAAATAAATAAATTCATTTAAAATTATCATTGTACGTAACTTGTACCTTGGAGGTGACCTGGTGAATTCCCGTTCATAACTACCCAATGAGTAGAAATGAACATTACACAAATGTTAAATTAAAAACATATATATAAAACACCTATCACGTGTTGTGCCTCATCTTTACACCTACACTATGGTACACATCTCGATGGTTTGTATAATATAATAATAAATTTTAATAAATCTACGTAATTTGGATGAGTACACGACCTGTACTTTTGTTCACTATCAATCTAAAGTACATTCTTAGGGACATGACATGTAAATGTACTTTAGAATTATTCGGAGTACATGGCGTATTATGTGGGACACACACCATATAGTATCCGCATTACTTGGTTTCCAACCGGGTGAGCCATGTATAAGGTACATGGTCCAACCCTAACCCGAAGGGACTACATGTCGTGTTCAATGAGACACACATAATGTAATCTAGAAATCATGGCCACCTATTCCTGGTCAACACACAGAGTCATTTAAGACTTAGAAATACTCCAACACACAACCTGATTTGGATGACCGGTCTGATGCATTGAATCTTGACTACATAGCATGTACAACCGAATACATGCCATGTATTCTGGTACTGTATGACCAGGAATATTTGACACCTCTAGATGAGATCCTGTATTTTATTTTCATAAAAAATTAAAAGAAAAACTCATTTCTGTAAGGTGAATGAGAAACGAGAGAGGAGGAACAAATATCGAGATTTATATTTAAATAATTATTAACATGAATTGAAAGAAATAAATTATTAAATGCATAAATCTATGACAAAAAACTAAATAATTATAATCAACGATATGACCTCTCTGATACCATTTTTAGGTTTTGGGAACAACAGAAGCGCGTTGGTGGGTATACCCAACTTTAATTTTAGCGTTAACAACGATCAATCTGAGATCCGTCATGATAATTATACGCCAGATATTCAGAATATAATGAAGAAATAAAAAGAAAGAGGGGAGTCCTGAAACCATAGATAGGATCATTATATGTCGGTTATAATTAATTTAATTAATTGATAAGAATTACCTTGATGAAATTATTTCTTTGTTGATGTTTCCAGTCATGATCTAATGTGATCCATCATTGCATCATAGAATCCAAGTGTAGGATTACTCTAGCGGTGATCCACACATGCTCCACATATCTCTGGACGTCACTGAAGGGATCTATGGGTGCTAGCGTAGAGGAGCCTTTTCTTACAATGTCTGCTTTCGATCACCTTGATCCAGTGGAGGATGATCTCTCTATCATAGATTGAGACAATTCTTGGAAGAAAATAATTATCTCTTGGATTGAGAGCTTTCTGTAGATCCGTTGTGCACACCAAAAAAAATGTCAAGGATAATGAGAATTATATAATTGGGATTTTAATTTTATAGAACAATAAAATGAATTAGTCACCCAAAAACATTTATTCATTTCATTTAATTCTTAGTAATACCCCATTTCTAATAATAATAGTTGACTATTATTATTACTTGGCATGCACCCATTGAATTACACCTAATATTATTTAATTAAATAAATAATATTATTTCTCATAAATTCCTAGAAAAAAATACATGGTGTGTATATTAATATACACAGTGTATACTTTTTTTCCATTCTCTTTATTTCCTTCACCACATTTATTAGACCTTGAATAATGACTATTTTTTTCTCAAATAAATATTACCGCATTTCTTGCTAAAAAATATATTATTTCACCCACAATATATTATCTTGAATAACTAGTGTCAAAATAAATGCGATCAGACATCCTTGAATAATTATTAAACCACTACCGGGAATAATATTTATTCAACTTATTAAATTAATATTTAACTCAGATACTTGGACACACTTAGTGTGTGACCCTCTAGTACTCTTTCTCAGTGGAATTAGGCGGAGCCTATATAAAGTATAAGGTTAAAATCTAGCAACACGCCAAGGCACCAATAGAGAAATAATTTAACACCACAACAACATGTCACCTCCTACGAACATTTACCGTGTAATGTAATACCTTTTTCTCAATATCTTGAATCAAGCGGGTTGTATGCTAGTGCCATCAACTCATGTGCTCGATTATTATTTCTTTGAATTTCTGGAATTGAACTTTCCCATTCCTCACCATGGCCATGGATTTATTTAGGCTATATCAGTTCCATGAAAGGGGCCGAGATATCTACATCCATTATGGAACAGAATGGGCAAATCCTTTCTCATATTATCTGTTAATATAGTATTACTCGTGATGCACCCAACATATCCTACCTTGCTGAGAATAGTGTTTTGTCATATTTTTAGTCTATACATCTAAGTGCATTAGTTTCAATACCCATTAATAATAATCTTAAACTCTAAGGACCAATACACACGTCCATAGATAGGAAAATCCAATGACACTATGAAATGTGGATTTCCTACTGGCGGGTCTCGTTCTCATAATATCCTCCTGTATATTACCAAGGGATCACACCATGAGAAGGTGCCTAAAAGTTTTATGAGTCCTCACCCCTAATGGCATGTATTATTTGTGTCCCTCAAATAACATCATCTAACCATAGAAAATATATTCAAGAATAGTGTTATGGCACTTCTGGGTTCTCATCATAGCAGGGATCCACTATGACCCTTTAATGCAACAAATATCCTTAGGACATTATCACATAAATTTTCATGCATAAGAACAATCAATATGTGATAAGGTATTTATTAATGAATAAAGTACAAAGTATTTGGTTCTTGGACACTAAATCTAACAAAAACCATACCAGGATTTTAAATTCCAGCATCACTTCATACATTTTTTCCTTACATGAATTTATAATATGAATCCTTTACCATAAATTTTAGAATTTAATCCCAATAGATAACTATTTTTCCAAATAAAAAATACACTCCACCAAAATAATGTCCAATGACTAACCAAGACTTCCCCAACCCATTATAGATTTAATAACTCCATTTTATATATTATACATTATATATCAATGTAAACTCAATTTTTTCTAGGGAAAGTGAGAATCCAAAAACATTGTATCTAAATAAATTCCCCACTATTTATGATACATTATACATCATATAAATAACCTCCCACTTGACTTCAAGGAAATTGGGAACCATCCCACCCATATGGGCTCTAAATTGTCATGTCTCACAAAAAATAATATTCATGACCCTATGTTATCATTCTATTATTAAAAACCCATGTACTCCAAAATATAGTTCTATATTACACTTAGCCCATTCCTAGAAAATAAGGGTTTCTCTCCCTTAATCCATCCCTCTATACAAAACCTCACACCTCATAATAAACTCTATCTACTTTGGATTCCATGAATAACGAAGGAAATATACATGGATACCCATACCAATTCAAGAATTTTCAAACCATCTAGGCATACCATGTTATCTATGAATGATACTCTAGAAATCCCATTCATATAACAAGCTATGAAAAAGTCATATAAAAGTTATAAGAACATGTAATAATAGTTTATAGTTTTTAGGTTAACCCACTTTTGTGATGTTGTCACACACATGTTCATATCAAGCAGTATAGTAAAATCAAAGTTATATTCATGTAAAAGACCATCACTATCATGTTTGGTTAATTAAAAAACCTATAATAAGTTAATAATGAATATAATGAATATTTTTTTTTAATTAACCTAACAACTTTTTTTAATATATCCTTTTGGAAACTTATTTTTTAATATTTTCCCATACTTTTGTATTTAAATGTTTTTAACAACAACATTTTAAAAAATCATTTTTTTAAATCATAAGAAATCTTAAACCTTTTAGGATAATGAGTATGAAAATTATGATATATGCCTTGAAACCAATTACCACACAAATCCATGATTAAAACAAAAACTACAAACACAATACATCAAACATGTCATAGATAGAAGTAAAAAAAAATCCCACAAACCTAAAAACTTATTCTATCAGCATAAAATTGTTTTCTAAGAAAAATTACAATATCTTCCAAAAGTTCACATCATACTTGTCTCTATATTCCAAATTTTAAAATATTAATATAACCAACCAAGGAACACTAATATCATTTATAACAACTATGATTCTATCAGATCGAGTAGTGTTAAGCCAGTAGGTGATGAATTACCATAGGAATGCCTCCCTGAATGAAATAAGTTATCGACTAACATTTTGATTCTATGTAAAACCATAGGGATACTACATACTCAATATCAAATTAATAAATAAAAAATAAAAAATATACAAAGTCAACAAAATTGGATCATTATATAACAAATAGTGGAATTTTATAGTGAAAACCCATCCATCAATTAAATATACAATAACATGTTATAACAAAATGAAATGATGATAAAAAATAATACATACAATATGTTGGATATTTTACTAGTTTGATCATATAAAAAAGGAACCAAATGAGATAAAATAAATATATGGGGACCCTCCTCTAAAATTTCCAATGCCACTTAGCACCCATATTCATGGCTTATTATGATAGTATAATCTAATTACCATTACAATATGCATCATATAACATGAATACCATAAATAAGGAATATATTTCCATTTAGGTGAACATATTGGGTTTGAGAATATATTTCAATTCACCAAAAGGGACCTTATAAAATTAAAAAATATATCAAGTATTTGTTTAAATAATTAAATAATACTATAAAAAAATATAAAAAAACAAGCATGCATGATCATTATGTGCTTTCCATGTGACCAGAACACTAGAACTAACCTATTTCAGATAGAACTGTTGAATTTTACCCTTTATACTAGAGAAATACCCTGATACTTTCTTAGAAAATAGTTTTTCTATCCATTAGTGGGAAAAATATCTAGATGGGAGATTATTAAATATTATTAATTAAAATTATATTATTGAGATTGTGATTATGAAAAACCACACATAGGTTAAGATACCTATACGAAAGATCACTACATAACATTATAGATTACTACCCAATTGTTTGGTAAATCTTGAGACTCCACACTTGGGGAAAGGCATCTGAATGTTAAATCCTGACATAAAAATAGAGAAAATGAAACAAAAGAGGGGTAGACCATGGAACACCAAACTTGAGGAAAATTCCTTCAACCAGTCGATCAATACTCATAACCATCACCAGTATACAACCTCTATCATAATAGTTGCATCTCAATATAACCACACTGTATCATATCACTATCAGGATACTAAAAATGATACCAAGGAATAATAATATTCAAAAACGTTTTCTATTAACATCTAATCACATCCAATTCTTTCCATATCTTAACCTCTCTTCTACGGTTTAGTCATATTAAATTTTACCCACATTTTCCATCATAGTCACTTAACAAACACCAAGTCAGTAGTCCCATCACTTCACATAATTTTCTAACTCATCCATCCTAATAAGATGAATTGATTAAATTATACATCTAATATAAATCAAAATATTATATTAGGTATCTATAATAAATTCTCATTATCTATTTCCTATTAAAAAAAATACTCACCATCATCATGGTGATTGCATTCCACAATGCATGTGTTTCATCGAACCAAGATCTATGAACATTTTAGGTCCCATAATGAGTATGGAAATGGAAAATAGAGGTTTTAATTCCTATTCTTAAACAAAAAACATAATTAAATATGTAATTCAAAATTCAATATATATAAATATTTTATATACAGAAGTAATAAACAATTTTACAATGAAAAGTTTTGTTACTATTTAGATCAAACAATACTATATATATTATTCAAACCCTATATCTGAGTATATGGGTATCCATTATATATATCCTTTTATAACTTCTATATAATTTATTGAGAATTTTAAAAGAACAATACCTACCTATAATTTTATTAGATAAGTTCTAACAATCATCCTTTTATAAGAAAGAGGAAAAATTTTGTGCATATTATTTTTATTTAGGTAACCATAACTATAAATAAAACTTTTAGTTATGGAATAACTGGTGTGTGAGTTGGTGATATAAATAAACTAGAATTTTACAAAACAGTAGTCAAATATTGTATTATGATATAATAAGAAAATAATAGCAAATATATTATGATTAAAGGAAATTGTATAATTACATATAATATTCAACCATTTATAGTAGTAGTAGAATGATGACACTATTGAAAACAAAAATTCTATTTCAAATATCCATAATGACATTAGATGGAGTTATTTATCTTTACATCATTTAAAACATCAATATTTTTTATTGGGAATTCATGTATGTTTCAAGTTTTCTTCAGGAACTTATATAGAAAATTCTTCCAACGACACTTTGAAAATCGTTCATCCAATGCTCCTTTATCGAATTAATAATTAATCAATCAACTCCAACCAAATAATTTTCCTTAATATTCTAATGGTATATAAATAAAAATAAAAAGGTTGAATAAAATATGGAAAATACCCATTAATTAATTTTAAATAGATTACTTCAACTAATCAACATAATCTTACACCATTCAATAACACCCCATAAACATCTCATCACAGTCTTTAGTTAGGAATTAATATTACATTTTTCACAAATATAGTCTTATAATATCTTCAATCATTACATTCACCCCTTTACAAAGTCTAACACACTTCCTCCCAATATTACATTTTTCTCAATTCATAATATGTTCCAACTATTAATATTTCATTCTCTTATAAATAGATAATTCATCAACATAGTGGAATTATGTTTTCATAAATGTATCCTTAATTTATTCCTTATATCACATTACTTCCTCAATACTATCTAAACCTCCAACATAAGAACCATTTCATTAGATATAGTCTCATATTAAATATCTATTAAAAAAATTATATTTATAGATAAAAAATTACATCTATTAAAAGATAACATAACCATTAGAAACATGTTAGTCAATAATGTTAGAATAATATGATAATATACCCAACATGATAATAGATAATAAATAACATTTTATATTAAATTAATGAAAAGTAGGGGATTACATTTTCAATTAAATTATAATTCAGTCATAACCTTGTTTGGACCTTTACATTACATTATATCAAGATTGTATACCACATTGTCTCATTACATTACATTATCTTAACATAGTGTGAGCATGGAACTAGACATCAATAGACTTGGTGCAACATTTGACCATATAAACAATAGACTTAGGTTTTGATCCTATTCAAATATGTTTAGAAAATTATCTTGTATTTTTTTAAAAACCATGATTACCTCAATGTTACATATATATCATAGGATATCATCAGAAAAGAGAATTAAATTGAATAAAAAATATATATAAATGTATCAAATTTTTAGCAGTCACTTCGGACAAAATTTGGGATAGCCAAATGTTATATTCAACCTTCCTTAATATTTTTGAGAATGTACATAAACTTTTTATATTTCTATATGAATAATAAATATTCAATTATGAGGACTATTACACAATATATGGACAAAATATTGTGGTATATATAATTTATTAATCTGGTAACATGAGTCTATGTTGGATTGGATGAATCTTTTGTTTGAACATAAGAATAAATTTTAAAAATCAATATAGGCTTCATTGGAAATTGACACCACATTGGGAACATTTAAGATTACATTGGGGATAAATAGTTTCATAGGGATCTCTGACATCTAAAATATAGTATAAGAATGACTACAAAATAGAATTAATCCCAAAATATCTCTATAAATTTTAAAAGAATAATATTTTGAAGAAAATGTGTATCTTCCAGCTTTGTGATCCATGACTTCTATGCCTCAAATAGGAATTTCATCAAGATCAGTAAGGATAAATCAAAGAGTTACTCTCTTCCAAGGTATCCACATATAATGGGAATCTCCCAATGTTAGGTAAAGACCTCCATATTTTTCTTGGTCTTATATAACCATTGATTAATAGAGGCATATAAATGATTGCAAGTGGGAACTGGGTATGAGTAGTTTTAATAATTATTTCACTATAATGGAATGTTACATTAATTACACACTCTATTATCCTTTATATAAACCTCACTTGAGAACTTTAGAATTCAAAAATATTTTTCTATTAAATGAAACATTTAATTTTTTTTTCATAAGTTACAAATATTTATAAATTATAACTCATCATTGTGATTAATTTTTTTCAACATTTAAAAGAAATTATACCATTAAAACAGCTTTACAATATCATAATTGTATAAATAAATTGATAATGGTAGAGTGGTGTAGAAGAATGCACCTAGGCTATAAGATATCACATATCACATAGGCTACTCTATATAGGACTATGGTGTGGTAAAAATTTCCACACTATAGTTTATCCTAGATAATAACATAATATATTCCAAACTGTCATATTTGGGTGATACATTTTTTGAATAATTCCACCAATATCCTACTCATACTAAATCCTTATATACATTGAATAATTTCAACATATAGCCAATCATATATTAAAAACATTAAAACTATATCCAAAAATAAATTTGGTTTTCTTCCAAAATATATTTTTGAATATCTACCATTACTTTTCACATTATGATACATAATATGTTATAAGTTCTAAAAATAAATCCACCAAATCATTTATATATCCTCCAAAATAGTTTTTTGGTAGTTCTAAAAGTTACATAAACTATATACTCATTCTCATAACCATAAATAGTGACCTCACAATCATTTATAACATTGAAAATAATTATGAATTCTAGAATCCATAAATTTAAGCAAATTGAGGCCTCTATAAAAGTTTCAATACTACTCAAGTTATAATTTCATCTAGGATCAAATCAATAAAACTCATGTATATCCACACCAATGTAAACATGTTTTATCATATATAAGTATTCATGTTCATATAATCCCTTTTTTATTGTCATCATGTGATTAAGGGACAAAAAGTATGTCAATCACATATAACCACTCATATATAGTTGATTCTCTGATTATAGACTTACCATTTTGATCAATATATCATATTTCATTAATCATTATAAGATGAGAACATCACATGCCTATCACCTAGATAAATAAACATATCACGTACACCTTATCTACATATGGACATGCCCTTCCTCACCCTACTTCAATCAAGTAACTAGATATCATACATATAATTTGATATAAGAAATGCCATCTTTATTATTCCTCAATTAATTAAATGATCAACAACATACATAAAAAAGCCTTGATTAGATTATACTCAAGATATGAATAATGAATGAAAGGATATAAACCCTAAATCAATTATACAAGTGGTTCATTTATCAATATCATGTGATTCTATATATGTATATCATAAGGAATTCTATTAAAAACATTCCATTACATTATCTAATTTAGTTTTATGATTAGGAAATATTGTATGAAATTTTATGAGTATAATCACATAGAATGATAAAAACTAACATCCTATAATTTCATAGAAATTTATTGATATATTTTTTAACATTTTGTAGTCATCCTTGATTGGATATCATTAAATAGAGAATTTTTATATGATTAAACACATTTAAAGATTAGAGAATTCATGAAATTAATGCATGAATAGTCGAAACCATTTACTTATGTGTTTTAATGAATGAATAATATCATTATACTTGGGGATCATCCCTAAGATTTTATATTTCATATAAATCCCATGGAAGATGTGTGTGTGAACTCTTATGAAATACCACACTTATTCATATCCACTATAATGAACCTATCTTCATTATTCATCCTTTTCCTACTAAGTTACTAGGATATCATGGATGTGAGTATGTTCCGACCCAAACATCAAGTGATTATTTAAACCAATAAATACACCAAGGTAGAGGTAGTCCTTAATCCACCTCTAAGGGATCTTCATAGATCCTTCACAATTAAGATAGTAAATGATGATCCTCGATGAATGGTACACTTGTTTTATTCATTTTATATTTATACTAGGTCTTAGTTTTAATCCACAGTAGATCTTGGGAATGAGGTTTCTTGTTTCTACCAAAATATTAATAAAGTGTTAATTGATCATTTGAAACACATCAGAGGTATCCAATTCATTATAATTTTATTCTAAAAATAATGTATCAAAATGAAGAATATTAATATCATATGACTATCATGTTTACCATATAAAAATACTAAAATTTTACACTATGATATATCATATATTTTATGATAACTTAATCTACATTGGAGTCACACCCTTAAATATGGGATATAAATAGTTATGATACAGTTCAAACCCTCTAATTATATATATATATAATACTATATCTTATGGTATATCCTAACTAGAGATATATCCATTATGCATTTGAAAAAAATATCATGTTATATATATGATATATTGAGTATCATAAGTGGTTAAATCCCATGCACCAAAGTTATTAATGTTATCCATGCTTAATATCATAAGTCATGATTTTAGTTATACACTAGGTTTACCCTATGTAGAGGCTTCTCATAGGCTATGGTATTTAGGAATGGTGTTATCAATCCTAAAATATGATTGATAATATTAAAATGGTGTTATCAATACTAAAATATGATTGATACCAGGTATAGGCATATTTCTAGAGGATTATAGCAGCACTATAGCAGGTACGGTAGAAGAACTGTACACTGTGAGGGACTGTAGAAGAACTATACACTGTGCAGGACTGTAGAAGAACTGTACACTGTGCAGGTACTATAACATAATTACACACTATGCGGGTACTATAGCAGGCACTGTAGTTGTACTGTTCAGTACTGTAGTAGCTGAAACTATTCACCTTGGGCCATCGGTTTGCGCTTGGAGTCCTTAAGGATTTTGGGCCACCCAGTTCTTTAGGTCAGAAGGGATTTCAGGCCACATTTAAGGCCTTTGGGACACCTCAAGGCCTTCGAGCCCCATGAAGTTTCCCCAGAGAGACTCTACAAAAATAGGAGTAGCCCCATAAGAGGATTCAAATCATGTGCAGTCACCAGTGTAGAGCCAAATGGATTTTCAGAATGAGAGGGTATGGCTATGCTATCGGGACCAGCCTGTGCTTGCATGGGATGCCTATCCAGACGACCATGCGAAGGTGGAAAGCTACTACCACAATTTAGATGTTGGGGAGGGGTAGTTCCTTGTAGATAGTCTAGTTGAATTCTCTAAGAACTTCGGGTCATGTAATCCCTTAAGCCTACGAGCCTTGTAATCTCTGAGCCTATGGGTCTTGTAAGGGTTCTCCCTCATCCTTTAAAAGGGGGGTTATCAAAAACCAATAAAAAAAGGCCTTTAGGCCATTCAGGAAAATTTCAACTATGAATTGAATAAAATAATTTATAAATTGTTTAAATGTTCATAGAAAAAATGTATTCTGAAACATTTATACTTATTATTATTTTTAAATTTTAAAATAGTTTTTTAATTTATATTAAAAGTCTTATAATTTAGATATAAAATTTTCATATTGAAATTATAATAATAGATTATAAAGTGTTAATAATTTATAGAATCATAAAAAATAAAAAAAAATTATTTTTATAAATAATGAAATATTTCATAATTAATAAATGTTTAAAATAAAAATTCCTTACATGGAAATTTATTTAAACATATCAAATTCTATTTTTATATTTTATATAATCAAGGTTTAAATAATATTTAATGTGTGATATTTAGATTATGTAAATTGTTTACACAATATTTGGATTATAAAATGTTTGTATTTCATTTAGTATCATATATTTATTATAAATTGAACAAAATATATCATATGAAGGATTTCATATTAAAATAAATATTTTTTTTATATTTATTTAATAATGGAATATCATAATTCATAGATTAATTATAAAATGTTTATAACTAATTAATTTATGAATCTTTCATAAAATATCTATCTTATGTATAAATATTTGAATGGTTCATTTATTTATATAATTCCCAATAAAATTCATTATCATAATAATAATTATTATTAATGGTTGTATAATATATATTAAATATCTATACTACTTCTATAAATTTCCATAAATTCATATAAGGAGTTACATGATAGGTATACTAAATGATTTAGTTTCCTTTTACCATGAATTTGGATTTTATTATATTATATGCCTAAATTATTTAGTTAAATTATTATTTATACATTTTAAGTGTTTTATTTATGATGCAATTATGTTCTATACAGAGTAAAGTATCCTTAGGGAGTGGGTATTTAGGTTAGACAACTCACTTGAGGAAGGCTTATGTATTTTATAGAAAAGTGGGGGTCAACTATCTGTTTGTCCATGCTTAATATTTTGAGTAATGTTAATTTTATATGATTATGATCCATTAAATAAATGGGTTTCATATACCTCATTCATATTATGTATTAATATATATATATATATATAGATATATATAGATAAATATGGATTTAATTTGGTTTAGTAACAAATTTTCTCAGTTGGGTAATGAGTTACATATTTATATGGTTTGAACATATTATTTTGGTGTAAGTAATACAAATCCATACTAAATTATTTAGAATCATAATACATGTAAAAACAAAAACATGTGATAATATGGTGATATTAAATACCATTTTAAAATACTAAATGTTATAAACTTTTCAAAGTAAAACTTTGCAAGACTTTTATCAATTAGTATGGGTGACCCTAACTCTCTGGTGGCCATTAATTATCTTTTGTAAGGAAATAAAGTAATAAGGTGATTCTAACTATTAGTTTCCTTATTATTAGTGTATTATTTGGGTTACACTTATCTTTGATTCCTCAACTATTATAGTATTATATGAATATTTCCGAGTAATCCATATAATGTATTGGGAAAAGACTTTTACACTCAATAATATAAGAGTTATATTTGATATTATTGACATGATTGTCTATTATAAATTGTCATGCATTATTTATGTTATTAACCAGATTAAGTGGTAGTGAAAAATGGCCGTTGTCCCACGAATTGTTATAATGTGATAAAAAATGAGTCAACATTTTAGTGGGGGTATATTTTTTAAAATTTCATGTTAAACGAATGTTAAACATGACACTTATCTGATAAAATATTCTGTTATAGATAAACTACATAATCATCAAACTAAACATTAAGATCAATATAGAAATATAGTAGCTTAATTTAAGAAACTTCTTATACTAGTAAAGAATATAATAATTTTTCTTAAGAATAAATTTTTATATGTTAAAGAAACACCTTCCTAAATAATCTATTTTTCAAACAGGTTAATAAATTATTCAAATATATTCATATGATAAGTATTGAATGATATACTCAAGGTTACCCTAAGTATTATTTTGGATCTGGAATTAATTACGTTTTCATTTATGGAAATGTTCTAACTATATAAATTCTTTCAAGAATTATTTACCCTATTTTTTAAAATATTTAGAATAAATGAGATTGAAATGTGTTTTATAGGATCAATTTCTATGTAGATAATACTATTAGGTTAAAAATTAACCCAGAAAAGGTAAATTTAATTGGAGAGTTATTTTTTTCATCAGTTATATATTTAAGGTCTCTAAAACCTAAAGTATGTGACTTTTGGGAATGAAGTTACATCTATTTAATATAATTTTATTAAATGTCTGAATGAGTTTTGTAAAATTCATGGAATGTTCATATCAGGTACCTGTGTTATATAAATAAATACTTCTATTTTGAAGGTATGTGTTTCCAAATGTATAATTTAAAATTTTTATGAATATATAAGAGTTCAAAATAAAGGAAACAATTTATGGATCTTATAGTTTTTATTCAAGTGATGAAGAACATTTTTTCTGACTAAAATATTTTAATGTAATTGAATATATAATTCTCAAATAGATCTATATAAAATATAGGTTTACAATAGTTTTTTCTCTTATATGAAGATTTTTTTGTTAAAAATGAGTTATTATTAATAATATGATATGATAGATTCAATAAAAAAGGTTTATAATTCATAATATTGTCTAAAGTGATAAAAATAAAATAATGGATTTTTTTATATGAGATAAAAGTGTTTATCTAGATATTTGTTAGAATGTATGTGATTTAATCCTACCGCACATCAGTGGAATATTTTAATGAATAAAGTATTTTTTATAATAATGGTCCAAATACATATAAAAACATATATAAAATTGATGAAATTGATTATTTGTTAAATATTCATACTATTAAAAAATAACTATTATTTATAAAACACAATATTTTTTATGTATCATATAATGAAATTATAAAATTGATAGTGTCTTAGTGTATATTGGAAGTATGCTTGTAATTTAAGGAGTTTAATGTTATCCAATAAATTATTGTACTAGTCAAAACTAAAAAGTGAATGTCACTTAAAATCCTTAAGAAAATTTAATATATGTCAAAAAAAGATTAATATAAAATTATATATTAGTTACTAAAATATTTCAAGGAAATTTTTGATTTAAAGTCTATAAGGGTGATAATAATGATAAATTAGAACGAGATATAATGAATATAATATAAATTTTTAACATAATGACATTTTATAATTTTATTTTAAGGATTTTGAATACTATTTTTAAAGAGTTAAACATTATGAATGTTATTCCTAGGCCTCACCATTATTAAAACTAGATTTATTCATATATTTTACTCAATAAATGAGTTTTGTGGGAAGTTTTTATCAAATGGTCACATAAATATGTGATTAAAATTATATAGTGATGTAATGAGTTTAACCAAAACATTAAAGTATCAAAAATGTAAGGTTGATTTGGATGTTTATCATATATGATATGATAAGACATAATTTTATGTATGTTTTTTCTATAATTCATAAAATAGTTTCTAAATATGAAGTCTATCATGTTACATAAAAGGAAATATCCATCCTTCATGTTAGATACAAATATTCATAAAGTGAAATGGTAATTTACCACTCAAAGTAGAACTTTTATTTATCCCTAACTAATGTTCATCAAGGATTGTTATAGGTTGTAATGGAATTTTAATGTTATAATGAGTAATATTATTTTATTGGGATACATAATGTGATTATGAGGCACAAAAAAAGTTTTTTCCACTTGATTTCCCATGAAGTAAACCAAAAAGTGTGTCATGCACTATGTATTTTGTATACTTGGGGTGCATGGTTCATATTTTATTTCCCCAATATATGAGGTTGGTGAGATACCTAGAATGAGAACCTACATAAATTGATACCATTCATATAAAACCATTAAGGCTTACCTAATCTGGAGTTGGTTGGGTATATTTCTTATCATATCATCATTTGGATCTTAATAAAGATGATATTTTCCAAGTATATAACAAGAATGACATCTACGCCCTAGATTGAGATAAACTAAGTGCATGGTTGTACCTAGAAAAGAAATATGATGTGATTATGTAATGGGTGAGGGAAATATGATGTCCTCATCCATAATGGTGATTGAAATGTGTTGTATAAATCAATCTATATTGTTTATATTTTCAGAACCAAGAAAGTTTGAGTAGCTATATTAGATTCACATAATTAATGTCCTATAGTTATTTGATGTCTTGGAAAATGGGATCATATGGAAATACATGGATTCATATGACATAGTTTGTTAACACATATAAGAGATGAATGTTTTTTAAGGATATTATTCAAGATCCCTTTATATATTGATCATAATTGATTATTTTATAAAGGCCACACCTTTATTAAATTTATTAATTTTGGAGTTTATATTTGTTATCAACACTACAAAGGCCCATGCCACCCCAATTTGTGGGTTACTGAATGGGGATTGAGTTTTACTGAGATACGTACTATAAATTTATTTTTGAGTTAATAAATAAAGTTTAATCATTGGTTATTTAGAAAGTATTTCATAATATTGGATACTAGGAGATATTGATGATATATTTCTAAAAGTGTTTTAGAGGATATCCAAAAGGAGTGTTTCAAATAATTTACTAAGTTATTATATAAGATACAATATAAGGTAAAATTATACTAGGTCTATGAGCATTTGGTGAATATTAGAGATTGATGGGGATACACCGTAAATCCACTATGCACATGTTCTATTTAGCCATATAGTGAAATTTGATATTCATATATCATTTAGCATGCTATTATAAATCATTCCACTCCCATATCCAACTATATTGTATGATTTGGAAATATATTATGGAGTGATTGAGTATAATTATATATTTTGATATAAAATAAAATCCAATGATTTATTTATATATGAATAATAATTGTTATCTTTTGTGAATCATTTATTATCAAAAATCATTAAAAAAATATTCCATAAGATGAAATTCATGGGTGGATGAGTACATTAATAAAATAAATGCATAAATGAATTACTCAATTTAATTATGCATTTTAACACATGATTAAATGCATTACACTTAGGGAAAATTCTTAAGAACTTATATAATATAGAAATCAAATTTTGGATCCATGTGAGAACTATTATTTAATCTATTTCAAATTCTATTCCTTCCTATCAAAACTATCTTCATTATTTATCCATTACCTAGTGAGGCACTAGAATAAGATGGATGTGAATATTTTCACACCTCGGTGTTTGGTTATTCATTAAATATGTGGATACACCTAAGAGGAGGGAGTCCATCAAATTTCTCTAAGGGATCTTCATCAAACCACAACGGTGAGGGAAACCATTGATTCTCATTTGTGAAAGGTATGTATGTGTTCTTAATTTTTATTTATACAAGGTTTTGTATTTAATCCATTGGGGATCTTGGGAATGTGGTTTATTAATGTTTTATCTTTATTTATTAAGTTTAAATTAATACTTATAAACCTATAAAAAAAGTATAAAAGTATAAATGTTCTCATGCTAAGTATATTTCCAACCTAAAATAAATAGATTCATTTTGAAATATTCACAAATATCAGAAAAAATATATTTCTTATTGAATTGAAAAAAAATTTGATTGGTTTTATTTTTTTCAATGGTTATTAAAGATAATGCTAATAGAAATGTTGAGTATTTAAGTGATTATATTTAGTATCCACCTAATGAATTAAGAGATGATTATCATGTGTTATAGGAAAATTAATGTTTATTAAACTAATAATGGACATGAAAAGAGAGTTTTATATGATGGAAAAGGAGAACGTAAGATTTTGCTGAAATTTGAGTAGTGTGAAACATTATACGATTATAGAACAGATCTCCAAGAACATCAGAAATGGAAACCCAACTTCTTAATATGTAACATTTAACACAATTCCATTGTATAATATTTCATTGAAAAAATACCATAGATTTATTTAGGTTTAGTTCCTTATAAAATAGAAATATAATATATAAAGTGCATAAAATTTATCTAATCTTCTTGAAAGACACATTTATTTATATCCATGTTCACTTCACCAAATATAATCTTATGGGGACATTCATAAAAAGGAAAAAGTGAGAATAAATCCTTGTACGAGGATAAATAAGGGTAAATATGAAGTAATTTATAATGAAAAATTTATAAAACATTACAGTATATCATGACCATAAATAAATGATTCATAACGTGATATATAACATGTAATTGTGGATATAACATAAAAATTAGAAATTCATAAGCTCATCAATAAGGTTCATCACTTGGGTGTGGTAAAATATATTATCAATGTTAATCACAAAAGTATCATAAAACATTAACAAGGCATAAAACCAATGTATCATATTCATTTTATATCTATAGTTTAATTATTTACCCAATAAATTGGAGTAATATTCAGGAACTCCCTTTATATTTCAAACTTTATATGTGCCACATAGATCATATATCATAAGAATGTTTTTAACCATTTAACCCATAATTAGGGAATTAAGTTATCATACATGGAAGCCCCCAATTTTGAATAATTTTTTTTATGAATTCACTTGAATGAAATTAGTGATTTTAATTAAAAATATAAAATTATTTCATGGAAAATAAATGAATGATTTAACAAACACAACAATTATACATAATAGTTAATAGAATGTGAATAATGAGAGAGAAAGGTATTATCTCACTATTAAAGAATTATTTGGATAGTAATGTAATATTTTTAAACACATCAAAAACATAGTCAATTGAAAATACAAAGACTTATTAAAAAGGATGTAATTTAATAAAAGGAGATATTAGGCCAAACCCTTACTTGAAAATTGGCTTTTCAAAGCTATAGAATGGCTTCTGAAATCCATAAAAACTCCTAGGAAGGGCTACAAAGGGAGAAAATGAGAGGAAATTTTTGATCAAAGGATTTGATGTTAAGAGGAATGGAATGATGGGTGGGTATATATAGAAAAATATGGGGAATTATTTATTAATTTCTAAACTTATTCTCTAGGCATATAGTTTTTAAAAAATGAAAACAATTGTCATTAAAATGGGTTTTTAACATGGTATTTTTGAAGGGGATATGGTCTTTAGTATTTTCATAGATTATGAGATGATATTTTAACAAAATATTATTTTGGAGTTTTAATAGATTCTTGTTTATAAATAATTGATTTTAAAACCTAAAGAATATATATTTTTTGTTTTGAAAGATTCATTATAGGTTTGGAAAAATAATTTTATTAATTTAAAATGTATGATTTTAATGAGAAAATAAATTTTTGGTTGAGTAGGTCTATTTGTATTTATTTATCACATGTAATTCATCATTATGTGATAATAACTGCCATATATTTATTCCATATCATAGTTTGTACCAAAAAAAATTGAATGTCCCATTTTTTATTTCAAAATTTCAATGTTGGCTAATTTTTACATATTATTTACAAAAATGACATTAATTTTAGATAATGATTTTCTAAATATATGACATTTAATAAAAAACTTATTTGTGGAATAATATTAGTTTTTATGATATAATCAACTTCATAACCCTTAAAAAATTATTTGGGACTTCCAAAAACTATATTATCATTATATATAAATAACTAATGCCTTAGGATATATAAAAACAACTATTCCATTTTAAAAAGAAATTACAATTTAAAACTACTTAAGTTATAGATATATAAAACCTGATCACACCTACATAAGCTCTATGGATTTGTTATTTGATAGAGATACTCTCATGGGGTGGTTTGACCAATATTGATATAGTGGAGATCTCTACTAAATTGAACTTTTACTGAAGGGGATTCTTCTCAATCCTTACTTGTTGAGGTTTTTCTTGGGGTTGGTCAAGTGTAAACCCCATTGATTCTACCTAGCTCCCATGCTCTAATTAATGAACATCATAAGGTGTAATCATACCAGTTTAGGAAAAAATCATCAACTTATTCATTAATTATCTCTCTCCATTTCCCTTAATATAAAATAATACCAATATTTATAAGTCACAATTTTCATATTGACCAATGGTCAAATAACAGTCGATTAATAAATAGATCCAAGTGGTCACCTTTTCCCTTACCCACTATATGTACTCCACTATTTTCATACTTTATTATTACAAAAATCACATATAAATCTTCTATAATTTCCTTGATAATGTCTATCATATACTTAATTGTTCTTTTAATTTTTACCATCTTTCTAGTAGGTGAGATCAACATTAAAGAATTTGAGCTAATGGAGTTTACATTAGTGTATGAATTATTATTTGATATTTATCTCCTAACAATACTACTATATAATATATTAAATATTATTTTAGTATTTTTAATTAAATATAATCTTATTTATATACATATCAATTATAAAACTTATTAAAATAGTCATTGTGAAACTTGAGTTCTTTTATAAATAAAATTATGATAATATTTGATGTTACATTCTATTCCCTTAAGAAATTTCTCCATTAAAATTTATGTCCTTATAAATAATGAATATGGTTAATTCTACTTAATCACTTATTTAGGGTCTCATGTTTCTTATTCATACTTTTTGTTTCTCCACACGGATTTCACTGGGTGGGTTTTCTTATTCCAAAACACTTGTTACCTCTCATTATAAAACATGATCTATTTTTCTTTATATGAAAAGAGGGGTTCCAATTTCACATCATTTGTGTATATTATATGTGGTTTTTATAACATATACATTCTTAAAAAGGAAATATATAAAAAATTAGGGTAATTTGAAATATGTTTTGGTAGTTCTAATCAATAGGAAACTGATTGAACATTCTTTAGATTCAAGAATTGTTCAATGTCACTAGGGCTTAGTTTCCCCTTCTTTCCGAATTTCATAAATTCATTACAAATTGATAATTTGAGGAATATATGATCACTAAAATGTTATTAATATTACTCCTTTCAATTTTTAGTATAAATCATTTAATAATATTGATCATCCATGATACACTACGGGAAAAATGGGTATTTGCGACGGGATTTATTCCCGTCGCAAATAGCCCTGTTAAAAACTTATTTGCGACGGGGGTATTTGCCCGTCGCAAATAAGTAGCCTTTTGCGACGGGATAGCTTTCCCCGTCGCAAAAGGACTGGCGCCCTTTGCGCGCCAAATCGTGGGAAACATATTTGCGATGGGGGAATATTCCCGTCGCAAATAACCGGCGGCAGTAAAAGGTATTTGCGACGGGAATATTCCCCCGTCGCAAATAGTATGTCGGCAGGTGGTTATTTGCGACGGGACCCGTCGCAAATAACTATTTAACCGTTGACCGTAATAAATGATGGCTTATGTATTTGCGACGGTACCCGTCGCAAATGGGCCCGTCGCAAATAATCTAACCTATAAATACCCCCATCCGTTTTTTTCAAATCATTCTCAAATTCCATCTTCTTCTTCTCTCAAAATTTTATTTCTAAAGTTCAGTTTTTCTCAAGTTTAATTTTTTTCTCCGGAGTTGATATTGAAGTTTTGAAGAACGATCAGAGATCAACCTCAGATCAATTTTCAAGGTATTTATATTTATTTTAATTTAATATTTATTTTTAATGTTTTATTAGTTTCAATTATTCTTAATTTGTTGTAATTTAATTATGTTTACATTGTTTTATTACTCAATAATTAGTAATAAATACCAATAATTAGGAATAATAACATTATTTAATTATTAGTATATTTTATTATTAATATTAAAATAATATAATTTTTTTATATATATACAATTCTCTTTTCATCTGTGTGTTTGCTGTCTTCACATGTATTATTTGTATATGGAGATAGAAAACACACAGATGAAAGGAGAATTGTATATAAATTAGAAAATTATATTATTTTAATATTAATAATAAAATATACTAATAATGTTATTATTCCTAATTATTGGTAATTATTCCTAATTATTGGTAATTATTCATTTAATTACTCATAATTAGGAACAATTACCAATAATTATCAATAATTAGGAATAACTATTAATAATTAGTAATAATTACCAATAATTAGTAATAATTACCAATAATTAGTAATACTTACCAATAATTAGTAATACTTACCAATAATTAGTAATAATTACCAATAATTAGTAATAATTATTAATAATTATCAATAATTAGTAATAATTAGTAATAATTACTAATAATTACCACTAATTAGTAATAATTAGCAATAATTACCAATAATTACCAATAATTAGGAATAATTAGTAATAATTAATAATAATTAGTAATAATTAGTAATAATTAGTAATAATTAGTAATAATTAGTAATAATTAGTAATAATTAGTACTAATTAGTACTAATTAGTAATAATTAGTAATAATTAGTAATAATTAGTAATAATTAGTAATAATTAGTAATAATTAGTAATAATTACCAATAATTAGTAATAATTAGTAATAATTACCGGTAAATAGTAATAATTACCGATAAATAGTAATAATTAGTAATAATTAGAAATAATTACCGGTAATTAGTAATAATTACCAATAATTAGTAATAATTACCAATAATTTTTAATAATTACCAATAATTAGTAATAATTACCAATAATTAGTAATAATTACCAATAATTACCAATAATTAGTAATAATTAGTAATAATTAGTAATAATTAGTAATAATTACCAATAATTAGTAATAATTAGTAATAATTAGTAATAATTAGTAATAATTATCAATAATTAGTAATAATTACCAATAATTAGTAATAATTAACAATAATTAGTAATAATTACCAATAATTAGTAATAATTACCAATAATTAGTAATAATTAAGAATAATTATCAATAATTACCGGTAAATAGTAATAATTAGTAATAATCAGATATAATTACAAATAATTAGTAATAATTACCAATAATTAGTAATAATTACCAATAATTACCAATAATTACCAATAATTAGTAATAATTAGTAATAATTACCAATAATTAGTAATAATTATCAATAATTAGTAATAATTACCAATAATTAGTAATAATTACCAATAATTAGTAATAATTACCAATAATTACCAATAATTAGTAATAATTAGTAATAATTACCAATAATTAGTAATAATTACCAATAATTAGTAATAATTAGTAATAATTAGTAATAATTAGTAATAATTAGTAATAATTACCAATAATTTGTAATAATTACCAATAATTAGTAATAATTAACAATAATTAGTAATAATTAGTAATAATTAGAAATAATTACCAATAATTAGTAATACTTAACAATAATTTGTAATACTTACCAATACTTAGTAATAATTACCAATAATTAGTAATAATTACCAATAATTAACAATAATTAGTATTAATTACCAATAACTAGTAATAATTACCAATAATTAGTAATAATTAGTAATAATTAGTAATAATTACCAATAATTACCAATAATTAGTAATAATTAGTAATAATTAGAAATAATTACCAATAATTACCAATAATTACCAATAATTAGTAATAATTAGTAATAATTAGTAATAATTACCAATAATTAGTAATAATTACCAATAATTAGTAATAATTAACAATAATTAGTAATAATTACCAATAATTAGTAATAATTTCCAATAATTACCAATAATTACCAATAATTACCAATAATTACCAATAATTAGTAATAATTAGTAATAATTACCAATAATTAGTAATAATTAGTAATAATTAGTAATAATTACCAATAATTAGTAATAATTAGTAATAATTAGTAATAATTACCAATAATTAGTAATAATTAGTAATAATTAGTAATAATTAGTAATAATTACCAATAATTAGTAATAATTACCAATAATTAGTAATAATTACTAATAATTAGTAATAATTAGTAATAATTAATAATAATTACCAATAATTAGTAATAATTACCAATAATTAGTAATACTTAACAATAATTAGTAATACTTACCAATAATTAGGAATAATTACCGGTAAATAGTAATAATTAGTAATAATTACCAATAATTACCCATAATTAGTAATAATTGTTATACCCCTCTCTCTTGGATTTTAATGATCACAATCACTCTCATTGTGTTCTAACTTGTTTTCAAGTGTTTTGATGCTAGGAAAAAGGTTGCCCAGGAGTTGGCCCAAGAAGGCTGATAGTGGACTCTCTGAGTCCACCGGCCAACCGGTGGATTCCCACCGGCCAGCTGGTGGTCTCTGGCAGAAGCATTGCTTTCTGCCAGAGCCCGCGGTCAGCCGGTGCTAGCGCACCGGCCTGCCGGTATGGGCACCGGCCAACCGGTTCTTGCCCACCGGCCAGCCGAAGGACCCAGGCAGTAGGCTTGCCCATTGCCTGGTGCCACCGGCTAGCCGGTGGAACCCAGACAGAAAGCCTGCTCTCTGTCTGGACCACCGGCCAGCTGGGAGCTCAGCACCGGCCAGCCGGTGGACCACCAGCCAGCCGGTGAGACACCACCGGCCAGCCGGTGTGCCCAGTCAAACTAGCCGTTGGGCTTTGACCAGACTTGTACTTTTGACCCCCAACGGCTCCGGAAGCCCTCCAACGGCCATATTGAAGTGTTTATGGGTATTTCTCCTATAAATAAGAAACCATGGATGCTGGGAACACAAACGAAAGATATTTTGATGTCTTGATGCTCTAACGACAAATCTCCAAGGCCTCTTGTGATCCATTGCCATCCTTGAAGCTTGAGCTCCCTCTCTATCAGCTGCTCTCACACTTTTGGCGCTCAAGGCTTCTGTGTGTTTGTATTATTTTATTTGTTTAATTCTTCATTGGGTTTGGATTAAAACAAACCTCTCATTTCCATTCTTTCTTTCAATTGGGTTTCTTGCTACAACCATAATAAAAAAGCAAGCTGTACGAAGGTGTTCTAGCCTACCTTAAAACGGCTAGTGGGTTTCTTGCTACAACCATTAAAAAGCAAGCTGACGTATAAATCTCTCAACGGCTCTTGTTGGGAGCGGAGACGTAGGCTTGGGAATTAAGCCAAACTCCATTATCAAATTGTGTCTTGCCTTTTTTTTTTATTTCCGCTGCATTGATAATTGTTTTAAATTGTTAATTATTTTTGAAAAGGCAATTCACCCCCCCTCTTGACATCCTCTACGAACCAACATTTGGTATCAAAGGGTACGTTTGTGTAATACCTTAACCGGTTACAAACTTAAGATCCTTAGTGATGGCTAATTCCTCGCATGCTCCCGAAGGGTATTCTATGACTTGGGCTCCATTCTTTGATGGAACCGACTACACTTATTGGAAAACTCGCATGATTACTTTTCTTAGAAGCATTGGATATCCTATCTATAGGATTGTAATGCAAGGCTATACTTTATCTAACAAGGATGAGTCCAAATGGACCCCCGAAGACATTGCCAATTTTGAGCTTGATGGCAAAGCCATGAATGCTCTTCATTGTGGGCTAGACCGTAATGAATTCAACCGTGTTTCTACTTGATCCTATTCTTATGAAATTTGGAAAATTTTAGAAGTAACCCATGAGGGCACTAACAAAGTCAAAGACACTAGATTAGACATGCATCGCCAAGATTTTGAAAGTTTCACCATGCACCCACACAAATCAATTACTGAAATGTTTACTCGTTTTACTGACGTTTGCAATGGAAGAAAATCTCTTGGTGAGGATGTTTCTGCAGAAATGATGGCCAAGAAGATTCTTTGGATCCTACCAAGCTCATGGGCACCAAAGGTGACCGCAATTCAAGAAGCAAAAGATGTCAAGAAAATGCCGGTTGAAGAGCTCATTGGATCACTCATGACCTACGAGATCACCATGAAGAGGCAAGCCGATAAACAAGGTAAAATCTTCAAGGAGAAAAAGAACATTGCTTTCAAAGCAAAGGAAGAAAGCTCCTCCACTAATAGCGAATCCGAGATTTCTCAACTAGCAAGAAAGATGAGCAAATTCATGAAGAAAAAGAAGAACTTTCGAAGGGCACGAAAGGAGGAGCCCAAAGTGGAGAATGAAGTTACATGCTTTGAATGTGGAAAGAAAGGCCACATCAAACCGGAGTGCTCCATTTTCAAGAAAAGGGTAAAAGAAAAGAAAAACAAGAAGGCTTTCAAAGCATCCAAATGGAGTGCAAGTGATGACTCCATGTCTTCAAGCGACTCAAGCGATGAAGGTGAACAATGCCTAATGGCATTTGATGAGGTATCTTCTTCTGACTCCTCTTCCTCATCTTCCTCTTTCAATAATGACATGTCCTATGAGGATCTCCAAAATGCGAGAGATCAATTAGAGGAAGGTTTTCACGAACTTACCTCTAAATTTATGGATTTGAAAAAGAAAAATAAAATTCTCATTTCTGAAAAAGAACAACTTCTCAAAAAGAATGACGAACTTACCCTTAAGATCCAAGATATTCCAAATGTTGATTATTTGAATTCAACCATTAAATATCTAAGGGAATCTCTTTCCAAGTTCACCCAAGGTGAACAAAATTTGACCAAATTACTAGGTTCTCAGCGTTCGGCTAGAACAACACATGGACTTGGCTTTAACAAACAAGACACTTCTTCTAGAGCACCCACTACTTTTGTAAGGGGGAGCTCTCAATATAAATTTTGTAATTATTGTAAAAAGACCGGGCACATGATTTATGAGTGTGATTGTAAAAATGCAAGGTATGGAAGCCCCAAAACCATTACCTACTCGGATGAGTATTTTAGATGGCAACCCTCTAGAAAAATATGGGTTCAAAAGTCTCTTTTAGCTAATCTTTCCGGACCCAAACTTATATGGGTACCAAAATCTATTCTCTCTTGATTTTGTAGGATAAACGACAAAGAAGTAGGACTTCAAAAGGCTCGTGGTATCTCGACAGCGGATGCTCGAGGCACATGTGTGGCAATCCCTCCGAGTTCAACTCCCTTGAAGAATTCAATGGAGGATACGTCACCTTTGGTGAGAATTCAAAAAGCAATATCGTCGGAATAAGTACCATTGGATTTGGTAGCACCTCTTTAATTAAAGATGTTTTATTTGTTAAAGGTTTAAAACATAATCTAATTAGCATTAGTCAACTTTGTGATAGTGGTTTTTCAGTGAATTTTCAAAATGATTTATGCAATGTGTTTTATTTTCAAAACAAATTGATATTTTCTGCTTCCCATTTTCAAAATGTTTACATTATTGATTTAAAGTCTTTAGCTATCCAAAATGTTAAATGTTTAAGTGCTCTTGACAATGAGTCTTGGCTTTGGCATAGAAGGTTGGGGCATTGTAGCTCTCATTCACTTCTAAAGCTTAATAAGAACAAGCTCATCCGTGACCTTCCTAAACTTAAGTTTAAGAAGGATTTGATTTGTGAGCCATGCCAACTTGGCAAGAAACACAAGTCTTCTTTCAAATCTAAGAAGGAAGTTTCCACTTCAAAATCTCTTGAGCTCCTACATCTTGATCTTTTTGGTCCTACCCCTGTAGCAAGTCTAGGTGGAAAATCCTATACCTTTGTCCTAGTAGATGACTTTTCTCGTTTCACTTGGGTTTTCTTTTTAGCTCATAAAAATGATGCTTGTAGAACCTTTTTGAAATTCTCTAGGAAAGTAGAAAACGAAAAAGGATATAAAATTATATCGCTCCATAGTGAACATGGAGGTGAATTCGAGAACAAAGAATTCAATGAATTGTGTTCCTCTCAAGGATACAATCACACCTTCTCTGCCCCTAGGACTCCATAACAAAATGGAGTGGTTGAAAGGAGAAACCGAACTCTCCAAGAAATTGCTCGAACCCTCCTTAGTGAATTCAACCTCCCTCAATTTTTCTGGGCCGAGGCAGTTAACACTACTTGTTATAATATCAATAGATTCCTTGTAAGACCCCTTCTTAAGAAAACCCCCTATGAACTTTGGAAAGGCAAATTGCCCAAAGTTGGTTATTTTAAAGTGTTTGGTTGTAAATGCTTTATCCTTAACACAAAAGGTAACCTTGGGAAATTTGATGTCAAATCCGATGAAGGTATTTTTCTTGGGTACTCCAACTCAAGCAAAGCCTATCGTGTCTTCAACAAACGTTCAAAAACCATCGAAGAATCATCTCATGTCAAGTTTGATGAAAATCTTCCAAAACCCCATCTGGTCATTGAAGACGTTGAAGATAAGCTTGATAAACTTGAATTAAATGATTCCTCTTCTCCTCTCAAGGAGGATGATGATCATGAACCTTCTTCACCTTCATTGCCTTCCACCTTGCCTAAGGTTTGGAAACCTTCTAGAGACCATCCATTAGAAAATGTTATAGGTTATCTTCAAGCCGGTACTCGAACTAGAAGATCAATCCTCAACGAGGTTGAACATCAAGCCTTCATTTCTCACCTAGAGCCTCAAACCATTAATGATGCCATTAATGATGAGAATTGGGTTCTTGCAATGCAAGATGAACTAAATCAATTCTCTAGAAATGATGTTTGGACTCTTGTTGAAAGACCCAATGATCATCCAATTATTGGCACTAAATGGGTTTTTAGGAACAAACTTGATGATCAAGGAAATATAACCCGGAACAAGGCTCGCCTAGTAGCTAAGGGCTATAATCAAGAAGAAGGAATTGATTATGGTGAAACCTTTGCACCCATTGCTAGATTAGAATCCATTAGGATCTTGTTGGCTTTCGCCGCCCACTTAAATTTCAAACTTTTTCAAATGGATGTTAAAAGCGCCTTTTTAAATGGTTTTATTTCAGAAAAAATCTTTGTTGAACAACCTCCCGGTTTTGAAGATCCAAAATTTCCAAATCATGTTTTTAAATTAACCAAGGCTCTATACGGCTTAAAGCAAGCCCCTCGGTCTTGGTATGAGCGGTTAACAAAATTCATTTTAGAAAATGATTTTAAAATGGGTCAAGCTGATTGTACCCTCTTTTTAAAACACACTTCAAAAGATCTCTTAATCGTCCAAATCTACGTCGATGACGTTATCTTTGGTTCTACCAAAGAATCACTTTGTACTGATTTTTCAGATTTAATGAGAAAAGAATTTGAAATGAGCTTTATGGGGGAATTGAAATTTTTTCTCGGTTTTCAAATCTTTCAAAATTAAAAAGGTATTTTTCTAAGCCAAGGAAAATACAAAAACGATCTCTTAAGTCGTTTTGGTATGGATCAAGTAAAGGAAATTAGTACCCCCATGAGTACTTCCAGTAAGCTTACGTTAGATGAAGTCGGGAAACCGGTTGATAACAAGCTTTATAGGAGTATGATCAGGAGTCTACTTTACCTAACTACGACCCGTCCTGACATCATGTTCAGTGTTTGCCTTTGTGCTCGTTTTCAAGCCAATCCCAAAGAATCTCATTTTAAATCGGTCAAAAGGATTTTTAGTTATTTAAGAGGATCCAAAAACATTGGTTTATTTTATCCTTCTAATACTTCTTTCGAACTTTCTTCATATTCGGATGCTGATTTTGGCAGATGTCAATTAGATCGAAAGAGTACTAGTGGAACCTTTCATCTGCTAGGCAAGTCCCTTGTATCGTGGAGTAGCAAGAAGAAAAACTGTGTTGCTCTTTCTACTGCCGAGGCTGAGTACGTACCCGCTGGGAATTGTTGTGCCCAAATTATTTGGATGCAGCACACTCTCTTGGATTATGGTCTTTCCTACGATCATGTCCCTATTCGGCATGACAACACTAGTGCCATTAGTATTTCTAAGAATCCAATACAACACTCTAGAACAAATCATATAGACTTAAGGCATCATTTACTTCGTGACCATTTTCAAAAAGGGGATATCACTTTGGACTTCATTTCTACTGATTTTCAATTAGCTGATATTTTTACCAAACCGCTCCCGGTTGAACGTTTTGATTTTATTAAGGGGGAGTTAGGAATGATTCGTCAATAAGCACTATTAAATATTTAACTCTTTTTCCCTCCTATTTTGATAATCCCAAAGGGGGAGAAATTTCTCTGTTTACTAGTTTCATATTTCAATTGATTAAAGTGCTCTTTTTAAAAGTTCAATTTTTTTTAAAACCGGTAAGTTATTGATTTTTTTCTTTTTAAAAAAATGACCTATGGTTACAATTTCAAAATGACTCATTCTCTTTAGATTAAGATCACTTTCAATACATGGTACATCTCTTCAATTTATTTTTTTTGAAATGATCTCTAATATATTTTCATGTCCAAAATTTTTTATTTAAGTTTTCAATTGGCATATCCTTTTTAAAGCTTTCTCTTTTGTGATTGTGATCATCAAAATAGGGGGAGATTGTTGTACCCCTCTATCTTGGATTTTAATGATCACAATCACTCTCATCGTGTTCTAACTTGTTTTCAAGTGTTTTGATGCTAGGAAAAAGGTTGCCCAGGAGTTGGCCCAAGAAGGCTGATAATGGACTCTCTGAGTCCACCGGCCAACCGGTGGATTCCCACCGGCCAGCCGGTGGTCTCTGGCAGAAGCATTGCTTTCTGCCAGAGCCATCGGTCAGTAGGTGCTAGCGCACCAGCCAGCCGGTATGGGCACCGGCCAACCGGTTCTTGCCCACCGGCCAGCCGGAGGACCCAGGCAGTAGGCTTGCCCACTGCCTGGTGCCACCGGCCAACCGGTGGATGACCACCGGCCAGCCGGTGGAACCCAGACAGAAAGCCTGCTCTCTGTCTGGACCACCGGCCAGCCGGGAGCTCAACACCGGCCAGCCGGTGGACCACCAGCCAGCCGGTAAGACACCACCGGCCAGCCGGTGTGCCCAGTCAAACTAGCCGTTGGGCTTTGACCAGACTTGTACTTTTGACCCCCAACGGCTCCGGAAGCCCTCCGACGGCCATATTGAAGTGTTTATGGGTATTTCTCCTATAAATAAGAAACCATGGATGCCAGGAACACAACCGAAAGATATTTTGATGTCTTGATGCTCTAACGACAAATCTCCAAGGCCTCTTGTGATCCATTGCCATCCTTGAAGCTTGATCTCCCTCTCCATCAGCTGCTCTCACACTTTTGGCGCTCAAGGCTTCCGTGTGTTTGTATTATTTTATTTGTTTAATTCTTCATTGGGTTTGGATTAAAACAAACCTCTCATTTCCATTCTTTCTTTCAATTGGGTTTCTTGCTACAACCATAATAAAAAAGCAAGCTGTACGAAGGTGTTCTAGCCTACCTTAAAACGGCTAGTGGGTTTCTTGCTACAACCATTAAAAAGCAAGCTGACGTATAAATCTCTCAACGGTTCTTGTTGGGAGCAGAGACGTAGGCTTGGGAATTAAGCCGAACTCCGTTATCAAATTGTGTCTTGCCTTTTTTTTATTTCCGCTGCATTGATAATTGTTTTAAATTGTTAATTATTTTTGAAAAGGCAATTCACCCCCCCTCTTTCCATCCTCTACGACCCAACAATAATTACCAATAATTACCAATAATTAGTAATAATTAGTAATAATTAGTAATAATTACCAATAATTAGTAATAATTAGTAATAATTAGTAATAATTAGTAATAATTAGCAATAATTAGTAATAATTACCAATAATTAGTAATAATTACCAATAATTAGTAATAATTACCAATAATTAGTAATAATTACCAATAATTAGTAATAATTACCAATAATTAGTAATAATTACCGATAATTACCAATAATTACTAATAATTACCAATAATTAGTAATAATTACCAATAATTAGTATTAATTAGTAATAATTAGTAATAATTACCAATAATATTAGTACTATGAAAATAATAAAAAATTTATATAATATTAAAATTATCAATATTTGTAACATGTTTTGCTTTATTCTCAACATATTTAATTCTTAAAGGGTCAATTTTTAGGTCTATCTCAATAAAAAGTTTGCATCAGTCGTGTATGATCTAAACTCTATAATTATCCTAGCTTGAGTGTTTTTTCTAAAAAATTATTCAAAACCAGTAATGCTTTTATATTTTATAGAGAAATATGGAACAACGAGGTCGTCAACAATCATTATTAGGTGACCGCATATGGATAAATCAACGTAGAAATCCAAACGGTTCTGGTTTAAATCCAGTATATGTAGAGGGTGTGAAGACTTTTTTATCATTTGCAGCATCAAATCTAGAATTTGTTTCAGAAGGAAAAATAAAATGCCCTTGCATAAAATGTGCATTGAGAATGTTTGACACGTTTGACAAAGTGGGAGAACATCTCTTGCGTTTTGGTTTTCAACTAGATTATGTTTTTTGGTATCAACACGGTGAACGCAGTTCCAGAGCAGGTGATACCAACTTGATTCCGGATCCATCCCGGTTTCAAGATTTAGTACATGATGTTGCAGGTTCATCTGTTCAACATACAGAAACTCCGGCTGATATAGCTTCAAATCCTGAGTTGGCACCGTCTGAATTTTATGAGTTGTTGAAGTCTGCTGAGGATGCATTATATCCTGGCTGCAAGATGAGAAAATTAGAAGCAGTTGCAAAATTTATGGCTATCAAATCAGTTAACGGAATGTCAAACACCTGTTTTGACCAGATATTTTCTTTTCTTAAAACACTGTTACCCGAAGGAAATGTTTTACCTACAAATTACTATGAGAGTAAGAGGTTGGTTCAAAATTTGGGACTTACTTGTCAGAAGATTCATGCATGTTCAAATGACTGCATTTTATATTCTGGGGAAAATGAGTCGTTGGATAGTTGTCCCACATGTGGGAAACTGAGATTTAAAGAAGGACAACACGGGAAGTCTGGTTTGATTCCTGTAAAACAGTTGAGATATTTTCCACTTACATCCTGACTCCAGCGTTTATTCATGTCTAAGAATATAGTGACAATGATGTCATGGAATAAAGAGAATATTTCAACCGATAAAAGATTGAATCATCCAGCCGATGGTGATTCATGGAAACATTTTGATAGAGTGCATCCATCCTTTGCTTTAGAAGCTAGAAATGTTCGACTGGGCCTTTCCACTGATGGTTTCTGTCCGTTTGGATCTTATGGTAGTCAATATTCATGTTGGCCAGTTTTTTTAACTCCGTACAATTTACCTCCATGGATGTTGATGAAGGAGCCATATATCTTTTTGACTTTACTAATTCCAGGACATCCGAAGAAAAATATTGATGTTTATTTGAAACCATTGATTGATGAATTAAATTTATTGTGGAGTACTGGTGTCAGTACATATGATGTTGCAACGAAACAGAATTTCATACTGAGAACAGCATTGATGTGAACAATAAGTGACTTCCCGGCTTATGGGATGTTATTTGGCTGGAGTACACATGGTCAGAAATCATGTCCTTACTGTATGGGAGAGAACAAAGCATTTATGCTCATTCATGGAAAGAAACCTTATTATTTTGACTGTCATCGCAGGTTTCTTCCAGCTGATCATCCTTTTCGCAGAAACAGATCTCATTTCAGAAAAGGAACAGTTGAAAGGGAAGGACCTCCAAAAATGCTATCAGGTTCGGAGTTAAAATCAGTTGTATTTTCATTACCTCCCATCACTTTTGGTCCCACAATAAACCAACAGAAAATTTCTGGTTTTGGGAAAGAACACAATTGGATTAAACGTAGCATATTTTGGGATTTTCCATATTGGTCTGATTTGTTGGTCCGACACATGTTAGATGTCATGCATATTGAGAAGAACTGTTTTGATAATTTGTTTCATACAGTTTTGGATACGCCAGGAAATAGAAAAGACAATGTAAATGCACGTTTAGATCTTGCCCAAATTTGCAGGCGTCCAGAATTGGAACTGTTTGAGAATGTTAGAACAGAAAGGTTACTGAAATCAAAAGCAGCTTATACACTGTCTAAAGAAAACCGTTTATTATTTTGTCAGTGGATTGCAGATTTGAGACTTCCAGATGGCTGTGCTTCCAATTTGGGTAGATGTGTAAATAATGGTCATATTACTGGATTAAAAAGTCATGATTGTCAGGTTATAATGGAAAGACTGCTACCCATTGGATTAAGAGGTCTGTTGAATTATGTGATTTGGGATTCCATAACAGACATGTCTCATTTTTTTCGGGAAATTTGTGCGGCTACAGCATATTATGATGCTCTAGGAAAACTTGAAAAAGATGTTGTTGTAATTATATGTAAACTGGAAAAAATATTTCCGCCGTCTTTCTTCGACTCAATGGAACATTTGATGTTACATTTTTCATATGAAGCCAAATGTGGAGGTCTAGTACAGTTTCGATGGATGTACCCATTTGAAAGATGCATCCAAAAATTGAAAAGAAAAGTACGTAACAAAGCATCTGTTGAAGGATCTATTGCAGAAGCTTATTTGCAAGAGGAAATATCTTTTTTCTGCTCCCATTATTTTGAATCTGAGTATCCTTCAAAACACAACCGAATAGGATGGAACGAGAGGAATATTTATGAAATCGACAATCAATTATCTGTTTTCAACCAGTCAGAGCTTGGTTTTGGTGGAGTTTATGAATGCTGGATTTCAGATGATGAACATCATAGAGCTCATACGTATGTTCTGCTCAACTGTGAAGAGATGACATCAGTTGTACTGTAAGTGTTTATATCACTTATTCTATCATTTATGTTACAGTAAATAACTTTGGTTTTTATAGCTTGTATGATAATCATATCAAGAAAAAAATTCCACAAATTACAGCAGCTGCTCTCGAAGAACGTTGAATGAAAAATTTCTCTCAGTGGTTTCAAAAACTGGTAACATAAATTCTTTATCTTTTAGCAACTCATTCAATGTATAGTTTACTATATTGATAATTATTTCACAAATTTTCAGGTGTCTCGACATGCTGATAAAATTGACAAATGGCTGTGTGTATTAAGTAACCCACCTTCTAAACTTGTTAAAACTTATAATGCATATGTGGTGAATGGATTTCAATTCCACACACATGCATATGGGGAATCGAAAAAAACAATGAACAGTGGAGTTATCTTGAGAGGATCTCATCATCGAGAAAATGAAGTTGACTTTTATGGAATACTTGATGAAATCATTGAACTCTGTTATCTTGGACAACATTACATAACCATGTTCAAATGTTGGTGGTTAGATACAGAGAGAGGCGTGCGTGTTCATCCGACTCATAGAATCATCGATATTAAATGTAAAAGTGTTCTCGCAGTAAATGAACCATTCTTATTGGCTCAACATGCACATCAAGTTTATTACGCAAAGTACTGTGCTACATCAAGAGACTTGACTGATTGGTGGAGTGTAATAAAAATCAAAATTCGAGACAATCAGTTTAGTCAAAGTGAATGTGCTTTCACTGATGTGCAAAGAATTGATGTTTTTTAAGAGAGTACTCAAAATCAATATTTTTTACAAAGAGACACGAGTATCGATGACGACACCCCACATTTAAGAGTCGGTGATGACGATGATGTTAATGATGTCACATATGAATTTGAAATGGTAAGAGATGAAGCAACTGTAACTCGAATGGATATCGATGATGTTGAGGAGGAATATGAAGATGACATTGACATATATGAAGATGATGATGAAGATGAACACTGATAGAATTCCATGGTATTTATATACAATCATAATATGTATATATGTATATATAATAGTAATTATCAATTATTTGCTAACAACATTAACATTTTACGTTTCAGATGGACGACGCCACATTTCGTGAGTTGGCGGATGCAGACCTGACTTTTGATGCAGATGAGTTGCTGCCAGATGACCCTCAGCCTGTAGGCTCTCCAGGGAGTACGCGGAGGGGGAATGGTCTTGCACGATTGATGATTCCTGACCCCGTCCCCGAGTGACGTCCACGTCTTGGGTTTGATCCATGCACACGGAGGTGTGATAACCTGTGTGATAACCTGTTGATTTGACTAAGATTTCATTAATCTATTCACATAATAAATGTTTATTATTTTTATAGTTTTCCGCATATATCAATCGGACAGGGAAGCGCTATTTTGCGCAACTATTTTTCTCAGCCGTGGACCACATGGGAGCAGATTCCCATTGATTTGCAGCAGGCCATGTTCATCCATTGGTTGGTACGTACGTAAATAAATAATTTTTATTTTGAAAATTATTTCATTTCTAACTTGATATTTTGATTTATTTGTAGGGTTTATGGTATCCGATCGAGGATACCATGCGTGACGCCATCCACGAGGCATGGGAGGTGGCCATGTGTGATCACCTTCGTCAGTTTTTGCACAATTTAAGAAAAGCTGCGATGAAGAAAGAAGGAGTGTCAGATTTTGACGAGTCATGTAGAGCACACCGACCAGAGTACATTTCATCCCATGTATGGGATGGATTATGTGCGCACTGGTTGAGTGGTGCCTTTCAGAGGAGATCATCGGTGGGGAGGCAGAATCGGGGGAGACATGATGTGACTCATCGATCTGGGAGTCGTTCTTTCAGTACTCATAGACAGCATCTGGTACGTACATTATTTATAAATATTTTATATAACTATAAATATTAACAGTTTATTTTTTATTCTTATAGGCTGTCGAGCACCTCGATATTACGGAGTACGACGTATATCGGAGGATGTATAGTGATCCTGCTACTGGGGAGCTCAGAGGTGATCGTCAGCATCACATCGTGGTTAGTATTATTTGTTTTCAAGTTTAAAAATTAACTGTATATAATATATTCACAATTTTAATTTAAAATTGCAACTACATGAGTCATATGAGGCCGTAACGTCACATGCCCGACCTGAGAGTCAGGCCGAGTCATCAGATCAGACCACTGGCCATCAGTTTGATGAGGCGACATGGATGTAGGCCACCCAGTATGCCTTCGAGAAGGGCCGGGTAGTTGGTATCAGCTCTCGAATGACTCCCAGAGATTATTATGGCAGTGCTGCGATGTCGGCGTCCAGATCGAGAGGAGCTCGTGCATCTTCTTCTGCTACACAGTATGAGGATCAGTTGAAATCTTAGACAACACTGATAGAGAGTCTCCGACAGGAGCAGGAGCAGATGCGTCAGCAGCATGAGGAGGAGCGTCGACGCCAGCAGCAGCTGTACAAGGAGCAGACGAGTCGGTGGCAATAGAAACATCAGGAGCAGATGGAGTACATGCGCCGACTCACTCATGCTTTAGGGATGAAGTTTCCTCCACCACCATCTGCAGATCCCCCCCTCCCCCCCTCCTTCAGATTAGAGTTTGTATTTATGTTATAAAATTTGTGAAATCAAAATATGATTTTTTTTCTATTCGTAGTTTCTGTCTCATTATAAAATATTTAGTAATATTCTATTATTTTTTATTTTTGAATTATAATTCTATTATTATTATATTAATTAAAATAATTTATTATTTTTATTTGTGAATTATAATTCTATTATTATATTAATTAAAATCATTTAATAATATTTTATTATTTTTTATTTTTGAATTATAATTGGATTATTATTATATTAATTAAAATAATTTTTTTTATTTTTTTATAGTATTTGCGACGGGATACTATTCCCGTCGCAAATAGTATTATTATTTTTTTATTTTTTAAAAAATAGTTTTTGCGACGGGCCCCGTCGCAAATAGTTTTTTACAAATATACGGAGTACTAGTTGCGACGGGGATTCTCCCCGTCGCGGAAAAAGGCTTTAGCGACGGGCCCGTCGCAAAAAATTGTTATTGCGACACCGTTTTCAGCAACGGGTCATTTGCGATGGTCCCCCATCGCAAAAAGCCATTTGCGACGGGATCCCGTCGCAAATACCTGTTTTTCTAGTAGTGATATGTTTTTAGATCACATGTATCTTCTCTAAAATGCCTTCCAATATATCTGGTCCAACCAGTTTTATTTTTCCAACATAATCCCAATATATTGGTGTCCCCATCTTCTCCCCTATAGTGGTTAATAAGGACCCATTTGAATAATTGAGTGAAAAATATGTTTATAGGATAATTAAATATGTGAAATATGTAATCCCAAACTCTCGAGAAAATCAATTGGGCTTTCCCATAACATGTCTTCCAATGTTTGAGTATTCCTCTTAAAATTGTCATAAATTTATAGATTATAGGTTTTGTTAAGTTTTAATTCTATATTCATAGTCTTTTAAAGTATCATATAGAACATATAACTAAATCTTGTATCATGGTCTAAAACAATTAACAATGGTTCTCCATGAAGTCTCACAAATTTATGAATATATATATAAGAAAAAATATAAAGGGAGATATATTCATGTATTATGATAAAGTGAGAAGGATTTGTTAGTATATAAATTATTATTTATATGGAATTATTTCCCTTTAATATATTATGAAGTACAATAAAAAATTCTATAATACTATTGTCCCACTTCCAGGTTAGTATGTGTAGTGGTTGTAAAACACATTTAGAAAGTTGTCACTCAACCTCCACTTACTATCATACCAATCACCATGCTATATAATTATAACTCTCGATATTCATACCATGACACCAGTTATGATTTCAAAGTTCTCTATACATCTTGGGGATTTTAGGGTGTATAGAGAATGTGGAGTTGTGAGAATCAACCATCAGATCTCTATTTTTCACTAGAATAGAAGGGATACATATACTTGTACTGATCCTTAATACCCCTACTTAATAAAGAAAAAACTATGTAAACATTCAAATTTTTATATCTTATGTTATACTTTGAATCTTTGGATAATCTCTTTGTTATTTCTTTATCTCTCTCTAATAAAAATTGTTGGGAAATAAATTTGAATAAGATTAAAGTTGTAACTTTCCTTATGAATTCCATATCAATTTTAACATCTCCTTTATCAATGGGTATTCTTAAATCCTTATCATTTCAAGAACATTAGGGTTTTTCCTACTCAACACCTTTGAAAAATTGTTTTCCTCTCTTGTGTGATAATCAATAAAATAATCATATTCCTTAAGAATATCCAACCAGCTAATTTTTCACATTGTAATGACCCTGAATCTAGTAACACGGAGCTGATGTCTGCTTTATTAAATTGTATTAAGAAAAAAAGGGGTTAGATCCAAAAGGACCAAATAGTTTAGTAGTCTTGGTAAACTAGATACATACTTTTAATTTAAATTAAAATTGAAAACATTAAATATGAAAAATGTATTCTTTGATAATTTTACTATTACATATATTATATCAATAAATATCAATCAAAAAACACTTCCAAGTATCCTGGAAAAAATAAAACATAAAAATGGGTGATCTCAGATGCTTAGTAAGGGTAAGAATACAATATAATCTATCATGAATAAATAATCATATTTAATATGTGAAGTTAAATGATAGAAACACATGTCATTTAATAAATAAACTGATAATAATATGCTATAAATAAATGATGATCAAATAAATCCATATAAATATTCACATAATCTTGAAACTCATCCATGTATATTCAAACTAATTGAATAATATTATGGAAATAACTAATCTTACAATGATGGAATTTATAATGTCAAACATATAAAACATACTTTCAATAATTATCCTGAGACAACTTAAATCTATGGGTATAAACTTATCCAATTTTCCTAACCAATTTATCTCATGATACCTATTGATGCATTGATGGGCTATTATAACTGAGCCCCACTCAAAAGATACTAAGTCCAATTCTTTCATCATATGAAACGTGTGAAACATAATCAACATAAAACTTCACATTGAAAAAATAACATATGGAATGATAATAATTACCCCCAATAAAATAAACATAACTAGAAACCATCTAGAATAATATGTACAATGGAAATAAAATTGCACATCCTTAGTCAAATTGATCATAAACCATCCAAATAAATAATAAAGGTGATATCAATATGAAATATCCCCATTGGATCATAAGTATAATAAATTTTTGATGTCTTTGATGAATATAAATACAATAAAAATGTATTTAAAAACATTCTTGAGGAAAAAATCATTTTTAATTTTGAAAATAGATTTTAAAAAAATAATGTTCACACAAAATTTTGAAATTAATTTTCTTTGAAAACAAACTGTAAAAGAATATAAAATAATAATTAAAACATTATGTGGTCATGATGGTGAAAAATTTGGTTCATGTTGTACATGTTAAAAAATATCCCGTTCACATTTTTAGTGAAAGAAAAAAAGAACATGTTTTGAAAATGACAAGAAGATTCCTTTCAAAACATTTTGTAAGAAGTAAAAATGGTTAAAAAGATATATAATAAATCACCTTTAAAAGGTTAATTTTTTTAGAAAACATTTATTTTTTGAAAAAGGATTTTCAACTTAAGAGAGAAATAAATTTGGATTTTCATAAAAACATATTTTCAATCATTTTGAGAACCAAAGAGTTTAAAATGGTGTTATTACTTGAAGATGTTCACGAAGAATCAGAGGATAATAAAATAGAATGAGTTTATGATAGAAATATATAGTAATTCCACCATGGGAGTATCCAATAAACATAATTATAAATAACGATGAGATTGTAAAATAAAACAATAGAACTTCAGTAACTGGTATGATCCCATATTTTTTCATGATGGATATTTTCAGAGGAATTTGAATTTTCACTTTGCTAGACGGGAAAAATAATCATTAGATATTTTGAATTGAACTTATAAGGTTTTAATGACTCTATTTGATTTTTTTCGATGTGGTATGAGGATAGGTTTGTAGTTTGGAGATTTTAGGAGCATCTTAGGGGTTAAGAACCTGAAACTGGTGTTTTGGGAAAAGTGTAGTAGAGTAAACACAGTTGGAACATGGTTGGAACACGATTAGGGACAATCATGCGACATAATAGTGAATTTTAGTTTATACATGAACACAGGATAGGGAAACCCCATGGAATGATTGGGAAAACCAGGAATGTGTCATCAATTTATTTGTGACATGTCCCATAGGTAGTATACAGTCAGTTAAACTGTGCATAATACCAATGTATGGGGTTGGTTCTTGGACTGTACTGACTGCATGGTTGGCGCATGACTTGTCCAACCATGTGGTCAAACCATGTGCCCCATTAAAATGTGGAAAATTAACCCTTTACCCCTAATTTATTTAATAGGGAAACCACTTTTCCTTCCCCCTCTCTCACATGAAAGAGTTTTAATTCCCTTCATCTCCTCCTATTACCTTGGGCGATTCTTCCTCATTCTTAATTTTTTTGTTCTCTATCAAGTGAATTAGACCCTGTAAGGTAAGCCTTGAACTCCGTCAATCATTATGGAGTTATTTTTGTCTTTCTCTAAATATGGGCTCCATCGGTTATGGATTTTTCTCCCAATTCCATCAGATCATGGTGGAATCAGATAATGGTTTTAGGGTTTCCTCTTTGCCTAGGTAGAGGATAACCCAAGATGTTGTCTGCACTTCTCCATATACAGATTCTTTGACGTATTTCACAATGGTGAATATATAAAGTTTATATTATTTTAATTAAATTGTTGGTGTGATTTTTTAACATAATTTCTTAGGGATTGTACCTAATTTGAGGTTGTTTGAGGACCACTTTTTGTTGGAATGAATTGGGTTCTGTTCTGGTGTGATGGGATTTTACGATGATATTTTTTGATTTATTACCTTTTTGAATAAAGTGGTTATTATTTTTTTATATCTTTTTTTGGTTTTATTAATTAATTATAATTTTTTAATAAATAAATAAATAATTTTTTTGTTATGTTTGTGAGATGTGTCAAGTTTTACTTGGATGAGTTTTTATGGGCCTTGGAACCTATTGCATGACCTTAGGAAATAAATTGTTAAAGATTCCTATAGGTTGATGGTTTGTCTTAACAAACCTAGATTATTTGTGCATGTTATGTAGTATGTGAATTCTTGGGATTTCCCATGTGGGTGATGCCCCCTATTTAGATATACCGTAATGAACTGTTAAATTAAATTGTTTAATTTGGTAATTGAATGGATGACTGCCAGGGGTCACTAACAACACATATGATTTAGATTCATGTTTCAACTTATCACTGAGGCCAAGGGTCATTTGTTGGATTCCTCCACGTATGATACGACCTAGAGGATCCCATATAGTATGCCTCTTTATTCTTACTCCTTATGAAGACCCCAAGTGTGATTCCAATACTTATATTTTGGCTTATAGGATTCTAAGAGGGATGCCTCCATTATATATGAACCCCAAGGATACCAGGTAGGATGACTCTCCTAGGTAATAAACTAGAGGAACATGTTGGTGCCCCTATGTTTGACCAACACTGATCTAGTATGCTAGGTTTACATTGAGATGGTATCATGTTTCACCTAGAACCCATATAAAACTTGTAATACCATGAGGCTATGATAGCAGTGTTGGGTTAGGCCTTCAACACCCTCACTAATTTATTTATTTTTCCAGTTAGTTATTATTTATAAACCTTTGATTTCTATAGCTGATTACTAGATTTTGGTCGATGAGACTGATGCGATGCAATGCATTTTAGGTATTCCTAGAGGAACTTCCTTTGATCTGGATTATGATACTTATTTATGTATATGGATATTATGGTACTACACTGATTAGGGGAATTTTGACATGACACAAAAAATGACTAACGAAATGACATGGTTTACCGAGTTTTCTATGGATGTGATTTGTGGACACGAGGAGGATTCCATGGTCAATGAACTTAGGTCGTAGCACATATAGGTCAATATTATACCGATTTTTATAGGGATGTGCTCCATGGGCTTGAGGATGAAGCCTTGGTCAATGGACTTGAGTCCAAGGCCATATAGGTATATATTATACCTTTTTCCCATAGATGCTCTTAGTGGAATTGAGAAGGATTCCTTGGAAAACATACTCGCGTGTTCGACCATATAGGTCTATATTATAGTGATTTTCTATGGACATGATCTATGGACTCAAGGGGGATTCCTTGGTCAATGACCTTGGTTCCTCCCCCTAGATGGTCTGTATTATCATGGGTTTTCTATGGATAAACTCCAAATACTTGAATGAAATTCCTTTCTCAATGGAATGAGGTCCTAGAACTTGTTTTCCCGATACATGATACATTCAATATAAGAAATAGTTGATGTAGTTTCATCATTACGAGATTGTCCATTGGTACTTGAAATCCTTTATTGTAGTGATTAGAGGCAAGTATGAGTGAACATAGGGATACTAAATGTATCCCCCCTTTGGCGACTTAGCTTATTCATAGAAATTTCAAGTGTTATCTGAATAAGCTATTTCCAATTGGGATTATGGAACCAAGGATCAATATAATTATACCCGGCATGAGTGGAACAACATCTAGCTCAATACACTTTTTATAGGATGTCTAGTTGACCAGATCATGGATCCATAGATCTATTACATTTTTATTTGTTTATATTATATGACATTGCTTCTATAAATGTATATGTGATGAAATGTATATATATATATATATTTATTAGGATATATAAATATACATTCATATATATACTTGTATAAGAAGACACTGTATCTAAATGATTGGGATCACTAAACCACTGATCTGTTGTGGACTTGTTCTTTTTTTAGAAGTTAGTTATTATTATTTTTTATTTTCATCCTACTAAGTAGATCACAAATAATTAAACTAACTTTTACTATATATGTATAAGACCGTGTTGGTGGTTTCCAACAGATTTTTTTACTCACACCTTGCTCGAGCTACCACTGCACTGGGTTACCCGAGAATACATTAACTTGGTTATTGACATAGGTAGGGATGAGGCCCAAGACTGATCGAGCAGGATGTATCAGACATGTAAGTGGAGATCATGCAAGTTGTAGGTATAACTATATATAGTAGTGCATTTTAGTTTTATTTATGTTTCCCTTATACACTTCTACATGTATGGTCGACCCAGTGGGTGGCCAGTGTTGTATACGTAACATGGTTGTTCAGGATTTTACTGCATATTATTTATTTTTTCATCCTTGTCATATTTATTGCATCCAAACTCTGTTTTTTAATCATATGGATGATATATAATATTTTTAATTATTCTATTACTTTGATATGAGGACATAACCTCACCACTACCACACCCAAGACCTTCAATACTAGTCGGAAGACTATGGCATATGGGGCGGTGTGCATGAGGCCATGGGAAGAACTAGCTCAGCGCCCCAGTTTAGTAGCATCTGAGTCTGGACATTATAAATTGGTATCAAAGGATTTTATTTTCATATTGTTAGGTTATTTGGGATATGGTAGAAAATATTATTAATATATTTTCAAAAAATATGATGGATATCAGATTGGTGTATTGAGAATACTTAATTTTCTAAGATGTCCTAGTTTCTAGGGATATGGGATTTATATTCTGATATGTGATGTTACAATTGTATATGATTTTCATATTGTGCGATGAAAAAGTTTTCTGAATGTCATGATTTTTCATATATTTATAGCTCTTGGACCGTTGTAAATATTCCATTGATTGATTTTGAATGTTTATCGACAAAGACAGGAGGCGTATCATGCATCATATTGTTACGAACCCTATTTTTGAATGATAATTGTTTCAAAAAATGTGTGTTATATTATATTATATGTAACAAAACTATATCTCTCTAATAGTGATGTGAGTATATTTTGAAATGTGACCACCGAGTTTCGACCATTGTATGACTGTTGTTCAATATTACTATTGGAAACAATACTCTTAATAATAATTTTAATGTTATAGTTAGTGTTATAAATAGAGATGACAATGGTTAGTTAATACAGAAAGAAGATTTGATAGCCTCATCTAGTAGAGTCATTCCATTCAAATCCCATTTATCCAAACTTGGGAGGGAGGTAGCATCTATAGGATTATCTCTTGACCAAGACCAATCTGAGCTTCAACATGTTAAGTTTAAATGAAATCACCTATATGAGAATTTCAAGTTAATAGAAATTACTACCCAAGTGATGTTATACGAACCACACCAAGAGTTTTTCACCATTTCATACCTCACTCTTAGGTCATATTAATATGTTATAAAGAGTTATGTTTTTAGGAATTAGTTAATTAATTTATAATCCCTTTATATAAATAAAATTTTTATTCCATCATTTCTATTTTGAGAATAGTTTTTCTAAAAATATATAATGAATTTGATAAATTGATTTTTTTGATAGAAATTGTACTTTTCTGAAAAGATATCATTATTATAATAAACTAAGGTATTACTAAATTTTTTTATTTTAATTAAATTATATGATTAAAAACTCTTATTTAAATTTAAATGATAAAATATTTTTTTTTTCAATTGGTAGAAATTTTACTACGCATTTTACAATATATTTTCTATCCACTATTATTTTTAATAAATAAGGATTTTTATACATAAAAGTTAAATTAATCATACTTAGATAATTATTATGATAAAATAAATTTTTTTTTTGATATCAGCATGTCTAAATTAGGTTAAGGTTAATTTATGATAATTCTCTAAAATACTTTGTTTTTTGGTGAATAGTAAAAATAACGTTTTTGAGTTTTTGGTATGTTCGATGACATCATAATGATGTAATAAGTAATATAAAATTATAATAAACTATTTTTGATTAAAATAACATATTAACTATCTTAAGTGGCTAATACCATGTAAAAATACCATGGGAAAGCCCATGGTTTTGAAAATACAACAAGTGAGGTGTCTAAGGAAATAAAAAACAAAGCCCCTCAATTTTGTGAAAAATATCCATCCATTTCTCCCTCATATTTCATTAAAAATTAAATATTCATGAATATATGATATATTTAACTCACATGGAGACCTAATAAGGTTTCCACATGCCCCCAATTTCCCAATATTTGTGTTTTATGAGTTACTCTTCAAGGTAAGGGAAATCTCAACTTCTCTTTTCCTTTCAAGTTACCTTTTTTATGTGGTATGTCCTTAAAATTTCAATACTATGTTCTTATTTCCATTTTATTACATACCTTTACTATATTAATAGGATTTTATTAATGGGATACCATTTCCCCTCTCCTTTTAATTTTTTCTAAAACCATGTTTCATACCAGTTATGATGTTAGATTTTCTTCTCAAAATTTCTGTCTTTTTCTTAAGAAATTCCCTTATTTTATTTTTTGAATACCGAAAACTATTTATATTATAGGGGAATTTAACTGGATTTAAAAATTATCTATTGTATTCTTTGATTAATATACATGAAACCCCCATTTTTCATGGGTTACTAACGACATAAATATATTGTCTTTAAGTTTTTTTAAAACTTCAAGATTTCGATAAGAAACCCTTTTCTTTTATTCTCCAAGGGTTATTTATTAAAATTTTTATTATGATATATTTGTATCAAATTAATTAAGACATATTAAGGGTGTTATAGGATAGTGTTCTAACACATTGGGTAAAAAATGTAATCTCTAAAGATGTCCTGTTTTATGACACCTTGGTGAATAACCTTGGATATTTTTATGCCAGCTCAGTGATAAATTGCGGTGATATTCTTATGAATGACTCAATTAAATGTCATATCAAGATTTACATGTTATCATACAAGTTTTTTTACAATCATATGTCTCATTTTCCTTTTCTAATTCTTTTATGATATTCTTTAAGCTCTTTTAGATAATTATCAGGGTCACTTGTCAACAGTTTCCCTTTCTTTCCCTTACTGGGCTTCATGATCACCCATTACTTTGATGTATGTACCCAGGATATGAGATGCAATAAATGTACTTAGTATTAAAATTTAATAATAATTTTAATTGGAATAGAAAAATGTTTTAAGTTTTCATGTATTATATTCCCTTTTTCCCAAGAAACCAAACTTTAAAAGATCCTCTGTTTTGTATAATGCAATGTAAATTTTATGTAAAAAAAGGCAGGATTCCATAGTTAGTATAAAAGGATGGTTTTTTTATTTGGGGAATTTTGGATTTTAAAACTTTAGGAAGAACCCTATATAAACATTTAAATATAGGAAAAACATTATGGTATTTTGGAGAAATATTTATTAAGTGGTTTATGAGTAAAGAAACCCTTGTATGGATATGAATAAGTGGATGTGGCTCTGGAAAAAATGTACCTAGGGGTAAAAACTCTTACAAGGTGCATCAAGTTTGACTCGGTGTAACCTAGTACATAACAATGAGCCCTACTAAAATCCTGGGGGATATGCTTGTTTAATCAAAATCTTTTTATGTACCATTATAAAGGATTTATAGAAAATGTATTTTTTTTAAATAATAACATATTTAAGCATGATGTTTTAATACATGAAATTCGATTAGAATTATAATATTATAAAATTAAACATGTTTCTCACTGTGGTTTTATTCTTTTATAAAATGGTAGGAAATATTAGAAGCCACATAAATGGTGAGCATAATAGATACAACAATGATAGACTTCCAATGGAATCCAAAATGGAAAACTTCATGAGAATAATGAATGAAATGACTCAAGTTATGAGAAAAAAATTGAATCAAGATGAGAGAAGACATTCACCTCTAAGGGAATAACTTTCCATTATGTTATTTATGTATTAAAAACCACATTATTTTAGTGGATCTACCAACCCATTGATTACTGAAAAATTTATAATCTTTAAAGAAAATATCTTTTCTGTACTCCATTGTTTAGAAAAAGGGAATGTCACCCTAGTTGTGTACCAATTTGAGGGAGAAGATGATTAGTGGTGTACATCAGTTAAAAATATGAATCTAAGTGGGGATATTTATGAAATGGAGTGGGAAGAGTTCATGGGATCCTTTTTCCAAAAATATTCCCCCTATTTGAGGAAAAAAAAAATAGATAATAAATTCATAGATCTGAAGTAGAATGAAAATGAATATGTGGGAAGTTTTGAGTTGAAATTTACAATACTTTACTGTTACACCACCAGCTTTGTCATGGACCATAATAAGAATGTTGATAGATTCTTCAATGGAATAAGTCCCCATATATGGATGAATCTAGCCAACTAAGACTATGAAAACTATGAGGAGATCATGAGGAGTTCTATAAATGTTAAACTAGAGTTCAGAGAATTGTATTTGTCCCATAGATCAAATGAAAAGAAGATATATTTGTATACAATATTGGGGAAGAGAATTGATCATGAAAGAGGATGACAGAAAGTGAAACATTCCACCTACAAAAAATGTGGGAAAAATATTTCAAGTAACTACTTTCTTGGGAGTGGGAAATGTTACAAGTGTGGAAAATATGGCCATATTGATCAGAACTATCATGGTGAGGTGAATCCTCAACTTATCAACACTAATGAAAAATGGAAGATGGTGTAAGAGCTACCTGAAGTCTAATACTTCGAGTGTGGAAATGTTCGTAACTTTTCCAATCACTATCCAAATCTGAAGTTAATGGAGGGGAATCACCATCAACCTTATCATAGGATAAGGGCGAAAGGTCATGATTTTCCTATCACAATAGCTGAATTTGAAACTCCAAATGTTGTGGTTAAAGTTACTATCATTGTTATCTAATAGCTAATAAGTACTTTGTTGGTTTTGCTTCTATATATTCCTTTATTTCCTCAAATTTTTCAAATAATATAGAATGAATCCCTAAATATCTAGAAGTGAAGTTATTAGTCGAGACTCCTGGGGGAATTATCTATGTCTAAATAGTGTATAGAAACTATAGTATTCACTTTTACGAGCCCAATCTCTTCACAAATCTAGTATTCATTCCCATGTTGGAATTTGACATTATACTAGGGATAGACTAGATCTCAAAGTATAATACTAAGTTCAAGTGTAGAAGTGAGTAAATATCATTAGTCTTGAATGGAAAACCTATAGTTGTCTTCAAAAGAGATATATCTCAACCTGATCTTTGTCTTGAAGAACCTCCCTTAGAATTCTTTATAGAAATGACTGGTTAAGATGAAGAAGGAAATAAAAGTATATGAATAGAGAATTTACACATCATTCAAGACTACATTGATGTGTTTTATGAGGAGTTACCTAGATATCCCCATGAAATATAGGTAGTGTTCTCCATTGAACTCATTCCTAGATCCAAGATGATTTCAAAGACCCCATATAGAATGGAAATTGTGGAGCTGTAAGAATTAAAGAAACAACTCCAAGATTTTTTTGGAGAAGGGGTTTATCTAGCCTTGTGTATCTCCATGGGGACAAAATTTTATCTTTGTGAAGAATAAGGATGGATCAATGTGGTTATTCATTGATTATAGAGAACTTAATTGGATCACAGTGAGGAACAAGTATCCTTTTCCAAAAATTACAGATTTATTTGACCAAATTCATGGGGCTCAATTATTATCCAAGATTTATCTTTGATATGGTTATCATCAATTGAGGGTGAACAAAGAAAATATTCCAAAGATTTACTTCTATCAATATATAGAAATTATGAATTTTCTGTTATTCCCTTTCAGATTGACCAATGGTCCTACTATTTTATGGATTTTATGAATAAAGTCTTTACGTACTATCTTGATAACTTTGTAGTAGTTTTCATTGATGGTATTATGATTTATTAAAAAAGTCACAAGGATCATGAGGATCATATAAGGGTTATATTTCAAACTATAAGGAAGGAGAGGATATTTGGAATGTTCATAAAATTATAATTTTGGTTACAAAAAGTTTCTTTCTTGAGGAACATTGAAACCAATGAAGGAATATCAGTTGATCGTACCAATGAAAATGTTGTCGAGGAGTGGACTCATCCTATAATAGTAATTGATATTAATAGTTTCCTTGGATTAATGGGATATTATTGGAGGTTTGTGGGAAACATTTAATGAATTTCTAATCCACTAACCAAGTTAACTCTAAAAGGGGATAAGTTCATCTGGATAAAGGAGTGTGAATAATGTTTCCAAGAGTTAAAGAAGAGATTGGTTAATACACCTATGTTAACTCTACCCCCTATCAAAGAAGGATTCATTATTTTTAAAGATGTATCTCTGAAATATCTTGGGTGATTCTTCATGAATGTTGATAAGGTTATTGATTATACAAATTGATAGTTGAAGCCTCATAAGCATAATTGTCCTATGCATTACCTGGAGCTGGATATGGTTGTTTTTTCATTGAAGATATTGAGGAACTAAATTTTTGAGGAGAAATGTGATATATAAACAGAACATCAATGTTTGAATTATATTTTCACGCAAAAGGAATTGAACATGAGACAAAGGAGATTATTGAAACATCTTAAAGACTATGATTATTCAATTCATTATCATCCTGGAAGAGAAAACAAAGTTGTTGATGAATTGAGTAGGAAAGACCCTATTGTTATGGAAACTGTAACACCCCAAGCTTCAACAGTATGCTTCTCTTTGAATAATACAGTAACATGTGTTGTACGCAACTTCGAGTTCTAACACACACCACAACCAATCAAACTAGCCATTATGAATAGTAATACCCAATTTTTAAAATTTTATAGATTTTATCATTCAAAATGGACTTCATTTTTGGATTTGGAATATTGAAATTATCTTAGGGTGAATTTTTGGTACATTTTTGATAACTTTCATATTTTGATGAATAGTGAGAATTACTAAATTTAAATTAATTTTTTTAATCGAAATAATTAATAGTGATAAATTATGAATTTGAGTGGTTTTAAAGTATATTTAGAATATATTTTTAACATTTAATACAATTTTGGTCATTGGACATAATTTCACATTTAAACCAGACATAAACAAGTGTCAATCTTTTGATAATTATTATTTCTTAAAAACACGTTTTTTGTTTTGACAGTGGGAATTAATTTTAAATTAATTTATGCCACTTCTGTGTTTTTAATTTAGAAAAATGGATTCAATATTTAGAATAAGGAAGTCCAAATTCTGTAAATAGGCAACTTTTATTTTTAGACATTTTGAATAATTACTTCGGTAAATATTTTATTTACCATGGTTAAAGGGTAAATCTGGTAAATAAGGGTAAAAAATAATATTATAATAGTAATAAATTACCCTAAAACGTGTCCTAACCCTATTGGTTGATACATGTCCGACCATGGGAATCTTTGGGTAGATTTTGGAACCCCATGGATCCACTTGTAAGTGATAATGACACTTGATATTAACTAAGTTAAAGTAAATATAAAAATGACATAAGCATTTATCTTTTAGAAACATAATTTTTACATAGGGTTATATATGTTATATTTTTGACTATAATTATTAATTATAAATATTAAAATATTTCCGACATAATGGTATTTTATTTATAATTTTTATACATTGAATAATTAAATATATCCATGACACAATAATGATGCATTATTTTACTTATTAATGAAAGAATCAAATAATTGTTATTATAAATGATAAAATAAATATAATTTGAAAGTTTTGATGATATCCACGAATTTTATTGGTTAATATGACATGTAATTATTTCTTAAATGAATATCATTCGAATTAATAAAGTTGTTAAGACTTTAAAAAAATCAATTATTAAATATTGTCAAAATTGACATAAATGAGTTTTTAAGTCAAATATTATATTATTAATTGATATTATATTCCTAAAAATCTAAGGTTCGGACAAAGGACTTATATAATGATAGTTTTATTATTAATGGACCACTTGGGGGTATCGTGGTAGTTTATAGTAAGTTTATTGACCATATAATATAAAAATACAAAGAGACATTGTAAATGTCAAACAATTTAGCTAAGAGTTAAATCAAAAAGATAAAGTTAATATAGTGACCCAAACCTATCTAAAAACTATTTTTTGAGTGGTTTTAGACCTATAAACACCTTAAAATTTATATAATCCACTTTCTATCCATTAGAAACTGAATATGAATTTATTATAAAATAATATTTCTAGATTTTCCTAAGGTTCCCCTCACCCCTCTTATAAAAGGGCACTTCCCCTTCCCTCTAATTCACACCTTCAAAGCCTTTTTTCTTGGCCTACCCTGCCCAAATATTCTCTAAAATTACCTAAATTCAACCTAGAGGCCTTATTTTTATCATAAATCCAACCTAAAGATCCCTTTTGATCAAATCAAAAGAAAGAATCCAAAGAAGAGGTAATGTTTTCACCACCCTCTTTCAAGTTCCTTTCTTCTTAAACTTATTATTTCTTTGTTATTTCAATTCTAAAATAATAACTCCAGCATATTATATATACTGTGATGTTATTATAAATATGGTACAACCATATTCAGTATTCTATCCATCCTTTGAATGACATGTCACTATACGTGCGCACGTACGACTTACCGTCTCCACATCGTGGTGTAATTGTTATTCAAAACATTATTATTTGGATGGGTATGATAATGATGTGTAATTTATGTAAATAATAAATATAACATTATAATTATTCTCTATATATGATATACCATCCAATTATATATTATTTTAACATAAAAATAATGATATTGTCACTCGTGCGTACGTACAGACTACCATCTCCACGAACGTGATGAGATTCCTTTCCCATCATATCCATTCTAGTATAATTCTCATTTTATGATTAAAAATAATGTTTAAGGACTTTATATCATTCTTTATATGAATAATATACAACCTATATATAAAAAACACGACTTATGTAACAAAACATGTAAAAGAAAACGAGTAAGTCAACACCCGAAACGACGATAATACTAAGATATTATTAACAAATCAATGTTAAAAGATCATATATGATATCATATTAACGTATACGATTCTTGTATAATTTAATAACAATTATTTCACTATTATACAGGAGTTTAACCTACCCTCATCCAAGGAAAATTACAAGGTAAGGTTTTATTTCACAATCTCTTCATTATCTGAGGTTGTTTATACGTAATTATCTACTGGGACCTCTTTATCATCCACATCCATGTTTCTTAAAAATTTATTTCAAATAATTATTAATATTTTATAGACTATGGTTTAAAGTCATTTATACCCTTGTTTGACTTTTTATAAGAATTTTGTAAAGTAATCTTTTCATCGTTTTTCAAACAAGGCCCCTTTTAACCTTTTCGACAGAATTAAGGTAAGAATGTTTCTTTACTTATACGGAGTGTGCGGCTATTTTACAGCATTATAAAATCGTCAAAGCTTCCCTTAAAATATTATAAGAATATTTTCAAAGTAAATGTTTTATTTTATAATTATTTGACTTTTAACTGATTTAAAAAAAGATATTTCTCTCAAATAGTTTTGATTTCATCTATGTCAACATCTTTTGATGGATTTTAAGATTATTTGAAGTTGATTTATTATGATACAAAACTTCCATATTGTATTGAAGGTTTTGTGATATGTTTGACTGTGGATGTGTTATTTTTATACCATTTATGGTTTATGGAGAAATTATTGACATTTCGTATGCTATTTTTAATATGAATGTTTATGCTATGTTTAAACCTATTCATACGAGGAATGAATTGGACTTAATAAGTGATGGGTAGAGCCCACTTTAGCTCCTCGATGCATTAGTAGGTCTCATGAGACAAACTAGTGTCTTGGCATAAGGCCTTGACAAAATCTTATTTGTAGTCTTGGAACAAGGCCTTGACTATGTGGTTATGATAGTCTGACATTATGCATTCCATCATTATAAAAGTGGTTATTGTTATTTCATGTGATTATTAAACTCGTATAATATCCACGTGAGTAAGTAAATGGAATTATTTAATTTTATTTATGCCATATTATGCTGAAGTTCATGTTTAAAAGGCTTTTGTTTTAGTTATGAATTGCCATAAATGTTTATGCTTATTTTTTAAAGTTTCCGCTATATTGTTATCCTTACTGGGCATCTGAGCTCACCCCTTTCTATGTTTTATTTTTCCCAGGTTGTGAAGAAGTATTTTATGAATGACCTGCAGGGATAGTATACGGGGATATGAGTGTGGATACAAGATGTTGTTGTAGTTTTGAATTTATTATGTAATGTAACATTCATGTATGTAATCTAGTTTTCAAGACTGCTAAACCGATCGGTCCTTCAGAACTTGATTCCTTGTAATCATGACAATGTTATGTAATAATGCACCGAATCTAGGTAATTGGGGTCAAGGCATTACAGTTGGTATCATAGGTATTTTTGAAATAACATTGGAAACTAGATTTAGATAAAATATGATTAGAGAACATAACCCTAAGATATACTTTGGGGATTAGTATAGAAGAACTTCCTCAAATTTTGGTATTGTAGATATTTTTGTGACTTTTCCAAGAAATACATCCCTATCTGGATACGAGCAGCTAGAGGCGGATCTGGGATAGATGTACCTTGGGGTAAAACCCGAAAACACCGCTTTGAGATAGACTTGAACGAGAACTGGTGCACGAAAACGGGCCTTAATGCACTCTGGGATACCACACTCCTAGGGGATATGCTTTGGATAATTATCCTTCTCTTTACACACCATTATGAAGGGAATATGAGTATATATTTACACAAAGAAAACATTTTTATGATTATGGATTATATCCATAAACTGTTCAATTTATGTTTGGTATTTTACAAGTTTGGAATTATTCATTGCAATTCATAAACTAACATAGTTTGTGCCATTGTATAGAAATGACACCCAGTAGAAGGAATGTGAACTCCAGTAATACATATGATCCAAAGAGTAAGAAGGATCATATATTCCACGGTATTAAGCCAAAATTTAGAAGGGAAATGGTATCTCATTTTTTCTCAACATATGGAGAAATAGTATCATGTTTTAATAAGATAAGTAAAGAATTCTCTGAGTCCTATGGCTTTGAAGGGAAGCAAGAGAAGAAAAGGATGGAAGAGAGAAAGATGGATGAAGGGAATAGGGAAAAGACGATTTTTTCTATATGTGATAACTGTGGGAAGAAACATCCTGGAACTTGCCTGAAGAGAATTGGAGTTTGTTATAAGTGTGGAGAAAAAGGACACCAAGTACGTGACTGCAAGGGTCAGAAAAAGGTTTCAAATGTACAGTGATTCATCTTTAAAGAGTTGGGACACTATGCTAACAAATTTCCAAATAATCAGAGTATGACCCAAATGGTTCTATTGGATAATAATCAAGTTATGATACTACCTCAAATAAAGAAGAATGACTAGTGTTCTTATGTTGTTATTATAGGATTATTTCATTTTAGTGTTGTATCTACAATATACTGGTTATATGAATTATGGAGATAAATAAGGATCGTACTGCAGTACTATTTTATTGAGGATTTGAGATTATATGGTTCTAATAATAGTGGCTTAATAGTGAGCTACACTTTTGAAAAAATACATGGTTGAAGGAAATGTATTCCTTAATATGGTCCCGATAATGTGGTAGTGATTTTGAAATAAGAGATGGTTGATGTGAATAAGTTATATTTGATATTCTTTATTACCTTGAAACTAGTTAATGATTTTCCATTGTTGGAGTTTACAACATTTTTGGATAGAAGGATTATATCTAGTATTCTATAAAGAATAAGGGAGTGTGAATGTAATCAATAAATTTTTATAGTAATTCAGGATGTTACCATGTTTTAAAATAATACACGATGAAATTGTTCACATTTTATTACATGGAAAAAAGGTTCTTCATTGTGTTTAACTTCCTTATAAATTTCGTACTGTGAGTTTGGATAGAAGTATTTTGGATAATTCTAAAGGTTGGAATGGATTACGTTTTAAAGGTTATTTTTTTATTTTCATAAAAGGACAACACGCAGACCGTGTGACAACCCATTGCATCATACAAAGCTACGAGAATCAAACCCACAACCATAATGATATTGGGATTTATCACCTACCAATGGACTACATGAAGTTCCTGGATGGTATAATGTAGTTTCTTTTTTTAAAGGGTCTATTATGTGAATTATAAATTCATTATATTTGGAACCCTATACGATTAGGAAAAATAGAGTATTTCTGATTTGTATTATTTTTTGGAGTGAAAGATGAGTTTGTGGTAGAAATTTATTAATGGATAAAACTATAATTATAAAGTAATTTTATCTCCTTATGATCTTATCCAATCTCATAAATAAATTCCTCAACATTAATAAAAGGAACTTAGAACAAAAACATTATCCTAGATGGTACCTAGGATCATCAAAAATTTATGGCTTTGTGATTGTTGGCCTTTTCATAGCCATGTTCTCTACCACTATCCATCAGATATTGATGGTTATATTTCTCTTCCATATCCATGTTTTCCTACATGGAACCCTAATATGTGTTATTTTCGGTAACCTTCATACTTACCACTCTTTATTTTAAATAGAGGCCTCATTAATCCATTTTTCAATGTGGGATTTCAACTAAGATATTTTGAAATGTCAAACCCTAGTTTCCAATACCGATAATAAATTGCGACGATGAAATTTATTGAAGGAGGGGAGACTATAACACCCCAAGCATCAACGGTATGCTTCTCTTTGAATAATACCGTAGCATGTGTTGTACGCAACTTCGAGTTCAAACACAAACCACAACCAATCAAACTAGCTGTTATGAATATTAATACCCAATTTATGAAATTTTATAAATTTTATATTTTAAAATGGACTTCATTTTTGGATTCTTAATATCGAAATTATCTTAGGGTGAATTTTTGGTACATTTCTGATAACTTTCATATTTTGATGAATTGTGAACATTACTAAATTTTAATTAAAACATATTTTTAATCCAAATAATTAATAGTGATAAGGTATGGATTTGAGTGGTTTTAAAGTATATTCAGAATATATTTTTACCATTTAATACAATTTTGGTCATTGGACGTAATTTCACATTTAAACCGGACATAAACAAGTGTCAATCTTTTGATAGTTATTATTTCTTAAAAACATGCGTTTTGTTTTGACAGCGGGAATTAATTTTAAATTAATTTCCACCACTTATGTGTTTTGAATTTAGAAAAATGGATTCCAAATTTAGAATAAGTAGGTACAAAGTGTGTAAACCTGTAACTTTTATTTTTAGACATTTTGAATAATTACTTCGGTAAATATTTTATTTACTATGGTTAAATGGTAAATCCGGTAAATAAGGGTAAAAAATAATATTATAATAATAGTAAATGATCCTAAAACATGTCCTAACCCTATTGGTTGATACCTATACAACCATGGGCATCTTGGGGTCGATTTTGGGACCCCATGGATCCACTTGTAAGTGACAATGACACTTTATATTAATTAAGTTAAAGTAAATACAAAAATGACATAAGCATATATCTTTTAGAAAAACAATTTTTACATAGGGTTATATATGTTATATTTTCAACTATAAATATTCATTATAAAGATAAAGATATTTCCTACATAATGTAATTTTATTTATAATTTTTAGACATTGAATAATTAAATATATATATGACACAATAATGATGCAGTATTTTCCTTATTAATGAAAGAATCTAATAATTGGTATTATAAATGTTACAATAAATATAATTTGAAAGTTTTGATGACATAGACGAATATTATTGGTTAATATGAAATATAATTATTTATTAAATGATTTTTTTTTCAATTAATAATGTTTTTAAGACTTTAAAAAAATAAATTATTAAATATTGTCAAAATTGACATAATTGAGTTTTTTAAATCAAATATTATATTATTAATTGATATTATATTCTTAAAATTATAAGGTTTACCCAAAGGACTTATATAATGATAGGTATATTATTAATGGAACACTTGGGGTCTCTTGGAAGTTTATAGTAAGTTTATTGACTATATAATATAAAAATACAAAGAGACATGATAAATGTCAAACTATTTAACTAAGGGTTAAATCAAAAAGATAAAGTTAATATAGTGACCAAAACCTATATAAAACCTTTGGTTGAGTGGTGTTCGACCTATCCCCACCTTAAACTTTGAATTATACACTTTTTATCCATTATAAACTGAATATGAATTTATTATAAAATAATATTTCTAGCTTTTCCTATGGTGCCCCTCACCCCTCTTATAAAAGGGAACTTCCCCTTCCCTCTAATTCCCACCTTCGAAGCCTTTTGGATCGGATAAAACCTTCCCAAATATTCTCTAAAATTCCCCCACTTCAACCTATAGGCCTTAGTTTGATCATAAATCCAACCTAAGGAGCCCTTTTGATCAAATCAAAAGGAAGAACCCGAAGAAGAGGTAATGTTTTCACCACCCTCTTTCAAGTTCCTTTCTTCTTCAACTTCTTCTTTCATTGTTATTTGAATTCTAAAATAATAACTCCAGAATCTTATATATACTGTGATGTTATTATAAATATGGTACAACCATATTCACTATTCTATCTATCCTTTGAATGACATGTCACCATACGTGCGTACATACGACTTACTGTCTCCATGTCATGGTTTAATTGTTATTCAAAACATTATTATTTGTATGGGTATGATAATGATGTGTAATTGATGTAAATAATAAATATAAAATGATAATTATTCTGTATATATGATATACCATCCAATTATATATTATTTTAATCTCAAAATAATGATATTGTCGCTCGTGCGTACGTACAGACTACCGTCTCCACGAACACGATGAGATTCATTCCCCATCGTATCCATTCAAGAATAATTTTTAATTTTATGATTAAAAATAATGTTTAAGGACTTTATATCATTCTGGATATGAATAATATACAACCTATGGATAACAAACATGACTTATGTAACAAAATACGTAAAAGAAAACGAGTAAGTTAACACCCGATACGACGATAATACTAAGATATTATTAACAAAGCAATGTTAAAAGATCATATATGATATCATATTAATGTATATGATTCTTGTATAATTTAATAAAAATTATTTCACCATTATATAGGATGTTAACCTACCCTCAACCAAGGAAACTTACAAGGTAAGGGTTTGTTTCACAATCTCTTCATTATCTGAGGTTGTTTATACATAATTATCTACTAGGACCTCTTTATCATCCACATCCATGTTTCTTAAAAATGTATTTAAAACAATTCTTACTATTTTATAGACTATGGTTTAAAGTCATTTATACCCATGTTTGAGATTTTATAATAATTTTGTAAAGAAATATTTCCGTCGTTTTCCAAACAAGGTCCTTTTTAACATTTTCGACTGAATTAAGGTAAGAATGTTTTTTAACTTATACATCATGTGCGACTATTTTCTGCCGTTATAAAATCGTTGAAGCTTCCCTTACAATCTTATAAGAATATTTTCAAAGTAAATGTTTTATTTTATAATTATGTGACTTTTGAATTATTTAAAAAAAGAGATATTTTTCTCAAATATTTTTGATTTCATCTATGTCAACATCCTTTGATGGATTTTAAGCTTATTTGAAGTTGATTTATTAGGATACAAAACTTCCATATTGTATTGAAGGTTTTGTGATATGTTTGACTATGGATGTGTTATTTTTATACCATTCATGGTTTATGGAGAAAGTATTGACATTTTGTATGCTAGTTTTAATAAAAATGTTTATGTTATGCTTAAACCTATTCATATGAGGAATGCATTGGACTTAATAAGTGACGGGTGGAGCCCACTATAGCTCCTCGATGCATCGGTAGGTCTCATGAGACAAACTAGTGTCTTGGAACAAGGCCTTGAAAAAATCATATTTGTAGTCTTGGCACAAGGCCTTGACTATGTGGTTATGATAGTCTAGCATTATGCATTCCATCATTATGAAAGTGGTTATTGATATTGCATGTGATTATTCGACTAGTAGAATATCCATGTGAATAATTAAATGGAGTTATTTCATTTTATTTCTGCCATATTATGATGAAGTTCATGTTTAAAAGGATTTTGTTTTAGTTATACATTGCCTTAAATGTTTATGCTTATTTATGAAGGTTTCCACTATATTGTTATCCTTACTAGGCATCTGAGCTCACCCCTTTCTATGTTTTATTTTTCCCAGGATGTGAAGAAGTATTTTATGAATGACCTATAGGGATAGTATAAGGGGATATGAGTGTGGATACTAGATTTTGTTATAGTTTTCACTTTATGATATAATGCAAACTTTATGAATATATCTAGTGTTTCCAAGGATACTAAACTAATCGGTCTTTCCATACTTGATATTTTGTGATCATGCCAATGTTATGTAATAATACACCAACTCTAGGTAATTGGGGTTGGGGCGTTATATAAACGGTGAGGATTTATGGATATCCTTTGATCAAAGACCTAGTAAATATGGACATGATAATTATAATGGAAGGAAAATCATCAACCCTATCCCAAATGATTTTCCAAACATCATTACTAGAAAAGATCAATAAATCTCAAAGAGATGATCCTTTCCTGAAAAAGAAGACATAGGCCTTGAGGGTTGGGATGTTTACTATGTTCAATATTGATCAAGAAGGTGTACTAAAATTTTATTAAAGGCCATGTTTTCCATCTATTTTAGAAATAAAGAAGGAGCCAATGGATGAAGCTCATACCACTAATTTCTCTATACATCCTAGAAGCAAATAAATGTATAGGTACCTTTGTGATCATTATTGGTGGGATAGCAAGAAAAACAATATTTTCAAATACACTATGAGGTTCTTGGTGTGTCAAAAAGTGATGGAATAGTGACAACTTCCTAAAGGGGCATTACAACCATTACCCATACCAACATAGAAGTGGGATAATATCACTATGAAATTTTTCACTAGTCTCCTAAGAAAATCCAATGGAAACAATGTGATATGGGTTATAGTGGGCGAGCCCACCAAGACTTCCCATTTTATCTCTATTCAGAAAGATTTATTTCTTAACTAAATTTCCATGATTTACGTAAAGGAAGTGGTAAGGCTGTATGGAGTTCCATTTTTATCATTTATGATCATGATTTAAGGTTCACATCAAAATTCTGGAGAAGTCTTCAACATAATTTTAATACTAAATTGAATTTCAGTATAGCTGATCACCCTTAAATTGATGGCCAATCAGAAAGCACTATTCATACCCTCGAGGAAATACTGAGAACATTCTAAAAGGAATTTAAATATGGATGGGATCAACACCTCACATTAGTTGAATTATCATACAACAAAAAATTCCATCCGAGTATTCAAATGGAACCCTATTAAGATCTATATGGGAAGCGATATATAACTCCTACTTTTTGGGATGATGCTGGTGAGAGAAAGCTTAATGGACCTATTCTTTTAGAAGAGATGACAGAAAAGGTTCATTCCATCCAAAAACACATAAAGTCTTGTTAGATTCAACATGAGAGATATGATGACAACCTTTAAAGGGACTTGGTGTTTGATGTTGACAAAAAATTCTTCCTTCAAAGTTTAACTTAGAAGAGATTCATGTGGTTTGGGATGAAATGGAAGCTCAACCATAGCTACATGGACCCCTATTAAATCCTTGATCATATTGGAGAAGTTCCCTATCAGCTAGAACTTACACCAAACCTATATCAAGTTCATGATGTTTTTGATGTATCTATTTTTAGTAAGTACATACCTGAACCTTCACATATACTAAATCCTAAGGTGGTACAACTATAACATGACCTCACTTTTGAGGAGTAGCATGTACAGATCTCAGACCGTAGAAACAGGGTTCTATGAAAATTAAATACCGACCATAATAAAGTGTTTTGGAGGAACCATAAATATAAAGAAGCCATGTGGGAACCAGAGGAATCAATGAGACAAAAGTACTAATACCTTTTCTCAACTGAGGGAAGGAGATGAAATTTCAAGGAATTTTTTTAAGGGGGGTAGAATGTGATGAACCAAACTTTTTTAATGATAATTGTTTCAAAAAATGTAGGATATATTATATTATACATAGAAAAACTATATCTATCTAATAACGATGTGTGTATATTTTGAAATTTTACCATCAGGTTTCAACCGTTATATAACCGTTGTTCAATACGTCTATTGGAAGCAATACACTTAATAATAATTTTAACGTTATAGTTAGTGTTATAAATAGAAATGATAATGGTAAATTAATACAGAAAGAAGAGTCGATGGACTCATCAAGTAGAATTATGCCATTAGATTCCCATTTATCAAAACTTTAAAGGGAGGTAAAGTTTGTGAGATTTTTTCTTGAGAAAGCCCAAGTCGAGATTCAACATGTTAATCTCGAACAAAATCACATATAGGAGAAGTTCATGTTAGAGGAAATTACCACTCAGAAGATATTATTAAAGATTCCCCAAGAATATATCACCATATGAAAACTCACCCTTAGGTCATATGGGGATGTTATAAGTGGTTATGTGTTAAGTCCTTAGATACTTAATGTGTAATCCATTTGTATAAATGAAATTATTATTCCATAATTTCCATTTTGAGAATAGTTTTTATTAAAAAACTATGACGAATTTGATAAATTGTTTTTTTGGATAGAAATAGTATTTTTTAGAAAATATATAATTATTATAAATAATGTATAACCTAATGAAAATTTATGACTAAAACACTCTTATTAAAATTTAAATGATAATTTTTTTTCAAGTGTTATAAAATTTACTAGGCATTTTACTAAGAATTTTCTATCCACTATTTTTTTAATAAATAAGGTTTTTTATATTTAAATGTTAATTTAATCATATTTAGAGAATTATTATGATAAAATAAAAATAACTTTTGAATTAAGAACATTGAAATTAGGTTTAGGTGAATTTATTAGAATTTTATAATTTTTTCGGTTAATAGTAAAAATATAGTTTGGAGTATTTGGTATGATTAATGAAAACGTAACGATGTAACAAGTAATATAAAATAAAGTAGACTCTTGTGTATTAAAATAACATATTTGGTCTCCCAAGTGACTAATACCATGGGAAAGTACCATGTTAAGGCCCCTAGTTTCTAAAATACCACTACTGAGGTGTCCAAGGAAATCAATAAAACAATCCCTCACTTTTTCTATAAATACCCACCCATTTCTATATTATCTTTCCTTCCTAATTCATCCTCCACGAATATATGACATTTTTACCTCCTATGGAGTCGTATCAAGGTTTATTCAAGCCCTAAATGTCCAAATATTCAAGTTTTAGGAGTTACTCTTCAAGGTAAGGGAAATCTAAACTTATCTTTTCCATTCAAGTTACCTTCTTATGTGGTTTGTCCGTCAAATTTCCATAATATGTTATTCAGTCCATTTTATTATATCTCTTTACTGTATTAAAAGTATGTAATGAATGAGATACCATTTCCCCCTCTATTTATAATTTTTTTCTAAAACCATGTTTCATAATAGTTATGATGCCTTATTTTGTTTTCAAAATTTCACTCTTTTTCTAAAGAAATTATATTATTTTATTTTGTGAATACCCAAACCTATTTCTTTTCCCAGGATATTCACCAATATTTTGAAATGATCTATTTTATTCTGGTATTAACATACATTAAACTATATGAAATTCCCTGACCCTAGTTACCTGGAGTCAGTGCATTATTACATAACATTGGCATGATACAAGGAATCATGTTTTGAAAGAATGATCAATTTAGTAGCCTTAGAAGTACTAGATACATGTATAAGTTTTAGATTACATCATGAAATAAAAAAAACAACATCATTGTGTCCCCTTTTAACACACTCTTATTCCATATCATATTCATGCAGGTTAATCATAAAATACTTATTCACATCCTGGAAAAAATAAAACATAAGAAAGGGGTGAGATCAGATGCTCCGTAAGGATAACAATATAGTATAAAATTTCATAAATAAACATAAATATTTAAGAAAATTTGTAAGACTAAAACGTAATCCTTTTAAAAATAAACATCAGCATAATATGTCAATGATAAATCAAAAAATTCCATTTACTTATTCACATGGATATTCTACTAGTCGAATAATCACATGCAATATTAATATCCAATTTCATAATGATGGAATGAATAATGCTAAAAATCATAACCACATAGTCAATGCCTCGTTCCAAGACTACAAATAATATTTTGTCAAGGCCTTGTGCCAAGACACTATTTAGTCTCATGAGATTTATTGATGCATTGAGGAGTTGTAGAGGGCTCCACCCATCTCTTATTAAGTCCAATGAATTCCTCATATGAAATGGTTGAAACATAACATAAACATTTATATTAAAACTAGCATAAAAATATAAATAATTTAACAATAAACCATGAATTATATAAAAATAGTACATCCACAGTCAAATATATCATAAATCATTCAATACAATATGGAAGATTTGTATTAGAATGAATCAACTTCAAACATGTGTAAAATCCATCAAAGGATGTTGACACATATGAAATCAAAACTATCCGAGAGAAATATATATTTCTATTTTAAAGTAATTTAAAAGTCCCATAATTATAAAATAAAACATTTATTTTTAGAATTTTCTTATAAGCTTGAAAGGTAAGCTTTTATGGTGTTATAATGGTGGAAAATAGCCGCACCCGCCATATAAGTTAGAAAAACATTCTTACCTGAATTTATCGAAAAGGTCATAAAGTACCTTATTTGGAAAAGGATAGAAATATTCATTTCAAAACATTTTATAGAATGTAAAACAAGGTTATAAATTAATTTCACCCATAGTCTAGGAAATAGTAAAAATGTTTTGAAATAAATTTTTAAGAAACATGGATGTTGATGATTAAGAGGTCCCAGTAGATACTTACGTATTAACAACCTCAAATAATAAAGAGATTGTAAAATTAACCCTTACCCTGTACTTTTCCCTAGTCAAGGGTATGTTAAACTCCTGAATAATAGTCATGTCATTGTTTTTAAATTATAAAATAACCACATACATAAATATGATATCATATATGATATTCAAATATTTCTTTGTTAATAATATTTTAGTAGTATCATTATTTTAGGTGTTAACTAATTTGTTTTCCTTTATATGTTTGGTTACATAAGTCATGTTTGTTATGGATAGGATGTTTTTGATTAATATTCATAATTATATTAAGTTCTTAAAAATTATTTTTTAATCATAAAATGAAACTTATTTTTGAATGGTTACGATGGGGAATGAATCTCATCACGTTCGTGGAGACGATAACCCGTACGTACGCACGAGCGAAAATATCATTATTTTGATCGTAAAATCATATGAAATTGGATGTTATATAATATATAAAGAATCATTAACATGTTATATTTATTATTAACATCAATTATACTCCTTATTATACCCATCCAAAATGAAACGTCGAATAACAAACTACACCACAACGTGGAGACGGTAAGCCATATGTACGAACATATGGTGACTTTGTCATTCATAGGATGGATAGAATAATGAATATGGTTGTACCATATTTATAATAACATCAATGTATGTATAAGGTAATGGAGTTATCATTTTGGTATGGAAATAACAAAGAAATAGGAAGTGGAAGAAGAAAAGAACTTTGAAAGAGGTGATGAAATTATTACCTCTTCTTCGGGTGATTCCTTTTGATTTTATCAAAAAGGGATCCTTAGGTTAGATTTCTGACAAAATTAATGCCTCCAGGATGAAGTGAGGGTAGTTAGGAGGATATTTTATCAGGTTTTGGCCGAGAAAAATGCCTTTTGAGGTGTGAAATTAAGAGAAGGGGAAGTACCCTTTTATAAGAGAGGTGAGAGTCACTTTAGGAAAATCTCGAAATATTATTTAATTATAAAATAATTTTCTATTTATAATGGCTCCAAATGAATTTATTTAAATACTTAGGTGGTTACGGGTCTAAATAATTTCATAAAAGAGGTTTTAGACAAGTTTAGGCTACCATATTAACCTTATCTTTTAGATTTAACTCTTGGTTAAATAGTTTAACATTTACCATGTCTCCTTGTATTTTTATATTATATGGTCAATAAAATTATTATAAAATTCCAAGAGAACCTAAAGTGGTTCATTAATGAAATATATATTATTATATAATTTTTTCGTCCAAACCTTATATTTTTAGGACTATTATATAATTTAATAATATAGTATTTGTTTTAAAAACACATTTATGTCAAATTTGACACTATTTAGTATTTGGGTTTTTGTGAAAGTCAAAAAAACTTGATTACTTCAAAAAAATACATTAAATCAACCCTAACATGACATATTCACCTATGAAATTTTTTTATGGAATAAAAACTTTGAAATTATATTTATTTGAATATTTATAATATCATTTATTTGATTCTTTCATTAATAAGGAAAATACAACATCCTTATTGTGTCATAAATAAATAAATTTATTTTATGTCTAAAAATTATAAATAAAATATAATGATGTAGGAAATATTTTTATATTTAAAGTTAATAATTATAGTTGAAGAGATCAACTATATTACAACATATACATTTTTTTTACTAAAAGATACATGCTTTCCTTATTTTTGTCTTTACTTTAAATTAATTAATATAAAATGTCATTATCACTCCCAAGTGGCCCCATGGGGTCCCAAAATAGACCCAAGGATGCCCATGGTCGGACATGTATCATAAAATTAGGTTAGGACATGTGTTAGTGTAATTTAATATTATTATAATATTATATTTTTACCCTTATTTACCAGATTTACCCTTTAACTGTGATAAATAAAATATTTACTGAAGTAACTATTCATAATGTCTAAAAATAAATGTTAAATATTTACACATTTTGTACCTCCTAATTCCAAATATAGAATCCATTTTTTCAAATTCAAAATACAGAAGTTGAAGAAATTAATTTAAAATTAATTCATGTTGTCAAAACCAAAAAGCGGGTTTTTAAGAAGTAAAAACTATGAAAAGATTGACATTTGTTTATGTACAATTTAAATTTGAAATTAAATCAATTGACCTAAATTATATTAAATGATAAAAAAATAATCTAATTATTCTTTAAAACCACTGAAATGTATAATTTAACATTATATTTTTTTTGATTAAAAAAGTTGTTTTTAATTAAAATTTAATATTTTTAACTATTCATCAAAATATGAAAGTTAACAGAAAAGTGCCAAAAATTTACCCTAAGCTAATTTTGATATTAAAAATCCTAAAATGAAGTATAAATTGAAAATAAAATTTATAAAATTTCGAAAAGTGGGTATTACTTTTCATAACTATTTTAAAACGGCTAGTTTGATTTGTCGTGGCGTGTTAGAATTCAAAGTTGCGTACAACGCAAGATATTATATTATTCAAAGAGGAGTTTACTGTGGAATATTGGGGTGTTACATTATTCCCTCATTCAAATAATTCCGTCCTCGAAATTTCTAGAATACTACTGTGTAAAAAGATCTGGGTGGTTCTTCATCATAAGTTTCTCGGGTTCCCACATTGCCTCTTCTATCTTATGGTTTCACAATAAAAATTTTACTATATGAGTCATCCAGTTTCTCAACACTTGTTCTCTGGTATTAAAAATCTTGATAGGATCTTCACAATAAGATAGATTGGGTTCCAGTTCTATTTCCTCATAGGTGAGTACATGCGTTGGGTTAGGCATGCATTTTCTCAACACTGATACGTGGAAAACATCATGAACTTTAGAGAGATCTAGCGGAATTTCCAAATGATAATCTACAACTCAAATTTGTTCTATAATTTCAAAAGGTCCGATGTACCTGGGACTCAATTTACCCTTCTTACCGAATCGTATAACACCCTTCCATGGAGATACCTTCAAGAAAACATGATCTCCTACTTGAAATTCCAAATCCTTCCTTCGATTATCGACATAACTCTTTTTCCTACTTTGAGCTGATTTGATGTGGGTTTGGATAATCTTCACATTTTCCATTGTTTCCTCAACATGTTCCGGGCCTATGATTTTCCTTTCACCAACCTCATCCTAAAAAGTTGGTGTGCGACATCTCTTTCCATATAATGCTTCATATGGTTCCATCTGAATACTTGAATGGAAGATATTTTTATAGGAAAATTATACCAGAGGTAAATATTTATCACACCCCAAGCTTCCATGGTACGTTTCCCTTTGAATAATGCAATATCTTCCATTGTAGGTAACTTCAAGATTTTAACACACTGCGAAAAAACAAACTAGACGTTATGAATAGTAATACCAAATTTTTGAAATTTTATAAATTTTATTTTTCAAAATGGACATCATTTTTGAATTAGTAATATTGAAATTAGATTTGGGAGAAATTTTGGTATTTTTTTGAAAATATTCACTTTTTGATGAATAGTGTAAAACACTCTGTTATTGGTTAAAACTGCCTTTTTTATTTAAATAATTATTTATTTTATTTAAATTTATTTTAGGTAAAAATAGATACATAATACCTATATAAGTTCAATGTAATTTATTGGAGTCATTTTATAATAAGTTTAGATATATAAAAATTTTATTGAACTTTTTACCGTCTTTTACCCACCTTCGAGGAGAATTTGCAAATTTGCATAAAACATAATTTTATCACTTCTATGAGTTGAATTTGAAAAATCCAAGAGACACAGTTAATATCAGTAATTAAAATGTGGTTCAATAAGATAAAAATATTTTTTTGGTGAATAGTAACTTTTGACTTTTATTTACAACGGTTAAAAGTAAATAGGGTAATTAAGGGTAAAAATGATATCATAATTACCCTAACACATGTCCTAATTATATTGGATAAGTATAATTAGACCAAGAAAAACCTTAGGGATAAAATATGACACCCTTTGGTCCACTTGGATTAGATTAGGACATTTATTATTATTTTAATTAAAGAAGAGTCAAAAGAGTTAAATTCAAAGTTTAATAACTAAACCATTTTTAATATATGGTTACACACAATATAAATTCGACTATAAATATTAATTACAAAGATACAAATATTTCCTACATAATGGTATTTTATTTATAATCTTTATATGTTAAATAATTTAATTTATTTATGAAGCAATATTGATGCAGTAATTACATTACTAATGAAATATTAAAATAATTGATATTATAAATATCCAAATAAATGTAAATTGAGACTTATGATGAATTACACAAATTTTATAGGTTAGTATGACATGTTAGGGTTGGTTAAATAAATTTTATTCGAAGTGATAATGTTTTATTGGCTTTCAAAGAAAATAAAATACTAAATAGTTTCCAAATTGACATAATTGAGTTTTTAAAACAAATACTATATTAGTAATTGATATACTATTAATTGATATAATATTCATAAAAATATAAGGTACGACCAAAATACATAGATAAAGTTATATATATTAATAATTAACCACTTGGGGTTCTCTTGGTATTTTATAGTAAGTTTATTAACCACATAATATAAAAATACAAAGAGACATGGTAAATGTCAAACTATTTAACTAAGAGTTAAATCTAAAAGATATTGTTAATATGGTGACATAAACCTGTCCAAAACCTATTGGTTGAGAGGTTTTCGACCAATAACCACCTTATATTCTAAATAAATCATTTTTTATCTATTATAAACCAAAAATTATTTTAATATAAAATAAGATTTCAAACTTTTCCTAAAGTGACCCCCACCTCTCTTATAAAAGGGATCTTCTCCTTCTCTCAAAATCACACCTCCAAATCCTTTTGGCTCAGCCAAAATCAGACTAAATATCCTCCCAACTTTCTTTCCTTCATCATATAGGCCATCCTTTAGTCATAATGCCAACCTAAGTAGCCCTTTTGATCAAATCAAAAGGAAGAACCTGAGGAAGAGGTAAATATTTCATCACCTCTTTCAAGTTATTTTTTTCTTCCACTTAATATTTCTTTGTTGTTTTGATACCAAAATAATAAATACTGTCCCTTATATATATATTTATGTTATTATAAATATGGTACAACCAAATTCGTTATTCTATCCATCCTATTAATGAAAAAGTCACCATATGTGCGTACGTACAGCTTACCGTCTCCACGTCGTGGTGTAGTTTCGTATTCAAACACTTCATTATTTGGATGGGTATTATAATGAGTATAAATAATATAAATAATAAATATAAAATGTTAATGATTCAGTATATATGATATAACATCCAATTACAAATGATTTCAACATCAATATAATGGTATTGTCTCTTGTACGTTCGTACGAATTACCGTCTCCATGAACACGATGAGATTCATTTCCCCATCGTAACCATTCAAGAATAATTTTCTTTTGATGAATAAAAATAATGTTTATGAACATAATATCATTATGTATATGAATCAAATACATACTATCCCTAAAAAACATGGCTTATGTGACCAAGAATATAAAGGAAAATGAATTTGTTAACACCCAAAATGATGATACTACTGAAATATTATTAACAAAGAATTGTTAGAGGATCATATATGATATCATATTTATGTATATAGTTCTTGTATAATTTAATATAAATGATTTAACTATTATACAGGAGTTTAACATACCCTCCACCAAGGAAAAGTAAAACGTAAGGGTTAATTTCACAATCTCTTTATTATCCGAGGTTGTTTTACGTAAGTATCTATTGGGACCTATTTATCATCCACATCCATGTTTTCTTAAAGATGTATTTCAAAAAGCTTTTACTATTTACTAGACTATGGGTTAAGGTCATTTATACCCTTATTTAACCTTTTATGTTTTGAAATGAATCTTTCTGTTGTTTTCCAAACAAGGTACTTTTTGACCTTTTCGACAAAATTAAGGTAAGAATGTTTTTTTAACTTATACGGTGGGTGCGACTATTTTCCACCATTATAACATCATAAAAGATTCCCATAAAATATTATAATAATATTTTCAAAATAAATATTTTATTTTATAATTATGTGACTCTTAAATGGTTTCAAAATAGAAAAATGTATTTCTTTCAAATAGTTTTCATTTCATCTATGTCAACATCCTTTGATGGATTTTAAAATTGTTTGAAGTTGTTTTATTAAGATACAAATATTCCATATTGTATTGAAGGTTTTGTGATATGTTTGACTATGGATGTGTTATTTTTATACCATTCATGGTTTATGGTTAAAGTATTGACATTTCGTATGCTAGTTTAATAGGAATGTTTATGTTATGTTTCTACCTTTTCATATGAGGATTGTATTGGACTTATTATGTGATCGGTGGAGCCCTATATATCTCCACGGTGCATTAGTAGGTATCATGAGACAATTAAAAATTAAATTGGACAAGGAATTTCCCAATTTGATATATCGTTTTGGCTGAGACCTAAATAATTTTTAGATGTCTTGGCTGAGGCCTTGACAAGATTTTTCAGAATGTCTGGCCTTATACATTCTCTCATTGTGAAAATAATAATGATGGTTCCTGTGGTTATTTGACTATTATAATACCCTTGAATATGTTTTATTATGGAATTATTTACTCAACTCATATTCTTTCCATAAAGTTTTCATGTTTATTATTTGTAAAGGCATGTGTTTTTAATTATTCACCATGCCTAATGTTTATGTTATCTTCTGCTGTATTGCTTAACCTTTATGATCATTTGAGCTCACCCCTTTCTTATGTTTCATTTTCCCAGGATATAAAGAAGTTAGTTATGAGTGACTTGCAGGAATAATCTAGGAGTCTTGGATGTTTCTAATGGAATAAATTGGTGTTTTATTTCTTTTCAAGTTATAATGTTAAACTTATGTATTTATCTTGTCTCCAATAAAACTAAAATGATTGGTCTTTTAGGACTTGATTCATATTATCATTATAATGTTATGTAATAAATAACCGACTCTAGTTTACTGGGGTTAGGGTGTTACAGTTGGTATCAGAGGAAGTTTAGTACAAACCTTGGAAACTAGATTTAGAAAAACTCTGATTAGAGAACATTACCCGAAGATTGACTTTGGGGATTAGTATAGAAGAACTTCCTAGAATTATGGTACTGGAGAGATTTTTTGAGTTTTCCAAGAAATACATCCATGTCTAGATACGAGTAGGTAGAGGCTACTTTGGCACAGATATACCTTGTGGTAAAACTCGGAAACACTATTTTGAGCTAGACCCGAATGGGAACGGGTGCACGACAATGGACCTTGCTGCACTCTTGGTTACGATACTCCTGAGGGATATTCTTAAGATAATTATAATTTTCTTTACAAACCATTACGAAGGATTTATGAGTACATACCTCCTCAATGAGAACATTTTTATGATTATGGATTATATTCATAAGATGTTCTATTTATGTTAAGTGTTTTACAAGTTCAGTATTATGTATTGCGATTCATTAATTAATCTACTGTATGCCATTATTTAGAAATGGAACTTAGTGGAAGGAATGGAAACTGTGTCAAAGAATGTAATAAATGTAGGGATTTCCCTCCTACTCAAGATAATTATAGTGGAGCCGGTGATGGAACTAGTGCTGATCAGATTATCACCACACTGGGACAACTCACTCAGGTTATGAATAATAAACTTACCCATATGGAGCACCCTGATCCACAATGCAGAAGATCAATATTATACCTCTTCATGAGGAAACAACCACCAACATTCAATGGGAGTACAAATCTTTTATTATCTGAGAAACGAATAAGTTTCGTAGAGAAAATATTTCATGCTTTGGGGAGTAGAAAATGGTAAAAAGTTGTCATGGAAGTTTATCGCCTCACAGGAGATGTAGATAAATGGTGGTCATTGATTCAAAACACAAAGGAAGATGAAGAAGTATCAAACATGGAATGAAGGGAGTTTAAAGATATTTTCTTTAAAAAATACTCTCCTAATGACCATTGAGTGGATATGGGAAGAAAATTTCTATGTCTAAGGAAAAAGGAGGATGAGAAGGTCTCAAAGTATGAGGATAACTTTACAAGGTTAGCATGGTATGGAGAAGATTATATACGTAACCGAAGGAGTAATATTGATTGTTTATTTGATGGGTTAAAAACATTTCTCCATTGAGAATTAGTCTCACAATCCTTCTCATAATATGAAGATATTATCTCATATTCTATCAAGACAGAAAATAAATTATATAAGTCCTACAACTTTAAAGCAAAACAAGAGAAGAAGAGATATACTGAACACTCTTGGAAAGAAAATAAGGAAACAAGGAAGAAGGAAAGAGTTAAATTTACACCCTGTGATAATTGTGGAAGGAAGAAAACTGGTTCCTATCTAAAAGGAAAGGGAGTATGCTTCAAATGTGGATAGAAATTCTATCTTGATAGTGATGGTAAGGGGAAGAAATAATCTACCAATATTCATTACTACAATTGTAGGGAGATGAGACATTATGCAAATGAATGTCCTAAGAGTCAGGGAAACTTACCTCAAAAAAGTCCAAGGGATCAAGGCTAAGATTATGCGATCACTACTGCTGAGGTCGAAGCTTTGAAAGATGTGGTGGCAGGTAATTTAATGGTTTCCTCAAGTTTACCAAATGCTTTATTTGATTCTAGATCATTGAATTGTTTTATATCTTCCCAGTTTTCTAAGAAAATTAGATATTTACAATTCGATTTGACATGAGATTTGTAAGTCAAAACTCTTAAGGGAAGTATAATTGAAAAAAAGTTTTGTGAATCAGTCCCCATTAAGGAATGTAAACGATATTTATCTGCTAATCTAATCGTCATACCCATGATTTAATTTAATATAATCCTTGGTATGGATTGGATTTTGGACCATGATGTGAAAATTTATTGTAAGAAGAAGGAGGTTACAATTCTCTATGATGATAAGAAGTAACTTATCTTTAGAATAGAAACATCACCATCTGATTCTTATCTAGATCCACCCCCCAGTAGCTCTACTAAATTCAATTATTGGGGAGGTTGAGAATGAAATAATTATGGGTGAGGAAAAGAATGATCGAATAGAGGACGTACCTATTGTGCAAGAATATATTGATGTGTTTCCATAGGATTTACCTAGAAATCCTTCAGAATGATAAATTGAGTTTTACATTGATTTAATCCTTGGTTGAAGGCCCATATCAAAAACCCCTTATAGAATGGACACTGTGGAATTATTGGAACTAAAGAAACAACCAGATGAATTGAGTAATAAGGGATTTATTCTCCCTAGTGTTTCTCCATGGGGAGCCCCTGCCCTTTTTTTAAGAAGAAATATAGATCTATGAGGTTGGGCATTGACAATAGGTTGACCAATGCTATAATAATAAATAACAAGTATCCCCTACCTCGCATTGATGATTTATTTGACCAACTTCATGGAGATAAATATTTTTCAAAGATTGAACTTCGATCTGGATATCATCAGTTGTCTATGAAGAAGGAAGAAATTCCAAAAACAATATTTCAAACTAGGTACACGAATTATGAGTTTACAGTAATGCCTTTTGGATTGACTAATGCACCCTCTGTCATCATGGATCTAATGAATAATGTTTTCATGGAATATCTTGTTGACTTTTTAGTGGTATTTATTGATGATATTTTAGTATACTCAAAAATATATGTAGAACATGAAAATAACTTGCGCATTATCCTAAGTACTCTTAGAAGAAATGAAATATATGGGAAATTTAGCAATTGTGAATTCTGGCTTCAGGACATTTCTTTTCTTGGCCATATTGTCTCTAAGGATGGAATCTCTGTTGATCTCTTAAAGACCAAGGCAATCCAAGAATGGCTAGCATCGACAAGTATAAATAAGGTACATAGTATAATTGGTTTAGTAGGTTATTATCGACGTTTTGTAACACCCCAAGCTTCCATGGCACATTTCCCTTTGAATAATGTAATAGCTTGCATTGTATGCAACTTTGAGATTCCAACACACCACGACCAATAAAACTAGCCATTATGAATAGTAATACCCAATTTTTAAAATTTTATAAATTTAATAATTAAACATGGACTTCATTTTTGGATTCATAATATCGAAATTAGCTTAGGGTGAATTTTTGGTATTTTTCTGAAAACTGTCAATTTTTTATGAATAGTGAAAAACACTGAGTAATAGTTTAAAACTGAATTTTTATTTAAATAATTATTTATTTTATTTAAATTTATTTTAGGTCAAAATAGATACATAATACCTATATATGTTCAATTTAATTCATCAGAGTGAGTTTATAATAATTTTAGATATATAAAAATTTTATTGATCTTTTTAACAATCTTTTACCCACCTACTAGGAGTATTTGAAAATTTGAATAAAACATAACTTTTACGCTTCTGTGAATTGAATTTCAAAAATCCAAGAGACACGGTTGATATCAGTAAGTAAATTTTGGTTCAATAAGATAAAAATAATTTTTGATGAATAGTAACTTTGACTTTTATTTACCATGATTAAAAGTAAATAGGGCAATTAAGGGTAAAAATGATATTATTATTACCATAACACATGTCCTAATTCTATTTGATAAGTTTAATTTGACCAAAAACAAACTTAGGAATAAAATATGATCCTTTAGGTCCACTTGGATTAGATTAGGACATTTATTATTATTTAATTCAAAGAAGAGTTAAAATTGTTAAATTCAAAGCTAAATAACTAAAATTTTTTTAATATAAGGTTATACATAAGATAAATTTGATTATAAATTTTAATTATAAATATAGAAATATTTCCTACATAATGGTATTTTATTTATATTTTTTAGACATTAAATAATTTAATTTATTTGTGACACAATGATGATGTAGTAACTACCTAATTAATGAAATATTAAAATATTTGATATTATAAATATACAAATAAATGTAATTTGAGACTTTTTATGAATTAAACTAATTTTATAGGTTAATATGACATGTTAGGGCTGGTTAGATGCATTTTTTTTCGAAGTAATAATGCTGTTATGAATTTAGTGAAAACAAAATACCAAATAGTGTCAAAATTGACATAAAAGAGTTTCTAAAAAAAATATTATATCATTAATTTATATTCTATTCCTAAGAATATAAGGTTAATAAAAAAGACTTATATAATGATATTTGTATAATTAATGAACCTCTTGGGGTTCTCTTGGAAGTATATAGATTATTTATTAACCATAAAATATAAAAATTAAAAGAGGCATGGTAAATGTCAAACTATTTAACTAAGAGTTAAATCTAAAAGATAAGGTTAATATATTGACCCAAACCAGTATAAAACCTATTGGTTGAGTGGTTTTATACCAATAACCACCTTTTAATTTAAATAATTCATTTTTGATCCATTAGAAACCGAAAATGATTTTATTATAAAATAATATTTCTAGATTTTCCTAAGGTGCCCCTCACCCCTATTATAAAAGGGCACTCCCCCTTACCTTAAATTAACACCTTAAAATCCTTTTTTTATTGGCCAAAATCTTACAAAATACTCTCTCAACTATCCTCCCTTAATCCTAGAGGCCTTAATTTAGTCAGAAATCCATCCTAATGAGCCCTTTTGATCAAATCAAAAGGAAGAACCCGAAGAAGAGGTAAATATTTCATCACCTCTTTCAAGTTCCTTTCTTCTTCCACTTCCTATTTCTTTGTTGTTTCCATTATAAAATAATAACTCCAGTATCTTCTATATACTGTGATGTTATAATAAATATAGTACAACAATATTCATTATTCTATCCATCCTTTGAATGACATGTCACGATACGTGTGTACATACGGCTTACCGTCTCCACGTTGTGGTGTAATTGTTATTCAATACATTATTATTTGGATGAGTATAATAATGATGTTTAATTTATGTAAATAATAAATATAAAATGATAATTATTATTTATATATTATATACCATCCAATTATATATTATTTTAATATAAAAAGAATGATATTGTCGCTCGTGCGTACGTACGAATTACCGTCTCCATGAATGCGATGAGATTCATTCCCCATCGTAATCCATTCAAGACTTATTTTCATTAGATGGTTAAAAATAATGTTTAAAGACTTAATATAATTATGAATATGAAAAAGATACGTCCTATTCATAACAAACACTACTTACGAAACAAAGCATATAAAGGGAAACAAATCAGTTAACACCTGAAACGACAATAATACTAAAATATTATTAACAAATCAATATTAAAATATAATATATGATATCATATTAATGTATATGATTATTTTATTATTTAATAACAATTATTTCACCATTATAAAGGTGGTTAACCTACCCTCGACCAAGGAAAATTACAATGTAAGGGGATTTCTTATCTCACTTTTAATTTAGTGAGATTTCCATTGTTCCCCACTTATTTATTAAATGTGGTGTATTGTGTACTGTCATTTGATATATATATTATCAGTATTTTTTTTATATTCATGGTATTCTGTGAATAATTTGGTTGTTATTAACTTTTGGCTATACAACTTGATTGATTACAACGAAGTAAGGGTTTTCATCTCACTACCTATTTCCATGAGATTCATGCCATACTGCCACTATTTCCTTTTGTGTGGTGTATGTACTGCCCAATGATTGTATTATTTGTCTAATATAATTTAATTTATGAGTAATTAAATCTTAAATTTATGATACATCCTTCATGGGATGTATTTTTCGTAAGTTTCCAAATTGGTAAGAAAATTTCAAATTTCAATTTCCACTCATTTGGATTTATGCATACTTCATTGATTATTTTACTACATGATTATGTGTGGAATCAATATTTATTATATTTGTAGTAATTTCCACTCCCCTTATTGTGGATATACTTTTGATACACATAATCACTCCATTTATAAATTCTCAAGTCATCGATATGAACCCGATAAGAGTAATTTAAACTCAATCTCTATTCATTGAGTTAAACATCCAATTCATTGGTTTTGTTTTTACAAGAATACATGTGAATGTTATCTAATTGATTTACACTGAATATAAAACCATATTGAGTGTATTTATATTTTTCAAACATAATCATGTCATTGATTTATCCTTAATCTAAGCATATAGTCTTTATAATTGATTTCATCTCAACTTACATTCCATTGGGTCTTCTTTGTTGTTATGCGCTAATTCACTTTTATTAGGTGTATATAATTTAATTTGACATATTATATCATGAATCCCTTTATTCTCATGATATTATAAAGTTCTGATTACCTTAATTATTTGTATTCAAGTGTCTCTCATTTGGTTAGGAACTCTAACTAAAATATCATTTTAAATGTTTCAAAGATTTATTCTTCTAAATATTTCTCATTAATGTCCATGTTTTAAATTTTTTTTAAGGATTTATTTATATGGATATTAAAATTTTAAAATTAAAATTCCTTTTAAAAGTTTCAAATTTTTATGGGACACTTTGATTCAAAAATGTATTTTAAATAGCTTCTTGATAAATAGTGAGACTTCTAAATGTTTTCAATAAAAAGGGGGATATTTCTCTCAAATAGTTTTGATGATTATTTTCGTTTAAGTCAATTTAATTAATTATTATCTATTTAGGTTGATCTATTATAATACAATCTTCCATATTGTATTGAATGAGTTATGTTTGATTGTGGATGTTCTATTTCTATACCATTCATGGTTTGTGGTTAAAATATTGACATTTCGTATGCTAGTTTTAATATGAATGTTTGGATTATCTTTCAACCTTTTCATCTGAGAAATTCATTGGACTTAGTAAGTGATAGGTGGAGCCGGCTATAGATCCTCGATGCATCAGTAAGTCTCATCAGACAAACTAGTGTCTTGGCACAAGGCCTTGACAAAATCTTATTTGTAGTCTTGGCACAAGGCCTTGACTATGTGGCTATGAAGTCTGGAATTATGCATTCCATCATTATGAAAGTGGCTATTGATATTTATGTGATTATTCAACAAGTATAATATCCATGAGAATTAGTAAATGGAATCATTTGATTTTATCTTTTCCATATTATGCTGAAGTTAAAGTTTAAAAGGCTTTTGTTTTAGTCTTATACATTTCCTTAAATGTTTATGATTATTTATGAAAGTTTCTACTATATTGTTATCCTTACTGATCATCTGATCTCACCCATTTCTATGTTTTATTTTTCCCAGGATGTGAAGATGTATATTATGAATGACCTGTAGGGGCAGTCTATGGGATCTCAGTGTTGTCTATGGAAACAATGTTGTTGTAGTTTTCCATTTTATTAGGTAATGTAAATATTATGAATGTATCTAGTACTTCCAAGGCTACTAAACTAATAGGTCTTTCCAGACTTTATATTTTGTGATCATACCAATGATACATAATAATGCACCGACTCTGGGGACGGGGCGTTACCGTTGGTATCAGAGGAAGTTTAGTACAAACCTTCGAAACTAGATTTAGATAAACTCTGATTAGAGAACATATCCATAAAATATACTTTGAGGATTAATGTATAAGAACTTCCTAAAATATTTTAATTTTAGAGATTTTGTGAGTTTTCCAAGCAATACATCCCAATATGGATATGAGCAGGTAGTGGCAGATCTGGAACAGATGTGACTAGGGGTAAAACCTGAAAAAACCTCTTTGAGCTAGACTAGAACAAGAACTAGTGCTTGACAACGAGCCTTGATGCACTCTTGGTTCCATCACTCCCGAGGGATATGATTTAGATAATTTACATTTTATTTACAAACTGATTTGAAGTATTTTAATATAATATGAGAATAAATGACCTTGTTTAATCCAAAGGTGTTTCAAATTGAAAATATGGTGTCATGATATTCTCTAAATGATTTTATGAATACTGTTACTCACACAATGATTTCTTGTTTTATTCAATGGATGGATTCCAAGGAAGTCATAGTAACTTTGAGCATGATGTACAAGGTGGGAACAGTGGTGGAAATGAGAAACAAAATGGAATATTGATAGGTGTAAAAGATATCGTGTTCATGCCAAATCAGTTTTCCAAAAATATGATCAACAACATATATATTAACCAACTCTTGGAGTCAACAAAGATTAGAAAGGTGATGAATGATAATATCTCCAGTAGTGGAGACCATGGAGAAAATAATTCTCAATTTCCATCATGCAAGAAATGTGGAAGGAGACACCCAAGAAAGTGTCTCAATAGAACAATGAAATGATTTATGTGTGGGAAAGAAGGACATAAAGTAAATAATTTCCGAGGAAAAATGAAGAGTACTGTGGAAGAAAATAAAAATAGTCCCAAGAATCCATTTGCAGTCATTTACTATAAATGTAGGGGACCTGACCATTACCCGAGTGAATGCCCTGTTCTATAGGATATTTTCTTGGTCAAAGAAGAAGCTATGTGGAAATAAATGGTTTGAGAAATTTTTAAAAGTACTAGTTCTCATTGTTGATGGGATTACTTTGGAATTTTTTTTTTGCTTTTATTGGTGACCTAAAATTTGTCATGTGAAAATAATATTTTAGGAAGAATCATCTTTTCTCTTGTGGATATAGTTATAAATAACCATTTGGTTTTATATGATCATTGGGATTGAGGCAATTACAAGTTATTATTTTTTGGGACGAAAATGAAAGGTATGAGATAGAATTTGAGGTTAAATTATGTTATGGTTATTTTGATAAATTTATCTCATTTTGGTAATGTTATAAAATATAGTTTTTGAAAAAGGACAACATGCAGACCATGTGACAACCCTTCGCGTCGGATAAAGCTATGTGAATCAAACCCACAACCAGAGTGCGATTGGGATTTATCACCTACCACTGGACTACGTGAAGTCCCATGTTAGTGTGACTAATTATTTTTAGTTAAATTATTTTATTGATCAATAATGAGTTGATTCGGGATTTTATGTCTTATCAAATTAATACCCTTAGTATAGGAAAATGATTTTGTGATTAAGTGATAAATGTTATTTTGGAAGATGTTTTCTTTGTTGGGAACACTATATGCCTAAGGATAATAAAATACCATGGGATTTTATTTGAGGATTGATGGTGTATTTTTATCTATGTTTTTATTGTGTATTTATAGTGACTTGGGTTATTTATGGAAATGATTAACCTATAATAGTGAATATGTGATTAGGTTAATTACTTTTAAGTATGTGACTTTAAGAGTAGTCAATGTCATTTGGAGATGCAATTTAACGTGGAAGAATACATAAACAAATTATTCTAAGTTTTGGGTTTCAATATTAGTTTGGATTATATTGAAGGATTTTAAGGACAATTGTTTATTGAATGGTATTTATTTAACTTTGGGGTATTGTTGGTTTAATTTTAGAAATTAAGATTAGTGTTTCTATCTCTAAAGGAATATCCTTTTGGGGGATCATCTGATCTTGTACTAACTTTTTTGGTTTTGATTAATCTCTAAAGACAAGGTCAGTATATAGTTTATCCTTTGTGGATCATTATATTCTATAGAAGTTGATTCTAGCTCTTCCGGTGTTACCAAGTCATCTTGAATACTCATCATTTAAAAAAAATGAGTCAGTGGTAGAAATTTATTAAAGAATGAAACTCTACTTAAAAAATAACTATATCTCTTTATGTTCTTAGTCAATCTCATAAATAAATTCCTTATCTGTATGAAATGTAACTTAAAACAAAAAAATGTTGTCCGTTTACTTTTTTTATGGGGAAACTAATGACTTTTTGTCCCATTACAAGTTTGTGGTTTTCTTGTTGTTATCTTTCTCCTGATCATGTTTTCTATCCCTCTCCATCAGAACTTTACACTTAGTTTATCTTCCGTATCCATGTTTTCCTACATGGAATCCTAGTATGAGTTATCTCAGGTGGCCTTTGTACTTCTCTTTTTTTTAAAGTGATAGTTTTATTGACTCTTTTTCCGATGTGGGACTTTCAAATATGTTCCCAAGACCAATTTTAAAAATTGCAAGGATTGAATTTCCAAAAGGGGGAAGAATATAACACCCCAAGCTTCCACAATACGTTTCCCTTTAAATAATGTAATATCTTGCATTGTACACAACTTCAAGATTCTAACACACTACGACCAATCAAACTAGATGTTATGAATAATAATACCCACTTTTTGGAATTTTAAAAATTTTATCTTTCAAAATGGACTTCATTTTTGGATTCGGAATATCGAAATTATCTTAGGGTGAATTTTTGGTATTTTTCTAAAAACTTTCAATTTTTTGATGAATAGTGAAAAACACTAAGTAATAGTTTAAAACCGAATTTTTATTTAAATAATTATTTATTTTATTTAAATTTATTTTAGGTCAAAATAGATACATAATACCTATATAAGTTCAATGTAATTCATTGGAGTCAGTTTATAATAATTATAGATATATAAAAATTTTATTGAAATTTTTAACCGTCTTTTACCCACCTCCTAGGAGCATTTGAAAATTTAAATAAAACTTAATTTTACCGCTTCTGTGAATTGAATTTCAAAAATACCAGAGACAAGGTTTAAATAGTTAAGTAAAATTTGGTTTAATAAGATAAAAATAATTTTTGGTGAATAGTAACTTTTGACTTTTATTTACCATGATTAAAAGTAAATAGGGTAATTAAGGGTGAAAATGATATTATTATTATTACCCTAACACATCTCCTAATTATATTGGATAAGTATAATTTGACCAAAAAAAACATTAGGAATAAAATATGATCCTTTAGGTCCACTTGGATAAGATTAGGACATTTATTATTATTTAATTCAAAGAGGAGTTAAAAGTGTTAAATTCAAAGGTTAATAACTAAACAATTTTTAATATAGGGTTATACATAAGATAAATCAGATTATAAATATTCATTATAAATTTAATAATATTTCCTACATAATGGTATTTTATTTATATTTTTTAGAAATTAAATTATTTAATTTATTTATGACACAATGGTGATGCAGTAATTACCTAATTAATGAAATATTAACATATTTGATATTATAAATATCCAAATAAATTTAATTTGAGAATTTTTATGAATTAAACTAATTTTTTAGGTTAATAAGACATGTTATAGTTGGTTAGATGAATTTTTTTAAGTAATAACGCTGTTATGAATTTATGAAAAACAAAATACCAAATAGTGTCAAAATTGACATAAAAGAGTTTTTAAAAGAAATATTATATTATTAATTGATATTATATTCCTAAAAATATAATATTTGAAAAAAATACTTATATAATCATAGGTGTATCATTAATAAACCACTTGGGGTTCTCTTGTAAGTATATAGTATGTTTGTTAACAATATAATATAAAAATACAAAGAGACATGGTAAATGTCAAACTTTTTAACTAAGAGTTAAATCTAAAATATAAGGTTAATATAGTGACCCAAAATTGTATAAAACCTATTGGTTGAGTTTTTTTAGACCCATACCCACATTATAATTTAAATAATTAATTTTGTAACCATTAGAAACTGAAAATGAATTTATTAAAAAATAATATTTCTAGCTTTTCCTAAGGGGCCCCTCACCCCTCTTATAAAAGGTAACTCCCCCTTCCCTAAAATTAAAACCTTCAAAGCCTTTTTTATCAGCCAAAATATTCCCAAATACCCTCTCAACTATCCTCCCTTCATCATAGATTCATTACTTTAGTCAAAAATCTAACCTAAGGACCCCTTTTGATCAAATCAAAAGGAAGAACCCGAAGAAGAGGTAAATATTTCATCACCTCTTTCAAGTTCCTTTCTTCTTCCACTTCCTCTTTATTTTTTGTTTCCATTCTAAAAAAATAACTCCATTATATTATATATAATGTGATTTTATTATAAATATGGTACAACCATATTCAATATTCTATCCATCATTTGAATGACATGTCACCATACGTGCGTACGTACGACTTACCGTCTCCACATCGTGGTGTAATTGTTATTGAAGACATTATTATTTGGTTGGGTATAATAATGATGTTTAATGATATAAATAATAAATATAACATGATAATTATTATTCATATATTATATAATTTCCAATTATATATTATTTTAATATCAAAAGAATGATATTGTCGCTCTTGCGTACGTACGGATTATCGTCTCCACAAATGCGATGAGATTCATTCCGCATCGTAATCCATTCAAGAATAATTTTCATTAGATGATTAACAATAATTTTTAATGAATTAATATAATTCTGAATATGAATAAGATACATCCTATTCATAAAAAACACTACTTATGAAAAAAATCATATAAAGGAAAACAAATCAGTTAACACCCGAAAAGACGATAATACTAAAATATTATTTACAAATCAATATTAAAAGATCATATAGATATCATATTAATGTATATGATTATTTTATAATTTAATAACAATTATTTCACCATTATACAGGAGGTTGACCTACCCTCGACCAAGGAAATGTACAATTTAAGGGGATTTCTTATCTCACTTTTAGTTCTGTGAGATTTCCATTGTTCGCCACTTATTTATTAAATGTGGTGTGTTTTGTACTGTCATTTGATATATATATTATCACGATTATCTATATATTCATGGTATTCTGTGAATAATTTGTTTGTTATTAACTTTTGTCTATATGACTTGATTGATTACAATGAATTAAGTGTTTTCATCTCACTTCCTATTTCCATGAGATTCATGCCATACTCCCACTATTTACTTTTGTGTGGTGTATGCACTTCCAAATGATTGTATTCTTTGTGTAATATAATTTAATTTATGATTAATTACATATTCATTTTATGATCCCTCTTTCATGGGATGTATGTTTTGTAAGTTACCAAACTGGTAAGGGAATTTCAAATTTTAATTTCCACTCATTCGGCTTTATGCATACTTCATTGATTATTTTACTCCATGATTATGTGTGAAATCAATATTTATTATTTGGGTAGTAATTTAAACTTACCCTAATATGGATATACTTTTTATACACATAATCAATCCATTTATAAATTCTCAAGTCATCGATATGAACCCGATACGAGTAATTTTAACTCAATCTCTATTCATTGAGTTAAACATCCAATTCATTGGTTTTGTTTTTACAAGAATACGTGTGAATGTTATCTGATTGATTTACACTGAATATACAATCATATTGAGTGTATTTATATTTTTCAAACATAATTATGTCATTGATTTATCCTTAACCTAAGCATACGGTCTTTATAATTGATTTCATCTCAACTTACATTCCATTGGCTCTTCTTTGTTGTTATGCACCAATTCACTTTTATTAGGTGTATATATTGTACTTTGACATAGTATATCATGAACACCTTTATTCTCATGATATTATAATGTTCTGATTACCTCAATTATTTGTATTTAAGTGTCTCTCATTTGGTTAGGAACTCTAACTAAAATATCATTTTAAATGTTTTAAAGATTTATTCTTCTAAATATTTTTCATTAATGTACATGTTTTAAAAATGGTATTAAGAATTTATTTATATGTACATTAAAGTTTTGAAATTAAAATTACTTTTAAAAGTTTCAATGTGGTATGGGACACTTTGATTCAAAAATAAATTTTAAACGTCTTCTTGGTAAATAGTGAGACTTTTAAATGTTTTCAATAAAAAGGGGGATATTTCTCTCAAATAGTTTTGATGATTATTTTCGTCTATCTCAATATAAATACTTATTCTCTATTGAGGTTGATCTATTATAATACAATCTTCCATATTGTATTTAATGAGTAATGTATGACTGTGGATGTGCTATTTTTATACAATTTATGGTTTGTGGTTAAAATATTGACATTTCGTATGCTAGTTTTAATACGAATTTTCTGATTAAGTTTCAACCTTTTGATATGAGGAATTAATTGGACTTAGTAAGTGACGGGTGGAGCCCTCTATAGCTCCTCGATGCATCGGTAGGTCTCATGATAAAAACTAGTGTCTTGGAACAATGCCTTGAAAAAATCTTATATGTAGTCTTGGCACAAGGCCTTAACTATGTGGTTATGAAGTCTGACATTATGCATTCCATCATTATGAAAGTGTCTATTGATATTGCATGTTATTATTCAACTTGTAGAATATCTATGTGAATAAGTAAATGGAATCATTTTATTTTATATTTTCCATATTATGATGAAGTACAAGTTTAAAAGGATTTTGTTTTAGTCTTATACATTGCCTTAAATGTTTATGCTTATTTATGAAAGTTTCTGCTATATTGTTATCCTTACTGAGCATCTAAGCTCACCACTTTCTATGTTTTATTTTTCCCAGGATGTGAAGAAGTATATTATGACTGACCTACAGGGGTAGTCTATGGAATCTCAGTGTTGTCTATGGAAACAATGTTATTTTAGTTTTCCATTTTATGATGTAATGTAAATCTTATGAATGTATATAGTACTTACAAGACTACTTAACTAATCGATCTTTCGAGACTTGATCTTTTGTGATCATGCCAATTATACTTAATTGTGAACCAAATATGGGGTGGGGAATTACACGTTTCATCCATAATTTTTCCCGGTGGGCTAACTCAATAACTAATCTCACACGTAAATGGGTTATATTTGTTTTGAAAATGGAGTGTGAAGAATGTTTTGAAGAACTGAAGAGAAGATTAGTCAACGCTCCTATCTTGACTCTACCCTCAGGGAATGCCGAGTTTGTTATTTATATTGATGCTTAAAAGAAATCACTTGGTTATGTCCTTATAAAAAATGATATAGTTATTTCATATGCATCACGACAACTAAAAATTCATGAGAACAACTATCCCACTCATGATCTTGAGTTAGCAGTTGTAATATTCGCTTTGAAGATATAGAGACACTATCTATATGGTGAAAAATGTGAGATTTATACTGATCAAAAGAGTTTTAAGTATATTTTCTCACAAAAAGAACTAAACATGAGGAATAGGTGATGGCTTGAACTATTCAAGGATTATGAATACACAATACACTACCACCCGGGGAAGGCTAATAAGGTGGCATATGCTTTGAGAAGAAAGGATCATGGAGTTTTGAATAAGATGAGAGTTTAAAGGGATCCTATTTTCATAGATCTATTAAAGATGAATATGGGAATAAGAATGGAAGGTGAAACATCAGTACATTTTCAAATGGTTGCAAAAATATCTTTACTAGAAAGGATAAAAAATTCTGAGACTAATGATGGGGAGTTTCAAAAGAAGATTAAAGCTGTAAATGAGGGGAGATTGAGTGAATTCATATATGAAGATGGAATTTTGAAATATGGGAAGAGAAATTGTGTTCCTGATATACCTAATCTAAAAAGGGAATTGTTGGATGATGCTCATAGCTCCAATTTCTCCATACACTCGGGGAGCACCAAGATGTATAGAGATTTGAAGGAACATTTTTGGTGGGAAAACATGAAGAGGGACATTGCTGATTTTGTGTCATGATGTATAGTTTTTCAACAAGTGAAAGCTGGAAGGAAATAGACTAGAGGAGTCATGTAACCTCTTCCAATACCTGAGTGGAAATGGGACGATATTACAATGGACTTTGTCATGGGGCTACCAAAGATTCCTTGAAGTAATGATGTAATGTGGGTCATTGTTGATTATCTTACCAAGTCAGCACATTTTCATGCTATAAGAGAAGATTTACCACTCGAACATTTAGAAAGACTATATATTAATGATGTTTTAAGACTTCATGGAGTACCCCTATCAATTATTTCTGATTTTGATCCTTATTTTAGATCAAGATTCTGGAAAAGTCTTTAGATGGCCCTGGATACTGAACTTAATTTGAGCACTGCCTACCACCCTTAAAATGATGTACAATCAGAGCGGACTATTCAAACCTTAGAAGACATGTTGAGATCTTTATCACTTGACTTTCAAGGTATGTGGGATCAATATTTACCTATGGTAGAATTTTACTATAATAATAGCTTACATTAAAGTATTCAAATGGCACCATATGAAGCGTTATATGGAAAGAGATGTCGCACACCCACTTGTTGCGATGATGTTGGTGAAAGAAAATTTGTAGGCCCAGAACTTGTTGAGGAAACACTAGAAAAAGTGAATATTATCCAAACCCAAATCAAAGCAGCTCAAACTAGGCAGAAGAGATTTGCCTATAACCAAAGGAAGGATTTGGAATTTTAGGTAGGAGATCATGTTTTCTTGAAGGTATCTCCATGGAAGGGAGTTTTATGATTCGGTAAGAAGGGTAAATTGAGTCCCTGGTATGTCGGACATTTTGAAATTCTAGAATGAATTGGAGTTGTAGATTATTGTTTGGTAATGTCTCCAAGTCTCTCCAAAGTTAATGATGTGTTCCACATATCACTAATGAGAAAATACATTCCTTAACCAACGCATGTACTAACCTATGAGGAAATTGAACTGGAACCTGATCTGTCTTATTTTGAAGAGCCTGCCAAAATTCTTGATACCAGGGAATATGGGAGGAGAAACCATATGAGTTGTCTAGTAAAAGTTCTATGGAGAAACCATAAGATGGAAGAGGTAATGTGGGAACCAGAGGAAATTATGAGGAAGAACTTCCTTAATCTTTTTGTGTGGTAGTATTTTAGAAATTTCAAGGATGAAATTATTTGAAGGAGCGAAGAATGTAACACCCCAAGCTTCCACGGTATATTTATCTTTGAATAATGCAATAGCTGGCATTGTACGCAACTTCGAGATTTTAACACACTACGACCAATCAAACTAGCCATTATGAATAGTAATACCCAATTTTTGAAATTTTATAAATTTTATTTTTCATAATGGACTTTATTTTTTAATTCAGAATTTCGAAATTAGCATAGGGTGAATTTTTGGTATTTTTCTAAAAACATTCAATTTTTGATGAATAGTGAAAAACAATGCGTTATTCGTTAAAACTGATTTTTATTTAAATAATTATTTATTTTATTTAAATATATTTTAGGTAAAAATAGATACATAATACCTATATAAGTTCAATGTGATTCATTGAAGTCATTTTATAATAAGTTTAGATATATAAAAATTTTATTGAACTTTTTACCGTCTTTTACCCACCTCCTAAGAGAATTTAAAAATTTGCATAAAATGTAATTTTACTTCTTATTTGAGTTGAATTTCAAAAATCCAAGAGACACGGTTAATATCAATAAGTAAAATGTGGTTCAATAAGATGAAAATAATTTTTGGTGAATAGTAACTTTTGACTTTTATTTACCACAGTTAAAAGTAAATAGGGTAATTATATACCCTAACATATGTCTGAATTCTATTGGATAAGTATAATTATACCATAAGAAACCTTAGGAATAAAATATGACCCCCTTTGGTCCACATGGATTATATGAGGACATTTATTAATAATTTATTTAAAGAAGAGTTAAAAGAGTTAAATTCAATTTTTGATAACTAAACCATTTTTAATATAGGGTTACACAAAATATAAATTCTACTATAAATATTCATTATAAATATAAAACTATTTCCTATATAATGTAATTTTATTTATAAATTTTAGACGTTATATAATTTAATTTATTTATGATACAATGATGATGCAGTAATTACCTTATTAATGAAATATTAAAATAAATGATATTATAAATATCAAAATAAATGTAAATTGAGACTTTTGATGAATTACACTAATTTTATAGGTTAATATGATATGTTAGGGTTGTTTAAATAAATTTTATTCGAAGCGATACAGTTTTAATGGAACTAAAAAAGATCAAATACTAAATAGTGCGAAAATTGACATAATTGAGTTTTTAAAACAAATACTACATTATTAATTGATATAATATCCATAAAAATATAATGTTTGACCAAAATACTTATATAAAGTTATATATATTAATAATGAACCAATTGGGGTTCTCTTGGTATTTTATAGTAAGTTTATTAACCACATAATATAAAAATACAAAGAGACATGGTAAATGTCAAACTATTTAACTAAGAGTTAAATCTAAAAGATATTATTAATATGGTGACATAAAACTGTCCAAAACCTATTGGTTGAGAGGTTTTCAACCCATAACCACCTTATATTCTAAATAAATCATTTTTGATCCATTAGAAAACGAAAATGATTTTAATATAAAATAATATTTCAAACTTTTCCTAAAGTGACCCTCACCTCGCTTATAAAAGAAAACTTCCCCTTCTCTCAAAATAACACCTCCAAAGTCTTTTGGATCAGACTAAATCTTCCAAAATATACTCCCAACTTTACTAACTTCATCCTAGAGGCCATACTTTGGTCATAAATCCAACCTATTAAGCCCTTTTGATCAAATCAAATCGAAGAACCCGGAGAAGAGGTAAATATTTCATCAATTATTTCAAGTTCTTTTCTTCTTCCACTTTTACTTTCTTTATTGTTTCCATACCAAAATAATAAATCCAGTACCTTATACATATTGTTATGTTATTATAATTATGGTACAAACATACTCATTCTTTTATCCATCCTATATATGATAAAGTCACCATACGTGTGTACGTATGACTTACCATTTCCACGTCGTGGTGTAGTTTGTTATTCAAACACTTCATTATTTGGATGGGTATAACAATGAGTATAACTAATTTAAATAATAAATCTAACATTTTAATGATTATTTATATATGATATACCATCCAATTAAAAACATTTTCTCTATCAATATAATTATATTGTCGCTCGTGCATACGTATGGATTACCATCTCCAGGAACGCGATTAGATTCATTTCCCCATAACAAAAATTCAAGAATAATTTTAATTTGATGACTAAAAATAATGTTTATGAACATAATATTATTCTGTATATGAATCAAAGAGATCCTATCCATAACAAACATGTCTTACTTAACGAAGCATATAAAGGAAAACGAATCAGTTAACACCTGAAACGATGATACTACTGAAATATTATTAACGAAGCAATATTAGAGGATCCTATATGATATAATATTTATGTATATAGTTCTTGTATAATTTAATACCAATAATTTAAATATTTTATAGGAGTTTAACGTACCCTCGTCCAAGGAAAAGTACAAAGTAAGGGTTAATTTCACAATCTCTTTATTGTCTGATGTTGTTTTTATGTAAGTATCTACTGGGAACTCTTTATTATAAACATCCATGTTTTCTTAAAAATGTATTTCAAAACATTTTTAATATTTAATAGAACATGGGTTAAAGTCATTGATATTATTATTTGACCTTATATGTTTTGAAATGAATATTTCCGTCATTTTCCAAACAAGGTACTTTATGACTTTTTCGACAAAATTAGGGTAAGAATGTGTTTTTAACTTATAAGGCGGGTGCGGCTATTTTCTGCTATTATAAAACCATCGAAGATTCCCTTACAAGCTTATAAGAATATTTTTAAAATAAATTCTTTCTTTTATAATTATGTGACTCTTAAATGGTTTCAAAATAGAAAGAGGTATTTCTTTCAAATAGTTTTCATTTCATTTATTTCAAAATACTTTGATGGATTTTAAACTTGTTTGAAGATGATTTATTATGATACAAATATTCCATATTGTATGGAACGTTTTGTAATTTCTTTGACTGTGGATGTGTTATTTTTATACCATTCATGTTTTACAGTTAAATTATTGACATTTCGTATGCTAGTTTTAATAGGAATGTTTATTATATGTTTCAACCTTTTCATATGAGGAATGTATTGGACTTAGTATGTGACAGGTGGAGACCTCTATAGCTCCTCGGTGCATCAGTAGGTCTCATGAGATAATTAGATGTGGAATTGGCCAATGAATTTCCCAATTTGATATATGGTTTTGGATGAGGCCTAAATCATTTTTAGATGTATTGGCCGAGGCCTTGACAAGATATTTCAGAATGTTCAATATTATGCATTCCCTCATTATGAAAATAATAATAATGGTTCTAGTGGTTATTCGACTAGTAAAATACCCATGACAATGTTTTATTATGGAAATATTTACTCATCTCATATTCCTTCCATAAAGTGTTCATGTTTATTATTTGTAATGGCATGTGTTTTTAATTATTCACCATGCCTAATTTTTATGTTATCTTACACTGTATTGCTTACCCTTACTGAGCATTTGAGCTCACCCCTATCTTATGTTTCATTTTCAAAGGATATGAAGAAGTTTGTTATGAGTGAATTGCAGCCATAATCTAGGAGTCTTGGATGTTTCTAATGGAATAAATTAGTGTTGTTTTTCTTTTCAAGTTGTAATTTTGAACTTATGTATGTATCTTGTTTCCAATAATACTAAACTGATCAGTCTTTCAGGACATGATTCCTTATATCACGCCAATGTTATGTAATAAAGCACCGACTCAAGATAACTGGGGTCGGGGCATTACAATATTGATCCAACATACCTTGAAAGTCAAGTGAGAAAGATATCAACATGTCTTCTAAGGTTTGAATAGTCTGTTCTGATTGTCTATCAGTTTGAGGGTGGTAGGCAGTGCTCAAATAAAGTTCATTATCTAGGGATTTCTAAAGACTTTTCCAGAACCTTGATGTAAAATGGGGATCATAATCTGAAATAATCGATAGGGATAGACCATGAATTATTATAACTTCATTAATATAGAGTCTTTCTAAACATTCAAGTGGTAAATCTTCTCTTATAACAAGAAAATGTGCTATCTTTGTAAGATAATCAATAATGACCCATATTGCATCATTATTTCTAGGAGTCTTTGGTAGTCCCATGACAAAGTCTGTCACAATATCATCCCATTTACACTAATGTATGAAAAGATGATTCCTGACTCCTCCAAGATGTTGCCTTCCATCTTTCAATTGTTGACAGACCATACATCTTGACACATAATCAGAAATCTCTCTCTTAATGTTATCCCACCAAAAATGTTCCTTCAAATCTCTATACATATTAGCGCTACCAGGGTTTATAGAGAAATTGGAGCTATGATCATTATCTAATAATTCCCTTTTTAGATTAGGTATATTTGGAACACAAAGTTTTCCCATATTTCAAAATTCCATCTTCACATAAGAAGTCAAATCAATATCTTATCATTCACAGCCTTAATTTTCTTTTCAAAATCCTCATCATAATTATGAGAACTTTTTATCCTTTATAGTAAAGATGGGTTTGAAACTATTTGAAAAAGTATCGATGTTTCACCTTCCATGATTATTCCCATATCCATATTTACTAGATTCCTGAACATAGGATCCCTTTCAACTCTCAACTTGTTCAGAACTCCATGATCCTTTCAGCTCAAAGTATCTTCCACCATATTTGCCTTCCCAGGGTGTTAATTTATTGTGAAATCATAATCCTAGAGTATTTCATGCCATCACCTTTGCCTCATGTTGAGTTCTTTATATGAAAAAATATACTTCAAACTCTTATGATCAATATATATCTCATATTTTCACCATAGAGATAGTGTCTCCATATCTTTAGAGCAAGTATTATAGATGCTAACTCAAGATCATGAGTAGGATAGTTTTGTTCATAAATTTTTAGCTTCCGTGATGCATAGGTACTAACTCTATCATTCTGTATAAGGACACAACCAAGTCCTTTCTTTGAAGAATCACTATAAATAACAAACCCATCATTACCTGATGGAAGAGTCAAGATAGAATAATTGAATAATCTTCTCTTCTATTCTTAAAAACATTATTCACACTCTTTTTTCTAAAAAAAATTAAACTCCTTTATGCGTGATCTTGGTTAATGGGTTAGCCAATTAGGAAAAATTCTGGACAAAATGCCAATAAGAACCTAATAAACCAATAAAACCACGTACCTCAGTTATACTCGTCAGGGCTTTCCATTCTTATATTTCTCTTTTATTAGAAGGATCAATAGAGACTCCATCCTTAGAGATAATATGTCCAAGAAAAGAAATCTCCTAAATCTATAATTCACACTTTCTAAACTTCCCATATAATTCATTTCTTCTAAGAGTATTTAGAATATTGCACAAGTGATTTTCATGATTTTCGTAGCTTTTGGAGTATACCAAGATATCATCAATAAATACCACTAAAAATTCATCAAGATATTACTTTAAAACTCTATTCATTAGATCCATGAAGATAGAGGGTGCATTAGTCAATCCAAATGGAATTACTGTAAACTCATAATGACCGTACCTGGTTTGAAATGCTGTCTTTGGAATGCATTACTTCTTCACACACAACTGATGATATCCAGATCAAAGGTCAATATTTGGAAAATATTGAGCTCCATGAAGTTCATCAAATATATCATCAATGTGAGGTAGGGGATACTTGTTCTTTATTGCTATAGAATTTATCTCCCTGTAGTTAATGCACAACCTCATAGATCCTTCTTTATTCTTAAAAAAAAGAATAGGGGATCCCCATAGAGAAAAACTAGGGTGAATAAATCCTTTATTACTCAATTCTTCTAGTTGTTTCTTTAGTTCCACTAATTCCACAGTGGCCATTCTATATGGGTTCTTCGATATGGGCCTTGAACCAGGAATTAAATCAATGTAAAACTCAATATCTCATTTTTGAGGATGTCCAGGTAAATCTTCTATAAATAACATTTATATACCCTAATGGGAACTGATTAAAAAAGCTTTGTTGTAATGATACTTCCCTTAAGAGTTTTTACTGACAACACCCTTTTTAAATCAAATTGGAAATATCTCATTTTCTTAACAAAATGGGAAGATATGAAACAATACGATGATCCATAATCAAATAAAGCATTGGCTAAATTTCAGAATCCATTAAATTACAAGACACCACATCATTCAGAGCTTCAACCTCTGAAATAGTGATCACATAAGCTTGGCCTTAATCCCTTGGCCTTTTTTGAGGTAAGATTCCTTGGATATTGGGAAATTAATTTTCATAATGCCCCATTTCTCTACAATTGTAGCATTCGACATTGACAACCTCTTTCTTACCTTTGTAATCACGAGCTTGGGGGACTTTTTCTCCACACTTGTAATAGACTCCCATTCCCTTCAGGAAAGTACTGGGGTGTTTATTCCCACATTTACTATAGGATGGGAATTCAACTTTTCCCTTATTCCCCTTATTTCATTTCTAGAGTGTTCAACAGATCTATTATTCTCTTTCTATTCTTTAAAGTTGTAAGACTTATATAATTCTTTTTCTGTCTTGATAGTACATGAGAATATATCTTCATATATCGAGAAGGATTGTGAGACTAATTCTCGATGGAGAAATGGTTTTGAACTATAAAATAATCAATCAAAACATACTCCTTGGGTTGCATATATAATCTACAACTTTCCTTGCTAACCTTGTAAAGTTATCCTCATACTTTGCGACATTCTCATCCTCCTTTTGCCTCGCACTTAGAAATTGTCTTTCCATATCCGCTCGATGGTCATGAGGAAATTATTTTTCTAAGAAAATATCATTAAACTACCTCCATTACATATTTGATACTTCTTCATCCTCCTTTATGTTTTGAATTAATTACCACCATTGATCTGCATCTCCCGTGAGGTAATAAACTGCCATGACAACTTTTTCCCTTTCGCTACTCCCCAAATAATTGAATATTTTCTCTAAGGTAGTTATCCATTGCTCAACTACAAGTGGATTTGTATTACAATTAAATGTTGGTGTTTTTTTCCTCATGAAGTGGTCTAACATTGATCCTCCCTGTTGTGGATCAGGGTGCTCCATACGGGTAAGGTTATTATTCATAACCTGAGTGAGCAGTCCCAGTATGGTGATAAGTTGATAAGCACCAGTTGCATCATTAGATCCACTCTAATTATCTTGAGTAGGAGGGAAATCCCTACATGGATTATGTACATTGATATGGTTTCCATTCCTTCCACTAGACTCCATTTCTAAACAATGGCACACACAAACTTAGTTTATGAATCACAATACATAATTCTAAACTTGTAAAACACATGACATAAATTGAACAGTTTATGGATATAATACATAATCAAAAAAATGTTTTCTTTTAGGAAATATATACTCATAAATCCTTCATAACGGCTTTTAATGAAAATGTGAATTATCCTAAGAATATCCTTTGAGAGTGTTGTAACCAAGAGTGCAACAATGCCCGTTGTCATGTACCAGGATACCACGGGTCAAGCCCAAAACTCCTTATCAGAGTTTTCACTCCTCGGTACATTTGTGCTAGAGTTTCCTCTACCAACTCGTATCCATATAGGGATTTATTGCTTAGAAAACTCACAAAATATATACATTAACAAAATTCTATGAAGTTATTCTATACTAATCCTCTAAGTTTATATTAGGGTAATGGTCCCTAACCAAAGTTTTTTCTAAATCAAGTTTCCAAGGTTTGTACTAAACTTACTCTGATACTAACTATAATACCCTGACCCCAGTTTCCTAGAGTTGGTTTATTATTACTTAAAATTGGCACGATACAATGAATCATGTCTCGAAAGACCGATCAGTTTAGTAGCCTTGTAAGTACAAGATACATACATAAGTTTTACATTACATTATGAAATAAAGAAAAAAACATCATTGTGACCCTATTGAACACACTCTTATTCCTTATCCGATTCCTGTAGTTTAATCGTAATATACTTATTCTCATCCTTGAAAAAATTAAACATAAGAAAGGGGTGAGCTCAGATACTCTGTAAGGATAACAATAGAGCAGAAACTTTCATAAATAAACACAAACATATAAGGCAATGTATAAGACCAAAGCACAAGAATTTTAAACATAAACATCCACATAAAATGTTAATGATAAATCAAATAATTTCATTTACTTATTCACATGGATATTCAACTAGTTGGATAATCACATGCAATATCAATAACCAATTTTATAATGATGGAATGCATAATAACAAACATCATAACCACATAGTCAAGGCCTCGTGCGAAGAGTACAAATAAGATTTTATCAAGGCTTGGTACCAAGACAATAGTTTGTCTCATGAGACCTACTGATGCATCAAGGAGTTATATCTGGCTTCACCAGTCACTTACTAAGTCCAAGTAATTTCTCATATGAAAAATTTGAAACATAACATAAAAATTCGTATTAAAACTAGCATACAAAATGGAAATACTTTAACCATAAACCATGAATGGTATAAAAATAGCACATCCATAGTCAAATATATCATAACTCATTCAATAAAATATGGAAGATTTGTATTATAATGAATCAACTTCAAAAAAGTGTAAAATCCATCAAAGGATGTTGACATAGATGAAATCAAAACTATTTGAGGGAAATATCTTTTTCTATTTTGAAATAATTTAAAAGTCATGTAATTATAAAATAAAACATTTATTTTTAAAATATTCTTATATTCTTGTAAGGGATTCTTCAAAGGTGTTATAACGGCAGAAAATATCCGCACCCACCGTATAAGTTAAAAAGCATTCTTACCTTAATTTGTCGAAAATGTTATAAAGTAACTTGTTTGGAAAACGAAGGAAATATTCATTTCAAAATAGTTTATAGAAAGTAAAAAAAGGGTATAAATTACTTTAACCCATAGTCTAGAAAAAATAAAAATGTTTGAAATAAATTTTTAAGAAACATGGATATTGATGATAAAGAGGTCCCAGTAGATACTTACGTATTAACAACCTCAGATAATAAAAAGATTGTAAAATTAACCCTTACCTTGTACTTTTCTTTGGTCAAGGGTAAATTAACCTCCTGTATAATAGTTAAATAATTTTATTAAATTATAAAATAACCACATACATAAATATGATATCATATATGATCTTCTAATATTTCTTTGTTAATAATATTTTAGTAGTATCATTGTTTCGAGTGTTAATAGATTTATTTTCCTTTATATGTTTTGTTACATAAGTCATGTTTTTTAGGGATAGAATGTATTTTATTATTTTACAAAATGATATTAAGTTCTTAAATATTATTTTTTAATCATAAAATGAAATTTATTCTTGAATTGTTACGATGGGGAATGAATCTCATCGTGTTCATAGAGACGATAATCCGTACGTACGCACGAGCGACAATATCATTATTTTGATGGTAAAATAATATGTAATTGGATGGTATATCATATATAGAGAATAATTAACATGTTATATTTATTATTAAAATCAATTATACTCATTATTATACACATCCAAAATGATGTGTTGAATAACAAACTACATCACGATGTGGAGACGGTAATCCATACGTACACACGTATGGTGACTTTGTCATTCATAGGATGGATATAATAATGAATATGGTTGTACCATATTTATAATAACATCAAAATATGTTTAAGGTACTGAAGTCATTATTTTCTTATGAAAAATCAATGAAAGAGGAAGTGGAAGAAGAAAAGAACTTTGAAAAAGGTGATGAAATTATTACCTCTTCTTCAGGTACTTCCTTTTGATTTTATCAAATGGGATTCTTAGGTTAGCTTTTAGATCAAAGTAAGGCCTCTAGGAAAAAGTGAGGGTAATTGGAAGGATATTTGAACAAGGTTTGTCTGCGACAAATGGATTTGGAGGTGTGAAAGTAAGATAAGGGGAAGTACCCATTTATAATAGAGGTGAGGATCACTTTAAGAAAATCTTGAAATATTATTTTTTATAAACTAATTTTCGGTTTCTAATGGATCCAAATGAATTTATTTCGAGCCTTAGGTGGTTATGAGTCAAAATCCTCTCAACCAACAGGTTTTAGACAAGTTCAATCTACCATATTAACCTTATCTTTTAGATTTTACTCTTGGTTAAATTGTTTAACATTTACCATGTATCCTTGTATTTTTATATTATATGGTTAATAAACATACTAAAAAATTCCAAGTGAACCTAAAGTGGTTCATTAATGACATATATATTATTATTTAAGTCCTTTGTCCTAACCTTAGATTTTTAGGACTATTATATAATTTAATAATATAGTATTTGTTTTTAAAACTCATTTATGTCAATTTTGACACTATTTAGTATTTAGTTTTTTTTGTGAAAGTCAAAAAAACTTGATTAATTCGAAAAAAATAAATTAAATCAACCCTAACATGTCATATTAACCTATAAAATTCGTGGATGACATCAAAATTTTGAAATTAAAATTATTGTAATATTTATAATATCATTTATTTGATTCTTTCATTAATAAGAAAAACACTACATAATTATTGTGACATAAATAAATATATTTATTTTATGTATAAAAATTATAAATAAAATATCATGATGTTGGAAATATTTTTATCTTTAAAATGAGTAATTATAGTTGAAGATATAAATTATATAACCTGATATAAAATATTGTTTTACTGAAAGATACATGTTTTTATTATTTTTGTCTTTACTTTAAATTAATTAATATAAAATGTCATTATCACTCCCAAGTGGATCCATGGGGTCCCAAAATCTACCCAAGGATGCCCATAGTTGTACATGTATCATCCAATAGGTTTAGGACATATGTTAGGGTAATTTAATATTATTATAATATTATATTTTTACCTTTATTTAACGGATTTACCCTTTAACCATGGTAACTAAAATACTTATTGAAGTAACTATTCATAAGGTATGAAAATAAAAGATACCTACTTAAACATTTTGGACCTTCTGATTCCAAATAAGGAATCAATTTTTTCAAATTAAAAATACAGAATTTGCAGAAATTAATTTAAAATTAATTCCCATTGTCAAAACCAAAAAGCGGGTTTTTAAGATGTAAAAACTATTAAAATATTGACATGTGTTTACGTACAATTTAAATGGGAAATTACATCCAATGAACTAAATTATATTAAATGATAAAAATATAATCTAACAATACTTTAAAACCACTAAAATGTATAATTTAACACTGTAAATTTTTTCGATTATAAAAGTTATTTTTAATTAAAATTTTGTATTTTCACTATTCATATATATACGAAAGTTATCAGATTAGTTCAAAAAATTTTCAATAAGCTAATTTTGATATTCCGAATCCAAAAATGAAGTCTAAATTGAAAAATAAAATTTATAAAATTTGAAAAAGTGGGTATTACTATTCATAAATGATTCTAAAACGGATAGTCTGATTTGTCGTGGTGTGCTAGAATTCGAAGTTGCGTACATCACAAACTATTGGATTATTCCAAGAGAAGCATACCCTGGAAGCTTGGGGTGTTAAAATATCCTTCCTTTTTCATGGGATTCTAATTACATTAAGGTCTTGTCTTTAAAATCTTTTTTAAAACTCCATGATTTTGATATGAAACCCATTTCTATTATCCCTATAGGTTATTTATGAAATGTTTTATTATGATATATGTGGCTCAAATAAATAAATACATATGAATTTTATGCCATAATAGTTCTCTAATTAATTGGATAAAGAATTTAATCTATAAATATGACATGTTTTATGATACCTTGTCGAATAACCTTGGTAATATTTATAAAACCTCAGTGATAAACCTTGGTGATAGGATTATGGATGACTTAATTAAATGTTGTAGAAATATTTACATGTTATTATACTTTTTTTTCACAATCATATGTATATTTTTTCCTTTTATCATTCCTTTATGATATTATTCAATTTATTTTCAATAATTCTCATGGTACCTTGTCAATTATTTCCCTTTCTTTTCCTTACTAGGACTTATGCTCTCCATTTACTTTTATATATGCCCCTAGGATATGAGACTAAATTAATGTAATTAGGGTGAACCATGAAGAAGTATTTCAAGTGGAATAAAATAATTTTTTATGTTTTCATGTATTATGTACCCGTTTTTCCAAAAAACTAACTTTATAAGATCCTCTATTTTGTACAATGTAATGAAAAGTTTTTGTAATAAGAAGGAGGGATGCCATAATATTTCGAACGTAGGGTCTACATGTTGTAGTCTTTATAGTGTGATATTTTTCTGATGATAGAGTATAATTGTTTAAAGTTTCAAAAACAACCTAAATGGAATTTTCTCATACAGTTTCATCGTGGAATTCTACTCAATTGAGCCGTGTCATATATACTTTATTCTGATGGAAGGTTACGTGGAGATATGGTGAGATATTTTATTAGAGACTAATGAATCATCCCCAATGCATAGTAGTTGAAGTGACCCTATTAGGTTGATTAGTCACATGATTCCCATGTAACAAACCTCCTTTTGGGTGTTTTTTCTAGGTTTAGATATTTAAATTGTCATTAAAAATGTATAAATTGATTTACTACATATCTTGGAATGAAATTATACTTATCCAAATGATGATAGTGATATAAGAAATTGATCATTAGGATGATTATATGTGAAAACTGTTGGTCATAGTGGGTCAAAATTGACGGTTGGTAGGTTTATTTATGGTTATCAAGTCATATCCTCTAGTACAATGAATTTAGATATCCAAAAATTTATAGTGAACTAGAACCTCAAGGGGTATTACTATATATGGAACTTTTGTGAGTGTTAGTTAATCATTATTTTCTGTGTTATATCATGATTGTCTAGGGGAAATCCCATTGGAGTATTTTCAAGGAGTATTAACACCCCTGTAGGATAAAAAATTACATTTTTTGAACCTCATAGGTCGATGTTATCATTACCTCCCTTACAAAGGGTTGATAGGCATGATAGATACCTTGAGTTGAAATGGGTGTGTGGGTGATGGCCTATGAGATGTGACGCTAGAGAGGTTCTACCTTTTGGGCCGGGTGGTCAGACCAAGTGATGTTCATGTGAGACTATATTGGAAGGGTTCGGTGGGATACCTAGAGGACCTAAGTCTTGGATCAGACCCTCTTATGTTGATGTGTCATTTTTATTGAGGGAAACCTGTGATTGAGGTTGGATACATTTTATAGATTCTGTCTTGGAAATGAGATTTTTATCATTCTCTTGTTGAGATCGATGGATAGTAGGTTCATGGTTTTTTTAATATAGGCATGGTGATGCCTTATATTTTTGAGAAGGCTCCTAGGGTGCATTCATTTGAAGACTAAGTTCAATTAGTAGGTCTTTTCGGGTTCCTAAACTTATTGAAAAATCGGTGATTTTCAGCAGCTATCCTAAGTGTGGGTAGATTCTTTTGATTGGAGTGATGTTGAGTGACGGTCAATCACAAAATAAATCATGGCATGGTTTGGATTCCAAATATAGAAGCGGAGTTCCAAGGTTGATTTTGGTTTAGTGAAATGGATGTTCCCTATATAATGGTCTTCTTAGATTTAGTAGTGTATTATTTGTAATATTGTGAGTCACATGATGACTGGGTGGTATGGGTTTGTACACCCAATATGTTGTGTGATGCGAGAATGGTATGTTATGGTTGTGCATGGTACTATTTAAATCATAGATCGGTGAGTGTCCATGTGACAATTGAAGACTGATGATTTCTATAAGTGACATGTCCTTGATTTTCCTAGGATTTCTGATGAAATGAGAAATGTAACTCCATGGTTGATGATACCTTGATAATAAATTAGGGATTGTGAGATGGTTGACCCATGGATGGACTTGGAAACACATTGTCAAGAGATGTTATTTTATGAGTGGTTTAAAAGAAAGCATATCATGGTTCTATGTGAGTGTACCTCAGGAGATATTTAAAATTATTTTTATGTAATTTAAAGTAATGATAGTTATATATGATCATGAATTATCTCTTGACATCATCCAGAGTATTTTGAGAGAGCATCAGTTATATACCAGGCTTATTTTCATTTAAAATATATTTTCTGGTCAGTGATAGAACCTGTTGAATTTGAACTCAAGGGAGGGTTTAAATTTAATCCATATGGTGGGGAGTTCACCATTGACTATTTGAGGGTGGTGACCCTTGTGATGAGTTTAAATTTAGATGTTTCCATTGAAATTATTCTCAGGAAACAGAGATAGTTGATGATTGGATTTTACAAGTTTACTCTGAAGGTGAGTGGGTTTCTTTACTTGTTTGTTTTTATGTCATGATTAATGCGGTTATATGTTATAATGATTAGGTTTCCATTTATTTTATGTGATGATAAGGATTCCCCTAAATTGGGGTGTGGGATGTCAGTCATCAAATGGAGGACCTCATATGGGAGGGGTCATGGGACCATGAGACTGATCGTATGAAGGTGGTTTTGGAAATCATATAACATTTGATAAATGAAACATGTAAGGCTATAAAACTAAATAAATGATAGGTACATACATGATTATGGATTTAAGTGAAATCCATATGTGGGCATCAAACCTGATGTAGCTTTTAATGATCCATGGATACTGGATAATGTTTCCGTCTCTACTGGTGCTATTCTACAACTATAGTTTTGATCAGGAGATGGTTATTTTAGGATACATCACTGGAAGTCTGGTACTATCTTCATTGAGAATGGTTGAATCAATCTTGGTACGCCTTGAGATAAGGCTGAACAAATACAATTTTAAAGAAGCGCCATCCATGAGAGAATAGTGTTCTTGGGAGTAATAAACTAGAGGTAGTTCGAATTAAAATTACTCTAATGGATTTATGTGATTAGTAAGGTACCATGTTTAGTGCTCCATCATGATGATATTGGTGTAGTTTGAGGGTCTTCTAAGACTTTTCAAAGAAAATTCGACATGACCAGGTTGATCTTGGTTGATGGGATTTCGTCCATTATGATCAAATCAAGGACCAAGGGTATTCCCTTTTTGAATAATCTGATAAAAGAATCAATGGTGTCACTAAAACACTTAAATATTGTTTTAGTAAATGAATATTATGATGGGATTATCATGGATCATGTTTGATGGCTTATATACTGTATGTTTGAAATGACTCTTTCAAGGGCATTAGGCATTTGGAAATTAAATACAACCATTTTAGAAAAAAAATATAACCCAAGTAGTTCAAGTGATTTTTTTTCCACTGGGGATTCTCAAGGATGATATGTTCTATGTTTTTGAGACTATAAGATCCCATGTCTTTTAGAGCTAAAACATTTCTAGAGGAATTTGGATTTTCAGTTTACTAGACCGATCAAATCAAGATTGGAGATTAGGAATGAGATTTTATAAGATGTAATTCTTCTAAAACATGTGATTAGATTTAAAATAAGGCTTGGTTAGTATATTGGAGTTTTCAGGAGCGTACATTGGGTTCAGGACCTAGAAATGGAGTTTTGAGAAAAGTGCAGTAGAGGGAGCATAGTTGGCACACAATTAGTGTGAATCATGTGACCAAACTATGCATACCTATTTTTATAGGCACACAGTCTGGGGAAACCATGAATAATTATAGCGAAAACTTCCTAGATATTTACAATTTATTTCATACATGTCACATGTCTAAAGAACAATCTATTAAACCGTGCATCATGCTCATGCATGGGGTTAGGGCTTTGAAAGTTCAAACTGAATGGTTGGCCCACAGTTTAGCCAACCATGTATCCTAACCTTATGGACCATTATAAAGTTGAAAAATACCAATTTTCCTTTATAGTATGTAAGATGGAATCCCTTTTTTTCTTCCCCCTCTCTCATGTGACCCAGGTGGTGAACCCTCCCTTTCATCATCTTCCCTTAGATAATTATCTCTAGTTCTTTTTCCATTTTGAAAATTATCAAGTGAGTTAGAACCCTTGAGGTAGGGGTTTGACTATGTTATTCGCCATTGAGTGGTTTTATTATTCCTCTAATTTTTTCCATAGGTTAAGGATTTTGGTCCCAATTACATTGGAGCATGGTGGAATCATATACTGGTGTTGGGTTTATCTATTTTCTTAGGAAGAGGATAACTGAAGAAGTTTTCTGTAGTTTTCCACATATCGATTCATTAATGTATTTCACCATGTTGAATTTATAAATCTTAAATGATTTTAATTTAATTGTTTAGATGTTTGTTTCGACACCATTTCATAGGAATTTTACTCTATTTGAGTTTGTTTGAGTACCAGTTGTGGTTGGCGAGCATTGGGTTATTGTTCGGGTGTGACAAGATCGGCCGATGAGATTATTATATTTATTCCCTTTTTAATAAAGTTTTTTTATAATTTTTTTTGTTTTATTAATTAATTATAATTTTTCTATGTATAATTATTTTTGATGGTCTGTTTGTGTGAAAGGTCCAATATGTCTTTGATGAGACAGGGCATGCCTTGGAACCTACTGTCGGCCCTTGGGAAATAAATGGTTCAAGATTCCTAAAGGTAGGTAGTCCTTCGTACCTACCGTAGAGTATTTGTGAATGTATGATGTATGTGTATTTTTGATATTTTCCCATAGGGAAATTCCCCCTATCTAGATTTACCCCAATGAACTATTAAAATAAATTATTTAATTTGGTAATTTAACGGATAAATTATAGGTTTAACTAACAACCCCTGTTCTTTAGCTTCATGCTTTGAATCATCATTGAGGTCAGGGTCCCTTTTAGGATGGCTCTGAGTATGATATGACCTATAGGATCCCATGTAGGATTCATCATACTTCTTACTTCTTATGAGGACCCAAATAGGGGTTCCCTTACATATGTTTTGACTTAGAGGATTCCGAGAGGGATGCCTCCTTCACATGAGATCCTCCAGGATCCCGAGTTGAATGCCACTCCTAAGAATTGACCAAAGGGACCCTATGGGTGCCCTAATGTTTTACCAAACCTAATATAGTATATAAGGTTTTGGTTGAGAAGGTATAAGGTTTCACCTAGACCTCATACCTAACTTTTAATCCCATGAGTCTGTGGAAATAGTGGTGGGTTAGGAATTTGACCACCCTCAATATTTTCTATATTCTTTCACTCAGTTATTATTGATACAAATTTGATTTATAGAGGCGATTCTAGGATTTTAGATAATGAGAGTGATGTGATGTAGTATATTTCTAGGATTCCCAAAGTTATGTCATGTGATCCATATTTTGAGCCTTATTTATGTAGATAGATATCACAACATGGCACTCATGAGGGGAATTTTAGTATGTCAATGGTAATGACAATTAGTATAACATTATTTAATAAGTTTTAATTTATTGACTTTTTGGACTCAAACAACACTACTTGGTCAATGGAATTGGTTCTTGTCCCATTTAGGTCTATATTATACTTATTTTTCTATAGATGTACTCCATGGAATTGAAGAGGATGCAATAGTCAATAGTGTTAGGTCCTAGACCACATAGTTTTATATTATTACGATTTTTCTATGGATGCACTGTGTAGAATTGAGGTGGATTCCTTGTTCAATGGTTTCAAGTCATGGCCCATGTAGGTCTATATTATAAAGATTTTTCTATGGATGCGTTCTGTAGATTCAAGGAGGATACCTTGGTCAATGGACTTGGGTCTTAGCCCATTAGGTCTATATTATCCTGATGTTTCTTTGGATGAACTCCATGGACTCTAATAGTAATCCTTAGTCAATTTATATAGGTCCTAGACCTCAAAGGTATAATAATAGATACATTATATATTGGCCATAGTTTATGCAGTGTCATATTTGCGGGATTTTCTGTCTGTACATGGAAACCTTCATTGTAGTGATTGGAAGTGAGTATTGGTGAACCTAGGGATCATAAAAGTATCCCCTTATAGTGATGTATATTTCTTAGAGATATTTCAGGCACTAGCCATAGATGGTATTGTTAGTCAAGGTCACAGACTCGAGGATTGACTTAATTTTACATGGCTTGATTGGTATATCATCCAGCTCAATTACCTTTTTACAGGATGTCTAGTTGTTCAAATCATATATCCATGGATATTTTGCAGTTGGAGTTATTTATGTTTTGGTTATTTGATTACAAAAATGTATATGTGGAAATATGAATATATATATATATATATATTTATGGGAATATATAAAATTACATATATATATATATATACTTTTATAATATGAAACTGCATCTAGATGATTGGGATCACATACCCAGACATAAGTTGTGGACTTGTTATTTTATTTTAAATAGTTTGTTATTTTATTGTTGTTATATTTATCCTACTAAGTATTTCACATATAATTATACTGATTTTTATTGTCTATATATAATACCATGTTGGTGGTGTCGAAATGAGTTCTGTATTCACATCCTATATGAGATGAAATTACACTAGGGTACCTGAGCAGATGTTCACTTGGTATTAGGAATTGGTAGGGTTGTCGCCTTGGACCAATCATGTAGTATGGCTGAGACATAAATGTGGAGATCAAGAATGTTTTTGGGAAAAATGTACAGAGTAGAGCCTTGTAATTTTATTTTTGTTTCCTTTATATACTTCTACATGTATAGGGGGCCTAGTGGGTGACCAGTGTTGTATGAATGACATAGTTATTAAGGATTTTATTTCATCCTATTGATTATTTCATTCTTGTTATATTTATTTATTCCTCACATTACTTATTATTGATATGGATGATATATAGTTATTTGGAAAATTTTATTAATTTTAGATGAGGTCATAGTCTCTCCACTATCAAAAACTTGTCCCCCACTTCTAGTTAGAAACCCTTTGATTATGGGGAGGTGTGCTTGATGACTTGTGAACCAGATATGGGCCCTAGTTTAGTGGTATCTGTGTTGATATGTTACATAACTTTTGAATCATAATCCCCATGAAATAAATAACATCAAATGAAAATTTAAATACCATGCATTGAAATATATTCATGATATAACATATCAAAAGGGTTATTATTTAAACCATAAAAAGGAAGAAGTGGTGAATATGGTGTCTGTCTCATGGAATTAAAAGTGAGACGAGAAACCCTTACCTCAGGTTTGAATTCATTCATATATGTTCAAAAATCCTATATAATAAATATTATATTATTATAAATATGATATATAACAATAATAATATATTTCATACCATATTTTATTTACTTATAGTCTTTTATCACCCATTTATTAATAATTATTTGTTAAAATCACTGTCTTGGATGATAATTTCTTCGTTTTTCAAGTATGTTTTAGTTTATCTAATTACGGTCCTTTTAATTTGATCAGGGTTATATCATATATATAATTTAAAAAATTATATAAATATAATATATATTAATTATATATGCATTAATATTAATCTACTAATGTTAGAGATTGAAAATAGATTATAACATTCACCTAGACAGTAGGTTGTACGTATGCATGAATATTGTTCCCATTTTTCTTGATAGATGAAAAAAATGAAAATAAATATCAATTCATATTTCCAAAATCATTATCATTTCATATATAAAATTTAATTTATTTTAAAAAATCCTTATAACCATCCATGTAAAAATAAAATGAAAAACATTTCACATCATTATGTGGGGGCGGTAGTGTCCACATACTCATGAGTGATGCTATTTTTTTCCAATGGATTGGATGGTAATAATATATATTTTATATTATATTTCCAAAATTATTTTTAGGTAATATATGTGAAATATATTTATTAATTTTAACCTTACTACCTTCAATGTAAAGTGTGTATTAAAAATGGATTCATCACTTCGTGAGGTGGTAGTTTTCCATACACATGAGCGACATTATTGTAACCCCCACAGAATGGAAATTAAAAAGGTATATACGATATGATAATTTAAAAATTATAAAAAATGTAAAAATTTTCATATAAATATGTTAAATCCAACATTATATACAGACTTCAAATGTGATTATGGAAAATGAATCACATTGGTTTGCAAGGCGACATCCCATCATACACACGACCAACCATTCCATTTCCCATTTGATGGAAGTGGAGTTTGATATGGGTTATGACATTAAAATAATAACATATATTTATATATAGGATAAATTTTTATTATATTATAATATTGTAATAATATTATAAGTATTTATAAGAATATGTAAAATGAGAACACATAGTTAAAAACAATACATCTTCTTCTCGAAACCTTATTAGGTTTTACCAAATTCCCCTATAGATTGGAATAATCTAACCAAGGAATATAGTATGTGGGTAGGGATTTAAGGAATGTATTTTGGTTGTTAATATCTTGATAAAATGGGGTTCTAATAGTGATTAAGGAATCCGAGGGGTTGTCCTTTTATAAGTGCGGTAGAGGACACATGAAACCGTTGAATGATAAAGTGATACAAATAACTTTATCATGACACAAGCCTCCAAAATGGGAAATTATTGAACATTAAAGATTTTAGGTTCTAAATATGGAAATAAAATTGGTGTTTTAAAAGTTTTTAGGTCATTTTAACCCTTACCTTCATAGTTTATCCCATGTAAACCGATTTTTACCTTAACTGTGGTAGTTAATTTTTAATGTTTACACTATTTTTTTATGGTTAAAATTTATGTTTTACTTATTTGATAATATAAATAATTCTTATTAAAAATATGAAATCCATTTTTATAAATTAAATTTACATAATTTGAACAATTCAATTTAAAATTAAACCACTAATATGATGAAAGAATGGTTTTTCAAAAGATAAAATTCTCAAAAGTATAAACTATTTCAATATCTAAATTTAAAATAAAATTCATTCCAATTAAATTAATTTCCTAAATTGTAATATAATATCACTCATTTTTATTTTAAAACAATTTAAAATATAATTTTACTTTGTAAATAATTTACATGAAAAGTTAGTTATCAATAAAAATCAATATATTCACTATTCAAAAAATAATAATAATTTCAAAAAAATATTAAAAATTCACCGAAAGATAATTTTAACATGTATATATAAAGAATGAATTTTTAATTTTCAATTTTTTTTAAAAATTTGTAAAAAATTATTTTATGTTATGTGCGGAATGCATGACTAATCCCCTTTAAGAAAAATATAGTTTTTAAAAACATTTCTTTCTCTTTCTTATAATTCTTATTTTATTTATAATGAATAGATAACCATTGAATTTATTTTATAAATGTGTAAACTATATAATTTTAATAATTTATTTATTACTATTCATACCATCCTTCTTAATGTCTAGGTTATAATGGTCATGTTTAAATAAAAATATTCTAATAGAGTATCATGTTTCGTTCAAACCCGATGTGCGCGCATTACAAGATATCAAAGATATTGTATTTATTTAAAATGAAGACATTGTAAATTATAAGCATTTTACATTATCATATAATATTGGTGTTTCATGTAATATATTCTCTTTAATATGATGTTCCCTGTTTTAAAATCATTGTGTGTTATATTCTACCCCCTTAAATAAATTGTGTCCTGAATATGTAATTTTGATCTCAATAATCAATGCTTTGATATTTTAAAATAACCCTCATGAAATAACATATAATAATAAGGTCTAATAAAATATCCTTTTGATAATATGTAAAGGGATGTGTGAAGTTCATATGGAACAATCATAACATTAGGTTTCCAATTTGGAGAATACCGGTGGGAAATGAAGAGATTGACATGGAAGAAAAGTGTAATACCCAAATAATGATGGAAGGTGATTTTGGTTATTGATCAAAAGAAAGTGAATGATTAATATAATGTAAGAAAACAAAAAGCTATAAATCTATGTTGTGTTTAGGTACTATTTGATTCATCAGAGATAATGATACTAGGATAAATTTTTTATTTTAAGATCATTTTCATGGAGTTATGGAATTCCTTTACCATTTGGACTAAGAACATATGAAAATACACATAATTGATATCCTTATATTTCATAGAAAACATTTCATCCTTTGATTTATATTCAATTAATTCCCACTTTTTTTCATACTTTAAGAAATGAATATCCAAAATGAATTTTTATACCTCAAGCACATTTAATAGATTATTAAAATGACAAGTCATCCCTCCCATCTCAAGATATTTTCAAAAAATAAAATGGTTAGAAAAAATTATCCAATAACACCTAAAGTTAAACTTAATCAATTCCATATATAGTTAACCTAAATTATCATCCAGAATATGTTTGTCCAAATCCAAATTCCATGAATTTTAAAGGAAGTTCAGAAAATCAGCATTGTATTCACCAAACAATATAAAGTGCATCTTAATGTAACATTTAAAATATATAATTACCCTAATAACCACAATATCATAATGAAAACATTAATTCTTCTAAAAATAAAATCTATGGTTGTAAAATATGTTCCATAAATTAATACTTATAGTAAACTATATAGAAGATGTCATAAACCATAAAAAATCTAACCAATTTCATGGTCACCAACACCGTCCCATTAAAAAAATTATTATTATCTCAACATTTGGCACATATTAAGGGTTATAATGCCTTAATAATGTGTTTACCAAGAGGTTTAACCTATCACTAAATCAATTTTCTTGGTCATGGGTACCAATCAACATATTCTCTCAAATCCTTTAATAAATATTAATGTAGTACAATCTGTGTACATTTCACGATTCATATAACTAGAACATCATTGATAAAATACACATATACAATAATTATTGAATCCAAACACAATAATATTAATAATTCCACTTCATATGTGGTACATAATCCTTAGAATGATCCATTATCTTTATTTAAGCTATATTCCCTTGAATATTGGGGAATTCATTTTCATAGTGCCCCATATACATATAGTTGAAGCATGGAACAATGGAAATTTCTTTATTACCCTTATAATTATGAATGTGGTGGTATTTCTCTCCCAAGTAGTAGAAAAATTCCATTCCCTTCATGCAAGTACCACTATATTTATTTCTATAGTTATCAAATGCGGGAAAACATATCTTTTTCTTCATCCCCTTATATATTTTTTTCTCTTCCACAATATTCTCTCTTTCTTCCCTTTGAAGCCACAATAATTATATTTTTATTTATATTTTTTGATATAATATGATATTATGTTCTCATATGTCAATAATGTTTGTGATAATAGTTACCCTCAAAATATTTTCTTAATCCCCTTAATGAAATTATCATTCTTACTCATTGGATTACTTGCATTAATATGGTTCCCATTCTTTCTTATAGGTTCCATTTCTAAACAGTGACATATTATAAATTATATCATAATATTATATATCATAATATATAATCCTAAAATTAGTGAAACACTTAACATAAATTGAAAAATTTATAGATGGCTAATCTCATAATCATAAACAAGGTTTCTTTGAGAATGTTTTGAAATCATAAAAATATTTTCAAATCCTTCCTAATGGTTTGTAATGAAAATTATAATTATCGTACGAATATCCACTTGGAGTATCAAAATAGGTGTGTATTAAAGACTATTTCTATGTACCAGGTAATACTCAAGTCAAGAACGACATGCATTTTCAGAGTTATTACCACAAGTTACATCAGTGCTAGAAAACCATCCACTTATAGTATCCATATAGGGATTTATTTCTAGAAAAACCATATAATCTATATATTACCAATACATTATGCTGTTATTATATTGTTATCCTAAATATCTATAATATGGTTATGTTCCCTAATCTATGTTTTCCTAAATATAGATCCCAAGGATTTTACTAAAATTTCCCTGACACTAATTATAACAAACCCGACTCTAGTAACCCGAAGTTGACGTCTAATTTATTAAATTTTCAATAAATATAAGGAATCACATATTGAAGGATTTAATGGACTATGTATCTTGGTAAAGTATATATATATTTAAAATTCACCTTATAATTGGAAACATAAAATAAACAAAGTGTCTTCTTTGAGAAAACCATTATCCCTCATAGCATATATCAATCATAAAAAACTTCCTAGTCTATGGATATTCACTAGATATATCTTATTTAACTATTGTAGAATTAACTAATAATTTTATCAGAACAATAGAAAACAATAATTTTACCATAGAAGTCCTAACTATCATCCTTCTACAAGGAAGAGGAACAATCTTGCATATATAATTTTTATTTTGGTAAGAATTTCTATAAACATTCCTTTCAATTGGGGGATAACCAGTGTGTGAGTTAGTGATTAAACTCCAGTAACATTTTACAAAATAATAGTGAATTACAATATAATGAAATAAAATGACATTATAAACTAACATATTACAATTAAATGAAATTATAGAATTTAAATAGACATTCAACCCTTTATAGTAGTAGTGGAATTATGAAACTATGGGAAACTAAATTTCTCTTTCCAAAATCTGTATTGACAGTAGATAGAATTATTTAGCATTGAAACATTTAAAAAATAAATATATTTTATTGTGTTCTCAGGTATATTTCATGTTCAATTCAAGCCATTTTATAGATAATTATTTCATTTACTCTTTGAAAACTGATCATCCCTTGCTCCTTTATTAAATTAATAATTAATCATTCAACTCCAAACATATTGTTTTACTTAATCTTCCAATGGTTTGTAAATATCAATAAAAAGTTTAAATAAAATATTTAAAATACCCATTAATTCATTTGAAATATCTTTCTTCAACTAATCAACATAATCTCATAACATTCATTATCACTACATTATCATCTAATCATAGTATTTCATTAGGCCTTAATATTACATTTTTCCTAATGTAATATTACAATATTTACAGACATTACATTCAGCACTTGACATAGTCTAATATAATTCCTCCCAATATTATATTTTTCTTAATTAATAGTATGTTCCATCTATTAGTATTTTATTCTTTAATGAATTAAGATTTCATCAATATAGTGGCACTATTTTGACATCAATGCACCCTTCGTTACTTATATCACATTGCTTCCTCAATACTGTATAAACCCCCAACACATGTAGTATTTCATTAGATATAGTATTACATTAAATATTCATTAAAACAATTATATTTTCCTATATAAAATTACATATATAAAAATATCACTTAACCATTAGAAAAAGGTTAGTAAAAAATGTTAGAATGGAAAGATAATAAACACAACATGAGAACAAATCAAAAGCATGGGATTTAATTTTCAATTAAATTTTAATTCATTCATAACATGGTTTAGACCTTTACACTACATTGGACCAAGTTTTTATCCCATGTAGTCTCCTTACATTATATTATCTCCACATAGTGTTAGGATCACAATAGACATCAATATATTTGGCACAATATTTGATCATATAAAAAATAGACTTATATTTTGATCCTTTTTAAAAATATTTTTAAAAATATCTTTTATTTCTATAAAAACCATGATTCCCTCAATATGACATGTATATATTAGGCTATCATAAAAAAATATAAGTAAAATGAATCTAAAATCTATAGAAATGTCTCAGATGCATAATAGTGACTTTGGAGTAAAATTTGAATAGACAAATGTTAAATTCAAACTTCCTTAATATTTATGAGAAAGAATAAAATATTTTTATATCTCCATATCAACAATAATTGTTCAATTTTTATCTCTATAACTTGATATATAGAAAAATGGTGGTAAATATTATTTATAAATCTGGTATATTGAGGCTATGTTCGATTAGATTAATATTGCGTTTTAGCATTAGAATAAATTTAGAAAAGCAACATTTTCTACATTGTAACTTTAAACTATATTGGAAACCTTTAAGATTACATTCGGGATAAATAATTTCAACATGATTCCAAACATAAAAAATATAGTATATGAACAACTCCAAGACAACATTAAACCCATATCTATCTATACAATAAAATGATGAAAATGTGTACCTTCTATCTTAGTGATCCATTACTTCTATTCTACTAAAAATAATTTCATCATTATCACTAGGGATAAATAAAAGAGTTTCTATATAATAGGGTATCCACATATAATGTGAATATACAAATTATAGGTAAAAACCTTTGTATTTTTTATGGTCTCTGAGAATAATTTATTAAGAGAGGGATATAAATGATTTTTAGTGGGAACTGGGTATGAGTGTATTTAACAAGTATTTCACTACAATGGAATGTTACATGAATCACACACTCTCATATACTTTATATAAGAATCACATGAGCACATTAGAATTAGAAAATATTTTTCTATTAAATTAAAAATTTCAAAAATGTTTTGTATGTTACAACTCTTTATAAATTATAACTCAACATTGTGACTCATTTTGTCCAACATTTAAAAGAAAATAAACTATTCAAACTCTATTACAATATCATCATAGGATAAATAAATTCAAAATGGAAGATTAGTGTTAATGAATGAACCTAGGCCACAATATTTAACATGTCACATAGGCTACAATATATAGGACTATAGTGTGGTAATAATCTCCCCACCATGGTGTATCTTTGGGAATAACACAATATGTTCAAAACCATCACGTTTGGGTGATAAATTTTTTGAATAATTCCATAAATCTTCTAATCATAATAAAGCCTCATATACTTTCCACAAATCCACCTTATTTCACATCATATACTAAAAATGGAAATCATTTATCCAAAAATTATTTTTGTTGTCTTTCAAAACATATTTTTAAATATCTACCATTCATTTTCACCTTATAATATAACTTAAGTTATATGTTGTGAAAATCCATCAAAACAATCTTTTGGATATCCTCAAAAATAGTTATTTTGGGGATGCTCAATGTTACATAAACTATATAATCATTTTCAAAAGGACATATAGGGACCCCACAATCCTTTATAACATTAAAAGTAATAATGAATTCCAAAATAGATAAACTAAAGTGAAGAGAGGCATATAGAAATGTGTCAATACTAATCAATCTATGAAGGTGTTTTGCGTTATCTATATCAAAATCATTTATATCCATAAATATATAAACTATATATTAGTATTAATATTCATATATTAACTTTTTCCTAAAAATAAAGTGATTAATGGAAAAATTCATGTCAATAACATATAACCACCCATACATATTCGATTATTGGAGTATATACTTACCAAGTTGATCAATACATAACATATCATTCATTATTAGAGGACAATAACATCACAATCTTATCATCATGATAAATAAACACATCATGTATACCTTATCTATGTATAACCATTCCCTTACCCATCCTACTTCAATCGATCAACTAGATATCAAAGTTGTTTTATTATAGAAGAAATGCCATATTTATTATTAATGAATTAATTAAATTATAAACAATATACCTTAACTCCCCTAATTAGCATATCCTAAAGACATGAATAAGAAAGTAAATAATATAAACTATAAATAAATTATGCACATGTTTCATTTATCTGTATTTTGTTATTCTATATATGTATATGATAAGGCATTAGATTAGAAACCATTCCATTAATTTATCTAGTTTAGTGGAATGATTGGGAATTATTGTATGGAATTTTAAGAGTATAATCATATGATATGATATAAATTAACATCCTAAAATTTATTGGAAATGGAATTATATAATTTTTTCCATTTTTGAGTCATACATTCTTAGATATCATTAAATAGATACTTTTATATGATCAACATATTATAGGATTACTGAATTCATGAAATTAATTAATGAATTGTCTAAGAAATTTAATCGTGTGTTATAATGGATGATTAAATTCATTATTATTAGGTAACATACCAAAGAGTTTATATCAGATAAAAATCTAATGAAATATGTGTGTGTGGAATCTTATGAAATACCTTACTAGCTATTATACACCGTACTAAACCTCTATTCATTCTTTATGCTTTCCAACTGAGTTACTAGCATATCATAGATGTGTGCATGATCCCACCCAAGCATCAGGTGATTATTTCAACCAATAAACCCACCACGATGGAGGTAGTCCTTCAGACGCCTTTAAGGTATCTTCATCGAACCTTCATGATTAAGATTGTAGATGATGATCATTGAGGAATGATACACATGTTTTATTCATTTTATATTTATACAAGGTTTTAGTTTTCATATATGATAGATCCTGAGAATGAGGTTTCTCATTTCATCCACTATATTAACTAAGTATTAATCGACCCATATAGACATATAATAGGTATCAAATCCACTATCATTTGATTCTCAAAATAATGTATCAAAATAAAGAATATGAATATAATATGACTATCATATTTCCCATATTAAAATACTACTTAAATATTTAACTATAACTAATCTTATATTTTATGATAACATAATCTATGTTGTAGGCACACCCTTTGATATGGGATATCATTGGTCATGATATAGTTCAAACCTTTTGGTTTTATGATTATCACACTGTGTGATATAGTACATCATAACTAGTGATAAACCTATTCTACATTTGAAAAACAAAATATCATGTCGTATATATGAGATATTTGGTATATTAAGTGGCGACATCACATACACCAAAGTTAATAATGTTTCAAGGCTCGATATCATAAGTCACGATTGAAATACCCTAGGTTTAACCTATATAAAGGCTTTTTAGAAGTTATGTTTTTTAAGAATGGTCTTATCAATATTAAAATATGATTGATATAATTAAAAGGGTTTAGTTTCATGACATTATCGACCATAGATTATGATATATATATATATTCTGAAATGGGATATGAAGGAAAATTTGTTTTTTAAAATTTTAACTATGAATTGAAAAAGATAATTTAAAAATTATTTATAAATTAAAGAAAAAAAGTATTTTGAAATTTTTTTCATTAATATTATTTTTAAAAATTTAAATATATTTTTAAATTTATATGGAAATTCTTATAATTTATGTATAAAATGTTTATATTGAAATTATAATAATATATTATTAAGTGTTTATAATTTAAAAAATTATAAAAATTATAAAAAAACTATATTTATAAATTATGATTAATTATAACTAATAATAAATGTTTGAATTAAAAATCCCTTACTTGGGAAATTATTTAAACCATATAAAATTCTATTTTAATATTTTATATGACCAATTATTAAATAATATTTAATATGAGATACTTAGATTTTAAATTTTTTATATATAATATTTTGGATATAAAATGTTTTCATTTCTTTTAGTATCATATATTTAATTTAAATTCCAAAAAATATATCATATGAAGGAGTTCATATTAAAATAAATATAAATTTTTTATATTATTTAATTATGAATATCATAATGCATTGACTTATTATAAATTGATTATAATTGATTAATATATGAATCATTCATTAATTCTTTGTCTTATGTCTAAATATTTGAACTGTTTATTTATTTTTATAGTTCGGGATAAAAATCATTATTATAATTTTTTTATTATGAATGGTTGTATAATATAGATTAAAGAGCTAAGATACTTGTAAAAATTTCCACACAATCATATAAGGAGTTACATGCTAGGTATTCTAACTAATTTAGTTTCCTTTTACCATGACATTGGCTTTTATTTGGTTATAAGTTTTAATTATTTTGTTAATTATTTTTTATACATTTTAAATATATGAGTTATGATGGAATTATTTTATCTATAAAGTAAATTATCCTTGGGGAGAGGGTATTTAGATTAGACTACTCATTAAATAGAGGGTTATTTATTTTCTATAAAATAAAGTGTCTACTATCCGTCTCTACAAGCTTACTCTTGTTAGTAATATTAATTTTATATGATTATGATCCATTGAATGAAATGGTTTCTTATAATTTATGCATATGATGTATTCAGATATATATAGAAAAATATGGATATTAATTTGGGTTAGTAATGAAGTTTCCCAGGTGGGTAATGAGTTATACATTTTTATTGTTGAAACATATTATTTTGGTGAAAGAGATATAATTCTATAATAAATAATTTTTAAGTAGAATACATGTAAAAAACAACATGAGATAATATTGTGAGATTAAATCATATTTTAAGATACTAAATGACAGAATAAATCTAAAGTAACACTTATAAATACATTAATCATTAATCATTCACCATTCCTTATATTGTGTAAGGAAATAAATTAATGAGATGACTTTAACTTTTATAAACCTTATTATTTGTGTAGTTTCTGGGTTACAATTATCTTGGATTTCCTATCTATTATGAAATAAGAGGAATCATGTTGATATAATCCATATAAACGATTGGGAAAATATTTTCCCATTAAATAATATAGGAGTCATATTTTATATGATTGAAAAGATTATCTACTATAAAATGTCAGGAATTATTTATGATCTTAACCAGATTATGTGATAGTGAAATATAGGTCTTGAATTACTAATTGTTATGATGAGATAAAAATGAGTCAACATATTAATGGGGGTATATTTTTTTAAAAAAATTATTTTAAATGATTGTAAAACATGATACACTTCTGATAAAATATTCTATTATAGATAAAATTCATCACCATCAAACATAACATTAAGATAAATATAGAAAAATAGTATATTAATGTACGAAAATTGTTACACTAGTAAAGAATATAATAATTGTTCTTAAGAATAAATTTTTATATGTCAAAAAAACACCTCCCAAAGTTTTATTTTATTCAAATAGGTCAACAAATGGATCATGTTTATTAATATAAGAAGTATATAATTATATACTCAAGGATTTATTAAGTATTTTTTTGGTTATGGAATTATTTATGTTTTCATTGATGGAAATGTTCTGAAATTGTGAGTGTACTCAATAATTGTTTACTCTATTTTAAAAAATATTGATAACAAATGAGAAGAACATGTGTTTTCTTGGATGATTTTTTGTGTATATAATACTAGTGGTTAAAACATCAAACTAGAATAGGGAAAGTTATATAGAAATTTTTACATTATTACATCAATTATCTAGTTATGGTTATTAAAACACAATAGATGTGACTTTTGGAAAAGAAATCAATTCAATTTAAAATAATTTTATAAAATATATAACGAAGTTTTGTAAAATTCAAGGAATGTTCATATCAGGTAAAAGTTTTACATAAATAAATACTTTAATTTTGAAGGTTATGTGTTACTAAATGTAAATTTTAAAAATATTATATATATATATATATAAGTTAAAAATAAAGGAAAAAATTTATGGATCTTATGGTTTGTATTTTAGTGATGAAAAAAAAGAGTTTCTAAATAAAACACTTAAATTTAATAGAACATATGAAGATCAATTGGATCGATATAAAATATGTGTACAATAATGTTATTTTTATTATGTAAAAATAGAAATTCTTTGTTAACAAGGAGTTATTGTGAACAATATGAGACGATAGATTCAATGCACATAGTTTATAATTCATTATATTCTTTAAATTGATAAAAATAAAATATGGGTTTTTTATATGAGATAAAATTTATTGTCTATATATTTATTAAATTTTTTAAAATTTCATCCTACCTCACATAAGTGGAATATTTTAATGAATAAAGTAATATTTTTTAGAATACTGTTCCTAATACACAGAATTCCATATATAATATGGATGCAATAAATTATTTGTTAAGTATTCATACTATTAAAAAATAATTTTCATTTCTAAAACACAATGGTCTGTATGTATCCTAAAATGACATTATTAGGTGAATATAGTGTTTAATAGTACATTGGGAGTCTTCTTGGACTTTATGGATTTGAATTTTATCAACTAAATGACTATTTTAGTAAAAAATACAATGCGAATTTCACTTAAAATCTTAAATATAATTTTGATATTTCAGTAAATGATTTATAAAAAATGTTTTATTTGTGACTATAATATTTCAAGGAAATTTTTTATGGAATGGTTACAAGGTTTATGATGATGATAAATTATAATGAGTAATAATGAATACAAAAGAATGTTTTAACATCCTAATATTGGATATTTTGATGTTAATGATTTGGAATTGTATATTTAAAGTGTTAAAAATTATGAACATTATTTATAGGTCTCACTATTATTAAAACTAGCATTCTTCTTATATGATACTCACTAAATGATTTTTGTTGGAAGGTTTTATCAAATGGTCACCTAGATATGTGATGAGAATTATATAGTGATGTAATGAGTATAACAAAACCCTAAAAGTGTAGCAAGCATTAAGCTGATTTGGGTGTTTATCATATATGGTATGATAAGACATAATTATATGTCTGGTATTTCTAGAATTAATGAAATATCTTATAAAATAAATCTATCATGTTATATAAAAGGAAATATCCACCCTTCAAGTTATATAAATATATTCAAAAAGAGAAATTGTTATTTACCTTTAAAAGTAGAGATTTTATTTATCAATAACTAATGGTCATCTTTGATTATTATAGGTTGTAATGAAATTGTAAGGTTAAAATGAGTAGAATTATTTTATTTTGATACCTAACATGATCATGTGTAATAAAACATGTTTTGTGCACTAGATGACCCATGATATATTACATTGACTCTTACATTTGATACATTAACATTAAATAACATTTGTAGAATACATAAAACAGTATACAAACATATGGCCAAAGAACATACCAGTCTAGTGCTATAGGGAACATGGAAACATAAATATTGATACATAAGAAAACTTAATTATCTCGCACTAGGTTCTTCTTTACTAGTACCCTTCTGAGAAACATCAAACATAATACATAACTTCACAACATGGGGAAGGAAACATAAAAAAGGTTGATCTCAAATTCCTAGTAAGGGTAAATAATGGAGATATTTAAGCATAATCATGAGAATAAGGCTATGAAAACATGATCATAATCATGAAAATAGAAGACAACCTATATAACAAAGAGAATATACATGAATCCTGGCATAAAGCTTGGAGATTTACAAGACATGAATCATATGAAAGTAAAAAATATAATCCATGGAAGCATAATATAAGAATAAAACATAGAATTTTAGAAGGAAAATAATCAAATATAATTATTTCCATATTAGTTAATGAATTGATGTTGAGACCATCTTAGGGGATAAATTCCATTACTGAACTGGTTTCAAACCCCATTCTTGCCCTGTATTACTGAATCGAGTTCACCCCTCATTCCATCCCTGTATTATTAAACCGATATCATTTTCCATTCTAACCCTGTAATACCAAACCAAGTTCATTTCTTATTCTATCAGTGTCTATCTCATGAGATATAAATATTTACCGAATGCATTGGATGGAGATAACAGTCCCACCCATCTCATAGTGAAGTCACACATACATGTGCCACAAAATAATAAACAATCATATCATAACCCTTGAAATTAAATTGGTATTATAAAATATAATCATATCAAAACTTTTGGAAAATTATTTAGGTTTCGTAATCAATTCATCAAAATAATAATCTATTAAAGGGAAACAAATTTCATAAACATATAAACCATGATAGAGAAATGGGTTTCATAAAGACCATGAAATTAAGCATTACCCATTCATAGAAAGAGTATTAAAGGAAGTTTTAGATCATTTCCCATAAAAGAATGAGTAACATCAATAGATGCAATCTTAGGTGGAAAATTACTTTTAAATATTTTTAAAAAATATTTATTGAGAAAATTATCTTCTCTGTATTGAAAACACTTAACAAAATAAAATATTTTTGGAAAACTTCTTCTTTGAAAATATATTTGAAAACCTATAAATGATGAATTGAAAACCATAAAACATTTTAAATTATTTTTTCCATGAAAATGGGATTTGAATATCTTTTAGAAACATTTTGTAAAACATTTTTCAAAACATGGTTTTTGAATACAATAGATTTATGACCAGAGAGAGAGATAGTCATATTTTACTTAAAAACATTATCTTAAGTACAAAAGAGTTGAAACTGACCCTAATATAGGAGGATATTCTAAATAAGTAGATAATAAGTAAAATCACGAGTGTTCTTGAGATATTTATCATAATATTTCAACAAAAGAAGCTTAAATATAAATAAATTCTAAAAAATGACGAGATTGTCTCAATAAAATCGTATAACAGGGTAACTTGGGATCATACTATCCATGCAAGAAAAATGAATTTCATGAAGTATAAAATATCATTAAATAAATGAAATTCATTATATAACATGTAAAATGGAATTATATACACTTGAAAAGATAATTTTGGTGCATAACATAACATTAGTCTCAAAGAAGGAAATTTGAGACAAAAATATTTTACCGATTTAGTAACTTTTGAAACATAAAAACCATGAAAGAAATATCATAAAATTGATATGTGAATACACATAAATTTAATTATTGGATACATATAATAAAATAATTTTTGGTATATACACCATAAAAATGGAAAGAGTGGAGAACATAACATGTATTTCATAGAAATAAAAGGTGATATGAAATCCCCTTACCTTGTGTCAAGACTCTCATCGGTCTCTTTTAGACCACATGTATAATCAATATAAAATTATTGTACATCTTTTAGATAACCTTATTATTATATGTAATACCATATATAGTTTTATTACAACCATATACTTTCCTCTTTTAAACAATCCTATCTTATGGTTTCACTTTGGGTAATATTTTCTTTATTATTCTCATGTGTCTTAATTTGTTGTATATTTGGTATTCATACTTTATATCTTGATTTACATAATGTAAAAAATGATATAAATATCATATATATACAATATATGTGTATTATAATAAACTATATAATATATAAGTATGAAACATAATACACCATTCATGAAGATGGTAGGACGTACGTACGTATGAACGCTATATCATATATGTCTTATATATTCACGAAAACTATCCTTAATAAAATCCATGGTGTGTATGAATGAATCAAATCACTTTGAGGGAGTGGTAGTCCACACATTCTCAAATTAAATTATCATATTAACACCAAATTTAAAGTAAAAAGATATGTGTTGTAAAAGGAATAAATAAGCTTAAATAAATAATACGTTTAATATATAACATATAAAAATGTGCGTCCATCATAATGTACAACATGAGAGGTGGTAAGTAAAATTGAACAATCATTGTTAAATGAGGAAATTGTTCACCGTACACATAACCAATATATTTTTTATCTATTATATGGAGGTTTGTGTTAGTGTAGGTTGAAACTTTCACACTTAATTTTCACATTTTGTATTATGATTTGATTCAGTGGGAATGCTAGTATTTTTCTTGGGTTTAAAGTGTGAATTTTTTTGAGTTTTTACGTGTTACCTTGTCTAGTATTTATCCAGTGTTTGGACCTTGGTTTGTTTGGGTGTTTTGGGAGAAATATGGGAAAATTGGTCTTGGAAGTACCCTATTCATAGTTGGTGTATGATTTGATAAACCGTGTGGCCAAAACCAGGTAACCATGTGCGGGGTACAGAACCTACCACATGGTTAGCGAATGAACATGCAGTCGATCCCAGGTAACTGTGGATTTATCCATCCACTGGTAGTGGCTACCGCCCTGTTGGCGCACTGTTTGGTAAACCATGTGGCCTAACCATATGCCTTACCCAGACTCAAAATTTTAGGGTTTTAATGGTTTATCTCATTCGAGTTTTTAATCTAATCACTCTCCTCATCCCCCATGTGGCTCGTTTAACCCTAAGAGGGCTCTCCCCTCTTCCTTAAGCCTCCAACCTCCTTCTTGAGTGATTTTAAGTGGAAATTTTCATGTGTTTGGTTCAATATATCAAGGTAAACCCCTTCTCTCATCTCCCTATTCCTTTTCCTCTCATTACATATTGGTTTTTTCTTCTCCCATGGTTATGTTGACATATAGTTTTTATTTCCCTTTGATTATATTGGGGGGTTTTCACATTAAGGGTTTTGTCTTCTCCCATGGTCATTAATTTCATTCTTTTTGCACGTTACTTGATTTAAAAATATTGATTTATGATCCTTGGTTTTATTTTTTGTGGTGAAAAGTGGTGTTTTATGCCTTGGTTTAGTTAAATAATGCATACCAAGTGCTTGATAGAATTCACGGTTGGATTTCATGGTTAATTTGTGATGTAAGAAGCATTTTTTGGTTGGTACTATGAGAAATGAAGTCTTGGGTGCCTTATATCGGTTTACAAAGTGGTCTGGGGTTTATAAAGAAATGTAGAAGGATTTTAGGGTGTTTTGGAACGTGTTGTCAATGAATAGACCATTTGGAACTTTTATAAGAATTTTTTTTTCTTTAATGGATAGTGTGAATGTTTTAAGAGGATTTTGTAAATGATTTTGAAATGGAAAGTGGTGTGTTTACAAACCTTTTTGAAAAGTGGATTTTTTATCATTGATAAATGTTTGTTTTGTGAAATTCTTAAATGCCCGTTTGGAAACTTTTTGAAAATGATGAATGTGTTTACTATGAAAACTAATTTTGGATGTTTCCCGTGCCTTTTCTGCACATAATATATGGTATTTACTCACTGTGGAATCCCCGATATCCCTTATCAGAGTACCTCAGTTGGGAATCTTTATGTTCAATTTAATCTATGGCATGAGATCAGTCCATGGGGTGATATGGGGTGAGGTCTATTCTTAGACTATTATTATTATATTCTTGTGATTGGATTCTCAGATGGCATCAGTTGTCTCACCCCCTTTATACACGAGATTTGGGAACCTAGCATAGTGAGATAATTTTCTAAGAATGATTTCTACATTGAATAGATTACACACTAGCTGGTGGCCCATAGTAGGTGGATATATTTGGGTTTATTTCTGAGTGATTTTCCCCTTGGATTATCTTGAGTTAGGGTGGCAAAGAGTATTAGAGAATTTTTTATTTCATAATGTGTGACATGTTACTGGGGTGGGGTCTCATGTATTTTTAGGTTATGGATTATTCTTGATCTCCTGGGTTCACATATGTCTATTGGATCTTAGTTTCTTATAGTGATTAGTGTGATACTTGTATACTTATTTACACTTCTCTTATAATATGGTCATCCTAGTGCCTTTTGGTGTAGAGTTTTCTTATATGTGATGTTTTGGTTTTAAAAAGTATTATGAAAAGTGTTTTTACAGAAAATTGGTTTAACCTCCTTTGTGTAAATTGAAAATGAAATCATCACTTCCCTTTTCAAAATGTGAACCACTCACTAATGGAATGAGATTTGTTTTGATAAATGAATAATGGTAATGGGTTAAACTTTGTATTTAAGTAAAATGTGTAAAAAAGAAATTTCTTTATATCATAGTTTGAACTTGAAATTGAGGATTCTTTTATCTTAAAGATAGTGCATTGGTAAATATATTATCAGGATAGTATAATGAGTTTTAAAACTCATACATATAGTTATTTTCTATTTTTATCCCTTGTACAGGTTCAACTTGAGTTTGATCACCTTGCGTGATGAGTGATCGTTGTGTTAGAGAGTGACCCCTGGGGTCACATGGAGATCATGTGGTCGTCTAGTTTGGTTAGTATTTTGAAGTAGTTTTGTTTTAATTTTTCATTTTTATATAAAATATCTTCAGTTTAGTTTTATTTACATTGAAATATTTTATTCATCTTTCAACTGTTTAGTTTTTTATTATTTATTGGGTGAAATTGTTCCCATATGCACTCTTTTGATGTCCCACACTAGTTTCTATCACGTAGGAATTTGGAATTCGCTTCGGGCTCTGTTATGGATTGGTCCAAGTGACCAGTTCAATGTTAACCTAGGTTGGTTTGTGAAAGAACCCTTATAATAAAAACATTCTAATATTTTTAGGATACTGGTTTTATTATAAACTTAAATAAAAAAGAAATTGTAGGGGGTAGTGAATGAAAATAATGGAAATGACTTGAGAGAAGAAGTTACCTCTTAATCGGGTAACTCATTTTGGTTTATACCAAAAGGCTTACTTGTATGTCCTTCTTCCCAAGGGGAGGATTATATGAGTAATGGATGATTTATGGAAAGTGTATTGGGAAGATCTAGCCAAGAGGTTTTGGACAAGTTTCTAGGTCATTCGGGCACCAAATATTAAGGTTTAGTTCCTAATTAATATTAATTTGACCATAGTCACTATGATTAATTATAATCACCTTTACTAATGATTTTAGTTAAAAATAATCACAATCTAATTCAGATATAAAAATTGTACTGATTTAAATGTTGTATGTTAGTTTTTTGAAACCCAGTTCATATAAGTGGAAAAATTAAGATTAATGTTAATCCTGAAGACAAGAGGAAATTATGGGTCTTTAATGTAGAAAAATGTTCAATAGTTTGTTATGTTTTCATATGGAAATTCATGGATTCATATGACGTAGTTGGTTAACACATATAAGAGATGGATGAATTTTAAGTATATCATGCACGATGCCTTTATAAATTTGTACAGTTGATTATTTTTTAAAGTTTACACTTTTGTTAAATTTTCGGATTTCATAATTCATATTTATTATCAACACTACAAAGACCCAGGCAACCAGAATTTTTTGTTGACTAAATGGGGATTTATTTTGACATAAAGAGATACTCTAAAATTATTTTTATGTTAATACAAAAAGTTTTATCAGTGATTATTTAGAAGGTATTTCATATTATTCCATACCAATAGATATTAATGACATGTTTTCAATTTTTTTGGAGGATATCCAAATGGAGTGTTTCATATAATTTTCTAAGTTATTATATATGATAAAATATAAGAAAAAACGATAATAGGTCTATCCATCTTTATTGAAAGTGTAAGATAGATGAGGATACACCCTTAATAAATTATGTATGTGTTTCATTTATCCATATGGAAAAAGTTGATATGTGTATATCATAATGAATGCAATTATAAATCATGACACCACCTCAACCAATAATATTTTATGATAGGGAAATAAGTCATAGTGTGTTTGTGTATAATTTTATAGTATTATATACACTAAAATTCCATGATTTCTTGGTAGATAAATAATAATTTTTATCTTTCTGGAATCATTTATTTTCATAAATCATTTAAAATTATTATTTCATAAGATAAAATTCAGGGTAGGATTAATACCTTCATGAAATAAATGAATAAATTACTGATTCCATTTACCAATTCATTTTAACACATGATTAATTGCATTACTCTTAGGATATTTAGTAAGATCTTATATTAGATAGAAATACTCTTAATGATCAATGTGATAACTCTTATTTAATCCCATAACAATTCTCTTCCATCTTGTCAATGATTTCTTCCTTATTTATCCTTTACCTAGTGGGGTAAAAGCATACCATGGATGTGGGGTTATTACCACAAGATTGTAATGGTATTAATTAAATATGTGGATACACCTAAGAGGAGAGAGTACTTGAAATTCCTCTAAGTAATCTTCATCAAACCATTGTGATGAATGAAAAATTTGATTTTCATTAGTGAACGTTATGTATGTGTTCCTCCTTTAAATTAATACATTGTTTTGCTTTTATTCCATGGTATATCTTGATAATGAGGATTCTTATTATTTTACCTTTATTGACTATGTTTAAATTTGTCATTAGAAACCATTTAGAAGAGTTCCAATGTATAAAGGTTCTCATGATAAGTATATTTCCAACCTTCGGTACCTTGATTAATTATGAAATATGAACCCATATAATACCAAATATACTGTGTATTGAATAGGGAAAATATTTGTTTAGTTGTATTTGTCTTCAGTTGTTATTAAGTTTCATGCTAATTGGAATGTGGAGAATTCAGGTGACGGTCTGTAGGATGCAACCAATGAATTACGAGATGCTTATCAGAGTATTATGGGAAAATTAAAGTGGATTTAAATAATAATGACCATGAAAAGTGTGTTTTATATTATGGAAATGGATAATGGAATAATTATATGAAATTTGAGTATCTGAAAACATTATAGGATTACTTAATATATCTTCATGAACTTAATATATGGAAACCACCTTCTACATACATGAAATTTAACACAATTATATTTCATAAAGTTTCATTGAAATAATAAACTATATTTATTTACATTTAGTGTCTTATAAATTAGGAACATAATATATAAAGTAAATGAACTTTATATAATCATCTTGGAGGACTCCATTTTTTCTATCCAAGTTCACTTCACTACATATAATTTCTTGGGGACATGCATCAAAAGAAAAGGGTGAGAATAAATCCTAGTAATGGAACAAACAAGGGGAAATACGAAGTAATTAATAATGGAAAATCAATAAACCATAACAATAGATCACAATCATAATGAAATGATTCATAACATGTGATATAACATGGAAATGTGGCTACAACATAAAAATGATAAATTCAAAATCTGATCATTAAGGTTCATCACCATTTTTTCATGAAATACATTACCAAGGTTAATAAAAAAGGTATCATAAAACATTACCAATTAATTCAACCAAGGTTCCATAATCATATCATATCTAGAGATTAATTATTTACACAAAGAAATTTAGCACTATTTGGTCACACCCTTTATATCTTAGGCTTTATGTATGCACATATATCATATATCATAAGAAGGTTATTCTTCATTTAACCCATACGTAGAATTTTTTTTTCATATATACAAGTCCCAAATTATTGAATAATTTTTATTTACCAATACTCTTTAATGAAAGTAGTTTTTGGAATTTAAAACATAAAAGTATTTCATGTAAGATCAATTATTTATTTCACCAACATAATCAGTATACATAATAGTTTATAGAATGTGAATAATTAGAGATAAAGGTATTATCTCATTAGTAAGGAATCATTTGGAAAGAAAAGAAATGATTTTAAGAACATGAAAACATACTCAATTCAAAATTAAAAGGCGTATTACAAAGGAAGTAATCAAATAATATGAGAGTGGAGGAAAATCGATTACATGAAAAGTTTCTTATTAAAGATAGGGAATGTATTCTAATAACCATAGTAACTTCTTTAAAGGTCTCTAGAGAGAGAAAAAGAGAGGAAATTTTTGTTCAAAGGATTTTGTGTGAAGTGGAGTGGGTGGATGGGTGGGTACGTATTGCGGAATAGGGAGAATTGTTTATTAATTTATGAACTTAGGCCATAAACATAATGCATATAAAAATGAAAAACATTGGGCTGTCCATGGTTTTTTCACATGGTATTTTCCAAGGGGATATGGTTTTTAATATTGATATATATTATTATTTTAGATTTTAAAATAATATTATTTTGTAGTTAAAATAGATTCTTATTCATAAATAATTGTTTTTAAAATCTAAAAAATTGTTAATTTTGATTTTGGAAGATTCATCGTAGGTTTGGAAAATTAAACTTATTAATTTGAAATAAATTATTTTAACGAGAAAATAATTTTTTTGGTTGAGTAAGAATTTTTGTATTTATTATATCACATTTATTTCATTATGATGTGATAATAACTACTATATATTTATTCCATATTATTCTTTGTGCAAAAAAATTGAATGTGTCTTAAAATTTTGAAAAAATAAATGTTGTCAAATTTGGAAATTCAAATTTTAAAAATGAAATGAAATTTAATGAATGATTTTATAAATATATAAATTTTAACAAAAAAATTCTTTATTTAAAATATTATTTTTTATGATATAATCAACTTCCAGACATTTAGAAAAAATATTTGGGACTTTATAAAACTATATTATCATTAAAAATAAATAAATAATGTCTTATTATACTATTTTAATACTTTTGACGTAAAAGTAAATTTTAATGAAAATAAAACATATATATTTTTCCAAAAATAAAATTATTCAATATCTTTTTTAAAAATCTATTTTCTCAGACTCTTCCTCTAATCATGATCATTTAATTTTTTAAGGTTGAAATGAAAATAAATAAAGTAATGAGATGAGGCAAAACCACTATTAAAATTTTAAAGGAAGTTACACTTTAACACCACTTAAATAATAGATATATAACCCCACATCACACCAGCATAAGCTATATAAGGTTGGTTTGTGATAGTGGTACTATCATGGGGTGCTTTGACCCACATTATTATAATAGTGATCACTATGAAATTTAACTTTTACTAAAGGAGATTATTCTTAAGTATCAGTTGTTGAGGTTTTTCTTAGGTTTGGTCATGGTTAAGCCCCATTGAGGAAACCTCCCTCCTATGATCTAATAAATGATCTTCATAATGCATAATTTTACTAGTTTAAGTAATAATCTTTACCTTATTAATTAATTATCTATCTCCACTTCCCTTAATATACAATAATCCCAATGGTTATAAATCTTAATAGTCATACTGACCAATGAATAAATAATATTCATATAATAATCAGATCCCATTGGTTACCATTTCCATTACACACTACACATAATACACTATATTAATACTTCATTATTCACTAAATCACATATAAAAGTTCCAAACTCTCCTAGATAATGTATATCATATACCTAATTCAATTTTTTTTCTTTTTCCATTTTTATAGTATGGGAGATCAACATTAAATAATACGAGCCTCTAGAGTTTACATTAGTGTTTGTATTACTATTTGACATTTATCTCCCTACACTATTCCTATATAATATATTAAATACTATTTAATGATTTTTAATTAAAATTAAAATTATTTCTATATACATATATTATAAAACATAACAAAATAGTAATTTGGAAACTTGAGTTCTTTTATTAAAAAAATTATGTTATTTATGGCCCTACATTCTCTCCCTTTAAGATATTTCTCCCACAAAACTTTTTTCCCACCTAAAAATAAATATTGGTAATTCTCATTTGTCACTTCTTTAGGATCTCATGTTTCTTTTTCATATTTTTTATTTCTCAAAATGTATTTAACAATTCGGGTTTTATTGTTTCACAACACTTGATACCTCTCATTATGAATCTTAACCAATTTTTCTTCATATGGCATGCAGGTTCCAATTTCATAACATTTTTTTATTATATGTGTTTTCTCTAACATATAATTTTTAACAGGGAAATATTTAAAACATAATAGGAATTTGAAAGATTTTTAGATAGGTATAACCGTAGGCAGGTTATTTAACATTTTATAGAATCATGAATGGCTAAATGTCACTTGGACTTAGTTTAAACTTCTTTATAAATATTGTAACTTCATTCCAAAGTGAATATTTGAGGAATACATGATCCCTAAAATGATATGAAAATTAATTGTATCATTTTTTTAGTATAGGCCTATTAATTGAATAGAGAATCCATGATATGTTTTTAGGTTAGATTTATCTTCTCTATAGTCCTTTCCATAATATCTAGTCCAACTAGTTTTCATTTTACAACTTCATCCCAATAATTCAGAGTTTAAACCTTTTCCTGTATAGTGTTTCATAAGGATCCATTTGAATACTTGAGTGAAAATTATTTTTATAAGAGAATTAAACACATGAAATATGTTATCATGAAATCACTATGAAATCAGATGAGCTAGCCTATAACATGTTTTCAAATGTTTGAATATTCCTCTCATAATTCTCATTAGTTTATAGATGATAGGTTGTGTTAAGGTTTTCTTCTGTATTCGTAACCTTTTAAAGTATCATACAAAACATAGAACTAAATCTTTGATCATGGTTTGAATCAATTGAAAATGGTTCTCCATTAAGTCTCACCGCTTTAGGAATGTGTAAATGGGAAAAAATATCAAGGGAGGGCTATTAATGTATAATGATAAAATTAAAGTATTTTGTTAATCTATCTATTATTAGTTATATGGATTTTTTACTTTTAATTTATTAGGAGGTCCAGTAAAAAAGTATTTTATGATTTTTTCCAACTTCATTGTTAGTATGTGTACTGGTTGGGGCACTCTTTTAAGAAGTTTTCATTAAACATTAACCTACTAAAATACCAAACACCTTGGAAAATAATTTTAAATCTCTCCCTTTATACCATTAAACAAGATTTGATTTCACATATCTCTATATATCATGTTTCTTTAAGTGTGTATTAAGAGTGTGGAATTGTGATAATCACCAATTATCTCTTTCTTTAGCTTTAAAATATAAGGGATTCATATACATGTAATGATCCTTAATACAACTAATTTATCATGATAAAATGTAGAAACCATCAATTTTTCATATATTCTATTATAATTTTAATCTTTGGATCATCTATTTATTCTTTATTGATCATTCTCTTGTGAAAATGGTTAGGAAATCAATCTAAATACTATTAAAAATATACGTTCCCTTATGTAATTAATATCTATTTTCGCATTTCCTTGATCAATGGGTCTTCTTAATTCCTCATCATTTCAAGAACTTTGGGTTTTTTCTTGCTCAAAACCACAAAAAATTGTTTTATTTTCTTGGGTGATAAAAATAAAAAAATAATAGTCCTTAAGAATCTCCAACCATATCCTTTGTCACATAGTAATGACCCCAAATATAGTATCATAGAGCTGATGTATACTTTATTAAATTAGATTAAGATAAATGGAATCAAATCCTTAAGGACAGAATAGTTTAGTTGTCTTGGTTAAGTAGATACACACTTGAATTTAATATTACAATTGAAAACATAAAATATTAATATTGTATTATTTGGGAACACCAATATTCCTCATTGTATATCCTTGAAAACAAATAAAAAATCTCTTCTTGGTATCCTAAGAAATATAAAACACAAAAAGGGGTGATCTTGGATTTTGAGTAAGGGTAATAATACATCAAAAGATGTCATGAATAAATTATCATAATAAATATATCAAGGTAAATAATTGAAACACATTTTATTTGACAAATAAACTAATTATAATATGGTATAAATAAATGATAATCAAATAAATCCATATAAATATTCCAATAGGATTGAAACTTATCCATGGATATTCCAACTAATAAAATAATCATATGGAAATGACTAATCACATAATTAGGTAATGAATACTATTGAAAAAATAAAACATAATGTCAAAAATTTTAATAAGACAACATAAATATATGTGTAGAAACCCATATAATTTGGACAAATAATTAATCTCATGAGACTTTTCGATGCTTCGAGGGGATATTTGTAACCAGGCCCCACCCAAAACAAACTAAATTCAATTCATTCCTCATATGAAATGTATGAAACATAATAAACATAAAAATTTATATTTAAAAACAAACATATGAAATGTTAATAGTTATCCCCAATTAGATAATCATAATCACAAACCATCCATATAAATATGGAGAATAGTAAAAAAAATTGTACAACCTCAGTAAAAATAATAATAAACTATCCAAATAAAAAACAAAGATGATTTTAAGAGAAAAAATCCCCAATGGATCATAAGTATAATAAATTGTTTATGTTGTCTATGAATAAAAATACCATAAAAATATCATTAAAAACATTATTGAGGAAAAAAACCTTTTAAAACAAAAAGTTTACAAAACATTTTGAAATTAATTTTATTTGAAAATGAACTCATAAAAGTTGTTAAATAGTATTTAAAACATTGCGTGGTCATGATAATGGAAAATTCAATTCATACCATATATGTTAAAGCAAATATTCCTATCAAATTTTCAATAAAACAAAAAATGAACATGTTTTGAAATGAAAAGAATACTACTTTCAAAACATTATTTAAAAAGTTAAAATGGGTAAAAATTAATATAATAAATCATTTAATGAATCTAAAAAACATTTTTTAAAATAGTTTGATAAAACACGTATTTTTATGAGAAATTATTTTTGACCAAATACAAAAATAATATCGGGTTTCATTTAAAAAAATTCAATCATTTTAAGTAACAAATAGTGGAAAATGTTACAATTACTTGAAAAAATTAATGAATAATCCAAGGGTAATAAAATTTATTGAGTTTAAGATAGAAATATCAAATAATTCCCCCTGTAAGTGAGAGTGGAACCAAAAAATTCCTAATAATGATGAGATTCTGAAATAAAAACTTACCTCTTAGATAACTTATAAGATCCTGGGTTTTTCCTAGAAAGAAATTTTAAGAGTAATTTAAATTTCTAGTTTATTGGATCATTCAAATATTCATTTTAGATTTAGGTTATAATTTTTAAGGATGGAATGCCTATAAATGATTTTTTAGATGTTGAATGAGACTTGGGTTTTAGATTGGATTTTTTGGGAGTGAATCAAGGGTTCAGGAACCGAAACCAATGTTTTGGGAAAAGTGAAGTAGACGAAACATGGTTGGAATGTAGTTAGTGATTACCGTGTGACTATAACATGCATCCCAGTTTATATGGGAGCATTGGATAGGGAAAACGTACAATAGAATAGGGAAAACAATGAAAGTTTCTGAAATTTATTTAAAACATTTCACATGGATATCACATGGTCTATTAAACTATGCATCATGGATTTATATGGGTATGATTATTAGATAGTATTGACCGTATGGTTAGTGTATAGATTTTCTAACCATATGGCTAAAGCATGCATTGAATAAAAAATTGTAAAATTACCCTTTTTCACCCATGATATTTAAGGAGGCATCCCATTTTCCTTCCCTGTCTCTTACATGACCAAGGTGGTATGTCATTCACACCATCCTCTTCCCTTGGGTGATTCTCCCTCATTATTGGCCTATATTTATCTTTGTCAGGTGTCTTGGAAGCCTTGAAGTAATTCATCGACTTTGTTAGTCTCAGTTGAGATATTTTCTTATTCCTATGACCTTGGAATCCATCGGTTAAGGATTTTGGTCCCAATTCCATTAGATCATGGTGGGATAAGATACTAGTGTTAGGGTTTTCTCTCTTCCTAAGAAGTGGGTAACTTGAGATGCTATCTACATTTTTCCTCATGCAAATTCTTTTAGGAATTTACCATGGTGAATTTATAAATTTAAAAATCACTTAATGAAATTTTGGGTGTGTATTTTTTGACACCATTTAATAGGGATTATACCCGATTCTGGGATGTTTGAGTACCACTTGTTATTATTGAGAATTAGGTCACCATTCTAGTGTGATTAGATTGGTCAGTGAGATTTTGATTTTGATTACCTTTAAAAAAAGCGGTTTTTTTGTTTAAGGATTTTTTGGTTTTATTAATTATTTATAACATTGTTATAATTAATTAAGTTTGATGGTTTTTGTGGGATAGGTTTAGTATGACTTGGATGATCTTAGGAGAGCCTTGACACCTACTACTAACCCTTGGGTAATAAATGGTTAATAATTCCAATATGTAGGTGGTTTTTCATACCTAACCTAGAGTATTTGTTCATGTTATGTATCTGTATTCTTAGTATTTCTCTTGAGGGTGACACCCCCAGTTTGGATTTACCATAATGAACTATTAAATTAAATTATTTAATTTTAAAAATGAATGTTTGAACGCTAAGGGTAACAAACAACCTTTGTGATTTAGCTACATGATTTAACATATCACTGAAACCGAGGGTCTATTTTAGGATTCCTATGCATTTGATATGTCATAAAGGATACCTTGTGGGAAGCCTCCTTCTTCACACTCCTTGTGAGGAACCTAAGTGGGATGACCTTACTTAAATTTTGACATAGAGTATTTCAAGAGGGATGCCTTCATTACAATTGAAATACAAGGATCCTGAGTAGGATGCCTCCCCTATGAACTAACCTTGGGGACCCTATAGGTGACCCTGTGTTTGACCGACCCTAAGGTTGTACACCAGGTTTGGGTATAGATGGTTGTTGGTGTCACATAGAACATGTATCGAGCTTGTAAACCCATGAGGCTATAAAAGTGGTGGTGGGTTGGGTGTTCAGCCACCCTCACCCTTTTATTTATTTTTTTATTGAGTTATTATTGATACAAGTATGATTTCCATAGGATATTACTAGTTTTTGGATATTGAGCCTGATGTGATGCATTATATTTCATTGATTTGTAGAGGTAATTCCTTCGATCTGGCTTCATATCCTTATTTATATATAGGGATATCATGCTATGACACCAATTAGGGGCACTGTGTTATGAAACCTATAATGCCTGATTAAATGACATGGTTTACCATGTTTTCTATGGACATACATCAGGTACTCAATAAGGATTTATTGGTTATTGACCTTAGTTTTTAGCCCATGTATGTCAATATTACACTTATTTTTCTATGGGTGCACTCCGTGGTCTTGAGAAGAATTCCTTGGTCCATGGACATGGGTCCTGGACTATATAGTTCTATATTATATCGAGTTTTATATGGATGTGTTCTGTCTAAAAGCGGAGGAAACCTCGATCAATGGTATTGGGTCTTGGCCAATGTAGGTTTGTATTATATTGATTTTTCAATAGATGTGATCCTTGGACTAAAATAGGATACCTTGTTCAATGTCCTTGGTTCCTACCCTTGAAGACCACTATTAACCTAGTTTTTTATTAATAAACTCCATGGAATCGAATAGGATTCCTTTCTCAATGGACCTAGATCCTCTCCATGGAAGGTTTGATACTTGATTCATTCAATATAGGAAACCTTTGATGTGGTTTCATATTTATAGAATTGTCGATCAGTATCTGTATTCCATCATTATTTTGATTGGTGGAAAGCACAGATAAACCCAGGGCTATGATATGTATCCCCCTATGGTGACATAGCCAGCTTAGAGAAAATTCTATTACTAGATAAAGAGGGTATTTTCGACCAAGATTATGGAATTTAGGATCATTATAATTATACATGGCTTTAGTGTTATGGAATCCAACTCAATACCCTTTTTACAGGATGTTCAGTAGACCATATCATGGATCTAGGGATCCATTGATGTTTGATTTATTTATGTTTTACTACATTTTAAATATAAATGTATATGTGAGAATAGGTATATATATGGGGATATATAAATATACATGAATATATAAGTCAACACTATATCTAGACAATTGGGATCACAGATCTAGGGATCATTTGTGGACTTGTTCTTTTATTTTCAACAATTAGTTAGTATTTTTGTATTATTATAATCCTATAGAGTAGATCACATATAAATACACTAATTATTACTAGCTACATATGGGACCTCATTTTTGGCACCCTATGGAGTTTTTTACTCATACCTTACTCAAGATTTCATTTCACTGGGGTACCTGAGAATATTTTCACTTTGTTGTAGACATAGGTAGGGCCGAGGCCCTGGACCGATTGAGTAGGATGGCTCTGAAATGTAAGTGGAGGTCGTGAATGTTGTTGGGATTGGTGTATATAGTAGTTAATTTTACATATATTTATGTTTCCTTTATATAATCTAGCATATAAGGTCCGCCCAATGGGTGACTGGTGTTGTATGTATGACATGGTTGTTTAGGAATTTACTACATTCCACTTATTATTTTATCCTTGTTATAATTATTGCCTCTCAAAACTTTTATTTATCATTTGGATGATATATGGTTATTTCTATTATTTTTTTAATTTTATATGAAGGAATAGGCTCCCTAATATCACACCCTATTCCCTCACTTCTAGTCGAAAGCCTCTGGCATACAAGGAGTTGTGCATGAGGCAATATGGAAAACCGGCTCAGAGAACAAATTCAGTGGAATACGACTCAAGATATTACAAATTTGTATCAAATGTGTTTCTTTTCCACTAGTATTACTATTTTAGATATGGTAAACAATATTACTAGGATTTTTCATAACATATGATGAATTTAAAATTGGGGGTTTTTTTTGAGAGAAGTTATTTCGGTAAGATTTCTTAGTTTCAAGGGATATGGGATTGTTGTTCTAGTCTCCAATGTTACAATTGTATATTGTTTTCTATATGATCGGTGAAAATTTGGTATGAATGTTTTTATTTATTATATATTTCTTGATCTTGGACCATTATCAAGAGTCCATTGATTGAATTTTGAACTCATTTAGCAATGGAAAGAGACATCTCATGCATCATATTTTCCACACAGGGTTCACATGCTATAGGCATGCTGGAGTGTGATTTTGTTGATGGAAGATAAAATTTGTTTGAAGTGTTGAAAAAAACTAAATAGTGTTTTCCCATATAGGTTCTTGGTGGAATTACACTCTATTTAGATGACATATAAATATTTCCTTTTGATGGAAGGTTATATGGATCTATGGAAAGACATTTAATGGGATCCTAATGACTGAACCATTATGCATAAGTGGTGTAGTAACCCTAGTAGTTTGATTGGTCACATGATTCCTGTGTAACAGATCCCTTTTAGGGAGTTCTTTATTAGGTTTGTATATTTAAAGTGTCCGTAACAATCTATATAGTGTTTTCCTGCATATCATGGAATTAAATTCTACTTAACCGAACCATGATAGTGATTTACAAATGGATTATTGATATAATGTTGTACACAGACTGTTGTGCCTTGTGGGTGAACATTGATAGTTGGTACCATTATTTATGGTTATCTAGTTGGATACACTAGTGAGATGATGATTTATATATATATAAAATTTTATAGTGAACAAGAAACTCATGGGGGTATAATTGTATAAGAATACTCAGTGACTTTCAGTTCATTATTATTTTTTGTATTATATCATGATACTCTAGGGGGAAGTCCCATATAAGGATGCTTGATGAGTATCAAGGGCCTAGTATACTGATTCTTGTATTTTTTTTACCCTTGTAGGTCTATGTTATTGTTACCTCTCTTATAGAGAGTTTATAGGCAAGATAGATACCCTGGGTTGAAATAGGTGAGTGGGTGACACCCAGTGAGATGTGAACTTGGAAATGTTCTACCTTTTGGGATAGGTGGATATAACAAGTGACCCTTATGATATACATGATTTTTATGGATAGGTGGTAGACCTATAGGCCCTTAATTTTACCTCAGACCCTTATAGGTTGATGTAACATCTTGATCAATGGAAACTTACGAGCGAGGTTGGCCTATGTTTATGAATTTATTCTAGGAGATGAGATTTTTTGTACGCTCTTGTTGAGACCATTTCATGGTCATTGCTCATGATTTTAAATATAGGAATTGTGATTCTTTCGGTTCTTGAGAAGGCACCTAGGGTGATTTATTTTCGAGATTGGTTTTGATTTGTAAGACTATTTGAGTGCTTGACCCAACTAAAAAATGGGTGCCTTTTAGTATCTAGTCATAGCATGTGTAAATTATTGTGATTTAAGAGATGTTAGGTGATGGAAGGTTTTATAATAAATCATGGAAAATGTTAAATTCCCAGTTTTGAAGTGGATTTCCAAAGTGGATTTTGGTTTAATGAAATATATTTTCCCCATAACATGGTTAGCTTGGATTTAGTAGTGCATGAAATGAAGGAGTGTGAGTCATGTGATGGTTGGGTTGTATGGGTTTTTACACCCACTATTCTATGTGATATGGGAATGCTATGCACCAGTGGGGCATGGTACCATTTAAATCATAGATCAGTGAGTGGAAACATGCGAGCTGAGAACTTATGATTCCTATAAGTACTTTTGGAATGGTTTTCCATGTAATTTTGATGAAATAATAAATGTCCCTTCATGGTATAGAAGACAATGGGAATAAATCAGGGACAATGAGGCAATTGACACATGGATGGACATGGACACACATATTCTGGAGACGTGGTTTCTATAGTGGGATAAAGTAAATTATATACTAGTTTGATGTGATAATTTCTCAAGAGATATATTCCCAAATGTTTATTCAATTTAGTGTACTCCTAGATAGAGATGATCATGCCCTATATCATGATGTCATCCAAAGTTCTATTATAGAGCATCAATTATAGGCTATTCTTATTTTCTTTTAAAATATATTAATTGGTTAGTGATAGTACATATTTAGTTTACAATCAGTGGTTGGTTTTAAGGAAATGAATATAGTGGGGAGTTCACTATTGACCATTTATGGGTGGTAACCCTTGTGATGAGTTTAATTTCAGTGGTTTCAATGGAAATCATTTTCAGGAAGTGGGGAGAGGTGATACTCGGATATTGCGAGTATATTCTCGAGGATGAGAGGGTTTCTATCCATTGCAGGTATTATGTGCTAAAGTGTATGAGGTATGGGTTTTGATGATCTTGGTTCCATTTTTTGGATGTATTGAACAAGATGATCTTAATGTGGAGATCATGATGTCTATCGGAGGAGGGAAAACCTCATGCGAGAAGGATTGTGCGACCATGGGACTGATCATATGTATGTGGTTTTGGAACTCATTTACCATTTGATTAAGGAAACTTTTAAGGTTAAAAATATCAATAAATACAAGGTACATGATTGATTGTTTATTTGGGTGAAATATAGATGTGGTAGTTATTCTTGATGTAGATTTTAATGATCCATGGAAGTTGGATCAGGTTTCTATTGGTGTGGGTCCTTTAGAATGACTATGTTTTTATTGGGATGTGGTTATATCAGTAGATTTCAACAAAAAAATTTTATTTTATTTAGTGATCATGCTTGAAACAATCTTGGTATACATTGAGATAAGGCTGTAGAAATACAATTTTGAAGATGCATCTGTAGTGGGGGAAGAGCATTCTTGGGAGTAGTCAAATAAAGGTAGTTCATCTTGAAATTATTTTAATGGTTTGACATGGTTGGTATATTAATACATTTAGTGCTCAATAAATATGATATAGGTGTATTTGGAGGGTCGGCCATGAATTTTTAAGGAAATGTTTATGTGACCCAATTGAGCTCGTTTGATGGTATTTTGATCGTTATCATCAAATCAAGGATCGATGGAAGCCCCCTTGTGTGTAATTTCTTAAATTCATTAGATTATTCACTAGGTAACTTAGAGATTGTTCTAGTAATTGAATTTGAATATGGGAGTACAATGGATTGTGTTTGACAACCTAAGTATAGCATGTTTTAAATGAATCTTGCAGGTGCATGGGGAATTTGGAAATACAACACAGCTGTTTGAGAAAACAATCTCTAACCCAAGTTGGTCGAGTGATGTTTTAGTTGTGCACTGGGGATTATAAAAGATGCGAAGTTCTACAGTGGATAGACTATAAGATACCATGTCATTCTAAGATGGAAATTTTAGTAGGAATTATATTTTTTGTTTTACTAGATGGGTCAAATCTTGTTCAGAGATTTTTTATAGGATTTAAAAGTTTAGAATGCATCTAAATGATGTTTTTAAATGTGGGATGAGGATTTGTTTGTATAATGAATGTTTTAGTAATGTCCTGGAGGTTTAGGAACTGAAACAAGAGTTTGGGGAAAAGTTCACTAGAGGGAGCATGGTTGGCACAAAGTTTGTGTTAACCGCATGGCCAAACCATGCAGCCCAGTTTGTACTGGAACATGGGTTGGGGAAACCAAGAATAATTCCATAGAAAACCTTGTGTATATCTTCAATTTATTTCCAAAATTTCACATGGATAGAACATAGTCTATTTAAATCTTTTCCATGGTCATGCATGGGGTTTGTTGTTGGATTATGCCAACTGCACATTTGGTGCATGGTTTGGGAAACCATGAGACCCATTAAAAAGTGATAGATTACTCCTCTTAACCTAATGTATTTAAGATGGATGCCCAATTTTTACATCAACCTCTCTTGTGTGATGCGGGCAGAGCACCCTCTCATTCTTCCTCTTCCCTAGGGTGATTCTCTCTCATTATTGGTCCATTTTGATCACTGTCAAGTGAATTGGAAACTGTGGGTTAAGGCTTTGACTGTATTAGTATCCATTGAGTTCTTTTATTCTTATTGTAATCTTGATCTACATCATTTATGGATTTTGTTCCCAATTCCACAAGAGGATAGTGGATTCAAATAACAATGTTGGGGTTTTTTATCTACTTAGGAAGAGGATACCTCAAGACGTTTTCTACACTTCACTATGTTTAGATTCATTGAGCTATGTCACTATATTGAATTTATAATGCTTAAATTATTTTTATATAATTATTGTATTGGTTATTTTGACACCATTTCTTATGGATTTTACCCAATTCAAGGTTTTTAGGAATACCACTTGTTTTTGGTGATTATTGGGTTGTCATTCTAGTGTGACAAGATATGCCAATGAGATTTTGAGATTTATTACATTTTAGAATAAAGTGGGGTTTTTATATACGTTTTGGTTATATTAATTAATTTTGATGTTTCAATTAATTAATTTTGATGCATTTTTTTGAGACAGGTCCCTTATGAATTGAATGATCTAGGCGAGCCTTGGAACCTGGTGCCAGCCTCTAGGAAATAAATGTTTAAAGAATCTAAAGTTAGATGGACCATCATACCATCCCTAGAGAATTTTTTCATTTAATTTTGCATGTGTATTATTGGGATTTCCCTAGATGAAAACACCCCTATTTAGGTTTACCCTAATTAACTTTTAAATTAAATTATTCAATGTAGTAATTGAATGGGTGAATATATGGGGTCACTAACAACCCCTATAATTTAGCTTAATTCATTGGATTATCCCTAAGGCCGAGGGTCCCTTGTAGGATTCCTCTATTTATTATATGACTAAGAGAATCGTAGGTAGGATTCATCTTCCTTCTAACTCCTTGTGAGGACCCAAAGAGGGATTCCATTACATATGTTTTGACTTATAGGATTCCAATAGGGATTCCTCTATTACATGAGAACCCCAAGAATTCCAAGTAGGATTCCTCTCTTAAGCACTGACCTAGGGGACCCTGTGGGTGCCTTCATGTTTGACCATCCCTAAGCTAGTATGTTTGGTTAGGGTAGATAAGGTAGTAGGTGAAACCTAGAACTAATACCAAAATTTTATTCATATGGGTATGTGGAAGTAGTGGTTGTTTTGGAATTCAACCAACCTCACTATTTTCTCTATTCATTTACTCAATTATTATTAATAGAATCATGGTTTATAGAGGTGCTTCATGGATTTTTTCCTATGATCATAATGTGAGGTGGTGCATTTTAGGGATTCCCATAGGTACTTCCTGGGATCCAGATTTTTTTGACTTATTTATGTATATGGATATCATAGTATGAAACTAGTGAGGGTAATTGCAGTATAAAAACCATGATCTTTATTTTAAATTAATACATGATTTATTACATAATACTACATTTAATACAACCTGAATGATCGAGAAGTATAATGTATTTGGGAATTAGTACATCACATAATATCTTGAAAATAGGAACACACCATCTTTATTGATATCTTCCTTTACATTATCAAAATATTCTATTGAACTTAAAACCATATGGGATAAAATTAGGACATACATGAGAAATGGGTGATTTATAAAGACCTGTAAGGGAATAAACATGGAATAACGTGATTAAAATAATACATTTTAGACAATATGAATATCAAATGGTCATAAAAGGAGTAATAATTATAAACATGAACAATGAGACATGATATAACAAGATAATCATAAAGGCAACATGGAAAATGTGAAAGAAAATATCAAGAAATAATGATTGAAAAATTAACATAAAGGAATTAGGTTCAATTATTATCTCAACATGATTTCTCATGAGACTAAACAATACCCAATTTATTGGGGAATTATATAATTCTAAGAATACCAATCACTTTAATTTAATTCTCACACTTAAGTGTTCCACAAAGATCATAAAACACGAATTAATTCATGATCATATTTTATTACATGATTAAAAAGGGTAGAATTTGTACTTGTATGTCTTAATTCAGATAATTATTAGTCTATAAAGGTGAACAACTTTGATAATAAATGTGTATTTTATTCAATACACAATTGTTTTTACATGGAAAATCGTGGTGAACTTTTGGTAGAAAAATGGATTCACTAAAAAATTAATTAAATGGGTCGATGAGAGAGAAATGGGGTTATAATATTTTATACATAAAATGGGTAGTGATAGTGACATATAAAGACATATCCCAACATTAGAACATGGAAATATAAGGAATAATATAATAAAGAATCTTAAATAAATAAGAAAATACAAGGATCCTTTACTTGAGTGTGTGACTCCAAATACTTGGGAGGGGATTATTGAGAGATTGGGGGCACCATGGGAGGACTATAGAGAGTTTATGGAAGAGTAAGTACATAATAAAAGTATTTTTAGTTAATTTAAGTGGTATCTTGGGTGGTTTTATATAGGAAATGATTGGGAATTCCATTGTTATTTCTCAAATATAGGTTTTGGACTCTATATAACAAAATAAAATAAAACACCACCCTTACCATGGTTTTATACCAAGGTTTCTGCCAATGAATAGTTATCTTCATTATTTTTTAAGGACTCTAGCCGAAATTAATAAAATAATACCCTTTATTTTGTTGAAGGGAGTCATACTCTTAATGAAATGATTTTAAAACCATAAAATATATTAATGGGTTTTTAGGATTCGTAAATGATTTATAAAATTAATAAAATAAATATAAAATCACCTTATTTTAAATATAAAATATTAATTTGGTCATGGATACCCTTTATAGTATTTATTACATTATTTTGGGGTCATTATGATATCATAACACACATTTTATATTAATACAATATTTAAATTTAACCCAAAATTTCAACTCATTCAGAAAATTTTGAAAAATTCACCCTTGGATAATTTTTAAATTATAATTCCAAAAATAATATTAATTTTATGAAAATAATTATCAAAATATGAGTATTTTTACTTTTAAAATATGAATAAACATTTAATGAGGAATGCTATGTATTTTTGATAATAACAGTTTTCAAGCCCTAATAAAGATTAAATTTGACTTTATAAAAAATATACGATCATTAATATTTGATAAGTATTATTTAATAATAATATTTTACTATGATATTATTTATAAAAAATATATATTAATTTATGAAAATAAATTCCTTGATTGAATTTGAATATTACCCAAAAACACCAATATTATTTTGTTATATAAACAACACTTATAAATTAACAATAATAAAATGAAAATATGTTCATTATTATATAAAATATGAATATTTATATTACTATTTTCTTGATACATATCCCTTTAATACAACATCAAAATCCCAAAGAGTATGGTGCATGATGGTGATACTTTCATAGGGTGGTTCAACATACATGGTTTAGACCGTGATCTTGATGAGGAATAAATTCTCCCATAAATTGGGTTTCTAATACTTATGTTAGTGGATATTAGATTTGTCTTTGTCAGGGAAAAATCCTAGAGACTCTATATCCCTAAGAATCTCCAATTAATGGGGTTTATAGGGTATGATCTTTTTGGTTGAGGCCATCAGTTCCTTGGTATATGTCAATAGGATTTGCTAATATGAAACATTTATACTAATCATGCGATCACTATTCAAAAACTATATTATCAATAGAAATGATTATTAATTGTCTTTTAAAAACGATTGGATATAATAAAACCAAATAATTTCTTGTGTTTTCTATAACCATAATACATAATAAGATATTTAATTTAACTCATAAGGGTAATTTTATTTATAAATTTTTGGGTGGTTACAATCTTCCCCCTTCAGAAATTTCACCCTCAAAATTTTCTTTTCCCACATCGAAAAGTACGAGGGTAAATATATTTCATCACTTACCCCAGTTCCCACATTTCTTCCTAAATTTTTTTTCTTCTCCATGATACTTTGATTAGTTTCATTGTCTAATTTCATAGAACTTTGTCTCTATGATCTATGATCTTCACCGACTCCTCATTAGAGGAATGATCATTCTCTAATGTCACCAAATATGGATTGAGTACATGTGATGGGTCTGATATGCACTTCCTTAAGAGGGATACATGGAATACATCGGCTACTTTAGAAAGGTTATGTGGGGGTTCTAGTCGATAGGCCCCCGCTCTGATGCGATCAGGGATCTCAAAGGGACCGATGTATATTGGACTAATCTTTCCATTCATACCAAATCTCATGAATTCCTTACATAGAGATATTTTGAGGAATAACATCCCGATAATATCAAACTCTATTTATCATTGATGATTTTCAGCATAGCTCTTCTGTCGACTCTAAGTTTCCTTGATGTGCTTGTGAATGGTCTTAAGCATTTACACCTTTTCCTCACCTCTTTTGGGACATATTAATTTTCATTCCCTTACATCATCCTAGTATATATGTTTGCAAACATTTTCCCATAAAGGGATTTGTAGGGAGTGATTTAGATTCTTGATTGGAAATTGTTTTTTTATGAGAACTCAACCAAAGTAAGATTTTGATCCCATATTCCTTTAATGTCAATTTAGAATGCTATCGACATATACTCAAGTGTATGGATAGTCCAAATAGATTGGCCATCAGTTTGGGGGTGATAAGATGTGATGAAGTTCTACTCAGTATTTAGATAATGTTGGAGATACTTCTAGAAATTGGAGGTAAATATAGGATCTTGATTGAATATAGTGTATAGTGGTGTCCCATGCATCCTCACCACTTATCTAATGTATATTCTTACAAGTTGATCATGTGTGAAGTCATCTCTAATTTAAATGAAGCTTATAGCATTTATAAGATGATCCACCATAACCAATTTAACATTAATTCATCTTGGTGTCTTTGGAAGACTAGTGACAAAGTCCATGGTTATCTTTTCCCATTTCCATGTATGTATGGGAAATGGTTGCATCGCCTACTTGGATTTTTTCCATTTTTCCTTCACTTTATGAAATACAAGACATATTCATGTATATTATGCGATCTCCTTATTCATATTGTTCAACCAATAGTGCTCTCAGAGATCTTGACATATCTTTGTTCTCCCTAGATGGATGGATAATGTTGATCTTTGCACATTATCCAACAACTATTTCTTTATCTTAGAGTTTTATTATATATAAAGTATTGACCAAAATCTCACAACTCTATCTTCATTAAAATTTAAATCTAAGGATTTAAATTTTCTTATAGTTTCCCATTTCTTTTTAATTCCCACGTCATCTCTTTGAGGATAATTTAACCTCTCCAAAAGGGATGGTTGAGAAGTCATTTGTTAAATGATTGATGGTGTTCCATACTTTATGATTACCTTTACCATCCTATTTAAATCTAATAAGTTTAGTTCCTTATCAATTATCTTCAATGATAAAATTTCCAGAACCTTTCCACTTAAATAATCTTCCACTTTATTCACTTTTCTAGGATGGTTGTTAATTGATCAGTCATAGTCATTGATCATCTCTTACCATATTCATTAGTGCATATTCACCTCATTATTTGTGAATATATACTTGATGATTTTTTGATCCATATATATTTCACATTTCCCACCAATGAGATAATGTCTCTATATTTTCAAAGAGAAGACCAAGGAAGCAAACTACATACCATATGTTGGGTAGTTCAGTTCGATAACCTTCAACTACCTTGAAGCATAGTATATCAACTTTTCATTTTTCATTAACACACAATACAATACCTTCATTTAAGAATCACTAAATACTTTGAAATGTTCTCCACTTTTGGGTAGTGTGAGCATATGTGCAATGAATAGACTCTTTTTCATCTCCTTGAGGCTCTCTTCACATTTATCATTCCATGAAAAATTCATTCCCTTTTGAGTTATCATGGTTTTAGGGTTTTACAATCATGATTATTTTATCACCAATAAAATATAGTACATAGATAATCCAAGGAAACTATTGATATCTATCACATATGTTGGAATTTACCATCCTTAAATTGTTTTTGTTTTTGAAGGGTCCATAGATATCCCATTACTTATGATTACATGTCCCATGAATTAGGATTATTTCAACCAAAACTCACATTTTCTATACTTGGAATAAATAATCTCATTTAAAAAGGTCTTTAGAACATTTATTATATAGATACCCTCACTTTTCATACATTTTAATTACATAAAATTTTCAGAATACTTAAAACAATATACAAATAGACGCCAAAATACTGTACTTGTCTAGTGCCTTTGGAAACATGGAAACCTAAATTTTCATACATAAGTGAGTTTCATTATTTCCCACTAGGTTCTTCTTGACTAAAACCCTTCTTATACACATAAAACATAATTCATAACTTCATAACCTGGGTAAGGAAACATAAAAAGGTGTCATCTCATATGCTCAATAAGGGTAAACAAGGGAGATATGTAATCGTAATCATGAGCATAAGGGTATGAGAACACGATCATGAAAATAGAATATCATACCTACATATCAAATATCATATACACGAATCATGGAATAAATATTGGAAGTTCATAAGACATGAATCAAAAGGAAATAAATAACATAAGAAATGAAATCCTGAAATAGGAATAAAACATGTAATTTTTGCAAACACATAAGTATATAATATGATTTCCATTGTATTCAAGGAATCACTTCCATGGACATATTTATTGTATGGGTTCACTCCACATACCATATTGGTAGTCATGGTTCACTCCTTTGGTCATCTTAATAACATGAGTTCACTCCTCATACCATCTTGGTAGTCATGGCTCACTCCCAGGACCATATTAGTAGTCAAGGTTCACTCCCAATACCATCTTAGTCTATCTCATGAGATATAAATCTTTACCCAAAACATTGGAGGGATATATAGGTCCCACCCATCTCATAGTGTAATAATACTAACATGTGCCACAAGATCAGCAAAAATCCTAAAATTACACATTAAATGAAATGGGTATCATATACATGTAATCATATAATAACATATGGAAAAAGATATAGGGTTCAAAATAACTTCATCAAAAGCACAATCAAGGAAAATAAGTGGGGTTTGAAGGAATGTAACTCGTGGAAGAAATAAGAGTTTAAAAAACATCATGCCATTACAAAATAATCCATTTAGAGAAATAATATGAAATGAGACATTGAATAATTTCCCCCCAATGGAATGAGTAACACCAAAAAATTTCATCTTAAATGGTAAATAATTTTGAAATATTATGTAAGAACATTTCTTGAGGAAAATACCCTTTCTTCATTGAAAAAATATTTATAAAACATAAAACATTTTCAAAAAAAAACATTTATCTTTGAAAATATTTTTAAAACCATTGAAGGAAGATTTTAAAAGGAATAAAACATTTTTTAAAATCCATTTTCCTTGAAAATTATATTCAAGGATCATTTTACAAAATTTTGTATTTTTTTTAAATCATGGTTTTTGAAATAAAATAGGTTTCTCACCGAATAGATAAATACAATCAAATTTTTCTTAAAATCATTTTCTTAATTTTATTAAGTAAAAAAGAGTGTAAAATGGTAATAATTAATTTTTATACCTTGAATAAAAATATTATAATTAAAATCATGGATGTTCTTGAGATATGGATCATAATATTTCCAAAACGAAGCATAATCTTTAACAATCTCAAAAAGTGATGAGATTGTTTCAATAAACACTTACTACTTGGTAAAATAGGATCATACTATCCATGTGAGAAATGAAAATTAAATGAACTTAAAATATCATTACAAAAAAGATATTAATGATATAACCTATCAAATTTTTTGTATATACACCTCGGAAAAGATTTTAGGTTCATAAAAAACATGTGTCTCAAAGAAGACAAATTATAACAAAACAGTCTTACCGAATGGGTAGATTTTGAAACATTAACCCCATGAATTAAAGATTATATAATGGATATGTAAATACCTAGAAATTTAATTATAAAAATCATATAATAGATTCATGAGAATTATATACACCATAAGAAATATAAGAGTGACGAAAAAGGAATGTACCTCATTGAAATAAAAAGTGACATGAAATTCCCTCAACTTGTGTCTTGAATCTCTTCACACTCGTACAAGTTTACTATATAATAAATTTAAGTTTATTATAAATATTTTTAAGAATTATATTCTTATATATAATACTATATATGGTTTTTTATGACCTTATATTACCTGTATGTTAATAATTTTATGTTAAGGTTTCACTTCTGGTAATATTTTCTTTATTCTTCCCATGTGTCTTAATTGGTTATATCTTTGGTCTTCATAGTTATATAATAATTTTAAGAGTTTAAATAATGATACAAATATCATTTATGTTCATTATATGTGTATTATAATAATATATAGTACATATATGTATGTTATGGAATACACGGTTCATAGCGACTATAGGCCGTACGTACAAATGAACATTATTTCCGTTTTATTATTGTATTGGATGAAAGTGAGTAAATGAAATATAATTATAATTATATATATATCATTATTTAAGTATAATTATTATATCATATATATCATATAAGTTCACTACACATATCCTTAATACATACCTTGCTGTGTGTGAACGAATTACATCACTTTGATGGAGCGGTAGTCCACACTTCCTCAAACAAAATTTTCTTATTTACACCAAATGGAAAGTATAAAGATAAGTGTGGTAAAATTATTAAACAAAATTAAATACATAATAATTATAATATATATCATATATAAATAGTTTTAACAGCCTAATTTCCACTATGAGAATTGCTAAAAGAAAATGAACCATCATCGTTTCGTGAGGTGGTAGTTCGTCGTACACGTAAACAATATGTTCGTTACCCATTAGATGAAAGTGTATGTAAGTTTAGGTTGAAAACTCTGCATAAAAAATATAAGTATATTGTGAATTATGGTTCTGTTTTATAATAATTTAATAAGGATATTTTAGGTTGTGGAGAAAAAAAAATAATGGAGTTTGATGTAGAGTTTTACCTCTTAATCGAGTAACTCCTTTTGGTTTTCACCAAAGGGCTTCCTTGGAAGGATTTATGAATAAAGGGGTGATTCAAGGAGAAATAGAGGGATTTTGAGGATATATTTGGTTATATATTTATTGATCTAAAGTGTCTTTAGATGTGTGAAGAAGTGGGAGGAGAGGAGGCCTTTTTATAGTGGAGGTGGAGTGACACTCTTGTAATGTTGGGAAAAGGAATTCCACCCACGTTTTTCCCAAGTCAATTGGATCCAATAAAGAACCTAATTTTAAAAATGGGATTATAGGGTTGATAAATGGCCATAAAATGATCCCTGAAAATGTTTATAGGTCGTTTGGAACCTTAATGTTAATGTTTAGTCCCTTATAAAGCTTAATCTTACCTTAATCGTTGTAATTAATTATAATTACTTTCGATACAATTTTGGTCAAAAACTAAGTTGAACTTGTTAATAATTATAAATTATGAGTATTATAAATATGGAATAGATTTTTTTGAATTCCAATCATATAATTGGACGAAATTAATTTAAATTTAATCCCAGTGTCGGGTCAACAATTTGGGTTTTAAAGTAACAATGTTCAAAAGATAGCTATGTTTTTATTTTCAATTTCAAACTGAAATTGATTATAATGAACCAAATTGGGTTGCTTTATTAAAATATTACCTATTTACACATTTAAAACAATTTAAAATATAATTTAACATTATAAATAAAATATACGAAAAGGCAATTTTGAATTAAAATTCGTTATTTTTTAGTATTCATCCAAAAAAGAAGTTTCTTAGAAAAAACCCCAAAACATTACCTAATATTATTTCAAGATTATAAATTCAATTTTTTTTAATTTTTCAAATTCAAAATATAAACATGTATAAAATTAATTTTATTGTTTTTCATAGAAGGACATGAAAATCAATTCATTTGAGAAAATAGTATTTTTAAAAATATAAGGACTTTACAAAATATTATATCCTTTATTTATATAAAAAAATTGTAAAAAATATTTTAAAATTATTTAATACTGTTAATATTACAATTTTTAACAGTTATGTTATAATTCTATCATTTAAATAATTAAAAAAAAATATTATACATAGAAACTCAGTGTTGTGTGTAACGTTTTCCAAGTCGTTGTTGAATGTAACATACAAAAAGTTGTTTCCAAGTGAGAGGAATGTTTGACCTTTTGTAATGAAATATATCAATGGAAATTTATTTTATTTGAAGAAAGTTCTATAAAAAACTAAGGGTGTTACATTCTACCCCCATTAAAAAGAGTTTCACCCCTGAAATTCATTATTCAGGAAAAAACAAATGAGGATACTTCTGATTCATCATATCCTAAAGTTACCACATAGCTTACTCTAATTGGTGATTTCTCTACAAAAATTTGAAAATGTGAGTGGTCTGCTTTCATAGAACTTTCTCTGTATGATCCATAATTTTAACTTGTTATTCTTCATAAGTAAGATCTTACTCCTATGGGATGACCTCTCAGTTTAGTACATACAAAGGATAAGGTATTTACTTCCTCATTAGAGATACATGGAACATATCATAAACATTAGAGAGGATTTGTGGAAGTTCGAAGTGATAGGATACCATCCCTATATGATCAATAATCTCAATGAAACTGATATACAAAGGGATTATTTCCCCGTTTTCCCAAATATCATAACTTTCTTCCAGTGAGAAATTCGTAGAAACACCTTTTCACAAACATCGAATTCTAGATCATAATATAAGTTATTAGCATAAATTTTCTACCAACTTTGAGATAACTTGATATGTTTTTGATTTTTTCTAAAAATCACTTCTATTTATTCAGTGATCTTAGGTCCCAATATATTTCTTTCTCCAATATCATTCTAGAAAAATTAATCTCTATATTTATTCCCACATAGGGATTCATAAGGTTCCATCTGAATGATTGAGTGGAAGATATTATTTTATGAAAACTCAACTAGAGGAAAGTGTTGATCCTAACCACCTTTTATATCTAGAGAACAAGATCTCAATACATCCTCTAGGGTTTGAATTGTTCTTTAAGACTGACCATCTGTCTGAGGATGATAAGAAGTGATTAAAATCAATTATGTATCAACATCTTACTAAAGACCTTTCTAGAACATAGAGGTAAACCTCAGATTCAAATCCGATATAATAGAATGTATCCCACCTTTCACCCTTATGACTTACATAATTTATATCCTAGAAAGCTAATCGAAAGAGAAGTCTTATCTAATTTTGAGGAAGTTTGATGAATTTGTATGGCGATTTACAACCACCCATATAGAATTAAACCCTTTAGAAATTTTGGATATTCTAATTAAAATACCCATAGAGATATTATACCATTTACATTCTTGTATGGGTAATGGATGCAATATCCCCTTTGAATTTTTCCTTTCGGCCTTATCTTGTTGGCATACCAAGCACTGAGATACAAACTTTATGATATCTTGCTTCATGAAATCCCACTAGAAGTATTCCTTCAAGTCCCTATATGTATTCTTACTTCAAGGATGAATAGATAATAAAGAACGATGATATTACTATAACAACACTTTTAAATCTATTATGGAAGGAACACATAAAAATTTCCTGAACATTATCATTCCTTCCCATTCATGGTTAAACTCAGGATGATTTCAAACATTCATTTTCATGTCCACATCTTCCTTCTATGCCTCTTTAATCTTCAATTGGATAGAGGTTTTAACATTCATTTGAGAAAGATAATATTTCCCCCCTTCTTTCATTATTTCTATATCCATCCATTGTAAACCCATAAATATTGTATCTTTTGTGATCCTCAACACGGATAAGCTAGCATGATCCTTTCAATTCAAAGAATCAGCCACCTTTTTCACTTTCCTATGGTGGTAATGTATTGAGTAGTCATAATCCATTATTAACTTTAAACATATTATATATCACATGTTAAAATCCTTCTGTGCGAATATATATTTCATACTTTTATGACCCGTAAATATATCACACTTTTCTCCATAAAGATAATGCCTCCATCTATTTAATGAAAAAATTACCGCTGATAACTCCAAATCATTAGTTCCATAATTTTTCTCAAGAATATTCTACTATCATGAGGCATAAATCATAACAATGATATTATACATAAGAAAACATACCAAGTCGTTCATGGATGCATCACTATATATTATAAACCCTTTTCCACTATAGGGTAAGGTATGAAAAAGTGCTCTAGCAAACGTTCTCTTTAGTTCCATGAAATTTTCCTCAAATTCATCGGTCTAGAGAAATTTGGCACCCTTATGAGTTATCATGGTTAGAGGATTAAATATTCATGATAAATTATCTATAAACCATCAATAATATCTAGCTAAAACAATAAATCTATGTATCTCAGTCACTGTGGTTATCCTAGGAAAATAATCTATAGCCTTCGTCTTTGATGGATCTCCTACTATAGCATCTCTTGAGATTATGTGAACAAAACAAATGATACCTTTTGTAGCCAAAATTAACACTTTGTAAATTTTTCATATAGTTTATCCTTATTTAGGGTCTTTATTACAATTCTAAATTGATCTTCATGCTATCACTTTCTCTTTAAATAAACAATAATATCATCTATAAAGACTACCACAAACTAGTCAAGGTAATATCTAAATATTATATTCATCAAATCCGTGTATATAATAGGGGAATTAGTAAGAATTAAAGGCATCACTATATATTCATATTTACTATACCAAGTACAAATTTACATCTTGTGTATATAATCCTTCTTGACCCTCAATTGATGATATCTATAATGAAGGTCAATCTTGGAAAATTATTGAGCTCCACACAGTTGATCAAACATGTAATCAATATGGGGAAAAGGATAGTTGTTCTTGATTTTAATATTATTTAACTCTAAATAATCATTGAAGATTCACATAGATCCATCATTAATCTTCACAAAGGTAACATGTGCACCCCAAGGTGACACACTAGGCTTAATAAATCCCTTATCATGGTTTTCTTGCAGTTACATCTTCAATTCCTATAACTCAATTTGGGAAATTATATAGGGATTATTTGAAATTTGTGTGGAACCAGGTATGAGTTATATTGAGAACTAAACTTCACATTTTGGTGGAAGTCTGGAAAACTATTATTGAAAGACATCCACAAATTCCAGAACAATAGGTATATCATCAATGTCAATTTTCTAAAAACCATTTTAGACAAACAACCCTTCTGAATGGGAATTAAGACAAATTCACTTGATGTAATCTCCATAGGAAGTTCATAAATAATTCTAGATTCATTTATGATCATATGAGGGTTTGAAATATCAAACATAACTACCCTTCCTCAAAAATTAATATAGTATTTATGCTTAGAAATCCAATGCATGCCTAAGATGACATCAAATTCCACCAAATAAAGAATGAAACGATTTTTTGGAACAATATTCTCAAAAAAATCAACTGAAAATGAATCATAGTATTGAGATGAAATAATTATACCTTTTGGGGTTTCACTTCTAATTCCATATCTAATTATATTGGTGGAATCTTAACACCCTTAGAAAAGTTTATACATATGAATTAGTGGGTAGATCTAGAATAAAATATGACATTAGTAGATTTATAATGGATGATAAGTGTACCTTTCATCATTTCATTATCAAACCACATGTTAGAAATTGTTATTGCATGAGATTTACCCTTATCCATCATCTTAAGAGGTTTTTGAAATCATTCATCATCACTAAATCTTAGGTTTGGGAAGTTGTAAGAATAATTCCCATTCTACTAACACCTGTAGTAATGAATTGTGGGAGGTTCATTATATGTCATTTTTCTACATTTTTACCATTTTATATCTTCTTCCCATCACTTCAGCAATAAAATTCCCAATTTCCTTCCCTTCCACACTAAAATCATTTACTAGATTCTTTATATAAATTTCCTCCATGCGTCTTCCCAAACTTTGAGCATAAAGAAAATATAATCTTCTTCTCTTCTGGGTTTTTATATTTTCCTTTAAAATACATCTTCCTTTTCTTGAAAAATCATTAAGATTGATATGTGACTCTAACCTCTATTTAATAATTTTATCCACAATGTATAATATCTTCATAGTTACTAAAGTCTCATATGGATAACACTATTATGAAACTTGGATTTAATCCACTAAAGAAACTTTCAACATTAATTTCAGGTTGGATGATAATTATTAAATTATACCTTGAAATTATTGTGAAATTATCCCCATAGGAACCAACAATTTCATCTCCCCTTTCCTTAAACTCAAGAACTCTTTCTTCATTTAGTATGAATAATCCAATAAAATTATTTATTGAAAAATTATTTCTTTAACTCTTCCTAATCCATAGATTTAATCTCTTCTTTCTACCTCATATTCTTGATTAGTTTCCACCAATGTTCTTCTTTTCCTTCATACCAATAAATAGCCAGAATGAATTTCTGATGCTCTGAACACTTAAGAATAGAGAATATCTTTTCAGTAGTACTGATCGACTGTTCAGGAACAAGTGGATCAAAAGACCCTTTGAAAGATGGTGGGCATTGTCTCTGGAAGGACTAAATAGAATATTGTTCCATCCTTTTCTAATTTTGAAGTCCACTATGATTCATAGCTTGAGAAAGCTATGTAAGCATAAAAATGAGGTTTTTCATTCCAGCTCCTGTAGCATTCAATTTCTCAAGAGGAAAATCATTGAATTTTCCATCACAATAACTATTAACATAGTTCCTTCGGGTTATAGTCATTTACTAAAACAAAAAATAATAGAGTAAGAAATAGTTATCATATTGAGGAACCACATAATTATGAAAAGTTACTAATTAGATGTCTAAATTATGGAACCTTCTTTAATATGTAAAACCTTAGGTTTATCCTAGTTTATTAATAGCCAAAATATAATCCTTCATGTTGGTTCATCAAGAGTTTTTGAATTCCCAAATATATCCCCTGGGAGTGTCAAACTAGGTGTGAAACAAGGTGCCTTTCCATGTTCTAGATTACCCCGAGTCAGGCCTGAGACATATTTTCAGAGTTGTTACCCCTAGGTACATCTTCTCTAGAGCCACATCCACTTATAGTATCCATACATGGATATATTTCTCAGAAAACAATCACTCTATCCTTTACCAAAATTATATGATATTTTACCATACTTTTCTTTATCATTAGTATTATATATAGACCTTTCCTTAGGGTTCTCACTAAGGTTTTATCATCTTAGTTTCCAATGGTTAACTAAAAATTTTCTCTAATACCAAATATAGATACCCTCTCTTTTCATACATTAATAGTAAATATAATTTTTGGAATTATAAAAAGACACACAAAGACCATAGTAGTCTAGTTCCTTTAAAAACATAGAAACATAAAAACTGATAATTAAGTGAAATAAATTATCTCCCACTAGGTTCTTCTTGACTAGAATCATTCATGGACACATCAAACATAATACATATCTTCATAATCTGGGGAAGGAAACATAAAAAGGGGAGATCTTAGATTCTGAGTAAGGGAAAAGAATGGAGATATGTAAGAATAATCCTAAGAATAAGGGTATGAGAACATAATCATTAAAATATAAGATCATACCTTCTATAACAAATATCATATACATGAATCATGTCATAAATCACGGATGTTGATAAGATATGAATAATAAGGAAATAAATAACAAAATACTCGAATGTATAACATAGGGAAAAAATGTAATTGTGGCACATGTATAAGCATATATTATGATTTTTGATAATAGTCAAGGTATCGCTTAAAAATACATCTTGGTAGTATTGGTTCACTCCACATACTATCCTGATAGTCATTGTTAACTCCCATGACCATATTAGTAGCATGAGGTTACTCCTCATACCATATTCGTAGTCATAATTCACTCCCATGTCCTTCTTAGTCATCAAGGTTCACACTGAAGACAATATTAGTCTATCTCATGAGGTAAAAATATTTAACCAATGAATTGGAGGGAGATATAGGTCCCACCCATCTCATAGTGAAATAATAAAAATATGTTCCACAAGATCATTAAAAATCATATCATAACCCATGAAATGAAATGGGTATCATAAAAAAAAAATCATATTACAACCCATGAAATGAAATGGTTATCATAAAAATATAATGATAACATAAACTATGAAAAAAATAGAGTTTTCATAATCACATCATCAGAATAATAACCCATGAAAATAAGTGGGTTTGAATGGCATATAACCTGTAAAAGGTAAAAAAGTTTCATAAACATCATGTCATTAATACATAATAAATTTAGCGAAGGAATTAAAAGTAATTAATGTAATCTTGTATGAGAAATAATTTTGAAAGTTCTTTTAACAAAATTTATTTTGAAAAATGTACTTTCTACCTTGAAAAATGATTTTTAAAACATAAATCATTTTTGAAAACCTTTTTATTTGAAAATATATTTTAATAATTGTAAAGGATGATTTAAAAAAGAATAAAACATTTTTAAATTCATTTTTCCTTGAATATGATCTTCAATTACCATTTTAAAATATTTTGGAAAACATTTTGGAAAACATGTTTTTTAAAATAAAATAGGTTTCTGATCGAATAAAGAGATACATTCAGATTTTTCATAAAAACATTTTCTACATTTTATTAAGAACCAATGAGTGGAAAATATTATTAATACATGGACATATATTTAATAAAAATAGGATAAAGAAACTCAAGTGTTTTCTTGAGATATTATCCTAATATTTTATCAATGAATCATAATCATTAAAAATCACGAAAAGCGATGATATTGATTTAATACACTCTTACTACATGTTAACTTGGGATCATAATATCATTGTAAGAAATTTAGTTGAAATAAACTTAAAATGTAATTTTAAGAAGGATATTCATGTTATAACCTATAAAATGGAAGTATATACACCTCAAAAAATAATGTAGCTGCATAACAAAACACATGTCTCCAAGAAGGTAAATTGAGACAAAAAAGTCTTACCGATTTGATAGCTTTTAAAACATTAGCCCTAAGAAATAGACATTATAGAATGAATATGTAAATACCCATGAAGTTAATAATAATAATCATATAATAAATTCATGGTTAGTGAAAACACAAAAAAAATATAATATTACTGAATAAGGAATGTATCTTACGGAAACAAAAAGTGAGATGGAATTCCCATACATTGTGTATAGAATCTCTTCATACTCATACAAGAATAGAGTATAATGAATGTAAGTTTATTATACATATTTTATAGAAGAATATTATTATATATAATACCATATATGATTTTTTATGACCTTATATTACCCTCTTTTTAACAATTATATGTTAAGGTTTCACATTGGGTAATATTCGCTTTATTCTTCACACGTGTCTTGATTTGTTATCTACTTAGTCCTTATACTTATATAATGATATATAGAATTTATACCATGATATAAATATCATGTATATTAATTATATTTGTATTATAAAATTCTATATTATATAAAAGTGCAAAATTGAATACACCATTCATGGAGACGGTTGGCCGTATGTATACATGAACATTGTTTCCGTTTTATTTCCATATTAATAGAGAGTAAAAATCATATAAGTATATATATATATATATATAATTATTAAATTAGTATTATTATATCTTATATATCATATAATTTTACTAAGAATATCCTTAATACATTCCATCTAGTGTGTGAATGAATCACATCACTTTGATGGGACGATAGTCCATATTTCCTCAAATAAAATTATCATAATTACACCAAATGGAAAGTATAGAGATATTTGTTATGAAATTATTACTAAAGTTCAAAGGAGTAATAATTATAATATATATCATATATAAATAAATTTACACCATAATTTCCACCTTTAGAGGCGATAAAGGAAAAAAGAACGAGTGTCATTTCATGAAGCAATAGTTCTCCCTAAACATAAAAAGTATGATTGTTACCCATTAGATGAAATTGTGTGTAAGAATATGTAACACAATATCATAAAAAAACACAGTGTATTTAGGATAATTTTTTTACATAATAATGGAATAATTATTATTGAGGTTGTTTATAAGGAAAATAAATTAAAGGAGCTATTGGGTGGTCATTACTCCTGAATTTGGTAACTCCTTTTAGTTTGTACCAAAGATATTCCTTGGAAGTATATATGTAAAAAGGGAAGATTAAAAGAGGAAGTTATGGATTTTTAGGATCTATTTGGGAATATATTGGTTGATATAAAGTGGGTTTATTGGTTTGAGGTAGTGGGAGGAGAGTTGACCTTTTTATTGTAGAGGAGGAGTTACACACTTGTAATTTTTTGGAAAAGGAATTCCAACCACGTTTTTTCCAAGTCAAGTAGATAAAATATTGGTAAATGTTTTATAAAAGGGTGGATAAGGTCTAAATATAGACAACCAATGTATCTTGGATAAGTTTCTTGGTCATTTGGGCCCTTAAGGTTAATGTTTTCCCTTTATTAATCTTAATCTTATCTTAATCATTGTATATACTTTTAATTACTTCCACTAATATTTTTGGTCAAATTTTTTACCTTATTAAATAGTATAATTTTTTTATTTAAATTATGGAATCCATTTTTCCCAATTCCAATCAAAAAAGTGGAAGAAATTAATTTAAATTTAATCATGCAGTCATGGTGACTATGCGTGTTTTTAAAGTAAACAAGTTCTTTTGTTTGCTATGTTTTTATATTAAATTTCAAAGTGAAATTGATTAAAATGGCCCAAATTTAATGTATTTATAAAAATATGATCTAATCAATCTTTTAATACAATTTAAAAAGTAATTTATCTTTACAAATAAATTAGACAAAAATACATTTTTGAATTAAAATCTGGTATTTTTCCCTAATCATCCAAAAAAAGATGTTTCTCAGAAAAAATCAAAAAATTTACCCTAAGATAATTTAAAAATTATAAAATAAAAATTGAAGTTTATTTTATGAAATTAAATTTCAAAATTTCTATAAAATTAATTTTTTTTCACAGTAGTACATGAAAGGTAGTTCATTTGAGAAAATGGTATTTTAAATCATATAAGGACTTTAACAAAAACAACTTATTCCATTATCAATTTTTTTATTTATATAAAACCATTATAAAAAATATTGGAAAATTATTTATTACTGTTAACATTACTATGTTTAATTTTTAGGTCATAATTATCTCCTTTAAATAATTAAAACAAAAAAAGATGTTTCAGAGAAACCTAGTGTTACCTGTAACGTACACCATGTCATTATTGAATGTAGTATTAATACAGATATTTCCATGGTAAAGGAATGTTTTAATTTATTTTAATACAAAATATCAATGAAAATTTAAATCATTAGAAAAAAGGTCCTTAAAAAACTCGGGGCGTTACACCTCGGATGCTTGTTATGCTCCTCCTTGGTTTTGGAGAATTTTAGAATATCATCTATAAAGAATACACATTTTTTGAGGTAGTCTCTAAAGAATATATTCATCAAGTACGTATAGAATTATGGATAATTAGGGAGTCTGAATGGAATTACTAGGAACTCATAGTTTCCATACATTGTACAAAAATCCGTCTTGGGGATATCCTCATTCCTCACACTAAACTGGTAATATCCCGACCACAAATCAACCTTAGAGAAGTATTGTTATCTAGGTATCTAATCATGAAATTCATAAATCCAGGGAAGGGGATACATGTTCTTTATCACGATCTTGTTGAGATCATGATAATCAATGCAAAGGAATATTTACCCATCTTTATTCTTAACAAAAAGGACTGGTGAACCCCATGGTAAAGCACTCAGGCATATGAAACCTTTTTTCTAGATTCTATTGTAGTTTATTATTTAGCTCCTCAAGTTCCACAAAATCCATTATATATGGAGTCTTGGATAAGGGAAACACTCCTAGTATATGTTGTAATGACTTGAACCATTATAAATAAAATTATCCTTTTGTTTTAATCAAATGTATTAGTTTGTAATAGAGATATAAAAAAAACATGTACTTCATTGGTCTTATTATATCCACATTAAGAATAATTACAATTGATAACATATCTATTGAATAGTTATCACTTGGTTAGTGTAAATACACGGTTTTAACATATCCAAATGACACAGACAAAGTAAGTTATGGCCCTAACTTGTTGGATCATACCCTTTTAAGCCCATTTATAAGAGTTTAAGAGGGAGAAAAAATCACTAGGATTTTACCTTGACAAATCCCAACCTGAGATCCAAAAACATAAATTAGTGAAAAAAAATTTATGGTATAATTTCAAGCTCATCAATATCCTGACCCATACCATGTTCGCTGAACCACCCCAAGAAAGTACCACCATCATGCACCACCATCATGCACCATACTCTTACGGTGTTTACTAGTGTATTAAAGTTATATATATAAAGACCCTAGAAACATGATTATGTGAATTACTTTGTATTAAAAAATTGAATATATTTTCATCCTATTATTGTTACCTTGTAAATGATTTCGATATTGATTTTAATTCGATAAAACACAAATTAAATTTTTGTTCAATATTCGAATTCAATTAAGGAATTTATTTTGATGAATTAAGGTATTTTTGAAATAAATAATATTTTAATAAAATAATACTATTAAATAATTTTTATTAAATATAAATGGTTTGATAATTTTTATAAAGTTAAATGTAATTTTAATAAGGGTTTAAAAACTGTTATTGTCAAAAAACCCAGAATTTTTTAATAAATATAAATTTTATTTTAAAATTGAAAATTCACATTTATGGAAAATTATTTAGATTAAATGATTATTATTTTTTGGAATCATAATATCAAAATTATCCAGTGGTGATTTTTTCATAATTTCCTAGATATTCGAATTTTCATATAAAAGTTTAATACTATATAAATATAATTTTTGAATTATGACATCATAATGACCTAAAATTGGTGTAATAAATACTCAAAAAATGTATAAGAACTCAAATATATATTTTCTCTATAAGGTAATGATATTTTAATTTTATTTTATTGATTTTATAAATTATTAATGAGTCCTCCAAAACCATTAATATATTTTATAGTTTTAAAATCATTTCTTTAATAGTGTGAATCACCACCACATAAGAAAAAAAATTATTTTATTAAGTTAATCCATTTAACATATAAAATAATGATATCCACCCCCATTTTTTAGAAAGTATTGGAAAAACTATGGGGTGGTTTGTGGTTTTGGTTATTTTATTTTGTAGAGTCCAAAACCTAATTAATAAATAAATCACACTTTCCAATATTAAACCATCCACGAACCAATTTAACTTTACGAAAACTCCTTGGAGAATATGAATACCCTATCATATACTCTCTAGAGTCCTCCCAAGGTGCCATAATTCTCTCAAGAATCCCCTCCCAATCATTTAGAGTCACACATTGAAGTAAAATATTTCTGTTTTCTCATTTCCATTCAAGAACATATTTTATGTTTTGTCTCTTAAATTCATTTTTATTGTGCTTAGATATGTTCTTACATATTTCCCTTAGTTTACAATTAATTTATAAATTTTGAGATCCCCATTTCACTCTCATTAAGACTCCCATGATCATTTTTATACACACCTTACCATGCTGAAATATTGTTAGGATTATTTTCTTTATTCATGCTACTTAATTAACTTATGGATTGTATTTATAATTTAAAATGTTGGGATATGTTTTTCCATGTCCTTATTACTAACCATTTGGTTTATATGTGATGATATACCCCCTTATCTCTCATCAACACATTTTTGTGAATCTTTAAGTGATTTAGTTATGCTACTGATATTTCACCATGATTTTCCAGGTCAAAAAAATGTGTAGTTAATACCTTACTAATTTCCTATCAATGGTATGCACATTTATGCACATATAATTTTTATTTAGGAATTACATATAGGTATCCTACACTCTTTGATCATGGAATAAATTATTGTGATGAATTAATCCTTGTTGTATGATCTATGTGGAACACTTAATCATGAGAACTAAATGAATGTGATGGGTGCACCACAAATTATATTGCGATCCAATGCATTGGGTAATATTTAGTCTCATGAGACATCATCTTTTGAAAGGGAGTGAACCTAATTCCCTTATGTAACTTTTCCCACCATGATGACTTGGCACTTTATCCTTGATCTATGTTTATGATGCAGAGTTTTAGGTTGTTTTCACATTTCCCAAGTATGATCATTTGGTTATATCATGTCTCATTATTCATGTTTATGATTCCTACTCATTTTATGCCCCATTGATATGCCTATTGTCTAACATGTATTTTTATCTTTATATTATTCCATTTTCCCTTATTGGACTTTCTAGCACACCAATTTCTTATGTATATCCCCAAGTTATTCCACGCACTTTTAAATGTCATCAAATTTTAGAAGCATTTTACGGATGATTTCAATAATGTTTTTGTATCCCCTGTTCAAGATGTTATGATATGTACCTAATTAAAAAATACACTAGAATTATCTATATTTTGAGTTTTATTATGTGTAATTTTATTTAATAAATAATGGATTAATATGTAATAAATAATAGGTTTATTATAGTTGATATCAATGGAATGTTTCGTTATTTTTTGGATTAAGATTAGAACAACTCCAGTAAAAGCCTTAAGAATAAGACTAATTATAATTAAAAATATATAAATTTTAGAAAGTATAGAGTAAGTAAATTTTCAAGGAAATAAATATCTTTATGGATACTAAAAGTGGATGTGTTTTTGGTTCAAATGTCCCTAAAAAATCAGTCAAGGTGTGTTGGGCCTATCTTGAGGTAACCTGGTACATGAAAATAGGCCTTACTACACATCATGTTTGAAACTCCTAGGGGATATGATTTGGTAAATTAAAATCTCATTACAGACCTTTATTAATGAAATAATTTCCATATGAATATATGTTAGGAAATAGATCATGAATAATATATATTGAACCCTTGATATTCATAAGTTAATAAATAATGTAATTTATAAGTTTTCCTTATAATTACATTGGATTTACCTTTACGTGTTTAATATTATAAAAATACTTATCCCTAATTTTACTATTGTTCTAGCTAATGGCCAGAAATATGGGGAATAAATTTAAAAAACAATGAAATGGGAAATGTGATGATTTCCCCAATGAGATGCCCATCCCGATGAGAGACTAAATCATGATATTCTTGATGATAATCTATCAGTTGACTTAGGTTATGATTAGAATTCTGGACCTAGAGGATCATCCAAATCCCTTAAATGAGAAAAAGCTACGACTGTGACTTTTATGCAATAAAGGCCTCTTACTTTCAATTACAAATCCAATCAATTATGCTTTTGAAAAATAGATCAACTTAATTGAGTAGATATTCAACATCCATTAATGTTATGAGAAAAATAAGGTTCTGCTGGCTGTTTTTTGTAAGGAGGGAGAAGTTGATCAATGGAGGACATTGATCAAGAATATGAAGCATGATGAAGAGAACTAAGAGATGAAGTGGAAGGAATTCAGGAAAATGTTTTTTGGTAAATATTTTTCTCTCACTATCCATCTTAAAATGGAAAGGGAAAACATCACAAGACATTAATTGATATGCCTCTGACATTGTTGTTACCCTTGAATTCAAGGTTGAATACATCTTTGGTATACTAAAACTTAGTGTAAAAAAATCCATGGAGATCTGTGAATTTGATAGATAAGAATAAATGTTCTTATATTCCCTCAAATTAGAAATGGAGATCTGTGAATCTCAAGTGTATCATGGGGATAAAAATTAGGAAGTGGAGTTTAATTTTGGAGGTCCGATGTAGAAATTTAATGGTGTAATGAAATTTCAACATCCCATTTGTCAATGGCGGGGAAAGAAGCATTATAGAAATTGAATAAGGGGAATGAGAAAATTCATTAGGTTTGGGAAGGAGGGACATTCTAGCTAATGATTAATGATAGGAGAAACCTGAAAATGTGATAGAGGAAAGGAATGCTCCAGTCAACCCTCAATCCATTTTTCATTTCTTCAACTATAATGAACCAAGATAATGTTCAAATCAATTAACTAAGCTATAAGTTTTTGGAGACAACCAAAATCATCAAAGGCATTAAGGGAGATATTTTCCACCACAACCACTACGGTGGATCCGAAAAATGAAGTTTTGACATGTGAGCTATATATTCATTAAATAATAGTGAACATTCTTTTTGATTCTAGTTCTACACATTCCTTCATATCGCAAATTTTTAGTAGACCTATTCAATCACTACCATAAAGCATGTCAGTATAGTTATCAGTGAAAATGGTAAATTGGGAAATTATTTCAACCTGAGTACATAACTCCTCCCATGTCATAATTTTCATCATGAACTTCCTAGAAAACCTTTTCAAACTCACTTTTATGGAATTTGATTATATTCAAGGCACATATTGACTTTACCTATATAGATGTAATATAAATTTCCACGATAAGGAAAGAAATATATATATTGAGAATCAACCCTCATTCTGTACAAGTGCATGATGGAGGATGAATCTTATTTAGTAATATCATTATAAGAATGGAAATTATTTCCCTATTATAAATAATTTATAGTTCAAATGATTGAGTGTAAGTAAAGAGTCATCCTCCAATACATGCCTATTATAAGGGAATATGTTGAAGTGTTTGCTGAGGAATTTCCAGGTCTTCCTCCTTGCTGAGAGGTCAAATTTTAAATCAATATTATATGAGGGGAGATTACATTATCCAATAATATATATACAATGGTATTGTGAAACATGAGGATTAGAATAAAAAACTATATGAGGATCTGGATAAAGGTTTCATACACCCATGTGCTTCACTATAGGGTACACCGATCCTCTTTATCAAGAAGGACTGGTCAATGTTCCTTTTCATTGATTATCATGAGCTCAAAAATATCATAACAAGGAACAAGTATCCTATACCTCAGATTGATGAATTGTTCAATTAGTTACATGGAGCACAATACATACACAAGGTAGATAAACTGTTGGGATATTACCAAGTTAGGGTGAAGAAGGAGGATATTACCAAGACTTCTTTTCATAGAAGGTATCGGCACTGTGAGTTCATAGTGATTCCTTTTAGGCTCACTAATGCTCCATAAATATTTATCTACTTGATTAATATAGTCTTTAGATTTTACCTTGATAGATTTTTGGTAGTATTTATAGATTATATTCAAATATACTCTAAAATCAAGGTGGATCATGAGGGGAATTTGAGCAATGTGCTAAAGTTATTATGGATAGAGAATTTTTATTCAAAGTACAAAAATATGAGTACTGGTTTAAGGAAGTATCATTCTTAGAGAAGATCATTTTTAGAAATGGGATATTGATGGAACCTTTAATGATAGAAACTATTTAAGGATGGAAAAGGGAACCATATGTGATGGATATCCATAGTTTCCTTGGATTACCTTGGTATTATCATCAATTTTTCAGAAATTTCTCATACTTGTCATACCATATAAACAAGCTAACTTGAAAAGGTGTAAAGTTCGATTGGAATGATGAATGTGAAGAGATATTATTGGAGTTGAAAATGATATTTATCACCGACCCTATTCTAACACTAACCACAATTGGAGAACTTTTCATAGTATTCAATTATTCTTTAAAGAAGCGATTAGGTTTTTCAATAATGTAGAATGAAAAATTCATAGCCCATGATACAAGGAAGTTGAAAGTTCATGAATATAACTACCCAACACATGATTCTCAGTTGGTTTTAGTTATATTCACTTTGAAAATATGAAGGAATTATCTATTTTGGGATAAGCATGAAATATATAAGGATTACAAAAGGATCAATTATATATTCACACAGAAAGAGATGAATATATGCCCACAAAGATTGTTAGAGCTGATCAAGGACTATGAATACTCAATTCACTACCAATATGGTAAAAAATTATAGTGGAAAACACTCTAAGTAGTTTTTATCCAGTAATTATATCATTGATGATAATTGAGAGGGATATGATCTTATTATATTTGAAAATGATGGACATGGGAATTATAAAGAAAGGAACATCATCAATTATTTTTCAAATGATTGTTCAACCATCCATTCTAGATTGGATAAATGATACTCATTGAAATTATTTTGGAATTTTGAATAAAGTTGAATATATAAGGTAAGAGAAATACTATGAGTTTAATGTTAACTAAGAGGGATTTGTGAGATTTGGGTCAAGACTATGATTACCATAAAAATCACGAGTTAAAGAAGCTATTGTGGGATAATACACATAGCTCAAACTTAACCATTCACACAAGAAGAACAAAGGTGTATCGAGATCTACAAGATCAATATTGGTGGGAAAATATGAATAAGAAGATCACATAATATACATCAAATATATTGGTATGTCAACAGTTAAAGGATGAAATTTAGAATTCTAAAGGGATGATGAAGCAATTACCCATACAAACATGGAAATGGAAAATCATCACTATGTACTTTGTTATTGGTCTTTCAAAGACACCAAGAGGGAATAATGTTTTTTGGGTTATGGAGGATAATCTTACAAAGATGATATAATTCATTTCAATTTGAGAGGACGTATCACTATATTAAATTGTACAAATATACATCATAGAATTAGTGAGGCTGCAAAGAGTAACACTATCGATTGTATCTGACCAAGATCTGATATTCACCTCTATGTTCTGGAAATATTATCCATCATGCTCTAAAAACTGATCTGAACTTTAGTACACCCTATAATCCCCAAAATTTTGGTCAATCTGGGTGGACTATTATGAAATTAGAAGACATGTTTCGAGCATATTCTATGGACCTCAATGGTGGATGAGACCAAAATCTACCGTTGATTTAGTTATCATAGAAAAATAATGTCCACCCAAGCATCCAAATAGATCCCTTTGAATCCTTTTAATTTAAAGGTGAATAACACCTACATGTTAAGATGATGTTGGGGAATAAAAATTAGTAGATCCAAAAATGGTAATGGAATTAGTAGAAAAGGTTAAGACCATTTAAAAACATGTTAAGGCTGCTAAAAGTTGAAATAAGATATTTTCTTGCAATCATTGATGAGACATATTGTTTGATATTTGAGACATGGTATTCCTACACATATCTCCATGGAATAAAGTGATGATATCTGAGAAGAAGGGAAAGCTTAGTCCAAGATACATCAATCCCTTTGATATCCTTAATCACATTAGAGAGGTTCCTACTAACTTGTATTTCCACCTAACCTATCTCAATTACATGATGTATTCCAAATATCCCTCTTGATTAATTACATTTTAGACCCCTTGCATGTACTCAATACAATGGTGTTACCATTAGAGAATGATAATCCCTATGAGGAGAAGCTGGTGAAGATCTTAGATTTTGGAGACAATTTTCTATGTAATAAAACAATCCACCTGGTCATTGTGCTGTGGAGAAACCCCATGTTTGAAGAAGTGATGTGGGAATAAGAGGAAGTGTTGAAACAGAGTTACCATCATCTCTTTTAGTGTGGGAAATGAAAATATCATGGGCGAAATTTCTAAAGGGGGAAATATTTTAAGAACGTGAACCGTTACAAATAAAATAAACCTTGTGTTTTAATAAAATGTCTTACTATGTAATATGGATATATAAAACACATGCAATTTTTTTATTATATCCCCATTAATCATCATTATCAATGTAAATAAAACCATTATATAGAGATCACATGTTTAGTAAAAATATACAGTTTTAACAAATCCAATTGACAGAGACAAAGGTAGCGATGACCCCAACTAGTAGAATCATACCCTATGAAGACTATTTATTAGAGATTTGTAGGGAGATATATTCACATTGATTTTTCATTACCAATCCCAAAATTTTACCCAAAAACTTAAGCATATTTGAAATTGTTTATGGGATATTTTCAATCTCATTGAGATCATGACCCAAACCATGTTCACTGAACCACCCCATGAAAGTCCCACCATCACGCACCTTACTCTTAGAGAGTTTGCTGGTGTATTAAAGGGATATGTATCAAGACTCTAGAAAAATGAGTTTTTACATTATTTTTTTATAGAAAATTGAATATATTTTCATCCTATTATTATTACTTTATAAATTATTTTGATTTTTATTTTGATACAATAAAACAAAAAGTTTATTTTTAGGTAATATTCAAATTAAAATAAGGAATTTATTTTAATGAATTAATTTATTTTTGAAATAAATATTATTTTAATGAAATATAATTATCAAATATATTTTTTAAAAATATAAATGATCAGATAAATTTTATGAATAAAAGATATATTTTTTATATTATTTGGAAAACTATTAATGTTAAAAAAGCTTAACATATTCTGATAAATGTAAATTTTATTTTAAAAGTGAAAATTAACGTATTTATAAATTATTCAGATAAATGGAAAATTATTTTTTTAATCATAATATCAAAATTATCCAATGGCGAATTTTTCATAATTTTCTGAGATAGTTGAATTTTTAGATAAAAATTAAATACCTTATAAATATACTTTGTGTATTATGACATTATAATGACATAAATGTAACATAATAAATGCTAAAAAATCCATACATGAAAGAAATTTTTTTTATTTAAAATAAAGATAATTTATGTTTATTTGATTAATTTTATAAATCTTTTATGAATCCTCCGAAACCATTAATATATTTTATGGTTTTAAAATAACGTCTTTAAGAGTGTAAATCACCTCAAAAAATACAAGGCCATTATTTTATATTTTTGGGACCTAAGAATTTTAAAATAATGATAAACACTCCCATTTGGCATAAATCGTGGAAGAATACAAGGGATGTTCTATTATTTTGGTTATTTTATTTGGTATAGTGAAAAAAATTGTATAATAAAGAAAATCCCCTCATTTCCTATATAAACCCACCCAATATCCAATTTAACTTCCCTGAAACTCCTTGATCATGTCCATACTTTTCCCTACACTCTCTATAGTCCTCCTGAGGAATCCCTAAGCTATAAATAATCCCCTCCTAAACATTTGGAGTCACACACTCATGTAAGGGATTACTCCCTTCTGATTTCCATTCAAGCACTTATTTTATGTTATGTCCCTCAAATTCCATTTTAATATGTTGGGATATTTTCTTCCCTATAAGCTTATAATAAATTTTATTTATAAATAATGAGATCCACCTTTCACTCTCATTAATCCTCCCATGATCCTTTTTGTACACCTATTACCATGCCGAATTAGTGTTAAGATTCTTTTCTTTATTAATGTTTATTCATTAAATTATGCCTTCTATTTAAAATTTATAATGCCTGTACATGTTTTTACATGTACCTATTACTACCCATTTTGTGTCTATGTTATTTTATACCCCCTTCTTTCCCATGAACAAATTTTTATGAATCTTTATGTGATGCCTTTATGCTGCTGAAATTTCACCAGGATTTTCCATGTCAAAATGATTGTTTAATGAATAAAATACCCATTTACTATCAAGGGTTCCCACATTTTTGAACATATATGTTTTATTGTGGACTTAAATATATGTATTCTACAATACTTGATCAAGGAATAAATTATGATGATGAATGAATCTATTTTGTATGATCAATGTTTCACACCTAAGCATGAGAATGAAATGAATATGATAGGTGAACCAAGAATTATACAATGATCAAATGAATTGTGTAATATTTAGTCTCATGAGACATCATGTTAGGACATGGAGTAAACCTGATTCCATTATCAGTCTTTTTACACCATTATTTCTTGGCATTTTAGCCATGCCCTATGTTTATGATGAAATGTTTTAGGTTCTTTACACATTTCCCATGTTATGATTATTATGCTATATCATGTCTCATTATTCATTTCTATGACTCCCACTTTTTTTATTCCCCATTGATATGCCTATTTTGAAATATGCCTTATTATCTTCATGTTATTCCATGTTTATTCCCTTACTGGGCTTTCTATATCACAAATTTATTATGTATGTCCTCAGGTTATCCCGTGTAGTTTTAAAAGACATGGAAATTTAGAAGCATGTTAAGGATGTTTTTATTAATGTTATTGTATCCCATGTTCAAGATGTTATTATTTGAACCTAATTCCAAATGATAATAGTCTTGTAAATCTTCAAATTTATATTATGTATAAATTTGTGTAATAAATCATGAATTAATGTGTAATGAATAGAATTGTTGTTATACACACTCTATTGAAAATTCAACCAATTGGTTAGGAGGTATACCAAATAATTTCTCAAGAAATGCATCAGCGTATTCCCTCAAAATGTGAATATATTCTAGGATTATTCATTCCTTAGACTCAATCACTCGAGTGAAATTTTCTTGGTCATTGGGTTATAATATCCATTATTGATATGCTTGTTCTATATAAGAATCATCCTCCATATTTCACTTTAATAAAATAAGGGGTCAATTAGTGATATAAGGAGTGATTTCATCTTTGTGGAAATTTATGTGGGATCGTTATAGGTAAATCCCATCCCTTCCATGAATTGAATCAAATTAAAAATAAAGGAGTATTAAATGGTTCTCTGGGAAGTTCGGCCAACAAATTTTGACAGCGTAGGATTTATATATTTGTTATAGAATAATTACCCTATTTTTCATTTTCACTAACAACTCCACTTCAAAGATTTTTGGTTTTGTTTGAATAGTTATTCTATAATTTCATGATATGAAGGAATGAATAGATACATAATATGAAATTAAATTCACTATTATTGAATAAATAACTAGTGTACCTATCACCACTTCGTTGTTGGGATCAAAATCAGAGGATGTGATGGAAAAAGATCCCCCTTGATACCTTGGAGGTTGTTGGTTGTCTCTAAAAACCCTTGGATTAGTGCATTGGTTGGAAAAGTACCCATGTTACTTAGAGTTGAAGAAATTAACTATATACTGAGGGTTGACCATAATATCCCTCTCAAACAACCCATTGGTGGGTTTCTCTTGTCGATAATTATTATCTCAGTGCACTTCCTTCCCACACCTAATATATTTCCTCGTCTCCCATAGGCATTTTTGGGATGTTTTTACACACTCTTGACAAGAGGGATGTTAAAATATCTAGGCACCATTATATTTCTCCATCTAAATTCCAAAATTAAACTCAATATTTTACTTATTATCCTTGTGATACCCTTGATATTCACAGATCTCCATTTTGACTTTGAGGGAACATCAGAGAATTTCCTTATAGCTAAGAAATTATTAGATCTATAAGGCATTTCATAGAATATGTTTTACCCCACCAAAGAAGCGGTCAACCTTGAATTCAAGGTTAATGAAAAATCCAGAGGCATATCTTGAATGTCTTGTGAAGAATGAATCATAAATTCTGACAGATTCGTCTTTTATTGAGGGTATGGAAATCAATTTCCCTTTTATGTGGGGTAATGTGAGGAAATTATTTATCGATTTTTTCCATAATTCCTTATAACCCAGATCTATGATCTCTTCATTAGGATTCATATTCTTAATCAATGTCCACCAATAATCAAATTCTCCATCCATATGATAAAAATATAGTAGAAACTTCTATTTCTCAAAACATTTAAGGATGGAGAAGACATTCTCAATGGAGTTGATCCATTGTTCCGTGATTAAGGGAATAGATAATACATTGAATGTTAGAGGCCTTTATTGCATAAATACCCAAATTATGGCTAGTTATTTATTAGGGGGTCTTGGTGATACTACTAATACATGTTATATTCATAACTCAAGTTAGCTAAGATAGTATCATCATATAGTTAGTGATTCACACTTCAATCGGTTTGGGCATCTTATTGGGGGAAGCCAACACATTTCACATCACATTGATTGATTACCCGATTCCTAATATTTCCATCCATTGTATTGAATAATGTAAAATTTGGGGTTGAGTATTTTTAATATATTAAATAAATAAATGGTAATCCAATTACATTAAATAAATAACTTATAAATTACACATATTTCCTTAACTTATGAATTTATTGGCATCAATCTATTCTGTTTGAGATATATTTCCTAACATATACTTTAATTTGTATTTTCCTTCCCTTAATAATGGTTCATAATAATATTATGAATTTACCAAAGCATATCCCCTAGGAGTGTCAAACTAGATGTGCAATAAGTATTGTTGTCATGCACCTGTTTCTATTTGAGTCTTTCTCAATGCAATGTTTTCAGGTTTTACCATTATATACATCTGTGCTAGAGTCACATAAACTTATAGTATCTATACAAGGATTAATTTTTTGATAAACCACTTAGTCTATACCTTCCACAATTTAGGTATGTTTTCTTATACTTAGTCTTGTCCTTAAGGATTTCTCTAGATTTTTTAATCGTATTCCAAAAAATAAGTAAACATTTCCTTCGACACTAATAATGAAAACCTTGCTCTTTATTTCATGTTAATACATAATTTATTACATAATATTACACATAATAAAATCCATATGTTCAATAAGTCGAGTGTCTTTTTGAATTAGGTACATTATATAAAAAATCAATATAGGTAATACATATTTATTGACAACTTCCTTAAAATGATTATAATATTCCATCGAACATAAAACTACATGGGAAAACTTGGGGATATATATAATAAAGGGGTGAGATATAAATCCCAGTAAGGGAATAAAAATAAATTAAAATGAAGAAAATAATACATTTTAGATAATAGGAATATCAAAGGGTAAAAAATAAGTAAGAATAATAAACTTGAACAATGAGATATGATATAACATGATGATCATAATAAAAATATGGAAAATGTGAAAACAACTTAAAAAACTACATCATAAATGTAGGTCAAGGATAACTATTGAGACATAATGATGGTAAATTCACTATTAAGGAATCATATTTAATTCGTATCCAAATATTACATATCATGAGACTAAATAGTACATAATGCACTGGAGCACTGTATAATTCTGGATGCACCCATCACTTTCATTTCATTCTCATGTTTAAGTGTGACATGTAGATCATGCACCAATGATTCATTCATCACCAAATTTTATTCAAATAAAAATGAGTATAGAATATATACTGGTAAGTTCCAATTTAAATAATCATAAGTGTATAAGCTGAACACCCATGATTGGAAATGAGTATGGTATTCTTTACACACTTATTTTGGCATGGAAAATCACGGTGAAATTTCAGCAGCCTAAGGGAGTCACTTAAAAATTCATAAAATGATTTCATGAGACATAATGGGGTCTATTATCATTTGGACATAAAATGGGATGTAATATGGCCATTTAAAGACATATCCCAACATTATTAATTGAAAATATAAGGCATAAGATAATAAAAAAACTCAAATAATGAAGATAAGGAGAGGATCCCTTACTTGAGTGTGTGGATCCAAATGGTTGAGAAGTTATTCTTCAAATCTTGGGGAAAATTTTTAGGACTATAGAGAGGGTAGTTAATAGTAAGGATATGATCAAAGTACTTTTAGTGAGGATAATTGGGATCATGGAAGGGTTTACATATGAAATGAGTGGTGATTTCTTTATTATTTCTGAAACTTAGGTTTTGGACTCTATATAAAAACACAATAAAAAACCACAATAATTCCCATGTTCCCCCATTTTTTCTAGTATATGAGATTGGTTTTAATTATTTAATATGTAAAATGGCCTAAATTAATAAAATAATTCCATTTAATATGTGCAAGGCATTCATACACTAAATGAAATGATTTTAAAGACTTAAAATATATCAATGGTTTTGGTGGATTCATAAAGGATGTATAGAATTAATAAAATAAACATAAAGTCACATTATTTTATATAAATTAGGTATATTTGGTTATGTATATAATTTATAGTATTTATTAAATCACTTTTCAGTCATTATGGTATCATAACACACACTTTATATTTATACGATATTTAATTTTTACCCAAAAATTCGACCATTTCATAAAATTATGAAAAATTATCCACTTGATAATTTCAATGTTATAATTACTAAAATAATATACCTTTTATAAAAAAATTTCTAAATATTTTTATTTTCAATTTTAAAATAACAATGAACATTTATTGGGAAAAGATTGGTTTTTTATGATAACAGTTTTTGAATCCTTATATAAATTACATTTTACTTCATAGAAATTATATCGTAATTTATATTGGATAAAAATTATTTAATAGTAATATTTTACTAAAATATTATTTATTTTAAAAATCCATTGCTTCATGAAAATTAATTCCTTAATTGAATTTAAATATTACTTGAAAATATAATTTTGGCTTTATTGTATCAAAATCATTTTTAAAGTAACAATTATAAAATGAAAATGTACTCATTATAATATAAAATATACATATTAATATTACTAGGGTATTGATACATATCACTTTAATACACTAGTAAAATCCCTAAGATTAAGGTGCACTGTGGTGAGACTTTCATGTGGTGGTTTGGTGTAAATGGTTTGGGTCGTGATCATGATGATATTGAACTTCTCCCACATAAAATTTAGCTCATTAATAAGTTATAGGATCTCAGCTTGGGAATGGTCATGGGAAAATCCTATAGATTCTATCTCCCTCTGAATCTCAGATAAAAGGGCCTTATAGGGTACAATCCTTCTGGTTGAGGCCATCACTTCCATTGTTTGTGTCAATTGGATTTGTTAAAACCCAACATTTATAATAATCATGTGAACACTATTGAAAAACTATATTGTTAATGGTAATGATTAATAATGGTCATTTAAATCTGATAGGATATAGCAAATCTAATGAATTGAATGTTTTTTGAATTATTGCAATACATAATGAGATATTTAATTTAGATCATAAGGGAAATTTTATTTATAAATGTTTGGGTCATTACATGTTGTATGAAACTAATAATACCCGACCATATGAAACCATTTACTGAGTTTTATATGGATCAACTCTTTTTTACTTGTGAAATATGCCTTGGTCAATGGAATTAGGTCCTATCCCATGTAGTTCCATATTATACCATATTTTCTATGAATTTTCACTATAGACTCTAAGATGATGCATTGTTAAATGGACTAGGGTCCTGGCCCTTGTAGTTATATATTATACTAAGTTTTCTTTGGATGTGCTCTGTGGAATAAAGGTTAAATCCTTGGTCAATGGACTTGGGTCCAAGGCCATTTAAATCTATATTATACTGTGTTTTTTATGGATGTTCTCCATGCACTCTTGGAGAATACCTTGGTTAATGGCCTTGATTCTTAGCCCTAGTAGGTATATATTATCCTGAGGTTGGAGTGGATGAACTCGATGGACTCAGATATGATTCCCAGGTCAATGTTCCTAGGGTGTAGCCCTCATAGGTTTGATACTAGAAACATTTTTCATATTCCACAGTTGATACAATTTCCTCATTACAGGATTGTCTATAACTACATGGGGTCCTCAATAATAGTGATTGTTAGCGAGTATGGGAGAACCTAGGGATCATAAATGTATCCCCTTATAGTGATGTAACTTACTTAGAGTGATTTATGACACTAGACTAATCCGGTATTGTTGATCAGTGTTGTAGACCCGATGAATGACTCAATTATACATGGCATGATTTTTATGACATCCATCTCAATGCACTTTATATAGGATATCCAATTTTTAAAATCATGGATCCAGGGATCTATTGTGGTTTGAGTTAATTTTGTTTTAGATCCTTGACTATATAAATGTATATTTGAGAACATGTATATATACATATATATTTATGGGAATATATAACTATAAAATCATATATATTCTTGTAAAATATGACTCCTCATCAAGATGAGTGGGATCACAGACCCAAGATCAGTTGTGGACATGTTCTTTTATTTTTAGAAATTTGTTATTCGTTTTTTTGTTATTGTTATCCATCTAAGAAGATCACATATAATTAAAATGATTTTTAATAGATATGTATGAGACCATGTTGGTTTTTCTCAACTTATTTTTTACTCCCACCCCATTTGAGCCTCCATTTCACTGCAGTACCCGAGAAAAAATTCACTAGGTTGCAGGAATAGGGTGGGCTAAGTCTTGGCACCGATCGAGTAGGACGACTCAAAAATTTATGTAAAGATTAGGAATATGGTAGAGATTCATGTACATAATAGAGACTTATAATATCATTTATGTTTCCTTTATATAATCTTACATATATAGAGGTCCTATTTGGAGACCAGTGTTGTATGTATGACATGGTTTTTTGGGATTTTACATCATTCCATTTGTTATTTCAGCCTAGTTATATTTATTACTTCCACACTCTTTCAATTACTGATATGGAAGATATCTGATTATTTATGTTGTTTTATTTATTTCATACGAGGAAAAAATTTATCCAATATCAATCCCTAGTTGACCACTTCTAGTTAGCATCCCCTGTTAAACGAAGAGGTGCTCTTGACTCCTTATGGTGAACAAGCTCGGGGCACAGGTTTAGTAGCATCCGGGTTGAGATGTTACTTAATTTTTGAATCATAGGCCCTGTAAAAGAAATAAATACAAATTAAACTTTAAATAGAATTAATAGAAATATATCCATGATATAATATATCAAAAGTATTAGTATATAAACCACACAAATGAATAAATGGGGAATATTTCATTTGTCTCATAGAAGTAAAAATGATATGAGAAACCCTTACTTCAGGTTTGATATCCTTCATATATGTTTGAAACACATGTATAATAAATATAAATATATTATAGATCTATGATAGAACCATAATAATATATTTCATACCACATATTATTTAATATATTCCCTTTTCACCAATTTATTAAAAATTATTTGTAAAAATCATTATTTTAACGGATAATTACTTCAGTTTCTATGAATGTTTTAATTTAGTAATTTTGGTCCTTTTAATTTGACCATGATTAAATATTATAAATAACACTAAAAAAGGTTATAAATATTATATGTATTCACTATAAATTTATTTATAAAAATCTATTGAAGTTATAGATAGAAAATGGATTATAGCATTCATGAAGACAATTGGCTATACATATGCATGAATGTTGTTTCCATTTTCCTGGATAGATGTAGAAAAAAGAAAATAAATAATAATTAATCTTTAAAAAATCATTATTATTTCATATATATCATCTATATTAATAAAATAAATCTGTACTACCATCCATGTAAAAATAAAATGAAAAACATTTCACATCGCTACATAAAGGTGGTAGTCCACATATATGCTTGGGAAAAATTATTATTTTTAAACGGATTGGAAGGTAAGAAGTTAAATGTGATATTATATTTAAAAAATTATGTTTAGGTCATATATATAATATATATTTATTAATTTTTACCATACTAACTTCCATGTAAATCATAAGTAAAAGATGAATAACATTGCTTCGTGTGGCGGTAGTCCACTATACACACGGGCGACACTATTTTATACCCCACAGAATGGAAAGTAATATGGTATATGTGATACAAGATTATCAATGTATAAAATGTAATGAATATAATATAAATATGTTAAATCCAACATTATATCCATAATTTAATTGTGGTTATGGAAAATGAATTAAATCAGTTCGCAAGGTGGTAGCCCACATTACACACGATCGACAGTTTTGTTTTCCATTTTGTGGAAGTAGAGTTGTATTTGGGTTATTCCATTTAAATAACAAAATATCAGTATATATGGTATAACAGTGTTATTATATTATCATATTTTATGGATATCATAATTATTTATAAGAAAATTTAAAATGAAAACGTATATATAAAAAATACATCTTCTTCCAGAAGCCTCATTAGGTTTAAAATAATGCCTTTCTATATTGGATTTATGACCACTAGTAGAAATTTGGGCTATATCCATAGACCTATAACCACAATTTTATAGATTAGTGGCTATATATTTTTTTTATCCATAGATTAATTAAAAAACCATGGGAAAAAATTTTCCTCAGTTTTTTTTACAAAATCCTTCAGGCTTCCTCAGAATTATCCTCCATCCTCCCCTACATCAACCCTCTGAACATGTCGGGATCCTCCTCTATCCTCCCACAATGTTGATACTCTTCATAGAGACCCTCCTCTCATGGTGGAACCATCCTCATGATGACCCTCCTTACGTTGACCCGCCTCTCACGACGACCCTCATCTCGATATGCGACTCTCCCCTCATGGTGGCACCCTCCTCCTCCATCCTCCCCCAATCCATGAACCTCCTCTCACGGAAGTACACTCCTCCTTCGTCGTCCCTTGATCCGTAACCCTCATCTTTATTTTTCATCTTCATGTGATAGATCTCATTGAGATCCAAGGTTATTCCCTCTACTTTTAATCTCCATTCCTTATTATTTTATCTTCTAGTATTTGGATTCCTTATCATTTGGTGTTTTTAGGTTTTGTAGTCAACAAGAGTTTTTTTGTACGTATTCTAAGAATCTTCATATACTTGGAAGTGTGACCATTATTCATTCCTTGCTCTCATAATGTTATTTTTGAATCATCATTTGAGTTAAGGTCTTAAAAACATATCTATTATAATTATTTTGAATTGTATAATAAGTAATACTTTGTCTTTATTAAGAGGATAGTATAGATTACCATAATAAAAATAACCAATTAAACTAATGTAATTTAATTTAAAATAGGTGAATCATATGAGCAGAAGAAAAAGTCATGTTATTGATATATGTCAATGATTATTTCTCAACAACAACATCCAAATGCTCCATAATTTGCGTGAGGGGAACAAGGTGGCAGACCATCTTGCTTATTTGTCTACCCATGTTACATGTACCATTTTATTTTCACGTACAAACCCTTTGTGCAGTGAGGGGGAGAACCTTGTTATAGGGGATGCCCTCGGTCTTCACTATTTCAGGCCCCCTTAACCTGCCTTGTACTCTTTTTTTCCTATGCAATAAATAAACAATAATTATTAGTAGTAAATATATTTATGAAGAGAATATTTTGGGAGACAAATATGCTGTATTATAAACTAGGAGGATGTATAGAATTAAAAGAAATTCCCTCTTATATTTTTTAAGTAAAAAAGATTTGATTAAGAATCCAATGATTAAAATTGGATTAAAGATAAAAATGAAGAGTTAAATTAGACAGAAAATAATGACACATAGAAATTCGTTCCACAAACAATATATGAAAATATCATATTCACTGAACAAGTATTCAATAATATTATTAATGAAAATAGAGAAGTTTTTAAATTCATAGTCAGAATTTTGTGAAAGGGATATTAATTTTTTGATATGGTGTTTATAGATAAAATATTTTCACCAATTGATTTTATTGAGGTCATTATATTGTTTCTTACCGTAGTTATATAGAGAATATCAAGGTATCTCTAATGTATATAATAAAAAGTATTCTTTTATCATTTGAGTTTTTTTAAGGATGTTTAAATTGGTAAAAATTTGGAATTCAAATAAACGATGATGATAATAAATTATGCATTTTTAATAATGAATTTTGTGGCTTAAAACAAGTACACATAGCATGGAACTGAAGGCTTGAAAATGTTTTTATGTTTATGAGAGTAGTTGACTATAATCTATATATTAATAGGAATTGTTATAGCCAAATGATGGTATAGGTTTATACAATTTAAAATATCTGAAATTTGTTTCTTGGATGAGATGCTATGGATGTGAACTTCATATTCATGAAGTGTTTCTCATTTTTAGGATGTCCAATAGACAATGCATTGCCTTGGAGTTAAATAAACTATGTGTCGGGGAGTGATCAAACTACAAATTTCCTAAATTTTTATATGAAATTCAGTGTTTTATTACCTCAAATTACATTAAAATCCTTCGAATTACTATATTTTCACATTGTGTATGATTTTTCTATGAGTAAAATAAATCTAGATTTATTTGTTGATTTTAGTGATAACCTTTTTATGTTTTCATTAATTAAATGTGTTCTCATTTATTTGCGTTCAGTTTATGAGAAATCTTCGGCTCCTGCCAATGATTTAGGTTCATATTCCAATGAGTATGTTGATGATGATTGTGGTATGAGAGGAGTAGATAATGATGTTGGTGTTTCTGAAGGAGATGATGAGGGTCGTGATGGTTTTGGTGATACTGATATTGAGGTACATTTTAGATGTAAAATTTATTCTTGGTTTATATATTGAAGTCTACTGTATAATGATGTTAGCGTTTGGTATATGTTGTGGTGTATACTATTTTAGGGTGAAAGGGGTGTGTGGGGGGTGCATGGGAGGGGGGGGGGCACATGGTTAGAGGGGATGTGAGGAGGGGGGGGGGGGCGTGTGGTGGGGGTAGGGGTAGGGTGTGTGTAGGGGGGTTGGGGGCGTGGGTCTGCATAGAAAGGGGGAGGTGGTGTGCAGGGGAGGGGGTATGGTAGGGGCTATGTGGGGGTGTGCAGGGGGTAGGGGGCAGGGGGTGTACATGGGGGTGTGAAGGGGGAAGGTAGGGTGTGGGTGGGTAGGGGGGTGTGCAGGGTGCTGTGCTGGTGGCAGGGGGAGTGCAGGGTAGGGGTAGGGGGTGTGAAATGGAGGGGAATGGGGGCATGAAGTGTTGACGGGGGAGTGGTGTGTATAGGGGAGGGTGTGGGGGAAATGCAGAGGGGTAGTGGGTGTGTGGGGTGGGGTTGTGAAGGGGGAAGGGGGTGCAGATGTGTAGTGGGTGTGGGTGTGTATGGGTGTGTGTAGGGGGATGGGTGGTGTGCTAGTGGCAGGGGGAAGGGGTGAGTTCAAGAGAGGGGGAGGGGGGGGGGGGGGTTCAGGGGAGGAGGCAGGGTGTGTGCAATGGGGGGGGGGGGGGTATTGTCGGATATAATAACTACACTTCTAATTTATATTCATTTACAATTGTTCAATGAAATCTCGGGAATGGAACATACAAACTAAGGAAACTGAGTTGGTGATGACACAGGATGGAGTCTACAAGACCAAGGTCATGATGGATCTGAGAGGTGTCGACGGGGATATAGTCACTTTAATCATAGATCTTAACAACTAAGGTCTGTGTCACTTTTTCTTTTAGTTCAGTTTCATGTTATGTGTTTTTCTATCTTTGAGTTGGAAGTTTCTCTCCTTCATCTTCATTTTATAATTTATTGTATTCATCTGTAGTGTTAGTTACATGTCAGAAGATTCTATTTATGAAAAGTTGTACTTGGTATGTATTGTCATTGAAAAATACTATACATGGTATATTACCTAGAATTGAACAATCACAATATCATATCTAACACTAAAAATTAATAAATAGAGTCGAAAATTATACTAATGGTATTATAACAACAACCACTAAAAGTATAATCTCATCATAAATAAAAAAACATACTATTGATTTACCAATAAAGTTACTGGAATCTGGGGTTTTAAGTCATTTTAAATCCCCTTCAAAAGAGTTTTTTGATTCCTATTTTTTGATTGTTGATGGATTTTCCTTTTCGATCATTTGTTGATTTTGATGAGTTGTATTGGTTTGTAGGATAGGGATACATGCTATGAAGAGAACCCGCAACAAAACTTAGCCTATGCAATTGATTTACTTCCAAAACCTGCAACTAGGATTGACATGAATATAAAATTCAAGAGGTAATGGTTATTTTATACCATTTTTTTCAATAAATTAGTAACCATTTGTTGTGTTTTAATCAAATTGACTTGGCAAAGACCATGCTTGCAGAATTGATGATTTTGAGCTTACTCTTGAGTGAGCAATATTTGATCTTCTAGAAATTAATTGGTATCATAGTTGGATAGTTGATCCACAAATATGCACATTTGAATCCTATACCTTTATATATTTTTTGAAAAATTATTTTATACATTCTCTCATTTTATTTTTTTCCTTTTTCTTTTTTCTTCATGCCTTTTATTAATATAAATGTACATGCAGGAAAGGGGGTATCCAGGGGGTGGGGGAGGGGTGTCCAAGGGGGGTGCCCAGGCGGGTGTTCAGGAAGGGGAGTTGTGGGCTACTGCGGGGGGGGGGGGGGGGGGGGGTTGGCGGGGTTCTGCTATAACAAGGGGGTAGGGGTTACTGCAGGGGGGTGGGCTGTCCTGGAAGGCGAGTGGTGGGATTCTGCTAGGGGGTGGGGGGATACTGCAAGTGGGGTGGGGGGATGCTGCAAGGTGGTGTGGGTGGTGTGCATGGGGAAGGGGGGTTGTCCATGAGGGGTGGGGTTGGTGCTGGATGAGGGGCAGTGTGGCGATGGTGTGGGGGTGCCGGGGGAGGGGGGTGTGGGGGTGTAGGGGGTGGGGGAGGGGGAGGTGTGTCCAAGGGGGTTGTCTAGGAGGGGGGGGGGGGGGGGTATACATGAGGGGGAGAATGGGGTGTAGGGAGAGGTTGCTGTATAGGAATATATGTAGGTGAGTGAGCTCAAAATAGAGTTTGGATTCCAGTTATTGGCTTCCTAATGATTTTTCATTTTCGATCATTTGTTGATTTTGAAGACTTGTATTGGTATGCAGGATAGGGATGCATGCTATGCAAAGAAACAACAAAAAAAAATAGTCGATTTAATTTATTTTTATCCAAAACTTACAATCGGGATTGATGTGAATATAAAATTCAAGAGGTAATGGTTATTTTATACCATTTTTTTCAAAAATTTGTAAGAATTTGTTGTGTTTTTAATCAAATTTATTTGGCATACAACATTCATGCAGAATTGATGATTTTGAGTTTACTCTTGAGTGTAAAATATTCATTCTTCTGATCATTGCTCTGTATCATGGTTTGATAGTTGATACCCAAGTATGCACTTTTGATTCCTGTACCGTTATATTTTTTCAGAACAAGTATTTTATGCATTCTCTCAATTTATATTTTTCATATTTATTTTTCTTCATGAATTTTCTAAATATAAATATATATTCATGCATGGGGGTATCCAAAAGGTGGGTGGGTGGGGGGGGGGGTCTAGGGTTTGTCCAGTGGCGGGTGTCCAGGGGGATCCAATGGGCGGTGTTCAGGGGGGTGTGCAGGGGGAGGGGGTGTCTGGGGGGGGGGGGGGTCAGGGGGAATTCCATGGGGGGTGGGGGGGTGTCAGGGGGGGGGTGCTATCCAGGAAGGGGAGTGGTGGGATATTGCAGGAGGGGGGCTGTAAGGGGTGTGGTGGTGTTTAGGAATGTGAGTGGTGGCTACTGCAAGGGGGTGGGGGGCAGCTGCAAGTGGGGTGGGGGATGTTGTAAGGGGGGTGGGGGGGTGCAGGGGGTGTAGGGGGATGGGGGGGGGGGGGGTGGGGGCTATCCTGGAGGGGGGGGGGGGGGGAGGGGGTGAAGGGGGTTGGGGTGGGGGGGGGGGGAGCAGTTTGTAGGGGGTGTGGGGGTGCGGGGGGAGGGGGTGCAGGGGGAGGGGTGTCTAGGGGGGGGGTGTCCAGAAGGGGTGTAGGGGGAGGGGGGATGTCCGGGAATATATGCAGGTGGAAGATCTTAAAAGAGAGTTGGTATTCTTGTTTTTGGATTTTTTATGGCCTTTCCATTTCAATAATTTTTTGATTTTGATGAGTTATTTTGGTATATAGGATAGGGATGCATGCTATGCAGAGAAACGACAACAAAAAATATCTTATTCAGTTGATTTGATTCCAAAACTTTCAACCAAGATTGACGTGAAAATAAAATTCAGGAGGTAATGGTTATTTTATACCATTTTTGCAAGACATTAGTAACCATTTGTTGTGTTTTTAATAAAATTGACTTGGCATACAACATTCCTGCAAAACTGATGATTTCGAGTTTACTCCTGAGTGTGCAATATTCAATATTGTAGACATTAATCTATATAATGGTTGGATAGTTAATCCCCAATTATGCACATTTGAATCCCGTACCTTTATATTTTTTTTCAAAAAATATTTTATAAATTTTCTCAGTTTATAGTTTCCATTTTCCCTTTTTCTTATTTGCTTTTCATAAAAACTTTGTATATGCATGAATGGGGGTTTCCAGGGGGTGGGGTGGGGGGGGATGTCCATTGGAGGGTGTCCAGGGGGTCCAGTGGGGGGTGTCCAGGGGGGTCCCAGGGGGGGTGACACCCAGGGGGTGTCCAGTTGGGGGTGACCATGGGGTGTCCAAGGGGGTGTCAAGGGGAGCGGGGGGAAGCTGCAGGGGGGGGGGGACTGCAAGGTGAGTGGTCGGATACTGCTAGGGGGGTGGGGGGATTCTTCAAGGGGTGGGGGCTGCTGCAAGGATATTGGGGTGGGGGTGTCCAAGAAGGGGAGTGGTGGGATACTGTAAGGGGGTGGGGGCTACTACAAGTGGGGTGGGGGACTGATTCAAGGGGGTGGGGAGCTATGTGAAGGGGAGAAGGGGGAGATGGGCTATCTAGGGGGGGGTGAAGTGGGTTGGGGGGGTAGTGTGCAGTGGGTGTCGAGGTGTAGGGGGAGGGGGTGTGGGGGTACGGTGGGAGGGGGAGGGGTGTCGAGGAGAGGGGTGGGGTGTCCCATGGGGGGGGATGTCCAGAAGGGGGGTAGGGGGTGGGGATACCCAGGAATATAAGCTGGCAAAAGAGATCAAAAGATAGTTTGGCTTCCAGATTTTTTCTTCCTGATATATTTTACTTTTCGATCATTTTTGGATTTTGATGACTTGTATTGGTATGAAGGATATGGAAACATTCTATGAAGAGAACCAACAAAAAACGTAGCCATGAAATTGATTTGCTTCCACGACTTACAACCAGGATTGACAAGAATATAAAATTCTAGAGGTAATGGTTATTTTATACCATTTTTTGCATGACATCAGTAACCATTTGTTGTATTTTTAATCAAATTGACATGGCATACGCCATGCTTGCAAAATTGTGGATTTGGAGTTTACTCCTGAGTGTGAAACATTCGATCTTGTAGACCTTAATCTATATCATGGTTAGATAGTTGATCCCCAAGTATGTACTTCTGAATCCCGTGCCTTTATATTTTTTTAGAAAAAATATTTTAGACATTCTCCCAGTTTATAGTTTTCATTTTTCCTTTTTCTTCTTGCATTTTCTTAATATGCATATATATTCATGCATGTGGGTGTCCGAGGGGGGGGGGGGGTTCCATTGGGTGTTTAGGTGGGGTGCCCAGTGGGGGGTGTTAGAGGAGGTGTCCAAGGGGGAGAGGGGTGTTCAAGGGGGGGGGGGTCTAGTGGAGGGTGTCCAGGGGGGTGTCTAGGGGTGGGGGTGGGGGGGGGGGAGGTGGTCCTGGGGCTGTCCATGGTGGGTTTCTAGTGGGGGGGGGGTGTCCAAAGGGAGGGTGTCTGGGGGTGGGGGTGTTGTCTAGGAAGGGGAGTGGTGGGTTACTGTGGGGGGGGTGCTGTAAGAGGAGTGGTGGGATACTACAAGGGGATGGGGGGATGCTTCATGGGGAGTGGGGGGGGGGTGTCCAGAAAGGGGAGTGGTAGGCTGCTGCAAGGGGGTGGGGGGATACTGTAAGTGGGGTGGGGTGATGCTGCGAGGGGGGGGGGGGGGTCTAGGAGGGGGAGTGGTGGGATGCTGCAAGGGGGTGTGGGGATGCTGAAAGGGGAGTGTGTGTGTGTGTGTGGGGGGGGGGGTGTCTAGGAAGGGGAGTGGTGGGATTCTATAAGGGGGGTTAAGTGGGGGGGGGGCTGTACGAAGGGGGGGGGGTGGTGGGTGGATTTTTTTTATGAAATGGGAAGGTATTTAACCATAGTTTCCAAACATGGTTAAATCCCTATAGCCAAGGTTTAAACCATGGCTAAATCCCTATAGTCACAGTTCCAAACCGTGGCTAAAGCCCTATAGTCATGGTTCCAAACTGTGGCTATAGGCAATGTGTGGCATGAGCTTCTACCATGGTTTGAAACCATGGATAAAGGGCTTTACACATGGTTCAAACTGTGGCTATAGGATTTTAGCCACGCCAATACTAGCCACAATTCATTAAATAGTGTCTATAACCTATATGCATGGTTTTTGGGCTTATAGCCACGGTTTCAAAATGTGTCTATAGCCAAAATTTATAGTATTGGATCTTAATAAGGACTCTAGGATATAGGGAGGTATTTAAGGAAGGTATTTGAGTATTTATTTTTCAAAATAATGGGTTTTTATTTGTGAATAATGGTGGATAGGGGTGTCCTTTTATAAGTGGGGGAGATAACAAACATGAAGCTTTTGAAAGGAAAAAGTGATACTATTACCTTTATCATTCCAAAAACCTAAAAATGAGTCATTATCAGGTATTAAAGATGATAGAGTGGAAATATGTACATAAAATTGGTGTTTTAAATGTTTTTAGGTCATTTTAACCCTTATCTACTTATTTTACTCCCCCCATAAACCCATTTTTACATTAACCATGATAATGGACTGTTAATCATTACACTATTTTTTATTGTAAAAAAATATGTGGAAATTATAAGATAATATAAATTATTTTTGGTAAAAATATGGATTCATTTTTTTCCAAATTAACTTCAAATAATTTTCAAAACTAAATGTAAAATTAAACCACTAACATGGGGAAATAACGCTTTTTCCATAGATAAAATTCTCAAATGAATAGAATGGTTTTGTATCAAAATTAATTATCAAATTGGTTCTAATTTTACATCAAAAAAACTCAAAATATTATTTAACTTTGTAAATAATTTAAATGAAATGGCAGTTCTAAGTAAAAATCAGTATATTCACTATTCATTGAAAAAATCATTCATTTCACAAAACTATTAATTATTCTGAAAAATATAATTTTGAAATAAATATTTCAAAAATGAATTTATTTTTTTCAAATAAATCTTATAAAACTGGTAAAAATATATTTAATGTTATGTGCGCAAAGCACGACTAATCCGCCTTTCATAAAAATATGTTTTTTTCAAAAAATATTTCATTCTCTTTCAAATTGTTATTATTTTATTTCAAATCAAAATAAAAACTTTGATTTTTTTTATAAATATGTAAGCCATATAATTTTAAAAAATTTATTTCTTTATATTCATACCCTTTATATTAATGGTTATGTTATAATAGTTCAATTTAAATAAAAATATTTTAAGAGAGTGTCATGTTTCATTCAAAACCAATTTTGCCTTTATTTAAATCTATTGAAGATATTAATTTTTTTAAAAAATAAATATATTTTAAATTCTATTGGTGTTACATTATATTATAATCTTATAATTCCATGTCATATATTCTATTAAATATTTTTTTCCCCTTTTAAAATATCAGGGTGTTACATTCTACACCCTTAAATAAATTTTATCCTTGAAATGTAATATTGATCTAAATTATCAATGTTTTGACATTTTAAAATACCCTTCATGAAATAAAAAATCATGATAAAGGTTAATACAATATTCTTTTTATTATAGATAAAGTTATGTACAAAGTTCATCAAGAATAATCACATAACTAGGTTTCCAATTTGGAGAATGTAGGTTGGAAGACAAGATATGGACATGGATGAAAAGAGTAATGCCCAAATAATGATGGAGGGTGTTAGAGGAAATTTATCACAAGGAATTAAAAGATAAATAGAAGTTAAAAAACCAAAAAACCATAAATATTTGATGCGTTAAGGGACCATTTGATTAATCAGAAATGAAGATACTAGGATAGTATTTTTATTTCAAGATCTTTTTCACAATACTGAGGAATTCCTTTATCATCTAGACTGATAAAATTTGAAAATATACTTACTTGATATATTTATATTTCATTGGAAAAATTTAATCATTTGGTTGTACTTCAAAAAATTCCCAACTCATTTATTACTACATGAAATGAACATCCAAAATGATTTTTTTACGCCTGAAGCACATTTAATAGAACTTTATAATGAAAAGTAATTCCTTAAGTCTCTAGATATTTTATAAAACTAAAATTATTATAACAAGTTGTCTAATAACATAAGAAGTTCATCTTAATCCATTCCATATATAGTTAACCTTATGTGTTACCAAAAATATGTTTGACCAAAGTAAAATTCCAAAAAAATTGAAGGAATCTCACTAAATGACCATTATATTCCTTAGAAAACAATAATTAGCTATTAATTTCACATTTAAAATATGTGATTACCTTGGTCACCATATAATCATAATGAAAACATGCATCCTTCCAAAATTAACATCTATTCTTGTTGAATAAATTCCATAAGCCAATACATGTAGTAAACTCTACCAAAGAAGACATGAACCATCAAACCTATGACAAACTTCATCATCACCTACACTATCACATAACCATATCATTATTATCTCATCATTTGTGACATATTATGGTTTATAAATGCTTAATATTTTTTTTCCTAGAGGTTCAAATTTTTATTGAGTCACTGTTCTTGTTCATCTATACCATTCAATATATTCTCTCAAATCCTATAAGAAATATTACTCTAGTATAATACTTATACATTTATTTAATATTATAACCATAATATCATTGATAAAATACTCTAATAACATAATTCTTAAATCCAAACAATATATAATTAATCATTCCACTTTATATGGGGTAATATAATAATCCCTAATATGATACCATATCTAATTTTGGGTTGTATTACCATGAATATTGGGGGGGGGGGGGGGGGTGCTACTGTAAGGGGGTGGGGGGATGCTGCAAGGGTGTGTGTGTGTGGGGGGGGGGGGTGTACAAGAAGGGGAGTAGTGGGCTGCTGCCAAGGGGCGGGGGGTTACTGCAAGTGGGGCGGGGGATGCTGCAAGGGGGAGTGGGGGTGTGCAGAGAGAGGGGGGTTGTCTAGGAGGGGGGGGGGATGTGGCTGGGGGCAGTGTGCAGGGGGTGTGGGTGTGTAGGGGGAGGGGGGTATGGGGGTATGGGGGGAGGGGGAGGGGTGTCATGGTGGGCGAGGGGGGGGGGGTGTCTAGGTTTCTGGTGGGGGGGGGGTATAGAGTGTAGAGGGAGGGGCTATCCATGAATATATGTAGGTGAAAGAGGTCAAAAGAGAGTTTCGATTCCTATTTTTGGCTTCCTGGTGGTTTTTATTTTTCAATCATTTGTTGATTTTGATGACTTTTATAGGTATGAATGATAGATTTGAATGCTATACAAAGAAACAAAAACAAAACATAACTACTAAAATTGATTTTCTTCCACGACTTACAACCAGGATTGACATGAATATAAAATTCAAGAGGTAATGGTTATTTTATACCATTTTTTTCAAGAAATTAGTAAGAATTTATCATGTTTTTAATCAAATTGATTTGGAATACACCATTCTTGAGGAAATGATGATTTTGAGTTTACTCCTGAGTGTGAAATATTTGATTTTCTAGACATTACTCTGTATCATGGTTGGATAGTTGATACCCAAGTATGAATTTTTGAATCCTGTACATTTATATTTTTTTTATAAAAAAATATTTTATGCATTCTCTCAATTTACAATTTTCTTTTTTCTCTTTCTTCATTAATTTTCTTAATATAAATGTATATTCATGCATGGGGGTATCAAGGGGGGTGGGTGGGTGGGTGGGTGGGGGATTCCAGGGGGGTCCAGGGGTTGTCCAGTGGCGGTTGTCCAGGGGGGTTGAGTGGGCGGTGTCCATGGGGGTGTCCGGGGGGGGGGGGGGGTGGTCTATGTGGGGTGCTGTCTGGGTAGGGGAGTGGTGGGATGTTGCAGGGGGGGCTGCAAGGGGAGTGGGGGGAGGGGGTGTCTATGAATGGGAGTGGTGGGTTGCTGCAAGGGGGTGAGGGGTTGCTGTAAGTGGGGTGGGGGATGCTGTAATAGGGGTGTGGGGGGGGGGGGTGCATGGGGTGTTGGGGGAGGGGGGCTGTCCTGGAGGGGGGGGGGGGTGAAGGGGGATGGGTTGGGGGGGGTGGGAAGTTTATAGGGGGTGTGGGGGTGAAGGGGGAGGGATGTCCAGGGGGGTGTCCCAGAGGGGTCTAGGGGGAGGGGGGATGTCCAGGAATATATGCAGGTGAAAGAGCTCAAAATAGAGTTGGGATTCTTGATTTTGGCTTCCTGATGGCTTTTACTTTTCATTCATTTGTTGATTTTTATAACTTTTATTGGTATGCAGGATTGGGCTGTATGCTATGCAGTGAACCGACAACATAACATAACCGATTCCATTGATTTTCTTCCACAACTTGCAACCGAGATTGACGTGAATATAGAATTTCGGATTTAATGGTTATTTTATACCATTTTTTCAAGAAATTAGTAACCATTTGCTGTTTCTTTTAATCAAATTGACTTATCAAAAAACATTCTTTCAGAATTTATGATTTCGAGTTTACTCTTGAGTGTGAAATATTCAATCATCTAAAGATTACTCCTGTATCATGGTTGGATAATTGATCCCATAGTATGCACTTTCGAATCCTGTACCTTTATATTTTTTTGGAAAAAATATTTTATACATTCTATCAGTTTATAGCTTTCATTTTTCCTTTTTCTTCATTCAATTTATGAAAAAGAATGTATATGCATGCATGGGAACATACAGGGGGTGGGGTGGGGGGGGGGGGTGTCTAGGGGAGGGTGTCGAGGGGGGTCCATTGGGGGGTCCAAGGGGGGTGTCCGAGAGGGGGGGGGGGACCTAGGTGGTGTCCTGTGGGGGGTGACCACGAGGGGGGGGGGGTGTCCAGGGGGGCGTCCAGGGGAGTGGTGGGCTGTTCTAGGGGGAGGGGCTGCAAGGGGAGTGGTGGGATGCTACTAGTGGGTTGGGGCTTCTGCAAGGGGGGTAGGGGGCTGCTGCATGGTGATTGGGGGAGAGGGGGGGGGGAGGGGTGTCCAGGAAGGGGAGTGGTGGGATACTACAAGGGAGTGGGGGCTGCTGCAAGTGGGGTGGGGGGATGCTTCATGGGGGGTGGAGGGGGATATGTGAAGGGGGTGTAGGAGGAGGGGGGATTTCCAAGAGGGTGGGGGGGGGGGGGGGTAGGGGGCTTGGGGACAGTGTACAGTGGGTGTGGAGGTGCAAGGGGAGGGGGTGTGGGGGGAGGGGGAGGAGTTCCTAGGAGGGGGGAGGGGTGTCCGGGGGGGGGGTTTCCAGGAGGGGGGGGGGGGTAGGGGGTGAAGGGTGGGGTGGGGGGGGGGGGTGCCCAAGAATATAAGTAGGCAAAAGAGATCAAAAGATAGTTTGGATTCCAGTTTTTGGATTCCTGATGGATTTTACTTTTCTATCATTTATTGATTTTGATGACTTGTATTGTGATGAGGGATAGGGATGCATGATATGAAAAGAAAAAACAACAAAACATAGCTTATGCAATTGATTTTCTTCCACAACTTGCAACCAGGATTGACGTGAATATAAAATTCAAGAGTATATGGTTATTTTATACCATTTTTTTCATGACATTAGTTACAATTTGTTGTGTTTTTAATCAAATTGACTTGGCAAACACCATTCTTGTTGAATTGATGATTTTGAGTTTACTCCTAACTGTGAAATATTTGATCTTCTGGACATTAATCTTTATCATGGTTGGATAGTTGATACCCAAGTATTCACTTTGGAATCCTTTAACTTTATATTTTTTAGAAAACTATCTTATATATTCTCTAAGTTTATAGTTTTCATTTTTCATTTTTCTTCTTTCAGGTTCTTAATATGCATGTATATTCATGCATGGGGGTGTCCGACGGGGGGGGGGGGGTGTCTAGGGGTGTTCTGGGGGGGTGTCCAATTGAGGTATTCAGGGGGGGGGGGTCCGGGGGGTATCTAGGGGGGGTGTCCAAGTGGGGGTGTTCAGGGGGGTGGGGGGGCCTTTGGTGGGTGTCCAGCGGGGGTGTCTTGGGTGTGGGGGTGTCTAGGGGGGTCTGGGGGGGGGGTGTCCAATGGGGTGTCTAGGGGGGGGGGTCCAGTGGAGGGTGTCTAGGGGGGGGGGTCTAGTGGAGGGTGTCCAGGGGGTCCAGTGGAGGGTGTCTAGGTGGGGGTGTCTAGGGGGGCTATCTAGGGGGGGTCTGGGGGGTGTTCGAGGGGGGGGGGTGTCCAAGGTGGAGTGTCCAAGGGGGGGGGGGGTTCCTGGGGTGGGGGTGCTATCCAGGGAGGAGAGTTGTGGGTTACTGTAGGGGGGGGTGTAAGGGGAGTGGTGGGCTGCTGCAATGGGGGTGGAGGGCTACAAAAAGGTGAGTGTGTGTGTGTGTGGTGGGGGTTTCCAGGAAGGGGAGTGGTAGGGTGCTGCAAGGGGGTGGGGTGATGCTGCATGGGGGGTGATGCTGCAGGGGGGGGGGGTTCTAGGAGCGGGAGTGGTGGTATGTTGCAAGGGGGGTAGGGGGATGCTAAAAGGGGAGTGGGGGGGGGGGGGGTCTAGAAAGGGGAGTGGTGGGATTCTGTAGGGGGGGGGGGGTTATGAAATTGGAAGGGATTTAGCCACCGTTTCCAACTGTGGTTAAATCCCTATAACCATGTTTTAAACTGTGGCTAAATCCCTATAGTCACGGTTCAAAACTATGGATAAATCCCTATAGTCATAGTTCCATATCGTGGTTGTTGGAAATGTGTGGATTGAGCTTCTACCAGGGTTTGAAACTGTGGCTAAAGGGCATTATCCACGGTTTAAACCTTGGCTATAGGCTTTTAGACATGCCAATACTAGCCAGAATTCATTAAACCGTGGCTATAACCTATAGCCATGGTTTTTGGGGTTATATCCATGGTTTCAAACTATGGTTATAGCGCAAATTTATAGTAGTGGATCTTAATAAGAAATCTAGGTTATGGGGAGGTATTTAAGAAAGGTATTTAGGTATTTATTAAAAAAAATGGGTTTTTATTTTTGAATAATGTTGGATAGGGGTGTCCTTTTATAAGTGGGGGAGATGACATATATGAAGCTTTTGAATGTAAAAAGTGATACCATTAGCTTTCTCATTCCAAAAAGCCAAAAAATGAGTCATTATCAAGAATTATAGATGATAGAGTCGAAATATGTCCATCAAATTGGTGTTTCATATGTTTTTAGGTCAATTTAACCCTTATCTACTTATTTTACACCCCCCATAAACCCATTTTTAAATTAACCATGATAATTGACTTTTAATTATTCCACTATTTGTTATGGTAAAAAAAATATTGGGAAATTATAAGATAAAATAAATTATTCTTGGTAAAAATATGGAATCATTTTTTCCAAATTAACTTCAAATAATTTTTAAAAAAATTTTAAAATTATACCACTTACATGGGGAAATAGCGGTTTTTTCCATTGAGAAAATTCTCAAATGAATAGAATTGTTTAGTATCAAAATTAATTATCAAATTATTACATAAATTATTTAAATTTTAAAATAATTTTATTAATTTTACTTTAAAAAAAATTCTAAAAATAATTTAACTTTATAAATAATTTAAATGAAAAGGAAGTGTGATGTAAAAATAAACATCTTCACTATTCATCTTAAAAATCATTCATTTCACAAAACTATCAATTATTCAACAAAATATAATTTTGAAATAATTATTTCATAAATGAATTTATTTTTTCAAATAAATTTTATAAAACTGGTAAAAATATATTTAATGTTACGTGCACAAAGCACGACTAATCCGCCTTTAATAAAAATATGTTTTTTTCAAAAAACAATTCTTTCTCTTTCAAATAGTTATTGTTTTATTTCAAATCAGTAGAAAACCTTTGAATTTTTTATACACATGTAAGACATATAATTTTAGATAATTTATTTCTTTATATTCATACCCTCCATATTAGTGGTTAAGTTATAATGGTTCAATTTAAATAAAAATATTTTAAATGAGTTTCATGTTTCATTCAAAATCAATATTGCGTTTGTTGAAATCTATTGAAGAGATTGATTTTTTTTTTAAAATAAATATACTTTAAAATATATTGGTGTTACATTATCTTATAATCTTAGCATTCCATTCCATATATTCAATTGAATTTTATTTTTCCTTTTTAAAATATCAGAGTGTTAAGGGACCATTTGATTAATCCGAAATGAAGATACTAGGATAATATTTTTATTTCAAGATATTTTTCACAGGACTGAGGAATTCATTTATCGTCTAGACTGATAAAATATTAAAATATACATAATTTATATCTTTATATTTCATAGGCACAATTTAATCATTTTTTTATGCTTCAACCAATTCCCAACACATTTATTTCTACATGAAATGAACATATAAGATGAATTTTTATGCCTCAAGCACATTTAAGAGAACATTATAATGACAAGTAATTCCTTTAGCCTCTGGATATTTTATAAGAATAAAATTGGTATAACAAGTTATATAATGACATCCAAAGGTCATCTTAATCCATTCCTTATATATTTAACCTTATTTGTTATACAAAATATGTTTTACCAAATTAAAATTCCCAAACAATTGAAGGAATCTCACAAAATGACCATTAAATTTCTTAGAAAACATTAATTAGATATTAATTTCACATTTAAAATTTGTGATTACCTTGGTCACTATATAGTCATAATGAAAAAATGAATCCTTCAAAAAATAACATCTATTATTGTTGAATATATTCATGAAGCCAATACTTGTAGAAAACTCTACCAAAGAAGACATAAACCATCAAACCTATGAAAAATTTCATCACCACCAACCCTATCCCATAACCATCTCATTATTATGTCATCATTTTTCACATATTATTGTTTCTAATCCCATAATAATTTTTTCCCAGAGGTTCAAATTTTTATTGATTCACTGTTCTTGGTCATCTGTAGCATTCAATATATTCTCTCAAATCCTTTAAGAAATATTACTCTAGTATAATAAAAATACATTTATTTATTATTAAAACCATAATATCATTGATAAAATACTCTTATAACATAATTTTTAAATACAGTCAATATAGAATTAATCATTCCACTTTATATGTGATAAAAGAATAATCCTATCTATGATACCTTATCCTCTTTTGAGTTGTATTACCTTGAATATTGGGGCATTCATTTGCATAGTGCCTCATATAATTACAGTTGAAGCATTGAACATTTTCAAATTCTTTCTTACCATTGAAATTATTTTTCTTATGGCCTTTATCTACAGACTTTTAGAAAAATACCATTTCATTCAAGAAAGTAAAAGTAAATTTCTTTCCACAATTATCGAATGTGGGAAAACCCTTTTTTCACTTCTTCCCCTATCAATTTTTTATCTACCGTCATTTTCTTCTCTTACTTACCTTTGATGCCGGTGTAAATAGAGAATTATTTATCTTGTTTGATATGATATTATACTATGTCCCCATATGAAATATAATGTTTTTTAGTGTAGTTCCCCTCAAATTATTGGCTTAAACCCATCAATGAAATAATAATTATTACTCATTGGATTACGTGCATCAATATAGATCTCACTCTATAATCTAGGTTCAATTTATAATAGTGGAATATTCTATATTAGACCATAACATTATGTATAATAATTTATAATCCCAAAACTATACAAACACTTAACATTAATTGAAAAATTTATGCATGGATAATCTCATAATCACAACCATTGTTTCATTTGGAAATTTTCCAAATTATTAAAATATTTTCATATCCTTCATAATGATTTGTAAATAAATTTTTAATTATCCTAAGAATATCAAACTGGAGTATCAACCAAGGTGTGCCGTAAATATCATTCTGGTGTACCAGGTAATGCTTGAGTCATGCCCAACTTGTGTTTTTCCAGAGTTATTACCACTAGTAATATTAGTGACAGATCCCAATGCACTAATCGTATCCACATAAATATGTATTTATAAAAAAACACATAATATATATCTTACCAAAACATTATGATGTTATTATATACTTATCCTCAATATCCATTATAGTTTTATGTTTTTTCAAATTTGTGTTTTCTGAAATCTAGTTCATAATGTTTCTACTAAACATTCTCTAAAAACAACTGTAAGGACCCCGGATCCAGTAACTCGAAGCCAATATATACTTTATTTCATTATCATAAGATATGTTGAATCACATCTCGATGTACTAAATAAATTAGAAGTCTTGGTAAACTAGATACAGAAATAAAATTTACTTCACAATTTAAAATAGAAAATACAAAAAGTATTTTCTTTGAGAAATCCATTATTCGTCATAGAATTTCTCTACATATCTCTAACACAAAATTTCAAAATGTCATAGGGAAAACAAAACAAAATAAATGGGTGGTTTTAGATGACCAGTAAGTGTTAAAATATACTCTAAGGTATCATAAATAAATTATAATAATCAATATAGAATGGAAAATAACTAAAATACATTCCATTTTCTCAATAAACTAATAATAATATGTGAATAAATAAATGATGCTCAAATAAAACCAATACATAATACAATGATATTAAAACTTATCCCTTAATATCATATCTAATAGATTAATAATATGTAAATAAAAGATATCATAATGAGATAATTCATAATTCTATACATCTGAAACACATTATCAAGAACAGTCACAATACAGTTTAAATATGTGGGAAGAAACCCGCCTAATTTGGAAAACTTCTTTGTCTCAAAATTGCTATTGATGCATCAATGGTATTTCTATGATCGATCCCCACCCATAAAATACTATTTCTAATGCATTACTCAAATAAAAGGGGTGAAAAATAATCAAAATAAACATTTATGTTGAAAATATTCCATATGAACTATTAATACTTACCCCAATTAAAAAAAACATAATCATAAACCATCCAGATTAAAATATTTAAGGGTATTTTAATTTTATATCCATAATGAAACTGTTCATAAACCATCTAATGAAATAATAAGTATGATACAAATAAAAAATATATCTTGTGTATAATAATTACAACAAAGGGTTGATGTCGTAAATATAACAACCTAGAACCCAAACTCTCAAATCAGGATTTGAAATGATAAAAAATACATTTCCGGATTTGATGATGATAATTGGGACCCATTTTTTCGTCCAAAACATACAACATAAAAAGTAAAAATTGGACCACTTATATTATCAATGAACTTTAACGTCTAATGTTTTAGAGAATTAAGATAGATTACTATATAAACAATACCCATGTCATCAAAATAGAATTTCTCCCACTTAAACCATATTTTTATATTTCATATTAATTAATCATCACTATCCATATAAAATACCTTCTAGATATTATTCATTTATTTTCATTCTTTATAACATAGGGAAAATGTAACATAATTAGGGAGGTATCAAATTCTCATAAAGGCTAGACATAATATTTAGAAATTTAACGTCATCAATGAGAACAATAATTGCATGAGGTCAATCCAACATAATGAGATCGAATGAGAGAATAAAAAAATAACTCATATCAATCAATACATGGATCATAAAATATGAAAACATGGAAATGAAAGGAGTCATCACAATGAATAATCATGATCCATGTCATATAAATATTTATCCTTTAAAACATTATAAACCCATAGATTGAATAATAAAAATGTGTTGGTATCTTGGAACATTTTTCATTATAACTCATATTAATCCCATGTTAGAAACAATTACAGACCAATTAAATACATAAGATAAGAACTTAGGTAAATTCCTCTTTGCCTCTCAAGATAAGGTATATTAATTATTTCATTAGAGAAAGGTATGGGTATACCCATCATTTCAGCTGCAATAGGCACACCTGGTGCTATCAGGGAAGCCCCATCATTTATATGTAATGGTATGACTATGTACTATCTTGAAAACCCCATAATATAAGTAATTTCAAATAACTACAATATGAATAATGAAAAATGTGATTTCAAATCATCATGAAAATCATTAAAACAATCATTATTATTTCGTAAATTGATTCACCTAGGGAAAAGAAACGAGTTTCAAGTAAATATCTTGGAAACAAGATTAACCCATGGAAATTAAACATGATCCATAATAATCACTTTGGAACATATAAAACTAGTAGAAAATAAATGGGTACAATAAAAATATCATTGAAAAAATCGTATTTCATATAGAGAAATAATGGGGAAAATATCATTCTAAAATATCCCCATTGGAGCATTAGTAGAAACAAGTGTTTCTTACATTGATGAATTGAAATACCATTAAAAAATCAGTAAAAACCTTATTGAGTAAAAGATAATTTTCATTTTAAAAATTACTTTTAAAACATTAAATTTTTTTAAAATCCTTTTTTTATAAAACAATTTTAAAAACTAATAATTTATAAAATATTTTGAAATCGTTTGATTCAAAAAATAATCATAAAAACATGAAATGGAATCTTCAATTAATTTACAATCATGTTGGTGGGTAATTATGCACATACAAGATTGAAGATTCCTTTTTCATAGTCAAAATATTACAATAGTTCCTTGTTTGGAAATTGAAAAGATTATTACTTTTAAAAATACATTAATATAAGAATTTTTTTTTAAAAACATCTTTAATAAATCATTTTAAAAAGGATAAAATCATTTTTAAGGCATTTTTAAAAAACATTGTTCTTGGAGATAATAGACTTCCGACACGAAGACTGAAATGATGTAATATTTTTTTAAAATCACATTTTAAAATATTTTGATCGTAAAAGTGTGGGAAAATGGCACAAGAACTCCAAAATATCATGAATAACCATAGGATAAGACAAGTCATGATAATTATAATATTTCAACATCATAGACCTAATCAATCACAATCTCGATGAATGATGAAATTGTTACAAACGACTCTTACTACTCTTATAACATTGAATCATATTCCCCATGAAACAATGAAATTAAAATAAACTTATAATATCATGAAAATAATTATATTGATGATATAAAATGTCAATGTGGTGGTATATATACCTCATCAAAGTAGATAGGTGCATATAATATCATATGTCTCAATAAAGTAAAATTGAGATACAAATCCCTTACCACTTTTTTAAATTTAAAAATGTAAACCCTATTAAATGGATATAATCAAATGGATATTTTAATACACATAAATTTAAGTATAATAATCATGAAATACATTCATTTTTAGTGTATAAAACATCAAAAATAAGTGGTGTGTATGCCATATATCTTATATAAATAAACTTGAGACTAGAAATCCCTTACTTTGAGTGTGACTTATCACATGTTTAGTCATAATCCCAAATAATAAAATTATGATATTTTTTACTTTATTTATAAAAATTTTCAAGTTTATAATCACTTTTATTTCACTTATTTATATTTAATATAAAACTTATTGATTGATTATATTTACCTCAGATGTTCTGACCGTATTCATCATGCATGTCAAAAATGACTTAGGTCGGTTTTATAAGTTCAAGAGGTCATTATGTAAACATATACAGACTAATAATAATTTTATAATTATCATATATATACCTAAATTATACTTTTTATGTACACCATGAAACATGGTCATGAAAATTGAACAAATGTTTCAATCATGGAGACAGTAGTATGTACATACACATAAGTAACATTTCCATTCTTCTATGATCATTATAGAAAGAAGGTATGTAATATTTTAACTTTTCATAATGATAATAATATCATAAATATCTTATTATATAATTATATATACTTATATATAGCATTATTTTGATTTTGTGGTGAAAAAACAAATCCCATCTCTTTAAGGAGGCGGTAATCCATACATCTACAAAGAATTTTATCATTTTTACAGTGAATGAAAAGGTATAAATAAAATGATATATTTATAGAGACCATAATTTTATAACATAGGTATTAATTAATTCTAATGATACAAAACATAAAATTTCACACAACTAGGATCCAAAGGTTTAGTATCATAGGAAAATTATCACCATAAATAATTTTTACAAAATAGTACAAAAACATTTATTTAATTCCTTATTCTTTGGATTCTTAGTGGACCTCATGTTCTCTTTATCACAAGTATTCACTTGAGGATATAAATCAAAAAATGGGTGAGCTAAAATCATAGTAAGGGATGAATAAGAGACATGAAACATGGGTGAGCATAATCATCATTATCATAATATAATCATGGGATCATAATCATAATCATATGAGGAAGAATTAAGTACAGGCATGGAATGTGGTAATTCATAAAAATGAAACATCTTGTCTTAGTGGTCAAGTAACACACTGTTGTGAAAAAACATAGAATAACATTCACAAATATTTCAAATTATCTCATGAGATAAATCACTTCGCCAAATAAATCGGACAACTATATAATTTTGGGAAAACCCAACAAATCATAAAATTTAGATACACTATATAATTCCAAGCACACCTGTCACACAATAACATTTAAATTATCAGGCATACCACATAAAACATACAATAATCTTAAATATAAAATAACCTTTGGAAAGAAAATGGTTTAATTTCACAAGAAAATATACATGAATAAACTTTGGGGTTATAAAATAAAAGAGGTAATGATATACTTGTTATAATAATCCTTAACCATGAGTGAAGAAGAAACAATCTCCTGAGAAGTAAAAGATATATTGTCTGAAGCAAGAGTTATTTTGGAAAAATATTTTAATTTTTCATAAAATATGATTTTAAGAATGTATGACAAGAAAATAAAATGGGAGGATAAATAAATGATTTTTAAGGAAAATTAATATAACATCCATATTAAAAATTTATTGAATGAGGGAAAACCAAAAGGAAGATAGTTTGTTTCGAGAATACCCTTTCCTTATGTTTAAATTCTTTATTCAATTTATTATCCTAGATAATAAAATTAAATTCATTAAGGAAAATTAAAATAACATTTTATACATTCATTTGATTCCTTATATATTTATTAAGTTCCTTTATGGTCTTTTCGATGAGTTATAATGTTTAATTTCATCGTTTGGTAGTGTTCATTTTCATGCTTTTCATGATCGGTTCATTTGTATATGAGTAAGGAAGTTCATGAAAAAATGGAATAGTTGTCCAAAATTGAAATTATATGTACTTAATGAACTTTTATAAGATTAAATGATCTTATATATCCTTTTTTATATGGTATGATAATGATTTATTATATTTAATGTTAATGAAAATAATCTAATTAATTTTGGAAGTTTTAAGACCATTATGAGATTATATTATTTTATTTAACATAATGTTTATATATTGATTACATAACATTATTTAACTTATAAAATGTATAATAAAATCTTATGTTACCATAATGATAGTTTTATGACCATCCTTTATGGTGGTAGTGAAAAATAAATACGCATTATCCACGATGGTGGTAAATCGGCACACCACAGATGATATTTCCATGTTAAAAAGAAGAAAAGGGAAGATAATTGAAGTTGAATTATTCTATTAACACAATTACATTGGATGATATAATATATATTATAGTTATCATTACTCTTGGATAGTTGGAGGTGTTTATAGGATAATAAAATAATAAAATTGAAATGGAAATAAAATAAAAAGAAAGAGGATTTTACCACTTGAATTTCTCCTCCATGAGAACCTCCATAGAGAAAAGATTTAGGCATTTTCATGAGGCCAAGAGTTCCTAAATGCAAGATAGGGTATTTGGAAGTCTATTGGTAGGAATTAGGAAGAGGTTTAATTCTTAGAATGTGTGGGAAGAAGAGGTGCTGAGGGGTGGTATTTATATAGGAGGAGAGGGGTGTTTTCTCATTATTTTATTCACCCGATTATTAGTTTGGATCAAGACTATGAATAGTTTAAGAATTATTAGAAAATATATTAAAATAATTAATTAGAGTTTTATATTTTGGGATTACAACCTAAATACATCATCTATGATCCAATAATTCGTGTATTTAGCTTTTATCGTAAATTATCATATTTTACTAATTAAAAAATTCAAGTATTTTAGAAAAATCTCAAAAATTAACCCTAACCATTTTTTGACTTGTGGAATTCATTAATGAAATCCAATTTATAAAAATGATTTTCTAAATATGATAAATTTAATTTTTGATTAAAATCATATTTTACGTGGAAAATATTGATTTGAAAATTATAAATGATTTTCTAACACTTTAAAAAATTTATTAAGGTGTCATAAAATTATCTTATAATAATAAGAGAACAAAATGTTAATTTATGAATATATTTTATAAGAATAAATTTTATTTTCAATAAATATATTAATAATAAAATTATAAATAACCATTGATGTTTTATAAAATTACCAACACCTAATTAATAATTTTTAAAATATTTCTTTACTTATATAATGATAAAATAATATCATATTATTTTTTATGAGATGCCTAAATTTTATTTATTATTTCATATATGAGGTTTGTAACAACCAGAGATTTTTGGCAATTTTTTTCCAAATTTATTTAATCTTTGGTTATTTCTTAATTTACGAAACACTAAAAATATCTTTTCACTAAGTCAAAAAATCATTTTACACCAATAAATCTTGGTGTATGTAACACACAATCCCAAAATGACGTAAGTTACATAGAAAAAAATGTTAGCGTACATTAAATATAAGGACCCATTCTTAAACATTACATAATCTTTATTTAAGTCAAGAATTCACATTGAGGATATTTTCAGGTTTAGAGTTTTAGGGAATTAGGAAATTACTATTATATTACATTTAAAAAATTACAAAGTAGAAACTTCTACTCAGTATCCATTTTTTTTCATAAAATAAAAACTCTTAAAAAATATAACATGTATAGTTTCATGTTTTAGACTGCATGACTTTTCCTTGATACCATCCTTGAGCTTATTCATCTTTAAGTCATGTGATAAACATTTTAAAACTTGGGGTGAGCATAAAAAGATCAGTAAGGGTTATAAAATAAGGAAAGAAAAAATTATCCTATCAATAAATACAAATCAACGAAACTATATTTTTCAATCACAACATACATCATGAAATCATCAGATTTATAAATAACACAAAAAAAATCATAAATCATAAAAGTAACTTATGGAATACATAACATACTTACATTGTATAATTCACAGCTATGTAGGGAGTTAATTTTGCAATACCCATCATAGTATATTTTCTAAATCTCTTATGAGAAACATTAACGTTTAACTCGGTTATGTTACCCAATTCGTTGGAGAGCTATCTCAGGCTCACCTACCCTAGGTTTATCACAGAACCACCCGTATACATAAACAATTACCATGAACCATAAGATATTCATAACCCATAAAACAAGCATAAAGGAAAGATAAAATTTCCACATTTCAATCAGAATATATCATTTCATGATATTGACATAATCAATGCTTTATTAAACCATTTTTGAAAATCATTTAAAACATTTAATAAAGTGATTTTTGAATCAAAGTGTCCCATAACACTTTGAAGCTTTTAAAAGAAATTTTAAATTCATGACCTTCATGTCTATATAAATAAATCCTTAAAACCATTTTTAAAACATGGACATTAATGAGAATGATTTTGAAGAATAAATCATTAAAATGTTTAAAATGATATCTTAGTTAGAGTTCCTAAACAAATGAGAGATGCTTTAATAAAAATATTTAAGGTAATAAAAAATTTATAATATCATGAGAATAAAGAGATTCATGATATACTATGTCAATGTATAGAACATTCAGCATATAAAAGTGAATTGGTGCATAACAAAAAAGAAGTCTAAATGGAATGTAAATTGAGATAAAATCCCTTATAAAGATTGTATCCTTAGGTAAAGGATAAATCAATGACATAATTATGTGTGATAAATATAAATACACTCAATATTATTGGATATTCCATGTAAATTAATATGAGTACATTCACACATATTTATAGCATGGAAAAATCAAGAAGAATAAGTTCAACCCAAAGAATGGAAATTAGGTAAAGAAGTTCCCCTACAAAAATTCGGCAGCCTAACGACGCCACTTAAAATTTCAGAAAAAGATTTGATGAGAGAGATAAATTTATATCATCACATGGAAATAATTTAAAATAATAAGGATATATAAGAACATATTCCAACATAAGATAATGGAAATTTAAAGATATAAAAGAAGTCTTTGACTAAAAGAGTACGGTGAATGGTTACCTTACCGATTTGGTAACTCCTGAAACATACACCCCATGAATGAAGGATCATAAAATGAAGATATAAATACCCATAAATTAAATTATATTACACAAATAATACAATCATAGTCAGTAAATACACCACATAAAATGGAATAGTGGAAAATATTTCATGAATCTCATTGGATTAAAAAGAGAGATGAAACCCCTTACCTCGTGTCTGACTTGAATCGTTTGTTCCTTGTTTTCATGAATAATAAAATTATGTCAATTTATACTTGATTCAGAAAATTTTTAAAGTTATTATTCATTTTATATCACTTATTATAATTTCTATAACAATTATTAATTATTTGAGTTCATATCGGCCATTTTGTCGATGTTCAGAATTTGAGTTAAAAAAATGAACTTTTAATAATTAAAATTTGTCCATCTGGTCGCAAGTAGATTATCTCCAGAATTATATTAATTATTTAGATATAATATATATCATATATATCCTGTATATATGTATCTATAATATTCCATAACATTTGGACATAAGAAATGAAAAGCACTATTAATGGAGACGGTAAGCTGCACGTATGCATGAATCCTAATTTTTTTTTCATTTTTAAAGACATGAAAACTTAAGGTTACATAGGTATATTATAATTCATGTATAATATAATATTTTATATATGTTAAATAATTTCATTAACACCATCATTTATACGTTCCATGTATAGTATGAACGAGTCATTTCACTTTAAGGGGGCGATAGTCCGCACTTCCTCAAATGAAATTATCATATATATAAAACATGAAAAGCATAATGGTTTTTTTAAAAGATAACTAAATAATAATTATAGATAAAATAAATACAATATATATAACATATAAATACAGTGGCATGATAATGGCCACCATAAGTGGGGGAAAGAGAATATTGAACAACCACTATTTCGTGAGGCAGTAGTTCACCATCCGTAGAAACAATATGTTCTTTACCCATTAGATTGAAGTGTGCGTAAGTGTAGTTCAAATAATTCTAATAAAATCATCATAATATATTTTAGGATACTAGTGTGGTTATAAAAGAAAGTAATAAAAGGAGTTTATGGGGTTGAAGAAGTAATATAAAAGAAAATAACTTAAGAGAAGACGTTACCTTTAAATCGGGTAACACCCTTTGGTTTGAACCAAAAGTATTTCTTGATGTGCCTTTTGCATAGGGTAACACTTCTAGGTTAAATAGAGGGATGTAGGGAGAATAATTGGGTAGAGGTTGGATGAGTAAAAGGGTTTTAAAGGTGTAAGGAATGGGTTAGAGGTGATGTCTTTTTATAAGGGGGAGGAGGGGCTCTTTAAGAATGTTTTAGAAACAATTATTTTATTATAAACTTATTTTCGGTTTATAATGGTACAAAACTTATTTAATTATAATATATGATTACTACTCTTTGAAATAAAATCATTAAATAAGAATTATACATGTTTTGAATATTTTTTTTAATTTTTATAATCTCATTTATTTAAATTATTCATTAATATGGTAATCACTGCATCATCATTGTGTGATAAATAATTAAATTTATTTTATGTATAAAAATTATAAATAAAATAACTTGACTTATTAAATATTCTAATCTTTCAAATTAATAGTTATAGTTGAATAGATAAGTTATATAACACCATGTAAAAATTGATTTATTAAAAGATATATGTTTAAGTCATTTTTGTCTTTTCTTTAAATTAATTAATATAAAGTGTCATTATCACTATCAAGTGGATCCATGAGGTCCCAAAATCGACCCAATAATTCCCATTTTAGGAAATTTATTATCCAATAGAATTAGGAAAAACGTTAGAGTAATTTAATATTATTATAATATTATTTTTTAACCTTATTTACCAGATTTATCCATTTACCTTGGTAAATAAAATATTTACTAAAGTAAATATTCATAATGTATAAATTAAAAGTTACCCATTTACATAATTTGGACCTCCTTATTACAAATATGGAATACATTTTTTTAACATAAATACACAGAAGTGGTAGAAATTAATTTAAAGTTAATTACCATTATAAAAAAAAGCGTGTTTTTAAGAAATAATAACTATCAAAAGATTGACACTTGTTTACATCCAATTTAAAAGTGAAATTACTTAAAATGACCATAATTAGATTAGATAGTAAAAAAATAATCTAATTAAACTTTAAAGCCAATAAAAATGATAATCTAACCATATAAATAAATTTTATTAAAAGGCAGTTTTGAATTAAAATACAGTATTTTCCCTATTCATTAAAAAATGAACTTTATCAGAAAAATACCAAAATTTCATCCAATGTAAATTTTTATGTCCCGATTCTAAAGAAGAATATTATTTTTTTCAAATAGAACATATAAATGTGACAAAAACTAGATTTTAAAATGGTTCTCAATCAAAAGGCAGTAAAATAACCTTTTAATGAATATTAGAGTACTTTATGCTTAAAATAAGATTTATTCTTATCTTAAGCCTCTAAAATTTATTGGATTAATGTTAAGTAATTTAAAAAACAAGTATAATCATATTTTAGTTAGTTCTGTTCATTACTGCCAATACAACCACTAGGTGTTAACTACCATTTAAAATAATGATAATATTATATTATTTTTTGGTATAAATCAACAATGTGTGCAACATAAGATTTCACGGAAACCCATTGTTGTGAGTTCAATACGCTATCAGAAATAGCATCCCATTTAAAGTAAAATTAATGTTTAATTTAATAAATATGAAAATTCTATATTGTTTATTTACTTGGGATGTTACATCCTTCACCCCATTTGGGAATTGCGACCTCACAATTTTAAAATAGGTCTTAGAAACTTCCTTGAAAGTCCCACATTGGAAAAAGTGTCAATAAAACTATCACTTAAAAAAAGTAAGAGAAGTACAAAGGTCACTCGAGAAAATAGATAATAGGATTCCATTAAAACATGGATATGGAGGAGAAAAAAAATAATGAAGTTCATATGGAGAGTGACAGAAATTTAGATTAGGAGAATGCTAACCACCAAAAATCACAAACTTGTGATGGGTTAAATGGTCTTTGATTACCCAGTAAGAAAATTTAACAGAAAAAGTTTTTGTTTAATATTACTTTTTATAAAGTTGATAAATTTATTTATGAGCTTAACTAAAAACATAAGGAAACATACTTACTTGTCATGTAGAATTTCATCCATTACTAAATTTCCACCACAAAATCAACTTATCTCCCAACAATTAGTATTGAAGTTGACTTGGTCTCATAAAAAGTGCTAGAATCAACTTCTAGAGAATAACATAATCTATGAAAGAAGAACTATATATTTCCCCTGTTTTTAGACATTAACCAAAACCAAAGATGGTTAGTAAGAGATCATATAATCCCCCAAAAGGACAATCCTTTATAAAAAGAAATACTACTCTTAATCCCCAAAATTAAATAAACTATACCCAAAGTTCAAGAAAGATCATTCAATGCATAATTGTCCTTAAAATTATTCAATATAATCCAAACTAGGATTGAAACCCAGAAATCCGAAGAATTTGATCACATAGTCTTGCACAAAAATCCTAAAATTTATCTCCAAATAACATTGGGTACTCTTGAAGTCTCATACTGAAAAGTAATTAACCTAATAACATATTCTATATGAGAGGTTAATCATTTACAGAAATAACACAAATCACCATATGTTCAAAATAAATACATAGATTTATCCAAAATAAAAATTTATACAATTACTCCACAAATGAGATCCCATAGTATTCTATTTTACTTAAGCATATAATGTTCTTTGAAAGATAGAACGTCTCCCAAAATAACCATTATCACTTAATCACCAAATCATTTTCCAATATTAAGGATATCCACTTGATAAAAAATAAGTTCCCAAAATAAATTTATTCTTGATTCATAAAATAATTTTACTAAAAATAATAACTCATACTAACCAGGTACTTCACGTAGTCCTGTGGTAGGTGATGTACCCTTGTGGCCCTTTGGTTGTGGGTTCGATTCCTGTGGTCTTTATGGACGTGATGGGTTGTCACCCATCTTATGGGTTTTACTTTTTATAAAACTCAAAAATAACCTTTACATGTTTTAACCTCAAAGGTTATCTTATACCTTTCATTTTCATCCAAATACATTAATACCTCAACATCTTAAATATTTTCATTTTTTCACCTCCATATGATAAAATAAAATTATTCCCAAAAGAATGAACATCATACCTTGATCATGGGGTCCATATGGTTTCATCATCATCTTGTTCACGTAGGCAGAAGGTCCATGCATTGAAACAATTATTTAGAGATCCTTCAAAATCATTTGCTTCCTTCATCTAAATACACCTTGTATAACTTAGGTCATATGGGTGTTTGGAGAAAAATTGTTTCAAAAAATAATCAAGTATGACATATAATTTCAAAACATCTAATAAATCATGATTTTTATAAAATAGTCAGATCGAGTTTGAGTTGAAACATTAAATCAATAGTCCATTTAAAACAACATAAGTATGTGCTGAGAGAATATATTTTAAAAGAAAATATAAATAGGTTGCGCAGTAGTCTATTTCTTCTGCACATTTTTCAAAATCATAATATTCTTCAAAATCTTGTGATAAGGTAAAATATTTGAAAATTCATTTATAATATTTAAATTTCTTGAAAAAATGAGAATATTGAAAAAAAGGATTTGATTAAATACAACCCATGATCCAAGATGATACCGAGGTATAGTGGAGGTGTTTGATATCTCAGAAAACTTCTTCCAAGTGAGTTATATTCTAGAAAAAGTTTCACAATCATATGAACATGACTTTGCAATAATTATTGCAAGCATGTCATCACGAAGAGATATCAATTTTGTTTGAGATCCTCCTACTTCCATTTGTATCCAACTTTCCTTCATCTGAAAAAGTTATAAAATAAGGATTTAACTGAAATAATTGACATAGGGACTAACCATGTGTTTAATTAAAACTCATAATCCCTAAAGGTGTATAAACCAACCTCTAATACCAACAATAAGGACCCGTGCTTAAAAATTACATAGTCTTGACTTAAGTCAATAATTCACGTTGAGGATTTTTTCTGGTTTAGATTTATAAATAATTAGGCCATAAATATTACATTATATTTGAAAAATTACAAAGTAGACTCTTCTACTCAGTATCTATTTTTTTTATAAAATAAAAACTCTTAAAAATGTAACATTCTAGTTCCATGTTTTAGACCAAATGACTGTTCTGTGATCCCATCCTTGACCATATTCATCTTTATGTTCTGTGAAAAACATTTAAAAACATGGTATGATCATAAAAAGCCCAGTTTGGGTTATAAAATAAGGAAAGAAAACATTAGCCTATCAATAAATACAAATCAACGAAACCATACTTTTCAATCATAACATACCTCATGAAATCATATTATTTATGAATAATACACAAAAATCATAAATCATAAAGGTAACTTATGGAATTCATAAAATACATACATTGTAGCTTTCACAGCTATTTAAGGAGTTATATTTGGAATACCCATCATATTTTATTCCCTAAATATCTTTGGAGAAACAATAATGTTTAACTTCGTCATGTTACCCAATGCATTGGAGAGCTATCTCGGGCTCACCGACCCTAGGTTTATCACAGAACCACCCCTATACATAAACAATGTCCAAGAACCATAAAATATTCATAACCCATAACACAAGCATAAAGGAAAGATAATATTTCCACATTGTAATTACAATATATCATTTCAAGATGTTGACATAATCAATGCTTTATCAAACCATTTTCAAAATCATTTAAAACATTTAATAAAGATATTTTTGAATCAAAGTTTCCCATAACACATTGATTCTTTTGAAAGATATTTTAATTTCAAAATATTCACGTCCATATAAATAAATCATTAAAACCATTTTTAAAACATGGACATTAATGAAAAAGATTTAGAAGAGTAAATCATTAAAATGTTTGAAATGATATTTTAGTTCGAGTTCCTAACCAAATAAGAGATTCTTGAATAAAAATAATTAATGAAATAAAAACCTTATAATATCATAAGAATAAATGGATTCATGATATACTATGTTAAATTATAGTATATTCACCAGATAAAAGTGAATTGGCGCATAACAACAAAGAAGTCTCAATGAAATTTATATTGAGATGAAATCCCTTATAAAGACTGTATCCTTAGGTAAAGGATAAATCAATGACATAATTATGTGTAACAATTATAAATACCCTAAATATTATTGGATATTAAGTTTAAATTAATCATAGTACATTCACACATATTTATAGCATGACAAAATCAATAAGTAGAAGTTCAACCCAAAGAATGGAAATTTGGTGATGAAATTCCTTTACAAAAATTCGGTAGCCTAACCGAGTCAATTAAAAATTAAAAAATAGAGCTTATAAGAGAGAGAGAGGGATATCTCATTACATGGACATAATCTCAAAAAATAAGGATATATAATAACATATCCCAACATAAGATAATGGATACTGAAATACATATAATAAGTCTTTGACTAAAACAGTGTTGTGAAAGGTTCCCTTACCAATTTGGTAACATATGAAACATACACCCCATGAAAGAAAGATTATAGAATGAAGATATAAATATCCATAAATGAAATTATATTACACAAATAATACAATAACGGTCAGTACATACACCACTGAAAAGTAAATAGTGGCAAATATAGCATGAATCTCACGGGAATAAAAAGGGAGATGAAAACCCATAACCTTGTGTCCGATTTGAATTGTTTGTTCTTTGATCTTCCTAAATAATAAAATTCTGTCAATTTCAACATCATTAAGAATTTTTTTAATGTTTATTATTCCTTTTATATCACTTATTACCTTTCTGTAACAATTATTAATTACTTGAGTTCATATGGGACATTTTGTCGATGTTTGGAATTTGTGTTTAAAAATGAACTTGTTATAATTATAATTTGTACTTATGGTCAAATGTAAATTACCAACAGAATGATATTAATGATTTATATATCATATATATCATATATATTCTGTATATATGTATCTAGTATAGTCCATAACATTTGGTCATAATAAATTAAATGCATCGTTCATGGAGACGATAAGCCATACGTACACATGAACACTACTTTCATTTTTTTTCATTTTTAAAGAAATGAAAACATAATGATACAAAGATATATTATAATTACAATATAATATAATACTTTATATATGTTATATAATTTCATTAACACCATCATTTATATGTTCCATGTATGGTATGAATAAGTTATATTACTTTAAGGGGTGGTAGTCCACACATCCTCCAATGAAATTATCATATATATACAACATAAAAATAAAAACGGTATATTCTAAAAGATAATTAAAGAATAATTATATATAATATAAAATATTATATATATCAATTATAAATACTATAAAATCATAATGGCAAACATTATAGGTGGTAGGGGAAGATTGAACAATCATCGTTTCGTGAGGCAGTAGTTTTCCGTCCCCAGAAACATTATGTTATTTTCCCATTAGATGGATGTGTTTGTAAGTGTAATTCAAATACCTCCCACAAAAACAATCTTTTATATTTATTATACTGTTTTTGTTATAAAATAAATTAATAAAATGAGTTTTGGAGGTCAGATAAGTAAAATAAAATAAAATAACTTAAGAGAAGAAGTTACCTTTAAATCGAGTTACTCCCTTTGGTTTGAAACAAAAGGATTTATTGATGTTATTTATGCCTAAGGTAAGGCTTATAGGTGGAAGATAGGTATGTATGGAGCTTAATTGTGTAGAGTTTGGATAATCCAAGGGTCTTTAGAGGTGTGAGTAATGGGTTAGAGGTGATGGTTTTTTAAATGGGGAGGAGGGGCTCTTTAGGAATGTTTGAAAAACAATTATTTTATTCTAAACTGATATTCAGTTTATAACGGTCCAAAAATTATTTAATTCGAAGATAGGATGAATCTTGTTCGAACTAAAATCATCTAATAAGAATTGGATAGGTGTTCCATAGTTTTTTAATTTTTATAATCTCATTTATTTAAATTATTCATTAATAATGTAATTACTGCATAATCATTGTTCCATAAATAATTTTATTTATTTGATGTCTAAAAATTATTTATAAAATACCAGGAGGTAGGAAATAATTTTATATATCAAATTAATTTCTATAGTTGAAGAGATAACTTATATAACCCTGTGTAAAAATTGATTTATTATAAGATATATGTTTAGGTCATTTTTTTCTTTACATTAAATTAATTAATATAAAGTGTCATTATCGCTATTAAGTGGATCCATGGGGTCCCAAAATCGACCCAAGAATACCCATGGTCAGAAATGTATCAACAAAAAAGATTAGTACACATATTAGGGTAATTCAATATTTTTATAATATTATTTTTTACACTTATTTATTAGATTTATCCATTTACCATGGTAAATAAAATATTTGCTGAAGTAAATATTCATAATGTATAAAAATAAAAGTTACCTATTTAAATAATTAGGGCCTCCTAATTAAAAACATGGAATCAATTTTTCCAAATTCAAAACAAATAAGTGGCATAAATTAATTTAAAATTAATTCATGTTGTCAAAAACAAAAAGCGCGTTTTTAAGAAATAATAACTATCAATATATTGACACATTATGACCAATTTCAAAGTGAAATTACTTCCAATGACCAAAATTGGATTAAATTTTAAAACAATAATATAATTACACTTTAAAACCAATTAAAAAGATAATATAACAATATAAGTAAATTATATTAAAAAGTAGTTTTGATTTAAAATACAAATTTGTTCACTATTCATTAAAAAAAATAAACTTTATCCGAAAAATACCAAAATTTCATCCAAAGTAAATTTTAAGGAACATTAGAGTACTTCATGATTAAAATAGGATTCATTATTATTTTAAGCCTCTAAAAGTTTCTAGATAAAAGTAAATTCATTTAACAAACATGTATAATCATATTTTAGTGATTTCTATTCATTCCTGCAAATACAACATCTAGGCGTTAAGTACCAATTAAAATAATATTAATATTATATTATTTTTCGGTATAACTCAATGTTGTGTGAAACATAATATTTCAATGAAAAATATTTTTGCGAGTTGAGTACGCTATCAGAAATAACATCTCTTTTAATGTAAAATCAATATTTAATTTAATAAATATGAAAATTTCATATTCTTTATTTACCTTGGATGTTACATTACATGCAAGATATTCCATCTTATATGGCTTGTGTAACATGCAAGATCGATTGTAACCTAACTACACTATATTATTAAAAATATTTTTATAATGGAATATAATATACCTGTTAAGTTTATGCCTATTAATAGTATTAACTAAATTACAAAAATATTTTTTGTATACAAAAATAATATGAATTCATATGTTACCGATTAATGAATATGAAAACCGATTAAATATAAAGAAAAATATCATTATAGTCACAAAGCTATTTTATAAAAGTAAATAAAATAAATTAAAATTTGTATGTGATATTAATTTAATAAATATGTTAAATATTAAATAAAATATTTTTGATATTCAACAAATAGATCATATAGTCATAAGATAAGAACAAACAAAATTTTATGCTTAAAAAACCTATATTTTTATTAAGGCATTTTTACCACCTTTTAATAGAGAACACATTTTAAATAAAATTTTTCGAACTTTTGTAGATGTAATTTTTCAAAATAAAAATTATATTTGGAAGAAATAAAAGAAATTAATTTAATTTTTTTTATTTTTAGGTAAGGTTTCATCTTTTAATGATAGTAAAAAATACAAGATTTTAATTCAAATATGCCTTTTAATCTAATTTATTTATAAGGATAAATTTTATATTTAATGAGTTTAATAGTTATGTTAGATAATATTTTTTCTAATTAATCCAATTTGGGTAATTTGAATCGATTTTACATTGGAATTGGATATAAAAACTTTTCCAATTTTTGAATGTTTTCACATTAAAAACACGGAGTGTTTTCCCGTCGGTGGGATTAGTTTTAAATTAAATTCTAAAGTTTCCGTGATTAGAATTTGAAAAAATGGATTAAATATTTGGAATTATTATAATTTATATTTTCTAATAAGTTCAAAATTGTTTTTTTACAAAACGATTAGTGAATGTGATTAAAAGTAATCACATTGGTTAAGAGAAAAATTAGGTTTACAAAGTAATAAGCCTTAAATTTAAGACACCAAAAGACCTAGAAACATGTCTAATAACGCCAAATTTCTGTCCATATTTTGACTCTATATTCAATTGGATCTACTATAGTACATTATTGGATCAACATGAAACATGAAAAATGTGGGCGGAATTCTCTCTTCAAATATTTAAAAGAGTGCACTCCTCCTCCAGAATAAAAGGCAACCACCTCTCCCCATTCCTCACACTAGACAAACCATTTATTTTAGGAAAATTTTGGCCCACGTAGCCTTACAAAAATCCTCCAATTTATGTTGAATCCTCTCTGTTGGAAGAAATAATATAATGGAATCCTTTTGGCACGGACCAAAAGGAGTTATCCAATTTAGAGGTAACGTATTCTTTTAAGATCTTTCCCATTATTTTAATTCTCTACCCCTCCACTCACTTTATTCCATTCTTGTGTGACAACAATAATTTCCTACATATACTAGGATTTTTATGAAAGATTTTCTACTCACACCTAAACAATCCTAAGTCTAATAGATATTGGACATACTGTTTCTGTGTACAGTGAACTACTGCCTCACGAAACGATGATCATTCATTTCTTCTTTATCACCAGTCATGGTGGCCATTATGATCGACACTCTATTTATATATACCATATATTATATTTATTAATAATTTAAGCTTGTTTATTCCTTTTTTAAAACACACATCCCTTTACTTTACATTTGGTTTTAATACGATAATATCGTTTGAAGAAGTGTGGACCACCACCCCCTCAAAGTGATGTGATTTGTTCACACACCCAATGGAATGTATTATAGATGGGTTTAGTGAACGTATATGATATATATGATATATTAATTCCATTGGAATAATTATACATACATACATACATACATACATACATAAATATTTATATATATATATTTATATCTATGCCATTTTATTCCTTTCTTTCAAAACTATAATAAAAACTGACACATCATTCATGCGTATGCACAACTTACTATCTCCAGGAACCGTGTAATCTATTTTTTAATTATTTATGGTATAAATTATTATAATATATATATAATGGTTATAAATTATATTTTTATCATGATTTAAATTCTGTAATCATGATAAAAGTATAAGGACCAATGATATAACAAATTAAGATACATGCAAATAACCATGAAAATATTACCTGAAGTGAAAAATTAACATAGGATCATCAAAAAGTTGGTAATATAAGGTAATAATAAAACCATATATGGAAACATATAATAAAATACTTATTAAATAATTTATAATAAATTTACATTTATTAATAAAGAAACTTGTACAAGTACGAAGAGATTCAATACAGAAGGTAAGGGGATTTCATCTCACTTTTAATTTCTTTGAGATAAAAGCTCTGTTGACCACTCTTTCATTTTTTATGGTTTATGTAATGACCATGATTTTAATCTATGTGTATTATAATTAAATTTATGAATATTCACCTGTTCATTTTATGATCAGTATTTTATGGTGTTTAAGTTTCAAAAGTAACCAAATCGGTAAAATGTTTAGTCTCAATTTTCCTTATTTGAGACTCATGTTTTGTTTGGAACCTAAACTATTTTTCTAGGTGAATATATTTAAATTTTACATTATATATCATGATTCTAATTATTTTCATTATATTATATGCTTAATGTAATTTATTTTCTGTACAGGGAGAGTATGAACCGAATATACCAATGTATAAGAGTTTATTGAGACAAACTCATTGCTTTTGAAGATTGTTAATGTTTATGCTTACTTTGATGACATATTATGATACATATCTCAAGAATACTCACGAGTTTCCTTATCCTATATTATTTCATAATATACTAATGTATTGGTACCATTTTTTACTCTTTATTATATAATATAGTTACATAAGTGTTTTTAGGACAACCCAACTTTACCCTTTCTTCGGATGGAAATCTATGTTTTCCATAAAGGGTTCCCAAGAATATTGTACCATTCTCTTTAAATATTTAAATTAAATTTTTATCCTGTTTTCTATTTTACCAATATATTCAAAGGAAGTTTCTTATCTCATTCCCAATAAAGAATTTCTTACCCTTTTTACCATAAAAGTGGAATGTTCTTTTTACCTTATATGATATGTAAAAATTTACCCACCAACATACCTTCAACGATTCCTTTGAATTATTAAAAGTCTACTCTTTAAGAAAATGTTTCTAAAAGTAATTTTCAATTAAAATTGTTTTAAAAATGTGTTTAAACATTTTTTATATTATTCCAAAGTACATTCAACAAAATTTCTTTTAAAACATCTTCAAGGTTCAATCAAATTTTTTGAAGTAAAAAGTTTTTCAAAAACTTGTCAAGCTCTCTTTATTTGTTTTCAAAGTGTTTTCAAATAAAATTGTTTTTAATTTTTTTGAGTATTAATGTATTATTTTTCAAGGGAAAAGGGTTTTAAAATGATTTCAAGTCTTATTTATATTTTTTCAATGATATTTTATAGAAAAATTATTTTTAAATGGTTTTACATATTAAAAATAAAATTTCAATCAAGAAAGTATATTTCATCTAGAAATGTTTCAACAAGATATTTCAAAATTGTTTTCCACATAATATGACATCTATTTATGTTACACATGACATTCTATGAAATGATCTAAATTTTCCATTCATATCCTTTTTATGAATGGGTTATGCTTAATGTCATGGTATTCCTAAAACCCATTTCTCCTTCATGGGTTACATGTTTATGGAATTAGTTTCTCTTTCAGGAGTAATGATATTAATGAAATGATTATGAAACTTATCTTTTTTCCACTTGTTATGATTTTTTAAATGTTTATGTTATCCATTTCATTTCATGGGTTATGGTATTTCTATTTATGATTTTGTGTAACATGTGTGTATGATTTGATTATGTGATGGGTGGGACCTATGTCTCCCTCTAATGCATTGGAAAACGATTTTTATCTCATGAGATAATTATGGGAATCATGTCGATAGGCCTGATATACTATGGCAAGATGGGGAATCCCGATACCTTATAAGGAAAAGACTATGACTGGGGATGGTGGTGTGTCCCTCCTAGTAGGTGTAGTCACTATGAAGAAGGAATATGGGGAAACTTGATCCATTTTGGGATGATAGGGATACCTGATCCCTTATAATGAAATAACTTAGACTAGGGATGGTGGTGGGTCCCACCCAGTAGGTGAATTTACCATGAGGTTCCTTAATAAGTTCTAGCTATGAATCTTGACTTATAGGGAATTATATAAAATTTTTATGTTTACGAAAATTTTATGTCTTCTTTATAGAATACAATTTAATGGATTATGTCCTATATTTTCTTAGGATTAATGTCTTATAAAATTCCATGATTTATGCCATGATTTATGTTTATGATCTTTGATATGTATGTTATGATCTTATAATGTTTTTATCAGGTTCTAATACCCCATATGCTCATGTTTATGCTTACATGTCTCCTGTGTTTACCCTTGATTAGCATTTGAGCTCACCCCTTTTTATGTTTCCTTCCATAGGTTATGAAGATATGCGGTAAGTATGATGTGTAAAAGAAGGGTGATAGACATGAAAAACCTTGTGGGAGATAATGTTGATCTTTTATGTACCATTGTTTTTGTTTCAAAGTTTCCAAAGGCACTATACCAATCATAGTCTTTGGGCATCTATTTTTATATTGTTTAAGTATTCTACAAATATAATGTAATGTCAACATTTCAAAATCAAGGGTTTATATAGTTGGTATCAGAGTAAAGGTATAGTTAAATTTTTGAAACTAGGATGAGAAAACCTTAGTGGGATCCCTAGTTTTATTTCTATGGATAATTCTTGGGGTGTCTCTAAAAATAATTATAAGGATGAGTTAATGTTTAGGAAAATATCCTAAATTTTTTGTAATGGATAGAGTGAGTTGTTTCTTATAAATTCATCCATATCTGGATTCAAAAAGTGGATGTAACTATGGAACTAAAGTTCCTAGGGGTAAAAATATCTAACAAGATGTTCTGGGCTTGACTCAGGGTAATCTGGTACACAAAAACAGGCCTTTCTACACACCTAGTTTGACACTCCCTGGAGATATTCTATGGGAATTAAAAAACTATTCATGAACCATAATGAATGATTTAAATCTAAGTTATCTATAAATAACCTTGTATGAACCAACAATGTTATAAATTAAGGAAGGTGTCCCAATTTAGAAATTATATAAATAATGTTTAGTGATTATGTGGATTTCTTATATGATATGTGTTTCTCACCACCTCCATTATGGTTTTATTAATTTGGATAAATTTAAAGAAGATGGTTAACACTTAATGTTTCAAATGTTGAAAGTATGGATTTTATGAGAATCTATTTCCGAAGTCGAAACCTCATAAAGATAATCAGGAAGGTGTTACAAGTATTGGTTATACTATTGAAGATAAAGAGACAGAAAGCGACATGTGAAAGTTATGTTATGTTCTTCTAGTATTGACTATATTAAAAATAATAAGTATGATTAGATTGAGGTTGAGGAAACTTAATAAATACTTCATATTTCATATTTTATTAAATAGGTATTAAAGAATAAGTTGATGAAGCCTGAGTAATAGTTTAAGAATAATGATTGATGAATAAAGTAATTATGTTTTTTTAATTCATAGATTCTAGTATATGAATCATTAAATATATATTTATTTTCAGTATATGTTCTAAATAATGATTTAAAAGGACCTGATGAATGGTTATTAAGAAATAGAAAATTGATTTCATGGAAATGTGATATTTTGATTAAGGGAAGGTATCCCTAAATTAGTACCTGACATTGAGATTTGGATAAAGATATGTTGGATAAGAATAAGTAAATTGGATAGTATTTATTCCATAGGAACTAATTGATGATTTTTTGATAGGTGGCTTATTCTATCACCAATGAAGTTTATAAATTTTTTGGATTTAAATAATAGATTCAATACACTTTGGAATAATGAATCATGCATGTTTTCCGGAAGGATTTTTGATAATTCATTTTATTACCATGTTTTAAGAGAATATATGATGAGGGTATTCACATGATTGAAATGTGATAGCCAAGAGATACTTTTTGATATACAATAGAATAAATAATAAGTTGATTCTGTGACTCTATTTCTAAAATTTTTATTTTTCAACCATGAGAAGGTTTATAAGGTTAACACTTCATGAATAGTTTAAGTTAAAATTTGTAGGATGTATTTATACAGTAAGTTTGTTTTGAAAACGACGGTTAAACATCTATTTAGTGATTAACCTTATTTCATGATTTTACATCTTTTATATTTTGGATATTATATTATCTTTGTTTTGGAAAAGGACATCATGTATGTAGGGTGACAACTAATAAAGTCCAAAAAGTATATTGGTCTTGAACCCATGTCTGAAGGATGATAAGGGTTTCACGCCTTCCATTGGCCTACACGATGTCCTTGGTAATGTAATATTATTTTTTCTAAATAAATATTTCTGGTGAACGAGTGGTGTTACATTTTATGTTTATATATTAATGTATGTGGATTTTTAGGAGACAAATAGTTAGAGTTTTTATTATTTTATGGTCCCTAAGATCCATTAAAAGTGTATTTTAGTGCTTCATTCATCACAATTAATTTATAGAATCGTCAAATAATTATGATTTTAAGGCACTTAGATTTCCTTTGATATTTCAATTTTTTGTGATTTATTACTTCAATAATTCCTATAAATATTTATGCAATTCTTATATTCCCAATCTATACTCCCAACCTATGTTCTTCTATGTGGAAACTGAATATATGTTACTTTGGGTATGCATTATGGTTCCAAATTTCCCTTTTAAGGGATGTTTTTGTATATATTTTTACTATGTCGTGTTATATGATTTAAACTTCCAGTTATTAAACCTTTTATTACCCAGATTAATTTTTAGGGTGAAATTCATTTTATGGTGGGAAGAATGTAACCCCTCGAGATTTTGGTGATTTTTTTTAATTTATTTATACTTCTGGAATTTTTCACTTCACGCAACATTGAAAATAGATTTTCACTCTGTAAAAAAATAATTTCACATAGATCTGACTTAGATTATGTTACCTACATACCAACTTGGCATACCTTTCATGGAACAATAAGGTTAGCATAAATTACATGGAAGATTGACCTTCCTCGATGGATTGCATAACTCACAAGACCGAGTATATCCTAAGTATAATATATTATTAAAAATATTATTATAATTGAATATAAACTAGATATTAAGTTTATTGATATTAATAGTGTTAACTAAATTATGAAAATATTTAGTGTACATAAATAAAAAATCAATTCATAAGTTACCAATTAATTAAAATTAAAACTGATTTAATATAAAGAAAAATATCATTATAGTCACAAAAATATTTAAACCAAGTATATTAAATTAATTAAAATTGTTAAGTGATATTAATGTAGTACATATGTTATATGTTCAATAAAATATTTTTTATATTCATCCAATGGATCCTAATTTCATAAGATAATAACAAACCCAATTTTATGCTTAAAAAACCTATATTTTTAATAAGTCATTTTTACCACCTTTTAATGGATAACCCATTTTAAATCCAATTTTTGGAAGGTTAATAGATTTAATTTTTAAAAATAAAAATGATATTTGGAATTGAAACATAAAAATTAGGTGAGGATAAATTTTTGGTATTTTTAGGTAAGGTTTCATCTTTTAATGAATAGTTAAAAATATTGGATTTTAATTCCAAAATGCTTTTACATATAATTTATTTATAAGGTTAAATTTTATTTTTAATTGGTTTTGTAAAGACCCGTAAATTTCAAGGAAATTTTTTTTTCTTAATTTTCTTTGGAATTTTACAAGAGCGCAGCTTCTGACGGCACCTGATTCCGAGGCCCGGTGTGCCCGGAATCTTTTTCCGAAGTTTGGCTCGGGTACGTTCAGTGAACGGATGAGCGGGTTTTTTCTAACTTTTGAACCGGTGTCCGGAATCGAATTCTGAGGGCACCGATGAAATCGCAACGCCGGTATTCTCTTAGAAACGCCTCTTCCGGAGTTGCGTTTGCTCGGGTGTGGTTTTTAATTTTCGGGCTTAAAGTTAAGAAATAAAATAATTTTGCGACAACTTTATTTTATTTCACTTGAGCCACTTGGAAGCCACTTGAAGCCACTTAAAGGCGGCCTGAACTGAGTTGAACTGCATAGGATGCTATCCAGAAATATCCTACCCCCTTGGTAGGATATTTGTGAGGTGGGTCCCGCACGAGCCCCGCCGTTTCTTTCCGCTAAGAAACGCACCCGTGAAAACCCGTCTTAATGAAAGTCAACCGACACATTTTCTAAATTCTTAACAGACCATTTAATTGGGCTGTTTCTCTCATGAATTAAATGGGCTGTTTCTCTCGTGAATTAAATGGCCTGTTTCTTTCGTTGAATTAATTCAACGAATTAATTCAATCGTTTCTTAACCTGTTTTCGTGTGTTGGTATGTTAATAAAATAAGACCAACCCAAAATCTTTTGAAAAGATTTGAGAGGATCCCTGTTTCTTCAGCTCCCTCGCGAAGAACGCGAAGAACGCGAAGAACGCGAAGAACGCGAAGAACGCCGAACCCGGAAATCGACGACGCCTTCGTCCGAGACGTTCTTCCGATCTCCGATCTCCGATCACCGAACATTTGAGGTGAGTGATTTCGGATTTACACTCAAGGTTCTTTTCTTTGGGTTTAAACACAGATTTAATTAATTATAATTTAAATCTGTTGTTCTTGGTTCGTTGAGCTCGCCGACTCAACGCCGGATTCCGCGACGACGCGACGCCTCCCCGCGACGACGCGACGATCCCTCTCTTCCGCGACGATCCTTTCCGCGAAGAACGCCCGCGCGCGACGATCGACAAGGTAGGGGTTTATTTTGGAAAATTACCCCTTTTTAATTATTCCCGTGAACGTTCTTTGAAAATTAAAGAGCCGGTTTCAAATGAACAATTTTTATTTTAATTAAAAATTGTTGGTTCATGTGTTTAAAAATTTCTCCCGGTTGTTTATCTCTAACGCGGAGGGTGCGGGCCAAACGAACACGGCCCGACGACCCTCCGCCGTTCTTCATTTTGTGCTGATTTGACGGACGACGACGGAACGTGCCGCAGCGGACGTTTGACGATCCCGCAGTAAAGAACGGATCCCGGGAGGAGCAACGGCGCAGACTGGAAGGAAAGCGGGCCACCGGAGCGACGCCGGCGGCCCGCGGAAGCTGCCGGCGGCGCGGGTTGCCGGCGCGGCGGCGGTCAACGGACCCGCGGTCGCGCGGGTCCGGTTCGCCCAGGAGGGATGCGGCTCAGCCGCGTCCGCGGTTCGCCAGCGCGGCCCACGCGGGCCGCGACTTTCTCAGGCTGCGGGTCAACGCCCGCGGCGCTCGGCCACTCGGCCGAGCCGAGCCTGGCCGGTCCGACCAGCCGGGCCGCGCCCTGGCCAGGCCGGACCGGTCCAACCGGGTCGGACCCGGGTCGGGTCGACCCGGATCGGGTCGCCTGGGTCGGGCCGAGTCGGCCCGGGCCCGTACCCCCCCCCCCTTCTTCGGACGTTTTCGTTCAAACGCCCGTAACTTGAGCTTCGTGCCTCCAAACGACTCGCTGTTAGTGGAAACGCGATCCTTGGATCGAGACGGTCGTTTCGGTATATCGCACTCAAGGTTTCGGAATACTTTGAGTTCGGACGGGTTGGTTCGTACACGAGACCAATCGGGCCCTCGAAGCGGAAACGCTCATATCTTGAGCTACGGACGCCCGATTGACGTGCTGTCAGCTTTGTTGAATTCCTCTAAGTGAGACGGATCTTTTGGCATACTCCGCCCGAGGTTTTGACGCAGGTGGAGTGCGGTCGGGTTGGTTTTGCCTTAAAAACCAACCGGGCCCCTGGGACGAAAATGCCAATAACTCTCAGACCGGACGTCCGGTTGACGCGCCGTCTGCGACGTTGAGTTCCTGTTGACGATACGGAACTTTTGGATACATCAACTTCGGACTTTGTGTCAGTTGATGTATCAGCCTCTCGGCTCGTGGAGCGGACCCTCTCGAACGAGCTTGCTGTGTGCGGGAACCCTAGTGCTGGCTGCGACTGCTACTTCGACAGCGACGACCGTGCAGAGATCCTCCGTGGACTACGGCGACGACCGTGCAGAGATCCTCAGCGGACTGCGGCGACTACTGCACTCAGCGATCCTATGTGGATCAGTGCTACAGGTCCTGCGTGGGCCCGGTCCTGTGTGGGCCCGATCCTGTGTGGGTCCGATCCTGCGTGGGTCAGCGCTCAGCGGTTCTGTGTGAGCCAGCGCCTACAGGTCCTGCGTGGGCCCGGTCCTGTGTGGGCCCGATCCGGTGTGGGTCCGATCCTGTGTGGGTCACTGCAAGGTTAGTACCTATCGATCCTTCGTGGGTCCGACGACTTAGATGGTTCAGTGATCATCTTTATCATCATCCGAAGAAGTATACCTGTGTGAGCTGAATCTTGTGTTTCTCTCCTTTGTGGATTGTGTTGAGCTATCCTGTGTGGATTTATTGTTTACTCTCCTTTGTGGATTGTGTTGTTCTATCCTGCGTGGGTATGCATTTTTCTTTCCTGTGTGGACTGGGTTGTGCTGGGGCTCGGACGTTGGAGCCGATCGGGAGATTGATGACTTAGGTATATCTATGGGCGTATACCTAAGCCGTGTCAGATGTTACTTCGTGATTGCATCCCTCCTTCGTGACTTATCATTTGTGGATTTCGGGAGACCTTCGGGGGTCTCGGGGTCCCTACTGAGTAGCTTATACTCACCCCTGCACGGGCTATGCCCGCACTTCGTGGTGTTGGTTGCAGACGATGGACAACGCTGATCGTGGAGGAGGTGTGCGGAGCAGGACAATACCTGGAGGTGGACCACTGGGCGGGACGTACTCGGAGAAGTTAGGTGGACCCGAGGAGCAGTGGAGGCTATCTGTACCCACCCTTCAGGTGGGACTTCCAGAGGACGGCTCGATGCTGCAGTTTTTCCTTTCAGTTGCTGTTTTTCCTTTCAGCTGTACTTTACAGTTGGGCTTGTATTTCCGGCCCCTTTTACTTTCAGCACAACTTGTACAGTTTTTACTTAGTGTTTACTTTTCCGCTTGCTTACTCTGTGGTGCTTGTTTACTTTTCAAAGGCAATGCCTTCCCTTTTTGTTTGGATTTACGCCTTGGTGCAAGTCGCCAGCCCCTGGCCTATGGAAGGTGGGCTTGGGGTAGTCACGGCACGGGCCCCGAGGACGGGTCGTGACAAATTGGTATCCGAGGTGGTCGGTTCTACAACAGACTCTGATCTTTCTCCTATATGAAGCAATAGTGTTCAGCGTATTGAGTGTGGTTATCAGTCCAGGGAGTCCAGTGTTGGTGCGACAGCCGACGTATCCATACACCAGGACCCTGACTTCTGATTTCCGACTTAATGCACGAAAACATTGATTGCATGTGTGTTTCATGTTTTCTTTGTGATTACTTGTGTCAGCTCACCAGGTATACTGTTCTGACCGTGGCATACTTGTTTCCTTTTCAGGATGGCACGACGACAGCAGCCAGCTAGGGTTCCTAGAGTAGGGCGCGACGACAGCCCGCCGAGCGACGAGGCCTCGGTACAGGGCCCTTTGACAGTAGAGGCACCGGCGGTACCTTTACCCGCCGAGCCCCCGATGCTTCCAACACTGGAAGCTGACGACGCACGACGCCTTGGAGCTCTGCACGAGTTCCAGCGCCACCGACCACCCAGGTTCCGTGGGGAGTCGGACCCCCAGGCAGCCGAGGACTGGCTGGAGGCGGTCGTCTGAGTTTTCAGGCTAGTGAGGACACCAGCAGACCTCATGGTGATCCTGGCGGCGAGCCTACTGCACGCAGCAGCCGGACGCTGGTGGAGCCTGATGCTCCAGGTACACGATGAGGCCACCCTCATCTGGACGGACTTCGAGATCCTCTTCCGCTCAGAGTTCGTCCCGGCCACCCTCCGTGCGGTGTGCATCTAGGAGCTTCTTCAGCTGTGACAGGGCAGCTTGACGGTCGCTCAATACGCGGCGAGGTTCACCGACCTATCTCGCTACTCGACAGACATGGTACGGGACTCCTTCTTCCGGGCCCGGACCTTCGAGCAAGGATTGAGACACGAGATCAGGGCATCGCTGATCTCCCTCAGAATCCCGACCCAGGAAGGATTACTGGAGCGAGCCCTCCTGATCGAGAGCTTCCTGGCTGAGTCCACAACGAGACCTACCGCAGGGCTGCAGGTAGCGGAGTCTTCGGCAGCTGGTAGCCGACGGATGACTCAGGGTTCCAGTCAGACCAGGCCTTCCGGCAGACCACCCCGGGACACTGGCTCAGCGGTGCGGGGCACACAGCGCGGAGCCAGCCTTCCGAGAGGCAGACAGTGCTACGAGTGCGGCGGGCAGGGCCACATGGCTCGTGACTGCCCAACCCGTCGTACCGAGGGGCAGAAGACGGTGGAGGGACCCCCCAGGCAGAGGCAGAGGGTCGACCGTGGTGGTCCGCAGGGAGGAGGCGGACGAGGCAGAGGAGCTGGCCGAACAGCAGGTGGTGGGCGACGCTTTGAGGCTCTGCCACCACCACCACCAGGAGGCCCGCCCCGACCACAGGGAGCTGGCGGGCAGAGACAGGCTCAGCTCCAGGCAGCGGAGGCCTACGACCACGGCGCGCCAGAGATGATTTGAGGTACGATCTCTGTCTATTCCACCCTTGCTGCAGTTCTGATAGACACTGGAGCGAGTCACTCTTTCATAGCCACTGCCCTTGTTCGGAGCTCGGAGATTCCGACAGAGCCGTTGGCTCGATCCATACGGCTAGAGACTCCTACGGGAGCAGACTCGACGATTACGCACTGGTGCCGGCAGTGTGAGCTTACTCTAGGAGGCGAGAGCTTCGGCTGGGATCTTCTTGTAGCAGCGTCGAGGCCTTACGACGTCATCTTGGGCATGGATTGGTTATCTACGGTCCATGCTCATATTGACTGCATTAGGCGCAAGGTGCGATGTGTGCGCACCGACGGGAGCAGGTTCACCTTCACCGGCGAGAAGGGATCCTTAGCAGCACAGGATGGACTCACGCAGAGGAGAGGTCAGCCCATCACTCATCAGTTGGCTAGCCTCATCCTGGGAGCAGTTGACGTGCGGAGTCCCAGTTTTCCTGCAGTGGTGGATCAGTACACGGACGTCTTTCCCGACGACCTTCCAGGACTACCTCCTCGCAGAGAGGTAGACTTTTATATTGACCTGTACCCCAGGACAACCCTGATATCCACTCTAGCATATCGGATGGCCCCCGCTGAGCTTCGAGAGCTGCGGGTACAGTTGGAGGACTTGCAGGGCAAGGGGTTCATCTGACCCAGTGTTTCGCCCTGGGCTTCCCCGATTTTGTTCGCCAAGAAGGCGGACAGGAGCTTGCGACTGTGTGTCGATTATCGTCGCCTGAATCAGGTGACAGTGAGGAACAAGTATCCGCTACCCAGGATTGATGACCTCTTCGACCAGCTCAAGGGAGCACGGTGGTTCTCGAAGATAGACCTCAGGTCAGGCTATCATCAGCTCAGAGTTCGAGACGAGGATGTGCAGAAGAAGGCCTTCAGGTGTCGGTATGGCCACTATGAGTTCTTGGTTATGCCTTTCGGCGTGACCAACGCTCCAGCAGTGTTCATTAGCCTCATTAATAGGATCTTCCAGCCATACCTCGATCGATTTGTCGTGGTCTTCGTCGACGACATTTTGGTGTACTCGACGACGGAGGAGGAGCACGCCTACCACCTGCGTGTTGTACTAGAAACACTCCGAGAGAACCAGCTTTATGGAAATCTCTAGAAGTGTCAGTTCTGGTTATGTGAGGTCCACTTCTTGGGGCACGTCATTTCTAAGTCGGGAGTTGCAGTGGATCCCGCGAAGATCGAGGCAGTGCTAGCTTGGGAGCCACCCAAGAGCGTGACAGAGGTGCGGAGTTTCTTGGGCCTAGCCGGATACTATCCGAGATTTGTGCCGAACTTCTCCAGAGTTGCGGCCCCACTCTCAGCGTTGACGAAGAAGGGGAAACCCTTCGTGTGGTCAGACAGATGTCAGCAAAGCTTCCAGGAGCTGAGGCAGAGGTTGACCAGCGCACCTATCTTGAGGTTTCCTGAGGAGGGAGTTGGATACGTAGTCTACTGCGATGCATCAGGGACCGGACTCGGGTGTGTGCTGATGCAGGAACGAGCCGTGATTGCCTATGGATCACGTCAGTTGAGGCCTCATGAGTAGAACTACGCTACCCATGACTTGGAGTTGGCAGCAGTGGTCTTTTCCCTGAAGACATGGCGACACTATCTGATGGGCGAGCGCTTCACAGTCTTTTCTGACCACCAGAGTCTCAGGTACATCTTCTCTCAGAAGGACCTGAACCTGAGGCAGCGACGATGGCTCGAGTTCCTCCAGGACTATGACTTTGAGATAGTCTATACTCCTGGGAAGGGGAACGTAGTGGCTGATGCCCTCACCAGGAGGACGGGCATCCAGCTACTTGAGGAGGCGATAGAGCAGCTAGCCGCTTTGCAGATATCCTTCGTGGATAGAGACGGAGCAGCCTTCCTTCAGTCTCTCACAGTCTCTCCTCTGCTTCTTCAGCGGGTCAGAGAGGCACATCATGGGGAAGTTGACTGTGAGACACGGCGTGCACAGATATCCTCGGGACATGCACCTGATTGTTTCTCCCATGGAGCAGAGCACGATGTCCTTTTCAGAGGACGTACCTTGGTGCCAGTTGCTTTACGAGAGGAGGTGCTGAGAGCGTATCACACTTCTCCTTTGGCGGTACATCCTGGAGTGGCGAAGATGTACCAGGATCTCAGATGACAGCACTGGTGGCCGGGCATGAAGAAGGTTGTGGCAGAGTTCGTTTCACGGTGCCTCACCTGCCAGCAGGTGAAGGCAGAGCATCAGGTACCAGCAGGTTTGGTACAGCCCTTGGAGGTCCCGAAGTGGAAGTGGGATGGGATATCTATGGACTTTGTGACTGGACTTCCACGCACTTCCAGAGGTCACGACTCCATTTGGGTGATTGTTGACTGACTCACCAAGTCGGCACACTTATTGCCCATCCGAGAGCAGGGCTCAATAGAGAGCTTGGGGCGTCTCTACGTTCAGGAGATTGTACGACTTCACGGTGTTCCATCGACTATCGTCTCCGATCGGGACACTTGTTTTACTTCCCGACTTTGGAAGGGGTTGCAGGAGGCGTTCGGGACGCGGATACGTCTGAGCACCGCCTTTCACCCTCAGACGGATGGTCAGACAGAGAGGACCATTCAGACTCTCGAGGACATGCTCCGCGCATGTGTCCTCGACTTTGGTCGCAGCTGGGAGGACCACCTACCCTTGGTAGAGTTTGCGTACAACAACAGCTACCACTCCACCATCGGGATGGCACCCTACGAGGCGTTGTACGGCAGGCCTTGCAGATCCCCTTTGTGCTGGACAGACCCTGGGGAGTCAGCACTTGTGGGACCAGAGATGGTCCGGGCCACGACAGAGAAGGTCCAGGTCATTCAGGAGCGGATGAGGACAGCACAGATCCGGCAGAAGTCATATGCTGACAGGAGGCGGAGGCCACTAGAGTTCGAGGATGGCGACCACGTCTTCTTGCGTGTCTCACCTCGACGTGGTTTGCAGAGATTTGGCCGAGGCGACAAGTTGTCTCCACGCTTCATCGGAACCTTCCAGGTCCTCAGCAGGGTTGGCGAGGTGGCTTATCACCTGGCTCTGCCACCTCAGTTGCACCGGGTGCACGACGTCTTCCACGTATCCCAACTGAGGAGATACGTGCACGACCCGACGCACATCATTGACTATGGGGAGCTAGACGTGGATGATGGGGTGACTTTTACGGAGGTCCTAGTGGAGATAGAGGATTGATAGGAGCGGGTCCTATGTGGGCGATCGATCCCTCTTGTGCGCATCAGATGGCAGCATGTGAACCTCCAGGAGAGCACTTGGGAGCGGGAGGCTCAGATGCGTGCTCAGTACCCACATTTGTTTCCCTAGTTTTTGATGTATCTTTACGAGGACGTAAAGTCCTGAGGTGGGATTAATGTAATGACCCGTAAATTTCAAGGAAATGTTTTTTCTTAATTTTCTTTGGAATTTTACAAGAGCGCAGCTTCTGACGACACCTGATTCCGAGGCCCGGTGTGCCCGGAATCTTTTTCCGAAGTTTGGCTCGGGTACGTTCAGTGAACGGACGAGCGGGGTTTTCTAACTTTTGAACCGGTGTCCGGAATCGAATTCTGAGGGCACCGATGAAATCGCAGCGCCGATATTCGCTTAGAAACGCCTCTTCCGGAGTTGCGTTTGCTCGGGTGTGGTTTTTAATTTTCGGGCTTAAAGTTAAGAAATAAAATAATTTTGCGACAACTTTATTTTATTTCACTTGAGCCACTTGGAAGCCACTTGAAGCCACTTAAAGGCGGCCTGAACTGAGTTGAACTGGATAGGATGCTATCCAGAAATATCCTACCCCCTTGGTAGGATATTTGTGAGGTGGGGCCCGCACGAGCCCCGTCGTTTCTTTCCGCTAAGAAACGCACCCGTGAAAACCCGTCTTAATGAAAGTCAACCGACGCATTTTCTAAATTCTTAACAGACCATTTAATTGGGCTGTTTCTCTCGTGAATTAAATGGGCTATTTCTCTCGTGAATTAAATGGCCTGTTTCTTTCGTTGAATTAATTCAACGAATTAATTCAATCGTTTCTTAACCTGTTTTCGTGTGTTGGCATGTTAATAAAATAAGACCAACCCAAAATCTTTTGAAAAGATTTGAGAGGATCCCTATTTCTTCAGCTCCCTCGCGAAGAACGCGAAGAACGCGAAGAACGCAAAGAACGCGAAGAACGCCGAACCCGGAAATCGACGACGCCTTCGTCCGAGACGTTCTTCCGATCTCCGATCTCCGATCTCCGATCACCGACCATTTGAGGTGAGTGATTTCGGATTTCCGCTCAAGGTTCTTTTCTTTGGGTTCAAACACAGATTTAATTAATTATAATTTAAATCTGTTGTTCTTGGTTCGTTGAGCTCGCCGAATCAACGCCGGATTCCGCAACGACGCGACGCCTCCCCGCGACGACGCGACGATCCCTCTCTTCCGCGACGATCCTTTCCACGAAGAACGCCCACGCGCGACGATCGACAATGTAGGGGTTTATTTTGGAAAATTACCCCTTTTTTAATTATTCCCGTGAACGTTCTTTGAAAATTAAAGAGCCGGTTTCAAATGAACAATTTTTATTTTAATTAAAAATTGTTGGTTCATGTGTTGAACAATTTCTCCCGGTTGTTTATCTCTAACGCGGAGGGTGCGGGCCAAACGAACACGGCCCGACGACCCTCCGCCGTTCTTCGTTTTGTGCGGATTTGACGGACGACGACGGAACGTGCCACATCGGACGTTTGACGATCCCGCAGTAAATAAAGGATCCCGGGAGGAGCAACGGCGCAGACGGGAAGGAAAGCGGGCCACCGGAGCGACGCCGGCAGCCCGCGGAAGCTGCCGGCGGTGCCCCGGAGTGCCGCCGGACGAGGCCGCCGCGGCCGCGGCAGCCAACGGACCCGCGGCCGTGCGGGTCCGGTTCGCCAAGGCGGGACGCGGCTCAGCCGCGTCCGCGGTTCGCCAGCGCGGCCCACGCGGGCCGCGACATTCTCAGGCCACGTGTCAACGCCCGCGGCGCTCGGCCGGGCCGGACCGGTCCAACTGGGTCGGACCCGGGTTGGGTCGACCCGGTTCGGGTCGGCCCGGGCCCATACCCCCCCTTCTTCGGACGTTTTCGTTCAAACGCTCGTAACATGAGCTTCGTGCCTCCAAACGACTCGCCGTCAGCGGCAACACAATCCTTGGATCGAGACGGTCATTTCAGTATATCGCACTTAAGGTTTCAGAATACTTTGAGTTCGGCCGGGTTGGTTCGTACACGAGACCAACCGGGCCCTCGGAGCGGAAACGCTCATATCTTGAGCTACGGACGTCCGATTGACGTGCCGTCAGCTTTGTTGAATTCCTCTAAGTGAGACGGATCTTTTGGCATACTCCGCCCGAGGTTTGGACGCAGGTGGAGTGTGGTCGGGTTGGTTTTGCCTTAAAAACCAACCGGGCCCCTGGGACGAAAATGCCAATAACTCTCAGACCGGGCGTCCGATTGACGCGCCGTCTACGACGTTGAGTTCCTGTTGACGATACAGAACTTTTGGATACATCAACTTCGGACTTTGTGTCAGTTGATGTATCAGCCTCTTGGCTCGTGGAGCGGACCCTCCCGAACGAGCTTGATGTGTGCGGGAACCCTAGTGCTGGCTGTGACTGCTACTTCGACAGCGACGACCGTGCAGAGATCCTCCGTGGACTGCGGCGACGACCGTGCAGAGATCCTCTGTGGACTGCGGCGACGATTGTGCAGAGATCCTCAGCGGACTGCGGCGACTACTACACTCAGCGATCCTATGTGGATCAGTGCTACAGGTCCTGCGTGGGCCCGGTCCTGTGTGGGCCTGATCCTGTGTGGGTCCGATCCTGCGTGGGTCAGCGCTCAGCGGTTCTGTGTGAGCCAGCGCCTACAGGTCCTGCGTGGGCCCGGTCCTGTGTGGGCCCGATCCTGTGTGGGTCCGATCCTGTGTGGGTCACTGCAAGGTTAGTACCTATCGATCCTTCGTGGGTCCGACAACTTAGATGGTTCAGTGAACATCTTTATCGTCATCCGAAGAAGTATACCTGTGTGAGCTGAATCTTGTGTTTCTCTCCTTTGTGGATTGTGTTGAGCTATCATGTGTGGATTTACTGTTTACTCTCCTTTGTGGATTTTGTTGTTCTATCCTACGTGGGTATGCGTTTTGCTTTCCTGTGTGGACTGGGTTGTGCTGGGGCTCGGACGTTGGAGCCGATCGGGAGATTGATGACTTAGGTATATGTATGAGCGTATACCTAAGCCGTGTCAGATGTTACTTCGTGATTGCATCCCTCCTTCGTGACTTATCATTTGTGGATTTCGGGAGACCTTCAGGGGTCTCGGGGTCCCTACTGAGTAGCTTATACTCACCCCTGCACGGGCTATGCCCGCACTTCGTGGTGTTGGTTGCAGACGACGGACATCGCTGATCGTGGAGGAGGCGTGCAGAGCAGGACAATACCTGGAGGTGGACCACTGGGCGGGACGTACTCGGAGCAGTTAGGTGGACCCGAGGAGCAGTGGAGGCTATCTGTACCCACCCTTCAGGTGGGACTTCTAGAGGACGGCTCGACGCTGTAGTTTTTCCTTTCAGTTGCTGTTTTTCCTTTCAGTTGTACTTTACAGTTGGGCTTGTATTTCCGGCCCCTTTTACTTTCAGCACAGCTTGTACAATTTTTACTTAGTGTTTACTTTTCCTCTTGATTACTCTGTGGTGGTTGTTTACTTTTCAAAGGCAATGCCTTCCCTTTTTGTTTGGATTTACGCCTTGGTTCAAGTGGCCAGCCCCTGGCCTATGGAAGGCGGGCTTGGGGTAGTCACGGCACGGGCCCCGAGGACGGGTCGTGACAGGTTTACTAATTTAGTTAGATAATATTTCTACCAATTGAACCTATTTAATTCATTTTTACCAATTTCACATTCAAATTGATATAAAAACATAGCAAACTTTTGGACCGTTTTTACTTAAAAACCCCATAGTGTCGTCCTGTTGGTAGGATTAATTTTTAATTAATTTATACCACTTCTGTGATTAGAATTTGTTAAAATGGATTAAATATTTGAAATCAGAATAATTTATAATGTTTAATAAGTTCAACTTTTTTGGACCAGAAATATTAGTGAATGTAATTAAAAGTAATTACACTGGTTAAGAGAAAAATTTGGTTCATAATGTACAAAACATTATATTTAAGACCCAAAATGACCTAGAAACATGTCCAACACCCATTTTATATCCATATTTATCCCATAAAATCAATTGGATCATCTTGGTTACATTATTCGATCCAATTTAAACATGAATAAAGTTGGTGCAATTCCCTCTTCAAATATTTACAAGAGTGCCACTTCTCAACTATAAAAGGGCACCACATCTACCGATTCTTCACACCTCTCAAACATTTTTAGTTTATAAAATATCTTCACAACTATCCTTAAAAAAATCCTCCCTTATACCATTAATCCTCCCTTTGGGAATAATTCCTCCCAAAGAATCCTTTTGGAACCGACCAAAAAAGTTACCTGATTTCGAGGTAATGTCTTCTCTCGAGGTCCTTCCCTTTATTTTCCTTCTATACCCCCTCTACTATGTTTATTATATTTTTTTTGGAAAAAACCCGTATAATCTAGATACTAGGGTTTTTTATGAAATATTTTAGACCTAAAATTTCACACACATCCATCAAATGGATATTTAACATACTGTTTCTATGTACTCTGAACTACTACCTCATGAAATAATGATAGATCATTTCTCCTTTACCACCAATAGTGGTGTCCATTATTATAGAAAATTTATTTATATATTTAATATGTTATATTGTTGATTTATTTAATATTATTTAGCCTTTTTTAAAATATACATCTCTTTACATTCCATTTTGTGTTAATATGATAATCTTGTTTGAGGAATTATGGACTACCGCCCCCTCAAAGCGATGTGATTTTTTCGCACACCACAAAGAATGTATCAAGGATTGGTTTAGTGAAATTATATGATATATATGATATAGTGATTATACAGGAATATATATATATATATATATGTATTCCATTCTCTTTCTTTCATTCAATACGATAATAAAAACAGAAACAACGTTCATGCATATGTATAACTTACCATATCAATGAACAATGTTTTCCATTTTGTACTTATTTATGATATAAATAATTATAATATATATATATAATTGTTATAAAAGATATTTATATCATGTTTTAAATTTTTTAATCATGATATAAGTATAAGGACCAATGATATAAAAAATTATGACACATATGAATAATAAAGAAAATATTACCGGAAGTGAAACCTTAAAATATAATCCTTAACCAGCGGGTAATATAAATAAAAATAAAACCGCATATGGTAATTTATGTAATAATATTACTCTGTAAATTATTTATTATGAACTTATATTTAATATACTGGAATATTATATGAGAACGAAGAGAGTCCAGACACAAGGTAAAGAGATTGCATATCACTTTTAATTTCTGTGAGATACATGCTGTGTTCACCACTATTTCTATTTTCTGGTGTATGTACAGAACATGATTTTATTCTATGAGTATTATACTTAAATTTATGGTTATTAAAATCTTTATTTTATGTTCCTTATTTTATGGGGTTTATGTTTCAAATGTTACCAAATTGGTAAAATGTGTTGTCACAATTTTCTTTCTTTGAGATAGATGTTTTGTTATGAACCTAAAATCTTTTTCTAGGTGAATTTATTTACATTTTACCTTATATATAATAAATCAGAATATTTTCATGATATTATATGATTAATTTAATTTAAATTTGTTACATGGAGAGTATGAACCCAAGATACCATGTTATAAAAGATTATCGAGAAAAACTCATTATTTTTCAAGATTATTTATTTTTATGCTTCCATTAATGAAATATTATGATAAATCTCTCAATAATATTCATGATATTCATTATCCTATATTATTTCATGATATAATCATGTAATAGTACCATTTTCCACTTTTTTGTTACATAATATAGTTAAGAATGTGTTTTTAGGAAAGCTTGACTTTACCCTTTCTTCAGTCAAAAATATATATTTCTAAAAAGGGTTCCCAAGAATATTATATAATTCTCCTAAAATATATAAAAGGAATTTTTACCAATTTTACATTTACCAATATATTTAAAGAAATCTTCTTGGCACTTTCCCAAAAAGGCACTTTTTACCATTTTTACCATGAAAAAGGAATTTTCCTTATCCCTCAGATGATATATATAGTTTTACCCACTGACATATCTTTGAATATTACATTGCATTTTTAAATGGATAATCTTTAAGTAAAATACTTTAAAAGTTATTTTCAAGTAATTTTTTTAAAAAAAATCATCTTTAATCATTATTTAAAAGTTTTCAAAGTATTTTCAATGAAATGGTGTTTAAAATAATGTCAAGATTCTACCAAATATTTTTAATTAAAAAGGTTTTCAAGACATTTTCAAGATATGTTTATATATTTTAAAGTGTTTTCAAATAAAATTTTTTTAGAAATATTTTGAAGTTTTATTTATAAGTTTTTATGAAAAAATGATTTCAAAAGGATTTCAAGTCTTCCTTATATGTTTTCAAATCTATTTTCTATAAAATTTATTTTTAAATAGTTTTATGCATTAAAAATCTATTTTCAAATAAGAAATAATATTTTCCTCAAGAAACATTTTTAAAATATATTTCTAAATTATTTTCCATCTAAGATGACATCTATTGATTTTACTCATGCATTTTTAGGAAGTGATGTAAAGGTCAATTCATATCCTTTCTATGAATGGGTTATTCGTAATGTCATGGTCATTATGAAACCCATTTCCCCTTCATGGGTTATATGCTTTTTATAATCCATTTCTCTTTCATGGTCATGATTTTAATGAAATGATTATGAAACCTATCTGTTTCCACAGGTTATGGTATGTTTACATGTTTATGACATCCATTTCATTTTATGGGTCATGATATGTATATTTAAGATATTGTGGAACATGTATGTATGATCTAATTATGTTATAGGTGGGACCTATATCTCCCTCCAATGCATTGGGTAAAGATTTATATCTCATGAGAAAATTATGGGAATCAAGTCTGTGAGATTGAACCACTATGAGAAGATGGAGAAACCTGATCCCTTACAAAGAATGGAATATGACTGGGGATGGTGTTGTGTCCCTCTCAGTAGGTGTAGTCACAATGAAGTTGGAAAATGGGGAAACCTAATCCATCATGGGAAGATAGGGAAACCTGATCAATTACAAGGAAATAATTATGACTGGGGATGGTGGTGTGTCCCACCTTGTAGAAAAAATTCCCATGAATTTACCAGATAAGGTCTATATATTCATTTTGAATTATAGGGAATTGTTACACATGTTTATTTATGCCATAATTCCATGTATTCTTCTTATGATACACTTTCATTACTTATGTTCTTTATTTCCTTATTATTCATGTCTTATAAACTTCCATGATTTATACCATGATTGCTGTTTATGATTTTTGATATCTTGGGTATGATCTTATAATGGTTTGATCATGTTCGCATACCCCCTATGCTCATGTTTATTCTTACAGGCCTCCCTTGTTTACCCTTTTTGAGCATTAAATCTCACCACTTTTTATGTTTCCTTTTCCAAGTCATGAAGATATGTAGTAAGTATTATTTTTCTAAAAAGGGTTCTAGTCATGAAGAACCTAGTGGGAGATAATGTAGTTCTTTTATATACCAGGGTTTATGTTTCGAGGTTTCCAAAGGTATTATATCCTTAAAGGTATTTGGGAGTTTGTTTTTTATAATGTTTAATTATATCACAAATTTAATGTAATGTTAATGGTTGAAAATTGAGGGTCTCTATAGTCGATATCAGAGAAAAGGTATAGTTAACCTTGCATAATGGCACTACCCCCCTCACAAGGGGAATGATAAATTAAGGATTTGAATATCCTTGTGATCCCATATAAACCAACCAATAGGTAGGTAGTGGAAGTTAGGGTCGACCCGTTAGGGAAGATGTAAAATTAAGAAATTTGTGAGAGTTGTTGAGTCATGGTCGATTTTCCAGACATGAATAAGTGAAGGGAACTATATATTAAACTAAAGAAACTTTTGGGAGAGACGTAACATATGGAAGTAGTGGAGAACAACTAGAAAACATTCATGTTAGGGTTTCATTTCAATTAGTATTTATTGAGATCATCATTTCATTATCATTAAAATTAAAAATGATATTTATTAACCAATGGGATTCAATTAAATTACTATTTCTTGGTCTGATAAAATTCAATTTCTTATTTAAGGGATTAACTCCTTGGTTCGATGCTTAATTACATTAAATATGTTTAAGTTCCTTACCCCTAAAATAGTGAAAATGGATTCCCCAAGTGGATATGGGTTCATTCACTAAAAAATATATAGTTTTCTCCATTGGTGTAATTTCTGGTAAACCAATGGTTATTATGGAATCATGTTCATGAAAAAAATTGTAAATTAACATCATAATAAAAAAACACTATGGGATTCAAATTACTTCCACCCTGAATCTTATTACAACCTCGACATGAGGGGAACTATCCTCTTATGACCATGTTCATGGTGTGCGGATTGAGTCAATACTCAATCCCTACCATGGATACGAGAGGAAGAACATGGGAAATGGAGAATTACAATAAAATAGGAATTGAGAAATAGAAAAGAAAAACATAAAATTAATCTGAAGGAGGCTTGGATAGTAGAGTGGTAACACCTCCCCCCAGATATCCTACACCGAAGATGGATGGTTTCACTCATATTTTTAGAACATGTGACTACAGGTCATGCACATCAAAGTACAAAAAAGTCATCTCAAAATTTATTTGATTCCTCTATCGGTAGGTGATCTGTCACACCGTCCTTGACTTTGAATGTGTTAGTGGTCGGTTGGTGGGGTTACACGGTGTGTAGCATGGCCCCACATGGCATGTAGTCTTGCCATCAAACAAAAAATTATTCTTGAATGTAAGATACATCGTGTAACGTGATGTACACGATGTGAATTATCTGGTAGGTTACTTGGGCATGTAATTTGTCTGGTCGATCTGTGTTTAGCCAAGTTTACATTGAATGTGTATTGGATTAGACACAGTGTATAAATGATCTTTTTTTCTGATCATTCCTCATTTGTGACTTTGGATATAAAATACCTAAAAATCACCATGAACTCCAAAATAAATCATTTTATCTACAAAAAAACATATATATTGTGAAAACATGTCTTATAGTTAATATAAAACATGAATATGTATACAAAAATCAGACACATCAAAATCCCCCACACTTAGCCATTTTCTTTGACTCAAGATAAATATTAACATAAAATCAATAAAATCCATACTCTAAAAAGGGAAGAATTCCACAAATTATTCTTATAAATACTATATCCATAACAAAGGATTTTTAAAGGTACAAAACATATTTCAATTCCAAAGATATGCAAATCACACCTTCTATATAATTCAATCCAAAATTTTCATCTTCTTTCATCCACATTTTCACCTTTTTTTAACTACAAATGTCACTGGAAGATTTAACTCAACAAAAGATACCACACTCATTACATAAGATTAATATATCAGTGTTATTCTCAATCTCATGTATACGTACTCTTTCTACAATCTTGCAAGTATTCTCATTCTCCACTTTAGAAATAAAATCACAATAATCATGAGGTCTTTCAATAAGGTTCAAATGATTTTGAGTATCTATTTAGGTAGGTAATGATGTGAAAAATAAACTTAGAGTCATGATAATGGAAGAAAAATTCTTAAATGACAATGCATGATATTCCAAAATAGAGATCCATAAAAATGAATCCCCAATCAAGATATCTGAAAGTCTACCATCACTGTAAAATTCCCTTGCCAAAATGGGTCAAAAAACAATCAATAATGTGTAATGAATGAATCTGGTCCCCCATTTTCATTTTTCTATAATCTTTTTACGATAGGGACCACCATGAATAAAATTAATAGTTTTCCTGTAGCCCTATTCCCAAATGAACAAGTGTAATTCCCCCCAAACATAATTTCATGGTTTTTCACAAAAATGTACCTTGAATATCCAAAAAACCCTCTTTAAAGATCAAATGAATAATCATTCAAAATTATGAATGCGTTAGGGTATGAAAGGAAAATAGGATTGTAATGTGGCTTCTTATTAAGGAGGATCATGGTTTCTATGGGTTTTACAATGATTAGATGTAGGGTAGGTCGTAAGTTCAAAGTGGCTAAAAACAATCAAATGACTCAATCATTTTAATGAGATTAAAAAATATTCATGTTTTGAAGAGAATGACTAGAATGTTTTGGTAGTTATGCATATACTAAGAATCTCTCAAGAATGGTGGTATAAGAAATAATATGTCAAAGGGGCTTAGAATAACTCTTAGGAATAAGGAAAAATAAAAGGTCCTTCAGGTAATGAAATGAATAAAAATGATCAGTATAATAAATGTAAATGTCCAAGACATTAAATCCAAAATCAAACTAAAATCAGTAATCATTTAAATATACTTTGAAATTTAAAATATGCACATAAATTTTAAAATTCCCTTTAATGTTTTTACTATTTATATTTATAATTAATAAAAAAATATCCATATTATAAAATATTTCAAATATTAATGAGGTCACCTAGACTAGTTCAAGGGAAAAGTCTAGTGTAGTCAAAGACTCTCTGCCACACTTAATATTTCACATGGTCCCCCAAGTGAAACACCAAGGTAGAGGAGAGGATGTGGGGACACATGGGAAGTTGGGATTAGGGGAATAAGTTAAAGAGGAAAATCCCAAGGAAAAATGAAATAGAATATCTAAAATGATACTCCCCTCATGGTGAGTTGATCAATAAGGAAGGTAGTCAAAAGAGAAGTGCTAAGGAATGCTCCATGGTACCTATGACTTGTGAGGAAAAGGAAAAAGAAATTTGCAGAAACATACATCATCAGAGAACATACATATTACAAATGATATATATATATATATATAAAGGAAAAAATGTTCCAAAACTAGTCATGAGGTCACCTCAGAAGAGGCGTCATTAGCAATTGGAGGATCCTCCAAAGGTTGATCAATCATAGTAGAGAAGGGAAGAACAAGATCCGTGCTCTGTGTGGTAGTTTCCAGGGGAACATCTGTTGTGAAAATAAGAGGAATAATAGCTGGACACATAGAATCAGCACCCTCCATGGGAGGCGCTACAGACACACCCTGGTGGGAAGCAGTAGTAAGAGCATTTGGGCCAACAATGGATAGGGGAACTGAATCGGTGTCCAGTGTCGTCATTGGGGTTTGGGTGGAAGATGGAAGAGTAATAGAGGGAGGATTTGGTTCTAGGGGTAAATGAATTCCGTGATGCAAAATAAGAAGGCCCAATAGTTTCTCAAGTCACGGTTGGTACTATAGGATGGTAGCTTACTAATACTCAAGGATGTCCTGATAGAGGTCCATCATGGCCATGCAGAGTGTGATGGGGAGATCAGCCGAGGGTTCAGGTAGATGTGGGGATGTGGATGGCATAAAATAAGAGGTAATGGTGAAAAAATAAGGGAGGAAGAATTTGGGTGGGTTGGGGAAGAATCATCCATAGGTGGATGGGGGTGGACCTGCCCCGAAACACCATGGAGAGTATCTAGGTCATCTCTCGCCCCCGCTGGAGCTAGGGTATCCAAAATGAGAACATAAAAATCTACCCTATGATTGAACATCCTCATTTGAATAATCATGATGATGTATAGATGAAGAGGAGTTCCTAAGGGGCTGTGAGTGAGAGAGGGCTCAAAACACCCTGGTGGTGCATCAAGTGCGTGTCATAGAAGCCACCATTTAGGTTTCCTTAATTAAAATGGATCATGGAATGAAAATATGTGGCTGAAATGTAGGGGAGGTCAGGGTAATTGTGCCAGATGACACAGGTGAGAAGCTCCATGTCTCTCCCAAACACGACAACCATATCCTCTTGGCGGGGAAATAGGATGGAACTGAAGCATCAGTGGAGTAAATGAAGGGGAGGGGAAATGATGAGTGTGCTCTTCCAGGATGTGGGTGTGTACCTATGGTCAAACCCAATAATCTCCTGCCACATAGTGATGAGGTCGGAGTTCTCAGAGAAGGTAAGGGTGGTGAAATTAGGTGGGGTGGTAGGATGGGGTTAGAAACCACAACCTTGGCCAAAATTCTCCATAGTCAGGAAAAAATGGTGTCTGCCCAGCAAAAATCGAACTGGGGTTTCTGTATCAATGGGAGACTAGTGAAAGGAGGTCCAATCAAACTCGAAGGTTGAGATAAACTCCAATAATAAATCTATACTGGTTCGATTGGTGACCTTGGGTGTTTCAAGTAGATGTGTTTGGCCAAGGAGCTCCTCAATCTCTTCCCATATGATGAGATTCAATGGGACACTGATATCGAGGAAGCGGCCACTCAACTGGATCATCCTCTAAGAAAAGTGCCGCAATCTCTCTATATTAGGGAGTCCCTCAACAAAACTTAGGCTGTGATATGATTAAGGTTGGGAAGTGGGATAATCGGGATGAGGTGGGGTTGAAACTGCTGGTGTGGAGGGGACAGTAGCGGTCATTGAAGGTGGACCAATCAAAGCAGGAGCTGGATCTTGTGAGTCTGCTAAAGTAGTGTGCGTCTCCGAAGGTACAAAGCTAGAAGAGGGAGCTGCAACACCCAAGCTCTCAACTACTATGTTTGGTGTGGTAGAAACCATAGTGGGATTATCTGTGGTTAGAGTGGGTGTCATAGAATCTACCTTACTGGTGGATGTCGTTGATGGATGCATCAATAGAAAAGGAGGTAGTGTCACCAATGTTGGTGGCTGGAAAACTGGAAAATTTAATGATGGTATCTTGGTATACTGAAGATGGATTCGATGGTGATGGGGTCTCTCTCCCCCAGTAGGGAAAATGAGTCACTTCCCACTTACATGATTTTCACCTACCATAGCTGAAAGAAAAAATAAAAAAGAATAAAAATAAATGGAAGAAGAAGAAACAAAATGTGATAAATTTGAAAAAGAAAAAAATACAGTGTGTCGATCCATTGTACACAACATATATTGTTATGTAGGGAAGAACCCCTGTACTCTGGATAGACATGTCGATAGGTCATGTGTTTGGTAATATAATATTAAATGGTGTGTAGATGGGTGGAAATGCTGTGTGTACAAACATGGGGTGGAGCCCGTGTTAGTGTTCCAACACGGCTTAGATCTGTGGGGTCATACAACACAACACACACTGTGTGGAAATGATACATGCCTTGTGGGAAGACATGGTGTGAAAAGTTGTGTACTCCCTCTACACAGATTCTTTCGAATGGATAGTAGACATGGCATGTACCGAACATACACACCGCATGGGAAGACATGGGATTAGGGCTGTATGCCACAAGACACATGCTTGGCTAGAAGGGCTTGGGAGGTACTGTACATAGCATGTAAAAAATATACACGCCATGAATATTTAAAATTATAAAAATTTCTCTTGTGTAGTTGTGTACAAGATATACATGGAATGTGTTCCTTATCCACCCTGTGTAATGTGGGTGGAATTCAAATGGTTGAACAATCCCAAATCCACCTTAAACACAATGAAAACTTAGAAATAAAGAGTGTAGAAGTGTGTACCTGGACCGAGGATTGAAATGGAGAAGAAATAAAAGTGTGAAATGAAAAAATGGGGAATTTGGAGGAGGGAGGTGGAGCAGAGTTGTGGAGGAGAAGAAAATGAGATGGGGGGGGGGGTATTCGACACAGCGTGAGGCTGGGGAGAGTTCCCGGCCGTCATACCCAAACCACACAGCGTGTGGTAGGTCCCAAATAACATTTCATTTTTTTTGAAAGTAATAATAATAGTATTAATAAATAACATTTTAAAAAATAAAATATAAATCAACTAAAATAACCCTATACACATAGTGTATCAAGGATGAAATGTTGTGTTATCTAATATTGGAAAAAGAGAATGTAACGACCCAAACTTTCATTAATGGAAATCTCTCTTAATATAATTAAATTTCTCTTTATGTACAATGTTTATATTAAATGTCAACTTCTTTGGTTTTATGTTTTTGGATTTTAAAATACTATTAATAATTGTTACCATTGATAATATAGATGTTGAACAGTGATCAAATGATTAGTATAAATATAGGGCTTTAACAAATCCAATTTACTCATACAAAGGAAGCGATGGCCTCATCCAGTAGACGTGCCACATACGAAGCCCATTTTTCAGAGCTCAGAAAGGATGTAGTGTGTTTGGGATTCGATCTTGACCAATCCCAAGCCGAGCTTGAATATGTTAAGCTCAAGCTGGACTGCCTATGAGAGAAGTGGAAGTTGATAGAGATTACCACCCAAGCAATGTTATTCGAGCCACCCCAAGAGTCTGTCACCATCGCATGCCTTACTCTCTGGTCTTATGTGGCTATTATAAGGGGTTATGTAACAAGACCTTATCACTATGGCTGTGTACATTATTTTTTATATAATAATGAATATACTTTCGTTTTATTATTGTTACCTTGTAAATAGTTTTTAAAGCACAAATAGTATTTTTTTATTTAATGTTCAACTAAGAAATCTATTTTGATGAATTAATGGATTTTTGAATTAAATAATGTTTTAATAAAATATTATTATTTTTAATAAATTAATTTTTATTTAATATAAATGATCATATAATTTTTTGAATGCAATTTTAATTTTTATTAAGGTTTAAAAACTGTTTTACTCAAAACCCATGAATTTTCAGTAAATATTAGTTATTATTTTAAAAGAAAAAAATCAAAAAATTTTAAAATTCATTATATAAAATTAATATTATTTTTGGAATCAGGATGTTGAAATAATCCAACAGTGAATTTTTCATAATTTTCTGAGACTGTTGAATTTTTGGGTAAAAATTAAACACTGTTTAAATATATAATGTGTGTTATGACATCATAATGACCCAATAGTGATGTAATAAAATAATATAAACTTTATGTTCTGCCAATATATGTTTATCCATTAAAATAATGTGATTTTGGGTTTGTTTAATTTATTTTACAAAGCTTTAGTGGACCCTTCAAGACTTATTATACATTTTGTCTTTTTAAAATGTTTTCCTTGGGAGTGTGACTCACCTCCATATAAGCAACCCCATTATTTTAAGAAGTTATGACTTTGGACTTATAAAATATTTTTTTACACTTCCCTTTTCCAAATACCATGGGAAGAATCTATGGGATGGTTTGTGGTTTGGATTAGTTTAATGTGAGGTGTCCCAAACCTAAATAATAAAGAGTTCCTTCACCTTTCCTATATAAACCCACCCAAGGTCCCACTTCCTCCTCACTCAAAGTCTTTGGAGTTCATCCACCCTCTGAACTCATCTCTCTAGAATCCTCCCATGATTCCCCAATCTCCCAAGGTGCCTCTCTCAAGACTCTCTCAAGCCTTTGGGAGCACACTTCGAAGTAAGGGATTTCTTCCTTTCTCATTTTTGTCTAATTTTATTTAAGTTGTATTTCCCTTTGGTTTTAAATTAAAAATTTTGGGGTATGATTTAGAAACTCCCCCATACATAACTCTTTATTTTTTAAGTATGAGATACCTCTTTCTCTCTCAATAAATTCCTCCCATGTACACCCATTACTATGCCGAAATTCGGAAAGGAATTTATCTCTCCTCACTTACATTCAAGCAATTATTTTATATCATAATTCTAAATTACATTACAATTGTTGGGACATGTATCTATATGACCCCCTTACTATCCATTTTATGTAGATATGATGAGACACCACTTTCTCTCTCATCAACCATTTTTATGAATTCTAACGTCACACAGTTACGCTGCCGAAATTGCACCGATTTTTCAAGCCAATGTCATTGTGTAGTGAATATAATGCCCATTTCACTACAAAGGGTATTAACCTTTATGCACATTTACTTATTGATTATAAAGCTCCAGGTATGAATTCCACATTACTTTATCGTGTAATAAATGATGATATTTTATGAATCCATGTTATATGATCCATGTGGCACACTTATGCATGAAATGAAATGTTTAAGAAGGGTGCACCCTTATAGTGATCCAATGCATTGGGTAAAGTATAGTATCATGATAAATCATGTAAAATGGTTGACTAATCATGATACCTCAAGTAAAATGAGGGTTTACTCATGCTTCATGTGCAATGAGGGTATACTCATGCTCCATGTGCAATGAGCCTTGGCTCATGCTAATTCCATGTTAAGTGTTGTTGCCACATTTCCATGTTATGATTATCATGCTTTATCATGCCTTTATGTTTATGCTTCTCTTGTACTATTTTGATATTCCTATTGTATAACATGTATTGTTTCCTCATTTTATTCCATGATTAATCCCTTATTGGGCTTTATAGTTCACCATTTTTTTATGCATGTCCCCGGGTTATCTCATGCAATGCTAAGTACGTGGGAATTTAGTGGTCATGTAATGGAAGTTTTCAATAAAGATGTTGTTTTTCATGTTTTATGTGGTTATTTAATGATCCTAAGCCCCAAATACATTATAAATCTTGATCTTATATGTTTTATCGAATGAAGATTATGTAATAAATCTTTTCTAAGTGTGCAATAAAGACCAGGGTTGTTATAGTTGGTATTAGAGGATAAGTTTAGTTATTTTTGGGATTAGGATTAGAAAAACCTAGTAAAGACTTAGAGAAAAGACTAAGTATAACAAAAACATCCCTATGTTTTGGTGAGTATTGATTAAGTGGTCTATCAAGAAAATACATCCCTGTCTGGATACGAGCAGGTAGAGGCAACTCTTGCACAAATGTATCATTGGGGTAAGACCCGAAAACACCGCATTGAGCTAGAATCGAACGAGAACTGGTGAATGAAAATGTCACTTGCTGCACTCTTGGTTACGACACCTCCAGGGGATATGATTTGGTAAATTCACAAGCTTAGTATGAACCCTTATTAAGGGAATTAGAAAATGCCCCCAAGAATATATGTTATAAATTAGATCATGGATAGCATAGATTGAAGCCTATGGATTCATAAGTTAAGGAAATAAAAGTCATTTATAAGCCATCAGTTTTGTCCTTGTATTACCCTTTATGTGTTACCCCTAACTTTCCTTTTATTGTAGCCAATGGCCGGTAATAGGAGGACTTGGACTAAAAACCTATGTGAAGATCAATGTGATGACTATGCAAATGAGATTCCCAATCCTATGGGAGTGGGAATCGGGAACTTTGTAATGCTTCTCTCTCAGATAACTCAAGATTTAAATAGAAACATGGGTCAAGAGGAACATTCAACCCCCCAAGAAAGAAAAAGTCCGTATCGAGAGATTCATGAGACAAAGGCATACTACTTTTATTGGATCATATGATCCCTCAATCTTTGAATAATTGAACAACTCCATTGAAATGATCTTCTCCATCATTCAATGTTCTGAACAAGAGAAGGTTCTCCTGGCTGCTTATCATTTGGAGGGTGAAGCTGGTCAATGGTGGGCGTTGATAAAAAATATGAAGCCTGAGGAGGAGATCAGGGCATTTTAATGGAAGTATTTCTGGAAGATGTTTTTCGATAAACATTTTCCGCACACCCTCCGGATTAAGATGGAAAGGTACTTCCTTGACCTCAAGCTAAAATATGAGGAATCTATTGGAACGTATGAGGAAATCTTCAAAAGGCATGCACAATAAGCCTCCAACTTTGTCACTGCCCTTGAATATAATGTTGAGAACTTCTTTGGTGGGCAGAAACCTAGCCTACAGAAAGCACTGGAGATCCGTGGCTTCGACAACTATGAGGAAATTGTCCAATGTTCCCTTAAGGTGAAAATGGAGATCATAGAATCTCAGTAGTATCATGAGGATAAGAAGTGTAAGGGGGACTTTAATTCTGTCAGTCCGATTGATAAATCCAACCATGATAAGAATATCCAATACCCCACTTACCAAAGGTGCGGAAAGAAGCACCCTGGTAATTGCCTGAAGGGTATGAGAAAATGATTTAGGTGTGGAAGAGAAGGGAACTTGGCTATTAACTTTCGGCAAGAAAAACCTACGGCTGAAATAGATGAGAGGAACAATCTGTTAGAACCTCAATGTGTTGTTCACTACTACATCTGCAAATAACAAGGGAATCTTGAAAATCAGAGCCCTAAGCCAAGGGTTTTCGGAGGAAACCAACAACCTCCAAGGCAGAAAGGGTGAGCTTTTTCCATCACTACTACCGAAGAGAACCCTGAAAACGAAGTGGTGACAGGTATGCTAGTTTTTCATTCAATGATAAAAAATGTACTTTTTGATTCAGGTTCTACACATTCTTTTATTTCTCAAAAGTTTAGTAGAACAATCCCAACATGACCACAAATCATGGAAGTGAAGATGTCCGTGAGTACGGAAAATGGGGAAATCATTTCATCCCAATAATATAACTCCTCCCCTATCATAATATTTGGATTGAACTTCCCAGTGAAACTCTTAATACTCCCTCTGGTGGTATTTGATGTAATTCTTCTCATGGATGAGTTTTCCTTATATAGAGACAACCCAAATTGTTGTGAGAGGGAAATCAGTCTCCATGTGGAGAATCGACCCCTGATTCTTTACAAGTGCAAGGAGGAAGTTGAATCTTCTTTAGCTCCATCATATCAATCATGGTTATTAATTCCCTATTAGCATGTGTATTTGGATCAGATGATTGAGTCTAATGAGGAAACAATCCGAGATTTCATTCCTATTTTGACAGAATTCGCTGAAGTGTTTCCCGAGGAACATTCTGGTCTTCCTCCTAAAAGAGATGTTGAATTATCAATTGATCATATAACTGGGGAATTTACAATATCCAAGACTCCATATAGAATGTCTGTTTTGGGGCTTGGGGAGCTGAATAAACAACTACAGGAGAATCTGGATAAAGGGTTTATATGCCCAAGTGCTTCACCATGGGGTGCACGAGTCCTATTCGTCAAGAAGAAGGATGGGTCAATGTTCCTTTTCATCGATTATTGTGAGCATAATAAAATTACGAGAAAGTAAAAGTATCCTCTCCCATGAATTTATGATTTGTTCAATCAACTGCATGGAGCACAATACTTCTCCATGGTTGATTTGCGGTCAGGATATTATCAAGTAAGGGTGAGGAAGGAAGATACCCCCAAGACTGCTTTTCGTACAAGATACAGGCACTATGAATTCATAGTAATGCCTTTCGAACTGGCTAATGCTCCAAAAATCTTCATGTACTTTATGAATAGAGTCTTTATAGATCACCACGACAAATTTTTGGAAGTATTTATAGATGATATTATGATATACTCCAAAACCAAGGAGGATCATGAGGATCATCTGAGAACTGTACTAGAGGCCTTGCGGAAGGAGAAGCTATTTTCAAAGTACATCAAGTGTGAGTTCTAGTTGAAGGAGGTCTCATTCTTGGTCTATATCATCAAATGAAATGGGATATCTATGGATCCCTCCAAAACAAATGTAATTTAGGAATGATCGAGTCAAAAATCGGTAACAAATATCCGTAGCTTCTTGGGGTTAGCTGGATATTATCAAAAATTTGTGATAAATTTGTCATGATTTTCCAACCCTCTTACCAAGATAACTCAGAAGGGAGTAAATATTTCTTGAAGTGATGAATGCAAGGAAAGATTCAAGGAGTTGAAAAGGAGGCTTATCACTGTGCACGTGCTCACTTCACCCACAAGTGGAGAAATTTTTGTGGTATTAAGTGATGCTTCGAAGAAGGGCCCGGGATGTGTGTTGATGAAAAATGACAAAGTCATTGACTATGGTTTAAGGCAATTGAAAGTTCATGAACAGAACTATCCAACACAGGACCTCGAGTTGGCTGTAGTGATATTCGCTTTGAAAATTTGGCAGCATTATCTCTTTGGGGAGAAGTATAAAATATATACAAACCACAAAATCCTCAAGTATATATCCACATAGAAAGAGTTGAAAATGCGCTAATGAAGATGGTTAGACCTGATCAAAGATGATGACTACTTAATCCATTACCACCCTGGGAAAGAGAACAAGGTAGTGGATTCCCTAAGTAGAAAGGACCCATCGATTCAGTCATTGATGAGAATTGAAAAGGATCTAATCTTCTTAGATTTGATGAAGATGAACATGGGAATCACAAATAAGGGAAAATCATCAATCCATTCACAAATGATGGATCAACCGTTAGTCTTGGAAATGTTAAAGGATTCTCAAAAGGATGAAGTGTGAATTCAGGAAAAAGTGGAAGCTATTGGAAAAGGTAAATCCTCGGAGTTTAATGTTAATGAAGATGGAATTGTGAGATTTGGGAAAATACTATGTGTTCCATCAAGTCCAGAGCTGAAGAAGTATCTTTTGGATGATGCACATAGTTCCAATTTCTCTATTCACCCAGGAAACACAAAGATGTATTGAGATCTCCGATAGAATTATTGGTGGGATTATATGAAGGAGAACACTGAATAGACATCAATGTGCCGGGTGTGTCAGCAAGTGAAGGCAGAGAGGCATAATTCTATATGGATAATGAAACAATTGCCCATACCAGTATGGAAATGGAAGAACATCACCATGGAAATTGTCACCGGACTTCCGAAGACATCCAAAGGCAATGATGCAATTTGGGTTATTGGGGATCATCTTAATAAGGTTGCACACTTCATTTAAATTCTGGAAGATTTCTCATTAGATCAACTGTCATGATTATATATTAGGGAAGTGGTAAGGCTTTATGGAGTACCACAATCAATTGTGTCTGATCGAGATCCAAGATTCACCTCTCTGTTTTGGAAGAGTCTTCAACATGCTCTGAATACTGAACTAAACTTCAGTACGACCTATCATCCTCAAACTGATGGCCAATCCGAGCTGACTATCCAAACACTTGAGGACAGGTTGAGAGCATGCTCAATGGACTTTAAAGGAGGATGGAATAAATATCTTCCTCTGGTTGAGTTATCTTATAATAATAGTTTCCACTCGAGCATCCAAATGGCACCATATGAAGCCCTTTATGGGAAATGGTTCATAACACTGGCTTGTTAGGATGAGGTCGGTGAGCGTAAGCTACTTAGACCAGAAATGGTCGAAGAAATGGTGGAGAAGGTGAAAACCATTCACCAACATATCAAGACAGCCCTGAGTCGATATAAGAGTTATGCATATAACCATCAACGAGACCTTGAGTCTAAAGTTGTAGACATTGTATTTCTAAGCATATCGCCATAGAAAAAGTTCATGAGGTTTGGAAAGAAAGGGAAGCTAAGTCCAAGGTGCATCGGCCCCTTCAAGATTCTTGATCGTGTCCAGGTTGTGGCCTGTCGACTAGCACTTCCACCTTCCATGGCCAAAGTACGTTATTTCATTAATGTATCCCTCTTATGGAAGTTTATACCGGACCCTTCACATGTACTCTCTTCAGAGGTGGTACAGTTATAGGATGATCTTTCTGATGAGGAGTAACTAGTGAAGATCTTAGACCGTAGAGAAAAAGTTCTACAATATAAAACAATGTCCCTCATAAAGGTGTTGTGCAGAAACCACAAGTTTGAAGAAATGATGTGGGAATTGGTGGAAGTGACAAAGAAAATTCACCCACATCTATTTTAGTGTGGGAAAAGGAAATATATAGGGTGAAATTTCATAAGGGGGGAAGATTGTAACGACCTATACTTTCATTAATGGAAATCCATCTTGATCTAATTAAATGTCTCTTTATGAATAATATTTATAAAAATGTCAACTTCTTCGGTTTTATGTTTTTGGATTTTAAAACATTTTTAAGAATTGTGATTTTTTGTAATATATCCATTGAACAACGATCACATGATTAGTATAAATATACGGCTTTAACAAATCCAATTTACTCAGACAAAGGAAGCGATGACTTCATACAGTAGACACGCCCCATACGAAGCCCATTTGTCAGATCTTGGAAGGGAGGATGCATCTTTGGGATTAATTCTTGAAAAATCCCAATCCGAGCTTGAAGATGTTAAGATCGAGTGAGACTGCCTATGAGATAAGTGGAAGTTGATAGAGATTACCACCAGAGAAATGTTATCTGAGCCACCCCAAGAGTCTTTCACCATCACACACCTTACTCTTTGGTCTTATGCGGGTGTTATATGGGGTTATGTAACAAGACCTTATCACTATGGTTTTGTACATTTTTTTATATAATAATGAATATACTTTCATTTTATTATTGTTACCTTGTAAATAGTTTTTAAAGCACAAATAGTATTTTTTAGTTAATGTTCAACTAATAAATCTATTTTGATGAGTTGATGGATTTTTGAATTAAAAAATATTTTAATAAAATATTATTATTATTATTAAATTAATTTTTATTAAATATAAATTATCATATAATTTTAGGAATTCAATTGTAATTTTTATTAAGGTTTCAAAACTGTTTTCGTCAAAACCCATAAATTTTCGATAAATGATGGTTTTTATTTTAAAAGTAAAAATTCACATATTTATAAAATTATTTATATAAAATGAATATTATATTTTGAATCAGGATGATGAAATTATCCAATGGTGAATTTTTTATAATTTTCTGAGATACTTGAATTTTTTGGTAAAAATTAAATACTGTTTGAATATATAATGTGTTTTATGACATCATAATGACCCAATAGTGATGTAATAAAATACTATAAACTTTATGTTTTGAGAATATATGTTTTAAGATTAAAATAATGTTATTTTGGGTTTGTTTTATTTTTTTTACAAATATTTAGTGGACCCTTCTGGAATTATTAAACATTTTTTCTTTTTAAATTGTTTTCCTTGGGAGTCTGACTCCCTTTCACATAAGCAACCCCATTATTTTTAGATGTTTGGAATTTGGCCTTATAAAATATTTTTTCCACTTCCATTTCTCAATAACCATGATCAAAAAACATGGGATTTTTTGTGGTTTGGATTAGTTTAATGTGAGGTGTCCCAAACCTCAATAATAAAGAATTCCCTCACATTTCCCATTTAAACCCACCCAAGATCCCAATTCCTCCTCACTCAATGTCTTTGAAGTTAGTCCAATATCTGACCTCCCATCTCTAGAATCCTCCCAAGGCTCCCCTTTCTCTCAATAATCCTATCTCAAGCCTCTCTCAAGCCTTTTAAGCACACTTCTACGTAAGAGATTTCTTCCTTTCTCATTTTTGTTTAATTTTCTTTAAGTTGTTATTCCCTTTTGATTTCAATTAAAAATGTTGGGGTATGATTTATCACCTCCCCCATACATCCCTATTTATGTTTGAATTATGATATAACCCTTACCCTCTCCATAAATTCCTCCCATGTACACCCGTTACTATGTCGAAATTCCGAAAGGAATTTATCTCTCCTCACTTACATTCAAGAAATTATTTTGTGTCATGAATATAAATTCCATTAAAATTGTTGGGACATGTATCTATATGACCCAATTACTGAAAATTTTATGTAAAAATTAAGATACATTTCTTTCTCTCTCATCATCCATTTTTATGGATTCTTACGTCACACCGTTACGCTCCCGAAATTGCACAGATTTTCCAAGCCAATGTCATTGTGTAGTGAATACCATGCCCATTTCTCCATCAAGGGTATTCCCCTGTATGCACATTTATATATTGATTATAATGTTTCATGTACGAATTCCACATTCCTTTATTGTGGAATAAATGATTATGTTTTATGAATCTATGTTATGTGATCCATGTGTCATACTTACGCATTAAATGAAATGTTTAAGAAGGGTGTGCCCTTATAGTGCTCTAATGCACTGGGTAAAGTATCGTATCATGATATGTAATGTGCAATGGGTGTTTACTCATGAAAATTCAAGTTTAATGAGGTTTTATTCATTATTCATGTGCAATGATGGTTTACTCATTCTCTATGTGCAATGAGCCTTGGCTCATGCTAATTCCATGTTAATTATTGTTGCCACATTTCCATGTTATGATTATCATGATTTATCATGCCTTTATGTTTATGATTCTCATGTGATCTATTGATATGCCTATTTTATAACATGTATTGTATTCCTCATGTTATTACATGGTTAAGCCCTTACTGGGCTTTATTGATCACCTTTTTTTATGCATGTCCTCAGTTTATCCCATGCTTTGCTAAGTACAAGGGAATTTAGTGGTCATGTAAAGGATGTTTTCAATAAAGAAGTTGTTTTTCATGTGTTAAGTTGTTATGTAATTATCTTAAGCCCCCAAGACACTATACCTCTCGATCTTCTATGTTTTATCAAATGAAGTTTGTGAAATAAATCTTGTCTAAGTGTGTAATAATGATTAGAGTTGTTGTAAAGAACTACAACCTTTGGTTCAGACCGTAGGGCGCGATATGAACCAGTTATTGGCTGATCCTAAAACAATCCCTAAACCACTAAAGTGAAGATTGTATTGCTGAAAAATTTTATTTACATTTAATAATTAACGTATTGGGGTAGTTTTATAAGGTAAAAATAAAATGAACAATTTGTGGTTTTAATTGGAATGATAGGGATGAAGCATGGAGATTAGCTGAGTTTGAACCTGGGCTTTTTTAATCCAGGGATGAGACTTTACCAATCATCCAATTTCTCCCTCATGAATTTTATTATTTTGAAAACCATATAAATTATTAATGAAAAAATGGCACACAATACATATATCTAAATTTACACAGTGTGGTTTTATTAATATGGAAAATAATGGAACTGGGCCAGTTTTCAGGATTCGAACTCGTGTCTTTTGGATCCTTGGTTTATGAATTTAGCCAGCCGGTCCATCCCCATCATGGATTTTCATGTATTTCAAAAAACTTATATTTTATTTTGAAAGTACATCACATGCTCTTTAATTAAACATGAGTTCAAAAAATATGAAACCTGTACCGAAGGAAGGTATAAAGTGATTTGAACTGGTGATGGCTTAGATACATTCCAATGACCTTACCATTGACACATGTATCATCCCTATTTATTAATTTAATTAATATATACTTATACTATTTTTTCTATTAGAATATACATTAAAAAGGAAAGTACACATCGTGTGAAAAGGTGGAGCATGATGTGTGTTGTAATTTTGTTCTTATTTAAACTATATATAGAAGAGAGAGTAGTACATGGAAAGTGGAGTACAGGTATATGTTGTGTGTTTATTAAAAATAGAAAATAAATACAAGAGAGAATGAGTGAAAAAGAATGGATGAGTGTCCTCCTTGTAAGAACCTTTGTTTTTGGGTATTTGGCTAAACCCGAGTTATGTGTACATACCGGTAATATGAAGGTAGATATGGTTTTCCCAGCATGAACCACCACATGTGCCTGGCACCCTCAAATTTGATCCATGATTCGTGACCTTCAGGTGGTCTTTCTAGTAAATTATAGTAAGCCTGCTCTATGGATAGTAGTTGCTGAAGGAGGACTTGTTTCTTGATGTGATCAGGTATGTCCTCTACCTCCTGACCTTCCTTCTCTAAAACACAAAAACTGGAAATTAACCATAGGTATCCTTAGAATTAGGTATATTTTCAATTGAGTTTTCTGAAATAAATTAGTGATTAAAGTAATAATAAACAATATATGATGTGTCCTCATATTCAAATTCAGTGTTTTGACGATTAATTTCAAAAATTTGTACTCTATTACTTATGGGACCCACATGATAACATGTTTCCTTAGTTGAAATAAAATTAGAACACACATCCTCAAACTCAACTAGTGTATCCATATTGGTAATTATCTCAGAGAGCTGCTCAACTGTATTTCCAAGTCATACCAATATTTCAGCTTATTCTAATTGGCATGTGGTAAAGGCCTCCATCATCGATAATTACCTTTTGGTATTACCCGAAGATGGTTTCTGGGGAGAAGAAGAGAAGTGTGGGACAAAGGATGTACATGTGCGTTCATCATATTGAAACCCATCATCCATATATGGATTAATTTCTTCCATGTAGGGGTACAAAAACACTATATCATGTGGATAATAATCCTTTCAAGTAGATTGTACCACTCACTAGTTGGATTGTAATCCATGGGATGTGGGGTTGAGGTGCCCAAAAAAAAAGAAAGTATAAAAGAGAAAATAAAAACAAAAATTTTGTGGAAACTAACCTTAATTCATATGTGCATTGGTTTTTTCCTTCTTCCACGACAATGATGGAAAAAGTTTGCATCCCCCCATCACATGGGGTGGGCCAAATTAGATATTTGAAGATCCTAGTGTTACCTTCTAATCCAACTACTAGGTAGCTAGTGGTAGTTGGGGTTAATCCCATGAGGAAGATTGATAAACAAGAAATTACTACGAGTTGGTGAGTCTTGGTGGATTGTCCAGATATGAAGAAGTGAAGGGAATATCTATGAAATTGAAATAGTTTTTGGAAGAGAATTAAAAAAAGAATAAGAATAAAACAATCAGAAAACATCGTCTTGGTGTTGCAATTCAATTAGAATTTATTAATATCATTATTTACTATTCATCTAAATTATAAATGATATTTATTCACCATGCGGATTCAATTTAAATAATTTTTCATGGTCCAATAACATTCAATTTTATGTTCAAGGTATTAACCCCTTGGTTTGGTGGTTAATTAATTTAAACATGTTTAAGTTCCTTACCCCAAAAATAGTGGAAATGGATTTCCACAATTGTCATGGGTTCATTCACTACAACTCCTTTATTTCTCACCATTGATTTCAATTTTGTTCTGATAGGACACCAACAATGATTATGGAATTATGTTCGTTAAAGTAATTTTAAATGAACATCATAATAACAACAACACTATGCTATTCGAATTACTACAAACCAAAATCTTATTAGAACCCGAAATGAGGAGAACTAGCCTCTTAGGACCATGGTCTCAATGTGAAGATTGAGTCGAAGCTCAATCCCTACTATGGATATGAGGGTAAGAATAGAGGAAAGAGAGAATTACACTAAAAAATAATTTAAAAATAGAAAAGGAAAACATGAAATGGATATGAGGGAGGATCAGATAGTAGAGTTGAAAAACCTCCCTTGGATATCCAAACCCGAACATAGAGGGCTGCCAATATATTTATAGAAAATGAGACTACCCAGAATGTACACCATATTACACTTCATGTAGTCAACTTAAGTCAAAATTGCGTTGATTCCTCTGCTGGTAGGTGATCTACTACACTGCCCTTGACTTTGAATGTGTCGACGGTCTATTGGTGGGTGTACACGACATGTAGAAAATCCACACATGGAGTGTAGTCTCATATTCAACAACCAACCACTTCTAGAAGGGGGGACCCATCTTGTAAATTTAAGTACACGTCATGAAATAACTGGCCTATTATTTGGGCGGGTACTCCGTCTGGTCGATCCTTGTCTGGCCATATTTACATGGAGTGTGTATTCTAGTACACACCGTGAATAAATGAACTTTTCTTATGATCATTCCTAATTTGTGAATTTGTCAATAAAACACTAGAAATTCATCACGAACACCTAAATAAATCATTTTATCTAAAAAACAACATATATCTGGTGAAAAAATGTTTTTATACTCAATATAATGTATGGAAATTTATACACAAATTAGGTATATCACATAATGATTCTCCCCTTACTTCATCCATCGTAACTCAAATTTACTGTACTTTGTCTAATTTTTTTCCCTTAAAAATTTCCATAGAACCTTATTGAAATGATCCTCATGTCCCCCCTTGATCTTGGAGTATATAAAAATATCATTAATAAATACTACTAGAAATTTGTCGAGGTAATCTCTATAGACTCTATTAATTAAGTCTATAAATATTTCTAGAGAATTAGTGAATTAAAAAGGAATTACTATGAACTCATAGTGTCCAGACATAATTCCAATGGCATCCATGTCATTATCTTTATTCCTCACCTTTAATTAATTTCATCTCGACCAAAGGTCCACCTTATAGAAATGCTTGGCCCCACAGAGTTGAACGAACAAGTCATCTATCCATGGAAGAGGGAACTTATTATTTATCATGAATTTTTTGATATCGTGATAATCAATGGAGAGGTTCATTTATCCATCCTTCTTTTTGAGGAAGAGTGTCCTTTCACCTCGTAGTGAAGCACTCAGGTGTATACTATTCTTTTCTAGATTCTGTTGTAATTTCTTCTTCAATTCCTCCAATTCAATGGTGGCTATTTTATAAGGTGTTCGTGCCATAGGAACATATCTTTTAATATGTTCAATTGAGAACTCAGCCTTTGGGTCATGAGGAATTTAAGGAACACATTAGTGTAGTCCCTCAAAATGGGTATTTATTCAAGAATGATTCTCTCCTTTGTATTAGTCATTGGGGATATAAATTCTTCCTCATAAGGAAATAATATCTACAATTGAGATGATGATTCTAAATGAGATTCATCCTTATCCTTACACTTTTATAGAATTGGAGGATTACTTAATATGTTAAGCGTGATCTACCTTTCTCTACATTTGATGTTGGATTTGTATAAACATATCCAATCCATGAAAAAAATAGCATTAAACAATACGAATTGAAGTAAGACATGATTTTATAGGAGGATGAGTCTAAAAACATTAACCGAGGAGGATTTCTATACTTTGGATGCTATAATAGCCCTATTTTATGTTCTCACATATAACATAGCCTCCATATTTTTAGGTGGTGTTTGAATTGTTCTATTAAACATGAAAAATATGGAAGAATGAATAACAACCAAAAAAAAATAGTATGTTCACTATCCATGAATGAATTACCAGAGTACCTATCCAAACATAATTTTCTAGCTTTTCCTTAACAGTAGTAGTTGCATAATTCTTCCCTTTATCTTTGGTATTTGTTGGTTGATGATGTTGATTACCCTTAAGGACTCAAGGTTTAGTGCACTAGATTTCATAGTTACCTTTATTTATATAGCTAAAGGATTGAACTGTGGGTGGTACTCTCTTTCCTCCATCTTATCGAACACATTATTTATGTCTCTTTGAAATTAATGAGCTTTGTGTAATTATCTCCCACACTTATAGAATTTCCCTATCCCTTTGAGGTTATTACCATGATGATTCTTCCCACATTTTTGACATGTGAGTGGTTGAGTTTTCTTTCATACTTTCGCATTAGAACCCCGATATAGAAACTACATATTTAGTTTCTTATCACCATAGCCATGAGACCATTCTCTAAACTCAATTTCCACATTGAGAGAATATTGAGGAACTTCTTCGTAACTCCCATTGTCTTGAATTTATATATCCTTTCAAAGGTGTCATTGTAAACCACTAAAGAATATATCAATTTTACTATTATAGTTGATAAAAATTGTGAATCATACCTTGAAGGCCTTGTGAAATTTTATTCATAGGATATGATAGATTCAGCTTCCTTTATCTTCAGATCTATGAATTATCTCTCCATATTTGTTCCATGATTTTGACAGAAATACTTGTTAAGAAACATTATATTAAAGTCATCCCTCTATATCTCTTCAATTTTGTTTTTTGTCTTGGTGTTTTCCACCATCCCCCACCATTTTTCAGCCTCTCCACCTAGACAATAAAAAACCAGATCCCACTTCTCCTTATCATAATAGTGGATCAAAGAAAAGATCTCCTCCATTGATTTCACCTAATGTTCTGCAACAATTTGATTAGAAGATACACTAAATGTTGGTGGTCATTTCCACATAAAATAATTGACATCGAGTTTCTACCTCTTAGGAGAATTATGAAGTTCCATATTATTCAGGTTATAGTTTATAGACTAAGACAAACTAGGTAATCATTTCCAAAAAAATTTAAGCTCCCCATCCCAATATATTGGGGATGTCATTTAGAAAATAGCTACAGTGTACCCCACACAAGTTGTTGGCCAAGTTTCTCCTAGTTAACACCATTTTGTAAAATAGAAAAGGTTTGAACAAAAAATAAGTCAAGAAGTCATGAATAAATAGTTTAACCATTTTTGAAATTAACTGTAATAGAATATCTGCTGGGATCCCTATGTTTATAATATTTCTATAACAATTTTTCATGGGTTCTTTCATACAATTAGTCTTATACGAAGGGTTTTCACTAAGTTTATATAATCATAATTATCAAATTAACTAAATAATTATTTTATGCCAACTATAGAGACCCTACATTTCTTATAAGGTAATAGTATCATATTAAAGATAGAAAATAAAAGGTCACATAACCAGGATCCAAAATTTTAGTATCTTTTGGAAATTAGGATAATAAATAAATTTTACAAAATAAAACATGAACATTTATTTAATTACTTCTTCTCTAGCTTATTAGTGGCCTTCATGATCTCCTTAGTATAAGTATTCACATGAAGATAAACATTAAAATATGGCGTGAGATAAAAGAATAGTAAATGGATTAATAAGGGACATGAAACATGGGTGAGAACATTCATCATCATTAGAACATAAGAATGAGATCATAATCATACTCATGAGAGGAATTATTAGGTAAAAACATTGAATGTGGAAATACATAGAAATGAAATATCATGTCTTAGTGGTCAAGTACCACACATAGTTATAGAAAAATCTAGAATCATGTTCATGCATATTTCACTTTATCTCATGAGATACAATAATTTACTGAATGAATTATAGTTATATATAATTCCTGGTGCACCTATCACATCATAAAATTTACATGCGCCATATAATTCTGGGTGAACCCATTACATCATAACATTGACATTATTATGCATGACACATAAAATATATATCAATCTTGGACATAAAATAACCAATGTAAAGGAATGTGTTTTTATTTCACAAGAATACATTAATGAATAATATTTGGGGTTCCCAAATCAAAGAGGGAATAAAATAGCTGGTATAAGAATCATTCATCATGAATGAAGAAGAAAAAATCCCACAAAAATTAAAAGTTGTATTTTTGGAAAGAATAATTATTTTTGAAAAATAATTGTATTTGTAAAAAATCATATTATAAACTTGTATATCTTGAAAATTAAAGGTTCAGATAATGAAATGATATTTAAGGAACAACAATGGAACATCCGTACTAAAAATGGAGTGCAAGAGTGAAACCCCAAAGGAATAAAGTTAGGCTCGAGATTCCATTTACCTCATGTCTGAGTACTTAATTCACTTTAATATATTTCATAAAAAAATTAAATTCATTAAAAAAATCCTGAACCATTTATATATTAATTTAATTAATTTTTGTTTTATTAAGTTCATTTAGGGGCTTTTCAAGGATTTATAGATTTTAATTTTATCATTTGGGAGTGTTCATTATCTTGGTTTTCAGGACCAGTTCACTATTATATGAGTATGGAAGTTCATCTTAAATTGGATTAACTATCCATAATTGAAATTATATGATATTAATGAACATTCATTGGATTAAATTATCTTATATACCAATTTGTTATAAGTTATGAGGATGTTTTGTTATATTCAACGTTAATGAAAATGATTTAATTAATTTTGTAAGTTTTACGAGAATTATGAGACTATATCATTTTATTTAACATCATGTTTATATATTTCTTCCAGAACATTATATAAATTAAAATATGTATAATAAAATCTTATTTAACAATAATGACATTTTTATGGGTATCCTTGAAGGCGGTAGTGAAAAATGAAAATGCATTATCCATGGTGTTGGTAAATCGACACGCCAAGGATGATATTTTCAATGTTTAGAAAAAAGAAAAGCAAAGATCCTTGAAGATGAATTATTAATTTATCATAATAAATTTCAGAATATAAATGAAACTTGATTTATAATACCTCTTGGATTGGTGGAGGTGTGGGGATGATAAAAAAAATGAAATTTAAAAGAAAATAAATTGGATTTTACCTCTTTAATTTATCTTCTTTGAGAACCTCTTTAGGGAAAAGGTTTTATAATTTCATGAGACCAAGGGATCCTTGAAGTGGGGGAGGGGCTTGGGAAGTGTATTGGGTAGAATTTGGGCATGTATCAAAGCTTGGATGGTGCGAGGAGAAGAATTTGGGCATGTCTCTCTCCCAAGGAGAGAAAAATAAAGTACAGGTTACTTTAGAGATATGGGGTATTAGAGGAATTGAAAAATATAACTCATATGTAATTTGATTAAGGGTATTCATATAATATCTCATATTTCATTTGATATTTGGTATAATTTGTGCATTCTTCTTCCCAAGGACAGACACATGGTCAAAGAAATCCTACCTCTAAATTAACTTGTACTTTATTTTTAAATTCATATAATACCTCATATTTCATTTGATATAGGGTATTCAATATTAGCATGGATTCATCAAAGCATTGATATGTTTAAATTTTATATACTGGGATTCATCACATATTTAAAGGGATATTAACCATGTTCTTTTCCAGATATTAAATACTGAATTTAATACTTCTAGGAAAATAATTGTTAGAAATTTTTTCATATTAGATGAAGATACTATTACATTATTACGAGAACCCCAAAGGATTTTAATTTAGCTTGATGTTTGAAAAATTTTAATCAAAGACTGATTTTTTGCGTTTATCAAAATGGGATATCTCCATGAATTCCTTCACTCCAAATAACTCTATAGATCAAATATAGTTCATGATTGATGGATTAAATTTGGGTTTCTATAATATTATGATTCTAACTGACCCAAATTTTTGTATAGTTATCCCATTAATGATCTATTATTGCACCTTAAATGGATAGCTAGGCCTATATGATATAATAATTATTAATGTAAAGTTGGATACAAAGCTATCAGATGTCATCAGCATCACTGATACAAATTACAAGGTATATTTTAAGGTAGAGAATGAATACATGACTCCATTCTATGATTTATGTAGAATAATTGGTAACTCCATAGAAAATTATAGGTTGATATAAAATAAGGTAAAACACCTAATAATTATTGGATGAAGATCATAAAACTTAATAATTTTAAGGCCACTATCATTCTAAAATATGCCCATTATAAATACAGTTATTTTGGGTAAATGGGTGAGAGAAAATGACACCATTCATGCATTAAAATATGATCCTTGAAGGCCTTTTATTGATTTGATTAAATATGAGGAAAATTAAATTAAATATGATAACATGGCTATTGAAACTATGCAGGATAATTGGAAGCTTATTAACTATCCCCAATCTGAATACACTTTTGAATGCTCAAATCTTAATGAGGAATCTATTACTAATTAACTTATTGATTATTTTTCATATTATCCATTTAAATGAAAATGAGATCCATGAAAACTTAGTGACCCAAGGATATCTAAATTATACTAAAACCTCACATTATTCTACTAAAAGAACTCTGAAATATAATCCTTTTGACAAGGACTCTTCTGGAGAAAATTTGAAAATGTTACCTATATAGATATGAATAAACCAACATAACAATTCCTCATTTATTATAAATGTTTCATTAGTGATATTTTATATTATATCCATGAGATTATATTGTAAGTCAGAATATTTGGTAGTGACACACCCCCAAGAAATGAGCTTAAATAGATTACTAGATATGTAGTTGAGGAATATTAACAAACTATTGATCCTAAAAATCATGGTTTCTTTATGGCACCTAGTCCAAAGAGGATGATGCTAGGAAAAAAGAAACCAATTTGGGTATGAATTATAACCTAGTGAAACAGAATACTGAGTCTAAATACTTTAATGATGACAAAGCCTATTATAACTCCAAATGAAGATTTGTGCAGCAATAATAATAATTATTTAACTCATGTTCCCTAAATTAATGATGATGATTCTATTTCCAGTGAAAAAATCATGTACCAACCCAAAAATCCACATGAAATAAGAACTCTAGAGGACAAAAATAATCTATACCCCAACACAACTTAAAATTAATATACACTTCTTGAAATGTTCAATATTGGAAACACATAATACACTCAAATCTATAAAAATATTTTTTCATATTCTTAAGCCCAAATTTTTTTTATATCTATATGCCTAAGAAAATTATGCTCTTAGTTTTTATGGTTAAGAAAATAGTGTCTATTCCTTTCTTAGTCATAATTTAAATAATTCTACTTTTTATTCTCTTTGTTTTTTCCTCACTCCTCTATAAATAGTGTTACTACTTTTAATGTTGAATACCTAATGTTTACTTATGAGAGGAATTTTCAGAATACCCAAATGTTCTAATCATTATATATGCTAAATATAGATACCAGAATAGAAGAATACTTTAGAAGAATCTGAATGATACAATAAATAGATCATAAGATCCTTTGATTATTATTGGAGGCTATAACACTATTTTCTTCCCTAATGAAAATATTGGTCCAAATAATTATACTATATCTACAAGGGATTTTAAATCTATTATTTAATGTAATAATATGACTAAGATTAATTTAGTGGGAGGTAATTACACTTGTCATATAATACATTAAAATATAATAGTGTCTAGAAATCTTGACTAGGACTACTCTAATGATCAAACTCTTGATAAGTGGGATATGGTTTCCAACATCACCCCATTAAGGATAAATTATGATAATCATCTAGTTTTTTTTCAGAATTCCCACAAAAAGATTCAAAAATATCCTCCCATTTAGAATTAATAATTTATTGGCATGTCAACCAAATTGTTTCAATTTGTCTCAATGTTTTGAAATTCAGTTAATTTGGTAAATGTTTCGCTTTATTCTATCATAAAGTGGAAACTATTAATGAAAAAACATAAGATATGGTGAAATGTTCCCTAAAAAAATTAAGAATGAAATTTCCTCTCTTAAATCCAATATTAATCAGATTGAATATTATTTTACCACTTTTGATTTTTCTCTAATTTTCTATAGAAAAATGTGCTCACTACAAAACCGAACACACTTTTATCTATAAAGTTTAATTGTCAAAAGGATATTTGAAAAATAAATAAGGATAAAGATGGATATAGGAATAATATTTTTTACAATTATCTCCGAAGATATTGAAAAAATTGTATACCTATTACCTTCCTCATGGATGGAGACAATAATATTGATAATGAGGTAGTTCTTATTGATCATATTGTTTATTATTTTAAAAATATCATCAATGGGCCTAATATAAATAAATATCTAGTTCCTGATATCATTTTGGAATTTATTATTAGTAAAGACAATAATTTCCTTAATTAAACTTCTCTTGATCTTGAAATCAAATATGATGTTCTTAGTCTGATGCCTGATAGTTCTTTGGGGAATGATAGTATTTCCAATTACATATTTTAGCATTATTTGGATTTCATCCATCCATATGTGGGTATATTGGTTAAATCATTCTTCTCTAATAGAGTACTATTGTATATCCTTAATGATTAATTTTTTCATTTGATTACCAAAATAGTGAATTCCATAAAGAAATTTTTTTAGAACTATGTCCCTTATTAACACCATGTACACGATTATCACAAATCTTTTTGCTAATGGAGTTTCCACAATTGTAAATAAAGTTTTCTTAATAAATTAGTTTTGTATTTTCAAATGTATAACCATTCAATATTGTATATGATCAACTTTTGAGTATGTAAATATAGTAAAGAAATCATATAGAGGTGGTAAAATTACTATTAAACTAGATATCATAAAGGATTTTGATACTATGTATTGGATCTTCGTCAACAAGGTTCTTCAATGTTTTGGTTTAAATGAAACTTATGTTAGTAGGTTAAAATACCTGTTTGTCCTTTCCTATATCTCAGTTCTCATAATTGGTTCTCATAAAGGCTATTTTAAATTCCCAAAAGGGGTTAGAAAATGTGATCCCCTCTCTTCAATTATTTTCTCAATTGTTGAATATTTTTTAAGTAGGATCCTCACTCATTTAGTGTAACAAGGTAATCTTAAGCCCATTTTTATTTAAGAAATATTATTGTACCTTCACATCTCCTCTACCTAGATGAAATTATTCTTTTTTTTACAGTGAGAAGAAATAAATATTCAGAATATTTAGTCAACCCTATACTATTTTATGATGTTGTAGTTTAGGCTGTAAACTAGAATACATCCATCATTTTCTTTGGGATTTGTTTTTCAATTGAAAGAAACATTCACATCATGAATGAAATAGACCTCAAAGAGGGGTCATTTCCCTTCCTCTATCTTGGTGTACCACTATTTTTGGAATGTTATAAAATTAATTATTTTTCTAGAATTGTAGATCAGGAAAAAATCAACCCACTTCATAGAATGGTAATTCCACCTCTATGAATGAAATAATATTCATTTTTAGTCCTCAATTTCCTCTAAACATTCATATTTATTTCTTGTATATAAATGGCCTCTTGATATTCATAAAATTCTTAATGTATGCATTGAAACGGATTTGGAGTGGAAGATCTCATGAAATGAATTTCAATTCCATGAATTTGGTTAAATATTTTAAGCCTCTTTGTAAAGGTGGGATGGTAATCAAGAATATCAAACTTTTTAATGATGCATTATAGACCAGGTTTACATGGTACATTTTTAAAAAAGATTCCATGGCCCTTAATTTTCTTATTAATAGATTGATTAATAATCTAAAGAGAGTAAATGTTCACTATATTGAATCTTCTTTCTAACAAAACATCAAATCTTTTATTTCCAGAATTATATCTTATTATATATGGATTGTTAATATAGATCCTTTACTCAATTTTTTGCTTATAATTAGACCAGATATCTTCTTATTTCATTGTGTATCCTCAGTAGATATCGAATGATACACACACTTCTAATGATGATTCTTTGATTTCACCTAGTTAGGAATTTTCTGATAACATCAATAAACTCATTAATAATTACACATTTTCTCATGCTGATGTTTTTTTTGGTCTAGGAACCTACTTGTAATGGTATTATACAATCTATGTTTTTATATAGGCATAATTTTTGTTGTGAAAATAATGACTTCATATGGATGAAAAGATATAATAAACCTTGGATCATGGATTCTTTTTTTACTTTAATCTAGATGATTTCTCATTGTAGGATTCCAACTGATTATTTCTTATAATCCTTTGTAATATGATTATGATCTAAATTTCATCTGTGTAATTTTTATAAAGAAGATGTTGACTATCTCTTCCTATGTTTAGCTACTATTGTTGCTTTATAGATGGGTATTTATTATTTCTTTGAAATTAGATAGTTGGAGGCTGGCACCATTTTTTCAAACCATAAAAACATTATAGATGATGATTTCTCTCTATAGGTCATAAATATATTCATTGTTGTAGCATCTGAAATAATACACATCATGTGGTATGATAAATTTTTTTATTTTTATAACTATTGTGCCTTTAATCTTCATGAATCACTAGAGAATATATATACTACCATCAAAGAGGCTAGTACTCGACATTGATGTTTTTTCCACAACATTATTTGAGATTTCATAGTGTTACGTTTGTTGGGATTTTCAAGAAATTATTGCAATTCAATGGGTACTTTTGATGTCTTTTTCTAGGCCCCAATTATATTCAAGATCCAAGTTAACATTGATGGTTCCCAAAAAGAGATGTTGGGTCCTTCAGGTTGCAGTGTTGTATATCAAGACCATAATTTATATATTCACATATATTTATAGAGAACCAGTGGAATAACATCATCATTGGAAACCAAAATTCTTAGCATCATTAATGTGGTCTTTTTTCCATGTCAAAAATGATGGTGTAACCTTTGGCTCAAAAGAGACTCTACCACCATTGTGAAATCTGTTTATAATGTCATGACACATATCTCCTCACTTATCTAAGATAGATTGACAGAATGCTTTTGTTGTCAATATTTATAAAATTATATCATTATTCATTCTTTATGATATTGTAACTCGCTGGAGTACAGGATTTACAAAATATTATTCCCCACTGAAATCACCTAATCATATTATCTTACTCTAGATTTATTTTCTCTTTTCAAAATATATTGTAATAAAATTCCATTTTTCAGACTGATGTAATTTCTATTTTCTCCAATAATGGAGCCTTGGTATTTTAGACCAAGGAATCACCATTGAAAAAAAGTCATGTTTTCCCTTAAAATAAATTGAAATATATTTTCATTTATAGTTGATATTGGTAGTATATTTTTATATAAAATTCATCACTATTATTATGTAAAATTCCACAATTGCAATTACTAATAGTTTTATGGAGATATTTTACTAACAATAGTTAATATGAGAAATTATATATATACTTAATGTTTGAATAGTTCTTGTAGAAGTTTTGATAAACAAACTATACCCAAAATTGTTTAGATTTTAATTTGTTTTTATTTAAACACATTTATTCCATAAAATAATTCATAGAACAATAATTAAACTATATACAAGATAGATTTGAGTGTAATATGACTGTACTTTCCACCTCATCAACAATATCATTGCCTTTATCCATTATTATTAAAAAAGAGTAACATTGATCCCTTGGACTCTGCTGGGGGTGTTGGGGATTTCCCACCATTATCTTCTAATTTGGATATTATTTCAAAACATGTTCCTTCTCTAAAAAATACGAAACACTATACTATAGGTTGTTATTTCACCATCTTCATTTTTTAATTTTCATTCATAGGTTTATGATTTATATCTACCATAAAATTTCACAATTTATAGGCATATTTTGGACACTTATAACACTTTCCAATTCCTTGTATACATTCCTAAAATGATTCAAAAAATTATTTTTACATTAGGGTAATAATTTTTTCTTACCTTCTCTATCAAAGATGAAATTATATCAAAAAAATTTCTTCAACCTCTGGTTTTTATCATTATTTCTATGTGACCACTCTATATCACAAAATTACATTTCCATTTGGGGACAATATTAGAAAATCTCCTAAAAACTCCAAAATTCATATATTGATATATATTTCAGTAGAATAGGTCTTAGTATAAAAAAAATTCAATCAATATTTTCATTAGAGTCAATTAAAAATCAACAAGCATAACACACAATCCTTGTAAATTTCATTTCATAAGTTCATAGATATATTTTGTAACTTTTCTTCTCCTCAAAGAATTACCTATACATTTTTTATAAGGGATGATTAAAATAATTATTGAAAAATACATTGTTAATTTTTCCCATTCCATAGCTTTAACCTCATCTTTAGGCCGTGGGTTCTTAATTAATTTACACCATTTATTGGGTTCTCCCACAAAATTATACACTTTTAAAGTTACTTTCTCTTAATCAAAACAACATAGTATCAAAAATATATTTTCTATAGTTTTGATCCATTTTTATATGATCAATAGATCATAGGGTCCACTAAAATAAGGTGGTAGTTGAGAAATGAATGATTCATCTTCTAGTTTCTCATTCCTTGGTTATGTTTGACAATCACCATGGTTAAGGTTATATTCACAACCTAATTTATCTTCCTCAAGATGTTTTCAACTATGACTTCCATCATACTAGGAAGATCATCATAATATTTTCCATTACATCCTTTATTTACCTAGCCCTTCTATTTTCATCCATTTTGTGAGGAGAAGAAATCATAAATGTGAAAAGTACAACTATTTTCAATCATATGATTACAATTATAAAGGGGAACCTAATTATAACATTTTATACTTTTATACTTTTATTATCATATAATTTAATATTTTCTAATTTTCTAAATATATAATTAATTTCGTTATACATATTTCAATTTGGATCATATAATTCATGTGATCATATGATGAATATCCCTGAGTGGAGTCAATCTAGGTGTGCTATTAAGCATCTGTGGTGCACCACGTAATGATCAAGTAAATACCCAACCTTCTATTTCAAGGTTATTACCGCTAGGTTCATATGTGCCAGATCCTATATACATTATTTTTATCCAATAGTGATACCATTATTTGGAATCCACAATCTATATATGTTTCCAAAAATTAGGATGTTTTTTGATAATTAGACTTATCCATAGGTTTTCAAAAAAATTATATTTCTAATTTACGCAACTAACTGAATTTTTCACTGACACAAACTACAATTACGTACCTTTTTTAAACATGCCATTTAAAATAATTCACTAATAAAATATTTCAGTGAAAATTTGAAAAGGGTATTTTGAGGTTTAGTGAATTAAAAATTAAGAACATAATAAAATAAATACATTAACTTTATTTTATTCTCTTAAAAAAATATTTTATTTCCATATTTGTTCACTTTACGATATATAATTTTTAGAGACATGCATTGGAATTAAAGGTGTAGTATAAAGCCCTGTAAGGGTATAAAGACGTCAAACATTATTTAAGTGATCATGGATAATTTATAAAGGTAACAATATATCATTATGAATGATACCTAAGGCATGAAATGAGGGACAATTAGGAAAAGTAGCTAAAAAAATACATTCATAAGTATATCACTAATATTCATCAATAAGGTATAGTAAAATATATTACCAGGGTTCATCACCAAGATATAATAATATATTGCCAATGACTTTTTTTCATGTAATAAAAGGCATTTCATTTATATAGATGAATTCTTTACCAAGTGAATTAGAGAACTATTATGAACTACATTCATATGTGTATATTTATTTTTTCCACATAGATCATATATAATAATAATGTTGTACATAATTATAACCCACATGTAGGGAATGTATGTTTCATTCATTGAAGGAAAAAATCAATGATATATAGTTATATATGCATACCCTTGAATAAATTTAGGCTTGGGTATTAATAATATAAAATCATGGAATTGAAAATAAAATAATTATTTCGATAACATAAGAGGTGTACATAAAAATTTATGGAATGAGAGTAAAAATAGAAAAATTTATTTTCTCATTAATGGGGAATTATTTAGAAAACAAAGGAATAATATTGAACACATGGAAACATTATCATTTAAAAATAGGAAGGATTTCAATAAATGAAGTAATTTAATAAATATAGAGAGGACTATAATCTGGTACCTATGAAGTGGATTCTCAATGCTTGATAAGGGATAATCAGAACCATAATAACTCTTTATAAAATTCTTAAAGAGATAAAATGATAATAGAATCATACTAAAAGGATTTATAGTTAAGAGGAATGAGATAAGTGGTTGGTATTTATTGAAAAATATGTTCAATTCATTATTAATTTCAAAACATAGGTCTTAGACATCTATTTTATAAAAATGAATAACCATTGGCCTTGATGGGGTTTTTTAATATCGTATTTTTCTAATGGAAGTAGTTTCTAGTATTTTAAGAGGTTGTGATCCAAGATCTATAATTTTATTTTATTTTATTGGTGAAAGATATTCCTTTTCATAATGAATTGTTTTTAATACCTTAATGTAAATTTATTCTATTTGAAGAATCAATATTGGTTTGGAAAATTATCCTTATTAAATTAAAATTAATTATAATAACTAAAAAATATATTTTTGGTTGAGGAATATTTTATAGTATTTATTACATCACTTATATGTAATCTCCTTACACAATAATTTCCCTATATTTATATTATATTTTACTTCGTTTTTCCAAAAAATTGACTTTATTAGAAAATAACTACAAATTAACTATTAGCTAATTTGGCTTTAATGATTTTAATAATGACATCTATTTAATCAAAGTGATTTTCAAAATATGACAAGTTGAATAAAATAATTATTTATTGAAAAATATTTCATTTTTAAAATTATTAACTTTCCAAACTTTAAAAAATTATTTAGGACTTAATGAAATTACATTATCTTTTATACATAATTATCTAATGTATTATGACACTATTCTATAATTTTTTATTTGAAAATGTATTTTAATGAAAATAAATTATATCTATTTTTATAAAAATATAATTATACTGTATCTTTTTCAAAAAAATATTTTATCTTACTATTTATTTAATCATTTGAAATTCATTCCATTTATATTAGGTTGAAAAATTAAAATATGTAAGAGAAGTATTGGGATTTAAGAAATCAGTATTTCATTTCTAAAATAATCTAAACATTAATAATACTTAAAGTCTTGATAAATTAAACCTTATATTACTATAATATGTTTTTTGGGTAACATGTGTGATGGTAGTACTGAGGTGAGATGTTTTTGTAACACCCCAAGATTTTACGGTATTACTTTTTTTTTTGTAAATTTATCCTTTTTGATAGCTTACAAGATTAACAAATGATAAAATATTATTATATAATTATTATATTTATATCCTAGATGTTTTTAATTGTGGGAATGAATGATATTAAGTAAATTATGAAAATATATATTACATATGTTTATAAAATTAATTTTGTGGTTACCAATTAATTATAAATGAAAACCAATTGAACACAAAGGGTGTTATTTTTAAATTTTTTAAGACCATTATAACACTTTATATTAATAAGTTATTTTCTTTTGTGAAAGATATTAATGTAATTAATATATTATATATTCATTCAAATATTTTTACATTCCTAAAAAATATTTTTAGAGACATAAGATAAGAATAAATCCAATTTTACACATAAAAGGCTATATTTTTCTAAACACAGTCTTACCACCTTTTACTGGAGAACTTTTTTTAAAACTATATTTTGAGAAAATTATAAATTATATTGAAAAAAATAAACTTCATTTTTTCAAGTGTAATGTGGAAATTATATTTGGGTGAAATTTTGGTAATTCCATAAATATATTTATTTTCCATTGAATAATGAAAAATACCGATTTTTATTAAACTATTAATTTTGTTAATGAAAATTATAGTTATTATTGGAGTTATATTTCACTTAATAAATTATAAATAAAATCTAGCTATATCATAAAAGAAAATATAATACATTTTTATGATGGAATATGTAAATAACTGTTTTAATTATTATAAATTAGTTATTGATATTTTTGTGAGACATAAATGCTTATTTACAATTTTATAATTAATTTATTGATTTTAAATAAACTTTATATTAAAAAAATATTTTAATAAAATAATAATTTGTTTCTTAGAATTATTATATATTTTTTGATACCTTAATTATTTTTTCAAAGTGTAATAAAATTATTTATAATTTTAAAATATGTATTTTTTGAATAAATGAGGATTTTGTTAAAAAAATAAATTTCTCATATATAGAAAATTATTTTCAAAAAATTGATTTAATTTTTTAATTGTACAATTAGAAAAATGGTTAGGGTTATTTGTTTTCATATTTTTCTAAAATAGTTGAATTTTTTGTGAATAGGGAAATACGGTAATATGTCGTATTTAATAAATACATGAATTATTGATTCATTGATTATGTATGGATGATGTAAGATCGTAATATTGAAAAACACTTCATTAATTAAATATATTTATTGATAATGTTTAAACTATTAATTTTCTTGAGGAAAAATAAAGAATAAAATAATGAGAAAACACCCCTCTACTCCACAATAAATACCACCCCTTACCGCACTTTCTCTTCACAACTCTTAAGCATTGAATATTGCAAATTTCCTACCAAATAATATTTCAAATAATCTTACCAACTTCTATGATCCTTTTGTATCACTAAAAGATCAAACCCAATCCCCTTAAGGAAGTTCACAAGGAGAAGAATTCAAGAGGTAAAATCTTATTTCTCTTTCCTTATTTTCTTTTCATTTTCTTTTCATTTATTAAAATATCCCCACTTTATCTGTCTAAAAATGAATGATAAATACTGTATCTTATTTACAATATATGTTTATTATATTAATAGAAAATCCACCAAAAATTCTCTTCCCCTTTTTCTTTTATTTTAATGATGAAAACATCGTTCGTGAGGTGCTGATTTACCACCTTCATAGACGACATGTATTCATTTTTCAATAACGCATTCAAGGATGGCCATAAAACAATTTTTAGGGTTAAAAAGAAAAAAATTTGTGTAATAAAACTTATTTAATGTTCTATAACTAGTATAAATACATAATATTAATTCATAACATAAAACTAGCATGTGATAATAAAAAAACTACCAAAATATTCTAAATGATTATTGGTAACATATTTTATAAGGATTCATCATCACCCCAAAAAACAAAACAAATTATATAAAAATTTAATCATATGTAAGATATTTATCAACTTATAATACCAATTCTTGAAAACTATTTTAATTTAAAAAGATCTTCCATGCTCGTATAAAAGTAAACCAATAATGAAAACCAAAGAAACAAACCCTCACATATGATAAAATTGTATTTTTTAATCAAAAAAGACCATAAATAAACTTAATAAAATTATAATAAATGAAATACATGTATAAAATTTTATTGTATAGTTAATTAATGGATTTAATATAATTATCCCAGACATTAAGATCTAGTGTAGAACACATTCATACATAATGTAAAGGTTATCTCATCTCACCATTATTTCTCTAATATATGCCTTATTCCCCATTATTTTGTGTGTGTGGTGTATTTGTACCGAAATTTTATGTATAATTCAATTAATATATTAATCATTGTGGTATTAAATGTTTCATTTGGTGATTATTAATTTTATTGGGCATATGGTTTGACAATTAGCAAAGCGGTAAGATATTCTCCCTGAACCTCTATTTTTTTATTTGGGTTATGCCTTCTCTCTATTTAACCCAATGTAATTATTCTTTATTTTTATACAATTCTAATAAATTCTAGGTAAATGTTCCCAAATTAGGTATACAGATCATTTCATTTTTCTTTCTTGGGGAAAAACGTGTTTTACAATTTTCCCATTTCAATTCCTCCCATTAAGGAAGCTGGATTAAATGGAACTTCCAATTTTCATACTCATTTTAAAGTAACATGATAATCCATTTTAAGAAACCATTATTTTTTATAAAATCACATTATTTTTTTCATGAAAAAATATCTTTTTTTATTCCAGGTTTTATACAAACAATTATGAATTTTTCATTTGCAATATGCTTTTATATTTTCCCTTAAGCTACCCAGAAGTTTCTCATATATAATGTTTCACAGATACTATTTTTACATGGTATCAGTTAAGTTGAATATAATTAACACCTGAAACATAATTTCATTTTCCTTACTTTTTGTTTTTTGTGATATTCATGTTAATAATTTTATTTTATGAAAAATACAAATGATTTTCCAAAATAACTCTTCTTTTCAAAGAAAAAAGATATTTCTCACAATAATTTATCAATGAAATTATTATAGTATTTTTATCTATGATTTGCATTCAAATATTTCTAAGTGGTGTGGGAAAAATTGATAAATATGTCTTTTTAAATCAATTATTTGATATATTAGGAATTCATTGGACTTATTATGTGATGGGAATGGTCCTCTCTATCCCCTCGTGCATCAGTAGGTCTCATGAGACAAACTAGACCAGTTTTTGGCCAAGTATTTATCCATTTATGTATAATTCTTTGTTAAGGCCTTCATGGTATGTTTATGATGCATGAAATTTTGAATTACCTCATTATGATTCTAGTAATTGACTATCCATGTGATTATTCCACTAGTATATTATCTATAGTTATGTTTAATTATCATGTGATTATTTATAAAATTATTTAATTAGTTTTTATTACATAAATTTTTTGCTCGAGATTATATTTTAATAGAATGTGTTTTTATTTATTCAACATTACTTATTTCCTATGTTTATTTATGATAGATTCCACTATATTGTTTACCCTTACTGAGCATTTGATATCACCCCTTTTCTTATGATTTATTTTACTCCGAGATGCGAAGATATATATTATGAATGAATTGTTGGGATAATATTGGAGTTTATGCATGTTTCCAATAGAGTTTGAATGTTTTTTTATCATTTCAAGATGTAATGTAACAAATAAGTTTGTTTCTAGTTTTCCAAATCTACTAAACTAATCAGTCTTTTGAGAAGTGACTTCCTTATTTATTATACCAATGTAAATTTGTAAGGAATTGAGTCTAGGATAATGAGGTTGGGGTCTCTAGAGTTGGAATTATAGGAATTTTAGTAGAAACTTTGGAAACTATAGTTTTAAAATAATGATTATAGAACATAACCCTAAGATAGTCTTTGAGGATAAGCATTGAAGAACATCCTATAATTTTTCGAGGTAGAGATTATATGGGACTCTCTATAAATACATCCATGTTTGGATACTAAATGTGGATGTTGTTCTAGAAAATATATATGTATAGGTAAAAAATATTAAAAGGTGCATCGAGCCCGGAACGACATAACTTGGAATAGAAAACATGCCTTTTTATAGATCTGGTTTGACAGTCCTAGGGGATATTCTTAAGATAATTCATAATTTCTTTATAAACTATTATAAAGGATTTAATAGTTAATATGTACCCAGAGAAAAAATGTTTACGATTATGAGATTATCTATACATAAAATTATAAATTTATTTTATTTATTTCACTTGTTTTTGTATTGAAAAATGTGTTTAATAGTTTATGATCTAATATTGTGTGTGCTACAATTTATAAATGTATACTAGTGGAAGGAATGAGAACCAAATAAATACACATAAACCAAAGAGTAAGAATGATAATTTCTTCAATGGGTTTAAGCCATCCATTTGAAGGGAATTAGTCTCCTAAATTTTATCATCACATGAGGAAATGATATCATGTTCTAACAAGATAGGTAAAGAATTATCCAAATATTATGGATTCATAGGGAAGTAATATAATAATAGGAAATATGGAAAAAATATAGAAAAAGGGAAGAAGGTAAAGAAGTATGTTCCCATATGTGATAATTGTAGAAGGATACACCTTTGTATATTATTAAGAGGAAAAAGATTTTGATTAATTTTTGGAGCAAAATTACACCATTATCATTATTGTATGTAATGGAATGAATTTTATAATGTTTAGTTATTGTACTACAAGGATATTGACACTATGCAAATCAACGTCCCAAGCATCGAAGGAATATACAAAAATACAGTATAATAGAACTACTACCCTAGAAAAAGGGTAATGATTAATATTTTTGTGTTTGGATTCTGGAATAATTTTATTTTAGTATTTTATCCATAATGATTTGGTTATAAGGATCATGAGATATGTAAGGATTGTACTGTAGTATTTCTTATTTATGGAAATTGAATCATACAACAAATAACAGTATTATTCAATAGAATTTATTCTATTATAAGTTGATAATATTGAAAACACACGAATAATGAAAGATAAACCAGAATATTTTATTGATTTTGGGATAATAATAAATATGTGTTTATAGGATAATATTGTTTACATGAATGTAGTTAGTGACATGATGGTTTACACTATTCTAGAATTATTAGATGTCTTTATTTAAGGAACATATTTAACTACCCGAGATTTTACATTTGGAAGAATTCATATATAATAAAGGATTAAATGACATTAATGTAATAATATATTTGTTAGGTGAAAATAAAAGATACATTATTTCTGGAATCTTATGCTATGTTGATTTTAAAAATTTAGTAACCTTCAAAATTTTTGGTCATTGAATGTGTATAGACGTGTTTTTAGAGGTTTCTTGAGATTAACTATTTTTATAATGGATAAAGTTAAACTTGGGAAATTATTGTTCATTAATAAAATATGATTACCTTCATTGCTCCAGTAAATATTTAAAGGTCAAAGTAATGACTTAAGGAATATATGATTTGTTAAAAGTGTATCAGTCATGAAAATTCATCATGAACTTTCATTTCCATGTGTATGGGATGAAGTGAAAATAAACTGAATCACAACCAAAAGATGATATTATATATATGACATGGAAAATAATTAAGAAATTTTATTCTATAATGTGATTATCTGAATATTAAAATAATCCCCCTACTCTAGGAAAAATTATTTCAGAATAGAAACATCATATGCTTACCTTTCTTTCATAAAAATCAATAGTCATTTAACCAATCACAAATTTATTGTTTTGTGATGGTCTACTTTCTAATGACTATGTTCAATATCACTCACCATCAGAACATGATAGTTATATTTCTCTTCCATGTCCATGTTATCGCTTTATAGTAATGATTTTCTATATGAAATCCTTGTTTTGTGGGGACCTTCACTTTTTTCCTAACACTATTATTATGTAGATATTTTACTAACCCTATATCCGATGTGGGTTTCCCACATATTATTTTTGAGGTGTCGCTCTTTTATTTTTAAAATAAAATTTTAAACTGTGAGGAAGAAATTTATTGATGGTGGGGAGAATATAACACCCTAAGATGTTAAAATATGATTTTTTTTAATTTTACATTTTCGGTATCTTTTGAGCTTAAAATATGATAAATATTATTATTTAATTATTATAGTTATCTCCAATATGATGGTAATAGAATGATTAAATTATAGTAATTAAATCTTGAAAATATATATTACACATGTCTATCAAATTAATTCTTTGGTTACTAATTAATTATAAATTTAAACGAATTGAACATAAAGGATGTATTTTTATAAAAAAAATTTCTATAACCCTAATAACATTTTATATAAAAAATAAATTAAAAAATATTTTTGAAAAATATTAAAGAAATTTATATATTATATATTCAATCAAATATTTTTACATTAATCTAAAATATTTTTAGAGACGTAAGACTAGAAAAAGTCAAATTCTACACAAAATGCTATATTTTTCTAAACATAATTTTATCTCTTTTTAAGGGACAAATTATTTTAAAACAAGATTACGAGACTTTTATAAATTATATTAAACAAAATAAACTTCCTTTATTAAATAATAATGTCCAAATTATCTTATGGTGAAATGTTTTTCTTTTTATGAAAATATTTTTTTCCCAATGAATAGTGAAAATACTGATTTTTATTAAAGTGATAATTCTGTTATATTAAAATTCTATTAATTATTTGAGTTATATATCACCTAATAAAGTTCATGTAAAATATAGGAATATCATAAATTAAAATATAGTATATTTATATCTTGGAATATGTAAATAAATATTTTATTAAAGATAAATTAAGTATTGGTGTTTTGTGTGATGTAAATTTTTATTTACAATTTCAAAATTAATTTATTGACTTGAAATAATGTTTATTTTCAAAAAATATATTAAAAAATTAATTATTTTTGCATTATGATTATAAGATAATTTTATGAGTCCATAATTAATTTCATAAAATGTCATAAAATCAGTTATAATTTTAAAATATGAATTTTTTGAATAAATGATTATTTTATTTAAAAATTATATACCTCATATATTGAAAATTATTTTTATAAGATCTTGTTCCTTTTTTAATACTACTTGATTAATAATTGTAAGGGTTAATTTTGGGATTTCTCTAAAAGTGTTGAATATTTTTTGAATAATGTGATACAATAATTTACCATATTTAAAAATACATGAGTTATTGTGTCATAGATGAAGTATAGATGATGTGAGATCATAACATCAACCTATAATTCATTATATTATTATATTTAATGATAATTATCAAAATATTCCATGTAATGAGGTAAAATAATAAACTAATGTATAAAATAATTAGAAAACACCCCCGCTTTCACTATAAATACCACACCTTCTCCTCACACATCTTAAGACATTAAGACTATAATATTCATACCAAATACTCTTAAAAAGTCACTTCCCCACGTCTATAATCCTTTAGTCTCACAAAAATACAAGACCCAACCCCCCTTAAGGAGGTTCTCAAGGAGAAGTATTCTAGAGGTAAAATCCTCTTTGCCTTTCTTTATTTTGTTTTAACTCTCTTTTCATTTCTTATGATATACTCACATTATCTATCCAAAATATCATAATAAATCCATTATCTTATATATAATGTAATTTTATTATTTCAATTAATGATCTACCAACATGTGTCTTACCCATTTCCTTTTATTTTAAATATGAAAACATCGTTTGTGGGGGGCCGATTTACCGCCTTTGTGGACAACATGCTTTCATTTTTCAATTATGCCTTCATGTTTGGTCATAAATTTTTTATGGCCTTTAAGAACATAATATGTTTAATAAATATCATTTAATTTTATTTAACTATTTTATATTCAAAATATTAATTCATAACACAAAAATATCACACAATAATCGAAAACTGCCTAAATAATCTAAACAATTATCCCTAATGTCTTCTCTAATGATTAATCCTTACAAAATAACCAAATGAATTAAATAAAAATTTAATATTATGTAAGAACATTAATAATGTTTAATTTAAATTATATAATACTATTTTCATTTTAAATTTCCTTCTATGTGAACATAAGATTAAATCGATCATGAAACCCAAGAAAATGAACACACCTGAATGATAAAATTGTACTTTATAACTCATAAAAAAGACCATAAATTAACTTAATAAAAATATAATAAATCCAATAAAGGTTTAAAATTTAATATTTTAATTATTCAATGGATATAATCTGATTATCTAGGACATTATTGTCATGTTAAGAACACATTTATATATAAGATAAGGGTTTTCTCATCTCATCTTTATTTCTATGATATATGACTTATTAACCACTATTTCTTATGTGAGGAGTATTTATAATTAAATTTTATGTATTATATAATTAATATATTGATTAAAATGGCATTAAATGTTTTATTTTATGATTATTAATTTTATGTGGCATACATTTTTACTATTCTCAAAGTTGTATGGGATTCTAGCCAAACATGAATTTTTCATTTGGGTTATACCTTCTGTATCATTACCCCAATGTAGTAATTATTTTTATATAAATATTATTAATTCCATTCATATGTTCGAAAACCATGTATCCATATCTGTTAATCTCTCTTCGATGGATAACTAAGTGTTTTAAATGGTTCTCTTTTCAAGTCCTTTCGATAAGCAAGCCCAATTAAAGGAAACTTACCAATTTCTTAACATTTTCAATTAACATCCATAATATATATTAAGAAATAATTATTTTTATAAAATCATTCTTTTTTTTCATGAAAAAATATCTTTGTTCATTCCATGTTTTAAACAAGAAGTTATAAATTGTCTGTTTTAAAGACTCTTTTACATTTCCCTTAAACCGCACTGAAGTGGCCAACTCTTATGGTTTCTTAAAAATCATTTTTACATGTTTTCACTTTAAATAAACTTAATTTATACCTCAAACAAAATTTCATTATCCTTACCTTTTATTTTTTTGGGATTTCATGTTTATAATATGATTTTATGACAAATACAAATGATTTTCCAAAATAACTCTTCTTCTCAATGTAAAACGAAAATTGCGCTCAAGAATTTATCAATGATATTATTAGAGTATTTTAATATATTATTATGATTCAAAAATTTTACTGTTGTTTGATAGACTTTGATTTAAATTTATCATTTTAAATAAATTATTTTACATATTTGGAATACATTGGACTCTATAAGTGATAGGTGGGGCCTGCTATAGCCCTTTGATTCATCAGAAGGTCTCATGAGACAAACTATGATAGGTTCTTTATATCCTTAAAATTTAAGTATAATAATTGTTTATGTACTTTATGGTATATTTATGATGTATGAAATTATGTATTACATCATTATGATAGTAGAAATTGACAGTTCATGTTATTATTTGACTAGTAGAATATCAATAGTTAACTTTATTTCTCATGTGATTATTAATGGAATTATATAGTTAGTTTTTATTACTTCCATATTATTCTCAAGATTATATTTTAATGCCTTATATTCTTAGTTATTCACCATGATTTATTTTTTATGTTTATTTATGATAGATTCTCCTGTATTTTTAACCCTTAATAAGCATCTAAGATCGCCCATTTTTATGTTTTAATTTTCCTCAGGATGTTAAGATGTATATTATGAATGAAATTAAGGGATAATCTTGGAGTTTATTTATGTTTCCAATGGATTTTTTTATATTTTTTTTCCATTCAAGTTGTAAGGTAACTATTATGTTTTTATCTGGTTTTCCAAATCTACTAAACTACTTGGTCCTTCAGGATACAAATTCCTTTTTTATTGTACAAATTAAAATATGTAAGGCATTGGCCCTATGATATTGCCATCTAGGTCTTTATATTTTTAGCTATAACACTCCATGAAATTTTTTATGTCACTTTTAAATTTATTATATTAGATAACTTATGTTCAATGGTAAATCGAGTTTAAAACCACGATATATTATTAAATGTTAACACGACCATAAAAATAGTAACATGACTATTGGGAATAATAATCTATCATTTTGAATATAAAACTCACCTATGAATGTATAAATAAAATTTAGGTATCACATGAATGAAAATATGATATATTTATATCCTATAATATGTAACCAAATGTTTTAAAAATGATAAACTGAATGTTGAAATTTTTGTGATACACAATTGTTTATCTGAAATTGGATAATAAATATAATTATTTAAACGAAATTTATTTTCATAAAATTTATTAATAAATTAATATTTTTTTCATTATAATAATAATATAATTTTATAATACCATAATTAATTTTTAGTGTGTCATAAACTTAGTTATAACATAAAAATCTATATTTTGGAATAAACGATGATTCTATTTTAAAATTGAATTTCTCATATTTATAAAATTATTTTCATAAAATGGATTCCATTTTTAAAATATACATGTTGAAAAATATTAAGGGTGATTTTTTTGGATTTTTCTAAAAAAGTTAAATTTTTGATGAATAATGAAGTGTGTTAATTTATGGTATTTTACATTAAAAGTTAAATATATGAATATTTAGGAAATTTACGTAGTATAAACCCATTATTTTATTATCACATACACTGGTTACTATACTTAGTCACAATAATCAATACTATTGATAGTCCTAAGTCAACATAATAAATAAATAAATAAAATTTTCAAAAAACACCAATCTCCTCCCCTAAAATTACCACCCCTCACTACCCCTTCTAATGACACCTCATAATCATTTAATCATGTTTAAATTATTCCCAATACGCTTCCAAATCCTCTTCCCTATATACTTTAATTTTTTTCCAACCAAAAGTATAAATCCATGTGTCTTAATGAGGTTCCTGAGGAGATGATATTCAAGAGGTAAAATCCCCCTTCTTTCTTATTTAATTTATTTTCTATTTATATCTTATCCTAAACTCTCATGTATTAAGTGGAATGGTAACTCTTGTATCACACACACATATATATATATTAATTTTATTATTCAAATGTATTATCCATCCTTAAATCCCTTCTCATCTCCTTTTACTTTTTAAAATGAAAACATCATCCGTGATGTGTCGATTCACTGCCTTCATAGAGGAGAAGTTTTCATTTTCCATTACCACCTTCAAGTCTGGTCACAAAAAAAAATATTATGGTTAAATAATATTTTAATATACATATTATAAGTTATATAATGTTTTGAAACCAATATGTAAACATAATATTAAACAAAATTACAGAAGTGTGTGATGGTCATAAAAACTACCAAAATAAATTAAGGCATTTTCAGCAACATCTTATCTAATGAATCATCCTCATTCCATATAAAAAATTGTATATAAGAAGATATAAACATTTTTATGTTCATTAAAAATAAATAATTTCCCTTCTGGGGAAGTTATTTCAATTTGATAAGATTTCCTTATTTATATGCAAGGTAACCGGCCATAAATCCATGAAATAAACCCTCTCAGGACAATGAAACTAAACATTATAACTCATTAAAATGTCCATAAATAAACATAAAAAAATTAGAATAACTCAAATACAAGTTCAATAGATTTTTAATTAATTATTTAATTAATCTAATTTGATTATCTTGTATAATATGTACAAGTGCAGAATGCTTCCAGATATAAGGTAAGGTTTTCATGTATCACTTTTACTTATATGAGATATATTACTCATTCTACCATTATATCATGTGTGTGGTGTTCATAATGTCCTTTAATATATCATATAATGAATATATTTACATTTGGGGAATTAAAGGTTTCATTTAAAGTCCATTATCATTTATAGGGCACATAATTCGACTGATTAAAAAGTTGTAAGAGAATTATTAACCAAAATTTTCACTAATTAGGTTAAAAATATACTCCAATTATTATTTAATACTATGATTATGTGTGAATTTTTTTCCCAAATATTGGGTTTTATTCCTACTTGTTTTATTCGGATTTATAGCTAATATATATAACAAATTCTTTTGGTTAATGCTAACAATTTCATATAAAAATACACTTTTAGATATTTATCAATGAAAATTTAACTGGAATGTTTTTAACTTATACAACATTTGTGAATTTTTCTAATTTCATGATTCCATAATGTCTTGATTAATCCTTTAAAAGTTTACCTAATTATTTTAAATGAAAATGTTTTCTTTTATAATTATGCATCATTTTGAATAAATGTTTTCAAAGTAATGTGGTATTTATCTTAAGAATTTCTCAATGATTTTGTTAGTGAATTTTAATCATTGTCAACACCCTTTGTGGGATCTTATTATTAATTGAGTTTTATCTCTTATAATACCATCTACTATATTTTATTGAATTGTTTATGATCAGTTTGACAATGGATGATATATTTTGGTACCATTCATCATATTGCATTGGATGGTTTATGATTTTTTTTATCATTTGGATAATGTTGTTAGAATTTGATATACTGGTTTCAATATTTATGTATATATTAACTATGTTTCACCCATTTCATATTATAAATGCATTGGACTTAGTAAGAGATGAGTGGGGCCCGCGTAGACCCTTGATGCATTAGTAGGTCTCATGAGACAAACCAGTTTCAATATTTACTGATGTCTTACTAATTATTTACAGTGTCCTTATGAAGCCTTAATGTTATATTTAAGTTGTACTGCATTATTCATTCCCTTATTATGATATTTATTATAAATAATCCCTGTGATTATTCTACTACCAAATTATACATGCTGATGTTTTATTTTCATTTTATTATTTATATGAAATTATTTAGTCAGATTTTATTCATGCTATAATATATTAAATAATATGTGTTAATTGAATATGTTTTTTTTGTTATTCACCTTTCCTTGTAGTTTATGTTTATTTATAATAGCTTTTGATATATTATTAGCCTTACTTAGAATCTATTCTCACCATGTTCTTATGTTTTATTTTTTCACCAGGATTCCAAGTTATATATTATGATTGATATTAAGGGATAATGTAGGATAATAGGTATATCTCCCACAGTTTCGGGTAAGTAACCCTTTCTTTATTCTTTTTAAGTGTATAAAGTATAAGGGTGTAGTTTGTGGGAGTTTTGAGAACTTTTAAAGTGTTTATGGGGATTTTATATAGGTTAATGGGTGGTACATAGTTTTTATAAACCATGGAACACTTTATGGAAACCTTTTACAATGAGACATGGGAAAAAGTGAAGGTGCAAGAGTGATGCACAGTTTTTCCCAACCATGCGGTTGCCTTGTAGAAACCGTGCGGCTGCCTCGTAGAAACCATGCACATTGAAAAATGGATTTGGTCATTTTGTGCCAGTAGATTCAGTATAGTTGGAGCATGGTTTAGAGACCGTGCAAGATACCCGTGTGAGGGTCACACTTATGCTAGTGTCCAACACATAGTTAGCACACGGTTTTCCTAACCACGTGACTAAACCATGTACAGTTAAAATCAAGATCCCTAAAAAGTGGATTTTGGTTGGCTTAATCTTTTGACCCCTCATTTTTCCACCTATGCAGCCCAAAATTGGTATTTTACTCTCTCAAAGGTCAAGGAGGTTTCCTCTTTCAATCCATTGGTGTTAAAAAGGCTTCCCTTGGTGATTAAGAGCTAATTACTCATGGTAAGTGATAGTTCTTTGTCATTCTTGATGTTTCTCGTAGATATACTTCGCAAACTCAGTCACTTTCTTAGATCTATTTCCACTTTGGGTTGATATAAGGTTGTGGATGTAAATATGTTTATATTTGGTCTTTTTGGTGGTGGGGAAAATATTTAAGGAGGGTACATGGAGATTCAAATCGGTTTTGTGATTTTTTTCATGTTGTTTGTCGTTTTCTCCAAAACTCTCGATGTATGTGGCTTTACTCTTGCCTCCTCTATTTTAGAACTTGAAGTCCTAGTTTCAAATTATTTTCCACTATTGAAATTGATCATTTTCCACTGTGAAATTATTGTTAAAAAAATTCTTGGTTGATGGTTTGTGGAAATTAGGGAAAATTGGTGTTTTATTAGAAAGTGTTTTGATAACATGATTTTAAAAAGTTTATTTTAAAACAATTTCTAGTTCTTCAGCATGGAAAAATGGATTTCAATAAAAATAATCTTGTTTTATTAAAATGGTTTGAACACTCTTTCTTTGGAATGAGTTCTGCATGGTTGTGTGGAATTATTTCTTATGCATTGGGATGGATATGGGTGTGAAGTACCACCATCCAAAGGTTTTGTTAGAAATGGTCGTGAAGTACCCCCATCAAGTGGTCTACTAAGTGATGAATTGGTGGAAGGATATGTCACCACTCAAAAGTATAGGGAGGTAATGGTATTCATGCAAGGATGGATGTATAGTTGTGTGGAAAGGAATAGATTATGCCAAAATGGAATGTTAAATTATTGAAATAATTTTTATGTTCTATCCATTGAAAACCATTTACAATGTATTTAGTTTATATTTTGATATAAATAATTATAGAAAATGTTTATATAAATTTTTTTATATAAAATTTTTATATAAATATTTCTCACATTCTCTATCATAGTTTCATGAGTAGTAAATTAATTGGAGGAAACCTATTATGTTTTAGCACTCACCCCTAATTTGTAACTTTGTTGCTTTTGTAGATATCTTTTACTAGGATTGGGGAAAAGGTAAACTATCACACATTTTTAGCATTACTTCGTGATATTAAGGATGATTGGTGATGTTGTATCATGGAGCTTTCTATGCTTAGAGTCTTGTGGTAATCTTGGAGTGTTGTTAGTTTATTGTCTATTTTTTTCATTGATATTGTAGTATTATGTTATAATACTTGATTTTAGTATGATTTTGATAAATGGAGTGTTGATTTTTCTTTCAATGTTATCATAGATCATATAATGGTTTTTTGGTTATGGATTATTTAATTAAAATTTTTATTATTAAAGGGTAAATTTCCCCCACCTATATTGAAACCCTTTACTATTTCTTTCAATCCATTTTCATCTTGGGTACCTCACTTAAGTCCAATTAATGTCTCACCACACTCTCAAGAAAATGATAAGTAGAGGGATGTACCATGTTGTATCAAATTTTTTCAGTCCAAAAAGTCTATTGAGAAATGTTGTATTAGCTTGGTCCTTATTTTTTAGAACAAGTGGTCTTCAGTTTCTCAGTCTTCAAGTTGATAATCATTTTTGTATATTCCTTTGGTTAGTTTCCCAGAAAGGAGTAGGATTATTGGGATGTGAAATGTAGAGAAAAAAAATACCTGGATGACCTTTTGGTGATGAAATTAATGTTACCAAGGAGTTGGGTACATATGTGTTTTGGAGGCACTTATAGGATTTGGAAATATCATTGTCATGGGTTTGTTAAATGAGAAGATCAGGAAACACATTATTGGAATGAATTCCCTCTAGGATTTCATTCAACATTTTGAGTAATGAATTATGATCTTCTGAAAAGTTGTTGATTTTCATAACTTTTATGATTTTCTAATTTTTTTTTTGCCGGAGAGACCAATTTTGGGTAGAATTTTTCATCCCTTGTTTCTGATATGCAACCATTTATTTATTCCATTTATGTATAAAATGTATACTGTTGATGTTTGGGAGAGTTTGAAGAACTTTTAATGTGTTTTGGGGATTTTCTATAGTTTGACAGGTGGTTCACAGTTTGTTGAAATAATGAAAAACTTGTAGGAAACCATGCATAGTGAGACTGGGGAAACATAGAAAGTGGACGACCGATGCACAATTTTTCTAAATAGTGTAGCTACCTAGTAGACATTGTATGCTTTAAAAAATGGATTTAGTCAATTTGAGGTAGGGTCTTTGGGGTAGTTAGAGCATGGTTTGGAGATAATGTGAGGTGACCTTGCGAGGGTCATCCTTGAGGTAGTGGCTAACCCACAGTTTGCACATTGTTTGCCTAAATATGTGACTAAACTGTGCATAGTTAAATTCAAGATACATAAAAAGTGTATCTTGGTTTGCTTAAGCTTTTGACCATATATTGTTTCTTTCTATATGGCCCTAAATTGGGATTTGTCACTCTCAATGGTCAACAAGGGTTCTTCCATCAATTTGGAGGCGATCCAAAGGCTTCCCGTAGTGATTGGAAGCCGATTTTTCAGAGTAAATAATTATTCTTTGTCATTCTTGATGTTTATCTTAGATCTACTTCGACCTCCCTCTTGGTTTCACAGATATATGGTCGTTTTGTGTAGATCTAATTTTTTGTATTCGAAAAATGTTTACATTTGGTCTTATTTTAGATAGGGTAAGATATCTAAGGTAGGTCCTTAGATATTCAACCTAGTTTTGTGACTTTTTTTGTGCCGTTTATCATTTTCTCCAAAACTCAAGAGGTATGTAGATTCACTCTTGAATCCTATATTTTAGAATTGAAGTATTAATTTTAAATTCTTTTACTTTTTTGAAATTTATCATATATGCTTTGAAATTATTGACAAAAAAACAATTGAGTGACATTTTGTGGAAAATGGGGAAAATTGGTTAATTATAGGAAAGTGTTTTCACCAAATGATTTTAAAATATTGATTTTAAAATAATTGATTTTTTTTCACATGGAAAATGACTTTCAATGATAATTAAGATGTTTTATTGAAATGGGTTGAAAACACACGGTTTGGAATGAGTTTTGAATGGTTGTGTGGCATGTGTTTATATGCATTGGGATGTATAAGGGTGTGAAGTACCCCCATAAAAAGGTTTGGATATATATGGGAATTAAGTACCCCCATCAAGTAAGCCACTAAGTGAAGATATAATGGAAGGATAACTCACCACTCGTGAGTATAGGGAGGTGTGTGGTTTTCATGCATGGTTGGATGAATAGTTATGTGGAAAGGAAGGGGTTATTCCAAAATAGAATGTTAAATGATTTAAATAATTTTTATGTGTTTTCCTTTGAAAACTATTTACAATGGATTTAGTTTAAATTATTATATAAACTATTTTAGAAATTGTTTTATATAAATGTTTCTTACATTTTCTATCATAATGGCATGAGTTGGGAAGTCGTCGGGTAAAACCTACTAATATTTAGTACTCACCCCTGCCTTAGAACATTGGTGCTTTTTTAGATGTCATTTACCAGGACATGAGAAAAGGTAAAGTATCACATAGCTTTTTCACTACTTCATGACACTTGGGATTTTTGTGTGATGTTTGTACATGGAGCTTGTGGATCTTGGAGATTTTTTATTTTGTCTTTAACTGTTTACTTTGATATTTTAGTCTTCTACTATGATGCTAGATTTTAATATGATTTTGATAAATGGAATTTTGAGTTGTATTTTAATGTTATCAAGAAACAGATAGTGTCTCTTTGGTTATGGATTATTTGGATAGTGGATTTATTATTAAAGGGTAAATTATCCTCAACATGTATTGAAACCCTTCAACTTTTATTACCAGCTTTTGGTGTCTTGGGGATGTCACTTATGGCCAATTAATGTCTTCCCAAACCCTAAAGACAATGATAAGGGACACAATTTTATAATAGGGGTTTTTCCAATGGAGTTACTATTTTTTATTTCATTTCGTGTTCTAATGTAATACTTATGTTTTTATCTATTTTTCCAAATCTACTAAACTATTTTATCCTTTATAATGTGATCTCTTGTACTTTGTACCAATGTAATAAAGTAAAGCACCAGCTTTGGGCTACCACGGTTTGGGTCATTACATCATCTAACACCCATGATGTGGTGATATTTAATAATATAAACTCCTCTAAAAAATAATTCAACTCGAACTACAATTTTTATAGTTCATAATGGAATAGTCCATGTGTAAGACCCAAGTGATGCAACCTCTTCTTAGGATCTAATAAATGGGGTTTATAATGAATTATTATACTATTTGAGTCCATCATTTCTTCCTTATACATCAAATATATATCTTTATTATCCTTATTTTATAATAATCCCAATGGTCACAATGTCTAATGATCATATTGACTATTGGGAAGATAATGATCATGTAACAGTTAGATCATAACAACCACTTTCCCCATTATAGAATATATATATACAAGACCATTCTAAAACTTGATTAATCACTAAAAAACATATAAAGGTTCTACACATACATTAATAATTTTATTTATATTACTATTGTTTCATTTTCTTTTTAGAACGTTTACAGAATGGGTGATCATCATCAGAGAATTTGAGACTATAGAGATTACATTAGTGTGTGCATTATTCTTTGGTGTTTATGTTATTTCACACTTCAATGATATTATAGTCAATATTATTGCAAGATGCATAATGAAATTTTATATCCTATTTATGTACTTCTATTGTAAAACATTCAAAATAGTCATTGTGAAAGGTAATTTTTATTATTAATATATGAAATATTCTTTGGGTTGTTACATTAGAGAATAATGTTGTTGAGGTTAGAAGAACAATCCATTACATGTTTCATGGAATGAGATTATGGAATTGTGAAAAATGGAAGATAATATGTTATAATATTAGTAATGTTATCCCTTGTTTCACAGAATAGTACACCAAGGTTTCAGGTACAATCTAAAATTGTAAAGAATAGGGATTAATAATTTTCTTTTATGTATTGATTAGGATTTGTTATAAATGGATTTTAAAACAGAGATTTATATTGTTCTTTATGTACTAATGGGATAGAGAAACTATCCAAATTTTTTGAAGTATTTGGGACACTATGATCTATGTTAATGTTATTTTATGAAGTTTTAAAGTGATTTTAAGGGTTTAAAATGCTAGAAGTTCGTTGATTAAGTCCTAGATAATGATTCTAGGATCACTGGAAGTGCCTGATGAGACATTCCCAACTCATATTTTTATGTTAATTGATGATTAATATGATATTTACACGATGATAAATGAAGTGATCAATGTAAATGAGTCAAATAACAATTGAAGATTGGATGTCTGAACTATGATGTAGGATCATGACATATTATTTATAATTTAATTTATAGAATGAAATAATTATATTATGATTGATTCTTTCTTCATTTATTGATATGATAACATCTCTACATCATACCCGCATTGGGATATAGTAACCAAGAGTATATTCCCTCCAGTGATAATCCACATGTGTACCACGAACCTTTGAATGTCACCGTAGACATCATTAGGTCTTAGTACGATAGATTTTGATGTAAGGTTTGTTCACCTTTGATCACCACAAGAATCGCTTCAAGAAGGAATCTCTTTCATATCTCTAAAATAGAATTTGGTGGTGGATGGAGATCTCTCTCTGTTCATGTGAGCGTTCTTGGGGAGTGACCTCTATAGGGGTTCAAGGTAATTCTATCAAAATGTCTTTTTGCACAACAAAATGAAATTTTAACCCTAAAGATTTAATATAATTTGGTTTATATAACTCTAAGGTTAGAAAATAATAAATTCACATTAATCTTTTTTTATTACTTGCAATGGAACCCCATGTAAATAATAATAAAAAATTATTATTTCTTGACATGTGTTAAGCTCACAAATTAAATTAACTATTATCTGTTTAAATAATATTCAATATATATTATTTCTAACCAGACCATTAAACTCGATCATTCTTTCCACCAAAATATTTATCGAACCTTGAATAATGATTATTTATTTAATAAATAAATTACACTAAATTATTCACCAATAAATAGATAAATATTATATTCACTAAATAAAAAATAAATACTTATTAAATATTATTCTAATGAAATATTCTATTGGAGAACAAGTGATGAAATATATGTGATCAATAAAAAATATATAATTATTAACCCATGTACAAGTGTAATATTTATTTAACTGGTTAAATAATAAATATTATTATTATTTAACTATTTTTTGGGATACACTTATTGTGTTCCCCTCTAGGCCTCTTTCTCCGCAGAATTAGTGAATCAACCCAAAGTCCAAGTTTAGAATCAAGAAACATGCCACTTCACCCAAAGAGAATGAAGTAAAATTTTAATTATGTAAAACCAAAAATATATGCTTGCTGTGTAATATAATCCCTTTATCTTGATATCTCTAATCATAAGGTTTCATGCTGGTGACATCATCCTATGTTACTGATGTCTCATTATTTGTATTTATAGATATTAAACTAGAATACAAGCCACCATTTTCCAGGATTTATTTAGGATTTATAATTTCCATCAATGGGAAAAATATGTCAACATCTATTAAAGAATAAAGGAGATAATTCCTTTCTCACATTATTCAATAGTGAAATATTACTCACGCTGCACCCAACATATCCTATATTTTTGAAAACATATTTTGGTATAGTTTTCATCAATACATCTAAGTATGCGACTCATAACATGCATTAATAATAATAAAAGAGACTAAAGATGAGTACAAATATCCACAGAGAGGAGCATCCAATAACACATATAAATATGGATTTCCCACTGGTGGGTTCTGTTATCATAATTTCCTAAACTGGAAATTACATAGGGTGTACACAATGATAAGGTTCCTAAATGTCCTTTGAATCTACACAACTGATATCCTTTACTATTTTTATGCCAAAAATTATTTTATCTCACTATACATCATTTATTTAAGAGTACTGTTGTGCAATTTTTAGGTTCTCATCATAAAAAGCAACAATTATGACCATTTAGTGAGAAAACTATTGTTATGACATTATCCCAAATTATTTCACATAGAATAATAATCATGATGTGGTAATGATTTTAATAATATTAAAAATAGTGAATATAGGTTATCATAAAGTACAAAAAATTTGGTTCGGGGGTACAAACTCCAAAAGTCTCCCACTTGCACTAGATCAAATTGGCAACAACCTTCAGTATGCTAAATCTCGCATGATACTGATGATTTTGCAAAGATAGGCCTTTAGTCAAGGTTCCAACAACATTTTATTCCATATAAACTTAAATTACCTAACCTTCAATACTCTATGAAAAATCCCTCAAGAGGTTCTACTTCCAGAGTATATTATTTTTCTTTTGTTGTGACCTCAACTCTTTTTCAAGATCCACCAATAGGGTAGTATAATAATACAATTTGATAGAAACTTTACTACTAGGTACCACATCATGGTCCTTTATAGAAGTTTCTATCCAAAAGGGTTCAGGGAATGTATGAAAATTATATATACATTCGAACTCCACTATATAATTAGCAATTGATGGCTATTTTTAACATTTATAGCTCACAACTATTTCATTGAGATAGAAAAAAAATCCTTCATGTCACTTCATTCCATTTTGATCACTTTGAAAACTATAATAATTACAAATGTTAATGAATAAGTCATTATCTTATCTATACATTAGGAACATAACCTTTTTTATTATTAGATACTGAAGGATAACCTTAACAATAGAACAAAGATATTCTCATGGATTATCTTGATACCTACCTACCATACTAAATGCACATAAAACATAAATTCTAGTACATAAAATGGAATACAAGGTTTTTCCTGTAATGACCCGTAAAATTCAAGGGAAATTTTATCTTAATTTTCTTTGGGATTTTACAAGAACGCAGTTTCTGACAGCGTCTGATTCCGAGGCCCAGTGTGCCCGGAATTATTTTTCGAAGTTAGGCTCGGGTACGTTCAGTGAACGAACAAGTGGGTTTTTCTAAATTTTAAAACGGTGATCAGAATTGAAATCTGAGGGAACTAATGAACTCACATCACCGATAATTGATTAAGAATACCTTTTCCGAAGGTGCGTTTTCTCGGGAGGAGTTGTTTAAAATTTGAGGTGTAAGTGAAGAATAAATAAAATTTGTAGTCGAATTTTATTTTTCTTCTATGTAGTTTTATCCTTTGTGTGGAAGTTGGGTTGTTAACTACCCTTGGGAGAATAAATGATAGGTGGGGCCCACACGATCCCCCACCTTTTCACATTCCCCATAACCCCTTGAAACTCCCCTTTAATTTGAGACCACTCACCTCCCCCTCTCTCCTCTTTATCCATGCCAACTCACTTTAATTAATTATGTGGTTTGGTTTTAATTTTAAAATAAATGAGGTGTGAATAAAAATAATATCATGGGATATTATTTTGGAGCTTTTGGTGTGTGAGAAAATCTTAACAATGTTCTGGAGTTTTTGGGAGAACTTTGGTGTGAAGAAGAAGAGAACTTCCCTCCGACGAAGAACGACACATCTTCAATGAATAACGGTTCTTCTTCGATGAAGAAAACTTTCCCTTCGACATAGAACATTCTCGACGAAGAACGCCTCTGACAGAGAACGCAAAGACACCGACGACGTGCCTTCTCTTCTTCTTCCTCCGCGTCAAGGGAGGAGACACCACTGCAGGGAACGTCGCCAACGACGACGGCTCTTCCTCCAACGACAACGAAATTTTCACTGATCTTCAACGACGCTTGCCTTTTCCCGCGGCTCGACGACATGAGACCTCTTTTCGAGGTAGGGGTTTGGATTTGTATTCATGATTATTCCTTGCCGTCCAACGTCAATTCCTTTAGCCGCTTGGTGTCGGATTAACGGGAGGAGGTCGGACCACACGAACATGGCCGAATCTACTCCCCCTTTGATGTTTTGTTCATTGCAGCTCGAAAAAAGGCGGCACGGTGCAACGACACCGTGCGGAAACAAGAAAGAATGCGACAAAGAAGCACGGCGCCGTTGCGCCGCACTGTGGAGGCCGAACAAAGCCGCGGCGCCGTCGCGCGGCGCCGGGAAACCACGAAGAGACATGGTTTGTTTATTTGGAATTCAGATCAAAGGTCCATGGAAGAACGGGACGCAGGGGCGATTTGAAGACTTTGTAGCGAAGGTTAGGTTCCGGGAGGACCACAGGCGAAGACGGAATTGAAAACAGACCACCGGAGCAACTCCGGTGGTCCGCAGAAGGTGCTGCCGGCGCGCCGCCGGAAGTAGCTGCCGCGGAGGAGGGATCCCGCGGCCGCGCAGGATCCGGAGGGTAGACACAACGGGTCTCCGTGTCTACTGGCAAGGAGCGGCCCCCACATGGGGGCCGTGGTGTCCAAACAGGGGGCATCGCGGCCCCCTCATTTACTTCGCTCGACCTTTTGGCCGAGCTAGCTGCTCAAACGCAACAGGACAACCGGCCGCCTGCCGGGCCGGGCCGCCCAAGCCGGGCCGGGCCACCCAAGTCGGGCCGGGATGCACCCAAATGGGCCGGAACTGGACCCGGGTCGTGTCGACCCGGTCCGGACCGACCCAGGGGGTCTCGGGCCGGGTCAGACCGGGCCCGAACCCCCTATTTTTCGTACTGTTTTCAGTCATTTGCCCATAACTTGGTCTACGGACCTTCGATCGACGTACCGTTAGTTGCGATGCGATCCTTGGATCAAGACAGTCGATTCGGTATATTACACTCAGAGTTTCAGATAACTTTGGGTATGGTCGGGTTGGTTTGAACACGAAACCAACCGGGCCCTCGGAGCGGAAATGGTTATATCTTGAGTTCTAGATGTCCGATTGACGTGCCGTCGACTTTGTTGGATTCCTCTTGATGAGACAGAACTTTTGGAATTCTTCGCCAGATTTTTGGACGCAGTTGGATAGTGGCTAGGTTGGATTGAACCCGAAGTCCAACCAGGCCCCTGGAATGGAAAAACTGATAACTTTCAGACCTGACGTCCGTTTGACGAACCATCAACGGCGTTGGTGATCATGTTGAGAAACGGTCCCTATGAGTATACCCTATGAGAGTTCGGGAGACATTTGAGATACAGTCGGGTTGGTTCGCACATGAAACCAACTGGGCCCTTGGGACGAAAAGGCTAATAACTCACAGGCCGGGTGTCCAATCGACGCACCGTCTGTTGTGCTGAGACCCCTATGACAGGTCGTTCATTTGAGATACTTCTTCATGGAACTTTGTGATACTTGGAGTATTGACTAGTAGCTCGTGGAGTGGACCCTCTCGGAGACAAGCGTACGGAGTACGGAGGCCGTGTAGCCGGCTGAGACCTGATGACTGCTTGACCGACTCGACTTTGAGTGAGTAGACTAGCCTAGTGGATGGAGTACTACTTTTTTTGGGTGCAGACCCATGGCGGATGGAGCACTACTGAGTTTGGGTGCAGACCCGTGTTACTCGTCCGGAGAGTACCTCTGTAGGCTATTAGGGGGGTTGCACTACGGTGTTTGGGTGGTAGACCCCAGCGGGAAGCACTACTGTGTTTGGGTGGCTGGCCTGCGGTACTCGATAGGAGGAGTACCTTAGCAGTCTTAGGTTAGTGAGCAGTACCTCAGAGTCATGATAGGACCACTGTACACTCCAGAGACGGGGCTCTTTAGCAGTTACAGTTTCGATAATGAAAATCCTGGTTTGAGCTGAGTCTATGATCCTTGTGTTTACCTAATGATTGAGATGGGTCACTTGGTAACTTAGGTATATGTATGGGCATATACATGGGTAGTGGTTATCCATTGATTTCATAATTTTTGTGTTTCCTCATGATTGAGATTGGTTATTTGATAACTTAGGTATATGTATGGGTATATACCTAAGTAGAGGTTATCTGTTGAGATATTTCTCTGTGGATATCCTTGTTGGATTTAGTGAGACCTTGAGGGTATCGGGGTCCCTACTGAGTATCTTTATACTCACCCCTGCACGGCCTATGCCCGCACCTCATTGTGTTGGTTGCAGACGATGGGCATCGCTAACAGAGGCCAAGTGTTTGAGAACTGAATTGTACCCGAAGGTGGATATCACGAAGAGTCAGTATCCGGAGGTGGACTTCACGACGTGACGATAATCAGAGGAGGTTGACGGGTGAGAGCATTGTGGAGGCTATCTGTACCTACCCTTTAGGTAGGATCCATGGTGGATGATCCAGGAGCTTCGCTATCTGTACCTACCCTTCAGGTAGGATCCGTGGTGGACAATCCAGGAGCTGCGCTATCTGTACCTACCCTTCAGGTAGGATCTGAGGTGGACGACCCAGGAGCTGATTCTATTCTTCCAGCTATTTTTCTTTTCTGATGTACTTTCGTTCAGTTGTAGCTGTAATTTTCCGTTGGGTTTGAATTCTAGCTCTTTTTACTTTTCAGCACTTCTTTTGTACTTAGTGTTTACTTCCTCTTGTAATTTATGTGTTTTGCTTACTTATATAATGGAAATGCCTTCCCAATTATCGGGATTTATGCCTTTGGTGCTAGTCGTCATCCCCTGGCCTATGGAAGGCGGGCTTGGGGTAGTCACGACACGAGACCTGAGGACAGGTCGTGAAAAATTGGTATCAGAGGAGTCGGTTCTACCGCAGAACTTATAACTCTGATATTCTATTTCTGTGAAGCAATGGTGTTAAGGGTACCGAGTGTGGTTTTCAGTTCAGGGAGTCCAGTTTTGGTGCGGCGGCCGACGTATCCGTACACCAGGACCCTGACTACTGATTTCCGACTTTGTGCACAAAAACACTGATTGCGTGTGTGTTTCCAAGAGTTTTAAAGTCAGCTCAAACCAGGTCAGCTCACCATGTATAAAACGTTGACCGTGTCACATCAGTTCAAGATGTCTCCATGTAGACAGTTAGTTGGAGTTCCGAGAGAGTACTCGATGACGGCCCACCGAGCAACGAGGCTCCTGTGCGGGGCCCTTTTTTGGCACCCTCGGGTGGTGTACCAGCAGCACCATCACCTGAAGGGAAACAGATGCCACCAGCCGTACTAGCGAACTGTGCACGCTGGCAGAGCGCATTGCACGTGTTCCAACAGTATCTGCCTCCGAGGTTACGAGGCTAGGCAGATTCTCAGAGAGCAAAGCACTGGCTGGAGGCGATTTCTAGAGTTTTTCACCTAGCTGAGACATTAGTAGAGTGGATGGTGGACTTTTCTTCTAGTGTTTTCCAGTGAATGACCATGAGGATGGTCCGCATAGTGATGAGGCTTCGGTATGTGGACCGATGCCCGGGATAGTTCCTTTGGGTAGTGTGCCAGCTATACATCACTACCTGTTGGTCAGCAGTTACAACCGGCGGTGCAGGTAGGTGAAAAATGTAGGATTACTTCCTTACACGTGTTCCAACATCAGATCCCTTCAATTTCCGAGGTGAGCCCGACTCACAGGTAGCTGAGAACTGGCTTGAGGATGTTTCTGAGAGTTTTCAAGAGCTTATACAGCTTCAGCAGGACGATGTTTCAGTAGCTGAGTATTCATCGAGGTACACCGATCGTTCTTGGTACTTGATGACTACGATATGATTAGTGCTTTAGAGCTCGGACCTCAGAGAAAGGTGTGTTTAAAGGATATTCGATCCATCACTTTTTCCTCTATGCATTCCTACTCACATTAGGGTGCTATAGGGAACCTTGTGGTTGAATGTTCTTTGGCTGAACGAATACAGCTAGAGATTGTTAGAAGTTGGGAAAGAAGAAAACTGGCACCAGTCTCGGAGACTTGGGTGTGTAAAATGTTTCAATAAGAGGAAATGTTAAGGACAGATAAGTCTGTAGAGCAGCATACGTGGAGGCAGAGCTAGGAGAGCAGCATGAGGTGGTGTACATTTTAACATGTTACAACCACCCACCTTTGTTGTCCTCGCCAGGCTCAGTGTGCTGGATGGAAGGGGAAGAGAGTAGCTGTATGCAGTCAAGGAGAGTGACCAAATGGCTCTAAGAATTATTCGAGGGGTAGTCTGTGTCCACTACTAGCTGTCGTAGTAATAGACGCTGATACATATCATTCCTTCCTTACACGAATCTTATCCCAGACCTAGAGTTTCTGGTAATCCGTAGAATTGACCCTCACGTCTGGAGATACTTGGGAGGAGACTCGATAATCACACTTACGCCAACAGTGTGATCTGACCCACGAGGCGAGAGTTTCAGTTGTATCTCTTAGTGGCAGCATCGAGGCGTTACGACGTTGGTCTGAGTATGGATTGGATCCACAGTTCATAAACGGATTGACTGTATTAGGAAAAAAGGTTTTGGTTTATCTACAACGTTGGGATGGGGTTTTACTTGGTTGCTGAAAAGGAAAACCCATGCAGAACATGATGGAATCATGCATAAGAGGGCGCATTCGATCACTCAGGAGATGGCCAATCTTACTTTTGTGCCAGAATACTCTAGAGTTGTGGCACAACTTCCAGCAGAGCTTTCAGGAGATGGGTTGACCGGTGCGACCAACCTGTGGGCGTTGGTTACATAATTCACTGCGACGCATTAGGGACTGGACTCGGGTGTGTCCTGATGTAGGAGTGGGCAGTGATCGCCTATGGATCACAGTAGATGAGACTGAACAGAGCTGATAGGAAGCCTCTAGAGTTCAAGGATGATGACCATGTCCTTATACGTGTCTCACCTCGACGAGGTTTACGGAGATGTGGCCAAGATGGCAGGTAATCTCCGATGTTCAGTGGACCTTTTCAGGCCCTCAGCTGGTTAGGCGAGGTGGTTTACCACTTGACCCATCCACCTCAGTTGCACCAGGTGCACAACGACTTCCATGTATCTCAACTGAGGAGATACGTGCTTGACCCAACACATGTAATCGACCATGGGGAACTGGAATTTGGCAATGGGGTGATTTTTTTGGGGTTCCAGTAGAGGTTGAGGATTGATATGAGCAGATCCTATGAGGACGGTCGATTCCATGGGTGCTCTTTCACCGGCAGTACAGGAACATCCAGGTGAGAACATGGGAGCAGAAGGCTCAGGTGCGTGCTCAGTACCGCTTTTGTATCCCTAGTTTGTGTTAAAGCTTTACGAGGACGTAAATCCCTGAGGTGGGAGTAATTTAAAGACCCGTAAAATTCAAGGAAATTTTTTTCTTAATTTACTTTGGGATTTTACAAGAACGCAGTTTCTGACGGCACCTGATTCCGAGGCCCGGTGTTCCCAGAATTATTTTCTGAAGTTAGGCTCGGGTACGTTCAGTGTATGAACGAGCGGGTTTTTCTAACTTTTATACCGTTTCTCAGAATTGAAATCCGAGGGCACCGATGAACTCGCAACGTCGGTAATTTCTTAATAAGACCTTTTCCGAAGGTTCATTTTCTCGGGAGGAGTTATTTAAAATTTGAGGTGTAAGTGAAGAATAAATAAAATTTGTAATCCAATTTTATTTTTCTTCTAAGTAGTTTTATCCTTTGTGTGGAAGTTAGGTTGGTAACTACCCTTGGGAGAATAAATGATAAGTGGGGCCCACATGAGCCCCCACCTTTTCACATTCCCCATAACCCATTGAAACTCCCCATTAATGTGAGACCACTCACCTCCCCCTCTCTCCTCTTTATTAATGCCAACTCACTTTAATTAATAATGTGGTTTGGTTTGAATTTTAAAATCTTTGCGGTGTGAATAAAAATAATATCATGGGATATTATTTTGGAGCTTTTGGTGTGTGAGAAAACCTTAACAACATTCTGGTGTTTTTGGGAGAACTTTGGTGTGAAGAAGAAGAGAACTTCCCTCCGACGAAGAATGACACATCTTCAGCGAATAACAGTTCTTCTTTGATGAAGAACACTTTCCCTTCAACATAGAACGTTCTCGATCAAGAATGCCTCCGACGGAGAACGCAAAGACACCGACAACGTGCCTTCTCTTCTTCTTCCTCCACGTCAAGGGAGGAGACACCACCGTGGGGAACGTCGCCCTTGACGACGACTCTTCCTCCGACAACAACGGAATCGACACCGATCTTCCGCGATAACAGATCATCGTGACACTTTCCTTTTCCCGAAGATCGACGAAATGTGACGTCTTTTCGAGGTAGGGGTTTGGATTTGTGTTCATGATTATTCCTAGCCATCCAACGTCAATTCCTTTAGCCGCTTAGTGTCAGATTAACGGGAGGTGGTCAGACCGCACGAACACGGCCGACTCTCCTCCCCCTTTGATGATTTGTTCGTTATGGCTCGAACAAAGGCGGCGCGGTGCAAAGGCACCATGCGGAAACAAGAAAGAATGTGACAAAGAAGCACGACGCCGTCGCGCCGCACCGTGGAGGCCGAACAAAGCCGCAGCACCGTCGCGCCGCGCTGGAAAACCACGAAGAGATGTGGTTTGTTAATTTGGCGTGCGGATCGACGGGCCATGGAAGAACGGGATGTAGGGGTGATTTGAAGAATTTTCAGCAAAGGGAAGGTTCCGGGAGGACCGTAGGCGAAGACAGAATTGAAAATGGACCACCGGAGCAACTCCGGTGGTCCGCTGAAGGTGCTGACGGCGCGCCGCTGGCAGGAGCCGCCGCGGGTGATGCCGCGGTGAAAGAGGGATCCCATAGCCGCGTGAGATCCAGAGAGGAGACGAGGTGGGTTGCCACGTCCACTGGCAAGGAGCAGGCCCCACGTGGGGGCCACAGTTTCCAAACAGGTGGGGCAGCGCGCGCCCCTCCTTCAATTCGCTTGGCCGTTTGGCCGAGCTGGCCGCTCAAACGTGGCAGGCCAACCAGCCGTCAGCCGGGCCATGCCGCCCAAGCCGGTCCGGGCCGCGCCCAAATGGGCCGGACCTGGACCCTGGTCGGGTCGACCTGGTTCGGGCCGACCCAGGGGTCTCGGGCCGGTTAAGATTGGGCTGGAACCCCCTATTTTTCAGACTGTTTTCAGTCATTTTCCCATAACTTGGGCTAAAGAGATCCGATCGACGTACCATCAGTTGCAATGCGATACTTGGATTGAGGTGGTTGATTAGGTATATTGCACTCAATTTTTAGGAGACATTCGTGTATGGCCGGGTTGGTTTGAACACAAAACCAGCCGGGCCCTCGGAGCAGAAACACTTATATCTTGAGTTCCGGACGTCCGATTGACGTGCCGTCGACTTTGTTAGATTCATCTTGATGAGATGGAACTTTAGGAATACTTCTCCTGAGGTTTGGTCGTAGTTGGATAGTGTCCGGGTTGGATTGAACCCAAAGTCCAACCGGACCCCTGGAACGGAATAGCTGATAACTTTCAGACCGGACATCCGTTTGACAAACCGTCAGCGGTGTTGGTGATCATGTTGAGAAATGGTCCCTATGAGTATACCCTATGAGAGTTCAGGGTACAGTTGAGATATGGCCGGATTGGTTCGCACGTAAAACCAACCGGGCCCCTGGGACGAAAAGGCTAATAACTCACAGACCGAGCGTCCGATTGATGCGCTCTCTGTTGCGCTGAGACCCCTATGACGGGGCGGTCCTTTGAGATACTTCTTCCTGGAACTTTGTGATACTTGGAGTATCGAACAGTAGCTCATGGAGCGGACCCTCCCGGAGATGAGCGTACTGAGTGCGGAGGCCGTGTAGCCGGCTGAGACCTGATGACTGCTTGACCGACTCGACTTGGAGTGAGTCGACTGGCCCAGTGGACAGAGCACTACTTTGTTTGGGTGCAGACCCATGGCAAGCAGAGCACTACTGAGTTTGGGTGCAGACCCATGGTACTCGTCCGGAGAGTACCTCTGCTAGCTATTAGGGGGGATGGACTACTGTGTTCGGGTGGCAGACCCCGGCGGGAAGCACTACTGTGTTTGGGTGGCTGACATGCGGTACTCGATAAGAGGAGTACCTCAGCAGTATTAGGTTTGTGAACAGTACCTCGGAGTCATGACAGGACCACTGTACACTCCAGAGACGGGGCTCTTCAGCAGTTACGTTTTCGATAATGAAAATCATGGTTTGAGCTGAGTCTATGATCTTTGTGTTTATCACATGATTGAGATGGGTCACTTTATAACTTAGGTATATGTATGGGAATATACCTGGGTAGTGTTTATCCATTGATTTCATAATCTTTGTGTTTCCTCATGATTGAGATGGGTTACTTGATAACTTAGGTATATGTATGGGTATATACCTAAGTAGAGGTTATCTCTTGAGATCTTTCTTTGTGGTTATCCTTGTTGGATTTAGTGAGACCTTGAGGGTCTCGGGGTCCCTACTGAGTATCTTTACACTCACCCCTGAACGGGCTATGCCCGTACCTCGTTGTGTTGGTTGGAGACGACGAGCAGTGCTGATAGAGGCTGAGTGTTTAAAGACTGGACGGTACCCGGAGGTGGATCTCATGACGAGTCCGCATCCGGAGGTGGACTCCATGATGTGACAATACTCAGAGGAGGTTGACGGGTGAGAGCGTTGTGGAGGCTATCTGCACCTACCCTTCCGGTAGGATCCGTGGTGGATGATCCAGGAGCTGCACTATCTGTACCTACCCTTTAGGTTGGATCCGTGGTGGACGATCCAGGAGATGTGCTATCTGTACCTACCCTTCAGGTAGGATCCGAGGTGGATGACCCAGGAGATGTTTCTATTCTTCCAGCTGTTTGTATTTTATGATGTACTTTCGTTCAGTTGTAGCTGTACTTTTCAATTGGGTTTGTATTCTGGCTTTTTTTACTTCTCAACACTTCTTTTGTACTTAGTGTTTACTACCTCTTGTACTTTATGTGTTTTGATTACTTTTATAAAGGCAATTCCTTCCCAGTTATCGGGATTTACTCCTTTGGTGCTAGTCACCATCCCCTGGCCTATGGAAGGCGGGATTGGGGTAGTCACGACATGGGCCCCGAGGATGGGTCGTGACAAATCCCATCAATAAATCATATGGGATGTTAGTCATTATCTCTTTATCTTTTTGTTTAAGAGGACACATTTTCCTAGAAAGATGTGTACCATGTGACACTAGAACCAATTCACATATGGATTGTAATATACTATATATATTTAGTATATCATCAATGTATGTACCTTGAAATATTCCATGAAAAATCTTGGATCGATCATGAATGATATTGATCCCTATAATGTAGGTTTCATCACCTATATACTTCATAGGGAAATAGTAATTTAACCAGTATTTAATAGAATGATGGACTAGAATGTAATTTCCAATAATTAATATGTCATTAACTTATACTACTAGGATAATAGATTAATTCATACTAAAATTTTTCTAAATACATGCATCACATTAATTATTAATGAAACAGTAATATTTTATAACAAAATCAATTTGAATGTTTTGTGACCTAGATGATTTATTCATTCAATAAATGTATCTCTACAACTTTTATACCATTTTCAATCACCTAGACTCAAAAACCCTTCTAGTTGTGTTATGTAGAGATCTTTATGAAGGTTCAAATTAGGGAAATCACTTTTGAAATCCATCATCCAAATTTCATAGTCATGGTAAGATTCTTTAGAATGTAGATTTATAATGGATTTAAACATGAAAAATGGAGAACAATGTTCTTCGTATTCAATTATTTGATGTTGTTTAAACCCTTTATCCACTAGCCTTTATTTATAGATACTTCTTGTAACTTCCATGTGTAGTTTTCTCTAGAATTACCATTTTATCCCGACAAAAGTTTCATTAATATTAATATAAAAAATAACCCAAAAATGGTTTTCATACATGGACTCCATTTCATAGTTTCATGGAATCATTATATCTAGTTGCTTTTGATCTCCCTAAAACATTTTTATTATAGAAGTTCATTATTGTGAACCAATAATAAGTCACCATCTTCGGTGACTAGAAAACCATATCTCTCAAGATATCTTACCTATTAGGTGATTCTATACAAAATTTGTGTTTCAGGAACATCTTCTTCCCTGGTCACCTATGTAAATTTTTTTTACAACATATCTTGTTTATTGTTATCATCAAATTCATTGAAATATATCTTTATCCCACTATCCTTCTTGAGTATATACTCACTCTCATGAAAACCAGCTGGTATAGTGATATTTATTTTCAATCTAAAGGGTTCTCTAGGTAGTATCTCTTTATTTAATTAGGAAACCCTAAAAATATATACTTTGTGACCCGTGATGCTAGTTTGTTATTTGAGAAGGCCATAAAAAATTCCTTACAACCCCATACATGTGTATATGATAGATCAATTTTCTCTCAATATCTAACTCAAAAGTAATTATACTTTCTACTTTAGTTGGTACTCAATTTGGTTTATATGCCACAATTTATAATTCATATCCCCCAAAGGATGATGGAAGAGCTGAATCACTCATCATCAACATTATTATGTCTAGCAAGGAAGAATTAATCCTTTCACAAACACCATTATATTATGGTTTGTAAGGTAGAGTGAGTTGATATAGAATATAAATCACCCATAGAAAGTTGATAATATCTTGATTAAGATATTAGCCACCTCAATCTGATTGAATCTTCTTTATCGTCTTTCCATGTTGATTCTATACATTATTGAATTATTTGAATTTCTAAAATGACTCGAACTTGTACCTGGGCAAGTAGATATAGCCATATCTACTCAAGTCATCATTAAAATTTATGAATTGAGAATTAAAATGTAAATATTTTACTAGAAATGGTCTATACATTATGGTGTGTACCAATCCTAGAAGCTTTGTGGCCCTTTCAACTTTCCCCCCAAATGGCAGTTTGCCCATTTTTTCTTATAAACAAGAACAAAATCATACATATAGTTTTAGGTCAAAAGAGTATAAATAACAATAATGAGGGAGATTTATCAAACAATTTGTGTTTATATGACCAATATGTTGATGCCATATCTAGGTGTTATATGAGTTTTGTAAAAGTGATTCATTACCACTTTCCAATTCCTGGTTTTCATAATTTAAAACATAATGACATTTATTTAAATGTTCTATAATTTAACATGTGTTGCCTTTTGAAAATAAAAAAAATTTATTTCAAAATATGAATATAAAATCATCCCTATCTAGGAAGAAAATAGAAATTTTGTTCTTGGTAAAATCAGTTACATAATAATAATCTTTAAAAAAAAAATATAATTCCCATTGGAAATGAAATGTGGTAGTCTCTAATGGATAGAGAAGTTATCCTCCCACCATTTTCTACCAATAAATCCACCTCTCAAATACAAGTATTTCATAACCTATTTTGTTCCTACATTTAGAGAGAATTTGAGCACCGTTGGTTTTATCCAATAGCCAATGTGTAAATATTTAATGATTAAACCCAATAATAAATGAACCTTTATCATCCCATTTTTTGTTTCATTTTATCTTTGGGTAGACCTTAGTTCCACATAAAAAACCATTTCTTCCTTTTCCATTCCTTTCATGAAGGCCTTACAATTGTTGGATGGGTAGTTCATAGGAGTTTTAGAATTATTATGAGTCTTAGGACCATTTTCCTTGTTCTTAATTTTCTTATTCACAATAAGAATGTTGCATTTATCATGACCCGTGTCATTTTCCACTTGGAAAATCAGAGTATGGTGTTCAGAAAGTCTCCCCTCTTTATTGATCATGTTATAATTAATAATAAAATAATTTAAGTTCTTTGTTAGAGAGTAACATATGATAAGTATTCCCAAATCTTATAGTAATTTAATCTTTAAGACTGATAAGCATCAAATGTATCCAATGAGCTTGAATACATGAGGCCCAACTACCGAAAACTCTCAAAGATTAGTTTTAAATTGGGAATTGGGGATCTCATATCTATCTTGTCACTCCTTCACATGATAGAGATCCTATATGTGTGTAATCATGTTTCACACATCCATGTCCTCATGTTTCTTTATAAGTTCATTGGTCATGGATGATAGTATGAATTAATGAATATTTTTAGCAGCATTAATTTTTTTTATAGAGAGACAACTCTTACTCATTGTAAGATCTTTAAATACATATTTGTTTTCTTTTATACAATTAGGATGACCAGAATTTTAGTATAACATCTAATATAAGTATATAATAAATAAATATTAAATTTATTAATCTCCCACAATTTTATTAAAATCTAACATCCCTAAATATTAGCTTAAGAATATCGTATTCATTGTGAAATTTAGTGGAAATTATCCATATTTCCATTCTAATAACCCTATTTTGGATACTCATTCAATTTGATGGGTTTTAGATACGTATTTCAAATACGAAATTCATTAACTTACAGTTCCTTGATTTATTGAGTAGACTGCATAATATTATAAACCATAAATTATATTTCCTAATTCTTTAGCTATTAGTTACATGAAGACCAACTTCTCTAGTCAACATTTTATGTCAAAAAATTTAACTCAACCAAAAAATTCCAATTAGAATTATATGATAATTGAAAGCACCATGACTTTGGCCAATAAAACACATTGAACCGTTTCTTATAATTGAGGGATATTATATTTATCTATTAATTTAAAATTTTATCATTATTATATGATAGTCAGCACTAAGGGGATTTACTTAAGCGATGAACTATATTTTAGACAAAATTTATACAGAGTCTTATTTATTTTAGTTCTATCTTGCATGCGTGTTAATTCATTAATTATTGTGATCGTGGAAAAACATCTATAATGAAATAATAATGAAACTTTATAGAAATAAATTGATAATGGTATATGATCATGACATTTTACTAATGTTTAGTTTATCTAGAGGATGATCAACTCACCCTCAACGTAGTAGAAAAACACCTTGAACCATTTTATGGTTCATATTGTAGATTTCAAAATATCCACCCACATAACTCTTGGATTGGTTTCACCTTGAATCCTAACTTAAACCACCTCCACTAGAATAGGATCTTAATCCATTACATTATATTTGACTGACACATAGGTGAGGGGAACCAAAGGATTGGTTAAGGTGTTTACTTAAAAAAACAATGGGCTCCTAGGACCTTACATCTTGAGAGGAGGGATGACATGCATGTGATCAATTTAATTTAATAATAAATTTAATGGAAATTAATAAATAAAATTTATTGTCTATTCTAACGATCATACACAAAATTTAAACAAATTAAAAATTTAATAAAACATACCATTCAATTCTAACCATTCTTATTTAAGAAAAATACTACTTGGATCAATTAATTATCTTCTTTAATTAATAAATTCCTTTATCTTAATTATCATCTCAATTTTTCTTGATATTATTATCCCTGATAATTTTAAACAAATTTAAAATGTTTTTTTCAAAATTAACCGTGTAAAAAAATATACCTTAAAGGTAACGTAATGAACACACTTTTGAACTTCCCTATTTATATAATATTTGTATACTATATAATCATGCGACATTTAGCATATAAGTCTTAAAAAATATTTTAGGGTGTTTAATATAAACTTAATTAACACATGGAATACATGGTATTTACATATTCTATTAGGTTTCAATGTGCATTGAGTGACAAAAGTATTACAACTTTTACATGACATGCAATTTTTAACAATACATAAAAATAAATTAGATATTTAATATATATATATATATATATATGTATAACTTATTACATATCTTGTAATATTAACTTAATTTCCACATGGAACACATGTTGATAAAGTTTAATCATTTTAATAAATTAATTCTAATTCCATATAATTTAGTAATATACACATTTTGTACAATCTACCTACATGACGTGAATATTTCTCCCAGTCTATCCATGGAACATGCCTAGGGACTCGACATGTCACCATAACATAAAAAATAATGGAACAGACAATGTCTACATGAGATACATGGTGTGTGGTGGCAAAGTTACATGGTCACCATTCTTGTAGGCCATGTATGTAATTTCTAGACCCATTTTTCAATAATAGACTACACATCTTGTGCAAATGTGACACGATGTATAGTTCATCTAACCATGTTCTAGGATGGCCTATTAAACATTATGTGTATTTCAACACATGTTGCATGTAAAAAATGAATACTTCTCAAATTAATTTTGAATTAATTATCATGAAATAGATTAAATAATGATTATATTGGAATTTAGAACAAATGAAAAATATACAAATATTTCAATATTCATTAAATTATTATAAATAACTAAGAGACCACTCTGATACTACTTGGAGTTTGTAGGAGTAGTGGTAGCGTAGGATGTGACATGCCCAACTTATCATTTTTTTAATTTATTATTAATCCCATGTTTAAAAAAATGAGAAATGACATGATAAAAAAATGAATCAAAGAATAATTGATGACTTAATGTTGGATCCAATATAATTGATCACCATATATTATTTATAATTAATATAAAAAATTAATGAATTAACTTTTGATCCATTAATTCTTCATCGATGGATCTGACGACATATCTAGGTGCTACTATCGTTGCGTTGTAGGAATCTAGAGTAGATACCCTTATGTAGTGATCAACATGTGTTCTAAGAATCTTCAAACATTTCCAAAATAATCTATGGGTACTATATTGGTATATCCCGATGCTTGAGACATTATATATTGATATCCCTAAGAATATCTTGATGAAGGACTCTCTTTGATCTCTCTAAACTTGAGAGTGGTTTGGGTGGAGAATCTTTCTCTAATCCTAATTTCTTTCTATGAGAGAGAGCTCTATTGGCATCTGATAGAATTTTCTCTAGATGTCTTTGTGCTCAAAAACAATGAAATTACAACACTAAGAAAATAATATAGTTGTTTTTATATACCACTAGGGTTAGAAAATAATAATTTTACTTGTTCCATATTATTTTTATTAATTCATAAAAAACACCATTTTAATAATAATAATAATAATAATATTTCTTAACATGCTCTAAAATCTCAAATTAAATTAAATATTATTTTTCCTAATGATATTAAATACATATTATTTATCACCTCATTATTAATCTCAATCTATCATTCCTCTACAATATTTATCATACCTTTTATAATGACTATTTATTTAAAAAATATATATCACTATAATACTCATGAATAAAAAAATAAAAATTTTACCAACTAAATAGAAAATAAATATTCATTAAATATTATTCTCACAATATATACTCCCAAATAACAGGTGGTGGAATATATACGATAAAGAAAAATGAATAATTTCTAAATCACACATGTGAATTATAATGATTCAGTAGTTTAAATAAAAAATAATATTATCATCTAACTATGGTTCTGGATACACTAAGTGTGTGATACTATGTGACTCTTTCTCATTATTATGCAAAGTATCCCAGTGTCTAAGGTTTGCATGAAGAAATATCCCAAGGTACCCACAAAGAATTATGTAAATTTCGTAATGACATAAAACCACATAAAGATTATTATTATTATGTATTATAATCCCTTTATCTTAATGTACCTATACATGTAGGTTTCATGTGGGTTCCATTAACCTAAGTGCTTGATGACTCATTCTTTGACATTACAGAAATTTATCATTCCTAAAAAAACCAATGGACATGAAATTATTTAGGCTATATCATTTCCATAAAATGGTCTAGGATATCCACTTATATAGAAGAGTAGAAGATTAAAATCCTTTATCATAATATTAATTAATGAAATATTACTTCGGATGCACCCAATATATATTACTTCACCGTGATATGTCATCATGGATTTTAGAAATAAAAAAAATTACTTGAATCATACCATCCATTAATAATCAACTTAAAGTATAAGGAACAATACACACTTAAAAAAATAAAAATAACTAATGACACATATAAATGTTGATTTCCTACTAGCAGGTAACGTACTCATAATTTCCTAAATTTGAAATTCCAAGGGTATACAGTATGATAAGGTGCCTCAAATCACTACATGTATCCAGCCTCAAGCGCCTATATCATATGTGTCACTCAAATAATTTCATATTACTCTAGCAGATTTATTTAATAATACTATCAAGGAACTTATAATATATCATCATAGAGGGGAACTTCTATTACCATTAAATGTGAAAACTACTCTTATAAAATTACCACAAACTACTTCACAATGACGAACAATAATTATGTGATAAAGAGTTTATTAATATTAAAAATAATGAATATAGTTTATCTTAAAGTACAAATTTTTTCCAAGGAACCAACTCCATCACTTGAATAATTTCTGAAGTCTCGAATTACACATCATTTTGTTGAGTAAAAGTCTTTATAAGAAGATACTGTGACTTCAAGAAGATCACGTGTCTTAGATAAATAACCCCATCACCTGACTTCTACACCATGAAAATTTGATAGTATGACATTAAAATTATCATAAAAATTAATTATTTAACTTTAATTATAAATATATAATCTTTATGATATCATAATATATATAGATTAAAAATGACATTAGAAATGTAAATTTTCCCGTCTTTGAAAGAAATGTGAAATAGGGAATCTATATATCATATGACATCATATGTCTTATCATATGACTTCAACTACGGATTTTTGACTTATAGTATATTATTTGAATTTAAATTCATAATAAATGTGTACTAGGAAAATGTTTTGATTTTAAATCATATCAAATGTAGCTACCTTGAATAGTTTTTTAATTCTATGCTTGAGAAAATATAAAATTATAGATGGATGAAAATTGAAGTTTCAAAATTTATATCTGAGGAAGGAAAACAATGGGTTGTAATAAGAACTAATTTTTATGCCTGAAAACATCACAAAATAAATGTGATTCTAGAATTGAATATTAATTCTACGATTATATAATTGATAATTGATGAGACCAATGGAAAAGAGATGTTGTGGGACTTATTAAATAAAAAAATGTAGTTTCAATAATATCATTATTCTGATAAAACTAAATCAGATGGTTATTGAGATGATTTTCAATTTTTTTTATTTTCACAAGGTGTAATTTGATTTAATCCTAAGGATATGAAGATTAATTAGACCGAAAAATATCTTTATTGGTTGTAAACATAATTTATTAGTCTATAAGTTCTCTAGAATCTATGATATTATGAAAGATGTTGTTATGCTAGAAAAGATAGTACTCTATGATTGAGATAAAATAATGATAAATTTTTAATTTTTGTTTATATTTCAATGAAGTTACCTTGAGATGAATTTGAGGAAATTTAGCCTACTTTTAAAATTATCTAGAAGATCTATTGAATGAGATGAATACTGAATAATTAAAATGAAATATTACTTATATAATTGTATTGGAGAAATCCATTGAGAGAAAAGAATAATATTCATTTCATTTATGATTTCCAAATATATTAAATGGTCGATAAAAGGATAATCATGTCATGGAAACAAAATATGATTTGATTTTATATATTTGAAATAAGAAAAATAAAACTATGTTGACTAATGTATAAAATTAAAATAATGGAGGAAAAATAGAAGAATAAAAAACTAGGACTGCGATAAATAGTTGTAACCTAAAACTATCTGGGAAGAAAAATGCCGATATAGTTTTTGACAATTATATTTGATTATATCAATGATTATGTAGATGAATAAGAATTAATTAATTATTCACTTATTAGATCAGCGTGCTAATAGAGTAATAAGAGGAAGAAATAATAACTATTGAGAGATTTACATACTATGTATTTTCTTATTCTTTGTGTAGATCTATTCAGTATAAGTGGAGATACTAGAATTTTTAATATGATAGAGGATTTAGTCGAGTTAAAAAATTTATTTGAGGAGTTTTATAAGATCTTTGAAGTTGAGATGAATGTTTAAACTTTGTTCCTTATGTTGTTCTGAAATGACTATAGAAATCAAAGAATCTATAATTTGGAGGAAGGAGAACTATATTAATATTTTACGGAAATTCTTATGTTGAACTTTGATATAGTTTGAGTAGACCGAAAGAAACAATTTTATATAAATTGTATGATGTTATAGAACCTATTCGACTATGAGTTTTAAGGAGATCACAGTGAAACTCTATGAATTCAATTATAATCTGTTAGAATAAATCCTTATAAAATAAGGTATTTTCATAAAAAATGATAATTTTTATATATTTGGGAACAATAAAACATTTTATTTAGTGATTTATTATAGTGTATAATCCTTTAATCAGGTGAATAACTATGTAAGGAAAGGAATATGTCTTTTTGATGAACCTTTAAAAATTAACATCCTGTATTTTGATTACTTTTATTGTAAGTTTTATGATTCAAGGATTATGATATATCAGAAAATAATATTGATCCATTTTAAAACATTATTTTTTAATATTCAATGGATAAATTATAATGTACATAACATTGAAGCAATATAAGATAAAATTATTCCCATGAAACAAGATAAATAAGAATAGCATAAAAAATAGTATATCTCATTTGAAAATTTTAATAAGTTTAAAACATAAGAATAAAGATTACCACGGTCTTGGGATCTCTATTTATTTAATTTTTTGTTCATTCAAAACCTATTTGGTGTATCATCATTTTATCATTAGGACACAATAAATATCCCCTTTATCGGTGATCTACACATTATTCTTTGATCTTTTACCAATTTTGATCCAAAATCGGTTACTAGCACTATTGATTGATAATCTTACATTATTCTCCTTTATCGCTTCAAATATCTTCAAGATTAATGTAACATTTCTTTTTATATCATTCTTGAGTGGAAAATGAAAGAGAATGGGGTTCTATCAAACAAGAGAGAAAACCCTAGTGAATTTCTTGTGGAATAATATTTGGGCTTAAAGCCTCAGTATCAGGGAACTCCCGAATTTAATGTCATTAGGGAAAACAATTAGAAATTAATGTTAGGATAGAACCCATAAAATGGGTTCCCAACATACACTTGTTATTGTAATCAAATCCCACAGAGTTTATGGCCTCTTATCGGGACATGTCATACCTGTTTTGGTGATGTTATAGGGTATAATCCACAAAGTTAAAATCATGCAACAAGAAAACCTATGTGGTAGGTGATTGAAAATGATTGGAGTGGGACTTATATATAAATGACCATTTTGGGGAACCTAATGGATTCTACTAGATAATGGGAATGAATGGAATCGATCTATAGGGATATGGTCTATCGAAGGGAATATAATGATGCCTGGAGAGGATATGGATATCCAAATAATTTTATGAAGTTATTATGAATATTACTAATAATATAATGTGATTATGATAAGATTATATCCTAGTTGGAGAAATTGGGATGTGATGAATATTTGAGGATGTTGTGTTTAGCAAATAAAAATGTATCCTACTTATCATGTCATTTGTAAGAATCAGTGACCATGTAGTTGAAGTATCATTATTTATGGTCATATGTTGGGATCTTACCATGAATTTTAACATGATACGGTAAGGAAATTATTGTCTGGTTTACCATAATAAATTTTAATGTTATCTACATAGTATAAATTCATGTTATAGAGAAATTCATGCGGTGAATGGGTAAATGATATAAAATCAAGTGGGGATTACACATGGGTTGTCCAGATGCAATATTTTTTAGTGAATATAGACCCTTTTTAATGACCAGAAATATATTGTATAAATTTTTTCATTTTTATTTAATTAAAATTTTTATGGTTATAAAAAACACATGCACTTATTTTTATTATTATATCTTGTTGGATTTAAGTGACCATTAAATATCACTACTGTTGATAATATTACCGATGGACAGTGATCACATGTGTAATACAAGTATAAGGTTTTGAAAAATATAGTTGTAATAGACAAAGGAAGTGATGAACTAAACTAGTAGGACCATACCATATAAAGACCATTTATTAGGGCTTCTGAGGGTAATAGAATTTTCAGGGGCTTTCCCTAGAAAAATTCCATGATGAGGTCCAATAACTTAATCATGAGAGAAACCATTTAAGGGATAATTTCAAGCTCATCTAGATCCCAACCCAAACCATGTTTTCTGAACATCCCCATGGAAGACCCACCATCTCACACATTACTACTATGGTGCATGATGGTGAATTAAAATGAAATGTATCATGTCCCTAGCAATATGAGTATGTACAATATTTTTTATAGAGTAATGAATATATTTTTATCTTGCTATTATTACATTATAAATGATTTATATTTTGATACAATAAAGAAGAGATTACATTTTTGTTTGATATTAAAATTATAGTAATTAAATTATGAATTAATGTATTCTTGAAAAAAATAACATTTTAATTGAATATTATTATTAAATAATAATTATTAAATATAAATTATAATATAATTTTTTATGAATTCAAAAATAATTTCTATTAGGGATCAAAAAATATTATTGTTAGAAACCAATCATTTTCAATAAACTTTATTCATTATTTTAAATGTAAAAATTCATATATATACAAAATTATTTAAATAAAATCAATATTATTTTTTGAAACATTACTTTGAAATCAAGAAATGTTGATTTTTTCAAAATTTTCTGAGACTATCTAATTTTTATGTAAATATTAAATACCGTATAAATATACTTTGTGTTTTGTGAAATCAAAATGACCAAAATGTGATGTAATATGTAATATAAATGGGTTACACAATGAAATATATGTTTTCCCTTTAAAAAATTGCGGTTTTAATTTTAATTTATTTAATTTTAAATCCTCTATGTATCCCCTAATACTTATAATATATATTTTTTTATTTTAAAATAGTTTCCTTAAGAGTGTGACTCATATCCATATCACCAAGGGAAATATTTTAATAAGTTATACCCTTGGACTCCAAAAATAATTAGAAAACCCCCTTTTCTATAAACCATGGGGAAAACAATGGGATGGTTTTTGGTATTGGATATTTTATTATATATAATCCAAAAGAAATATAATAAAGAAATCTCCCTCTCTCCTACAATAAACCCACCCAAGATCTCATTTATCTCCACTAGAACTCCTTGGAGGTCATTCAAAATCTTCCCTGCAGTCCCTATAGTACTTCCAATGTGCTCCAATGATTTCAAGAAGTCCCTCCCAAGCCTTTGGAATCACACACTCACATAAAGGATCTTCCACTATCCTATTTTATGAAGAACTCATTTTGTGTTCTGTCTTTTAATTTTCATTTCCATATATTGATATTTGTTTTCCCATATCCCAATTACTTTCCAATTGATGAATAATTTATTATACCCCCTTTCACTCTCATTTATCCATCTTATTAACCTTTATTTAGACCTGTTACATTGCTATTATTTTGTAAGAGATCCTCGCATTCTCTTCTTTATTCGAGATTCCTTATGAACTTATGATATTTATTTCTATTTCCTATGGTTATGAAATTTATTTTAATATAACAATTACTTACAATCTGATTTAAAAAATATGAGAGACCCCTTTTCACTCCCATTTAACATTTTTTAGATTTTTCATAACCTCGTTATGTGGTAGAAATTTCACCCCAATATTCCATACCAAAAAAATGTATAGTGAATACCATACCAATTTTTCTATCAAGGGTATTAACCTTTATGCTTATATACTCATATATTAGGGCATTTAATGTTTTTATTACACATTCCTTGATTGTGTAAAAAATTATGATGATTAATGAATCGATGTTGAATGATCTATGTGGGACACTTAAGAATGAGAATGAAATTATTATGATGGGTGCGCCCAGATAGTGATCTAATGCATTGACAAATGTTTAGTATCATGTTACTTCTTGTTAGGACATGGGTGTACCTGATTCATTTATGGGACATTGTCCAACATGAGGTCTTGGTTTATTTTCCTTAACCTATGTTTATGATTATGTGTTTTATGCTGTTTCCACATTTCCCATGTTATGATTATCATGCTATATTATGCCTTATTATTATGGTTCCTTTTATGCTACATTTATATTCATATTGTATAACATGAATTATCTCCCCCTGTTATGCCTTGTTAATTCCCTTTCTAGAATTTATATCTCACCCATTTCTTATTATTGTACCCAGTATAACCCATACAGTTTTATGTTCATTGGAATATTATGATCATGTCAAGAAATTGTTCAATAATGTTTTGTATCCCATGTTTTAAGTTGTTATGTAATGTACCTAATTCTTAAAGACACTATAATTATGAATCTTTTGGGTAGTATTAAGTGTAATGTAATGTAATAAAACAAGTATTAATATGTAATAAAGAGAAGGGTTGATATCACTTTAATGGAATGAGTTGGGGCTTATGCATGGGATTCAAAGGGATGCCTGACATGGTAAATGACTAGGTTGGAGGAATGAAGAGTAGGGGTTTACAGATAGTTGGAGGCCTCTTAGGATGAATTTTTTCTATGATAGTGGCACAATAATCAGTAATCTATAAGATAATGAAAGTCATTTTTACTATTTAAAACAAGAGAGTAGAAGATTGACCACATCACAGAATTTCTTTGAGAGGAGACTTGTATATAAACTAGAAGCCCAATATTTAACTTTATTCATCTTTTGTTGATTGAATAGGGAGGGGATATGGGAGGTAGTAAGGATTTGTAATCCTATATGAACTTATAGGGGGTTACTCCAAGTGTGATGTCGAGTAGGATATACTCCTCATTTATAACTGATGAGTGAAAGGATATAGAGGGATAGACAATGAGGACGACTAAGAGACAACACCATATGGGAATAACATTAGCATATTTAATTCAATGTCTATATAATAGATGGGGGAATAAGAATCCACTCATAGGAGAACATTAGGGTGGATGATACGCAATTAGCTTCATCTTCAAGGAGGCACATGGGATGTTTTCTCAAAATTCCAATAAAATAACATTCCCGCCACAATACCCTAGATTAGGGGCCTTGTTTCCAAATTAATTCATGATTGAAAACATCCTAAGGAACTTACCAACTAAGAAGATTATCTGGGGGAATATTTTACAGAGGGAATGCATGATCAAAAGGGGTAATATTAATGAGATATACACTTTGATCACATAGAACTAGTGGTCTTCGGGGAGGATTTGATTTTTACTATTTCAATATTTGACCATGGTTAATGAATAATATTTTTTACTTATATTAACCTAGGATAGGGAAGATGTTTCATGTGAAAGGATGGGTGATTCAAAAGTTTTCCATGAATTTGGGACTATGAAAGGGTGTAGGATAACATGATCACAAGGTGTGTCCAAATTTCATATTTAGAAGACAAATCAATTCACAAGGATGGTTAATATGGGATAGTTATTGTGTGATAGTTTTCATGATCTGGTTCATATGGGATTATTATTTTTCCAGACACTGGGTTTCATTTCGCATATGGATTCCTCAACTTTAAAATTATATTTTCTCTCACTTTCATCATTTTTCTCATCCTTTATTTTTGGAAGTAGGTATCTATGGAAACACTTCGATAAAAATATAGTTTATACACATGAAGGTTACCTAAAGGATCTTATGATCATGAATGTCAATCATCCATAGTATAGGCCCGTCCCCAAGCCTCAAAAGAATTGGCACAGTTTTTGGCCACATGACTGGACCACCTTTAAGATATAAAAAAGTGATGTTAGAGATATGTGGTCCATCTCTGTCACAATATTCCCTTTTCGATGATCCATGTAATGAATACATGGTCATATGAATAGTTCTCTACTGCCAAAATTTTCCATTTCATAATAATTTATTATATTGTGGATAAATTCCCCCAAAATCTTTGAGGAGTTTTTATTTCAAATCCTAACTTGTTTAAAGTTATTTTTTTAAAAAGGGAATCAACAATTCCACCCCACAAAAATTTTATTTGATTACTATTATAAGAAGAGATTTCACAGGATATTAATATTTAATTGGTAATTTTGTTCCAAAGGTGTTCAAACCCAATAAATATCTAAAATAGGGATCCTCATAATCAACCATGAAAATAAAAATATCTATCTGTACTTCAAGATTTTTTGCATGAGATCAATTGTGTTAAGTGTATATCTGATTGATCCCCATGAAGCTAGCCATGTAAAATCATATTCATTAAAAGGATCACATATTCCATGTATCATATTTGTAATTTCATAATCATAACAAAGTACTACCCAAAGAAACATTCATGATTCTCATGGTTTGAATCTCACGATTATAATTTTTCTTCCATATAATAATCATGTGGGATAGAAAAGGATCCTAAAGTGATTCATGACTTTCTATTAATTTATATGTTTAGAAAATATACCCCTTATGATTAATGGATTCACACTTGTTATCTTCTTCCCAAAAAATCATCTAAATATCCATGATTACAAAGAATTGTGACATTGATCCCTTATATTGGGTTTTGTGTGATGATGAAATCATCAAGGTTATTCATCTTGATTATATTATTTACTATCCTTTTTATCTTAGTATACTTATATTTATTTTCTCTTTTGGATGAAACTATTATTCCTTCTCCCAAATACAATATTATTTCATCATGGTTTTCTCCATACCATGACTATATCCACGTGGCTCTCTCTAAGAGTGTATAACTAGTCCTAGAGACATTCCAAGGGTAATATCATTAGCTTTGAAACTCACCTTTATTCTTGAATGGTAGTGAAATCACCCCTCAAGCCATCACTTAATGTAACTCAACCATATTAGCTTTTTCATTGAAAAACATGAAGGGTGGCTGGAGTTAGGAGTGGAAACTATGACCATGTGGAAATTTCTTTGAAAATAGATGTGGTAATTCTAGGTCAATAGTATATATATGTAATTTTATATGAAAACCCGTTCTAATAACCTTATTAGAAATCATAAACCACAGAGTTTATCATGCGTTGATCATCAGAGATCCTTTTACAATTGACCAGTCACTAATATCCAATTGCTTACTTCTTAAATTTATCCCACATCAATGTAGGGATCATCATGTGGTATATTTACCATCTCGGTTGGATATCCCCTCTTGGGGGGTTTTATGATGAGGTACATTCCACCAAAAATTTTTAGGTGGATAAAAAATAGAATACCCCCTTAGCTATGGATATGCTTGTTATTGTTAAGGATCAGGAATTAAATGAAATTAGTCCACATTTGATTAGTTGATTCAAGGGATAGATAAAAATTTTCCCTAACAGGAATGGGTAATATCAAAATGTGATACACCATCATCATTGTACCTCTCAATTAATTTGGGATAATGGGGACTCTTATTGGTCCATTTTGGAGGTAGGGGGTACACCTAATGTGGATAGAAAGTGTATCCATGCCTGCCTCTATGTATTCTTTTAGTAGGATTTATGGATATGTTTCTGAATGGATGGATCATCCCATTAAGGGATAAACACTTGGGTGCTCGGGTCAGTGCACTTGGGATGGAAGCCTGAATGGAAGATGGATGGTTAGTTAACCTGGTTATGAAAACCCATGCCCATATTTAACACCACTTGGGACAAATTTAACAAGGTATAAGACCTTAAAATATTAGTGTGGAAGTCTAGTTTTAATTAGGATTTATAGGTAAACGCTTCTAGTGTTTTGAGTATTAAAACACTATTAAAGTTCGTTATTCTAAATTTATCCCAAGACTACTGAATGCATCCAGGGTTGAGGCTCCACCATTGAATACCGATTAGGTTTTCAATTTTTTAAATAGCCACCAAATTTTTAATTCCATTCCATAAACCTCACCATTTATGTTAATTTTTTATGATTAAAGTGGTTACCCTGATGAAAATTTGTATAAAATTTCACTTCAAGATGGGTTTTTATAGATTTTTTGACGAACTCATCCCCTAAATATTTTCTCAACAGTTTTATAATGTCCAAAGGTCATCTTTCATTCCCATTTTTGGTTTTCAATGCCAGTGTTACACTAGAATCATTCTTCATTTCCAAAAATTACTAACGTGTGAGGATATTAATACTAGAATCAAACTACCATCGATCCATGATATTATACATATATATAGGGATTATGCACAGTCTTGGGTGGAGTATTACCCTTCTGAAATATTTGGAACACTATTTTAGTGAGAATGTAAACCTTATGCTTCTATGAATCCATTCTTCATGGCTATAATGTAACTGATCAGGACTCTAGAAACCCTTCAGGAATTCTCCCCTCTCATGAAAAAAATCTTCTAATTACGAGGTAGATTAAATTAGGGAAACTATTCCCTCCAAAATGAGAGATAATTTTTCTTTCATTGGAGTGGGAATAATTTATATTAATTTTATAGTCATGGTATTTAATTTCCCTTAAATTTTTTCATTTTCAGTTGGGAATTATTGTCCATCATCAATATTAATACCGAAAAATATCTTGGCCACTCATCCCCATAAACATAAAGACTATTAAATAGATACTAATACCTCAGTGTCCCAAATTAAAACCTGGACCCAAGATCATTTTATAATTGTGAGGACTCTATTATTATAAGTACATGGTCAAGTGTAATTACTTCACCATAACATCCATAACTTGGGTTTAGCAAGGTTCGATAATCAAAAGTTATATAAAATCTATAAATGGATCCTCCTAACCTTGAAACATATTTCTAGTCAATAAATATTTCTAGATTCCTCTGATAATAGTTTATTTCTCATTTGATCATTTAGGTATTTCTGAAAGGAATTAAATTAAAAACATCCTATATACTCATCATCGTGTGACTGGATTATAAATTTAGCTTCACAAATAGTGTTACAGGAAGAATATATTTTTCAGATGAAGGTTGATTATTCAGAGATGATGAATTTAATAGAGGCCACTAAGAAAGTGGAACTTGTTTTATCCTATTATTATGATTCTCTTTTTAAGATAATGACAATGAAGGAATGAAATAATCTGAAACTTCACCATTTAGTTAAAAACATCCTCCAAGCTTCGAATGACCCAAAAAACATAGTAGATAATTTTTTTGTGATTTATTTTGAATGTATAATTTTATCTAAATAATAACTATTCTTTGTAGATTCATCTACTATTTAATTAAATGAATGAAAATATTTTTCATGTGTCACTTTTTTCAATCATTTTAGTTTCTCTCCAATATAACCATTGTTACATGATATCATTAGAAATTTTTTATTATTGAAATTTAGACAACGTAAATTCAGTTAGATGAAAAATTAATATCATTTGTTTAACATGAAATTTTATAGGGGCCTATAACACCATGAGATTATTATGATATGAATGTTTTTTATTATTTCTTTGATGTCTTATGTTATACGGTACACCACGATAAGCTTATGTTATACGCAACACCGACTTAGCTAGTGGTATTTGCAACATTATGATTGGTTTTTGTTTCAAAAAAATTTGAAGTTATTTTAACATAATTAATTTTATATAATAATATTTATAGGTGAACAACTAAATATTATAACCTAGGCATTATAATGGCAAGTATGAATAATATTAACTTTCTTCTCAATAACCATTTAAATAAAAATAAGTGATTTTTTAAAATAATAAAATCGACCTTGATGGATTGTATTAATGAAAAATATATATAATATATATAATATATGGTTTAAAATTCATATTATATGTTTTTTAGACAAATATAATAAGAAATTCAAATTTTTTTGATAAAAGGAGTATTTAAAAAAATGCAATTTTTGCACTTATTGTTGGCACACCCATTTTAGTTATAGATTATGAAAATTTTCTATATAAAATTTGAGAATATAAACTTCTTATTCTAATGAAAAATATTAAAATCTAATTTGGTTGAATTTTTGGAATTTTTCTTGTAAGTTTAATATTTTTGATGAATAATGAAAATAAAATTTTTTATTGAAAACTTTATTTTCTTTTAATGTTATTACATAGTAAAATTATGACATGGGTTCATTTTAAATACTAATTAGTTCATTTTTATCCAATTTTGTTTTTTGAAAATAATTTTATACATGAATTTATTATAAAACCATTTTCCATTTAAAAAGTTGTATTAAAAAAAAACTATTTTTCATGACATTTTTCATGTTTTATTTCAAAATTAATTGTGAAACTTCTATGTTATGAATTTTCAAAAATTTATGTACAATTTTTATTTAGAAGGTCCAAATTTATTAAGTAGTTAACTTTTATATTTGAACAACACGAACAATAACTATGCGAAATTTTGTTACCCCGGTAAGGGGTAAATTCTATAATTTAGGTAAAAAATAAAATTATAATGACTATAAAATATACAAAATAGGTGAAAATTTCTTTACATTAATTTAATCCTCCCCTTAAAACTTAAGTATCGAAATTAAAACATTTAATGGACACATTTCCCTAAAAAATACTTAAATAATATTTAAATAAAATAAAGAGGCAAGTGTCATTTTATTTGTCTTCAATATATATTATGTGTCCATATATGGACAAATGGGTGGTATCAACGAATCTAAGTGGGAATTTTTAACTTAATAATCATATTTCCATAATAATTTTTTTTATGTTTTGGGGCCATTTATGAGATATTATGGTATTTATAATATTTTTTTCAATGAACATTTAGTGATGTCACATTCAGGTTTTAAATAATAAGTCATTTTTTAAAATAAGGTTATAAAGAAGCTATATTCGACTATAAATGATAATTTTAAATATAAAATGTTTTTATATATTGAGGTAAATTATTTTTTAATTTTTATGAAATAAATACTTACCTTAAAGTATTATAAACTAATGATGTAGAAATTATTTAATTGATGAAAAAATAAATAAAATAATTTAATTAAAATGATAATATGTACTAAAATACTAAAACACTTTCCAATTTTTTTTGAGTATAGAACAACCATACTAATCCAAGGGTCGATATTTGGGCCATTTGTATCCTTATAAAAGAGAATATGACACTAATATTATTTTATTGAAAGAAATATTAATCATTTCACATTCATATTTTAATAAGTATAACATTTTTAATGATTGATTTTATAGAAGATATATTGTACTAAAATTATTATACTGAAATATAATTGATTTATATTCATCATAGTATTTTATTTTTAATTTTTACCCCACAAATATGTATAGTAAATAATGACACAATACTGTTGTAGTAATTATTTTATTAATGGATATATCAAATTAATGTTATTAAAAAAATTAAAATAAATTTAAATTTAGTTAATTAATATGTAAAATGAATTTTATAGATTACCTTCACACATTTGTGATATAATAAGATATTTATTTCAATGATAAAATATGATCTTGATATTTTTTAAATTAAACAATTGAATAGTGTCAAAATTGACACTATTTTCATTTGGTCAAAACAGTGTTTTAATAAATTATTTAAAAGAAATATATTTTTACATGATATAGTCTAAAATAATATAATTTTTTTTAAAATTTAATTTACATTAAATAAGACAATATTTCACACTTTTAATTTTGAAATAATGTTTACCTTGTTAAAATAAAATAAAATAATAAAGTGTTAAATTAAAATGACACGGTTTTAATTGACATAAAACTTTTAATTTTTTTTTTCTGATGGTATTACAACCTTATATCATCTCACATTAGAAACAATGAAATTTTGGTGATTTTTTATGTGTATTTAATTTATTATAAATTAATATTTTTGGAGATTCCAAATGTGACCCTCACCTAAATTATAAAAGGGCACATCCTCCCTCACCTATTCACTTCACATTGAGACTTAATTATAGGCCATACACAATATATTTAACTACTCAACTTCCCTAAAAACACTCCAGAGGTTCTATTCATCCCAAAAGACTAACTCTAGCACCGTTAAGAGGAGAACTAGAGGGAGTTCGTCGAAGAAGAGGTAATCTCCTCAACTGATTATTTAAAATCATTTCTTCTTCTAAATATTATTTAGGAGTTGTTTCAATTATAAATTTATGAAACCATAATCCATAGTATACTAATATGGTATTATGAATAGGGAACGACCATATTTCACCTTCTATAAATCCTATGAAAAAAATCACCATGCGTACATACGTATGACTTACTGTCTCCACACCATCATGTAATCTGTTTTCTACACCACTTGACTTGGATGGGTATAATTATGAAAATAATAACTATATATGAGTATTATAACAAGTTATTTATTATGGGACAATATAAATACCATCCAATTTTACACTATTTCGTTATTAACGGAATGATATCATCACTCCTGTGTACGTACGACCGACAGTCACCACTATGCGATGCGATTCACTATACATGATATATACTAAAACATGATTATATAAATTTAATGAATGAATAAATATGGTATATATTTTGTCCATATATTTTTTTAATGATATAACTATGACCTAAGAAGGATAACTAGAGTTAGTTTGACAAAACAAACATAAGAACAAAAAGGAGTTAATACCCGAATAACGAGTAACAGTGAGAAGTTAATAACCAATTGATGACATAATGATCAAATATAATATAATAAAAATGACTAAAATTATAGAATAAGTAAATTAAATTATTTAATTCATTATACATGAGTATTGTATAAATGCAAAAGAAATACGACCTAAGGTAAGGGATTATTTTGTCTCAGTTTTGTTTCTGTGGGACATATGCCTTATACACACCTATTTAATTTGAGGGGGGTTTATGCTTCCCATGAATGTTTTTATGATTATTATTATGAATTAAAGTATATTCATATAATTTTATTCACTATATGAGGTATATGAATAAAATTATTATAATTGGTAAGGGATAAATTTTCAACCTCATTATTATTTGAGATTTTTTATTTTTAAGTATTTACGAGGAATATTTCTCATCCACATCCATGTTTCTTAAATATATATTCGAAAATATTATTTCTGCCATTATAAAATGTATTGATTTTAATTTTACATTTTTATTTTTTTATTAAATGTTATGAATGTAATATTTTTTCATTTTCAGTATGTGGTACTTTTTGACTTTTCCGACAATAGTATGCAGTGTAGTTTTAATCATATATAGCATGAATGAATTTTATGCTTTCATAAATCATTATTTCCATGAAGCATATCTTACATGTTTTCAAGGTTACATTAAAAGAAATTATTTTCTTTTAAAATTGTGTTGTGTTTTTATAAAATAAAATATTTTTAATGAAGAAAATATATTTTTCTCTAGAATTAATTTCACGTGTTTTATCCAAATTATTTTCCATCTAAGAGGAAATTATTTAATAGGGTTATGTTTTATGTCTACTCTCCCTATTATTTTTATGGTTTTACTTTGTGTTTGATGGAATTATATTTATGAAATCCATTTGTTTTACATGGACTATGTTGTGGGGAAATTTTGTTTAAGAAACCCATTTTATTCATTGGGTTATGCTATGATGAATGATTTATGTATTTGTGGAACAGATAAGACTTATTTTCTTATAAGGTATGTGGGACCTATATATCCCTCCAATTAATTTGCTTAATTATTTATATCTCATGAGATAGACATGATTAGATTGAAAAGTTAATCTGTTTCTATAATACAGAGTTGGAACAGTAAGTAAACCCGATTCAGTAATGGACTTTTTCCATTATGATGGTCTTGGTAGCAAGCCTTGTCTAATATGGAATTGATTTTCTATGATTATTTTTTTAACGCAATTCCATATTTTATTCCAATTATAGTTTATCATGGTGTGTGTTCATTTATGATTTATGCCTTATAAAGAGACAAGATTTATTTCATGACTCATGATTTTGATATTCAAAAATTTATGTTCATATTTTTACATTATTATGTTTATATTTTTTTCTTCTCGATGTTTACCCTTACCAATCATTTTAGATGACCCTTTTTATGTTTTATTTTCACCTAGATATAAATAAAGGTTTTAGTTAGGAATATAAAAGGGAAATATCTTTATGTTAGATGTTGTAGATCTTTCACCATGTTAGAATATTGTTGACCATCTTTCCAAAGACATCAGAAAAATAAAATCATTAGGAATATAATAGTGTAACATATTATGTTTTACTCAAAAGAAATGCAATGTCCATGTATGTAAATCCTGGGTCCTTAGAGGTTGTATTAGAGAAAAATTTTAGTTAACCTTTGGAAATTAAAATGATAAAACTTTAGTGAGAACCCTTGAGATAGATTTATGGAATTTCTAGGGATGTCCTAAGGATAAGTCTATATATAGGTTACAATCCAAGATTTTTTGGAATAATAATTAATAGAATAATATTAAACCCAATATATAATATATTGAAATATTATAAGTAATTTGCTTTAATTATGTGTTTTTAATATCTGATATGTTTTTTCTTAAACTCTTCTCTTCTTTCTTAGTCAACAGACATAAATAGATAGAACATAGTTAACATTGAATGTTTCAGATGTGGAAAGTATGGGAGTTATTAAAAAAAAATTAATATGTGGAAATATCATAAATAGACTCTTTAAGGTTGTATGAGTATTGGTTATAATGATAAGGATAAATAGATTTTAAAGGACATGTGAAAGGTATGAGATATTCTAGTATCATTTTTTTACTTTTAACCTAAAAATAATAGTAATATTAAGGTTTTGGAACCGTAAGAAATGATTCATATTTAAAAAAATACTAAAATGATGGATCCTGAGTAATGTTTTAACAATAAAGTTGGATGATTGAGGTGTATACGTTTCATAATTCAAAGATTATGTTATATGAATCATGAAATAAATAAGTGTTTTCAATGTATGTTTTTCATTAAGGATTGGATAGGATTTTTTGAGTTGTTCTAAGGACCTATAAAAGTGGTTCAAGGTTAATGGGATATACTTGTATAACACATGATTAAAGGAAATATAACACTTAGTATGAAACTTATGTTTAGATAATTATGTTTGGATAAATATATGTTGGTTTTGAATAAGTAAATTGGATGATTCTAGTTTCTTGGGAAAATATTATTGATTTTTTGATTAGAGGTCTATGCTATCATGGATGGAATATAAAAAATTTTGGGAATTAAGGAATATATCCAATAAGTATTTTAATAATGAAGCATGCATGTTATCAATAAGGAGATTTTTTAATAGAGGTCATTACCTTGACTCAAGAGAATACATGATGAAGGTGATCATATGTTTGGAAAATGACCAATAAGAGATACCTTGTGATATACCAGGAATAAATGTTATGATGAGTTAGTGTTTCTCTTTCTAAAGTTTTGGATTTTCATCTTTCAGAAGGATTATATGGTTATAAATTTATAGATATTATAATATAAATTCTGGATGATGTTTGTTAGATTAAAGTATTATCCCAATATAGGTGTAATTATTCATATCTGATTAATTTTTTCTAACTTTTTTTTAATAAAGATAGATAGAATGGACTTTCATTCAATTTATGAACTACGTGATATACTAATGCTTTAGGAATGAGAAATTCATGTTAATTTACTTGAATTAGATATGAATTGGAAATTTTTCAAGGCACAACTAGTGGTGAGATTGTAATAAAGTCAATTAAGTATTTCTTCCCATGTTCTTCAACTTTAGTAAAAGGATCTTGAAAACCAAAAATGTTATCCCATTACCTTCTTATCTAATGATTCAAATGAACCCTTAAATCACAATATATTTTTGGCTATCTGATTTTTTACTTTTTCCTAACTTTGTTCTCTATCACTCTCTATTATAACTTGATAGTTATAATTATCTTCCATATCCTTGTATTAACATCCCACTTATGTTCTCTTATACAAAAACCTAGTGATGAGTTACTTTGGATTACCATTATTTTCAAACATTCCCTTTTTAAAATGATGTTTTATTATTCCTTTTTATGATGTGGTTTTCTATGAATGAAACTTTAATGTATTAAACCTTTTATAACCTCGATGAATTTTGAGGGTGAAATTCATTTTATGGGGTCATAATGTAATTCAGAGGGATTTTTATGCGATAGATGTTTTTTATTATACTTTGTTGTCTTGTGTTGTACGTTATCTCAATATAATATTGTTCTATATGAAACACTGGATTAGCTTGTAGTATACAAAACATTTTGCATGGTTTGTGTTATAAAAAATTTCATGTTATTTTAACAAAAAAATAATTTCATGTAAAAATGAGTATAATTGAATAACTAAATATTTTAACGTAGTTACTATAAAGGCATGTATGAATTGTAATAACTTTCTTCTAAAAACTATTTAAATGAGAATAATCAAGTCGATAAAATAATAAAATCACTATTGATGGATTTTATCAATGAAAAATATAAAACATATATTCAATATAATGTTTAAAATTCATATTATATGTTTTCTAGACATGATATAAGAACACATTCAATTTGTTTTATAATAGTGGTATTTATTAAAATATGCCGTTTTGTTACCTTTTGATAGAAAACCCATTTTAAATATAGTTTTGACATATATATATATATATATATTATTTTACAAAATAATCTCCTTCTATTAATACATAATATAGAAAGTTACTTTGGTGGAATTTTTGATATTTTTCTGGTAAGTTTCATTTTTTGATGAATAATGAAAATACTTATTTTTATTAAAAAATTTAATTTCATTTAAATTCATTACAGAGTATAATTATTTTTTTGGTTTGGTTTTGAATTTTAATTAGTTCATTTTAATATAATTATGGTTTTTTAAAATATTTTTATACATGAATTTATTATAAAAACAATTTCCATTTTAGAAGGGCTTTTTTCCAAAAAAAGTTTTTTCATGACATTTTACTAGTTTGATTTTAACATTAATACTATAAATTATCTGTTCTTAATTTTTATAAATGGATGTAAATTTGGATTCAGGATGTCCAAATTTGGTAAGTAGGTCCCTTTTTTCTTTGACCATTATGAATAGTAACACTGATAAATTTTGTTACCCCCGTAATGGGTAAATTAGGTAATTTAGATTAAAAATAAAATTATAATGACTATTGAATTACCTAGACATATAAAAAAAATTTATTTAATGAATTTAATTAGACGCTTAATGCTTAAGGATCTAAATTATGTCATTTTTTGGACACTTTTCCATGAAAATGACTTAAATAATTTATAAACCAAATAAGGACCCAATTATCTTTTTCATTGTATTTAATATCTATTATGTGTCCATATATGGACTAATGGGTTTATCAACATATATAAGTGGTATGTTTTAACTTAATAAACATATTCCACAAATATAAATTTATTTTTGACAATTTGGGGCCATTTAGAAGATATTATAGTATTTATAATATTTTATTTAATAAAAATTAAAAAATTTCACATTCATATTTAAAAAAAATATATCATCATTAAAAGAAGGTTATAAAGAAGATATATTAGAGTATAAATTCCAATTTTTAATGTAATTTTTTTTATCTATCAAGGTAATTTTCTTTAATTTTTAGGAAAAAAAATAACTACTTTAAATGCTTATAAATTTAAGATGTAGAAATTATTTAATTAATGAAAAAATTAACAAAATAATTTTAATATAATTATAATAAATTTTCAAATACCAAAACACTTGTCCTGGTCTTAATTTTTGAGTATATCTCAATCATAATCATCCATGGTACGCGTTATGGACCATTTGGAGCCTATAGAAGTGATTATGACACTTATATTATTTTATTTAAAGTGACATTAAACTTCTCACATTATTATTTTAAAAAGGTTTAATTTTTTAATGAATGATATTATAGAATCTATATTCAAATACAATTATTATAATTAAATATATCATATTATTCATCACCATAGTATTTTATTTTTAATTTTTACCGAAAAACTATGTGTATTAAATAATTACACAATACTAATGTAATAATTATTTTATTAATGAAAATATCAAATTAATGCTACAAATTTTTTTAAAATAAATTATAATTTATCTAATTAGTTTTTATAATGAATTTAATATATGACCTATACCCCATAGTGAAATAATAATTTTTTTGAGGGAAAAATCTTATCTTGATATTTTTAAGAATCCAAGAGTTAAATAGTGTCAAAATTGACTATATTGTTGTTTGGTCAAAACAATGTCTTAGTAAATTATTTAAAAATAATATTTTTTTTATAAATATTTAATATTTATTATATGGCCTAAAATTTTCTATATTATTTATTTATTATTTAATTTACATTAAATAAGTAAATATTTCACCCTTTAAATATTGAAATAATTGTTACCCCTGCTAATATAAAATAGAATAACTATGTGTTAAATTAAATTAATAATGAATAAATTGATATAAAACATATCAAATTTTTTTTGGTTTATGGTATTAAAACCTTATCCAATCTCAATTTTGAAACTATGACATTTAAATAGTTTCTTTTGGTGGATTTATTTTATTATAAAATAATATTTTTAGAGATTACAAATGTGCCCCTCACCTCAATTATAAATGGGAACATCCCCCCTCACCAATTAACTTAACATGGATCCTTAAATCTTGGCCATACTGAGTCCATTTCTCTTATAAACTTCCACAATAACATTCTAGAGGTTCTTCTCTTCTCAAAACACCATCTCTAGGTCCTTTAAGAGGACAACTAGAGGGTGCTTGTCAAAAAAGAGGTAATATCCTTAACAAGTTCATTTAAATTATTTATTTTTATAATTAATAATAAAGAGTTGTTTACATTATAAATTAATGAATATAGTATCAATTTTATTCTGATATGTTGTTAAGATTATGGAACAACCATATTCCACCTTCAATCGATGCTACAAAAAATGAAATCACTATGCGTGCGTACATAAGACTTACTGTCTCCACACCGTATTGTAATATGCTTTTCACCACCACTTCACTGTAATGGGTATAATTATGTAAATATAAAATATATATGATTTTTATAAAGGTTTATTTTTTCTTAAAAATATATATACCATCCACTTTGACAGAATTTCATTATGAATGGAATGATATCATCGCTTGTGCGTACGTACGACCTACTGTCTCCATGATGTGATGTGATTCATTATGCATGATATCCTTTAAAAAATGGTTATTTAAATTTAAATAATGAATAAATATGGTATATATTATGCCAATATCATTTTTTAATGACATAACTATGACCTAAGAAAGAGAACCATAGATTATTCGACCAAACTTGCAAAAGAACATAAAGCAGTTGACACCCGAATAACAAGTAACAATGAAATATTACTAACTAGAAGATAATAATATGAAAATATATGATATCATATAAATGAATGTGATTATATAATAATTCAATCACATTAATCAAATCATTATACATGTTTTCTTTATACATACTAATGAAATGAGTCCTAAGTTAAAGGATTATTTTGTCTGACTTTTGTTTCTATGGGACAAATGCTTTATACACCACCTATTTCATTTGAGTAGTGTTTTTTCCACACATGATAGTTTTTATGATTCTTATTATGAAGTTTAAAATATGCATATAATTTTCTTTTTTTATGTGGAATATGATATGATTAATTATAATTAGTAAGGGATAATTTTAAAATCTCATTATTATCAGAGATTGTTTATTTGTAACTATTTAATGGGGAATATTTATCATCCACAACCATGCTTCCTAAATATGTATTCCAAAATATTATTTATATAATTATAATATGGTTTAATTTCAATTTTAACCATTTGAATATTTTTTATTTAATGGTATGAAAGGCACATTTGTTTTGGGTAAGAGGTACTTTTTGACATGTTTGGTAATAGTACGAGGAGAATGTTTTTTATATTATACAAACATGAATGAATATTTATTATTTCATAAAGACATGTTTTCAAGAATCTTATCTTTCATTTTTTAAATATTTTTTCAAATAAATTATTTTCTTTTGAATTTTCATGGTGTTTTCAGAAAAGAAAACCTTTTAAGATAAGAAAGGATATTTTTCTCAGGAATTAATTTGAAGTGGTTTATCAAAATTATTTTCCACATAAGATGAAATTATTTTATAGGGTTATGTTTTAAGTATTCTATCCCTATTATTTATATGGTTTTACTGTGTTTATTATGGAGTGATATTTATTAAAATTCCTTAGTTTTATATGGATTTAGTTATAATGGAATGATGTTTAAGAAACCCATTCTATTCCATGGGTTATGCTATGATGAATGATTTATGTTTCTTTGGAACACATAAGGATTACTTCATTTTGATATACGTGGGACCTATATCTCCCTCCGATTATTCGGGTAATGATTTTTATCTAATGATATATACATGGATAGAATGATAAGTAAATACGATTTAGTAATATAGAGATAGAACGTCAAGTAATCCTGCTTCAGTAATGGACTTTGTCTGCTATGATGGTCTTGGAAATGAGCCTTAGTTAATATGGAATTAAGTTTATATTATTTTGTATTTTATAAATGATATGTTTTATGAAAATTCTAATTTTCAATGGTTTTTGTTCCTTTATGTTTTAATCCTTATTAACTGCCAAGATTTATTCCATGACACAAGATTTTTATATTTAATGTTTATGTTCATTTTTTTACATTCTTATGTTCAAATTATGTTTTATGTTATCCATGCTTCACCTAAATGATAATTTTATCTCACTCTTTTTATGTTTTCTTTTCTCCAGGATATAAAGAAATGTTTTAGGTATGAAAAGTAAAATGGAAGAGCTTTATGGGAGATGTTGATGATCTTTCACTATGTTAGAAGAATGTGGTCTATGTTTCCAAATACACAAAACAAATATGGGATTTAAGGATTTATTTGTGTAACATATTATGTTTTACTCAAAAGGAATGTAATGTTCATGTATGTCAAGCTTGTGTTGTCATAGGGCCTATTAAATACCCCATGATTTATATTATCCTTTTATTAAATTTCATCACCGTAAATGTTTAGAAGGATTTATGTTGGAGATGCTATCAGGTCGAAATAAGGAATTTTATAGGTATACCTTTAGATATTTTTATCCAAACATGTCTTATTACTATCTTAGTAACATCTTATGGAAATATTGTTTATAAAAAAGTTTTAGGTGGTCTCACATAATTCAATGAAGATGAAAGGGTTCATGAATTACATGTCATATGCTTATCCAATAGATGAGTGTGGGGCGTGGATACATAACATTAAGGATCCCAAATCCATTTGAATGGTTGGATTTTGGGTTTTGTAAATCATATTATAATGAATTTGATATAAGGTTAATAATATGGGATAAGAACATGAAGGATGGATTCTAATCATTTTGGGATGATGGGTTCCATTATAATGTTTTGATGGAATATATAGGATATAGGTACCTCACCTTAGGAATATATTGTTCTAATTCATAGGTTGATATGAGAGTTTATATATAAGGATAGATGGGGGAATATATTCATATTCAAACAATAAAGTCCCTTAGAGAAAAGAATATCTACTATCGATATCCATGAATGGTTATGAGGTTTAAAACACTTAGGGAATGATATTGGTTATGGATTAAGGGAAAATCATTGATGTTTGGGTACTCTAAAAGCTATGTCATAGTGTATTAAAAACATCATCAATATAAAAGAAATAAAAAAAATATTTCTCTAACTTTTCCGTGTATCAGTAGATCCATCGAGAATAACATGGATTTTTTTGGCTTATGTAATATACACTACATTCCCAACCCATTTTTTTATTTTCACTAAATATTTTTCTTAAAGCCTAAAATGTTAGGTTTTGAGAATACGGACTTGAATTTTACTCGTGATTCTTTTTTTTGTATTTTGAATCATAATTTTTATGCCACTTATACTAGTAGTTTAAGCTCACTTGATTTAGACCCTTAATGGATATTGTTTAAGGTAAAAAATCCTTGACCCTGGAAGGAAATTTTTAGGGTTCTATTGTAGTGATTTGAATATCCTAATTCAGAAGGTGTGCTAACCCACCATCTGGATGGGAGGTTCAAAACACGGAGGATACAATGAAACTGCTAAAATTAAGGATTATGGAGGTAATTTAAGCCACCATATAAGGTTTTCAAATTGGAAATGATGAGATAAACTATTACACAAAGGATAATCACTAGTTTTTTATGGTCGTTTTTGTTGTGATGTTGTCAAGGAGTATAAAGGTGGGAGGAACCACCCCTTAGGATATGATACTTTTGGTTGATGGTGCGATATGAGGTCATAATTATATGTATGTATTGTGGAATATATTCATATTCAAACAAAAGACTCCATTGGAGTTAGGAATACCTACGACAGAAATCAATGAATGGTTGTGGAAATATTATAAACACTATGTATATTAAAAATAGAGATGGGGAGTTTACTTAGGGATTTCATTTATAATATCAATATAATTATTTCCCTATTTTAAGTGGTGGTAATTAATGATGATGTGTGGTTGGGTCTAAAATATATTGTTTATATGTTTCTATATATCCTCAATCAATCAATAATAAAGCATCATGTAGTTCTAAGAGAAGTCCCCTATATAGATCAATATCATGTTTATGGGGAGTTATTTTTGATTAATTGGGATTGTGTCTAGGTATAGGAAATGGGATCTTAGATTTACTGTGTATCACGTGAAAACATGAATCTTTCCACAAACAATTCATAGAGATGGTCCCTATATAGATCTAACTCTTACATATGGATGAGAGAATTTCAATTCCAACATAGATCTTGATATTGTACATATGGAATGGAAATTTATGTTCTAGTATATTGGTGTATTTTTCACCCAAGTAATCTATATGGATTGATATATAATGAAGGAAAGAAAGTGTGTACAAGTAATAGCCTTCTCTATATAGTTTAGAGTCTTATGGGAAAGACTCCATGCTTATGGTGCAACATAACTATGCCAACTAGAGTGATTAAAATGGATCTCTAAACTCACTAGAGTCATAATCAACGTGATAAATAATAGATGACTTGGAAATAAACCATGTTGTTTTAAAATGATTGGTAATGGAGAAATATAACTAGAGGGGTCATTTTTACATGGTTTGATATTAAACAGGAAAGTTCTATTCATTTATTGTGAAAATTTAAAGGGTTGGGTATCAAGGAAAACCCATGTCTAGGTCCAAGATATGTGATTATGAACTTAAAATTGTATCCTGTGATAATTGAAACCAATCCACATGTAGTTCTTATATAGATTCACTAGACATGCAAGGCATTTAAGTAGAAAGATATAATTATTGTCCATTGCAAGAGTGAACCATGACACTATAGTCAAACAAGTCCCCCTATACATATTGAGAATATTCATATGGTAGGAACATTCCCCTAATATATTTTTGTATAAGGTTTAAACACTCAATTATATCACAGATTTATGTATGGGGGAAATGTCCCTTGTACCCTTTCAGAGATCTAGATCTCATATAGTTACAATGTCCCAAAATAAGGCCTACATGATGAACATTAAGGCTTTTATATAATGGACAAAATTTCATATAGTTTATCATCATATAATGATGACTATGATCATTCAGTTTAATATCAAGTGATGAAAATGTATACCGTGCAGTTTAACATCAAGTGACTATGAAATTTTAATGTAGTTTAACATCTTATAAAGAAACAACCTCAAAAACTATGAGCCCATGATTAGAATTTGTGCTTTAATATAAGAACGAAGGACTGGTTTATCAATAAGGATAACTCAGAGTGATAATTTAGTGGATATAAAATGATAAATAAAAATAATTCCAAAAAATCCACAAGAGACAAAATATCACAGGTTGATAGATACAAATCTAAAAAATGGGTTGAAAGTCCATAAAATCAGATAATACAATAAAGAAATCATTAACAAAACCCCATATAATATGTAGAAGACAAATTACACTAGTCACTGCCAACACCCAAGGTCTCACTAATTAATAAAATCCACCACCTATGAGTTGTTGTTTCCCTTTTTTGGACCTATCATAATAAAATATATAATATCCCAAAGATAAATGTGGGTGTAAGTAAGAAAGCCTAGTAGTATATCAATATGAATTTCAAAAGCAATCTATAATGAATAAAAAAACTTTTCTCAATTTTATGTAAATAACAGAATGGAAAACATTTAAATGTTCATATCAAATCATAATATATAAAAACTTTCAATGAAGAGTAATAAATTGGTTTCAAGTGAGTTTCTAAAAAATAAATAAAATATTGAAATATTTGTTTGAATAGGTATGAATAATAATTTCGATCAAAATAGATGTGTGTAAACCATTTCAATAAATCAACATCACATATAATAATTTTTTAATAATTATAGGATGGTTAAGAGACCATGGGTTATATTAATACAAGTATCATTACACATAAAAAATTGATATGGATCCAGGTTTACACACACTCCCCAAACTATTTAGTATCCAATGCGCTTCATGGAAAATATATCATTTATTGTGATATTATTCAGTTCTATCAATCAAAATCATTTCAAATAAGCATTTAAATTGACCCCATGTTCAAATTTCCAATGTCATGGATTTGATTTCAAAAACCAAACATCAAATTATTTTCATTTAGAAAAATTATTTCTATTTAAAATCACCACATTTGAAATTATAATAAATTTCTTAACTTTTTATCTCATACAAATCAGAATTCAAACCAAGATCATTTTTTGGAAATTAACACTAAATTTTTTATAAGTGATTGATAAGGGAATTCATCAATCACACCACATTTATTTCCAATCATTTATCAAGTGACTCCATTAAAAATATAAAATTAAATTTGAAAACCAATTTAAATTTAATAATAATCAATGTTTTCAATGGATAAATATTTACTTATGAAACAAAAATCCTTAATATAGATAAAAAATACCCACGTTGAATCCATGAATGAAGGGACGAAAGGATAGGATTGATTATAGGAGAATCCTAGAAATGAAACCCATTAAGAGAGGATCTTGAAAAAAATTACATGAGGAAAGAACCCCCTCCAAGTAAAATATATAGGTTTAAAAGAGTTTACATGATCAAATATATATTACAAAAATAAGAAGATTGGAAAATTTTCTAATTTTAAATGGGTGTCTAAATTATTAAATTAGTAAAATTATAGAATTAAATTCACATCACATTGATTGAAAAAACGTTCACCAACCATGAACCCCCACATGGGCTACTAGAAGAGGTTTATGTGGTTTTAAAGCACTGTTTGAGAAACCATGCACTACCCTAGTTCCCACCTTTGTCCCCTTATATACAGTTTTACAGGAATGTTAAAGGCTTTTCGTTGACTATGCTCCAACTATGATCCCTTATACGAAACTCCAATATAAGCACATCATTTTTCAGGCTAACCCACATGGTTTACCCTAACCATGTTTTAACCCTAAATTGGCATAAAAACCTTCTAAATTTTATAAAAGTTAGAAAAAACAACCATATTGGAGAACCAAACCCTAGAAGGTCTAAACAAAGAGATAAAAAGTACCTAAAAGAAAATATCAGGATTTAATAAGGTCAAAATAACTTTTTTCCTTGTGAGGAAAAATTAAAATGCCTTATTAAGAAACCACAGTTCCAAATATCATTACCTCCCAAATTAAGAATATTAATTTGTAAATTTTGGAATAAATTTAGTGATTTTATATATATCAAGGACTTATTTATAGTGACACATATAAACCTCATTAGTTTTAGAGTAAACCAATATTTCATCAACTTTATACACTAAAAAATAGTATAGGTACTGGTGGAATAGCATGTTAATTAATTCTATAAAAATTGTAGGAGAAGTGGTTAGAAAAAAGGAACAAAAAGGTACTCAAAGTTTATATACCTTCTCCAAAAATTGGTCATACAGATTAAAATCCTTGGACCTAAGACGATGATAACCATGTGAGGGATCAGCCATATGGAACCAATTCTCTTGTTTTAGTTGTTCAAACAACTCATCAATTAATGAAAGTGTATATTTTTCCATTCTCATGACCCAATTGAGCATTTGGTAGTCAAAAAAAAGGTGGATGTTCCTATCAGCCTTCTAGGAAAAAATCAGTACCACTACCCAAGGTTACACACTAGGTCAAAGAAAGATTAGGGACACCAATTCACCCCATTCAGTCTTTACCTATTCCATTTTAGCTGGTTCTATATTGTCAAAAAAATTAGAAATATGTTAGGCTCTAAGAATCAAGATGATAGAAAATTCCACCTCCCTCACTAGCAGGAGAACAAAAAATTCATATGGAATCATATCTGGGAAAACATCTCCTACTGGATAAACATAACCACACAAATAATAATACACTAGTTTAAAGTAAATCATGTATATCATCTAATGTAACTTAGGAAAAAAGGTACATCTTGACTCAATATGAGGTCTCATTTTCCCAGAAAAAAAAGGCACACCCTTTGGGGTAGTAAAGGAGACCCCCCAAAGATTACAGTATATATGATCTTCCTTAGAAATCATTGAACCTACCCTGAAAATGAAATCATCTGGTTTTTAAATCTATATACAAAAGGTTCCACACAAGCTTGAGATCCAATAAATAATGATTTCAATGGGGGAATTTAACAGCCTAATCCCACTTTTTAAAGAGAGGAATTACAATCTCTATAACATAAGTAATGTGTTCCATGGAAAGATTTGAAAATTACACTAAATTGGTAGATATAAAAGCATTATTGGCACTAGTATATAATAAATCAACCACTAAAGGTGAATTAATGGTAGTGATAGATCTCACGATCAGAGGACTCACATCAGCTTCTCCTAAAGATTCAACCACTGCATGAAAAAGCATCCTTCATAATTCATGTGCCTAGAACCGCTTTATTCATGATGCATATGACAACAATACATATCATCCTTGTAATTTTGATCAAGTACCACTACAAAAAGTTGTAAAAATATAGAAAATAAACTATTAGAGACCTATGTTTCAATATGATCTATAGTTTATTGAAGTTTATGTGAAATACTGATTTGACTACTCGACTATGACACACTGGAAAGAAGTTAGTGGTCCCTTGCCAGAATCTGTAAAAGAATTTGAATAAGCCTACAACTAACATAAAAAACTACTATTTAGAACATTAAACTCAACCTAATTCATCTTCCCTTTAAAGGTTCTACTCAAGATACAATTCAGAGTAGGAGGATCTCTAGTCAAACCTAACATACCATCCAAGTCATGTTCTTCCATAAAAACTCTATCCTGAACATCATAATATGAGGTGATATTAAATCTAAAATCTTGAGATTAAATATAAACATGAATTCCAATATAAAACCTCAATACTTTTAAATTCATATTTGATGACACAAAATGTGAGAAAAAAATAATCTCGAAAAAATGGTCGGCATACTATGTAATTTTATGACCATCTTTCTAAAGTTTATGTTACCGTATAGACTTTTAAAACACCATTGATTTCAAATAGAAGTGCTCCTTATTAATATCAATAATATTTTCCACTAAAATAACAAATTATTTTCTGTTATAACTTTTACGTCCCACTACCCTCAACTAGACTCTTAAAGTTAAGAGACTCTATGTTTCACCTTAAAAAAACTTGGAATCTCCAAAAACTCATATACTTACTCAACAATATTCAACTAATACTATACCTTCTAAGGATCATTTTTACCCTAGAAATACTATAAATTTAGATAAATAATCTTTGAATCAATCCCTCCACTATCACCAGAAACAGGTTCAACATCTACCACTTTAATGGGAAAAATCACAACTTCAGGGCTCTAATCTTGCACAACAAACACGACAATATCTAATAGGCTCTTATTAACGGAATCAATTTCTTATTTGAGTTCGTCATAAAATCCATCATAAGGTCTTTTTTAATGTATTTTTGGGCATGGTACTAAGAAACATCAATAAATAACATACAATATTTTTGACAAGAGACCAGAGGTTATCAACTATATTAATGAAGGTTTAACTTCGAAACAAAAATCTCAGATCAAATATTTTGAAAAATTATTTTTTATGATCAAATAATTCCACAAGGTCACTTTTAATAAAAAAACCCTTGGTAAAATAAGGCTCTTCATGATGAGAGATAGACATAAAATCATTAAAAACCTACCCATTAAGCACTAACAATATTAACCTCATGTGTACCATGAAATCCAAAAACTACATACGAATATCAAAAAGTATACCATCTAAATAATCTCAAGAAGTGAGTATTTAAAAAAATAGAGTAAAATACCTCAAACCTATCCTCCCAGACAAAATAATGTAATATGTTAAATGAGATCCATCATATTCCTCTTGAAAAAAGAATATTTTATGTTCTATGATGGGAGGTTCCTCCTAAAGAAATTGGAAATGATATTCCCCTTACCAATGGTTTAATAAATTTCAAAATCATAGGATTTCAGATACTCTCACCATGAACCCTAAAAAATATTCAAATATCTTTTCTATAATATATAAATAAAACTTTTTTGATTAAAGTGGAGGAAAAAACTCTCTCTGAAAAGGTTATTTTTACAACTCTTCAGAACATACATCAAAGATGAAAGTTCCGGGTCACGTGTGGGATTGTTATTATAATGACACAAAACATTATGAGAACCATAATCCCCCACATGATTTCTCAATATGATAACATATGAAAAACCCAAACACGATGTATCACAGAATACCACATAGCCCTTCCCAGCCTCTATATGTGTCCAATTAGTGTTTATGTCAAACGATTCTTAAACTAATCAAAGGAACCATATAATTTAAAATCCCAAATGAAGGTTTCTCCCATTTGAGTGTGTTAAGACAATACATAAGACAAAATTTAGAAATCTTTTACAAAATAGTGATAATACCAGATCCAGGACAAGAATCTATGAATACATTCCATTAAATTATGTACTATTTATGTGATGGGGATACCATCAATGAGTGGTCTATATCTCATGATGATATCCTATGATTCCAAATCCAATATGTTGTTCCTTTTCCATTATATAAGGAAGTTATTGGGGATTTACATAATTCCTATTGTCTCATACACCCTGGAACCATAAAAATTTGTTATTGTAATATATCAGGTTTTTTTGTGGCCATGTATGAAACACGACAACACTAATTCTATTTTTCATTATTATATTTTTAGGAGATTAATGTTGAGCACCATAAACTTTATGGTCTACTTTGGCCACATAATTTTCCAAAATAGATGAGGGATGAGAAATTTAATGATTTGTTAGTATGTTTATCACTTTAACCTGGATTATAGAATGTGATATGGGTGGTGATTGTGTTATTGACGAAATAAAATCAAATTATTCCCATTTGTAATTGCACAAAAGTTTAGGAATTAGGAAATATATATGTGCTAGATATTTTCAGATTGTATGGAGTTGAGTCTAATATTTTTTCTAATAGGGATCTACAGTTCACATTCAATTTTTAGAGAGGCTTCCAAGGATTGATAAGATCCTAGGTTGATCTGAGCCCAACACGCCTTTCTTAGATTGATGGTCTTGTACAATGGTCTATATAGATTATTGGGGACATTATGTGGGCATGTGTCTTTAATTTTTGATGAACATAAGATATCCTTTTGGATCAGTTTTATTTTTCCAACAATAATAGTTATCAGTGGTCCATTAATATGAAACCATTTGATGACTTTATGTTCGTCTTCATATGACTTGAACAAAGCTAAAATTAATATAAATAGTAAATTAAAATCATGATTTAAATAATGAATCTCATTTATAGTGACACATCCTAATAATCAGTTGGTTTAAACTCTTGGAGATTATATGAATAAGCACCTTATTTTACTTAACTTCTGACCATTTCTCCATAACCATACTCCTCTAGACCCCCTCCTATATATTTTACCAAAAAATGTCATAATTATATCTTTTGTAATATAAAAATAAGAAATGGGTCAAATCAAATGCTCAGTAAGGGGTAACATAATGATGTCCATGATTGTTAGATCATAATCACATATAAAATCTTGAATAAGGGAAATCATCAAATTTAAAATAACATAAAATTATAAGTGTTAACCAGAAGAATGAAAAATATAAATTATATCTCAAATAATATCATTTATTATATTGGTATGATAAAAATAACACTAGGATTTTATAATAGGAAAAATTAACCTATGAAATAGAATAGACCAATCTTAAATATAGTTTTTCTTATCTTTGTAAACCTGGATACCCCCAACCAATTCTCCAATAAAATTGTGAATAGATATAAACACCATTTAACTTAACCTATGTAAACCTAGAAACTCACTTACTTATTCACATATAAACTTATGAGTAGAGATTAACACCATAGAACTCGCCCTTTTTGAACCTAGAGTATACCAATCCTCTTCACATATAAAAATGTGGTTGGAGTTTAATGCTAACACACTCAACCTTCTTGGACATAGCTAATTACTTACTTATTCACATAAAATATATTTATCCTAATATATAATAATTTACCCAATAGATTTTATGGAGGCATATGTCCCACATATATCATAATCTACCCATTTTCATGCCACTTTAAAATCAAATATTCATCAACTCCTAAAGAACCCATTGAAATTGTATTGGTTTCTAAAAACATTAAAAAACATAACCTAACATGAAGTTATGAAATCATAGAATATAAAAAATTTCATTTTGTAAATGAAAACATTTCTTTATAAAATATTAAGGGTTATTTAAGCATAACTTAACGAAATATAAACCACGATGTGTTAAATGAAGTAAAATACCAAGGTTTTTTCAAAAGAAATTAAACATTATATAAAAAAACGGTTTAAATTACACATAAAACACATTTTAGAAAAGTAAAATAGACTTATTTTTATAATTCTTATTATAAAGAGTACCATTTGAATGATTATTAAATGTAAATAATGGTTATAAAAAGGAGAAGTGAAATACATTGAAAACTTGTACTTTTAAAAGAATCATTAAAAATTGAGACGTGTAAATGTCATGACATTTTTTTAAAAACATAGTGAAAACAATTTGAAAAGTTTTACATTTAAAAATAATATTTAATAATGGGACCTTTAAAATTACATCAAAATTATCAGTATAAAATGTTCCAAGAATTTTGAATCCTATTTTTATGTTTGTAAAAATATTTCAAACATTTTGAAATAACACTTATTTAAAAACACATATCCTTAAAATAATAGTGGAAACTTTTATTTAAAATTAAATAAGAGGAATAAAATGTTTATTAGAGACCAAAAAAATTTGTGATTCCTCTAGATAAAGGATAAATTTAGTGTGATATAATATCATCGATATAGAAGAGAAATCAATTAATAGGAATGGGAATTATTCTTAACAAAAATTCATTTTAACAAAATATTAGAACCATAGAGGTAAAATATTTTTGTGTGAAATTAAAGTATCCTAGAATATAAACTGTAAATATATCATAAAAAATTAATAGGTTATAATAGAGAAATGTTGAAAATATATATTCAAAGAAGGGTGATTATGACCTAATGAAAATATTTGAGTCATGAAAAAACCTTGCATCCTTTTTATCTTTTGTATCAAACCCCCTTGAAAGGTATAAAATTTAATATATCATTGAATATAATGAGATATAACATTATTATGGTAGAAAATGAAAATTGGAAAGTATTTGCACAAATTTAATGTCAACATGGTGTACAACATAATCATGTCTTATGGAATTCCAATTTGAGACAAGAAACACTTACATTGTTTCCTGGATTATTTAGATTCACTCTAAGCTCATGAATAACAAAAATAAATATATTAATAAAAAATTTAATAAAAATATACCTACTTAACACAATTTATAATGTATATTTATAATAATTATCTATATTTTTATTTGATAGTTTTTTCTAATTTTATAATATCACGTGTTTGTAGTTTTGACTATTTATTATTGTTTTTGTAGGAGTAGTGTGGTTATTCATACCAATAAATAATTTAATCATTCAAGGTTTATTAATTTAAATTTAATGTATTAATTATTATGATTTATTATATTTGAATTTCCTTACATTAATAATTTTTGCTTCATCCATAAAAATGAAACAAGAAACATTCATTTTTAATGATATCAACCTTTGAAGGGTGTCATTATTAATTAATGAGTTAAATATTAATGTATCCTTTATAGAACAAAAAATTAATTATTTATATATTTATATTTTTTCATATCAGATATTATGTTTTCATTGTCATCCATGATATAATTTCAAATATTGTTCATGTTGGTGGTTAAACTGACAAAAACATGAACACACTTTAACTCCATTTGTGAGTATTGTTACATAGGTATTTCTAATGGTATAATTTAATTTTGTAAGAATAATTTGGATTATATTTTTTTTATGATTTGGAAACTTATTTGAAGAGGTTTGGATAAATTATTAAAAACTATAATGTTGAAAATATTCATCATGGTGGAGGTAATCCACACACACTCATGATTAACATTCCATTATTTTTCAATATTGATGGAAATGAATAAATATTTTATTATTATTATTTAAGTATATTATTTTAAAAATTATATTTAAATAATCATATTTTTATTTTGATAAAATATTTTTAATATTATGTTTAAGAAGAAAACACAAGAATGATACAATTATTTTGTTGGAGACTTTATTTTTCCATGGAAGTCCCCATGATATTTAAGGGATTAGGTTGACTAAGAGTGTTCATAAGAAATTTTTATTAGGATATGATTTTAGTTAGAGTGAAATGGAAGATTTTAAATGAGTAATGTGAATGTGAAGTGTATCTTTTAAAGGGAGTAATTTATATCCTTTAATAATTATTGAAAATAAAACTTTTTGAAACACTCATTATTTTCCAATAATTTCATGACACTATTGAAGGTCAAATGGATCAAAATTTAAAAACAAATTTTTTTTGGGACAACATAGAGTTTTAAATCATCTCAAAAACCTATTTAGGGACATTTGTTTCCTTTTCTCCTAAGAAAAACTCTTTACATAATTTACTCTTTACCAGGTTAACTATTTTTTATCCTTAGAAATAAATTTTGATAAACAAAATTATAATTAACCCCACTACATAATATGATCCCTACAATTTAAAAATTAAAAATTATTTTAACATATATCTTTTATATAAGAGTGAAATGTTAATTTAAGATAAACAAACTTAGTCATGTAAAAATTGTTTGTAGAAAAATGTTGTTTTTAATAATGAAATATTTATATAAGAAAAAATTGTCATAATGAATAATTTTAATGGAATAAATTGATTTAGAATAAATTTTCTGAACGGTATTCCATTTTTAGTAGAATACATAAGTGGATATACCCATTAAAACACTTCATTCAAAGAGAATAACTAAATTTTTTATTGAACTAACATTTATATTTAGTTCTAAAAATGCTTGACATTGAATTTATAATATTATGGAATATATTGAAATTCATTATATTATTCCTTAAATATTTATTTTATTTCAAAAAAGATTTTATAATCTTCTAGTATATTCATATATAGTGATCAAATTTCAAAAATCGTATTTTTAACTAAAAAAATTTATTCATAAATAATTTTAAAATTGATAATAAGTAAATTTTTATGAAAAGATTTAAAAATAAATTTTATTTTCTCAAATTTTGATCTTAAATTTTAAAAATTTATTATTAAATCTATGGTACATTATAAAGAAAATGGATTTCTTCATAGTATTTTAAATTATAAATTTATATTAATTTTTTATCTTTTAAAATTAATATTTATTAGTAGTCTACCATAGTATTGGTTAAAAAAGATTTATTAATACTATATTTTTCATATTTAATGGTTTTTATGGAGTATTGTGTGACATAAGTTATAGAACATAGTAGGTATTTTAAATTATTTCAATATGGTTGGTTTTTACGTTGTAAATCTAATCATTGTTAGCCGGATATTGGTGAGGCTTCCCTCATTGAACCTAGATTGGTCAAAGAGAGAATGAAAAGTTTCATTTTATTTATCAAGGAATAATGATGAAAACTAGATAGTATAAGTCTTATGATCATCATCATTGATGAACTATGGAGTTCTTTCCTAGCAGCTAGGTGTTTTTAAATATTTCACCTCAATTTGGTTACTAATGTTTTCGAAAACATGGGATGTCTTTAGTAAGATACATGGGAATATTTGAGATTATTTAGTGGATTAAGATGTTGGATTAATATTTGGATTTACCACCTCAAAATGACATTAATAAATAACATGTTTCTTGTATCACAACTGAAGAGGTAAATTTTAGAACTGCTTAATGTCTTGAGTTTGAAGGACCTTAAAGTGAATATAGATATACTATTTCTAAGCAGCCAATTTATATTAAAAAGTATCATAAAATGTTCTGTGTGGAATATTTGTACCCTTTCTTCTGGTGTTATTCTAACAAGGCTTAGATTCTTATAAAGAATTGGAGTGTGAGGCACTAATGAGAGAGAAAAGTCCTTATATATTTGATATATAGTCTTATTAATAGGTTTTCTTGGGTTAGAAATAATTTATAGTTTGAAGAATTATAATATCCCAATTCCCAATTTTAGTTATTTTTGTTCTCTTTATTTGGTATCTATATTGTTTGTATCTCTTCTTATGTTTTTTTGTTGATATTTGTAATTTCTTGATTTTTTTGAAATTCAATAACCTATAAATAGTTGGAAAGGGGTTAGGGAAAACCATTTGGGTTATCCTAGAAAACTATGTTACTTGTATTGATGTTATATAGGATGGAACATAGTTGGTGCTTGTTTTGTGTAAACAGTGAAACATACCCCTCAAACAATACAGTATGTATTGGTGGGGTGGGGAGGTGAAAAGTTTGTGAATATTTTTTAAACCATGTAGCCAAACCATGCAATATCTTCTAATATCCCATTTCAGGGTGAACAGTTATTGAATGGTTTTCTAAACATGCATCCAAACTGTTCATATCTCTCTTGTATCCGTGTTTTAGGTGCTTGATTTTCCAAATCATGTGGCCAAACCATGCAATGGGAATTTAATTTTGTGATTTTGTTAATTTAATTTCCAATTACTCCATTGATTATTCTTTTCTCATATTGAGTGATCATATTATGATCTTATGGTCTTTATTGGATATCCAGAGGTGATTTTGGATCTCCCATCCTTTATTCATCATAGATTGATGTGCCATTTTCCCAGTTGTATCTCTCCCGCTAAGTGTAATATCACATTGATCATGGATCATCCATTCCTATTTTCTATTCATCTTCATGATTAGTTTATACTCTTGTTGTAAATGGATTTAGATCATTATATGATGGTCTATGTTTTTAGTATTCTCTTTTAATCTATCCAAGCATTTCACCTCTTCATTGGTGGATCCCATGTGGGTCTTTATTCATATTCCTTGAGGTAGGTTGTTTCATAATGAAATCTATTTCAAGTAAAAACATTTATTCTTGTTTAACTAAAATTTATTTTCTAATTAAATTATAAATCAAGAATTGAGTCTCTTGATTAGTGATTTGAAATGTTTTGTGATTCATAAGGATATCCCTTGTCAATGGATTGTGAAAATTTAATTGTTAATTTATGGAAAATGATTAAAATTTTAAAATAATTTTTTGAAGCCTGATTTTTATGATATTAAGAAGAATTAAATGTTTTTTTTGGTTTGAAATGTCATTATTTGAAATGAGGGGCGTTATTTTTTGATGAAAATAATTTTTTGTTGGTTTTTCAAATTAAATGACCAATTTCTTGAAATTTGGACTTGGGGACAATTGAAGTGATTTTTGAAGTGATTGAGATTAAATGAATTGACTAATAGCCACATGAATGTTTGATTTACCATAAATATCTTGAGATTCAAGGTAGATATTTGTGAATAACAAACATATTAATGAAGAAAATGAAAACTAAACTATCTTGAGGTCAAAGAGTTAATTAGTTTAAATTATCCCATATTACCACTTGCATTGGGATCTTGGGTGTGTGTGCACACCTGGAACCATATTTCACTATGATATGTCAAGATACATATTCAAATCTATACCTAGGTCACTTAACCATGTTTCTATGATTGAAAATCATTGTTCCTATTGGTTATTAATTAAAATGATTTAATTATGTCTCTTTTGAGAGAGATTCTAATTAATGATTGTTTTTATATTTTTTTATATCTACAACATTTTATTCACATGAAATTTAAAACCAATTTACTGATGCACATTGAAATGTTTTATAGGGAATGTTTTGATATGAACTGTGAATATTTTTCCATTGCTTTCTTTAATTAAAATTGAGTATGGTTATTTTATTCTTTATAGATTCTTTATGAAATTATTGGAGATAACCTAATAATATTAGTTTTTTAAACCCAACCATTTCATTTGGGTGTCTGAATATTTTATTAATCCATTTCTAGGGAATGTAAAAGAACCACTAAAAGTTGTGGGTGTGCCTAATTAGCATGATCTTGGAAGTTAGCAATGATACATGGAATGTGTGATCCACTTATTTTGGGGGGTTTTGTTTGTTTTGAAAATTTTAAGATTTTTATATATTCTTGTGGTGTTTTATCACAAGAGGATTGATTGACAAATTGGATTTTTATCATTTTATATCTGATAATTTATTTTTATGAGTTATCATTTTTTCCAAATTGTTACCTCTTGCTTGTTCCACTTCCTAGCCTCAATAACCCAACCTATGGGGATCCAGAATTCCCATCATACCGTACCATAAATTATTCAGGTATCATTTAGATAGGTTATCCATGGAGGTTATTGACACATTTTTGGACTAAGACACTATCATACAGTTTATCATCTTAATACTGGGACATTTTCATGTAGTTTAACATCATTTAACTCAGACACTGGTGTTATGCATTTTAAAATATTTATTCTAGGACATAGTATAATATGATTTAATATGTTCAGTACTTCTTGCGAGATCTCATGTTGGGGGTGGGTGTTATGTGCTCTATATCCATGGTTATCTAGGTATACATGCCATTAGTGTAAAACATATACACGATATAATTTCCTTCTATTTTGGATCCAAATTTTAAGGTTTATTCCCTGGTATATTAAGAGTTTAGATGGATAACATGAGTTCACCATATAAGAGTTAAAATAGGTGTAACTTTTTATTAACTTATCATGTAATTCAATTTTAATAAATTTATAGGTTGTGAAATGTATGAAACATTTTTCATTGATCCATTCTAATTCATCAAACCACATATGGGATAATTCTTCTTAATCCAACAGGTTTTATGTGTTAGTACAAAGAGAGGGTAGTGGGGCACTGATGAGAAGGAGCACCTATGTTCCATACACAAGAGAATATGGAGTTATTTGTGTAGTGGAGTAGGTCATGCTATGACAGGACCACACACAATGAAAAAGATTTTTTGGGCTAAGAGTTCTTATTTTTAGTCACCAACTTATGAAGAATATTATATAGTCTTATTGAAGGTTTAAATCAATCCACCCACTACTACAGAGTAGTTTTATGAATAAATATTTTGAATATCATATTAATTATATAATACCATTATATTTTAAGTACATAAATTAGTTTTATTTTTTATAAAAATCATGTGGGGGACACTAAATCGTTTGGTGATGTAAAACTTCACAAAGATGATAACCGAATATTTTATGAAATCCTTGATGTGTACACTTAATATCATTTTTAGAAAAAATTGGTGGTAGTAAGGATGTATTTGAACTATCAATATGTATTTGAGAGATATATACTCATGACATCCATTACCAATATTGAACAATCACATTAATATTCCACAATATGCAACTATTCTAGCTGCTGGTGAATAATGTTGGCATGAACCTAAAACACATTGAATTTTTTAGTGAATTCAACATAATCACATTTAATTTTTTGGAAATTAGTATAAAATACAAATTTGTTTATGGAAAATACTAGGATTTGATTGGTACATGTTTAATTCTTTTGTGTGAATATCTTGTATAATGAATAAAATTTGTGTTCCATAAATGAATCTTTAGGACACTATATTAATGACTCATTTATAGTGGAACCCTTGAGTTTTTTGGGAATCATAGAGAATTAAATTCACTTACTAAAGTTATATTTTTTCTCTCTTGGCTCAATATAATAGAATGGATCCACTCCCAAGATAGTTTTTATGGGTTACCTCAATAATGTTGTGGAATCACTTGATGTGGACATCAAATCATTAGGATCTATAAAAATTCTAATCTCATTAGTTTCTCAGATGTTATATATAATGAATTGAGATATTTCTTTATGGTGAATGATGTAAATTACTATTTATACATGTTCATTATCTTTCCGACTTCAACAATGCATGATAAAATAGTATTTCGATCATTTTATGATCACAAGACATGGGTTAGAGTTAAGTCCCACAGGAATTCTGCCATTAATTCATGGACATGTTCAAATATAGGAATCAACTAAACCTTTGTAGTAAAATTATTTGACTTATATTTTGTTATCACCATCATTGAATCACCTTAAATATACAAGTATGTTACTTACAACTGAAGTTTTAACTTCATGATAATGGTGAGATCTTGATACTAATCCACCATATTAGTGTGTCCTTCATAATGTAAAAAAGGAATATGATAGGACTTCATTAGTTGGGGTGATAAAAAGGACACCCAAACTGTCTTGGGATTCATTATATTTATTTCTTATTTTTTCACTGAGGCTCAACACTCTGAAAAATGAATTTCCAAAATTTTTAGGGAATTTTGAATGATAAAGAACTATTTATTAGAGTGTTTTGTATATATTGGTGTATCCTCATGGAGAAAATTTTCTACAAGAAAATCAATCAATTCCTTACCCTTGACTACATTGTATTACATGAACTATTTATCAATTTTTTTAATACGACTACTCTGTTATCCAGTCATTTCATTAGCATTGAGAGACTAAGTATATTTTAACAAGATGACATGGGTCACAAATAGGACATCATGGGGATGAAAATAATTCCTAATCTATTTCAATACAACAATCAGACCAAGGAAGTTCTTCTGAATATCATAATATTGGGTCTTTGAATTGATACTTTTTTGACTAAGATATTATAGAATGTTTTTATTTTCTATGTTATTCTTATGGGAATGTGTCATTACAAGAGATCACTTCTTAGCCACCATATAGATGATAGGTGGATCCCCATCAATGAGATGAGTGAGGACTACCGAGAAAATAAAAGTACATTATGATACTTTTGAAAGCTTGCTGACAATATTCATCCCACTAATGGGGGATTCCCCAATTATCAATCTTGTGAGGGGTAAACACATTCCCTAAAAATAAGAAATGATGTGATTAATATAGGTGATATTCACTTATATTTCCCCCAATTATCTAGGGTTTCATGATGGTTTCGTATGGATGATTTCCCCCATTTTCTAAAGATTGAACTGAAGACCATGGTGGTTGGAAAAGAAGTTGAGGAAATTTCTAGATGTTACCCTGAAGTTTCATTTCAAGGGGTTCATTTTCAAATTTTACTAAAATATCCTTCTTATCATAGTTTATACATCAGAGAGATGGTTATATAATTATGGGACATGACTATAATATTGTCAAAAAATAATTCCAACATCTTTCTCAAAATGGAATTGAATATATGGTGCATGGATATTGACATGTGGCACCATCAATTTTCAAACAAAATAGATTTATAGGATTTTAGTAAAAAATATGAGGATATATGAAAGTAGTCATCCCCTCATATTCATAGTTCATCTAGATTTTATTATATGTCAAGTATCCATCCATAATTTAAAGGGCTGAGAAGTGAAGGTCCGATTAATCTAAATTTACATGATTTGGACTGAGAAAAAATACATAGAGAAATACTGATTGAAACATATAAATAATTGGAGACCTGAATCAATCTATTATTTTTATTGACCTATAAAATATTTTCTAGCCACTTCAGGTATTGGACTACCCAAATTATATTAGTAGAATGACCCTATGAATCTCATACTCTACATTGTTAGTGAGGGCGGGATGCATTCTACTTATCACTTTATTGTGGCCACTCTGAACCTCTAACAACCTTTGGTGATGGGTGACTACCATATGGTCTAACCTGGTAATCTCAATATAATTCACTATGACTATTACATGATAATGCATTGAGAGTAAATATATTCCTCATATTTATGGGGAGAGATAGTTGTAGTAATCAAAGTATGTTAGGGGAATTCATTTTTACTAATATTTATCAATTTTATTTCATTTAACGAAGTTGAAACACAATCCTAAAATGATAGAGTGACAACATAGAGTTCCCCTTCTTCCTCTCCCTCCTCAATTTCCTATCCCTGATGATATCATATAGAGGGTGAAAATAGATATGTATTGGTGTAATTTTCCTCACCTGAGGGGGAGTGAGGGTTTACCTCAAGAGATTCAAGATAAAACATAAGAGTATTACTAAAGAAATAGTTATCACTTTCAGAGATGACTGGTATCCTAAAAAACAAATCATCAACACTATGTTGTTATAGTGTTTGACATGTTTGGTATATTAATTCTCTTAGACTTAATTCCTCATTTTTGTTGATGGTTATCATACAATCTTCTCCAAGAACACTACATGGATTGGTAGGAACTACCTCTATTCCTTTTGGGGTTATGACCTTGTCTAAAACGCTTATGTCTAGATTTTTTCTATAAAGACCCTGACCCAAGTAGACATAATCTAGTTATTAAATTGTTTCATTTGAATATGATATAAGAGATCAAATCCCAAATTAATGAATAGATTAATAGTTTTGGAAAACTAGATATATAATTTAATCTCACATTATATTTGAAAACATAAAAAATAAAACACAGTGAAAATAAATAATTTGAATCCTTGAATGAATTCCAAGATGCCTTCTTCATATCTTAGGGAAAATAAAACAAATAAATGGTGATATCAGATGCATAGTAAGCATTATGAACACTTGTAGCTATCATGTATAAATATGTAATAATAAATGTGGAAATGTAAATAATTAAGACACATGAAATTTAATAAATAACAAAATCATAAAGTATAAAATTGTAGGAGTAAATCTAGGTAAAATGATTCTATATAAATAGTCACATGAGAATGAAACTTATCTATAGATATCATTAATTTTAAAATTATCACATAGACATCAATAACTACTTTCAAAGTTATTTAAGTCATATTTTAATCCATCTAAAACTTACCATCAATACATTGTTCCAAGAAAATTTATCCTATGGGTAATTATACACAAAAAAATCATTTAATTTTTCTATGCATATGGTTTTTCTCATGAGACCTACAAATTAATCCAAGTGATCTATAATTTTGGGTCCCACCCATTACTTAATAATTAAAATTCATTCATCATATGAATAAATAATATAGTTTAATCAATATTACCTATTCAAAAATTATTTTTGTATGAAGAACTAGAATATGAAATTTCAATACCATCCTTGTAAAAATGATCATAAACTATCCAGATAAATAATAAGGATTTAATCATTATTACATATCCCTTGATTATATTCAAATGTTTTTTTGATAAATTAAAATACCATATAAATGACATTAAAAAAATTCTTTATAAAAATTACTTTTTCATACTGAAATCCAATTTTAAAAAATTAAAATTTCTCGAATATTAAGGAAAAACATTAATTTAGTAAATTTTTATTTTTAAGGAAACCTCAATGTAATTATTTTTCATCATAGTGGTAAATTATAATCATTCTAATAATATTAAAACAAATATTCCTTTCCATTTTTAGTAAAAAGGAAAAAAGTTCTTTGTTTGGAAAATGACAATATGGATCCTTTTAAACCATTTGGTAAAAAGTAAAAAAATAGGAACGGTGTCTTCAATAAATCAATATAGAATATTAAAATAGTATTTAAAACATTTCAATGAAAATATAGGTAGGGAAGAGATATTTCGGACAGAGAAGAAATAAAAAGAAAGATTTCCTTAAAAACTAGATTTTGGTACCTTACTTACTATAAGATGGTAAATTGAATAAAAAAATATAATTTAAAAAAATAATAACTGGAGAAGAAAATAATTTGTTTTTAATATAGAAATATCAAATAATTTTTCCATTATAGTTTTATACTTTAATAATCCTAAATAATGATGAGATTGGGAAATAAACCTTTTGAACTTTTGTTACATTTTATTAATAACACCCATACTAGAAATAACTTCAAATAATTATTTAAATACCATGAATATAAAGGTATTAATGATATAATGGAAATTTTTTTCATTATATATACCTTATAATACAAATAGGTGAATAATTCTAAATATGTCTTATGGAAATTAAGATGAAATATATTAAAAAAATCATAACTTTGAGGTGAGAATTAATCAATGAATTGATTATGTTTATGAAGTTTTACTCCAATTAAAATAAGTGAAAATAGAAGATAAAATAATCAAATTTCAATATAGAAATAATCTTATAATTTCAAAGACAGTAAAGAATAAATATAACCCAATGAAAATAAATTGTATTATGAAACCCCATACTTCAATTCTAACTCATCACACACATTATTTATCTTGATGAATAAAAATGTTATTCTAATTTTTGGATAGATTTCACGACCCGTCCTCGGGGCCCGTGGCGTGACTACCCCAAGACTGCCTCCCATAGGCCAGGGGCTAGCGACTAGCACCAAGGCGTAAATCCCGCCAGAAAGGGGAAGGTATTTCCTTTATAAAGTAAAAAAACAGCACAGTGTAAGCTAGGAGAATTAAACACTAAGTAAAACAGGGTACAAAAGTAAATGTGGAAAGTAAATGGGCCAGAATAAAAACCCAAACTGAAAGTAAAGTACAACTGGAAAGAAAGTACATAAACTAAAAGGAAAACACTAATGTCGAGCCGTCCACTGGAAGTCCCACCTGAAGGGTGGGTACAGATAGCCACCTTAGCTCCTCGGGTCTAGCCGTCCGCTCCGTGTACAACCCGCCCAGTGGTCCAACTCTAGGTACCGACTGCTCCACTAGCCTCAACCATGATCAGCGTTGTCCGTCGTCTGCAACCAACAGAACATAGTGCAGACATAGCCCGTGCAGGGGTGAGTATATGCTACTCAGTAAGGACCCCGAGACACCTGAAGGTCTCCCAGAATCCATAAAGGATAATCCAAAAAGGAAAGATACAATCATGAAGTGACAACCAACACTACATAGGTATATTCCCATACATATACCTAAGTCATCAATCCAGTTCGGCTCCAACATCTGATCCCATGTTCGATCACATCCACATAGGAGTACAACCCAATCCACACAGTATAACACAACCCAATCCACATAGGAAAGAAAGTCAGTAATACAGAAGATATTGATTTAAAGTAAAGACTCATCTCACACAATTATACTTCTTCGTAAGGTGATAGAGATGATCAGATATAGCCACTGATTCATCTAATATAGGACCCACGTAGGATACTAAACCAGCTAAGTTGTCAGACCCACGTAGGATACAGACCAGCTACTCTGCCAGACCCACGTAGGATAGCTAGAACATAGTCATCGCCGTCGAACCCACGAAGGAGTTCAGTACGGTATTCCTTGCTACCGAACCCACAGAGGATTTCAGTGCAGTCTTCATCGCCATCGAAGACACTGAGGATTTCAGTATGGTGTTCATCACTGCCGAACCCACATAGGATTTCAGTGCATTCTTCATTGCCGTCGAACCCACAGAAGATTTCAGTACGGTCTTCATCACTACCGAACCCACATAGGATTTCACTACAGTATTCATTGCCGTCGAACCCATGGAGGATTTCAGTACGGTCTTCACCACTGACGAACCCACATAGGATTTCAGTGCAGTCTTCATAGTCGCAGCCAGCTCTAGGGTACCCACACACAACATGCTCGATTCCGGGAGGGTCCGCTCCACGAGCAAAGGGGGGTCGATACATAAACTGACACGTAGTCCGGAGTTGATGTATCTCAATGTTCCGTCTCAACAATAGGAACTCAACGTGATAGACGACACGTCAATCGGACGCCCGGTCTGAGAGTTATTGGCCTTTTCGTTCCAGGGGTCTAGTTAGATTTGTTAAGTCAAAACCAACCCGACCGCACTCCAACTGCGTCCAAACCTTAAGAGAAGTAATCCAAAAGTTCCGTCTCACTAAGAGGAATTCAAAAAAGTCAACGGCACGTCAATCAGACGTCCGGAGCTCAAGATATAAGCATTTCCGCTCCGAGGGACCGGTTAGTTTCGTGTTTGAACCAACCCGACCATACCCATGGTTCGTCGAAACCTTGAGTGTAATATTCCTAAACGACCTTCTCGATCCAATTATCACATCACAACTGATGGTGCATCAATCGGAGGTCCTTAGCCCGTGATATATGCGTTTGAATGGAACTGTCCAGAAATAGGTGGTTTTGGGCCTGGACCGACCCAGCCCAAACCCCCCCTTGGTCGGCCCGAACTGGGGCGACACGAACCGGGTCCGGGTCCGGCCCATTAGGGCGCGACCCAGCCCGGTCCAGCCGGCACGGCTCGGCCCGGCCGGTGCGGCCCGGTGTGGCCTGGCCGGCCAGGCCCGACTTGGGCGGCCTGGCCCCGGGTGGCTCGGCGCTAGCCGAGCGGGGTCAGCTTGGTACTGGCCGAGCAGATGAGCAAAGGGGGGCGGATGCCCCCTTGATTGAAGCCGCGACCCCGCGTGGGGGCTTCTCCCTTCTGGCAACGGACAGGACGCTGGGCGCCGCGTCTCCCCCTGGTCCCGCGCGGCCGCGGGACAAGTCGCTTGCCGCCGCGGCTTCAGCCGCGGCGGTCCCTCCGGGCGGCGCGCCGGGACGCCACCGGTCTAGTCCGCGGGCCACCAGAGCCGCTCCGGTGGTCCGTTCTTGCTTCCGTCTGCGCCTGAGGTCATCTCGGGACCCGTAGAATACTGTGACGGCCTCCAATCGGTCAACGGTCCCGTTTCATCATCACCCAACGTTTTGCGCATCAAGAACATAGAATCGGTGGGTTCGGACTTGTTCGCTGGTCCACACCCACCGCGTTAGTGGTTCAAACTATTTTCAACAATTTAATCATATGACGAGGATATAATCCACATAAAATAAATTAAACCAAACCCCCTACCTCAAGGGAACGTCGAACGAAGCTTCGTCGTGGGAAATAATCATCGCAGAAGATGACATTGTGGAACAAGGTTCCGTAAGCGTCATCAATGTCTCTGAGAAGAGAATCGTTAGCGTCGCAGTACATGGCATCGCGTCGTCGATCTCAAAGGATTCAGCGTCCTTCGTCGTACTTCTTTAGAGGCCGGTGTTCTTCATCGGCGATAGTGCGTTCTTCGCGTTCTTCAAGGAGGAAGACGGAGATTCCAAGACACGAGCTCTCCTTTTCAAATCCTTATCTCACAATGAAACAACATAATAAAATAATGCGTTTCCATATTTTATTACTCATGCCATCTGTTTTTGAAATTAAAAAATTAAATCATGATTTAATTATCAAGAGTTGACCAATTAATGAGGCGTTTAATAATCCAATTAAACGCGAGAGTTGACTTGGAATTAAAGAGGGGGGGGAGGGTGTGGGTGAGTTACCAAATTAAATGCACATGGGAGGTAAAAAGGAAATAAAGGGGGTGGGGCTTGTGTGGGCCCCTCCTCACTAATATCCTACCTAGGAGTTAGGAACTAGTGGGTCCCACCCCAACCTCTAAGCATAAGTTTAAGCTACCTTAAATAAAAATAAAATTGGTTGCATAAATTTTATTTTTATTCTTTAGTTATCCGAATTAATTAATAACCTCACCAGAGAAAACGCAACTCCAGAAAAGGTGTTCTTAAGTAATTACTGGCGTTGTGGTTCAATCGGTGCCCTCAGATTTCGATTTTGAGCACCGGTTCAAAATTTAGGAAAACCCACTCATTCTTTTACTGAACGTACCCGAGGTAAACTTTAGAAATTGATTCCAGGCACACCGGGCCTTGGAATCAGGTGCCTTCAGAAACTACGTTCTTGTAAAATCACAAAAAAAATTAATTAAAAAAAATTCCCTTGAATTTTATGGGACTTTACATTACTCCCACCTCATGGATTTACGTCCCTGTAAATATACATCATAAACTAGGGGAACAAATGTGGGTACTATTCATGAATCTGAGCCTCCCGCTCCCAAGTGCTCTCTTGGAGGTTTTCGTGCTTCCATATGATGTACAATAAAGGAATTGATCACCCACATAGGACCCGCTCCTGTCGATCCACGATCTCCACTAGGACCTCCGCAAAAGTTTCCCCATCATCAATGTCCAGCTCCCCATGGTCAATGATATGCGTCGGGTCGTGCACGTATCTCCTCAGATGAGATACGTGGAAGACATCGTGCACCCGGTGCAACTGAGGTGGTAGAGTCAGGCGGTAACCCACCTTGCCTACCCTGCTGAGGACCTGAAATGGTCTGATGAAGCACAGAGATAGATTTCCGCCTCGGCCAAATCTCCGTAATCCACGTCGAGGTGAGATCCACAAGAAAACGTGCTTGCCATCCTCGAACTCTAGTGGCCTCCATCTCCTCTCCGCATAAGACTTCTGCCGGCTCTGAGCTATCCTCATCCGCTCCTGGATGACCTGGACCTTCTCTGTCATGGCATGGACCATCTCCGGTCCCACAAGTGCTGAGTCCCCATGGTCTGTCCAGCATAGAGGTGATCTGCAAGGCCGGCCGTACAGTGCCTCGTATGGTGCCATCCTGATGGTGGGGTGGTATCTGTTGTTGTACACGAACTCCACCAAGGGTAGGTGGTCCTCCCAGCCACGACCAATGTCAAGGACACATGCACGGAGCATGTCATCAAGAGTATGAATGGTCCTCTCCATCTGACTATCCTTTTGAGGGTGAAAGGCGGTGCTCAGACGTAGCTGCGTCCCGAATGCCTCCTGCAACCCCTTCCAAAGCCGAGAAGTAAAGAGAGCATCTCGATTGGAGATGATAGATGATGGAATTCCATGAAGCCTTATAATCTCCTGAACATAGAGACGTCCCAAGCTCTCTACTGATCCCTGCTCTCTAATGGGTATGAAGTGGGCTGACTTGGTGAGTCGATCGAAAATCACCCAAATGGAGTCATGACCTCCGGATGTGCGTGGAAGTCGAGTCATGAAACCCATAGATATGTCGTCCCACATCCACTCCGGGACCTCCAAGGGCTGTACCATGCCTGCTGGTACCTGGTGCTCTGCCTTCACCTGCTGGCAGGTGAGGCATCGAGAAACGAACTCTACCATAGCCTTCTTCATACCCGGCCACCAGTGTTGTCATCTGAGATCCTGGTACATATTTTCCACTCCTGGATGTACTGCTAAAGGGGAAGTGTGAAACTCTCTCAACACATCCTTCTTTAAAGCAACTGGTACCATGATACGTCCTCTGAAAAGGACGTCGTGCTCTCCTCCTATAGAGAATCCATCAGGTGCCTGTCTTGAGGATATCTGGGCACGCCGCGTCCCACAGTCAGCGTCCATACGTTGTGCCTCTTTGACCCGCTGTAGTAGTGGAAGTGTGACTGTGAGTGACTGAATAAAGGCTGCTATATCTCTATCTACTAAGGATATCTCCAAAGCGGCTAGCTGCTCCGTCGCCTCCCCGAGTAGCTGGATTCCCGTCCTCCTGGTGAGAGCATCGGCTACTACATCCCCCTTACCAGGAATATAGACTATCTCACAGTCATAGTCCTAGAGGAACTCGATCCATCTCCGCTGTCTCAGATTCATGTCTTTCTACGAGAAGATGTACCTGAGACTCTGGTGGTCAGAGTAGACTGTAAAGTGCTCGCCCATCAGATAGTGTCGCCACATCATCAGAGAGAAGACCACTACTGCTAACTCCAGGTCATGGGTAGCATAGTTCTTCTCATGTTGCCTCAACTGACGTGATACATAGCCGATCACGACCCACTCCTGCATCAGGACACGTCCGAGTCCTATCCCTGATGCATTGCATTAGACTGCGTACCCTAGTCCCTCCTCTGATAGCCTCAAGATAGGCACACTGGTCAATTTCTGTCTCAGCTCTTGGAAGCTCTGCTGACATCTGTCTGACCACACGAAGGGCTACCCCTTCTTCATCAAAGCCGAGAGTGGTGCCGCAACTTTGGAGAAGTTTGGCACATACCTCCGGTAGTACCTAGCTTGACCCAAGAAACTCTGCACCTCCGTCACGTTCCTGGGTGGCTCCAAAGCTAGCACTGCCTCGATCTTCGCAAGATCCACCGCAACTTCCACCTCAGAGATGACGTGTCCCAAGAAGTGGACCTCACGTAATCGGAACTGACACTTCGAGAGCATTCCATAAAGATGGTGCTCTCGGAGTGTGTCTAGCACAACCCGCAAGTGGTAGGCGTGTTCCTCCTCAGTGGTCGAGTATATCAAAATATCATCAATGAAGACCATGACAAATCGATCGAGGTATGGTGAAAGATCCTGTTCATGAGACCCATGAACATTGCTGGAGCATTGGTTACGCCGAAGGGCATAACCAAGAACTCATAGTGGCCATACCAACATCTGATGGCCGTCTTCTGCACGTCCTCATCTCGAACTTTGAGTTGATGATAGCCTGATCTAGGGTCTATCTTCTAGAACCACTGTGCTCCCTTGAGCTAATCGAAGAGGTCGTCAATTCTCTGTAGTAGATACTTGTTCCTCACGGTCACCTGCTTCAGGCGACGATAGTTGACACCAAGTCGCAAGCTCTCGTCCGCCTTCTTGGCAAACAATATCGAGGAAGCCCAGGGTGAAACGCTGGGTCAGATGAATCCCTTGCTCTGTAAGTCCTCTAGCTATACCCATAGATCTTGAAGCTTAGCGGGGGCCATCCGATATGCTGGAGTGGATATCGGGGCTGTCCCGGGGTACAGGTCAATATAGAAGTCAACCTCTCTACGAGGAGGTAGTCCTGGGACGTCATCGGGAAAAACGTCCGCATACTGATCCAAAACTACTGGAAAACCCAGACTCCGCACGTCAACTGCTCCTAGGATGAGGCTAGCCAACTAATGAGTGATGGGCTGTCGTCTCCTCTGCGTGAGTCCATCCTGCACTGCAAAGGCTCTCTTCTCACCAGTGAAGGTAAACTTGCTCCCATTGGTGCGTACACACCGCACCTTGCGCCTAATACAGTCAATCTGAGCATGGACTGTAGATAAACAATCCATGCCCAAGATTACGTCGTAAGGCCTCGACGCTGCTACAAGAAGATCCAAGGCAAATATCTCGCCTCCTAGAGTAATCTCACACTGCCGGCACCCATGCGTATTTGTCGAGTCTGCTCCCGTAGGAGTCTCTAGCCGTAAGGATCGAGCCAACAACTCCATATGAATCTCCGAGCTCCAAACAAGGGCAACATCAATAAAACAATGACTCACTCCCGTGTCTATAAGAACTGTATCAAGGGTGGAGTAAACACAGATCATACCTTGAATCATCTCTGCTGCGCCGTGGTCGTAGGCCTCCGATGCCTGAAGCTGAGCCTGTCTCTTCCCGCCATCTCCCTGTGGTCGGGGTGGACCTCCTGGTGGTGGTGGTGGTAAAGCCTCAAAGTGTCTCCCACCACCTGATGCTTGGCCATCTCCCCTGCCTCGTCCGCCTGCTCTAGGAGGACCGCCACGGTCGACCCTCTGCCTCTGCCTGGGTGGCCCCTCAACCGTCTGCTTCTCCTCTATACAGCGGGTCGGGCAGTCACGATCCATGTGGCCCTACCCGACGCACGTGTAGCAATGCCTGCTCCTTGGAAGGTTGGATCTGCAGCCTGTGCCCCGTATCTTTTATCCAGTGTCCTGAGGTCATCTACCTGATGGTCCGGTCCGCCTGGACCCCTGTGACATCTGTCGACTGCCAGCTGCAGACGACTCTGCTACATGCCGCCCTGTGGTAGGTCTCACTGTTGGCGTAGGCTCAGCAAGAAATCTCTCTATGAGAAGAGCTCGCTCCAGTACTCCTTTCTGTGTTGGAATACTAAGGGAGATCATTGATGCTATGTTCTCATGCCTCAGTCCCTGCTCGAAGGTCTGGGCCAGGAAGAATGGGTCCCGTACCATGTCCGTCGAATAGCGCGAGAGATAGGTAAATCTCTCCGAGTACTGGGCGACCATCATGCTGCTCTGCCGCAGATGTAGTAGCTCTGGAATGCGCACCACATGGAGGGTGGCTGGGATGAACTCCGAGCGGAAGAGGCTGTCAAAGTCCATCCGGAGGAGATATGCCTCATAGTGTTCCTAGAGCATCAAGCTCCACCATCTTCTTGCTGCTGCGTGCAGGAGGCTCGCTACAAGGATCACCATGAGGTCCACTGGTGTCTCCACTAACCTGAAAACTCGCACAACTGCCTCCATCTAATCCTCGGCTGCCTGAGGGTCCGTCTCCCCATGATACCTGGGCGGTCTCTGATGCTGAAACTCATGCAGTGCACTAAGGCGACATGCACTATCAGCGGCTGGGTCTGGTAACATCGGTGGCTCAACGAGTAGAGGAACCGCCTGTGCCTCCACTGTCAAAGGGACCTGCACCGAGGCCTCGTCGCTCGGTGGGTTGTCGTCTCGATCAAAGCTCTGAACCCTAGCTGGCTACCGTCGTGGGGCCATATTGAAAGGAAACAGGTGTGCCATGGTCAAAACAGTATACCTGGTGAGCTGACACAATGTAAGCACAAAGAAAACTTTTGAAACACACATGTAATCATTTTTTTTGTGCATTGAGTCGGAAATCAGAAGTCAGGGTCCTGGTGTACGGATACGTTGGCCGCTGCACCAACACTGGACTCCCTGGACTGATAACCACACTCAATACCCTTAACACTATTTCTTCACATAGAATAAAGATCAGAATCCATAGTTCTGTGGTAGAACCGAACTCCTTTGATACCAATTTGTCACGACCCGTCCTCGGGGCCCGTGCCGTGACTACCCCAAGCCCGCGTCTCATAGGCCAGGGGCTGGCGACTAGCACTAAGGCATAAATCCCGACAAAAAGGGGGAGGCATTGCCTTTATAAAGTTAAAAAACACCACAGAGTAATCTAGCAGAAGTAAACACTAAGTAAAACTGGGTACAAAAGTAAGTGCGGAACGTAAAAGGGCCAGAATACAAACCCAAACTCAAAGTAAAGTACAAATGCAAAGAAAGTACAACAGCTGAAAGAAAAATAGCAACGTCGAGCCATCCACGGGAAGTCCCACCTGAAGGGTGGGTACAGATAGCCACCTAAGCTCCTCGGGTCCGACCGTCCGCTCCGTGTACGTCCCGCCCAGTGGTGTACATCCAGGTACCGACTGCTCCACTAGCCTCAACCTTGATCAGCACTGTCCGTTGTCTGCATCCAACACAACGTAGTGCGGGCATAGCCCATGCATGGGTGAGTATACGCTACTCAGTAGGGACCCTGAGACCCCCGATGGTCTCCCAGAATCCACAAAGGAGAATCCACAAAGTAAAGATACAATCATGAAGTAACAACCAACACTACTTAGGTATATGACCATACATATACCGAAGTCAACAATCCAGTTCATCTCCAACATCCGAGCCCAATTTCGATCATGTCTACATAAGAGTACAACCCAATCCAAATAGGATAACACAACCCAATCCATATAGGAAAGAAATTCAATCATATCGAAGATATTGATTGAATGTCAAGACTCAGCTGACGCAGGTATACTTCTTCGTAAAGTGATAGAGTTGATCAGATATAGCCACTGATTCATCTAAGTTGGGACCCACGTAGGATACTAAACCAGCTAAGCGGTCAGACCCTTATAGGATACAGACCTGCTACTCTGCCAGACCCATGTAGGATAGCAAGATCAGAGTCATCGCCTTCGAACCTAGGGAGGATTTCAGTACGGTCTTCATTGCTGCCGAACGCACAGAGGATTTCAGTGCAGTCTTCATCTCCGTCGAACCCACGGAGGATTTCACTATGGTCTTCATCACTGCCAAACCCACATATGATTTTAGTGCAGTCTTCATTGCCGTCGAACCCACAGAGGATTTCAGTACGGTCTTCATCACTTCTGAACACACATAGAATTTCAGTGCAGTCTTCATTGCCATCGATCCCACAGAGGATTTCAGTATGGTCTTCATCACTGCCGAACCCACATAGGATTTCAGTGCAGTCTTTATAGTCACAACCAGCTCTAGGGTTCCCGCACACAACATGCTAGATTCTGGGAGGGTCCGCTCCACGAGTCAAGGGGGGTCGATAAATAAACTGACACGAAGTCCGATGTTTATGTATCTCAAAGTTCCGTCTCGACAAGATGAACTCAACGTGATAGACGGCACGTCAATCAGACGCCCGGTCTAAGAGTTATTGTCTTTTTCGTTCCAGGTGCCCGGTTGGTTTTTTAAACTCAAAACCAACCCGAATGCACTCCAGCTGCGTCCAAACCTCAAGGTAAGTAAGCCAAAAAGTCTATATAACTAAGAGGAATCCAAAAAAGTCGATGGAACGTAAATCGGACATCCGGAGCACATGTTATAAGCGTTTCCGCTCCGAGGGCCCGGTTGATTCCGTGTTCGAACCAACCCGGATGTACACAAAGTTCTCCAAAATCTTGAGTGTAATATACCAAAACGACCGCTTCGATCCAAGGATCGCATCACAACTATCGTGCGTCGATCGGAGGTTTGTAGCCCAAGATATGGGCGTTTGAACAGAACTATATGGAAATAGGGGGTTTTGGGCCCGGACCGACTCGGCCCAAACCCCCCTGGGTCGGCCCGAACCGGGCTACCCAAACCGGGTCTAGGTCTGGGCCATTAGGACACGGCTCAACCCGGTGGGCGCGACCCGGCCCAGCCGGTGCGGTCGGTCCGGCCCAGGGAGGCTCGGCACTGGCCGAGCGGGGTTGGCTCGGTGCTGGCCGAGCGAATGCGCAATGGGGGGCGGCTGACCCCTTGATTGAAGCCGCGACCCCGCATGGTGGTCTCTCCCTTCTGCCAACGGACGTGGCGCTGGGCGCCACGTCTCCCCCGTGTCCCGCGCGGTCACAGGACCAGTTGCCTGCCGTCACGGCTTCAGCCGTGGTGGTCCCTCCTGGCGGCGTGTCGGGACGCCGCCGCCTCCGGGAGGACGGCCGGTGTAGTCCTCGGGCCACCGGAGCTGCTCCGATGGTCCGTTCTTGATCATGTCTGCGCCTGGGGTCGTCTCGGGACCCGTAGAATACTACTACGACCTCCAATCGCTCAACGGTCCCATTTCATCGTCACCCAACATTCCGCGCATCATGAACAAAGAATCGGTGGGTTCAGACTCATTCGTTGGTCCCCACCCACCGTGTCGGAGTCTGGAGTCTGGAGTTCTTCGTCGGCATCTAGAGTTTTTCATCGGCGACGGTGTGTTCTTCGTGTTCTTCAAGGAGGAAGATGGAGATTCCAAGACTGGAGCTCTCCTCTTCAAATCCTTCTCGCACAACCAAACAACATAATAAAATAATGTGTTACCTTATTTTATTACTCATTCCATCTGTTTTTGAAATTCAAAATTAAATCACGATTTAATTATCGAGTGTTGACCAATTAATGAGGCGTTTAATAATTTAATTAAATGCGAGAGTTGACTTGGAATTAAAGAGGGGGGGGGGGGGGGTGCGGGTGAGTTACCAAATTAAATGCACGTGGAATGTAAAAAAGGAAACAAAGGAGGTGGGGCTCGTGTGGGACCCACCTCACTAATAACCGACCTAGGTGTTAGGAACTTGTGGGTCCCACCCCAACCTCCAAGAATAGGTTTAAGCTACCTTCAATAAAAATAAAATTGGTTGCAAAAATTTTATTTTTAGTCTTTAGTTAACCCAATTAATTAATAACTTCACCCGAGAAAACGAAACTCTGAAAAAGGTGTTTTTAAGAAATTACCGACACTGCGTTTCCACCAATGCCCTCAGATTTCGATTCTGATCACCAGTTAAAAAGTTGGGAAAAACCGCTCTTTCATTTACTGAACGTACCCGAGCTAAACTTCGGAAATTGATTCTGGGCACACCGGGCCTCAGATTCAGGTGCCGTCAGAAACTGCGTTCTTGTAAAATCCCAAAGAAAATTAATTAAAAAAAATTCCCTTGAATTTTACGGGTCTTTAGAATAGATTAATAACCATTTTATTTTTTTATCATTACCTTTTTACATATTACCATGTTATATAAAATTATGTGATCAATTAAGTTCACATCATACGTTTTGATCATATTCGGCTCAAATATCCAAATTGAATATGGTAAGTTGACTATGGAAAAAGTGATAAATAGTTCATAATATATAGAATAATAATAATTAGATTGTTATATTTTTTATAAATAAGTTTTAATTTAAAATAAATGTGAAATATAGCTATGAAAGTTGAATTACATCACAATTCGAGAGAAGGAAAGCTATACATATGCATGAGTAACATTTCTATTTTTCAATGATCATAATAGAATGTAAATAGTTATTTTTTAATCATTATATTATTATATCTATAACATAAACATAATATTATTTTTTTAAATACAAAAATATATATAATTCATGTGATGTGGTTATGAAAAATTTATCACATCCTTTTGTGGAGGTGGTAATTCACACCTACCCACGAACGATGTTATCATTTTTAAATGTTTGGAAATATAAGAAATTATATGATATATTATAATTTAATAATGATACCTAATTCATTAATATCAAATATATAAATAGTAAATTCAATTTTAAAACCATTTGTGAGTGAGTTTGAATGAAATTTTATAACATCAGTTTGTGAGGTGATAGGCCACAATATACACCAACTATTATTTCATTTCCCAGTTGACAAAAGAGAAGATATATGTGTGTTATTCCATTAAAACAATAAATTATAATAATATGGTTTATTAAAATATTATTTTATCTTTATATTTGAATAATATATGAAGGATTTGGGAGAATAAAATACTAAAAAATTCATGGTTAAGAACAATACCTCTCCTTCAGACTACCTCTTTAGGTTTACCCCAAAATCCTTGTTAGAAGAATTTTCTAGTAATGAAAAGCCATATAAGACATTGTAAGGGATGTAAGTAAGGTATATAGTTAGGGATTTTATTAATTAAGAGGAATTTTATGTTTGAATAAATGGGTAGAGAAGGTTCCCATTTATATGTGGAGGGAGGAGTACTTTTGGAATTTCATAAAATATTAAATTAATATAAAAAAAATTTATTAAAAAAATTGATCCAAAATGATATATTTAAAATATTTTATGATTATGGGTCTAAATACTATAATCTAATAAAATTTAAAGATTTTTTGATTATGTTTTTAACATTATGTATTTGTTTTATCCTGGGTTAAAATCCATTAACAATTACCATGATTACCAAGTGTCTACTCTTTAAGTGTCAAAAGATTTATATAAAACAGAAATTGGACCACAAATAGACCATATTTGATATTTTAAAACACATACCAATCAATTTTATGTAGATATAAATTTTATAAATTCTAATTCATTTAGTTAACTATTGAATATTATAAAATATCATTACTATCACTTCTGGAATTATTCACTTAATGTGACCTTAAAAAAACATGAAAAAAATTAAATTTAAATCTATTAAATTAACAAATTCATAATATAATAAAATTTTCTAAAAAAATCATTAATATTATTGATTGATTCAAATTATGTTTCTTTTAATATTTTAAAAATCATTTAATTTATTTTTATATTAATTAAATAAATATTACGCTAGCCTTCTGTGAGCATGTAAAGAGATTATTTCATTGATAAAAATTAGAAATAAATTTCCATGATAAGAAATAATTTATATTTAAAATGAGTATTTGAAATCTATAATAGGTTTTCCTTATCTCTTAAGCAAAATATTATAGAAATTAAATAAAGAATGTTTCATTTTTCACTTTTCATTATATAAAATAATATAAAGGTAAAAACAATGGTAAAATGGAAGTAGTGTCCAATATATTCATTTTGGATGATTATAGATAAAATATACCCATCGAACAAAATTATATAATGTGTTATGGTCATTGTTTAATCCTTATCACAATATTTTTAACCTTAATTACCTGTTTTTCCTTTAAATTGGTGACAATTATTTACTATGGTTAATATTCATAATGAAATAAAAATAAAATGGGCTTTTTACCAAATATGGAACTTATGATTCGAAATATAAAAAATATTTTTCAAAATTCGATTCACATAATTGAAAAATTTTAATTGAAAATTAAATTCACAGTGTGATGAAAAGTTATTTTTTTGTAAAAAACATTTATCAAAGAAAAAAAGATTTTAAATTGACTATATGACTAGTAATCTACATTATATGGATTTAAATTATTATAGATAGATATAAAATATATAAATTTCATTTCAATCATTCATAATTAGGGTTATTTTAGTAATGTAAAATGGACATCAATTATAAACACAATTTTTTTAGAATATATGTGTTTTTAAAAATGAAAATAGATATTTAAAAAAATTACATAAATAAAATAATTGAAATTGAAATTATTAGATTATTATAAATAAAATGGATCATATTTAACTTTTATAAGAAATCAAAAATATATAATTTTTTTAAAATTAATTTATCTAATGAAAATAAATTATAGTTTTAAAAATAGATATTTTTCACTTTTCAGGAAAAAGAAGTCATTTTAAAAACAAAAAAATATCAAATATAATATTTTTATGATTATTTAAAAATGATATAGTTTTTATTTAATATGTAATCTCCCAACCCGATTTAAATATATATGTACCCCGAGGCAGTTCACCACACGACCTTAGGTGTGCCTCCCCATATGCCAGTGGCTACCGACTAGCTACAGGGGTCTAATATGAAACATGGGGATATTATACCCTCTTTATCAAAGAAAAAAATGAATTACCATTATGAAATATTACCATGATACCACAATAATCAATAATCATCCAATCAATTGATGAATAAAACCAAAATTGGGAAAATGACCATAAACTAATGATGAAATTATGGAATTCTGTACATGTTTAAAGTGTTTCAAGAAATCCCTAAATAAATAAATAATGGAATCTCCCAGGAAGGTGCCAAAATAATATCTGGTTCCCCCATCCATGTTCCATCATAAATCCCAACTCACCCATTTAATATAACGATATTTCTCTTATCTTACCATGAAAACATGAAGTCTTTCTGGGAACCAATCATGAGGCCTGTGTATGGTGTGAGTACAACTAAGTAGGACCCCACCAACTATATTAACCCAGGATTAACATACATGGATATTATATAACTTTAGATGAATATTTAGTATATTGGAAAAATACATGCTAGAGGACTATAATTGTTTATTGTCTTTTGAAACATGGAAATAAAATCTTTTATCCAAGTGAAATATATTTAAAATATCCCATAAATATATACACCTTTAGTACTTCAACATAAAACATTTCTTCATAAACTAGATAATGGGAACATAATAAAGGGGTGAGCTCATATACTCAGTAATGATAAATAATGAAAATGCATAATCATAACATAAACAAAACGGTATGACACTTGAGTATAATCACTAGTGTAGAAAAACTTTTTTACATCGGTTATTTTTCATTTTTTACGTCGGTTTCTAGCCGACGTTAATACGTGTGACGTTATAAATAGGGTTTTTGACGTCGGTTATTTAAAAACCGACGTAAAAAACATAAAATCGCAATTTTTATCACGCCTGTTATTTTAGAACCAATGTGATAAAGAAAATGGGAAGGGTTTATCACATCAGTTATTTAACAACCGATGTGATAAAAGGCCTGGAAAATGGTTTATCATGTTGGTTATTAAACAACCGACGTGATAAACAGGGGCGAGAGGGGTTTATCACGTCGGTTCATATAGAACCGACGTGATAAACCAGGGTGAGGGGGATTTATCACGTCGGTTCTATAAGCACCGATGTGATAAACCGGGGTGAGCGTGGTTTATCACGTCGGTTCATATAAAACCGACGTGAAAACCCAGGGGAGGTGGTTTATCACGTCGGTTAATCAATAAACGACGTGATAAACCCTTGTCCAGGCCGTTAATCACATCGGTTATTGAATAACCGAAGTGATAAGCCATTATCCAAGCCATTTATCACGTCGATTATTTAATAAACGACATGATAAACCATTCTCTAGATCTTTTATCACGTGAGTTATTAAATAACTGATGTGATAAACCATTCTCCAGGCCTTTTATCACACCGGTTATTAAATAACCGACATGATAAACTATTTTCCAGGAATTTTATCACGTCTGTTATTTAATAACCGACGTGATAAACTATTTTCCATGAATTTTATGACGTCGGTTATTTAATAACCGACGTGATAAACCCAATTTTTTTTTAAACAGGATGCAGTCATCTACTCTCCACCAGAATCAACCAGAAAACAAATCAAGAAATCATAGCACAAAAATAGAAGTAGATCAAAATTAAGCATGTACATAGATAACATATAAAACTTACCCCCTAGACAGCACCCACCCTCATTTATACCCCATGGACAGCCCTCCCCCACCCCGTTGGATCCCTCACCCTCATGTATACCCCTGGACGGCCCTCCCCCGCCCCATTGGAGCTCCCACCATCATGTATACCCCTTGGACAACCCTCACCCACCCCATTGGAGCCCCCACCACATTCCTGGACTGCCCCCGACCCTCAGACACCCCCAAACACCCCTTGACAACCCCCACCCGCCTGAACAGTACCCCCTCACCCCCTCACCCCACTTGACAGCCCCCACCACACCCCTTGACAGCCCCAAACACCCCTAGACAACCCCCCACCCCTGGACAACACTCCCACACCCATGGACCGCCTTCCCACACCCCTGGACATCCCTGCCACCCCCAGGACTATCCCCCCACCCCACCGGATAGCCCTCCCAGACCGCTGGACACCCCCCAACCCCACTAAACACACCCCAACACCCTTGTAACCCCTCCCCCACATACCCAAATCCATACCAGAAAAACCATCAAAAGTAGACCAAAACATGAAGTAGAGCAAAATTAAACATTCACTTATATAACATTCAAAACCTACACTGTCAACTTCAAGAAAAAACTAAATCCAACCTAAACAACTACCAAATACACAATTAAAACGAAAATATTCAAAATTACATTTTACATTACAAACAACTAAAATTCAATCAAACCTGTAAAATAATTTGACCACTCCACTTGTACATGTTTTATGTCTTCAGCAGTATAGGGTTGAGGGTCATCAAAAAGCTACAAATGAAAAAGAAGTTAGTTAACATGTATAATGAATAAATCAAATTGAAATATTATGGCAAAGCTTAAGAGGAAATCTTACCAGGTCAAAATTCACAACTGTCCCAGTTGTTATTATTTCATACATAAATCTTAACATATAATATCTGCATTCTATGATGCCTTGTTGTTCATGACAATTCTGTTTGAATGAGTGTAAATTCAATATATTATTTTTATGTAATAAATCAAAAAGTACAAATTATAAATGGAAATTTACCTTCTCATTTACATATTTGATCTTTGCATTTCTTTTCTTTGTGTTTTTTTGAAAGTAAACCCATGCACTGTTAGAAAATAATACGAATGGGGTAAATTTAAAATTCATTATAATATATAAAACTATTGAGAAATTGAAACTTACTTTTCCAAAATATTCTTAAAACTTTCCCGCATATCACCATGAACAGAGCATATCCAATAAAGAGCTTCCTCCCTTGGGAAAAAAATCCCTAACATCCAATGATCACTGATAAAAGGAAATTTAATGTTAGTGGTTTTTATATTAAAAGATAATTAACTCTTTGAGAGAAATGTGTTTCATACCTCTCACAAAAAGGCATCATCCAACATTGTGCGATTATATTCTTTTCAAATCTTTCAGCAATATAAACCATTCTTTATTCCTCATTCAATGCACATGCTTCAGGGGAAATCAATTGCGGGTCCATGAATCCATATACTTCTGTCAGCTCATTCATCTCACAAATTTTATAAAGATACCTAATAAAAAACATACATAAGTATACATTTTTAATAAATATAATGCAGGGAAAAGGTGTTAAGACTTACATGGAAAAAATTTGCACCACGTTGATTCCCAACTTATCTCCAGTAACAAGCTCCATGATATGAGTTTTTGTAATCCCCACACTTATTTCACGTCCAAAAACATGAGATTCCATTGGAAAATCATAAAAACCCAACAACAAATGTGAATATCTTGACAATCTGTCAAGACCACTGGAATCTGTATCTGATGTCATAGCCTATTGTCTTTGTTGTTGTCTATACAGTATTTCTTTACCTTTGAAGTATTCCTGTGCAAAAAAATTGAAAAATATAGTAGTTTTCAAATGATAAAACAACTTTAATAAAAAAATAAAATAAAATATATAACATTCATACCTCTATGGTAACGAGTCGAAGAAGTCTGGATGGCCAAACTAAAAAATGGCCGATACTCTATCCAACTGTCGCCACCTCATTTGTAGGTATTGGTACCCTAGCTGATCTATCTATAATATCCTGTACAGTGACCCTCTGATTCTCTACCTCTAATTGTTGATGATGAACTGTATCTCCTATACAATATACCAACCCGTATGATACTATATGATGTTGAGAATCATCAACATACAACTTGCAATATGTAGGAAGCTGCGACGGAGGCGTGGGATAAAAAATGGGGTCCGCATGCTGAGGTGGGGGAGTGGGAGCTACTGGTAGAGGTGAAGGATAAATAATGGGGTCTGCAGGGGGAGGTAGAGGAGTGGGAGCTGCAGTATGAAATTGTCTTTGCATTTCTGCAAACATAGACTACACCGACTCTCTAATCCTGTCCTCCATCATCGCATTAATATTTTGAACATCAGCCTCCAAGGATTCTATTTTTTTTGTAAACCCCCTCAATGTTATAAGTTGAAGAATGTGGAAACACTTTTCTTACTGATACACCTACCGTATATCCTCTTACACGACCAGGATGTTCGGGCCTTCCCAATGCTGCAAATAAAATATCTTCCCTCCCAGTAGCTATAAATGTCCCCTCTGAACTATGCTCCTCAAGAGAGTCCTGTATTAATTAATTGAACATTTCTGTAATGATTGAAACTTATATGAAGAAAAAAGTTAACTTAAATAAATTAAATAGATATCTTACAATCCTCTCAGCTACGATTCTCGATTCCTACGAAAGATATTGCCCTTTTTCCCCTTCCGAGCTCTCTTCCATTTTTCATGTCTAGATTGAGGGGATGGAGGGGCCACCTCTCCAGAGCTTGAAGACTCAGCTCTTAGTTGTTGAAATTTTTCTGCCATCATTTGTTCTTACAATAATGCATACCCACCTCGAGATAAACTATGAGGGTATACATTTTTAGATAGGATCTCCTGATGAGCTTTCCTTGTTTTCTATAATTTAAGAATAAGAAATCATTAACAAAACAATAATAAAATCATTTATATAAGAAAGTTTATAAAAGTTTACATTTCCCTTACCAGAAATGACTCTTTTTTTTCTACTTTCAAAAAACTGTCTCCATGTGTATTCTTATATAAAAGGATATATACGACATGGATTTTCGTGACTCCTATGACCATAAATGAAATCAGATGAGAGGGTTGATTTGAAATCCCTCCATCTCCTGGCAGCCAACGATAAGCATTTCTTCCTGACTCCTCCAGTGTCAGGAATATCAAATTTCATATGATAAAGAAGAGGTTAAACATATTATATATACAAGAAACATTAAAAGAATGGTCAAACAATGACAAAATATCTTACCAAAATCGTCTCCCACAACCGAGAGATAATCACTTTATCCACACCTCTCTAATCATCATACAGAATGCTTACTTTGTTCTTAGCCTGAGTTGCAACAAAACTCTTAAAATCGTTGGCATTCGGGCCTCTAGGAATATCATCATCATCAAACTCAATGACTACCCTCTGATCCTGCGTACGGGAAAGTGATAATTTTGGTAAACGTGTGCACCCACGTTTACCAACCTTTGAACTCTTTATCGTAATAGGAGCATGTGAATGTTCATCCCCAGAGATAGGACCAGCAATATGCTCCTCTCCAGAATCATGTGGTTGATCATCTGAATGATATGTCATTATCCTTCAAATCAAATAAACAAACGTCAGTTCACAAATATACAAATTCAAATATTTTAATACTACTGTAATCAGAAAATAGAAAAGTGTACTAAGTTACATAATAGTAAACATTGGTAATATGTTAAACATGTTAAAAAATGGTAAAGATGGAAAAGATGGTCAAGATGGTCAAGATGGTAAAAATGGTAAAAATGGTAAACCTGGTAAACATTGTAAACATGGTAAAGTAATTGTCAGTGAACAAAAATAAGCATTTTAAAATTAATGTAATGGTTATAAACATGATAAATTAAACTAAACGAACTTAAAACAAACAAAAACATATACTTATTTTATTTTAAAACATGTTCTAATAAATAAAAAACTTACAATATCTAACATTTATGGAAAAAATAAATGTAAACAAGAAATAAACGTATGTTACCTGTAATTTTAGGAATGTACAAATGGATTGTTTTCCGAAATTCCTTCGTCATTATCGTTCATTATGGCACAAACTATGTCTTCAACATGATCATCATTATGTTCTGTTAATATTTCCATGGAAGTAGGGATCTCACATAAATCATCATATTAATCAAGTTCATCCTCACCAACATATTGTTTTTCCCTTGTAAAACAACATCACACTGCATATTTGATTGATCTACTACATAGAAAATTTGTTTTGCATGTGTTGCCATTATAAAAGAATCAGATGTGTCTTCCAATCTATTCAGATTAACAAGTGTCATTCCAAATTCATCATGTCTGACACTATTAAAATAATTAAACCTTTTACAGTTAAAAACGGGAACTTTAATTTTAAAGTAATGAACCTCCCATATGTCTTCAATCACTCCATAATATTCACTTGATGCAGAAATTGGGTTTTTGTCCTTAGCACTCGAAAAATGCATTGCTTCTGCAAACACCAATACACCACTATTCTGAACTACACTTCTGTTGTCCTGAGATTTTGTATGAAATGTATAACCATTAATGTCATAACCAGACCATGTTATCACATTTAAACATGGACCACCCACAATCAATTTTAATGTCTCTGATACATCTGATCTACCAAGAAAAGTCTTTTTAATCCATGAAAAAAAACTTTTGTTGTGCTCATTCAAAATCCACATTTCTTTCTTCTTTGGATGACATTGTTTCAACTCATTAATATGCAATGTGATATACGGTTGAGCATAAGCTATGTTATTCAAGATGTATGATTCTAACTTCTTCATCTGTTCAGCTGACAATGATTTGACTTTCAAGCTGCGAATCCCCTTTCCATCATTATTAACTCGTTCATGGCGAGATGGAGGAAAACCTATGTGTTGCGCCGCAACCAAGTAGCATGTACAAAACTCTGCTACCTCCTCCGAAATATAATTTTCAATAATGGAGGCTTCAGGTCGATATATATTTTTAACATACCCATTTAATATTTTCATATACCTTTCAAAAGGATACATCCAATGAAGATATACAGGTCCACAAAGCTTTATTTCTCGAACCAGATGAATCATTAAATGAACCATTATATCAAAAAAAGTTGGATGAAAATACATTTTTAATTGACAAAGTATAAAAATTGCATCCTTTTCCAAATTGTTCAAAGCATTTACATCAATCTCCTTGTTACAAATTTAATTGAAAAAATAACACAACTTCATTATAGTCTTTCTGACATGAATGGGCAATATTCCACGCAATGCAACTGGTAGAATTTGTTGCATCATGACGTGAAAATCATGTGATTTCATACCTATAAACTTCAAGTCCTTCAATGAGACAAAATTTTTTACATTAGAAGAATAACCTTGAGGCACTTTGGTATCATGAAGTCACTGACCGAAGCTAATTTTCTCCCTCTTCGATAATGTATGACAAGCCGGGGGAAGAAATGTTCGTCTTCCTTTAGGAGTGGGAGCTAACTCCAAATGTATTCCCATTGATAGTAAGTCTAATCTTGCATTCAACCCATCTTTAGTCTTTCCTTTAATACCTAACAATGTTCCAATCAAAGAATAACAGATATTCTTCTCCACATGCATGACATCAATATTATGTTTAACTTCATGATACCTCCAATATGGTAGCTCAAAAAAATTAACCCTTTCTTCCAAATATTTTTATCATTACCAGATTTCTGTGTCTTTCCCAATGTCACGTTAAGGTTTTTCACCCTCTCAAAATACATATCATGGGATAAAGGTTTTGGAGCAGTATCAAATTCTTGTGAGCCATTGAATGCCTTTTTTAGTCTTATATAAGGGTGTTCCACAGGAAAAAACTATCGATGACCCATGTACACTGTTTTCCACCCATGATGCAATTGACAATATGACGTCTGTTGTTCGCAAATTGGACATGCGTTATGCCCTTTAACACTGTATCCAGACAAATTTACATATGCTGGGAAGTCATTTATAGTGAACAGAAGCACTGCATGCAGTTGAAAATATTCCATTTTATAAGAATCATACACCCTAATACTATCATCCCAGAACAGTTTCAAATCATCAAACAACGGTGACAAGTAAACAACAATATCATTACCGGGTTGCTTTGGACCAGAGATCATTGTACTCAACATGACATATTTTCGCTTCATACAAACATCAGGAGAGAGGTTGTAAATTACCAATAAAACAGGCCATGAACTATGTGTGCTACTGAGTGTTCGGTATGGATTCATTCAATCTGTGCACAACCCTAGTCTGAGATTTCTAATTTCATTTCCAAATGTAGAATAATGCGTATCAATTTTCTTCCATTGTGGAAAATTAGCTAGATGCCATATTTTTCCATCACCTACCCGCTCTTCAGCATGCCATCTTAACCTTTTTTCATCATGTGAATTAGAAAATAAACGTTTGAAACGATTAATTATAGGAAGATACCAAAATACCTTTGAAGGGAGCTTTGTAATCTCTACATCAGCCTGTGATTTTTCTTTCAGCTTATACCGTGATGTCCCACATTTAGGACACTCTGACAGAAATTCATATTCCTTCCTATATATAATGCAGTCATTCGGACATGCATGTATTTTCTTGTATCCCAATCCCATCGGGCATAATATTTTCTTGGCTTTGTAATGTGAATCTGGAAGATCGTTATCTTTTGGAAGAATGTCTTTCATTAATTGTAGCAGCTATGTAAAACTTCTGTCACTACATCCATTCTTCGCCATCAGGTTAATCAATCTTAACAATGCCAACAAAATCGTAAAATCTGTACAACCAGGATATAATGGTTTTTCAGCATCACCGTATAGACGCGCAACTGTCGGTTCTATGTCAATTTGTTCTGCTACAATATCGCGAATCATTTCATCAATTCCATCGGAGTTACCGTCTTGCGAATCATCATCATCAGTGACATTCCAACCAGTTTCACCATGCCAAATCCAAGGGCTATAACTCGGATTAAAACCATGACAAATCAGATGATCTTTTATCTCCCTACTTTTCAACTTCTTCATATTCAAACATTTCAGGCATGGACAGAAAAAAATGTCACTACTTGGAACATTTCGTTTTGCAAATTCCAAAAAGGCATCAATACCATCCTCAAATTCATTTCTCATTCGATGTTCCATAATCCAACTTCGACTCATTATTACCTATAACAAATATCCACAAAAAATATATATTTTTAAGATAAGACAAATATATGTTTATATGAAAAAAATCATAATTTGAATGTAAACAAATTTAAAATATAAAACAAATCTATAGGCATTTAAAAAAATATGCTTGAATATTATTTTTAAAACAAAATATAGTTAGTTATAACAGTTTTAAATTTCATTGAATCAAAGAAAACCATGACGCCTACATAGTTTAATATTGATTGCGGTTTTGATGTTTTAATATATTAGATAAACTACCTATTTAACATGTTATTAATGGTTTCTGTAGACCCTAAATCCATTTGGTAAATATTTTCACACAATTATAAAAATCAATGGAAGTGTTTTTGGGAGGAATATGTTCAATCATTTGATTTTGATGTCCCATATTCTATAACAAAAGGCAATGTGGATACCAAAGGCCTTAGTTTGGTTTTTTATTCTCAAAGGGTTTGTGATGAAAAAGAAGAGTATAAGTTGATGTATATGATAAATAAAATACAACTATATTTTATTTATGGTTATGATAGAATGAATTCATACCATATCATTTAGGATCTTCTCCCACCAAAAGTAACCCTCCTCAGTTCGAAATGAATAAATTTAGATAATTATGCATGAATTCATACATGTATTGTTGTACATAAACCAAAAAAAGATTATTAGTACTAAAAGTAAAACTAAGAAGAAAAAATAAACTCTATATACTCATGAAAGCTACTCCACAACATTTCCATGCTACTAACATCTATAAAAAACTACAAATTTCTTTTAAAAACCAAAAAAATTGTTTATATTTATGTATGGTGGGCATAACATGTATACATAGTAAGATCCTCCCTAAAACATCTCATGAAAATGTTGAGGAAGCACACTAAAGCCCTATGAATAAAGGAATCTAAATCATCACCTAAACAAGGAAAAATAGTTTCATATACTCACTATGGATCACTCACAAAATAATTCATATAAATAATCCTTTTCGTATAAATATAAATATATATATATATATATATATATATTAAAATTAAGGTTCTCGGATACCACTTCTCCACTAGTTTTCCTCTCACACCCCAATGCGCTACTCCACAACACTTCCATGCTACTAACATCTATAAAAAACTAAAAATTTATTTTAAAAACCAAAAAAATTGTGTATATTTATGTATGGTGGGCATAACATGTATACATAGTAAGATCCTCCCTAAAACATCTCATGAAAATGTAGAGGAAGCACACTAAAGCCCTATGAAAAAAGGAACCTAAATCATCACCTAAACAAGGAAAAATAGTTTCATATACTCACTATGGATCAATCACAAAATAATTCATATAAATAAACCTTTTCGTATAAAAAATTATATATATATATATATTAAAATTAAGGTTCTCAGATACCACTTCTCCACTAGTTTTCCTCTCACACCCCAATGCTAATGTCATGGTCTCACCCCGCCCATAAATCATCCTACACCATGTGAAATTGTATCACTTCCATCAATGAATCATATGTATCTTAGATTATCTCATCACCATCTTATCAAAATAGTAATGAGGTGCATACTTGGAAACCACTACATCTTGTTTACATTAAATGTACAAAAATCGCAAAACATAATTATAGAATATCCATGAAAAAAAATGAACGAAATAAATTCGTGGAAGGCTTACTTGAATGTTGCGAGTTGAGATGATAGATCCAAGAGGAGTGAAGAAGATAAACAATGAAGCCAAAATGAGTTTAACACAGGTCGATCGACGAGCCGATTAGGGTTTACCGCGCGAGAGAGACGAGCCGGCGGACTGTCAATCGAAAAATCGTAATTGACAGTCCACGAGGCTTTAATTTCTTTAAAAGTTTTATAAGGTCGGTTATTATATAACCGACGTTATAAACTATTTTTTAAATTTATAACGTCAGTTATTTTAAAACCGACGTAAAAAAGCTCCCGCGCTTTGGTTTTTTACGTCGGTTATTTTATAACCGACGTAAAAACCGAGATATCTACGGGGTTTTTACGTCGGTTATAAGATAATCGATGAAAAAACCCGATATCTACGTGTTTTTTATGTCGATTATTTGATAACCGACATAAAAAACCAAAGCTCGGGGGGGGGGGGGGGGGGTTTACGTTGGTTATTTGATAACCGACGTAAAAAACCCGTAGATATCAGGTTTTTACGTCGGTTTCCAAATAACTGACGTAACAAACCCCCCTGCGCATTGGTTTTTTACGTCGGTTATCTTATAACCGACGTAAAAACTGAACAAGCGTGATTTTTAATGTCGGTTATTAAAATAACCGACGTTAAAAATCTACTCGCCGCATTTTTACGTCGGTTATATATAATCGACGTAAAAAATGGTGACGTAAAAAACGTTTTCTGCACTAGTGAATATTTGAATATCATACACTACATATTTGAGATCATAATAAATATGGGTAGTTCATTCGAAATGAATCATAAGTAAATATTAAACATAATCTATAAAATAATAACATAGGAATAAATCATGGAATTTTGGAAAACCCATATAAAGAAACTATGTTATGGAGGCCTACCAAGGGCTTTGTAACATCTTAGTCCTGGGTTAATCACCTGTGTAACTGCTTCAGGCTTGGTATTCCCACCTACGTACCCTCTTGTTTTGGGCTTGGTATGTCCTCCCATGTACCCTCTTATTTCAGTATTCAAATGTCCTCTCGTTTACCCTGTTGTTTTAGGATTGGGATGTCCTTCCATTTACCCTCTTGTTTCAGGCTTGGGATCTCCTCTTGTTTACCCTTTTGTTTTGTGAATGTTATTTCCTATTGTTTTCCCACTTGTTTTGGGTTTTATATTCCCTCCAATGTAGCCATTGAGATCATACCACATTTATCATTTACCAATTAATTATTGGGATACATAGGTCCCCCCCATCGTATAATGAAATCATTCACACATGTTACACAAAACATTCACAATATCATGACCCATGAAAAAATATGGGTACGATAAACATCAAATCATAACCCCCAAAATAAAATGAGTATCATCACCATTTTCTCACATCATAAACTATAGAAAAGAGATTGATTTCATAAAATTTTAATCAATGAATAACCTATAAAATAATTTGGGTTCAAAAGTATACAACCAATCCTAAATTACTGTATTTTCATAAACATATAACTCATGGAAGATAAAAAAGTTTCATAAATAGCATGAAATTAATCATAACCCATTCATAACTATGATATGAATGGAACTATTAGATCATTTTTTATAAGGTTATGAGTAACATCACTGGATACCATTATATATGGAAAATAATTTTGAAATATATTTCAATAAATTTTTTTGAAGAAAATATTCTTTTTTCATTGAAAAATACTTTTTAATAGATAAAAAAAATTCCAAAATCATTTTCATAGAAAATAAATTTAAAACTTATAAAGAATACTTGAATTAATTTTGATAACCTTTTTCCATGAAAAATTATAATATAGTATTCAAACTATTTTAAAATCTATTTAATTTAAATCAATTTGAAAACATATTAAGAAATATTGTTTTTTTAAACCATTTCGTTGAATATATTTCTATTATTTATAAATTAGGCTTCAAAACGTTTGGGAAAACATTCATTCGAAAATTAAATTGAACATGTAAAAATAATGATTTTAAAACCTAAAACATTTATAAAATCCATTTTTATCTAAAATTATATTTAAAAATAAATAAAAAACGTTTTTGAAAATCATTTCTGAAAATAATGTTTGGAAATCAAATAGATTTCTGTCCGAAGAGAGAGATACAATCATGTATTTCTTAAATTTTTTTTCTTAATTATCATAAGTACAAAAGAGTTAAAAATGGGAATAATATATTTATATATCTTGAATAAAAAGATGATAAGGAATCTCTTGAGTGTTCTTCATATATGGTTCACAAGATTTCATCATAATAATCATAATCCTTGACAATATTGAAATGTGTTGAGATGGTTTTAATAAACTCTTACTACTTGGTTAATTGAGATTTTACTATTCATTTAAGAAAATTAAATCACATGAATCATAAAATATTATGAAAATAATGGGATTAATTATATAAAATATCAATTGGAATCAAATAAATCTCGTCAAAGAACATAGGTACATAACAAAACATGTGTCTCAAAGAAGGAAATTTGAGACAAAACTACTTCATAAATTTTATAACTTTTGAAACATTAACCCCATGAAATAAATATCATATAATGGATATTTAAATACTCATATATTTAATAATTTGAATTATATATTACATCCATGATCATTATACACACCATAAAAAAGGAATGGGTGGTGAATAAATCATGTATATCATATAAATAAAGAGTGAGGTGAAATTCCTTTACCTTATGTCTTGACTCTCTTCGTAATCACGAAATAGTCATACATAATAAATATAATATTATTATATATATTTTACATAATCATATGATTATATTTAATACCATATATTGTTTTATTATGACCTTATATTACCCGCTTGTTACTGATCCTATATTAAGGCTTTACTTCAGGTAATATTTGCTTTATTCTTTGAGTGTGTCATAGTTTGTTATATATTTTGTCCTTATAAATATATTATGATTTACAGAATTTAAAATATGATTGAAATATATTATAGATACATTATTTGTGTATTAAAATAATATATATAATATATAAGTGTGAAATAGAATACACTGTTCATGGAGGCTGGTGGCTGTACGTACACATGAATACTATTTCGGTTTAATTATCGGGCTGAATGAAAAAAATTAAATAACATATGTAAATATATAATTATAAAATTATATTTATGATACCATATAAATATAATATATATTTACTAAAAACATCCTTAATATAACCCATGTGGTGTATTAATGAATCATTTCTCTTTGAGGGGGCGATAGTCCACACTTCTGGAAATTAAATTATCATATTATAGAAAAAGGATAATAAAATGATATGTGTTGTAAAAAAAATGTATCTCAAAGACATAATAAAATTTTTATAATAAATATATTAACATATTTTCTAGTATAATTTCCACCATGGTAGGAGGTATGGAAAAAATGAACAATCATCGTTTCAGGAGGCAATAGTTCGATATACATAGAAGCAGTATGTTTGTTACCCTTTAGATGGAGGTGTGTGTATGTTTAGGTAGAAAATTTATATAAAAACATCCTAGTATATATGTGATAGTGGTTTGTTTATATTATTGAAGAATAAATAGTTTTTTATGTGTAAAGAAGGAAAATAAAATAAAGTACTTGAGAGAAGACGTTACCTCCTAATCGGGCAACTCCTTTTGGTTCGTGCCAAAAGGCTGGCTTGGATTTTCGTATACCCATTGTAATTCATGAAAAAGGAAGGTAGTGATGTTGAGAATTTTATTTGGAAGGTCATGGGAAATCATAATATGTTTGAGAGGTTTGATGAGGTGGAAGACGTGGTGGCCTTTTATAGAGAAGGAAAATGAATCACTTGGAATTTTTGAAAAAAAATAGGTGTACACATGTTATTACCAAAAAAAAGTTATAAAAAACAAAATAAATTAATAAATTATGTTTTATGGACTGATAGTGTATATATAATGGGTTTTGGACAAGTGTATTGGTCATTTGGCCCCCTAAGATTGATGTTTATTCCCTAATTAAGGTTAATTTGACCTTAATCTGTGTGATAAATATATATCACTTTTACTTATATTTATGGTAAAAAATTAAGTCAACCATATTAGACACTAAATATTATACTTATTATAGTGGAGTAAGTAATTTTTTCAAAATTCAAATCATATAAGGTGAATTATTAAGACTAATTATAATCCCATTGACATGGAGAAATAACGGGTTTGTAAAGAAGAAAATATTCAAAAGTTGGTTATGCATTTTTATTCCATTTATAAGTGATATTATATGTCAAGACTTAAATTGTATTAATATATGTATAATTGATATAATTTGACTTTAATAAAATTAAAAAAATAATTTAACATTAATATTTATTTAAACCAATATGTTGTTTATAACTAAAAAGGAGCATTTTTCACTGTTAATAAAGAAATGACGTTTCTCAGAAAATAAAAAAAATTCACCGTAAAATAATTTAGGAATTCTAAACACAAATATTTTATTATTATTTTATTTTATAAAATTAAATTTATAAATGTGAATAAAATTAATTTTACTATTAAAAACAGATCACTCGAGAAAACAATATTTTTTAAACAAAAAAAGAATTTTCCAAAAATCATATCTTTCATTACCAATTTTTTTATCTAATTAAAAAAATTTAAAATAATATTTGAAAATTATTTATTAGTATTCATATAAACATTCATTATTTCTATGCTACAATTATCTCATTTAAATAAATATTATAATAAGATGACTTTTTAGAAAACATCGATGTTGTGTGCAATATACGCCAAGTCGGTGTAGCTTATAGTGCAAGGCAAGTTAGTGTTGAATATAGAACAAGACTAGCCATTATTTTTTGTAGCGCAATCGATTTTGGTATTACATGTAGTGTAAGCTAATTCATTATTGCATGTAGTGCAATCCAAATCAGTATTGTGTGTAGTGCAAGCCTAGTCAATATTGCGTGTAGTACAAGACAAGTCAGTATTTCATGTAAAAGGAATGTCTGACGTAGTGTTTTTAATATATATATATATATACATACATATGAACTATTTCTAGTGTCACGTGAAATTAAAAATATCAAAAACATAACTTAATTCAAAAAAAATAAATCACAAAATCTTGGGGTGTTACATTCAACCCCCGTTAAATTGAATTTCTTCCTTCAAATTTGTATGGGTTATCAAAGATTTACTACCTGAAATTTTCATTCATAGAAACCGAAATCCTAAAAATGAATTCTAAAAATTACCTTAAAAATGGAATGTTGGAACCATAATGGTTACCCAATATAACATATAACTAGGTTTACTAGTAGGAGAACACTGGCTGGGAGTGAAGATTGTGCATCGAGGCAAAATATAAATATTATTTTTGAGTGATTGAGTTCATCAATCAGAAAAATGGGAATAATCAATGAAAATTTGATGGCCTCAAAGTCTTAAATATGTGATGATTTTAGAGGTTATTAGGTTAATAAAAATTAAGGTATTAGGAAAACACAATTTTTATTATTATCCTATCATTGGGTAATTCTTTTTGTTGACCAATATTATAAGTAAATATACTTACTCAGTGTTAGTCCCTTATTCACAATGCAAACCTTTGTTTATGCCTTGAAATATTTTAACGTCATCTCTTACCCTATTTAATAAGTGAGAATACTTTTTTATTCCTTATGTACTAATAGATCATGAGATCCATGATATTCAATCACATCTATCACCATTTATCATCAACACTACATTTTTATTAAATGTTATACAATATGCATAAATACTCATGTTGTAAGATAATATTTTATTATCACAAACATCATCCAAATATTAACATAATATATCCATAAACTTTTATCCTTATAACCCTTTCCAATAATAAAAACCCAAAACATTAGAAAGAAATCCCAAATTCAACATTACATTGGTAGTCCATATATCATAAAGTAGCTCTTGGTTTTATCATTCAAAACATGTGAATACCCTCATCCTATGTTCTCTTGAAACATGGTAATAATCTGATTTAACCTAAATACATTAGTAAAACATTCATACCTATTTATTCCAAATGTTACTGAATATATTCCTCAGAACTAAGATGTTTTAAAATTTATCCCAGACGACATAGGCTATTTTTTTCAACCAATAAAAAATTGTATCCTAGGTAATCAGTGCTATCCAATTTACTTTATCAAATTTAATCATGTCTTTATCCAATTGAATCATAATTTTCTATACATCTTGATCAAATTAATGGTTACCTTCCCTTCATTAAAATCTAACTTCTCAAAGTCTTTATCACCATTAAACATGTCCTTTTCGATCCTTAATGAAAATTTATATTGAAAATACTTATATTTTTCCTGATTCATATTATATAATATTTAAATTCCAAAACATCAGTACTTCATTCATCCTACATTATTCATAACCCATTACATAGGATTCATTAACTCATACCTTGATACCTCTTTCCATGAATATAAAATATGAATCCTATCATAAGGTTCCTCATCTTGAATCAAATAATTATTCTTATGATCAATGTAAACAATACCAGAAGACCATCACATACCTTTCACATGTCATTTTCATTATCTTTCTATTTAGAAGAATAATCAATAATCATGCCCCCTTTATAATTACCTTTATGATATTTCCACTTGGGAAATATATTTTCATAGTTCTCGTACATTACACTTCTGAAACATTTAATATTCAAAATGATCCATCTAGATCACACCATTAACTGAAACCAAAAAGCACAGGGTGAGAAGCACATATCATATAAGAAAGCCACATAATCATTAAAAATTACTTATAGGATGCCTAAATTATATATCATTCCTTAATATATGACACCTTAGGTTTATCCTAGGTTTTTCATAGACAACTTATATTTAAATCCTTTATGATGGTTCATGAGGATTTTGTGAATTCCAAAAGAATACCCCATAGGAGTGTCAAACCAGGTGTGATGCATGGACCGTTGTTGTGTACCAAATTATCCTATGTCAACACCAAAACATCCAATTATAGTTGCTACCCCTAGGTACATATATAAAATAATCCAAATCCACTTGTAATATCCAGTCAAGAATGTATTTCTAGGAAAACACTTATTGTATCCTTTACCAAAATTCTATGACATTTTTCTAAACGTTAACTGATCCTTATACTTATCTTTAGAGACATCCCAAGATGTATCCTTAGAAATATACCTTGGGGAATCACTAATGTTTTATCATCCTAGTTTCCAATGGTTGACTAAACCTTTAATTTGATACCAACTATAGTTAAAAAGTCTTAAAATGCATGGATATTATGTAATTATAGATTAATACTTAGTACATTGCAAAAATACATGCCTAGGATCACAATAGTTTATTGTCTTTTTATACTTCGAAACAAAATCTTCAATGTTGGTGAAAGATCTTTAACATCCCGCATAATGATCTACACCATTAGTAGATATACCTAAAACCATTCATTGTAATCAATAGAAAGGAAACATAAGAAAGGAGTGACCTCAAATGATCAATAAGGTTAAACAAATAAAATGTGGATGCATAACATGAAGAAAAGGGTATGTAACTTGAGAATAACAATGGATGGGCATACCCTGCATATCAGAGATAATAATAATGTTTTTAATTTCATAGTAGATGAATCATAAGGAAATATTAAACATAATCCATGATACCATAACATAAGAATAAAACATTGCTTTTTGGAAAACACATATAAAAAACCTATATAAAGGAACCCTACCAAGGCCTTTGTAACATGTTTTTCTTGCATTAAACACCTGTGTACCTGCTTCGGGGTTGGGATTCCCTTCCATGTACACAATTGTTTCATGATTGGGATGAAATCCCACGTACCCTCCTATTTTAGGCTTGGGATGTCTTCCTATTTACCCTCTTATTTCAGGCTTGGGATGTCCTCTCATTTAACCTCTTGTTTTGGGCTTTGGATTTCCCCTCGTTTACCCTCTTGTTTTAGGCATGTGATTTACTCTTGATTACCCTCTTGTTTCAGGATTGGGATGATATCTTGTGTACCCATTCAACACATGAATCATTTATTATTACCTAATTCATTCGAGGGATATATAGTTCACACCTACCACATAATGAAATTATGTACACATGTTAAAAAAAACATCCATCATATCATGACCCATGAAAAAATATGTGTTCTATAAACATCAAATAATAAACCCTAAAACAAATTGGTATCATTAAAATTTTATCACATCATAACCTATGTTAAAGAGGCAGGTTTCATAATCATTACATCAATTCATAACTTGGAAAAAGAAGCGAGTTTCAATAGTATATAACCCATGGAAAATAAACATATTTTCAGAAACATATAAATTGTGGATGAGAAATTGGATTCATAAAGACTATGACATTAAGCATAACCCATTCATAGAAAGGTTATGAATGGAAAATTTAGATAATTTCCTAGAATTTCATGAGTAACATTAATAGATTCCATCTTATAAGGAAATTAATTTTGAATTATTTTTCAAAATTATTTATTGTGGAATTTATCCTTTCATATTTGAAAACGTTTTTTTAATAGATAAAACAATTTGAAAATAATTTTCATAGAAAATACATTGAAAAGTTATAAAGAATACATGAAATTATTTTGAAAACTTGTTTCCATGAAAAATTAAAAAATAAGAATCCAAACATTTTAGAAAAAAATTTCATTGAAAAAACATTAAAACTTATAAATAAATATTGAATTTTTTTTGAAAACCATTTTATTAATGATAATTCAAAAACATATAAATGATTCTTGAAAACATTTTGAAAACCTTTTATTTGAAAAAAAATTTAGAAAAATTAAATAGAACAATTTTAAAGAATAATTTTTTTTTAAAATAATTTTTACTTGAAAATAATATTCAAATATCACTTGAAAACGTTTTTGGAAAACATTTTGGAAAACATGGTTTTGAAATAAAATAGATTTCCATATAAAGAGATGGATACTGTCATATTGTTCATAAAAATAATTTCTTAATTATCTTAAGTAGAAAAGAGTGGTAAAACGGTACTAATACATGGATATATCATGAATAAATAGAGGATTAGGAATCTCATGAATGTTCTTGAGAGATGGATCATAATATTTCATCATAATAAACATAATCCTTTATATTATTGAAAATCGAGAGGATTGTTTCAATAAAATCGAACCACTTGGTTTTTTGGGATCTTACTCCTGATGTAAGAAAATGAAATTAAATTAAGCATAAAATATAATTAAAATAAAGAGATTAATTATATAACATGTCTATTGGAATCATAAAAACCTTGTTAATTAAAATAGGAACACAATTAAACTTGTGTCTCAAAGAAGATAATTTGAGACAAAACTACATTTTTGATTTTGTAACTTTTTAAACATTAACCCCATGAAAAAAGATAATATAATCGGTATTTAAATAACCATAAATTTCAGTATAATAATCATATATTTCATCCATGGGAATCAAACATACCCAAAAAATGGAATTAGTGGTGAATAAAGCATGTATCTCACGGCAATAACAATTGTGATGAAATTCCCTTACCATGTGTATTGTCTCTATTCGTATTCGTACAATATTCCTATATAATAAATATAGGTTTATTATAAATGTTTTATAAAATAATATTCTTATAAATAATAAAATATATGTTTTGCTTATGACCTTATATTACACTATGGTTAACAATTCTTTGTTTAGGCTTCACATCGGGTAATATTCACTTTATTCTTCACATGTGTCCTAGTTTGTTTTATCATTGGTCCTTATATATATATCATGATATAAAGAATTTAAACTATGATATAAATATATAATATATATAATATATTTTTATTATAATAATATATAGAATTTATAAGTATGAAATGGAATACACCATTCTTGGAGATGGTAATCCAAACATATACATGAACATTATTTCCATTTAATTTTGGAGTTGAAAGAAAAAAAAGTAAAAGACATATGAATATATATATATATATAAATAATTATTATATTATATTAATGAAATAATATATATCTTATATATCATATATATTATCTAAAACCATCTTTAATACAATCCATGTGGTGTGTTAATGAATCATATTGGTTTGAGGGGTGTTTGTTCTCACTTCCTCCAAAAAATTATCGTATTAACACGAAATTGAATGATAAAATGATACATCTTATAGAAATAAATAAATAATCCTAAAAAAATAATAAATTTAATATATGACATATATAAATAGCATGTCTACCATAATGGCCCCTATGGAAGGAAGTAATGGAAAAATGAACAATCATCATTTCGTTGGGCAGTAGTTCGCCATACATAGAAATAATATATCAGTTACCTATTAGATGGAGGTGTGTGTGTAAGTGTAGGTAAAAAATTTATATTAAAACATCCTAGTTTATTTTGGATAATTTTTTGTTATATAATCGTAGAATAAAGAAAGTTTTAGGGGGTGAAGAAGGAATATAAAATATTGGACTTCAGAAAAGATGTTACCTCTTAATCAGTTAGCTCCCTTTGGTTTGTGCCAGAAGGACTCATTGGATTTCTTTAATCCAAATGGATGGATTATAGGATGACTTAATGAATGTTTATAAATTTATTATGTAGATATTTTGTGATCCTTAGAGTTTTGAGAGGTTTGAAGAAGTGGGATAGGTGGTGGCCGTATATTGGGAAGGAAAAGGACTCACCTTGAAATTTTGGAAATAAGTTATGTGTACACTTATTCTTACCTAAAAAAAGGCATACCAAAACAAACCAAATACAAAAATAATGGTTTATAGAGGATTCATGGCCAAAAAATGGGTTTTGGAAAAGTGCATAGGTTATTTCGGTCCCCAATATTGAAGTTTTTGTCCCTAATTATGTTTAATTCGACCTTAATCGTTGTGATTAATTTGAATCACATTTACTATCATTTTTTTAAATGACTAAGGTGATCTTATTAGACTCAAAATATTATACTTATTAAAATGTTTCATGTATGTTTTTCAAAATTAAATTCACTTAAGAAAAAAAATTCAGATTAATGCTACCCCGCAAATGGGATGAAATAATGGGGTTTTAAAGTACAAAAATGTTCAAAAGATTTTCATGTTTTTATATTCAATTTATTATTGAAATTGTTTATAATGACCTAAATTTTATTAATAGATTTATAATTGATCTAATTTTAATTTAAAACAAATCGAAAATATAATTTAAAATTATAAATTATTAAAATGAAAATGTATTTTTTAACGAAAAATAGTATTTTCACTACTCGTCAAAAAATGATGTTTCACAGAAAAATTCCAAAAATTCATCCTGATCTAATTTTGGAATTATAAATTCAAAAATTATTTTTATTTTATAATATTATATTTTTAAATGCATCTAAAATTTATTTTATTATTAAAAGTTGTTTATTTGAGAAAATGATACTTTCTTAAACCTAAAAGGATTTTACCAAAAATCCTGTCTTTCATTACTAATATTTTTTATCTATATAAAAAAATTATAAATAATATTTAAAAATTAGATATTATTATTCATATAAATTTGTTTAACTACTAGGTTATAATTATCTCATTTAAATAATTATTATAATAAAATGTTGTTTCATAGAAAACAATGTTGTTGCATGTAACGTATGCCAAGTTAGTGTCTCCTATAGGGAAATACAATTAGGTATTCTATGTAGCACAAGACAAGTCATTATTTTAGGTATCACAATCCTTGTCGGTATTACTGTTTCACACACCATGTTGGTATTGCGTGTAGCACAAGCCTAGTTGGTATTGCGTGTAGCACAATCCAAGTTGTTATTGTGTGTGAAAGGTATTTTTTACATAGGTTTTTTACTATATATATATATATATAAGAACTATTTATAATATCATTTGAAATAAAAAATAATTTTCTTTTCTTAGTTAAAAAAATAATAATTTAGAAAATCTCGGCGTGTCACACAAACTGTGTCTACAACAACATCCATCCTATAACACTCTATGAAGATGTAGATAAGATAAAGTGAAATGAAAAAATTAAATAGGTTTCAAATTTATAATTTTTTATTCATCTAGACCATACCTTCTATGGATTGTGTCAGAGTCTGAACCATATACCATCAGGATATCAAAATTCATTATTTCATGACCTTTAATTATTAATTTAATTCAAATTTAATTTCTGGTACCCTAGAGCATTAGTAAAGGTTTTAATACAAGAGGCACTTAGAACATCAGTGTAATGATAATTTCTATGGGGCCTAGAGATGTCTTCTAAAATCCCATGGGTTTTTGGAGCATTAGTCCCTGACCCACAACAAATTTATCACATGATTTTTTCTGGGGCCTAGAGAATCAGTCTAGAACCCCAAGGGTATTTGTAGCATTATTCCTTGACCCAAAAGTTTTTTTATCAATCAATAAAAAATATCATTTATGTCACATACATATCAATGTTAAACATCATTAACCTTCTTTTCAATCACTCACATCATGGTGAACTATTTCATTCATAAGTTAGAACCATATTTCTTTATTTTAATCATTATTAATAAAAATAACAATTTACCATTAATCTAATAATCATTAATTGATCATATCTCATTAATCCTTCACGATTAAGTGAATAAAACCATTAAATCATATTACTAAACCAAAAAAAATGAGTCAGTTTAATTATATATACAATATATCTACCCTTTTCATTTCTGTATCATCTCTAAAGGAAAGTGTTACACTCCATGGGTTACCATCAAACCTGGACTCATTAACTCCAATGAGTCGAATAGGATCTGTGAATGATCAAATAATTCCATAGAATTGAATTCACATTTTCAAATTTTTAACATAATTACAAAACATGGAAACTTAAAGGAAAAATTAGATGAACAAAATCTAAATAAAGGCTATGGGAGACAACAATTAGACAACTTACCTAAATATTATTGATAAACACTCACCAAACCATAATCCTCAAATTAGTTTAGAGCGTCAAGATTCAAAGTGGAAAAAAAGATCTAGGATAAAAATCTCAAGATCCAATGAAATTACATCCATTGAATCCTAGATATAAACCATAAACAACATGAGGTATTAATACCTCTACAAAGGGTAAGAAATATTTTAAAGATAGGAACCTTAAAAAGGATGAAAAAATATTACCAGAAATCCAACATTCGTTCATCGGGCCATCTATTTTCGAAGGAAGGAGTTCTTGGAGACTTGGAACCATCTGTGGAGACCCTAAAAGAGAATAAAATTATGTTAGATAAAATAGGGATTATTATGAATATAAATTTGGGGTTTATGAATATTCAAATTAAATTATAGGGGTTTTAAAATCCCACACGCATGGTTACCAAGATGGGTGGTATGTTTTGGAAAACCGATCACCCTAACCATGCACCCCGACGATTTAGGGTGCACAATTTCTCTTAGTTGGCGAAATGGTTTCCAAATGCCTCAACAATAATTTCAAACAACTGTATATAAAGTTTTATGGTTTGGGGATGCTAGAAACATAGTTTCATCAATATTTTTGTCCCATTCTAGTGGATAAAAATGGGGTGCAAAGTTTCCTTGAGATAACTGAATGGTTTTCTCAAATTGTGATTCAACCTCACACAGTCCCATGGGCATCCAAAATTCTTCAAATTCATCCAAAATCACCTTTAATAAAGACCCAAAAAAGGTATTATCAAAAAATGCGTAAAATAATACCTAAAAATGAGTATCAGACTTCTCTAGAAATATAAGGATCTTACAATATCCCCAAAACAAAAAAAATTTCCCTGAAATGCAATCCCAATCATAACTAAGCATTCGAGGTAAAAAGATCACTCCACTGAGCCTGCATGTATTTTTACCTTTCCCAGTTTTCCCTCTAAACATATCCATGCTTCCACAATACTCGGACCAATGTCATAATCCTTCCCCATTGCAATTTCTCACTATGTTCCACAACACAAATCATATGCTTCACAAAGGACACATCATCCTCAATATCAGCATCGTAAACATCAATCAAATGAGAATGGTTTAAGTGATACTACTAAATCTATGACATAAGATAAACACATTTCTTTTCACTGTAACAAAATGGAAGAGAAAATCAATATGTCACCGGTCTAATTATTTCTAGAGTCTAAAATGGTTCAATAAACATGGGCACTAACTTTCCTTGCCTCTGAATCCTATGGTAACCCAATATTGGAGACACCTAAAGGAATACATGATCACAAAATGAAAACTCAACAGGTCATCAACATTGTTTAGTATATGACTTTTGTATACTCTATGATGTATCCATATGTTTCTAAATCAACTTAACCTACTCTTATGTCTTATGACCAGGAATCAGTCCCAATAACTTAGACACCCCCACCTCCATCCAATATAGAGTTGATCTACATGAACTACCAAGAAACTCCACATATGCTTCCCTATGAATAGTATCATGATAACTGTAGTTATATGTGAATTCAACTAGTTCTATGTGACTCTTGGAATATCCACTAAAGTATATAATTCATAGATGTGGCATGTCAGATAGAACCTGAATAGTGTTTTCTGATCTCACATCAGTTTGTGGGTGAAATATTTTACTCTGAAGAATGTACGTACTAAGATCCTTCTAAAAACGATTCTAGAAGCATGATGTAAAATGTGGGTCATGATCTAAAACTATACTACATGACACTAAATGAAAGTGGACTATCTCTAGAACATAAATTTTTGATAACTGATCAACTATAAGTGTTTCCCATATAGAAATGAAATAGGTTACTTTCATCCATCAATCCACAATCACACATACCACATCATTCTTCTGAGGCATCTTGGGATAAACCCCAAAAATATCAATGGTTACATCATTACTCATCTATTACCGAATGGGTAAAATATATAACAAACCTCAAGGATAGTGAGGCTCTACCTTCAACTATTGAAATGCATAACATCATGTCATGAAACATGAAATATCTATTTTCATATATGACCATCAATTCTGTCAATGTATGTTACGATGTATTTTGGTCAAACTTGGATGCACTTCCTACTTTGAGTCATGAATCTGACATCATATCCACTTGAAAACACATTCACACAACAACAGAGTTCCAAACATTGTTGAAATCATCCTTATCTATAGTCTAATTGGAAGGTGACACCCCGAATACCAGACCCGCCCTCAAGTAAAAACACCATGGATCCACATACAACCTTTCCTTGATCCATCTAAGAAGTGTGGACTCAACTAATAAAAATATGGGTTTCATCTTCTCATGGTCCTCTTTAGGCTCTATATACATCTCAACCAAAAATTTAATCACCTTACAATAGAAGCCGAAATCCTAGACTTCCAAAGTTTTTTCTTTCATCAGAAAGAATTAGAAACACGATTTCCCATTACCGATGTGCAGTTCAGCCAAAATAAAATGAATTCATATAATCAACCCATCTCTATTGTATGATGTTTAAATATCTTTATGAAAATATTTACTTAAATAGTTTGTGTTCAGTATACATAATAAAATTTTCTTCCAAAAGGTAATTCTTCCAACACATTATGTCATAAACCACCTTGGATAAGAATAGATCACACGTAGGATAATTTTATTCATGTGGCCTCAACTATCATGATCTATACACCATGACTGGATCTACCTACAACAATGATGCTCCATGTTTGATCCTGGATGCATCATAAAGCATAGTATACTCCTCACCCATCTCTAGTAGAATCACGATCGATGTAGTATTCAAATGGTTATTGAACTCCAAGAAATAATTATCTCATGATCCATACCATTCAAACTTGATCCCTAAATTTGGTCAATCCTAGAAGTGGTACTATCAAAAGGGAAAATTCCTAGACAAATTTTTGATAATTTCCTATTAAACATATAATGTTTATAATATCAAAAACATTCTTAGGGTTCTTATATGAAATCATGTCCATATATTTCTCTAGGTCCATTGACATACCTTCCTGAGAGATAACATAACCCATCCTTCCACAATCTCATCACTCCATCAGTGGTCCCAAACACTGAACAAAATATTTAAGCCAACGTACTATACTAATTGAAAATAACTAGAGTATTACGGAGGGTTACTGATAAAACCCCCTAGACACACTATTTTCTATTGCTCAGGTTATGGTTCTCATAAATATTCTTACTACCCTCACACGATTTACATCTTGCTCATCTAGTAGAAACCACCTATCCACCATTGGCTAAATTCATTAGCCCTCTATTTGAAATGAAAGCTTGATTAACTAAAATATTAAACTTATTCAATTTGATGATGTTAACATAGTACTTAATCTCACATTTAAGTATATCTTGAAAACATCTCACCACAATTTCCTAATATCTTAATAGCCCTGGGAAAAGGAAGTGTAAGTGGCTAAAAAGACCAGTGCAGTCTATCAATGACATGATTCATTATTTAAACCATATAAACTCTACATCCCCCTCTTGTCTTAGTGTCTCTAGGTAAAATAGATCTAGGAACATCTCTGAGAACTCCTTTCATACCATGCTATCCATCTACTCATCCTATGAATGGATATCCTACCAACGCTTCACATGAAATATTAAAGTGTAAATAGGCAACTTGACAATTTTTTCTAGAAGAGTTTCTAAAAGGTCAAGAATTGTTTAGATGGACTCAATCCATAAATCAACTAATTTAGGTGTTCCTTATCCAATGAACGGAAAAGCATGATGAAAATATAACCCCCATGTAAGATCAGACATATTACAAGCACCCTTCCATTGATCGTCTTCTCTGAACTGCATAAATAGAGATGTTCTCATAAAACTACTCTCTTGCTCCTTCACCTGGAACTATCGGGGCCTCTTGTCCCATAGTTGGATGATCATTTCCAATAAGGTCCTTCTTTAAACCTACCAACAAACTTCATTATAGGGGAATATATCTACAAAGATAAAAACATGTCTTAAGAAACATAACATAACAAATTTACATAATATGGACTCACATACATTCAAAACATGTCATCCTTCATACATAGCCACATGGTCATAACCGAGACACTATGACTACCCTTAACTATCCTTAACCAGATGTATAATGAACACAAGGTAAGAAGTTTTCATATTTCTAATTTTACCATTAGAAACCCATTTCTTAACCATTTAAAATTACCAAACTTCTATACATTAAACCATTACTAATTCATTAGTAGGAACTTTTTATTTTAAAACACCCAAACAAGGCAATCATTTTCATACCCCAAAACACACTCATAAAATTTGTTTTTAGTGCATGCTTGATTTGATGCTTGTCACATGAACTCTTGAATTCCTACAATGATGCATGTATACTAATCTCTCGGGCCACACTAGGCCATGGGAAAAATCTCACAAAAACAATAACATTAAAAAAAGTGAAACAATCTGGTTTAAATAACATCCAACTGTAATAGAAAATATCAAGAACAACAATCCCACCTTGGGTACTTGGGTTTCCCCTGCACATGGGTTAGCTACTACTATAAACAAACTCACAACGAAGGCCCGAATCAACTGAGTATTCATTATACCTTTCCCAAATAATAAGAATACTAAAAAAAATAAAACTACTATAATAACACTTTGTAACATGCTAACCTCGATTCCACATTACAATGCCCCGACCAGGTCCCTATATGACCATAGGCATGACTCCCCATATTCTGGAGGCTTTTGAATAGTAGTGGGGGTCTAATATGGATCATATGGAGACTTTTCCCTATTTATTAAAGCACCACAATTGATGAATCAATATGCATTATAAAAAAGATACTATAATAATCAATAATAATCCAATCATCACATGAATAAATAAAATATAGGGAAAATGACCACAAACTAAAGCAGTAAATATTTCATGCCATACATGTGTCATGTGTATAAATAAATCCCAAAATAAAGACACAACAAAATCTCCCAACAGGTTCCCAACATCATATATGGTTCTCAGATACATGTTCCATCACAAATACCAACTCATAAATTTAATATATGGCTCTTGACCATATCATGTCTAGTAAATATGAATTCTATTTAGGTACCAATTAGGTGGATTGAGTATGGTGCGAGTCTAACTCAATAGGCCACCACCAATGACATCTAAAGCAATATCCTGCCTATAATTTTATTTTGAAATTATATATAGAATAAAGAAAAAAATAAAAAACAAATATTGGTTTCACATTTTGTATTCTTTAGAAAACCACGTCATACATCATTCAACCAATGCATGAGTCTAAACCACACACTACAGTGATCTTAAAATTCATTTATGAGGATATTTAATTATTAATTTAATTCAAATTTCATTTTCGGTACCTTGGATCATTATTCTTGGTACTAATATCTTGAGAACAAGGAACATCATTCCAATACCAACATCTGAAGCGCCTAGTGTAGTAGCCAAGAAACCCATGTGTATTTGGAGTATCAGTAATAGAGACAAAACTCATTGATCAATCTTTGAAAAATGTTACATATGTCATATACATATCAAGGCTCAACAATATTATCCATGTTATCAGTCATTCACATAATGGTGTACCATTTCATTTAAAAGTCACAACCATGTCTATTTACTTTAATAATACGGAATAACAAGAAAAATCCACCATTTATTTAATATCATCAATCAATCACACAATATTAAACCTTCAAGGTTAATAAAATAATCCCACTAATTCATTTTATCAAACCTAATAAAATTATTTAGTTAAATTCCATAAACTAACAATTTCCCCTTTTTTAAATCAATAATTGTCATTTTAGAGAATGTGGAATGCCCTAGGGGTCTCCATCAAACCCAACCTCATTTTCTATAATAGGTGTAATGAGGTCTATGATGGATCAAACAATTTTATAGACATAAATTAAAATTTTCAACTTTTCAATGCAATTATCCATCATAGAAAAAAAAGAAAAAAATTACACACATAATATTTCAATCAAGAATATGGGATATAGTAATTATAACACCTACCTCATGATAATTGATTAATGCTTTCCAACCCATAATCCACAATTTCGTAATGAATGGTCGGATTCACAATGATGATGAAGATCATAGATCAAAAACTAGGATCAAGATAAAAAAATTAAGTCCATTAAAACATATATCAAAACCAAAAATAGTGGGAGGTATTCTTCCCTCTAAAAAGAAGATGAAATATTATAGAGAGATTATAAAACTAAAAAATAATGATAATCACTTAAAAGAGAGCCAATATTCTTACACTAGACTATATATTCACAAATGATGGAATTTTAGGACCCTTAGAACCCTCTATGAAGCCTCCAAAATTTAAGGAAATTATGTTAGGATGAATAGTGATGAATAGGGAAATAAAAAATGTATTTTGGAATTTTCAAATAAATTTTCAAGATTTTAATAACCCGCATGCACACTTTATTGGATAGGCCACATAGTTTGAGAAATGGTACACACTAACCATATACCCATACAATCTAGGGTGAAGGTTTACTCCTAGGTGGGTGCATGGTTTTCCTAAACACATTTTCACTATGGAAACCCCCTATTCTTGAGCATGAACTATTTTGGGGGGTGGCTATATGGTTTCATCAAACCGTGCACCCCTTCCTATGGATCAAAATGGGGTGCATGATTTCTGGGGGAAAACCGAACAGTTTTCCTAAACCTAATGAAAACCATTCACAGCCCCACGAGCTTCTAATGTTATCAAAATTTACTTGAAATAACCTCTAAGAATGATCTATACAGGGTATGGTCAAAATAAGGGTTAAATTTCTTACTAGTGGATACTGATCCAGAATATTATCGGGAGAAAATTAACAACCCAAAAACCATAAAAAGTTTATTGATGAAAATAACATCAATTCAATATGAATAATTGTAATAGGATGAAATTTATTTCAAGATAATTTTATTATAGTTTATGAACCCCTTTTCAATATAGGATACAAATATAAGGAAATATATTTACGTAATACATTTCTATTTCATAAGAATAATTTCACCATTTAGTTATCCTTAGATCAATTTTTTACTTTATCTCATACGATGAGAAATGAATATCTAATATGAAAATTTTAATCTTAAATAACTAAAACTAACATTAAATGGATCATAAGGTCCATAAAATAATGATAATATTTTGTTAATTTCATTAAATATTTAAAAATCATAAATGGTTTTTACATGGTATGACAAAAAGAAAAATATATAAGCCTTTTTATATAATGAAATAATATATTTTAGTTCAAATTTTACACCAATGGTTCATCTTTGATTATTACATATATAAATAATCCTACACCCTAATTAAACTCAATATTCTCAACATCAATGAATGTTTTCACCTCAAAGGTTATTTCATACCTTTTAACTTACATCTTGAAAATTTTATCAATGTCTTTAAAAAAGTAATGTTTATGTTAAATCATATGGTTATTTATACCTCAACATAATAAATCATCTCCCAAAATATCATTAGTCACCAAAAAATAAAAAATATATGATCCTTTAATATTTTTACCAAAACAAAACTAGTATTTATCTATCAAACAACTTAACTAGAAAATAATTTCATACTAACCAGGACATCATGTAGGCTAGTGGTATGTGTTTCACTTTTATCTCCCTTTGGTTGTGGGTTTAAGACTCACATGCATGGTAGATGTGATGGGTAGTTTTCCAAAATGTTGGTTGTAATTTTTCTAAAACTTTATTAATATAATTCATGTAATGTTCCAAAAATATTATGAACAACCTAAAAAATAACATTTTTCATCAAATAAAATTTTAACCACAATGGATTTCTATAAGGCATATTTATTTCATAAAATCTAGTAATCATAATTGACTATTGTCACCTTAACATCAATGATCATATTAACCCTAAAGGTTATAAATAAAATTAATTTTTTTCCCAAAAAAATATTTAAATATGATTCCTTAATAAAAATTTACATGAAAACACATGTTATATATATGGTTTATATATAACTCAAACATCTATTAAAAAAATAAAGGTATCCAAGGTACATCTGTCACATAAAACCTCAAAAGGGGTGATTGTACCTCTTAAAATATATTAATACATAAAAATATTTACCCATGATGACACATAAAAATATTAAACTATCTTAATATGAACAATAAACTTAGTTTCATGATAAATTTTGCACAAATATTATCATCAAGTTGTATTCTCTAATACGTTCTTTTTGTAATCTATTTTTAAAGGTTTATTATAAACATTCTATGATACCAAATGGAATTACCCCAACCCAAATATCCATAGGTCATTATTTAATTAATTAAATTGACATAAGATATAATAGATCTCATTATAAAAGATTGAATAGTTTAGTAGTATTGGTTAACAAGATACACACGTTAACATCACATTACTATTAAAAATATAAAATTACAATACAGTGAAAGTAAATCTTTAGTATCCTTGAACTCATTAAATAATTTATTTTTCATATACTAGGTAATGGAAACCAGAAATATGTGATATCAGTTTCTTAGTAAGGGTTTCATATAATGGAATATATCTTGACTATATAACGAATATGCGATATTGAACGTTTAATAACTAAAACACATTCCATTTAATCAACAAATTTACCCTGAAGAGTAATATGGTATGAGTAATTGAAGGTGAAATGATTCTATAAAAATAATCAGATGAGATTGAAATTTAACCATTGATATCATAAATTATCAAAAAATCACATATAAATCCATAATTTATTTCATAATGATGGAGTTAATAATGTTGTAAATTTGAAACTTACTATTAAGTCCTTGTTCCAAGATAGTTTACACTATGTGTAGGTATACACTGAAAACCCATTTTATTTGGCTAGCCATGTAGTTTATCACATGAGACATACTGATGCATCAATGGGATATGTAATTTAGGGCCCCACCAATTATTTAATAAGTCCAATTTATTCATAATATTATCAAATATTACAACTTGATCAACATGCCTTTTTCAAAAAATGACTATATAGGATGAACTAGCCCACAGAATAACTGTAAATGTATTTGTTAAACCAACCATAAACCATATAGAGAAAGAATAATAGTGGCATCATTACAAAAAAATTACCTAGCGTAGTATTAATGAATTGTTTTATTAAGAAGAGAAATATGATATACTGATTATTAAAAACATTCTTGATCCAAATAAACACTTTATTTTGAAATCAACACTCAAAAACTAAAAATTTCCAGAATATTAGGGGAAAATTTTTCATTGAAAATGTTCATTAAAAATTTTAAAGGAAGCTTAAATGTAATTAGTTTTCAGGATTATGGGAAACTCTGTTCATGTCATGTACATTAAAAAATATCCCTTTCAAAGTTTCTGTAAAAATTAAAAAACCACAATATTGGGAACACAATAATTATATTCCTTTTAAATTATTTTATAAAAAGGGAAACATAGGTAAAAATTTATTTAATAATTAAATTAATATTAATAAAATATTCTTGAAAACATTTTATGGAAAATTTTGATATGGTTGAAAAATATTTGTAACTGAGTAAAAAAACTTCGGTATCCTTAAAAACTATATTTTAGTAGCTTGACTACATAAGGAGTGTAAAATTAATAAAAAACATATAATTTCCAAAAAAATAATCATTGGAGAAAAAAAATATTTGCAGTATTAGATATAAATATAAAATAATTCCCCCATTAAAGACCTAAACATAAATAATCTTTAAAATTGATGAGATTGTGAAATAAAAATTTACAACTTTGTTAACTTTTGAATCATAACACCCATGAAAGAAATAACATAAAATGAAAAATTAAATATCATGAATATAAATAGATTTATTATATAAAAAATGATATGGGAAGTATATATACATCCTAAAAATAAATAGGTGCATAATAACAAATATGTCTCAATGAAGCCAAAACTGGAACAAAATATCATACAAAGTGAAAACTTTAGAAGTGATAATTAATCAATGAATTGATTTTGAGTGTACAATTTAAATACACATAAAAATGTAACTATAACATAAAATTAGAAATTGTAATTACAAAAATAATCATATAATATCAATCATAATTAATAAGTAATGTAACCCAAAGAAAATACATTAAGTTATGAAACCCCTTTCCCCAAGTCCAACTTGTCACACACATTCATTATATTTTGGAATAAAAAATTTATTTTAAATATTTTCCTTCTTAATAACCTTTATCAATTTTATTATTAATTTTATTTTATTTATTAAAATTTTATTTAAAATTACATGATCAATTAAGTTCACATGAGATGCTTTGAAGATATTATACTAATTTGTCCAAAAATGACCAATGAAAGTTTTCTATGGTTTAAGAGAACTTTATTTCATCATATATAGAATAATAATCATTTCATAATCATAATGTTTATACATTAATTATAATTTTTTTAATCCCACCAGAAAATATTTATATGAAAAATGAACTATGTTACAATCAAGAAGATGATAAGTTGTATGTACTCATGAGTAATGTTTCCATTTTTTGGTGATCATGATTGAAATAGCATAAGAATTATTTTAACATTATAGAATGACAAGTATAATATAAATATCATTTCATTTATTTTAATATAGTTATATATAGCAGTCATTTTTTGTCGATATGAAAAAAATCATTTCACTTTGTAGAGGTGGTAATGTACTTGTATGTGTGAATGACATTATAATTTTTAAAAGAATAGAAAGGTAAGAAATTATAAGATATATTATCTTTGAATAATGAAAAATATTTCATTAATATCATATAAATACATATAAAGTAAATCAATTACCAAAAACCATCCATGAGTGGTGATTATAGATAACATATTACATCGGTTTGTGATGCAGTTGTCCACAATACACCCAAATGATGGGTTTGTTTCCCATTTAATGGAAGTTAAGATTGATGTTGGTTATTATATTAACAAAACAACATCTATTTACACGGTTTATATTGATATTACTATATAATCAAGGTGGAATAAAATTTTAAGAAGGTGGGAGAATAAATAATAGAAAAACATGTGATTAAGAATGTTATCTGTTCTTTAGAAAACCACTTTAGGTTTCAACCAAAAATATTTATAGGAGGGATTTATAATAAAAGAAAACCTCTAATAAGTTGAAATTTATATATGGAAGATATTTTTGTAGGGTATTTCTGAATAAAATTTATTTTCAAGGGTGATGTAAAGAGAAGAGGAGGCGTTCTAAAATAAGTGAGGGTTGGGAAACTTCTAGAAATTTAAAAATATTAAATTTCTATAAATTTATTATCATAAAAATTGGAAAAAAATTGACATATTTAATGTATAAGATGAGGATGGGTATGAAAAGTATCATACTTCATTTTAACAAAATTTAGATTAGGTTTCTACCATTATTACTTTATTTAAACCCGTGTTAATCCTTTTTTAATGTTACCACAAGAACACTGTGTTTACTCTTTAGCAGTCAATATAGTTATCATAAAAGGAAAATCAGTACAGAAATTGACTATAGATGATATTTATTAAAAAATAACAATCACATCGCAGAATGTAATATTTATATTAATTTTAAATCATTTCATAAAATATTATTTTTTACAAAACTTCATTAATGTAAATTTTGGAACTATTCCTTTACTTTAACTATGAAAACAACATGATATAATGGAATTTTAATATATTCCATTCACACATCCTGGATGTATTAAATTTTTATAAATAATTTAAGGAATTAAATAATTCATTGAAATTTGATTACTTTTAATATTTATAGTATCATTTATTTTATTTTTCGATTAATTAAATAAATATTGTGTCAGCATTGACTAAAAATTTAATGAAATTTGTTCACTACCAAATTTAAAAAAAAATTAACATAATAAAAATAAATATTCTTTATTTCAAATATGTTCTTATAATCATACATAGGGTTGATTTATCCTTGAAAAAAATACTATAGAAATTAAAATCAAGAATGTAACATTGTTTACATGTCTGTATATAAAAATAATAATGTTCAAAATTGCGAAAATGATATAAAAAGGTTATATGTTCTAATTTTGAAGAATTATAGATGATATATATTCATCAAATAAAATTAAGGGATCTTTTGGGGTCATTTATTAGTCCTTATCGAAACTAAAAATACATCATATTCCCTTACTGTGGTGAAAATTATTTACTAATATTATTATTCACAATAATAAAAAATAAATAGGTTCTATTTTAAAAAATATGGACTTCCAAATAACAAATATTGATTCCATTTTTCATGATTCAATTCACATATGTGGAATAATTTAATTTAAAATTAAATTCACAATGTGTGAGGAAAGGTGGTATTTCAAGAATGGACCTTTCTTTACAAAAGGATACTAGAAAAACTGGTGTGAAGCCTGCATAACAATGGCCCTTATGAGTGTATCTAATAAGTTATACAACACAACAAGAAAGGATGTAATTGATCAATAGATATATAGCCTACCAAAGGAACCAAATGACGCCTATAGAAGATATGTCTCTCTAGATAAGGGTATGAAGTTATCAAGAATATATCTGATAAAGTAATATGATTGAGCTAGAAATATATCCTGGATATATTTTTATGTGATGTATATTGAATGATATTTTGTCATGTTATTGAAATTGTATCATAATATTGTAGAAATATAAATAATTAAAGTTAATATAGTTAGAGTATTGTATTTTAACTTCATATTCACAGACTGTAACAAGTAGTTTAACATCGTACATTATGGATGTTGTCATTCAATTTAATGAAATGAGGTCAAGATTCTATCCAATTAGTTTAACTTCATAATGTAGGTATGTCAGCATCATGAATGGGCCGATTATAGAAAATGGAGCGGGGTTTATACATGGGTTCCCTAGTTGGTTCATTTTATAGAGAATATGGACCATTAAAATATTAATTTGCGGTTCATTCATGGGATATATAGCGATTCCTAGCCTCGTTAATGTCTTTGGGGAAGGAAGGGAGAGGTGGGGCTTACACATGGTATGTGTTAATTTAGGTACAACTTATTGATAATATTATAATGGCCATCATTGATATCTACGACCATATAAGTCACGATTAGTGTGAGAAACAAGATATAGTAGAAGATCCACCGTATAACGTAATTGAATTTGGATGGGATTTACACATGAACTAGAATCCAAGGATGGAACACCATTCCTAATATAATGATGGGTGAGAGAGGGCATATAGAAGGCATAAGGGATCTTACAACCTTCAAGAAAGTCTAGGAGATAACTTTTGGAGGGACGCTGATCCGGATATGCTTCTCATTTACTGATAGATGGGGGAGGGACTCTGGGGGGTTTCTCTAGTGTTGAAGACTAGGGGATTAATCCACAGTGGATTTAAATTACCCTCATTCTATCAATTTATAACCATGTTATTGGGGATTATTAATATAATTATAGTAAATTAAAATGTATGCATGCGTCTCAATTCACCTCAAATATTAATAATCATGCAAGAAATACGTGATGCAGCTCGAAACGGGGAGAATCCCACCACTACCTCCTAGATTGGGGTCCTTGTTACCAAAGGAATGAATGACTTTAATTATACTGAGGACCATAACTATAATTTATCTTATGTTCAGGACATTATTTATTAAAGTATTGAATGATAGAATGGGGGAACAATGATGTTCTCTACAATCTAATCATGTAGATCTAGTGGTATTGGGGGAGAATTTTATTTTTCCTATAATGGGATTCAACCCTAGAGAATAAAATTTTGAGTTTTATTGAAAGATCATAGAATTGGGTGGTAATATCATGTGAATTTTTGGGTTCCCCTAAATGTTCTCATGAATAAGGGATTGTTGAATTGGGAAAGATCACATTGTCACATGATTCATCTGTGTATCTTCTATAGAAGAAAAAATTGTTTATGTGGGATGGCTAACATGGGACATTTCTCACAAGATGGTTCTATTTAGAAGGTTCATGCATGATTGTTCACATGGGATTATTATTTCTCCCTATTCCATGGGTTTTTTCTATAAATATAATCCTCTTTTGGTTGTAGGTTTATCTAACTTTCTTCATTTGCCTCGTCCTCCATTTTAAAGTGGGTATTGATATGAATACCCCAACAAACTAAAAAATTGGACATGTCGGGGTTTCTTGTAGGATCACATTATCATGATGGTTGATTTATCATGGATTATTAACCTCCCATAGTAGAAAAATAAGTTACATGGTGAACATCCATATGACTAAACTACTTTAAAGCCGCAAAATGAGTAACGTTGAAGTCACATGGGCTGACACTATCATGGTTTAATATTTTCTTGGATTCACTAAAGGGTGATTTGGCCATGTGAATTGTTCTTGGGAAATTTTTTTTCCTTTATTCATAATTTTTTCTCCCATGGATTAATTCCCTGTGAAATTTCATAGGAAATTTTATTTCGACCCCTATGTTGTTTGAAGATTTTTTTTCAAGAAAATGGAAATACAAAATATGTAATATAATGTTAAAATATTTTTATCTAGGAAAACGTTTACTATATAATGAGACTAAGACTAGATCCAAATGATAATGGATTTTAGTTTAATAGCTCATGATTGATGATCATGTGTTTGCTGAGTTAAGGCCTTAGTTAAGGGAACTACACCATTGTCTTTGTTGGAAACCCTACTCTCTATGACATCACCTTTATGAGAAAAATTCCTCAATATATTTTAGTTTTTGGAGTATGTATTTTTTTTAAATGACTTGACATTGTCTCATTTGTAAGAGGAATATTAATAGTATTATCATAATAGAGTGTGATAGGGTCTTTACTAGAAGGCACTATTTCAATTTCTGGGATGAAGTTCTATATCCAATCTGCTTTATCAACTTCATTGAAAGATTCAATACACTAAAAATATATGGTATAATTTATGAACATGAGGTAATTTGAATTGTTATATCTTACAAAACCTCTATTGAGAGTGAAGATATATCACAACATTGATTTCAAACCACCTCAAATAACTTGGAAGATACCATATGTATATCCAATGATGACTAGTTCATCATATCATCCATATAGTAGACACATATAATTAGTTTGGATTATATAATTTAATATAATCTTGAATTACATCTAATTAAATTAATATAGGTAAACATTATATCTTCCTACAACACTTAATTATATTGAGATATCTATCCTAGTATATTTTATTACATAATAGAATACCCTAATAACAAATTTATATTAGATTCTTATCATCCTTTGTATCACATCATGTGTTTGAGGATACTTTTTCTTGGAAAGATGAATTCCTTTTGACATTGGAAGTATTCCCATTTTGGATTGTTCTATAAAAAATATCTTTAGTTTATTATCATGTTATGTACTTTGAATTCACCCAAGTAGCCTATTAGTTCTATAAAGATATATCATGATCTGAAGAATATATTAAATTTTCCTAATTCCTTCATGGATAAGTAAGTACTGAACAAAGTCTTAATGGTTGAAAATAATTTTATCTCATTTTCGGTAAGTAATATGTCATCAATATATACTTTTAGTAAAATTACCACACTTTGAGTAAATTGCATGCTGAATTATGGTTCACATTGATTCTTTATTAAACCATATTCTACTAAGGGTTTTTAAAACCAAATTTTCCACAAACTTGGTAGATTATTTATTTTATAAATCTACCATTGTAACTTTCATAACATATTGGAATCAATAAGGGTCATAATCCCTTCTAAATTTGTATATAGATATCTTTTGAAGGTTCTTGTAACGGAAGGGGGTTTTAACATCCATATTTCAAATATCATAACACTATTCATATCCTTTTGTAACAAGTCAATCCTTATAGGTAGAGACTTTTCCATACATTATTGGTTTCTTATATTCCAAATTACAACCAATGGTATTTATATCAACTAGATTATCACTGAAAAATTCTTACTTTGTTTGGGTATATAGAATGTATTTGAAAATTCTGTTCTTACTTCCATATGGTAACTTCTATTACAATTATGTCATTTTTGTATGTTATTGTTTTATTATTATCCACTAATAATGAATCAATATCTACAATGACAAGAAAATTATATCTTTTGTGTTATATAAGCTCTTTTATACTATCACATTGTACTTATGACCCTGAAAATTCCACTTCCATGGTGATTTATGGAATATGTTCCAATATAGAATATCGTGTAGCATAAACATAGACTCCATTGTTTTTTACCTCACTCCCACTATCACTTTTACAAAAAATATCTTTATCAAGGAATGTGGGTCATATCTCAATCAAAACCTTCTTATCTGAGGGTAAAAATATGTAATACACCCTAGGGGGGTATCCTATAATAATAAACTCAATGCCTTGTGGTTCAAGTTTTTTTTTTCAAATATTCCCTTAAATCACATCAGAACCCCACACTCGCATATAAAAAACAAATGTTTCCTTCCATATTAAATATCATATTGAATACCATATTCGACTTTTTTGGCACATGATTTATAATGTTTCTTGATATTTGTAATATGAATACCCATAAGAAATATGGAAATTGGCATGACTCAACACTGATCACAACATGTTAAATTGTATGAGGTTACTTTTTTCACTAACACCATTCCATTGTATTGTATAAGGATGAATGAGTTGGTATACAATCCTAAACACTCATAGATAATTAATTTATAAGGGATTACAATATTCTCCACCTATATATTATTAGGGTTTCATTATCTTCCCACTAAGTTTATTCTCAACTTAATTTATGTGTTAATTGATCTTTTAAATAATTTGACTAATACCTCATTAAGTAGACATATCCATATATAAAATAGTCATTAGTAAAATTTATTATGAATGAGTTACATATAGGTACCAATTCCAGGAGCTTTGTGTCCTATTCACCTATTACAGTAAATATGGATTTGGATACCTTTTCTTACAAACATGTGTGACATACATACATTGGTATTAGTTAGAAGGAATCTAAATATCATTCTTATTTTAATTTGGTCTAATTATTTTTATTTACATGAACTAGAAATCAATTCCACATCTATATGTTATATGAGTTGTGTATCCTTAATTTTTTAATTATTTCAGCGACTTTTTTGGGTAATCTAACAAATAAATAAAATTATTTATGTTTGAATTACCATAAAAAATACATTCACTGTAAAATAAGAAATATTTATTTCCAAATTTGAAAAAACCCATAAATATAAATTATGAACATAAAAATATTTTTTTTATAAATTATAGAACACAATAAAAATATTTAGAATTATAGATCATTCATATCAATAATGTGAGGAGGTAGTCTCTAATAGACACAATGACATGTTTGGCCCTGCTGGATGCTCATAGATCCACCTCACCATAGGTGTAAAGACCCATTAATTTCAAGGGAATTTTTTTTCTTAATTTCTTTGGGATTTTACGAGTACACAGTTTCTGACGGCACCTGATTCTGAGGCCCAGTGTGCCCGAAATCAATTTCCGAAGTTTAGCTCCGGTACGTTTAGTGAACGAACGGGCCGAATTTCCTAACTTTTGAACCGGTGCTCAGAATCGAAATCCGAGGGAACTGATGGAACCACAGCGCTGGTAATTGCCTAAGAGGACTTTTACCTGAAGGTGCATTTTCTTGGGTGGAGTTGTAAAAAAAAGGTGGATTAATTAATAAGTAAAATAAAATTCTGAACAATTTTATTTTATCCATGGAAGTTAAACTATCTCATGGGAAGTTGTTTGTGGGGCCCATGACCACCCAACTTCCCACGTGTGGTTATGAGGGAGGTGTAGCCCACACGATCTCGCACCTTTTCACATTCCTTAACTCCATAACTTCCCCTTGTTTTTGTTATCTCCCATTTAATGTGAGACCACTCACCTCCCCCTCTCTCCTCTTTAATCATGCCAACACACTTAATTAATTAAGGCAGTTATGTGTTTGAATTTTAAAATTGAAATGATTGGCTTTATTTCATATAATAAGAAAAGTCTTATTTTATTTTAGGGGGGTTATATGTTGTGTGAGGAGATTGGGGAGATAGAACTCTTTTCTCTTGGGAAGAACTTCATCCTCCCGCGAAGAGCTTCAATCCTTCCGTGAAGAATGTCATATCTTCAATGAAGAATGAATCAACGTCTCCGATATCTCCATTCCCTTTCACCTCCGCGACAAGGGAAGAGACACTGACACGTGAGTTCTCCCATGACGCACAATCATCTTCTTCTCTCTGTGATAAAGAGAAGACGACGTCTCCTCAGACGCTCTCCGTCGACGTCTATGGAACCACGCCCCGCGACGCCATATTTTGCGACGCTTGACAACCGCAAATTACTTTGAGAGGTAGGGGTTTGAGTTCAAATATTATGGATTAAAGTTTCACTTGCTTGACAAGGATATTTATTCTTTTTGGGCCGCCTGATATCATTATAACGGGAGGAGGTCGGACCGCACGAACACGGTTGACCCTCCTCCCTCTTTGTTGTTGTTCTTGTTGCGACACGAATAAAGTCATCCAGGTACAACGAAACCACGCGGGAACATGGAGAATCACAGTGAAGAAGCGCGGCGCCATCGCGCCGCGCGGTTGAGGCCGAACAAACCCACGGCCGGAGTCGGGCTGCAGCGAAGGGGAGCAACGCCGCGCCAGAGAACCACGAAGACACCACGGTTGGAGCGGGGCCATGGTGGAGGGGCGCGATGCCAGCACGTCGCGCTGGTTGGACCAAGTCCGCAGTGGAGCAGGGAGTGGCGGCCGGAACCACCGGCTGCAACCTCGTCGGAGGGGCGGGACCGCGGGGTCCTGCGGCGACAGCACGACCGGCCTGCCGGGCCGACCGATCGAAGAAGGCCAGGGGTCATAACCGCCGGCTAGCCAAAGGAGCGGCCCCCCACATGGGGCCGCCATTTCAAAACAGGGGTGCAGTGCGCCCCCCTTCTGCGACAGCTCGGCCAGCGCCGAGCTGGCCATGCGGGCCGCGCCCGCGCTAGGCCAACCGGCCGCCCAGGCCGGGCCGTGCCGCGCCGGCTGGGCCAGGCCATGCCCCCCGAGCCGGGCTGTGCCCTGCTGGGCCGTACCTGGACAATGGTTAGGATGACCCGGTTTGGGCCGACCCAGGGGGTCTTGTGCCAGGTCGGTCCGGGCCCAAAACCCCCTAAAAACTGGACAGTTTGTTTAAATGCCCGTAACATGGGCTACAAGCCTCCGATCGATGCACCGTCAGTTGAGATGAGATCCTCGGATCGAGGCAGTAGTTTCGATATATTACAATCAAGGATTCGGAGAACTTTGGGTATGGCCTGGTTGGTTCGAACACGAAACCAACCGGGCCCTCGGAGCAGAAATGCTTATAACTTGAGCTCCGGACGTCCGATTGACATGTCGTCGAATTTGTTGGATTCCTCTTAGTGAGACAGACCTTTTGGCTTACTCCACTCGATGTTTGGACTCAGTTGGAGTATGGTCGGGTTGGTTTTGACTTAAAAACCAACCGGGCCCCTCGAATGAAGAATCCAATAACTCTCAGACCGGGTGTCCGATTGACGCACTGTCTATCGTGTTGAGTTCCCTATGCTGAGACAGAACATTGGGATACATCAACTACGGACTACATGTCAGTTGATGTATCGACCCCCTTGGATCGTGGAGCGGACCGTCTTGGAAACGAACATGCTGTGTGCGGGGACCCTAGAGTTGGGTGCGACTGCGACGACGATGATGACTGCACTGAAATCCTCCGTGGGTTCGGCAGCGACGATGACTTCACGGAAATCCTCTGTGGGTTCGGCAGCGATGAAGACCGTACTGAAATCCTCCGTGGGTTCAATGATGATGACTACTGTTCTTGTATCCTACGTGGTTCTGGCAGTATTACTTTTCTTGTATCCTATGTGAGTCCGACAGTATTTGACCTCTGTTGTAGTATCCTACGTGGGTCCGACAGAGTAGCTGGACTTGTATCCTACGTGGGTCCGATAGCTTAGCTGGTTTAGTATCCTACATGGGGTCCCATCTTAGATGAATCAGTGTCTACATCTGATCATCTCTATCACCTTACAAAGAAGTATACCTGTGTGACCTGAGTCTTAACTTTCAATCATTATCATTGATATGATTGACTTGCTTTCCTATGTGGATTTTGTTGTGCTTTCCTGTGTGGATTGGGTTGTACAATCCTGTGTGGACGTGATCGAACATGGGATCAGATGTTGGAGCCGAACTGGAATTGATGAATTAGGTATATGTATGGGCATATACCTAAGTAGTGTTGGATGTTATTTCGTGATTGTAAATTTCCTTTGTGGATTATCCTTTGTGGATTCTGAGAGACCTTCGGGGGTCTCGGGGTCCCTACTGAGTAGCGTATACTCACCCATGCATGGGATATGCCCGCACTACGTTGTGTTGGATGCAGACGACGAACAACGCTGATCGTGGTTGAGGCCTGTGGAGAAGGTTGGTACCTGGAGGTGGACCACTGGGCGGGACGTACACGGAGCGGACGACTGGACCCGAGGAGCTGAGGAGGCTATCTGTACCCACCCTTCAGGTGTGACTTCCAGTGGATGGCTCAAAGTTACTACTTTACTTTCAGTTGCTGTACTTTCTTTCCACTTGTACTTTACTTTCAGTTTGGGTTTGTATTCTGGCCCATTTACTTTTCGCACTTACTATTGTACCCAGTTTTACTTAGTGTTTACTTTTTCTGGCTTACTCTATGGTGTTTGTTTACTTTATAAGGAAATGCCTTTCCCTTTTTATCAGGATTTACGCCTTTGGTGCTTGTCGCCAGCCCCTGGCTTATAGAAGGCGGGTTTGGGATAGTCACGACACGGGTCCCGAGGATGGGTCGTGAAAAATTGGTATCCGAGGAGTTCGGTTCTACCACAGAACTCAGGACTCTGATTTTTCTTCTATGTGAAGCAATAGAGTTAAGGGTGTTGAGTATGGTTATCAGTCCTGGGAGTCCAGTGTTGGTGCGGCAGCCGACGTAGCCGTACACCAGGACCCTAACTTCTGATTTCCGACTCAATGCACGAAAACATTAATTGCATGTGTGTTTCAAAAGTTTCCTTTGTGATTACATTGTGTCATCTCACCAGGTATACTGTTTTTACCGTGGCACACCTGTTTATTTTCAGGATGGCCCCACGATAGCCGCCATCTGGGGTTCCGAGCTTCGTGCGAGATCACAAACCACCGAGCGACGAGGCCTCGGTGCAGGGTCCTTTTTCAGCGGAGGCACTGGCGGTACCACTACCCGCCGAGCCACTGATGCCACCAGCCCCAGCCAGTGAGAGTGCATGTCACCTTAGTGCACTGCATGAGTTTCAGCATCAGTGACCGCCCAGGTTCCATGGGGAGATAGAACCTCAGGCAGCCGAGGATTGGCTGGAGGCTGTAGTTCGAGTTTTTAGGCTAGTGGGGACACCAACTGACCTCATGGTGATCCTTGCAGCGAGCCTCCTGCACGCGGCAGTAGGAAAATGGTGGAGCTTGATGCTCCAGGTGCACGGTGATACATATCTTATCTGGATGGAATTTGAGAGAATCTTCCACTCAGAGTTCGTCCCAGCCAACCTCCATGCAGTGCGCATTCAAAAACTACTACAGCTTTGGGAGGGCAGCATGACGATAGCCCAGTACTCGGCGAGATTTACTGATCTCTCGCGCTATTCGACGGACATGGTATAAGACCCATTATTCCGGGCCCGGACCTTGGAGCAGGGACTGAGGAATGAGATCAGGGCATCAATGATCTCTCTCAGCATTCTGACACAGGCAGGAGTACTGGAGCGATCACTTCTCATAGAGAGCTTTCTTGCTGAGCCTACACCAGCAGCGAGACCTACCGCATGGCGGCATGTAGCAGAGTCATCTGCAGCTGGCAGTCGACAGACGTCACAAGGGTCTAGGAAAACCAGACCATCAGGTGGCCGACCTCAAGACACTGGATCAGAGGTGCGGGGCACCCGGCGCAGAGCCAGCCTTCCGAGGAGCAGACAGTGCTACGCATGCGGCGGACAGGGCAACATGGCTCATGACTGCCTGACCCGCTGTGCAGTGGAGAAAAACGTGGTTGAGGGGCCACCCAGGCAGAGGCAGAGGGTCGAACGTGGCAGTCCGCTGAGTGTAGGCGGACGAGGCAGAGGAGTTGGATGAGAAACAGGTGGTGGGCGACGCTTTGAGGCTTTACCACCACCACCACTAGGAGGTCCACCCCGACCACATGGAGCTGGCGAGAAGATATAGTCTCAGCTTCAAGTAGCGCAGGCCAATGACCACGGTGCGCCAGAGATGATTCGAGGTACTATTTGTGTCTACGACACCCTTTCTGCAATTCTCATAGACACATGAGCGAGTCATTCTTTTATTGTCGCTACCCTTGTTCGAAGCTCGGAGATTCCGACAGAGCCGTTGGCTCGATCCTTACGGCTAGATACTCCTACAAGAGAATACTCGACGATTACGCACTAGTGCTGGCAGTGTGACCTTACCTTAGGTGGCGAGAGCTTCAGCTGGTATCTTCTTGTAGCGATGCCGAGGCCTTACGACGTCATCTTGGGCATGGATTGGTTATCTACAATCAATGATCAGATCGACTGTATTAGGCGCAAGGTGCGATGTGTTCGCACCGATGGGAGCAGGTTCACCTTCACCGGCGAGAAGGGAACCTTAGCAGCGCAGGATGGACTCACGCAGAGGAGAGTAAAACCGATCACTCATCAGTTGGATGACCTCATTCTAGGAGCAGTTGACGTGCGGAGTCCCAGTTTTCCTGCAGTGGTGGATCCGTATGCGGACGTTTTCCCTGATGACGTTCCATGACTACCTCCTCGCAGAGAGCTAGACTTATATATTGACATGTACCCCGGGATAGCCCCGATATCCACTCCAGCATATCGAATGACCCTCGCTGAGCTTCGAGAGCTAGGAGTACAGTTGAGGACTTGCAGGGCAAGGGATTCATCCAACCCAGTGTTTCACCCTGGGCTTCCCAGATATTGTTCGCCAAGAAGGTGAACGAGAGCTTGTGACTGTGTGTCGATTATCGTTGCCTGAACCAGGTGACCGTGAGGAAAAGTATCCACTACCGAGGATTGACAACCTCTTCGATCATCTCAAGGGAGAATAGTGGTTCTCGAAGATAGACCTCAGATCAGGCTATCATCAGCTTAGAGTTCGGGATCAGGACGTACATAAGATGGCCTTCAGATGTCGGTATGGCCACTATGAGTTCTTGGTTATGCCATTCAGTGTAACCAATGATCCAGCGATGTTCATTTCCCTCTTGAACATGATCTTTCAGCCATACCTCGATCGATTTTTCATGGTCTTCATCGACAGCATATTGATATACTCGACCACCGAGGAGGAGTATGCCTATCACTTGCGGGTTGTACTGGACACACTCCGAGAGGACCATATTTATGGTAAGATCTCAAAGTTTCAGTTCTGGTTACGTGAGGTCCACTTCTTGGGACACGTCATCTCTGTGGTGGGAGTTGCGGTGGACCCTGTGAAGATCGAGGCAGTGCTAGCTTGGGAGCCACCCAGGAGCGTGACGGAGGTGCGAAGTTTCTTGGGGCTAGCTGGGTACTATCAGATATTTATGCCAGACTTCTGCAAATTTGAGGCACCACTTTCATTTTTCAAGAAGAAGGGGAAACCCTTCGTGTGGTCAGATAGATGTCAGCAGAGCTTCCAGGAGCTGAGACAGAGATTGACCAATTTACCTATCTTGAGGCTACCGGAGGAGGGAGTAGGGTACGTAGTCTACTGCGATGCATTAGGGACCGGACTCAGATGTGTCTTGATACAGGAGCGAGCAGTGATCGCCTATGGATCACGATAGTTGAGGCAGCATGACCAGAACTACGCTACGCATGACCTGGAGTTAGCAGCACTAGTCTTCGCTCTGAATATGTGGTGACACTATCTGATGGGTGAGCACTTTACAGTCTACTCTAACCACCAGAGTCTCAGGTACATCTTCTCGTAGAAGGACCTAAACCTGAGACAGTGGCGAGGGATCGAGTTTCTCCCGGACTACGACTTTGAGACAATATATACTCCTAGAAAGGGGAACGTTGTAGCCAGTGCTCTCAACAGGAGGATGGTCATTCAGCAACTTGGAGAGGTGACAAAGTAGCTAGACACTTTGCAGATATCCTTCGTGTATAGAGATGGAGCATTCTTTCTTCAGTCACTCACAGTCACTCCTCAACTACTACAACTGGTCAGAGAGGCACAACATGGGGACGTTGACTGTGAGACGTGGCGTGCATATATATCCTCAGGACAGGAACCTAATGAATTCTCTATTTTAGGAGAGCACAATGTCCTTTTCAGAGGACGTACCATGGTAATGGATGCTTTATGGGAGGAGGTGTTGAGGGAGTTTCACACTTCCCCTTTAGCGGTACATCCAGGAGTGACGAAGATGTACCCGGATCTCAAATGACAGCACTGGTGGCCGTGTATGAAGAAGGTTGTAGCAGAGTTCATTTCTCGATGCCTCTCATGCCTACGGGTGAAGGCGGAGCACCAGGTACCAGCAGGCTTGGTACAACCCTTGGAGGTCCTAGAGTGGAAGTGGGACGAGATATCTATTGATTTCGTGACTGGACTTCCACGTACTTCCAGAGGTCACAACTCCATTTGGGTGATTGTCGACCGACACACCAAGTCTTCTCACTTCTTACCTATCAGAGAGCATGGCTCAGTAAAAAGCTTGGGACGTCTCTACGTTCAAGAGATTGTACGGCTTCGTGGTGTGCCATCATCTATCATCTCTGATAGAGATGCTCGCTTTACTTACCGTATTTGGAAGGGGTTGCAGGAGGCATTCGGAATGCAGCTACATCTGAGCACCATCTTTCACCCAGAGATGAATGGTCAGATAGAGAGGACCATTTAGACTCTCGAGGACATGCTCAGTGCATGTGTCCTTGACTTTGGTCACAGCTGGGAGGACCACCAACCCTTGGTGGAGTTAGAGTACAACAACAGCTACCACTCCAACATAGGGATGGCACCATACGAGGCATTGTATGGCTGACCTTGCAGATCACCTCTGTGCTGGACAGACCCCGGGGAGTCAGCACTTGTTGGACCAGAGATGGTCCATGCCATGACAGAGAAGGTCCAGGACATCCAGGAGCGGATGAGGACAACTTAGAGCCGACATAAGTCTTATGATGACATGAGGCGAAGACCACTAGAGTTTGAGGATGGTGACCGCGTTTTCTTACAGGTCTCACCTCGATGTGGACTATGGAGATTTGGCTGGGGTGGAAAGTTATCTCCACGCTTCATCGGACCATTTCAGATTCTCAGCAGGATAGGTGACATGGCTTATCTCTTGGCTCTACCACCATAGTTGCATCGGGTGCACGACATCTTCCACGTATCACAGCTGAGGAGATATGTGCACGACCCGACACATATCATCGACCATGGGGAGCTGGACATCGATGACAGGGAAACTTTTGCGGAGGTCCTGATGGATATCGAGGATCGAAAGGAGCGGGTGCTATATGGTCGGTCGATTCCTCTAGTGCGCATCAGGTGGCAGCATGGGAACCTCTAGGAGAGCACATGGGAGCGGGAGGCTCAGATACGTGCTCAGTACTGTCATTTGTTTCCCTAGTTGTGATGTATCTTTACGAGGATGTAAAGACCAGAGGTGGGAGTAATGTAAAGACCCGTAAATTTCAAGGGGAATTTTTTTCTTAATTTCTTTGGGATTTTACGAGTACGCAGTTTCTGACAACACATGATTCTGAGGCCCGGTGTGCCCGGAATCAATTTCTGAAGTTTATCTCAGGTACGTTCTGTGAATGAACGAGCGGGATTTCCTAACTTTTGAACCGGTGCTCAGAATCGAAATCTGAGGGCACCGATGGAACGACAGTGCCGGTAATTACTTAAGAGGACTTTTACTAAAGGTGAATTTTCATGGGAGGAGTTGTAAAAAAAAATGTGGATTAATTAATAAGTAAAATAAAATTGCGAACAATTTTATTTTATCCATGAAAGTTAAACTCTCTCATGGGAAGTTGTTGGTGGGGCCCACGACCACCCAACTTCCCATGTGTGGTTATGAGGTATGTGGGGCCCACACGATCCCCCACCTTTTCACATTCCTTAACTCCATAACATCCCCTTGTTTTTGTTAACTCCCCTTTAATGTGAGACCACTCACCTCCCCCTCTCTCCTCTTTAATCATTCCAACACACATAATTAATTAAGGGAGTTATGTGTTTGAATTTTAAAATTGAAATGCTTGGCTTGATGTAATAAAATAAGATAAGTCTTATTTTATTTTGGGGGGTTAGTTGTTGTGTGAGGAGATTAGGGAGACAGACCACTTTTCTCTTGGGAAGAACTTCATCCTCCTGTGAAGAGCTTCAATCCTTCTACGAAGAATGTCATCTCTTCAACGAAGAACGACTCAATGACTCCGGTATCTCCATTCCCTTTCTCCTCCACGACAAGGGAAGAGACCCCGACGCAGGAGTTCTCCAACAACACACAATCATCTTCTTCTCTCCATGATAAAGAGAAGATGAAGTCTCCCCAGATGCTCTCCGTCGACGTCTATGGAACCACGCCCCACGATGCCATATTTTGCGGCGCTTGACAACCACGAATTACTTTGCAAGGAAGGGGTTTGAGTTCAAATATTACGGATTACATTTGTGCTTTCTTGACAAAAATATTTATTCTTTTTGGGCCGCCTGTTATCGTTATAACGACAGGAGGTCGGACCCCACGAACAAGGCCGACCCTCCTCCCTCTTTGTTGTTGTTCTTGTTGCATCACGAACAAAGGCAGCGCGGTGCAACAGCACCACGCGAGAACATGGAGAATCATGGAGAAGATGGGCGGCGCCGTCGTGCCGTGTCATTGAGGTCGAACGAACCCGCGACCAGGGTCGGGCTGTAGTGAAGGGGTGCGGTGCCGTCGCACCGTGCCAGAGAACCACGAAGACACCATGGCCGGAGCGGGGCCGCGACGGAGCAGGGAGCGGCGACCGGAACCACCAACCGCCGGCGCGTCGGAGGGGCGGGACCGCGTGGTCTCGCGGCGGCAGCACGGCCGGCCAGCCAGGCTAGCCGATCGAAGAAGGCCGGGGGTCGTAACCACCAGCTGGCCAAAGGAGTGGCCCCCCACGTGGGGCTGCCGTTTCAAAATAAGGGGCATCACGCCCCCACTTCCGCGACAGCTCGGCCAGCGCCGAGCTGCCCATGCGGGCCGCACCCACCGGGCCAGGCCGCACCCTGTTGGGCCAGACCCGGACCGGGGTCGGGTCGACCTGGTTCGGGCCGACCCAGGGGGTCTTGGGCCCGATCGGTCTAGGCCCAAAACCCCCTAAAAACCGGACAGTTCGTTTAAATGCCCGTAACATAGGCTACGAACCTCCGATCGATGCACCGTCAGTTGCGGTACAATCCTTGGTTCGAGACGATCGTTTCGGTATATTACACCCAAGGTTTAGGAGAACTTTGGGTATGGATAGGTTGGTTCGAACACGCAACCAACCGGGCCCTCGGAGCGGAAACAATTATAACTTGAGCTCCGAACGTCCGATTAACGTACCATCAACTTTGTTGGATTCCTCTTAGTGAGACAGACCTTTTGACTTAATCCTCTCAAGGATTGGACATAGTTGGAGTATGGTCGGGTTGTATTTGACTTAAAAACCAACCAGGCCCCTGGAACAAAAAAGCCAATAACTCTCAGACCGGTGTCTGATTGATGCGCCATTTGTCATGTTGAGTTCTCTATGTCGAGACGGAACTTTGGGATACATCAACTCCCGACTATGTGTTAGTTGATGTATCGACCCCCTTGGCTCGTGGAGAAAACCCTCCTGGAAACGAGAATGTTGTGTGTGGGAACCCTAGAGCTGGTTGCGACTGCGACGACGATGACGACTGCACTGAAATCCTCTCTGGGCTCGGTAGTGACGACGACTGCACTGAAATCCTCCATTGGTTCGGCAGCGATGAAGACCATACTGAAATCCTCCGTGGGTTCGACGACAATGACTACTGTTCTGGTATCATACGTGGGTCTGGCAGTATTACTGTTATTGTATCCTACGTGGGTCCGACAGTATTTGACCTCTATTGTAGTATCCTACGTGGGTCCGATAGAGAAGATGGACTTGTATCCTATGTGGGTCCGATAGCTCAGCTCGTTTAGTATCCTATGTGGGTCCCAGCTTAGATGAATCAGTGCCTACATCTGATCATATCTATCACCTTACGAAGAAGTATACCTGTGTGAGCTGAGTCTTAACTTTCAATAATTATCTTCGATATTATTGACTTGCTTTTCTATGTGGATTGTGTTGTACTTTCCTATATGGATTGTGTTGTACTATCCAGTGTGGACGTGATCGAACTTGGGCTCGGATGTTGGAGACGAACTGGAATTGATGACATAGGTATATGTATGGGCATATACCTATGTAGTGTTGGATGTTATTTCATGATTGTATCTTTTCTTTGTGGATTATCCTTTGTGGATTCTGGGAGACCTTAGGGGGTATTGGGGTCCCTACTGAGTAGCGTATACTCACCCCTGCATGTTCTATGCCCGCACTACGTTTTGTTGGATGCAGACGGCGGACACCGCTGACCGTGGTTGAGGATTTTGGAGTAGTTCAGTACCTGGAGGTGGACCACTGGGCGGGACGTACACGGAGCGGATGGCTGGAACCGAGGAGCTGAGGAGGCTATTTGTACCCACCCTTCAGGTGGGACTTCTAGTGGACGGCTCGACGTTGCTGCTTTACTTTCAGTTGCTGTAATTTCTTTCCAGTTTTACATTACTTTATGTTTGGGTTTCTATTCTGGCCCATTTACTTTCCGCACTAACTATTGTACCCAGTTTTACATAGTGTTTACTTCTCCTAGCTTAATCTGTGGTGTTTGTTTACTTTATAAGGTAATGCCTTCCCATTTTTATCGGTATTTATTCCTTTGGTGCTAGTCGCTAGCCCCTGGACTATAGAAGCCAGGCTTGGGGTATTCATGGCACGGGTCCCGAGGACGGGTCGTGACAATAGGAAAATTTCAAAATCATCTCATTTACTTTATATGAATATATGAGGGGCAAATTTTAATATATAATACCCAATTTACTGATATATATATATATCACTCTACAAAAAACACACAGGATACTTCTCCTTAATTTTCTATTTTAGTTCACTTTATTCTTCATGTGGCCCTTCTTTCCACATGTGAAACAAATAGTTTTATAATAAATTGATTTCTACTTTATACTCATCTTATTGGAAGAGGGTTTTCATGATTCCTTAGAATTAATATTAATCATTGGGATATTTTCTTTGTCCTTAAACATGTTAACCATAAGAACAGAAGGCCTTTTTTGATTCATGTATTTATTAACATGGTGATGCAGAGTAAGGATGAATTATAGTGAATTATCAATGTTGTTCATATTTAAATATACTACAATACAATAGAAACTATAAGTGATTATTGAAATAATGATAAGTGAAAAATTCATTAGGCCACTTAAACATAAAAACATATTAATGATCAATTTTGTTAATTAGTTTGACTACATATATCCAATCTGCAACATTTTATCCATGTTCTATCATGAATATGGTCTTATATATCTTGAACCAAGAATTTTTAGCTCTCTATTGATATATATGATGAAGATATATTTGAATGTCATAGGAAACCATGTTCTCTTGAGACATAGAGTGTTCTATAGGCCTGTATGATAACATTATACACAGAGTATTTAACACATAATTCAAGAGTTTTATTTATAAATTGAACTCCTAACCACTGACCTCCATATTAGGAAGATCAAAGAGAGATTATTATGGCCTGTAAGGCTGGTAATCATGACACAACATAACCCATAGGCATTTCAAAGATTCCTAGAAGTTGCAGACATTTATGATATTGTATTTTTGTAGAATGTATCAAAGAGATAATTTAGCAACCCAGGTAGTGATAGTATAAATAATATTCATATTTAATTGTTTTCCTAAATTATTTATTTATATCCATTATATACAAATATATATTAATTAATTCTTATGACAAAAAAGGAAATGGTTTTATTAAAATCATTTTTCATAAGATTTCATTTAAAAGATTAATTTTCAAAATATTTAAGTTTAATTTAAAATTTAAATTCCACTTTTCAAAATTATCTTAGGTTGAATTTATATATTTTTTGAAAATATTGCCTTTTGAAGGAATATTGAACAATTATGTTTTTTTAACATTATTTTATTTTATAGAATTTATAATGTAAAATTATATAATGGATTAATTTTAAATTTTAATCAGTTCACTTCAATTTCAAATAATATATTTATGGTTGTTTAAAGATATTTTATACCTTAATGAAGTATAAAGACATTTTATATTAAAAAATGTGTTTTTACAAAATGTTGTTTTTTATTACGTTTTTTCAGTTTAATTTTCAATTAAATTATAAAAATTATATGTTATGAATTTTCAAAAACTAATCTCATATTTGGAATTACTTGGCCAAATTTTTGAAATTTGTCCTTTTTATTTTCTGAACATTATGAATAGTAACCATTGTAATTTTTATTACCATAGTAAAGGATTAATCAGGTAATTTAGGATAAAATAAAAATGATAAGAACGATTAAATGAACCAAAAAAATATCTAAATTTACTTTTATTAGTATATATTTTACATAAAAATAAAAGGGTCTAATTTGGACCTTTTGGGTCCACTTGGATGATACCATGACATTTATAGTATTTTATATAATGAAATATGAAACTTATCACAATCTTGTTTTTATTAAGTGTAGAATTTTAATATGGAGTTATCCAAAGAGTATGTTTGATTATAAATATTATTTTTAAATATATAAGATATATACTCATAATTAAAATGTATTTTTAATTTTTAGTGAAGAAGTATTCCCTGCAATTCTTTCACAATGCTGACACATTAACTATATAATTAAAAGAAAAATTAAGTAATGGATATTAAAAATACTAAAATAAATATAATATGATATAATAAAAGTATTAAATGAATTTTATAGATTAATTTTTCATTTTTAGGATATTTTAAAATATTTTTTTCGATTTATAAGTGTTTTCCTGTTATTATTAATGTTAATGTAATGAATAGTTCTAAAAATTTTCATTATGAATATTTAATAGTAAATAATATATTTTAAAATGATTTAAAAGTTATAAAAATATTAAATTACGAAAATTAATTAGTATAAGGTTTAAAATGTCAACCATGGTCTATTTATTGACCGTTTTTCATTTTATAGTTGCCCTCAATGTGTAAAAATTCATATTGTCACGGTAAATTTCAAGGGGGTCAAATACAGGTTAAAACCAAAACAAAAGGGTAGAAATATAGTCAACACTTGTCTAATTTTTATTTTATGTTGTTATTTAGACTCATATTCATATTATATTTTAATTTAACAATAATTTATCCATTTTATATTGAATATTAATTTACAATAATTTATTATTTTGAGAAATTTCAAGAGTTCTCATCCCCTCTCTTATAAAAGTGAACCCTATATTCTCATTTAATCATTCTTGGAAACCCATTTTTTAAGTAAATTCCATAACGAAATAACTTCCTAGAATCCATTACCACGTTCTTTGCATCTATTTTGGTATGATACCAATCTTATAGGGCTCATGGTGATAAGAAAATAAGGTTTTCCAAAAAGATGTATATTTTTATCTACACGTTTTAGTTTTGTTTCTTGTTCAAAATCCATAATACCATCTTAAACCACTGTACAATAACAAATTAAGTATCTTTAATATATTTAGTGGTTATTATTACAGTTTAAGGATGTATATCCATCTCCAATTCCATCAAATTGGAAATTAATTAATTATTCGTGCGTACGGAAGACTACCGCCTCACGAGCAGATGTAATTTGTTTTATATTTCAATCTACTAGGAAATGTTACTATTATGGAATTAATATTTATATTTTATATTATGAAATATTTATCACTATAAAAAAATTATAATTCATTTAGCTTCTTTCCATTCCATAAATTTGAAAATGATAATGTCGTTCATACATGTGTATGATCTACCACCTCATCAAAGCAATGTGATTCATTTCACATCACCATATCACATGGATGATATATATAATATATTTAAATATGTAATAATATATATACATATATGAAAATATTATAATTCTATAAAGATAAAATATATCTTATATTCTTTAAATAATGATAACTGAAAAATTGAAATGTTAACCATGCATACGTACGACATACCATCCACATGATTGTAACATAGTTAATTTTTCTTAATCATATTTAATGGATGGATTTAAAATTAAAATTAATGTATAAAAATTATAATTATTTCATTATTATTATTTGGGAGATAATGGAATGATGACCTTTTTTCCATAGTTGAATTAATGATGCCATTTTATAATTATTAACCGAATATCTTCAAAATGTACGATATGTACTTAAGAGAATAAGTAATTGTATATAACATGGAAATAAGTAGTATAAAAAGAATAATAAACATTTTTTTAATATACTAAATAATTAAACTATTTTTATTATTCAGGAAATTAAATAATATATGGAATGACTCAGACTCAACATAAGGGACTTTCTTTTAAAAATTAATTTTCAAAAAATTTCCCTATAAACTATATTTTTCATCAATTTACGTATTTTATAAAAATGTTTCCAATTTTTTTTTACTATTATCATATTTTTTTTTAAAAAAAACATTTACCAAAGTTTACATTTGTACAAAATTTCATTGAAGGATTCTTTTAATCATTTAAAAAAAGAGGTACTTTGTGACTTGGACAAACAAAATACAGAAGGCAAGAGTTAACTTATACAGAAAGAGAATCTTTCCCTGTTGTCATAAATAATAATTTATTTGAATAATACTCTATAAAAGTCAAAGGATATTTTAAAATGAAAATTTTTCCTTTGTATTTTCGTAGTTTGATCATAAGTTATTTCCGAATGGAATGTTTATTTTCCTCAAGAATGTTTTTGATGCTATATTATTTAAAGAAAACCCTCTTTCCCATTTTTTTGGTTATTTTTGTATAGAGAATGATTTTATATTATAAAAGGTTATTTTGATATCTAAATTGGTTTTTAATATAGTTTTAAAATAGTTTTTCAATTGTTTTATGATGAAATGTGCAAGAATAAAATGTTTTATTCATGATATGGTGTTTGATAATTATATGGAAAAAAGTGATTCCAAAACATCTTATACAATGGTTTTAGCCCAATTATATCTCTTGGGTTAGACCGATATAAATTATATTAATGTTTGAGATCCATTATAGATCATGAAAAATGGGTGAGCCCAATATAGGTTATCTAAGTGGTAAGACCAATTATCGCACTCTAATGCATTCCCTAAAGATAATATTCATTGGAGAATTATTTTAAATATAGGCCATATTCTTATTCCAATTTCTAGGGTTTTGAAAGGGATTATGAATATAATGATCTAATTTTACAAAATGTTTTCTTATTTTATTTCTATGGCGATTAAATATTTTCATTGGAAAAAAACATGTGTGTGTTTTGCATATGGAAATGTAAATTTTAATCTGGTAAAGGAACATTTAATATAAAAGTAAATATTATATGGGTTTTTAGGTTCTTCACTAAAAAAAAAATTCAAATTTTTTGTGTCCCTGACTGTGATTTTTGTGTTTATCCCACCTTTTTAAAAACTATTTTCAAAGGGTTTAATGAATATTTGGGACAAAGATGAGTTAAAGATGAAAATTGTGAAAATTTATCATGAAATGAAACCTTGTTTTATTTAAAATGTTTTGTTTAGTGGGGAAAATGGATACTGAGTATAAGTGTCCATGTATAATTTATGGGTTTAGTATGTAATATTTTCGCATAATTCTATAAAAATATAATCCAAAAAGATCATCAAGGTTAAAAATAACTTGATTATAGTTCAAAAACACTAGAATATGTAATGAATAAATCTATATCCTTATTTTTGGAATTGTAGGTCTATTTAGATAACTTTGGAAACTATGATGTCTTTATGTGGGGTTATATTAAGAGTTATGGATTCCATCATGTGTCAATAATTTTAATGATGATCATTTGATCAATGTTTTATAATTTTCATTTTTGGATTTATGTTATGAAATTTTAAGGTTAATAATGGTATTTTTTGAGACATTTATTTTTTACATAATTATGGGGTATTACATTTTGGGATGAAAATGAAAGGTATGACATAACCTTTGAGGTTGAAACATTTCATTAATGTTGAATGTATTAAGGTTATTTTTAGGATATTGTCACATTTAAGGGAAATGTTAAGTATTATATTAATATATATTTAAAAAACATACAACCAGATGGTCGGGCAAAAACCAGTCTCAACAAGAAAGGCCACGATGATTGAACCAACAATTGTAGGGTGACAAGAGTGGATCACCTACCACTAGCCTACATGATGTTCTCATTAGTATGAAATTATTTTCATTTATTTAAATGATCTCCCAAATTAAGTATTATTTCTTTTTGGGAATATATATTTTATCGAATAGATAATACTGTGATTGAAAATTTATTTGGTGAATAATTCCATTTATAAAAAATATTGTTACAATTTTTGGGGGAAATAATGGATTTGGGTAAACAAAATACAATGGGACGTTATTTGATAATTAAAAGTTCAATTATCCTTTAGAAGAATTTGTGATTATATTATGGATTATGTTGATTCATGTTATTTATAAAAATTACTATAATATCTTGATGATTATGTGATTTGGGAAATTACATTTTTGATATGAAAAATTCAGAGTGATTGATGATGTTATTAAGATAAATAATAAATTGATTTTATAAGACTGTGATAAAATCCTTCTAATTTTTGTGATTTTATACCATCCAAGAATATTTTTGGGAAATTTTAAGGATAGTTATTTATTGTATGATCTATGTATAATTTTTGATATTTCTATAGAATTTTGTAGATTAAGGTTGTTTTTCTTCATTTAAATTTTTATACATTTTTGGGGAATTGGCATATCTTATAATAACCAAATTGGTTTTCATTGATTAATAAATATAGTTTGAATATATTGTTATTATTTTTGGGATATTGTTATCCTTGTAATATAATTATAATACTCCAGGAATGACAAATTCATGTTGAATATTCATTATTTAGAGAGAAAGATGACATTGGGTGGAAATTGATGAAAGGGTGAAATTATTCATGTGAAATATGCACATTTTCTTATGTTATTATTATATATATAATGGGAATTCCCCAAATCTAAGAAAATTATCTTAATGAAAAAAATTCCATCTTAATTTTTTATCGAGAAATCAATGTCCATTTAACGCTTCATATATCTATGATTTTGTTGTGGGTAAAATTATCAAAAACATGATACCCATATGTACTTGTGAGTTAGTTTTATATTCCATATATATGTTTTCATATCCCACCAATGTTATTCTACATGTAAACCTAATATGTGTTACTCTAGATTACCTTCATACTTCCATTTTCACTCTTATTAAGTGGATGTTTTATTAATCCTTTTTACCAAGTGAGATTTTAATAAAGGTATAATAAATTTTAGAACATCGAGTTCAAGTTCAAAACTGAGAGGAAACAATTTCCAAAAGGGGGACAATGTTGAAACCTATGTAATGATAGAATAAATCATTTTAATATTTAATTATATTAATAAATTATGTAGTTATATTCATGATAAATATATTATGTAATTCTTAAAATAAAAATGGGAATGGTTTTATTAAACTCATTTCTTATAATATTTTATTTAAAAGTTTAATATTAACATTATAGAATTTAATTTTAACAAAAGCAATTTAATTTTTAAAATTTTCATGTCAAAATTATCTGAGGCTGAAATTTGGAGAATTTTTTGAAAATAAATTTTTTTCAAGGGATAGTGAAAAATTATATTTAAACTGCATTTTATTTTAATGTATTTAAAAAGATAAATTATGATTTGGATTATTTCATGGATTTTAATTAGTTTATTTATATTTAAAATAATAACTTAATCGGGTTTGATTGTATTTTATACTTGAATATATCATATAATCATTTTTTTATTTAAAAGGGTATTTTTTTTGAAAAAAGGTTTTCATTGTGTTTTGCTGGTTTAATTTAAAATTATATTCTAAAAATTTTGTGTATTTATATTTGGAAAATTGATTCCATATTTGGAATTATTGGGTCTAAATTTAGTAAATTGGTCCCTTTTTTTAGGAAAATATGAATAAAATCCTTAGTAATTTTTATTTCTATTATAAAGGGAAAATTGGGTAATTTTGTTTAGAAATAAAATGAAAAGAACTATTAATTAGCACAAACACTTACTTAAATATTATTTTATGGATTTTTCTTAATAATAATCATCCAAGGGTCAAATTTAGAACTTTTTGGGCCCACTTGGATAAGATTATGACAATTATAGTATTTTATTTAAATAATTGTCAGACATGTCCCAACCTAGTATTTAATAAGTGTAATATTTTTAATATGGTTTTATTTAGAGAATATTTTCGACTCTAAGTATTATTTTTAATGTTAAAGGATTTATCTTCATCATGGTAATTTAGTGTTTGTATTTACTTAATAAATAATTAAATTAAATGCCCACACAACACTAATGTAGTAATTATTTATTTAAAGAAAAATTCAATTAAATAATATTACAAATATTAAAATAAAAATAATTTAACATAATTAATTAAAATAACAAATTTCAAATAATTACTAGAAATTTTTTGGATAATTTAAAATAATTGGTTCAACTTACAAGTGTTGTCTTCAAATTATTAATGTCAAAGTAGTGAATAGATCTAAAAATTGACCTTACATATATTTTATAGCAAATAATATTTTATTAAATGATATAAAATTAATAAAAACCCGAAATTCGTAAAATTAATTAGGACAAGGATTAAAATACCTACCTTAGTCTATTTATTGGGTATTTTTTATTTTTTTGTGTCAGGTACCAACTTGGGTCAACAGAGAACTAGTCACCTAAGATGGCTTGCGATAAGGCCCCTGAAGCATGCATGATGATCCCTTATTAGCAACTACTGTAGGGAATAAAAGATAATAAAATTTGGAGTGATTTTCCCATGAAAAAATTGTAAGGAAATAAGATAGGGCAAAGACTGAAAATAAGGGGATATACTTAACACTGAACACAGGTAAATTCATTAATGGAATCTAGAAACAATTATAGTGGAACAAAATAGATTTCTAAATGACACTAAGACCAATTGAAACTGACACAATCACTAGGTGACCAATTGGTCACTACCATCCATAAGACCATCCCGCTCCACAAGAAAACCTAAAAAACATTGAACTTGTAAAACAGATCTAGTCGATTGATGCTTACTGACATAAGTAGTGTTTGATAATAAAAATACAAAATATGTAAGAACCATAGAATTCATACATATCTTTTCTTGAACTAGTCTATATATTCTAGTTTGAATTAAATTTTGGGAAATAAGATTTGTAAAATTTAAATACTGAAACAAGCCTTCCCATTTTAAAAAAAAACCATTTTGGAAACTGAATTCCAAATAGGAAAAACAATATAAATAATGCATAAAGTAAAGTATATTATGAATTATGAATAAGAAGATGGTAATATCAAAAAAATATATAAATACAAGAATAACAAAAGTTAAGGCAACAAAATAATTGTCAAATTAATAACGTAGGTGATTTATAAATAAAGGAGGAACATATAGATGTGAAATCATGGTAAAATCGTAATCATCCCAAAAGAAATCCCTAGACACACATTGTTCAAAAACACCTACTGGAATATAGTTCACCTTCATAGAAAATAATCATCTTCTCTACTCTAAACTAGATTCACAGTGGAAATGCATGCGTAGCATATCCGAAATCTAGGGTGTGATAATCTATCTAATCGATATTAGAAATAAATTTTCACCCAACCTTATAAATGACATCCTATAATACCATGATAATAATATAAAGAATAATTAGGAGGTTATCACACCCTTGGAATAAGACATGACTCAAAGATTCCATTGTCCCTGCCTTTCCAAATGGATAACACCAACTATGCAAAGGTCCTCTCTTTGGAAGTATGATCATATGGGTGCTCATGATGAAAAAAACCATTAACTAGTGACTACGAGGACTACATGAAATATGGTTTCAAAACTAATTTTCTAACACAAATCATCCAAGTACTAACCAATCCATGACATTTACAAATCAATAACCATTTCAAAATCCAAGGTTTAAACACATGTCATACTCAGATGTTTCATAAAAGTCATTTTTAAGTCACATTATTTTCAAATTAAACATCAAGTTTCCAAACAATATTTCTTTGGAACCATTTTAAATCCTCATTTTGTGTTTTTAAAAATCCATATAGACTCTTATAAATACTGAGGGGTTTTTTTAGAAAACAATTTTGAAAACCTGGGGTTCAAAATGAACATTTTAGGGAATACAGTTAATATGTATATGTGCCTATCTATATGTGCACCCCATTCACATACGTATATTACCATGTTCTCCGGAATATAAATTGATAACCATAAGAATATACAAGGGTACAATTTATATATTAGAATAAGAATCACACAAAAATATAAGGATTCATACACAAGAATCGAACTATGAAGTGGAACCAAAATCCACACCCAATTTTTTTTCTCATGTTACAAAATTACCAAAACTCAAACAAGGGAAAAATAATTTTAAAATACCTTAATCAAACTTAGAAGTCCAATTGGAATTTAGTCAAACACATTGTATAAATATATATAACTATAACTAATGGAAATCATTGAAAACCCATTTCTATCCAATTTAAAACATATAAATTTCATGATTAATCACATCATCACATCAACAGAATTAATAACAAATTTAAATAATATTTGATAAATGTAAAGAAACAAATGTCAGGTTCTAGAATTGAAATAGACAGAAACACCTACCTCAATAGTGGGTGAAAGTGATGAAAATCCAGGAGAAGGAAGAACTAAGCCCTCAAAATAAACTGCACATCCTAATGTCAATGAAATCATTCCACATAACATTACCCTTACCCTAGGGATCAACAAAGAGAGGACTCAACCACGAAAAACTAAGAATTCAGGAGGTGGAAAAGAGTATGAGAAGAAAATAGACTAAAAATACAGAGAATTTTAACGATATTTGAAGGTGGAGAATAAAGGATCCGTGTAGAGCCAATGAGAGAGGGTTTTGCGATCCCTTTGATGCTCTGAGGTCATTCAAGATGGGAAGGGGTAAAATTGGGTTTAAAAATTAATTGGGGAAAAGAGGGATTTCAAATTTTTAATAACGTAGATTTGTCGAACAGTTTGGCTGCATAGTTTTCCAAACAATGTGACAACATTTATCACCCTACAAAAAAGAAGGAAACCCACATGGGATGGCCACATAGTTTGGAAAACTATCTCTCACCATGAAATTTGGATCTATCAAAATTTTAGATCCTCTTGGGTGCTTTCATCATGGTTTATACTGACTGTGCACAAGTCATGTGATTTACCACAAACACCACCAATAGGCCATATGGGTATGCCTTTTCCTCACACAATTTAGTGCTTACTATATGAATAAAATAAAATTAAGACCATTTTAGATTAAGATTAACTAAAAATTCCCTTTTCCTTCACCAGCCAAATGGTTTCTCTCTAAACTGTTCCCACTAACCATGCATAGGTAAAAAAAACCCAAAACCCCATAAACTCAAAAATTAACCCTCATAACTCAGACAAAACCTCAACCAAAAGATCATGAGACAAGAAAAGAATAAAATTATAGATAAATCATGGTTTGGGTGAGATAATTCTATGAACCACAAAAAATCCAACCCCCAGAACATCACCAAGTCATATGAATAACCAAACTTCAACTAAAAAATGATTCCAAAAAAACCATGAACCTTGATCTGACCTTTAAAATATAAAATTCATTCCTGAAAAAATATATAGAAACCCATTATAAGATCCATGGTGGGTCTCCCTACCATTTAAAACTGACAAGCACAATGACATTGACACCAGAACATCCAACACAATGGGGGAACCCCAATGTAAGAAGACTAAAATAATCCTTAGTCAAAACCGTGATTCATCATTCCCACAAGACATAAACATATACAATGTTATCACAACCCAAACCAAAAGTATTAAATAAAATTATTACGACAAAACTAAAAGTAAAATGGCTACCCAGCCATTCACAAAAAATAAGTATTTTCAAAAACAATGAAAACTATAACAGATAATCATAATCTATCCTTTCTCCATCATTAGTGTAAATTTTTTTGCCCATGTCCCCCTATACTTGGAAAATACTGACTCCATGAAAATATTCAATATATTTCTTATTGATGGATCCTTGTTTCATGGAAGAATCTACTTTTTTATAGTCAGGTGCTGTAATCCACTGACTAAGACTTCCCATTCTGAAAACGCTTCATGAAAAAATTATCCATGTGATCCAAATGGTCACCTCATTACAAAACCATTATATGATTATGAAATGATGGATTTAGGTGAAAAAATAGATCACAATAAAAGCACAGAATCATGTGGTATGATGAGAGAGATGTAAGAACTGATCATAGATATTCTTTAATAATGAGTTCCTCTAGTTCACACTCTTCACAACATTGGAAACCTTCATGAGTTCCATAAGAAATTGCATTTCCATATTCTGTTGGATGTGCTCTAGGAACTAGCTCATATTGAAATGGTTCATCTGCTAGCTTTCTGAACAACACGTTCCTAAGTGGTAAGACTCGATCATTAATATCCAAATTAAGACCCTATACGAAGAGAGGTTTTTTTAGTAGTTCCTTTGATTTTGTATTAAGATAAAAGGAAACTAGTTCTTTAAAATGATCTACATAGGCCTTAAACATCCATTTACTTTTTTAATGTTAAAGAACTCTTTCATCTTTTAAACTTTCACCTCCACAAGTATGAATTTCCAATTGAAAGTGAAATAAAACACTTCCCAAGACATTCCAACTTGAAAAGTTGAAGGTACGATCACCTTCCATTAATCCAAACCCAATCTGTAAAATGAACCTAGAAAAGCTCACACCCTCATGACATCAGGAGTTCCCAAAGACCTAAGAACACTTATAACATTATCAAGACACTTATTATCCTATAACATACCTCAATAACTATGGAAATTGGGAAACAAATGAGATGATCTTGACTCCTCCTCCCTACTATGAGTCTGGGTAGGGCCAATGGCTGGAATATACCCACTGGAAACCATTGGGAACTTTTAGGTTGAAATACTATGTATAACCTAAAGACCAAAAAACGAATCAATGTCTCCAAAAAATCCTAACAAAAAAGGGACATTACAAACCAAAACCCCAAGCTTATAAATCTAACCATCTACAAAAAATGAGATCCTATTTAAAAAATCACCATTACAATTCCATGTTCAAAACTATTATACACCATGGTCACTTTCTCAAAATATAGAAAATAATCTCCAAATCCTACTAAAACACCAAAACCCACTTTCCAAATAAAAAAACGTCTAGAAATAATTTTCCATTTGATTTTTTTTCCAAAAAACCAATTTTCATTCAAGATCCAGTCACATCGATCAAAATCATGGAAAATAATTAATCACACTGAAACTACAAGAATATGGAACTAGTGTCCGTGCATAACACAACCAAATGGTTTTATAGACCATTACCCAAGGATAAACCAACCACTAGAAGTATCTCGAACCATACATTGGGAATGCACATGCGTCACTACTCAAAGAAAGATAACAGTGTAGAAATGGTTCACATTAATTGTCTTTCCCCATCCAAAAAAGAAAACAAGCACTAGTGGAATAAACCCATAATACAAAATAAAAATCCAAAGTCCTGGATTACACTTGAAAATATTACGCTTGGGATGAGAAATAATTTTAACACTATTCAAATGAATACCTCTCATGTCCTAAAAGTACTATCATTGAAGTATATAACACCCCAAATAACAAAGGGATTCCTTAATAACATTTTTTCATGAAAACCCGGGGTCAACGCCGAATAGGTCACCGGAGCCGACCTATGGCAAGGAATGAGCGGCATTTCTGATCCTTATACACTGGAAACTAGTGACATACATCAATGATAATACAATTAGAAATGATTTATCATATAAAACAGTATCCCCAAAGAAATAGGATAGTGAATGCAATGTAAACTTCCGGATTTACTAAACACTAAACATAAGTAAATATATAAAAAGAATCCGGAAACTAATTTAGTTGTTCGAAATGGAAAAAATGAAACTAAGAATAAACAGAACTTAAAAAATATCATTGTGAACTCATGTTCCCCACTATCTATAGGACCATCCCTTTTTGTTGGATAACCAAATAAATATTGAACGATCAAAATAGTGCGGGTCTACCAACACCATGTTGCAGAACTAAGGTGTCACCATAAAATAACATAGTAGGTAAGCACCAAAGTATCCATACATATTCTTTCTAGAAATATTCTATAAACTACATTGGAATAAATTTAGGGAAATTATGTTTTTTAACATATAAATATCAAAACACACCTTTCTTTTTTCAAAACCTTAGTTTGAAAACAAAATGCTGAGAATAAAACACATCCCAAATAACGCAAAAATAAAAGGAAAATCTAAACTATAGAAAATAATTAGGGAATATCCAAAAAATCCATAAATAAAGGAATATCACATGTTCGGGAAGAAAAATTATAATAGAATTAATCCTCAAGGTGATATAATAAGAAATAAAGAACACACCGATATGTAATCTTGGGAATTTGATGAACATTCCTATAATAAATTCCTAGATGCACTTGGTTCAGATCCCCTTGTTAGCATATGGTGCACCACCATAGATAATAACCAATATGGATCTCTAAAATAGCCTAACTAGTTGAAAATACAACCTGGACTATCCTCTATCCAAGGGGTTATAATATATCTAATTGGGACTAGAAAAAATAGTCAATCAACCATCTAGAAGATGTCCAGGAATCCCCTGATAATAATATAAAGGATATTTAGGCGGTGATCATATTCTTTTATTTGAACAAATGTCATATATTCCACCTAGAATACCTTGTCCAATCATTGAAACCAACTATGTGAAGTCCCTCTCTTCGAAAGGGTGCCTATAGTGGTACATGTCATGCGTAAAACCTTTCACAAGTGCCAACCAGAACTACATGCAATATTGGATCAAAACCAATTTTCCAAAGAAACACAAATTACCAACTGGGACATGAAATTTAAAAATATTAACCAATTTCCAAAACTAAGGTGGAAACTTGATTCATGATAGGATATTTCTAAATGGGCCTTTTTAAATTCTTATTTTGAACAAACTATACTTCATGGTGCTAAATAGGATATGTTTAAAAAACGTTTGATATCCTCATTTAGAGTAATTTTGAATCTCATTATCCACTTATAAACAAGGAGGGCTTTTAGAAAATCATTTAAATAGAGAACTAAAAGTGGAGAGGGTAGATGGGTGTTTTGATAATTTGGGGTTCAGAATGAATATTGTTAGGGAATACCAATTATATATATGTGTGCCTATACATATGTGCACCAATTTCACATATTGATATTCTCATATTCATAGATATATAAACATATATGCATAATAATATACATGGGGGAAATAAAATTTCCCCAAGAAGTATCACAACAAAAAAAAGTATCCACACACAAGCATCAATCCTTGAATAAGATCCAAAATCCAAACACGAATCTCATTTTCAAATTTCACTAAATTTCAAAAACTCAAATGAGTGAAAAAGGAATTTCACAATGTCTAAAACCAAATTAGATGAATAATTGGAATTTTATCAGTCATGTTTGATATATATATAAGTATAAATATGGAAAACCATTGAGAACCAAATTTTCATCAAATTTAAAACATAGATATACCACGAAAATAAATTCATCACATCAAAATAATAGAGAACATAGTTCTCATGTATAATTCTCATCTTCAAATGAAATGTTACTAAAAGAAAATGGATGGAAAAGCCTACCGAAATGTTGTGTGAATGCGATGAAACAAAGGGAGAAGGAATAAGTAATCCCAATAAACAAATCATTCACCCCGACACAAGAGAAATAAACCTACATAAGCCAACCCTCACCCTTGGTTATTTCGAAAGAGATAACCCATCCAAGAAAATATAAGAAACAAGAGAGGGAGAAAATTACAGGAGTAAAATTGACCAAAAACCTAGAGAAACATACCTATATTTTAAGGTGGATCATCAAAGATCACAGGGAGATAAATTGATAGGGGTTTTGGTGCCCAACAGGGAAAATAGGACGAGAAACTGGGATATGGGTCCAATTAGGTTTAAAACATTTGAGGGTAAAAAGAATAATTTCATGTTTTTAAGAACCTAAGTATGTAACACGATTTGAATGAAAGGTTTCCCAATCCATGTTCCAACTAGATTCACTGAACTAGAAGGATAGTAAAGCCATAGGAACATTTTGTACAGTTTAGGAAACCTTCCACCCACCCTACAATTCATCTCTATCAAAATTTATATACCCTCTGGCATGATTTCTACATGGTTTCTATTGACAGTGCGTATGTTGTGTGCATTACCTCATACACCACCAATAGGATACACTATTACACCTTTTCCTCACATAGTTTGGAAAAAGCCAAGTAAAAACTAGGAAAGACCAACTATTTAAGGTTAAAATCAACTGAAAACATGGACTACCTTAACTAGCCTCATTGTTTCTCACAAAACAATGCACACCAATCTTTTACAATGAAAAAACAACCTGAAACCTTATATAGTCAAACATTCTCAATGGAAAATGAACTCAAACCTCAAAAAATCATCAGAAAATAAAATTATAAAAAAAAATTACAATGTGACATATTGTGACCTTTAATGAATTAATATTCGGTTTGTTATGGTAATAGTTAAAGAGATTAAATAGGGGTTAAAACCAAAAGATAAGTGTATAAATACTGTAAAAAATTATGTAAATTATTACTTTTTGAGTTTATTTTGAACCATACACATCTTATATTAAAATTTAATATGTATATAGAAATTTTTTATTAAATATTAATATAAATTAATTTTTTTATTTTGATAATTACAAAGAGTTACCCTTCCCTATCATATAAAATGGAACATCATATTTTTATCTATTCACACTTAAAACCCATTTTTTTAGAAATTCACTAAAAATTTACCTTCGAAGATTCCTTTCCCATATTCTATATGTATTGGTAATGCATAATACCAATCATATAGGTCATAATTTGTTATGAAAAAGATGTTTTTTCAAATAGGAGGTATTGTTTTATCTTCATGTTTTATTTTTGTGTATTATTACGCATCCCTCAATCCTTCTTCATCAAGGTTAAAATAATAAATATTATATCCAACACATAAAGAGATGTTATTTCATTAGTGATATGACTTATATCCCTCTAATATTCTATCTAACGGGGAAATAATTCACTATTCGTTTGTATGATGTATAATGACCCTGACATTTCATATATTAACATTACAAATGTTTTATAAAGTACCTAAACCATTATAAAAATAGACACCCAAAGATCGAACCAGTCTAGTTACTTAATAAATATGGGAACATAAACACATGTATATAAATGAGATAAATTATCTTCAACTGGGTTATCCTTGACTAGAACCCTTCTTAGATACATCAAATAAAATACATTTCTTCATAATCATGGAAAGGAAATATAAAAACAGGTGATCAGAGATGCTGAGTATGGGTAAATAAGGGAGATATGTAATAATAATCAAGAGAATAGTGTTATGAGAACATGATAATGAAAATATATGATCATACCAAGAACATCATAGATCATATACAAGTATAATGGCACAAATCTGACAGTTCATAAGGAATGAATCATAAGGAAATAATGAAAATAATCCATGAAAGCATAACATAATAATAAAACCTTGAATTATTTCAGACACATATTCATATTATATGATTTCAATTGTATCCAACACAATGATTCCAAGACCATATTGGCACTACAGGTTCACTCACCCTACCATCTTGGTAGTCATGGATCACTACAGTGGCCATCTTAGTAGTATGAGATCACTCCTCAAACCATCTTGGTAGTCATGATTCAATCCCAAGGGAATCATAATTGTCAATATTAATCCCCAAGACTATCTTTTCCCTTCTCATGAAATATAAATCTTGTAACACCCTAAGCATCCATGGTTTGTTTTCCTTTGAATAATACAATAACTTGTGTTTTACACAACTTCAAGTTCAAACACAACACAACCGATCAAACTAGCTATTATGAATAGTAATACCCACTTTTTGAAATTTTATAAATTTTATCTTTCGAAATGGGCTTCATTTTTGGATTTTTAATATCAAAATAAACTTAGGGTGAATTTTTGGTATTTTTATGAAAATATTAAATTTTTGATGAATAGTGAAAAAACACAGCGTTACTAGTTAGAACTGAATTTTTATTTAAATAATTAGTTAATTTAATTTATTTTAATTTAATTTATTTTAGGTCAAAATAGATAAATAATATCTATATATGTTCAATTTAATTCATTGGAGTCATTTTATAATCAGTTTTGATATATAAAATTTTATCGAACTTTTTACCGTTTTTTACCTACCTCCTAGGAGTATTTACAAATTTGTATAAAACATAATTTTATAATTTCAATGAGATTAATTTAAAAACTCCTAGAGATATGGTTAATATTATAAATTAAAATGTGGTTCAATAAGGTGAAAATAATTTTTTGGTGAATTGTAAATTTTGACTTTTATTTACCATGGTTAAAATTAAATAGGGTAATTAAGGGTAAAAATGATATCATAATTTCCCTAAAAAATGTCCTAATTATATTGGAAAAATATAATTATACCAAAAACAACCTTATTAATTAAATTTTATCCTCTTTGGTCCACTTTGATTAGATTAGTACATTTATTATTATTTAATTTAAAGAAAAGTTAAAAGAGTTAAATTCAATGTTTAATAACCAAACCATTTTTAATATTGGGTTACGCTAAATATAAATTACACTATAAATATTCATTAGAATGAAAAAAATATTTCCCCCATAATAGTATTTTCTTTATAATTCATAGAAATTAAATAATTTAATTTACTAATGACAACATGATGATGCAGTAATTACCATATTAATGAAATATTAAAATAATTGATATTATAAATATCCAAATAAATGTAAATTTAGACTTATGAAGAATGAAACTAATTTTATAAGATAATATGACTTATTAGGGTTGGTTAAATAAATTTCATTCGAAGTGATAAAGTTCTTATGGATTTCAAAAAAATCAAATACTAAATAGTGTCAAAATTGACATAATTGATTTTTTAAAACAAATATTATATTATTAATTGATATAATATTACAAAAAATCTAAGGTTCAGAAAAATGACTTAGATACGGTTATATATATTAATAATTAACCACATGGGGTTCTCTTGTCTTATTATAGTAAGTTTATTAACCATATAATATAAAAATACAAAGAGACATTGTAAATGTCAAACCATTTAACTAAGAGTTAAATCTAAAAGATAAGGTTAATATGGTGACATAACCCAGTATAAAACATATAAGTTGAGAAGTTTACGACCCATCCCCACCATATCCTCTAAATAAATCATTATAGGTCCATTAGAAACCGAAAATTATTTTATTATAAAATAATATTTCAAAATTTTCCTAAAGTGACCCTCACCTCTATTATAAAAGGGTACTTCCCTTCTCTTAATTACACACCTCCAAATCCATTTCGCTCGGCCAAACCGTACCCAAATATCCTCCCAACTTTCCTCCCTTCATATTATAGCCCTATTTTTGGAAAAAATCCAAATTAAGGAGCCCTTTTGATCAAATGAAAAGTAAGATCCCGAAGAAGAGGTAAATATATCATTACCATTTTCAGGTTCTTTTCTTCTTCCACTTTATATTTATTTGTTGTTTCTATTCTAAAATAATAAATCCAGTATATTATATATAGTTTTATGTTATTAAAAAATTTTTAAGCCATATTCATTATTATATGCATTATATAAATGACAAAGTTACGATACGTGCGTACGTACAACTTACCGTCTCTACGTCGTGGTGCAGTTTGTCATTCAAGCACTTCATTATTTGGATGGATATAATAATGAGTATAACTGATGTAAATAATAAATAAAAAATGTTTATTATTCTCTATATATGATATACCATCCAATTACGTACAATTTCACAATAAATATAATGATATCGTCGCTCGTATGTACGTACGGATTATGGTCTCCAAGAACCAGATGAGATTCATTCCCCATCGTAATCATTCAATTATAAATTTCATTTTATGATTAATTTTAAAAAAAAACATATTATCAATTTTAATGTGAATATAATACATCCTATACATAAAAAACATGGCTTACGTAACCGATTATATAAAGGAAAACAGATCTGTTAACACCCGAAACGATGATATTACAAAAATATTATTAACAAAAAAATATTAGAGGATTATATATGATATCATATTTATGTATATAGTTCTTATATAATTTATTAACAATGATTTAAGTATTATATAAGAAGTTAAAATACCGTTGACTTATGAAAAGTACAAGGTAAGGGTTAATTTCACAATCACTTTATTATCCGAGGTTGTTTTTATGTAAGTATCTACTGTGACCTCTTTATCATCCACATATGTGCTTTATTAAAAATATATTTCAAATCATTTTTAATATTTACTAGAAAATTGGTTAAAGTCATTTATACCATTGTTTTACCTTATATGATTTGAAAGGAATCTTTCTGTCATTTTTCAAACAAGGCACTTTATGACCTTTTCGACAAAATTAAGGTAAGAATGGTTTTTTAACTTATATGGTGTGTGCGACTATTTTGTGCCGTTATAACATCGTCGAAGCTTCCCTTACAAGCTTCTAATAATATTTTCAAAATAAATATTTTCTTTTATAATTATATGACTTGTAAATGGTTTCAAAATAAAGAAATTATATTTCTCTAAAAAAAGTTTGGTTTTCATCAATGTTAACAACCTTTGATGGATTTTAAGCTTGTTTGAAGTTGATTTATTATGATACAAAACATCCATATTTTATTGGTGGTTTTGTCATATGTTTGACTATAAATGTGTTATTTTTACTCCATTCATGGTTTATGGATAAATTATTGACATTTCCTATGCTAATTATAATACCAATGTTTATGTTATGTTTCAAACTTTTTATATGAGGAATCCATTGGACTTAGTAAGTGACGGGTGGAGCCTGCTATTACTCCTTGATGCATTGGTAGGTCTCATGAGACAAACTAGTGTCTTGGCACAAGGACTTGACAAAATATTATTTTTAGTCTTGGCACAAGGCCTTGACTATGTGGTTATAGAGTCGGGAATTATGTATTCCATCATTTTGAAAGTGGCTATTGATATTGCATTTCATTATTCTACTATTAGTATATCTATGTGAATAAGTAAATGAAATTATTTGATTTTACCTTTTCCATATTATGTAGAATTTGATGTTTAAAAGTATTTTGTTTTAGTCTAATACATTGTATTAAATGTTTAGGCTTATTTATAAATGATTCTGCAATATTGTTATCCTTAATGAGCATCTGAGATCACCCCTTTCTATGTTTGATTTTTTCCAGGATGTGAAGAAGTATTTTATGGTTGACCTATAGGGATATGTTGAGGATATAAGTGTGTTAAAAAGGGGACAAAATGTTGTTTATATTTTTATTTCATGATGTAATGTGAAACTTATGAATGTATCTAGTACATCAAAGGCTACAAACCTGATCAGTCTTTTGGGATTTGATCCCTTGTTATCATGCCAATGTTAGGTAGAAATGAACCAACTCTGGGTAACTGGAGTCAGGGAGTTATAGTTGGTATTAGAGGAAGTTTATTACAAACCTTGGAAACTAGATTTATAAAAACTCTGATTAGAGAACATTACCCTAAGATAGACTTTGAGGATTATTATAGAATAACTTCCAAGAATTTTGGTACTATAGTGATTTTGTGAGTTTTACAAGCAATAAATCCATGTCTGGATATGAACAGGTAGAGGCAGATGTAGCACATATGTACCGAGGTTTAAAACCCAAAAACACCACTTTGAGGTAGACTCGAACGAGAAGTGGTGCACGACAACGAGCCTTGCTGCACTCTTGGTAACGACACTCTTGGGGGATATGCTTAGGATAATTCTCATTTCTTTACAAACCATTATGAAGGGTTTATGAGTATATACTTACTCAAAGAAACCTTTTTATTATTACTGATTATATCCCTAAATTGTTCAACTTTGGTTAACTATTTTACACGTTTGGAATTATGTTTTGCGATTAATAAACTAATATATTGTATGCTATTATTTAAAAATGGCTCCTAGTGGAAGGAAAGGAAGCTGTGTCAATCCAAGTAATCCATGTATGGATTTCCCTCATACTCAAGATAATTTTAGTGGAGCTAGTGATGCAATTGGTGTTTATTAGCTTATCACCATACTGGGACAACTCACTCAGGTTATGAATAATAACCTTACCCGTATGGAGCACCCTGATCCACAATGTGGAGGATCAATGTAAGAACACTTCATGAGTATATAACCACCAAAATTCAATGGTAGTACAAATACATTAGTATCTGAGCGATGGATAATTTCCTCAGTGAAAATATTTCATGCTTTATGGAGTAGAGAAAGGTAAAATGTTGTCATGGTAGTTTATTGCCACACAGGAGATGCAGATCAGTGGTGGTCATTGATTCAAAACACAAAGGAAGATGATGAAGTATATAACATGGAATGGAGGGAGTATAAAGATATTTTCTATGAAAAATAATTTTCTTTGTGACCATTGAGCGAATATGGAAAGGTAATTTCTGACTCTGAGTCAAAAAGAGGATGGGAATGTCGAAAAATATGAGTCTAGCTTTACGAGGATAGAAATGCATGCTATAGATTATATAAGTAACCCAAGGAGTAAGATTGGTCTATTATTTGATGGGTTAAAACCATTTATCTGGAAAGTATTAGTCTCAGAATACTTCTTATTATATGAAGATATTGTCTCATGTGCTATCAACACAGAAAAATAATTCTCTAATTCTTACGACATTAAAGCAAAGTAGGAGAAGAAGAGATCTACTAAACACTCTGGAAATGGAAATAAGGGGAATAAGGGAAAATTTGAATATCCATCCTATGTTAAATGTGTGAAGAAACACCACGATACTTTCCTAAAGGTAATGTGAGTCTGTTACAAGTGTAGTGAAAAAGGCCACCAAGATTGTGATTTCAAGGGGAATAAAGATGATGTTGAAGGCTAAAATTGCAGAGAAAAGGGAATTATTAAAATGAATGTCCTAACATCAAAGGGAACCTACCTCAAAAAAGGAAAATGGAGTAAGGCCATGATTATGAGATCACTAATGTTGAGGTTGAAGCTCTGAAAGACAAGGTGGTAGGTAATTTAATGGTTTCCTCAAGTTTAGACAATACATTATTTTACTCTAGATCATCTTATTGTTTCATATCTTCATAGTTTGCCAAGAAAATTAGATATTTTCAATTTGAATTAACAAATGAGTTGTGAGTAAAAACACCTAAGGGAATCATCATTGCAACAATGTTTTGTGAATCAGTTCCCATTATGGAATATTAATGTTCTTTATCAGATGATCTCATCATCATAACCATTATTGAATTTGATATAATCCTTATTATGGATTGTATTTTGGACCATGATGCAAAAATTTATTTTAAGAAGAAGGAGGTTACAATTCTCTAAGATGATTAGAAGTACCTTATCATTAGAGGAGAAACGTCACTATGTGATTCTTATCAAGATCCACCCCCAGTATCTCTATTGAATTCAATTATTGGGGAGGATGAGAATGAAATAATTTTGGGTTAGGAAAATAATGTTCGAATATAGAACATACCTATTTTGAAGGAATATATTGATGTGTTTCCAGAGGCTTTACCTAGACATCAACGAAAATGAGAAATTGAGTTTTCCATTGATTTAATTCCTGGTTCAAGGATCATATCAAAGACCTATTATTTAATGGAAACTGTGGAATTATTGGAACTAAATAAACAACTAGGGGAATTGAGTAAAAAGGGATTTATTCTACATAGTGTTTCTCTATGGGGAGCCCCTGTCCTTTTTGTTAGGGAGAAAGACAGATCTATGAGGTTGTGCATTGACTAAAGAGAGATAAATGCTATAAAAAAAAGAACAAGTATCCCCTATGATGCATTGATGATTTATTTGACCATCATCATGGATCTCAATATTTTTCAAAGACTGACCTTCGATATGGATATCATAAATTGTGTTTGAAGATGGAAGAAATTCCAAAAACAACATTTCGAACCAGGTATGGGCATTACGAGTTTACAATAATTCCTTTTGAATTGACTAATGCTCCCTCTGTCTTCATTGATCTGATCTATATAGTTTTCAAGGAATATCATGATGAATTTTTAATGGTTTTTATTGATTAAATCTTGGTATACTCCAAAATCTATGAAGATCATGAAAATCACGTGCGCATTATTCAAAAGACTCTTAGAGGAAATAAATTATATGGGATGTATAGCTATTGTGAATTCTATCTTCATGATATTTCTTTTCTTGTCCATATTGTCTCTAATGATGGAATCTCTATTGATCCTTCAAAAACCGAGGCAATAAAATAATGGCCTACACGGTCCAGTATAATTGAGGTACACAGTTTTATTGGTTTAACAAGTTATTATTGGAGTTTTCTCCAGAATTTTTCTTGATTGGAAAACCCAGTAACCATGAACACTTGTACAAGAGTTAATTTTTTTTGGAAAAAAGATTGTGAATGATTTTTTGAATAACTGAAGATAAGATTAGTAAATGATCCTACCTTGACTCTACCATCAGGGAATAATGAGTTTGTTATTTATAGTGATGCTTCAAAGATAGGAATTGGTTGTGTCCTTATGAAGACTGATAGAGTTATTGCCTATGCATCACGACAGCTAAAAATTAATGAGAAAAACTATCCCACTCAAGATCTTGAGTTAGCTACTATAATATTTTCTTTGAAAATATGGAGATAATATCTCTATGGTGAAAAATGTGAGATTTATAATTATCATCAGAGTTTGAAGTATATTTTCTGATTGAAATAACTCAACAAGTGACAAAGACAATGGCTTGAAATACTCAAGGATTATGATTGTAAAATATACTTCCACCTGGGGAAGAAAAATAAGGTGTAAGATGATTTGAGAAGAAAGGATCATTGAGTTTTGAACAAGATGTGAGTTGAAAGGGATCCTATATTCATGGATCTATTAAATATGGATATGTGAATAACCATGGAAGGTGAAACATAAATACTTTTTCAAATATTTTCCAAATCATCTTTACTATAAAGGATAAAAAGTTTTTAGATTCATGATGAGGAATTTTAAAAGAAAATTAATGCTGTGAACCATGGGAGATTGAGTGAATTCATATATGAAGTTGGTTTATTGAAAATTGGGAAGATACTTTGTGTTCCTAACATACCTGATCTAAAAAGAGAATTTTTGGATTATTCTAATAGCTCCAATTTCTCTACACACCCTGTGAGCACCACAATGTATAGAGATTTGAAGGAAAATTTTTGGTGGGACAACATTATGTGGGAGATTACTGATTTTGTGTCAAGATGTATGGTTTGTCAACAAGTAAATGATGGAAGGAAATAGCCTAGTGGAGTCACGGATTCTCTTCCCATACCTGAGTGGAAATGTGATGATATTACGATGGAAATTGTCATGGGAATACCAAATACTCCTAGAATGAATAATGCAATATGGGTCATTATTGATCGCCTTACCAAGTCAGCACATATTCTTACAATAACAGCAGATTTAACACTTGAACGTCTGGGAAGACTATATATTAATGAAGTTGTAAGACTCCATGGTGTACACGTATCAATTGTTTCTGATCGTGATCCCCGTTTTACATCAATATTCAAGAAAAGTATTCAGAAGGCCTCGAATACTGAATTTCATTTGAGTACTTCCTACCACCCACAAATTGATGGAAAATTAGAATGGACTATTTGAACCATAGAAAAAATGTTGAGATCTTGCACACTTGACTTTCAATGTATGAGGGATAAATATTTACCTTAGGTAGAATTTTCCTATAACAATAGCTTTTATTCCAGTATTCAAATGGCACCATTTGAAGCATTATATAGAAAGAGATGTCGTACAACAACTAGTTGGGATGATGTTGGTGAAAGAAAACTCGTAGGCCTAGAACTTATTGAGGAAATGATGGATAAGATGAAGGTTATCCAAAACCACATCAAAGCAGCTCAAAGTAGGAAGAAGAGATATGCCGATAATCGAAGGAAGGATTTGGAAATTCAGTTAGGATATCATGTTTACTTGAAGGTATCTCCATGGAAGGGTGTTATAAGTTTTGGTAAGAAGGGATTATTGAGTCCTAGGAGCATCAGAACTTTCGAAATTCTAGAACTAATTGGAGTTATAGATTATCGTTTGGAAATGATTCCATGTCTCTCCAAAGTTCATGATGTGTTCCACATATCACTATTGAGAAAATACATGCCTGACCCAACGGATGTACTCACCTATGAGGAAATTGAACTGGAACCTGATCTGTCTTATTTTTAAGACCTTGTAAAAATTATTGATATAAGAGATTAAGCGTTGAGAAACCAGACGACTCATTTGGTAAAAGTTCTATGGAGAAACCATTAGATGGGAAAGGAAAAGTGGGAACCTGTGGAACTTATGATGAAGGCCCACCTGAATCTTTTTCTGCAGTAATATTCTAGAAATTTCAAGGATGAAATTATTTTAAGGAGAGGAAAATGTAACACCCCAAGCTTCCATGGTATGATTCCTTTTGAATAATACAATATCTTTTGTCGTAGGCAACTTTGAGTTCAAACACACCACAACCAATAAAACTAGTCGTTATGAAATGTAATACCCACTTTTTGAAATTTTATAAATTTTATCTTACAAAATGGACTACATATTTGGATTTGGAATATCAAAATTAGCTGAGGCATATTTTTTGTTATTATTCTAAAAACTTTCAATTTTTAATGAATAGGGAAAAACAAAGCGTTATTGGTTAAAAATGAATTTTTATTTAAATAATTTGTTATTTTATTTTAATTTATTTAGGTTAAACTAGATAAAAAATACCTATATATGTTAAAAATTATTCATTGGAGTCATTTTATAATAATTTTAGATATATAAAATTTTATCGAACTTTTTACTGTCTTTTACCCATCTCCTAGGAGCATTTGCAAATTTGTATAAAACATAATTTTACCACTTCCGTGAGTTGAATTTTATAAATCCGAGAGGCATAGTTAATATCAGTAAGTAAAATGTGGTTCAATAAGATGAAAATATTTTTTGGTGAATATTAAATTTTGACTTTTATTTACCATGGTTAAAAGTAAATAGGGTTATTAAGGGTTAAAATGATATCATAATTACCCTAAAACATGTCCAAATTCTATTTTATAAGTATAATTCGACCAAAAACAACCTTAGGAATACAATATAATCCTTTTTTCCCCCTAGGATTAGATTAGGACATTTATTATTATTTTATTTAAAGAAGAGTTAAAAGAGTTAAATTCAATGTTTAATAACTAAACCATTTTTAATATTAGTTTACAAACAATATATATTAGACAATAAATATTCATTAAAAAGATACAAATATTTCCTACATAAAGTTATTTTATTTATAATTTTTAAACATTAAAAAATTTAATTTATTTATGACACAAAGATGATGCAGTAATTATCTTATTAAAGAAATATTAAAATAATTGATATTATAAATATCCAAATAAATTTAAAATTAGACTTATGATGAATTACACTAGTTTTCTAGGCCAATATGACATGTTAGGGTCGGTTAAATAAATTTTATTCGAAGTGATAAAGTTGTTATGGCTTTCAAAAAAATCAAATACTAAATAGTGTCAAAATTTACGTAATTGAGTTTTTAAAACAAATATTATACTATTAATTGATATAATATTTTAAAAAAATATAAGGTTTAGAAACCTGAATTTTATAAGGTAATATATATCAATAATTAACCTCATGGGGTCCTCCAAGCTTTCTATAGTTATTTTCTTAATCTTATAATATAAAAATACAAAGAGACATGGTAAATGTCAAACTATTTAACTAAGAGTTAAATCTAAAAGATATGGTTAATATGGTGACCTAAACCTGTATAAAACCTATTTTTGAGAGTTTTTCGACACATCCACACCATATCCTCTAAATTAATCATTTTTGAGGTATTAAAATGGAAAATTATTTTTTTATAAAATAATATTTCAAGCTTTTCTTAAAGTGACCCCACCTATCTAATAAATGGGTACTTACTCTTCTATTAATTTCACACCTCCAAATCCATTTGGCTTAGTCCAAACCTGCCCAAATATCCTACCAACTTTCCTACCTTCATCCTAGATCCATTCCTTTGTCAGAATGAAAACATAAAGATCCCTTTTTATCAAATCAAAAGGAATAACCCGAAGAAGAGGTATATATTTTATCACCTCTTTCAAGTTATTTTCATCTTCCCCTTCCTATTTCTTAGTTTTTTTCATTCTATAATAATAAATCCAGTATATTCTATATATTTTTACATTATTATAAAAATGGTACACCCATATTCATTATTTTATCCATCATATGAATGAAAAAGTAACCATATGTTCATATGTACAAGTTATCGTCTCGACGTCGTGGTGTAGTTTTTCATTTAAACACATCATTTTTTGGATGGGAATAATAATGAGTATAACTGATGTAAATAAGAAATATAACATGTTTATGATTCATTATATTTGATATACCTTCCAATTACATACAATTTCAACATAAATATAATGATATCGTCGCCCGTGCGTACGTAAAGATTACCGTCTCCATAAATGCGACGAGATTCATTCCCCATCGCAATCATTCAAGAATAATTTTCATTTTATGATTAAAGATAATGTTTAAGAACTTAATATATTTCTAGATATGAAAAAATACATCTTGTTCATAACAATCATGGCTTATGTAACTGAGCATATAAAGTAAAATGAATCAGTTAACACCCAAAAGGATGATATTACTAAAATATTATTAACAAAGCAATATTAGAGGACCATATATGATATCATATTTATTTATATAGTTCTTTTATAATTTAATAACAATGTTTTAAATATAATACAGGATGTTATAATACCATCTAATAATGAAAATTACAAGGTAAGGGTTAATTTCTCGATCTATTTATTATATGAGGTTGTTTTTATGTAAGTTTATAATGGGACCTCTTTATCACACACATCAGTGTTTTCTTAAAAATATATTTCAAAACATTTTTACTATTTACTAGAAAATGGGTTAAAGTCATTTATACCATAATTTTACCCTATATGTTTTGAAAGTAATCTTTCCATCATTTTCCAATCAAGGTACTGTATGACCTTTTCGAAAAAATTAAGGTAAGAATGTTTTTTAACTTATACGGTGTGTGCGGCTGTTTTCTGCCATTATAACATCGTCGAAGCTTCCCTTACAAGATTATAAATATATTTTCAAAATAAATGTTTTCTTTTATAATTATATGACTTTTAAATGACTTCAAAACAGTAAGATATAAATCTCTAAAAAAGTTTTGATTTCATCTATGTCAATATCCTTTGATTGATTTTAAACTTGTTTGAAGTTGATTTATTATGATACAAAATATCCATATAATATTTAAGGTTTTGTGATATGTTTGAATATGGATTTGTTATTTTTACACAATTCATGGTTTATGGATAAAGTATTTACTTTTCATATGACAGTTGTAATACGAATGTTTATGTTATGTTTAAGCCTTTTCATATGAGGAATGCATTAGACTTAGTAAGTGGCTGGTGGAGCCTTCTATAGCTCTTAGATGCATCGGTAGGACTCATGAGACAAACTAGTGTCTTGGCACCAGGCCTTGACTAAATCATATTTGTATTCTTGGCACAAGGCCTTGACTATGTGGTTAGGAAGTCTGGCATTTTTCATTCCATCCTTATAAAAGTGGCTATTGATATTGCATGTTATTATTCGACTTTTAGAATATCCATATGAATTTGTAAATGGAATTATTTGATTTTATATTTTCCATATTATTCTAATGTTAATGTTTAAAATGATTTTGTTTTAGTCTAAAACATTGCCATAAATGTTTGTGCTTATTTATGGAAGTTTCTGCTATATTGTTATCCATACTGAGCATATGAGCTCACCCCTATCTATGTTTTATTTTTCCCAGGATGTGAAAAATTATATTATGGTTGAACTGTAGGGATAGGCTAAGGATATCATTGTATTCAAAAGGGGACAAAATGTTGTTGATTTTTCTATTTTATGATGTAATGTAATACTTATGAATGTATCTAGTACTTCCAAGGCTACTAAACTGATCTGTCTTTTGGGATTTGATCCCTTGTGATCATGTCAATGTTATGTAACAATGCACTGACTCTTGGTAATTAGGTTCATGGTGTTAAAAATCATTACACAATACATTGGAGGGATATATAGGCCCTACACAACTCATAGTGAAATAATACATACAAGTGCTACATGATCATTAAAATTGTTATCATAAACCATAAAATGAAATGGGTTCAAAAAATATGTAATCAAATCGTAACCTAAGGAAAAATATAGAAGTTTCACAATCATTTCATCAAAACCATAACCCTCAGAAAGAAATGGGTTTGAAATGTATATAACTCATGAAAGAGAAATGAGTTTCATAAACATCATTCCATCAAAACAAAATCCATTCAGATAAATAATATGAATGGGAAAATTTATTATTTTACCATGAAAAGAAATATTAATTCCAATTTATGTTGTCTTTTAAGAGAAATAATTTTGAAATATATTTTAAAAACATTTATTAAGGAAAATATCATTTCTGCATTGAAAATCACTTTTTAAATTAGAAAACATTTTTGAAATTGTTTTATTTGAATTTATCTTGGAAAAGTAGTAATGAAAGATTTGAAAATGATTAAATAAATTTTTAAATAATTTATACTTAAAAATGATCTTCATATATCTTTTTAAATCATTTTTTAATGAATTTTATGAAACATGGTTTTTGAAATAAAATTGGTTTTTGACCGAAGAGAGAGATATAGTCAGATTTTTCTTAATTTTTTTTCTTAATTGTATTAAGTACCAAAGAGTGATAAAATGGTAATAAAAAATAGATATATATTGAATAAAATTAGGATAAGGTAACTCATAAGTTTTCATGGGATATGGATCATAAGATTTTATTAATAAAGAATAATCATTAACAATCATGAGAAGCAATGACATTGTTTCAATATAATCTTATTACTTGGTAACATTGGATCATTCTATCCATGTAAGAATAGGAAAGTACATGAATGTAAAAATATTATGAGTAGAAGTATATTCATGATATATCATGTCAAATGGATGTATATAGACCATAAAAAATAATATAGCTTTATAACGAAAAATGTGTCTCAAAGGAGGAAAATTAATATAAAACAATCTTACAAATTTAGTATCTTTTGAAATAATGGCCCCCTGAAATAAATATTATATAAGGGATATGTAAGTACCTATAACTTCTGGAATAAAAATAATATAATACCTTCATGGTAATTATATACATCACAAAAATTATAATAGTGGTGAATGAGGCATCTATCTCATGGAAATAAAAAGTGAGATTAAAATCAATTAGCTAATGTCTTAATATATTGCACTCACACAATAATCTTATTTAATAAATTCATGTTTATTGTAAATATTTTGCATAATAATATTCTTATATCTAATACCATATATATTTTTTTATTATGACCTTACATAACATGCTTGTTAACAATTATATGTTAGGTTTTCAATTCGGGTAATATCATCTTTGTTCTTCACTTATGTCTTACTTTGTTATATAATTGGTTGTTTTACTTATATAATGATTTATAGAATGTTAATAATGATATGAATATCATGTTTATTCATTATATTTTTATTATAATAATCTATATTATATATAATTATTATATGGAATGCAATGTTGATGGAGATGGTAAGTATTACATACACATAAATGTTGTTTCCGTTTTTATTTTCGTATTTAAAGAGAGAAAGAAAATGACATATACGTATATGTGTATATAATATCATAAAATTATCATTATCATGGAATATATATATATATATATATATCGTATTACTTCATTGAATTCATCCATAATATATTTTGTGTTGTGTATGAAAGAATCAGGTCATTTGGAGAGGGCGGTAGTTCATACTTCTTAAAATGATATTATTTTATTTACACAACATTTAAAATATAAGGATATGTGTTTTAAAATAATTATAGGATCCTAAATAAATTTTAAATATCATATATATTATTTTTAAAGAGAGTTTTCATCATAATTCCCATAATCAGAGGTCAAAAAGGAAGAATGAACAATCATAATTTTGTGAGATGGTATTTCATCGTACACATAAATAGTATGCTCTTTACCCATTAGTTAGAATTATGTGTAAGTTTAGATCTAAACCATAGAAAATATTAATCTCATTATATTGGGAATATTATTGTTTTTGTATAATAATGGAATAAGGAGAGTTTATGTGGAGGGGAATGGAAATAAAATAAAGGAGCATGAGGGTGGGTGTTACTTCTTAATCGAGTAACTCCATTCGGTTTTCCCCAAATACATTACTTGGGAGGATTTATGACCAAAGGAATGTTTCAAGGAGAAAGGAAGGGACGATCAAGAGTATATTGGATATATATTTTCTGATCCTAATTTTTTTGAGGTTTGAGGATGTGGGAGAGGTGGTGGCCTTTTATAGGGAAGGGAAATTACTCACATTGTATTTTTTAAAAGATGTTTGGTTTACCTATAGGTTTACCTAAAATGTAATCAAAAATAAAAAAAATAAAAAATTGGAGGTAAATGGAAGAATAATTTCCACACAATGGGTTTTGGACAAGTGTATAGGTCATTTGGGCCCTCATGTTCATGGTTTATTCCCCTGTTATTGTAACACCCCATGATTTCATTGTACGTTAGTTCTTCAACGTAATTCAATAACTTACACTACACGCAACATCAAGTTCAAGCACACCACGACATACCAAACTAGCCGTTCAAAATCATATATGAATAGTAATAACAAATTTTGAACTTTATATAACCATTATAATTTTAGAATCCATATTATGTGTTTCTTAGACATAATTTAAGGACAAATTCATTTTTTCAGATAAAAGAAGTATTTTACAAAAAATGTAATTTTACCACCTTTTAATATCAAACAATTTTTAAATCCAATATTTGAAACTTTTATTTATTCATCTTTACAAAATAAACTTAATCTTTGGGATCGAGACATAATAATTTAGTTTCAATAAATTATTGGTGTTTTCCTCATAACTTTCAAATTTGGGTGAATAGTGAAAAATAATATATTTTAACTGAAAACAAATTTTTTAATCAAAATAATTTGGAGTGTTCAACAATACATATGAATGGTTTGGATGTATAATTAGATTATATTTTTACCATTTAATCCAATGTGTGTTATTGGATGTAATTTAAATTTGAAATTAGACATGAACAAATGTCAATCTTTTGGTAGTTATTATTTCATAAAAATACGCTTTGTTTTTGATAACGATAAGTAATTTTAAACTAATAAATTAAATTTATATGTTTTTAATTTGGTATAATAGACATAATTTTTGAATTCATAATATCAAAATTAGCTTATGGTGAATTTTTGGTATGTTTATGAAAACTTTTAATTTTGGATGAATAGTGAAAAACAACGAGTTGTAGTTTAAAACCGAATTTTTATTTAAATAAATATTTATTTTATTTAAATTTATTTTAGGTAAAATAAATACATAATACCCATATAATGTCAATGTAATTAATTGTAGTCATTTTGTAATAATATTAGATATATAAAATTTTATTGAACTTTTCACCGTCTTTTACCCACCTCCTAGGAGAATTTGTAAATTCACATAAAACTTAATTTCACCACTTCTGTAAGTAAAATATTGAATATCTGAGAGACATGGTTAATATAAAGAAGTAAAATGTTGTTCAACAAGATAAAAATAATTTTTGAGGAATAGTAACTTTTTTATTTTATTTACCACGTTTAAAAGTAAATAGGGTAATTAAAGGTAAAAATGATATTATTATTACCCTAAAACATGTCCTAATTCTATTGGCCAAGTATAATTAGACAAAAAACAACCTTTTTATTAATATAGTAACCTCTTTGGTCCGCTTGGATTAGATTAGGACACTTATTATTATTTCATTCAAAGAAGAGTAAAAAGAGTTAAAATTAAAGTTTAATAACTAATTTTTTTTAATATAGGGATAAAAATTAGATAAATTGGACTAAAAATATTTATTATAAAGATAAAAATATTTCTTACATAATGGTATTTTATTTATATTTTTTATACATTAAATAATTTAATTTATTTATTACACAATGATGATGTAGTAATTACTTAAATAATGAAATATTAAAATAATAGATATTATAAATATCCAAATAAACGTAATTTGGGACTTTTTATGAATTCCACTAATTTATAGGTTAATATGACATATTAGGGTTGGTTAGATTAGTTTTTTTTGAAGTAATAATTCTGTTATGAATTTATCAAAAACAAAATACCAAATAGTGTCAAAATTGACATAAAAGGGTTTTTAAATAAAATAATATATTGTTAATTGATATTCTACTCCTAAAAATATACTATTTGTCCAAATGACTTATATAATGATAGGTGTATCATTAATGAACCACTTTTGGTTTTATTCGATTTATATAATATGTTTTCAACCATAGAATAAAAAAATATAATGAGACATGGTAAATGTCAAACTATTTAACTAAGAGTTAAATAAAAATGTTAAGATTAGTATAGTTACCAAAACCTATCTAAAACCTATTTTTTGAGTGGTTTTAGACCCATCCCCACCTTATCATTTAAATAATCCACTTTGGATACATTATAAACCGAAAAATATTTTATTATAAAATAATATTTTAGGTTTTTCTTAAGGTGCCCCTCACCCCTCTTATAAAAGGGTACTTCCCCTTCTCTCAAATTCACACCTACAAAGCCTATTAGCTCTGTCCAACCCTGCCCAAATATCCTCTCAACTTCCCTCACTTAATCATAGAGGCCATTTTTTGTCATAAATCCAACATAGGGAGCCCGTTTTATTAAATCAAAAGGAAGAATCCGAAGAAGAGGTTATAATTTCACCACCCTCTTTCAAGTTCTTTTCTTCTTACACTTATTCATTAATTATTCCGTACATTCTAAAATAATAACTCCAGTACCTTCTATAAACATTGATTTTATTATAAATATGGTACAACCATATTCATTATTCTATCCATCCTTTGAATGACATGTCACCATATGTGCGTACGTACAGATTACCATCTCCACGTCGTGGTATAATTGTTATTCAATACATTATTATTTGTATGGGTATAATAATGATGTGTAATTCATGTAAATAATAAAATATAACATGATAATTATTCTGTATATAATATATACCATCCAATTATATATTATTTTAATATCAAAAGAATGGTATTGTTGCTTGTGCGTACGTACGGATTACCATCTCCACGAACGCGATGAGATTCATTCCCCATCATATCCATTCAAGAATAAATTTAATTTAATGGTTAAAAGTAATGTCTAAAGACATGATATCATTCTGGATATAAATAATATACATCCCATCCATAACAAATATGTCTCACATAACAAATAATATAAAGGAAAACAAATCCATTAACAACCAAAATGATGATAACTCTAAGATATTATTAACAAATCAATGTTAAAAGATCATATCTGATATCATATTAATGCATATGATTATTTTATAATTCAATAAAAATTATTTCACCATTATACAGGAGGCTAAACAACCCTCGATGAAGGAAAAAGTACAAAGTAAGCAGCTTCTTTTCTCACTTTTAATTCCGTGAGATTTCCATTTTTCACAACTTATTTATTACATGTGGTGTGTGTATCTCCCATGATTGTATTCATTATGTAATATAATTTAATTTATGGATATATAAATCATAAATTAATGATCCTTATTTCATGGGTGTATGTTTCTTAAGTTACAAAATCTATAAGGGAATTTGAAATTTCAATTTCCACTCATTCAGCTTTACGCATACTTCATTGATTATTTTACTCCACGATTATGTGTGAAATCAGTATTTATTTTCTTATGTTATAATTTCAACTCACCTTTCTGTGGATATAATTTTTATACACATAATAACTATTTTGATAAATTCACAAGTAATCTATATGAACTTGATAAGAGTAATTTTAACTCAATCTCCATATGTTGAGTTAAATATCCGATTCATTGGTGTTGTTTTTCCAAGAATATGTGTGAATGTACTCTGATTGATTTACACTGAATATCCAATAATATTGAGTGTATTTATATTTTTCACACATAATTATTTCTTTGATTTATCCTTAACCTAAGGATAAGATCTTTATAAGACGTTTCATCTCAATTTACATTCCATTGAGACATATTTTTTATTATACACCAAATCACTTTTATAGGGGTATATAATGTACTTTGACATAGTATATCATGAATCCATTTATTCTCATGATATTTAAACGTTTTTATTACCTCAATTATTTTTATTCAAGTGTATCTCTTTTGGTTCGGAACTCTAACTAAAATATCATTTTAAAATGATTTATACATTTATTATTCTAAATAATTCTCATTAATGTCAATGTATTAAAAATGGATTTAAAGATTTATTTATATGGAAATTAATGTTATAAAATTAAAATTACTTTTATAAGTTTCAAAGTTCTATGGGACACTTTTATTCAAAAATATTTTTTTAAAACGACTTCTTGATAAGTAGTGTGACTTTTAAATGTTTTCCAGAAAAAGGGTGGTATTTCTCTCAAATAGTTTTGATGATTATTTTCATCTATGTGAATATCCTTCATTATTATTGATTGAGGTTAATATGTTACAATAAAATCTTTTATATTGTATTGAATGAGATATTTTTGACTGTAGATGTGCTATTTTTATACCATTCATGGTCTGTGGATAAAGTATTGACATTTCATATGCTAGTTTTAATACGAATGTTTATAATATGTTTGAAACTTTTAATATGAGGAATGCATTGGAATTATTAAGTGATGGGTGGAGGCCGCTATATCTCCTCGATGTATCGATAGGCCTCATGAGACAAACTAGTGTCTTGGCGCAGGGCCTTGAAAAAATATTATTTGTAGTCTTGGAAAAAGTCATTGACTATGTGGTTATGAAGTCTGGAATTATGTATTCCATCATTATGAAAGTGGCTATTCAAATTTATTGTGATTATTCGACTAGTAGAATATCTATGTGAATACGTAAATAGAATTATTTCATTTCATTTTTCTATATTATGTGGAAGTTCAAGTTTATAAGTATTTAGTTTTAGTTATACATTGCCTTAAATGTTTATGCTTATTTATGAAAGATTCCTCTATAATGTTATCCTTACTGAGCATCTGAGCTCACCCCTTTCTATGTTTTATTTTTCCTAGGATGCAAAGAAGTATATTATGACTAACCTCTAGGGATAGTGTATGGGTTCTCAATGTTGTCTATGGAAACAATGTTGTTTTAGTTTTCCATTTTATGATGTAATGTAAACATTATGAATGTATCTAGTACTTCCAAGGCTACTAAACTAATTGGCCTTTCGATACTTGATCTTTTATGATCATTCCATTGGCACGTAATAAAGCACAAACTCTGGGATTTTGGGATCTAGGTGTTATAGTTGGCATCATAGGAAGTTTAGTACAAACCTTGGAAGTTATATTTAGATTAACTCTGATTACATTACATAGCCCTAAGATAGAATTTGGGGATTAGTATAGAAGAACTTCCCAGAATTTTGGTATTATAGAGTTTTTGTGAGTTTTCCAAGAAATACATCCCTGTCTAGATACGAGCAGGTAGAGGCAGCTCTGGCAGAGATGTACTAGAGACAAAACCCGAAAACACCTCTTTGAGCTATACTCGAACGAGAACTGGTGCACGACAACAAGCCTTGCTTCACTCTTGGTTATGACACTCCTGGGGGATATGCTTAGGATAATTTACATTTTCATTACAAACTGATTTGAAAGATTTTAATATAAGATGATAATAAATGACCATGGTTAATCTTAAGGTGATTAAAATTGAAAATATAATGTCATGATATTCTCTAAATGATTTTATGACTACTATTACTCACACAATGCTTTATGGTTTTAGTCAATGGCTGGATTCCAAGGAAGACATATTTACATTGAGCATGATGTAAAAGTTGGGAAAAAATGGTATAAATGAGAAAATAAATGGAAGGTTGATAGGCGTAAAATATATCATGTTCATGCAAAATCAGTTTTCCAAAAAATATGATCAACAACATACATATTAACCAACTCCCAAACTCAACAAAGAAGAGGAAGGTGATGAATGATATGAGCTGCAACCGTGGAGACCATGGAGAAAAGATCCTCAATTTCCATCATGCTGGAAATGTGGAAGGAGACACCTAGGAAAGTGTCTCAATGGAACAATGAAATTTATTACGTCTGGGAAAGAAGGACATAAAGTGAAGAATTGATGAGGAAAAATTAAGAGTACTATGGAAGAAAATAAAAATTGTCCCAAGAATCCATTTACAGTCATTTGTTGTAAATGTAGGAAACCTGACCATTACCCTAGTGAATTCCCTATTCTATAGGATATTATATTGGTCAAAGAAGAATCTATGGGGAAATTAATGGTTGGAGAAATGTTTTATAGTATTAGTGCTCCTTGTTGTTGGGATTACTTTGGAATAATTTTCTCTTGTATTTTTAACCTTGCAGTTGTCATCTGAAAATGATATTTAAGGAAGAATTATCTTTTCTCTTATGGATATAGTTATAAATAACCTTTTGGTTTTATATGATCATTGGGTTTGAGTAAATTACAAGTTATTATATTTTGGGATAAAAATGAATGGTATGAGATGACATTTGCGGTTAAATTATGTTATGGTTATTTTTAGGAATTTATCTCATTTTGGTAATGTTATAAAATATTGTTTTTGAAAAATTACAACATGCAGACCGTGTGACAACCCGTCATGTTGGGAAAAGCTATGGGAATCAAACCCACCAATAGAGTACGATTGGGATTTGTCACCTACCACTGGAGTATTAGAAGTCCCTTATTAGTGTGACTAATTATTTTTAGTTAAATGATTTTATTGATCAATAATAAGTTGATTTGGGATCTTATGTCGTATCAAAGGACTGCCCTTAGTATAGGAAAATTATTTGGTGATTAAGTGATAAATGTTATTTTTGAAGATGTTTTCTTTGTTGGGAAAACTATATGCCCAAGGAAAATAGAATACTATGGGATTTCATTTGAGGAGTAATGGTGGATTTTTATCTATGTTTTTATTATGGATTTATAGTGATTTGGGTTATTTATGGAAATGATTTACCAATAATTGAGAATATGTGATTAGGTTAATTACTTTTAAGTATGTGACTTTAAGAGTAGTTGATGTTATTTGGAGATATAATTTAACGTGGAAGACTAAATAACCAAATTTTTCTATGTTTTGGGTTTCAATATTAGATTGGATTATATTGAAGTATTTTAAGGAAAATTGTTTATTTAATGGTATTTATTAAACTTTGGGGTATTTTTTGTTTAATTTTAGAAATTAAATTAGTGTTTCTTTCTTTAATGGAATATCCTTTTGGTGGATCATCAGATCTTGTACTAAACGTTTTGGTTTTGATTAATCTATAATTACAAGGTAAATATATAGATTATCCTTTGTGGATCATGTGATTCTCTAGAATATTATTCTATCTCTTCCGGTGTGACCAAGCCTACTTGAATACTCATCATTTAAAAAATGATTTAGTGGTAGAAATTTATTAAAGGATTAAACTCTACCTAAAAAGTAAGTATATCACTTTATTTTCTTAGTCAATATCATAAATAAATTACTCAAATTTATGAAATGTAACTTAAAACAAAAAAAATGTTGTATGTTTACTTTTCCTACTGGGAAACTAATGACCATTTGTCCCATCACAAGTTTTTAGTTTTCTTATTGTTAAATTTCTCGTGATCATGTTTTCTATACCTCTCCATTAGAACATGACACTTATTTTATGTTCCATACCTGTGTTTTACTACATTGAATCCTTGTATGGGTTATCATGGGTGACCTTTGCACTTCTCTATCATTATTTTAAAGTGATAGTTTTATTGACTCTTTTTCTGATGTGGGAATTTCCATTATATTCCCAAGCCCAATTTTAAAAATTGCGAGGAAGAAATTTATTGAAGGAGGGAAGAATGTGACACCCTAACATTTCATAGTAAGTTAGTTCTTCAATGTAATTCAATAACTTACACTACATTCAACATTGAGTTCAAGCACACCACAACTTACCAAACTAGCCGTTCAAAATCAGTTATGAATATTATTAACAAATTTTAAACTTTATATAACCCTTATAATTTTAGAATCCATATTATGAGTTTGATAGATATAATGTAAGGACAAATTCATTTTTTTAGATAAAAGAAGTATTTTTCAAAAAAATGCAATTTTACCGCCATTTAAAGGAAAACCCATTTTAAATCCAATATTTGAAACTTTTATATATTCAATTTGACAAAATAAACTTCTTCTTTGGTATATAGACGTATAAATTTAGTTACAATAAATTTTAGGTGTTTTTCTGATAACTTTCATTTTTGGGTGAATGGTGAAAAATAATATATTTTAACTGAAAATATATTTTTTAATCAAAATAATTTGGAGTGTTCAAAAATACATAAAAATGGTTGGGTTGTATAATTATATTCTATTATTATCATTTCACCAAATTTTGGTCATTGGAAGTAATTTCACTTTGAAATTGGACATAAACAAATGTGAATCCTTTGGTAGTTATTATTTCATAAAAATACGCTTTTTGGTTTTGATAATGGGAATTAATTTTAAACATATAAATGAAATTTCTATGTTTTTAATTTTTTAAAATAGACTTTATTTTTGAATTCATAATATCAAAATTATCTTTGGGTGAATTTTTGGTATGTTTATGAAAACTTTTAATTTTTGATGAATTGTAAAAAACACTGATTTATAGTTTAAAACCGAATTTTTTTAAATAATTATTTATTTTATTTAAATTTATATTAGGTCAAATAGATAAATAACACCTATATAAGTTCAATGTAATTCATTTGAGTCATTTTTTAATAATATTAAATATATAAAATTTTATTAAACTTTTCACCGTCTTTTACCCACCTCCTAGGAGAATTTGTTAATTGACATAAAACGAAATTTTACTGCTTTTCTGAGTTGAATTTAAAAAGTCCGAGACACAAGGTTAATATCTAGGAGTAAAATTTGGTTCAATTAGATAATAATAATATTTGGTGAATAGTAACTATTTAATTTTATTTACCACGGTTAAAAGCAAATATGGTAATTAAGGGTAAAAATGATATTATTATTACCCTAACACGTGTTCTAATTATATTGGATAAGTATAATTAAACAAGAAACAACGTTTGGAATAAAATATGAACCACTTTGGTCCACTTGGATTAGATTTGGACACTTTTAATATTTAATTCAATGATGAGTTAAAAGAGTTAAAATCAAAGTTTAATAACTAAAACATTTTTAATACAGGGCTAAAAATAAGATCAATTATACTATAAATATTCATTAGAAATCTAAAAATATTTATTACATAATGTTATTTTATTTATATTTTTTATACATTCAATAATTTAATTTATTTATGACACAATGATGATGCAGTAATAAACTAATTAATGAAATATTGAAATAATTAATATTATAAATATCCAAATAAATGTAATTTGGGACTTTTTATGAATTAGAGTAATTTTATAGGTTAATATGACATATTTGGGTTGGTTAGATTAATTGTGCTCAAAGTAATAATGCTGTTTTAAATTTAGCAAAAACAAAATACCAAATAGTGTCAAAATTGACATAAAAGCGTTTTTAAATCAAATATTATATTGTTAATTGGTATTCTATTCCTAAAAATATAAGGTTTTTACAAAGTAATAATATAATAATAGTTGTATCATTAATGAACCACTTGTGGATTTCTTGGATGTATATAGTATGTTTATTAACCACATAATATAAAAATACAAAGAGACATGGTAAATGTCAAACTATTTAACTAAGAGTTAAATATAAAAGTTAAGGATAATATAGTGTCCTAAACCTTTATAAAACCTATTGGTTGAGTGGTTTTAGACCCATCCCCACCTTATCCTTTAAATAATCCTCTTTGGAGCCATTATAAACCGAAAATTATATTATTATTAAATAATATTTTAAGTTTTTCTTAAGGTGCCCCTCACCCCTCTTATAAAAGGGAACTTTCCCTTCTCTCAAATTCACACCGACAAGTCCTTTTATCTCTGCCAACCCCTACCCAAATATCCTCTCAGCTTACCTCAATTCATCCTAGATTCCCTCCTTTGTTCTGAAAGCCAACATAATGATCCATTTTGATCGAATCAAAAGGAAGAATCCGAAGAAGAGGTAATAATTTCCCCACCCTCTTTCAAGTTATTTTATTCTTCCACTTATTCTTTCGTTTTTATTTCCATTATAAATTAATAAATTCAGTATATTCTATATATAGTTATGTTATTATAAATATGGTACAACCATATTCATTATTCTATCCATCCTTTGAATGAAATGTCACCATACGTGCCTACGTACAGATTACCGTCTCCCCGTCGTGGTGTAACTGTTATTCAATGCATTATTATTTGGATGGGTATAATAATGATGTGTAATTCATGTACATAATAATATATATCATCATAATTATTCTTTATATATGATATTACATCCAATTATATATTATTTTAATATCAAAAGAATGATATTGTCGCTCCTGCGTACGTACAGATTACCATCTCCACGAACGCGATGAGATTAATTCCCCATCGTATCCATTCAAGACTAAATATCATTTAATGATTAAAATTAGTTTTTAGAGAAATGAGATCATTCGGGATATGGATAATATACATCCCATCCATAATAAATATGTCTCACATAACAAAGAATATAAAGGAAAACAAATCCGTTAACACCCAAAACAACGATAATACTAAGATATTATTATCAAATCAATGCTAAAAAATCATATATGATATCGTATTAATGAATATGATTCTTTTATAATTCAATAAAAATTATTTCACCATTATATATGAGGTTAACCTACCCTAGACCAAGGAAAAAGTTCAACGTAAGGGGCTTCTTATCTCACTTTTAATTCCTTGAGATTTCCATTTTTCACCACTTATTTATTGCATGTGGTGTGTTTACTTCCCATGATTGTATTAATTGTGTAATATACTTTAATTTATTGATATTTAAATAATCTTTGTATGATCCTTCTTTAATGGGTGTATGTTTCGTAAGTTACCAAATCAATAAGGGAATTTGATATTTTAATTTCCACTCATTCGGCTTTACACATACTTCATTGATTATTTTACTCCATGATTATGTTAGAAATCACTATTCATTTTCTTATGTCATAATTTCCACTCCCCTTTCTATGGATATAATTTTGATACTCATAATAACTCGATTGATAAATTCTCACGTCATCGATATGAACTTGATAAGAGTAATTTTAACTCAATCTCCATTTGTTGAGTAAAATATCCAATTCATTGGTGTTGTTTTTAGAATAATATGTGTGAATCTCCTATGATTGATTTACACTGAATATCCAATCATATTTAGTGTATTTATATTTTCCACACATAATTATGTCTCTGATTTATCCTTAACCTAAGGATACGGTCTTTATAAGAATTTTCATCTCAATTTACATTCTGTTGAGAATTCATTATTATTATACACCAAATCACTTTTATATAGGGTATACAATGTACTTTGACATAGTATATCATGAATCCCTTTATTATCATGAGATTAAAAAGTTTTTATTATCTCAATTATTTTTATTCAAGTGTCTCTCTTTTGGATAGGAAATCTAACTAAAATATCATTTTAAAATGGTTTAAAGATTTATTATTCTAAATCTTTCTCATTAATGTCCATGTTTTAAACATAGATTTAAGGATTTATTTATATGGACATTAAAGTTTTAAAATTAAAATTCCTTTTAAAAGTTTCAAAGTTGTATGAGATACTTTGATTCAAAAATCTATTTTTAAAACAGCTTCTTGACAAATAGTTTGACTTTTAAATGTTTTCAAGAAATAAGGGGGTATTTCTATCAAATAGTTTTGATTATTATTTTCATCTATGTCAATATCCTTCATTATTATTGATTTAGGTTAATCTGTTACAATAAAATCCTCCATATTGTATTGAATGAGTTTTGATTGACTGTGGATGTGCTATTTTTACACCATTCATGGTTTGTAGATAATGTATTGACATTTCGTATGCTAGTTTTAATACGAATGTTTATATTATATTTGAAACTTTTCATATGAGGAATGCATTGGACTTAGTAAGTGATTGGTGGAGCCCGCTATAGCTCCTCGATGCATCAGTAGGTCTCATGAGACAAACTAGTGTCTTGGCATAAGGCCTTGACAAAATCTTATTTCTAGTCTTGGAACAAGGCCTTGACTATGTGGTTTTGATAGTCTGGTATTATGCATTCCATCATTATGAATGTGGCTATTGATATTGCATTAAATTATTAGACTAGTTGAATATCCTTGTGAATAAGTAAATCACATTATTTCATTTCATTTTTTCCATATTATGCTGAAGATCAAGTTTAAAAGGATTTTGTTTTAGTTATACATTGACTTAAATGTTTATGATTATTTATGAAAGTTTCTGCTATAATGTTATCCATAATGAGCATCTGAGATCACCCCTTTCTATGTTTTATTTTTCCTAGGATGCAAAAATGTAAATTATGACTGACCTCTAGGGATTGTCTATGGGATCTCAGTGTTGTCTTTGTAAACAATGTTGTTGTAGATTTCCATTTTATGATATAATGTAAACATTATGAATATATCTAGTAATTCCAAGGCTACTAAACTAATCTGTAATTTGAGACATGATATTGTATGACCATGCGAATGATACGTAATAATGCACTGACTCTGGGCTTCTGGGATCGGGGCGTTACAGTTACACTTAATTTTACCTTCATCTTTGTAATTAATTTTAGTATCTTTTTCTAATATTTTTTGTCCAAATCTAAGTTAACCATACTATATATTATAAATTATTATGATTCCAAATATGGAATAATTTTTTTCCAAATACCAATCACTGTAGTGGTATAAATTAATTTAAATTTAATACCACTTATGGGACGACACTGTGAGTTTTTAAAGTTAAAATGATCAAAAGTTTGCTATGTTTTTTATATAGTTTCAAAGTGAAATTGGTTCTAATGACCTAAATTGGATTGATTGTTAAAAATAACATCTAATTAATATTTTAAATAATTTTAAGATATAATTTACTCTTATAGAAAAATTACATGAAAAAGCCGTTTTGAATTAAAATACAGTATTTTTCACTATTTATCAAAAGATAATGTTTCCCAAAAAATCCCAAAAATTCAACCTAAGATACATTATACTTTATAAATTAAAAAATAATTTTTATTTTACCAAATTATATTTATTAATGTTTCTGAAATTAATTTAAATGTTTTTCATTGAAGGACATTAAATGTAGTTCATTTGAGAAAATAACATTTCGAAATATATAAGGACTTTACCAAAAATAATATATTTCATTGTCAATATGTTTTATTTATATAAAAGCATTATAAAAAATATCTTAAAGTTATTTATTAATTTCCATATTACTAAATTAATTAGATAGGTTATAATTATCTCATTTAAATAATTATAACAATGAAATGATGCTTCGTAAAAACACAGTGTTTTGTTTAATTTACACCAAGTCAATGTTATTACTAATATACAGAAAGTAGATGTTGCATGTAACCTATGAAAAGATGATGTTTCATGTAATGTATACTCAGGTAGTGTTTTCTATAACTTATTTTTAGTCAGTGTTGTTTGAAAATAATGTTTGTCTTAGTACAATGCAAGACAACAATAAAAATTAATTCATTCATAAAAAGGTCTATAAAAACTGGGGTGTTATGTTTTACCCACTAATAATGAATTTCAATAAAAAATAATAATTTAGGTAAAAAAATTGGATAATTATTCTTAATCATATCATCATGTTCCCATGTATCTTCCTCTAATTGGTTATTTCTAAAAATTTTTTAACCCAGTAAGTTGTCTAGTTTTGGAGAACGTTCTATGTATGACCCAAGATTTCAGAAATTTGTTCCTCATAAGAAATATCTTGATCTACTAGTATGACCATTGAGTTTAGTACATTTGAATGGTTAGCTATGTACTTCCTTAGGAGAGATACATGGAAGACTTCATGAACTTGAGAGATATTTGGAGGAAGTTCCAATTGATAGACTACCATCTCAATATGATTAAGAATTTCAAAGGGACTGATAAACCTAGTGCTTTTTTCCCATTTTCCTCTCAAATCTAATAAATTCCATCATGGAAGATATTTTTAGAGAAACCTTCTCACCAACCATATATTCATGATCACCAAATCAGTTATCAAGTGATCTTTTCTGGCCCCATAAAGATTCACTGTTATACTGTATTATGGTTCTAACATTCTCGACCATTTCTTCAGTGATCTCAAGTCCTAGAATCTTTCATCATCCAACATCATCTCATCATGATGTATCTCAACATTTCCACCCCTATAGGCCTTCACATGGTTCCATTTGAACGGTTGTGTGAAATCTATTGTCCTAAGAAAGCTCTAATTACGAAAAGTGTTGATACCAACCATATTTGAAATCCATAGAACAAGATCACAAAATATCCTTCAAGATATGAATTTTTATATCTAATTTTTTATTTTTTAGTGGATGATAAGTAGTTCTCAAACTAAATTCTGTATCATGTTCCTACTAAAGACATTTCCAGAACATTTATGTAAACCTCATATCCCAATCTGATACAATTGAATGTGGTACTCCATGAAACATTAAGACATCTTTAATGTATATCATGGAAAGATAATTCAGAGAGAAGTATTATCTAATAGTAATGATGTGTGCTGACATTGTAAGGTGACCGACTACCACCCATATAACATTAAACCCTTTAGAGGTATTGGGGAGTCCAATGACAAAATCTTTAGTGATTTTCACCCACTTCCATTATGGTAATGGTAATCAATGCGACAAAACTTTAGACTTTCATCTTTCACAATTAAATTATTGGCATAACAAACATTGAGATATAATCTCTACGATATATCTCTTCATTCCATCCCACCATAGAAATTACTTTAAACCTCTATACATATTTTTACTTACAAGATGAATATAGAATGACTAACAATGAGATTCCTCAAATATCACCTTATTCAAATATGAAATTGAAGGAACACATAAAAAATTCATAAACCCTACAATTCCATCCTGATCAAGGTTATAATTAGAAACATTTGTATCCTTCATTTTCAGCATTACAGCTTCCTCCTAGACCTACTTAATCTTTAACTAGATAGAGGATTGAACATTCATTTGAAGATGATATTAATTTTACCTTCCTTAAAATTTTCTAGATTCATCTTTTTCAAATACAAAAATATTGGGTCTTTTATGATCCTCATCATGTATATTCTAGAATAATCCTTTAAAATCAATGCAATGACCACCTAGTTCTTTTTCCCAGGGTTTTAATGTACAGAGAAGTCATAATACTTTATCGACTCTAACCATATTCTCTGGAACATGTTAAACTCCTTCTATGTGAATAAATATTTCTAACTTTTTTGTCAGTATATATATCATACTCTTCTCTATTAATATAATACCCCCGTATCTTTAAAGAAAAAATTTCCATTACTAACTCCTAATCACGAGTTGGGTAATTTTCTCATGAATCTTCAGCTACCGTGAGGTATAAGCGATAACCATGTTATTCTGCAGAATAGAACATCCCATTACCTTCATGGGTTAATCACTATAGATTAATATCCCTTCTCCACTATAAAATAATATAACTACATGTGTAATGACTATGCATCTCTTCCATTCCATGTAATTTTCCTCAAGTTCATCTATCCAGAGGAAATTGACACCCTTCCAAGTTAACATAGTCAGTGAATTTGATATTCATGACAAATTATCAACAAACCATTAATAAAATTCCGTTAAACACCAAAAACTACAAATATATGTCATCATCGTTGGTCTAGTCGAGAATTCAATAGCTTATGTCATTGATAGATCTACTAATATACCATTTATAGAGATTATGGGACCCCAAAATGAAACCTAGCATCCACAATTTATCATTTTTACATTTTTCATACAACATATACATCCTTAGGGTATTTACTACAATTTTCAAGCGATATCAATGATCTTACTTTCCCATTGAATAGATAATAATGTCGTCTATAAATACTTCCACAAATTGGTAGAGGTAATCTCTAGAGACTGTATTCATCAAATCTATGATGTTATCAAGTGAATTAGTATGATTGAAAGAAATAACTATATATTCATAGTGAATATACAATGCACGGAATGCGGTCTTGGGTATATCCTTCTTCTTGACCCAGAATTGATGATATCCAAAATGAAGTTCAATCTTGGAAAAGTATTGATCTCCATGAATTTGATCAATAAATTCATCAATATTGGGAAGATGTAACCTTTTCCAGATTGTGGTCTTGTTTAACTCCTGATAATTAATATATAGTCACATTTCCCCATCTTTATTTTTCAAAAAGAGAACAAGTGAACCCCATGGTGTCTCACATGGCCGAATGAATCACTTATAGATGTTTTCTTGGAGTGGATTCTTCAACTCCTATAACTCAGTCGGGGATATGTTATAAGGTGGCTTTGTAATTTCTGTGGAACAAGCAATGAGTTATTTTGAGAACTCAACATCATGTTTTGGTGGAAGGATATGAAACTATTGTGGAAATACATCCACAAATTATAGGACAACATGAATATCACCAATGTTAATTTTCTCCCCATCCATTTGAGGTAAAAAACCCTTCTAAATAAGAATTGAGACTCATAAACTAGATGAAAAATCCATAGGAAGTTTATACTAATCATCACATTGATGGAAAATCATAGGAGGGTTTGAAATATCAAATGTAACATCCTTTCCTAGATAATTGATGTGGTATTTATGCATGGAAAGTCAATCCATGCCTAATATAACATCAAATCCAACCAAATGAATAATGATATGATTTTCATGAGGCATATTCCCACAAACTTCAAATTGAGATGAATCAAAGACTGTATGTAATCAACATACCATTAGTAGTTTTCACTACTAATTGCACATCTAATCATTTTGGTGGAATAATAACACCCTTATCAAATTCTTTACATATAAAAGAGTGTGTAGAACCAAAATCAAATATGAAATTAACAATTATAGAGTGTATGGTAGGTATACATTTCATCACATTGTAATCACACCCCTTATCATATTTAGTGATTTCATGTGATTGTTCCTAGCCCCTCCCCTTATGATATTGTTGACATCAATCATCATATCCAAACCTTTTGTTTGAGAACTGATTATTATAATTCCCATTCTCCTCAAACTTATAAAAATAAATCATGGTCGGTTCATTCTATGTAGCCTTTTCTCCATTCACACTATTTTCAATATCATTCCTATCACATCAAAAATCAAAATTACCAATGGAATTCCCTTACATACTTGAAACATTTATTAGACACATTAATCTAATTTAATCAATGATTCTTCCCAAATATAGTGAATAAAATAATTATAAACTTATTCTCTTCATGGTTTTTAGATATTCATTTATCCTCCATCATATTTTTCTTTTCAAAACCATGATATTGATATGTGACTCCAACCTCTATTTCCAACTTCCTTTCACAATGGAAAATATATTTGTATATACTAATGTATCTTATGTAAATTCCATTATGAGACATGGATTTAGGACCCTAGAGAACCTATCAACATTAGTTTTAGGTTTGATGATAATTCTTAAAATGTACCTCACAAGTCTCGTTAAATTATCCTTATAGGTATCAGCATATTCATAATCCTTTTACTTCAACAGAAGGAACTATTTCTCCAACATTGTACAATGAATCCAAGGAAATTACCTATTAGAAAATATGTCATTGAACTCATCCCAAGACGTGTATAGAACCTCATCAAGCTACCTAAAATTCTTGATTAGAGTCCATCACTTTTCAACTTCTCATTCCAACCATTAAACACCAATAATGAATTTATCCTGATTCGAACAGTAGATAATGGAGAATATATTTTCAGTATTATTGATCCATTATTTGGGATCATGTGAATTAGAATACCCACTGAAAGAAGGTGGATATTTCCTCATGAAGGACTCAACAGAATGTTGTTCCCCCTATTTCTCATTTGAAATCCAACCATGATTCATAGCATGAGAAAGTTGTGTGAAAAAAAACAATAAGGTTATGCATTCCAACTCCCATATAATTTAGTTGATTAGGAAGAAAATTGTAGCATTATCTATCACATTCACCATTAAAACAGTTCCTTCGGGTTGCATCCATTGAATAAACCCAAAATTTTAGAGTAAAAAATAGTTATCATAAAGGAGAACCACATAATCATGAGAATTCACGTATTGGATGAATAACTTATGACACCATATTTAATATATGAATCCTAATATTTATCCTAGATTATTCAAATCAATATTCTATTATTATAATTCATGATGGTTCCTGGCTATTTTATGAATTCCCTAATCATATCCCCTTGGAGGGTCAAAAAAAGAGTGCAACAATGCCTGTTGTAATTTTCCAGATTTCCCCGTGTTAGGATCAGAACATCTTGTCCAATTTTTTACCCCTAGGTACATTATTTCCAAAGACAAGAACACTTGTAGCATCCAGAAATATGTTTATTACTAGGAAACCACTCACTCTATCCTTTAAAAAAATTCTAGGACATTTTCATATACATTTCATTATCCTTATACTTATCCTTAGACTGAGTTTTCAATAAGGTTTATCATCCTTGTTTCAAAAGTTTAACTAAAAATTTTCTATGATACCAACTATAGGGATCATATCTTTTAATTCATTAATATTACATAAAATTTTCATAATACTTAAAACATTATAAAAATAGGCACCCAATGAAAACATAAGTGTAGTGCATTTGATACATGGAAATTTAAACCCTAGTATATAAATGAGCTACATCATCTCCCACATGGTTCTTCCAAAATAGAACCCTTATTAGACACATAAAACATAATACATATATTTATAACCTAAGGAATAAAACATAAAAATTGTGGAACTTAGATGATAATTAAGGGTAATCAAAGGAGATATGTATGAATAATCATGAGAATAATTGTATTAGAACATGATCATGAAAATATAAGATCATACCCTACATATCAAAGATCATATACATAAATCAATACATAAATCATGTAAGTTCATAAGACCTGTAATGTAAGGAAATAAAGAGAATAATCCATGAAAGAAAAAAATTGTAACAAAACATGGATTTGTAGAAGACACATGCGTATAATTTTATTTCCATAGTAGACAAGGTATGTCTTACAAGACTATCTTAGTAGTATGTATTTTCTCCCCATACCATATTGGTAATCAAGGTTTACTATAATTGTCATATTAGTAGTATGAGTTCACTCTTCATACCATCTTTGTAGTCATGGTTCACTCCCATGGCTATATTAATAGTCAAGGATCATTACCAATACAATATTTTTCTATCTCATGAGATATAAATATTTACCAATTGCATTAGAGGGCGATATAGGTCCCACCCATCTCAAAGTGGACTCAAACATACATATTAAACAAGATTATTAAAATTCTAATCACATCCCATGAAATGAAATGGGAATCATAAAAATGTAATCATATCATAACATATGAAAAAAGATATTGGTTACATAACCATTTCATAAAAATCATAACATTTGAAAATAAATATGTTTCAAAAGCATAAAACCTTTGAAATAGAAACATGTTTCATAAACATCATTGGATGAAAACATAATCACATAAGAGAAATAATATAATAAGAAACATTGAATAATTTCCCCAAAAAGGAATGTGTAAAACCAAAATATGTTATATAATATGGTAAATAATTTTAAAATATTTTTGAAAAATATTTCTAGAGGAAAATATACATTCTGTATTGAAAAATGATTTTTCATTCATAAAACATTTTTTAAAAACTTTTTCTATAAAAATAGTTTCGAAAACATATAAATGTATCTTTGAAATGAATAAAACATTTTTAAAAAACCTTTTACTTTAAAATGATAATCAAAGATCATTAGAAGCATTTTATAAATTTTTTAAAACACGGTTTTTGATATTAAATATGTTTCCAAAAAAATTGAGAGATATAATCTGATTTTTTTGAAAATTTTTTTCGTAATTGAATTAAGTACCAAAGTGAGGAGAATGGTTGAAATATGTGGATTTATCTTGAATAAAAAGTGAATAAATAAACACATTGGTTTTCTTGAGAGATGTATCATTATATTTTATCAATGAAGCATAATGATTACTAATCTTGAAAGGTGATGGGATTGTTTCAATAAACTATTACTACTTAGTAACTTGGGATCATACTATATTTTTGAGAAAATGAAATTAAATTAATTTTAAAATGTCATGATAAGAGATAGATTCATGATATAACATGTTATATGGAATTATATACATATCTAAAAGGAATGTTGGTTCATAACAAAACATGTCTCTCAAAGAAGGAAAATTGAGACGAAACAGTCCTACTAATTTGGTAGATTTTGAAAAATTCACCCCCATGAAATAAAGTTTATTTAATGGATTTTTAAATACCATTAAATTTAATTATAAAATACATAGAATAATTTAATTTTAATTATATAAACCACATAAAAGAAAATTGTGGTGAATAAGGCATATTTCTCATAGAAATAAAATGTGAGATGAAATTCCATTACCTTTTGTCTTAACTCTCTTCGCACTTGTAAAAGATTCATGTATAATAAATGTAAGATTATTATAATTTTTTTCATAGTATTAATATTATATATAATAACAAATATGGTTGGATTATTACCTTATATTACCCTCTTTTTAATAATTCAATGTCAAGGTTTCACTTTTGTTCATATTCGCTTAGTTGTTTTCATGTGACTTAATTTATTATATCATTGGAACTTATACATATATAATTATTTAAAGAATGTAAAACATGATATAAATATCATTTATAATCATTAATAGTGTATTATCAGAATCTATATAATACATTAGTATAGAATGGAATACACCATTCATGGAGATGGTAAGTAGTACATTCACATGAATGCTATTTCCATTTTTATTGTAGTATAGAAAGAAAGAATGAAAATGGAATATATATATATACATATGAAATATAATTATAATAGAATTATCATGTTATAAATATCTTATAATTTTACAAAATCCATCCTCAATAGATTCTGTGCAGTTTGTGAATAAATCAAATCGCTTTGAGGGGTTTGTAGTCCACACTTCCTCAAACAAAATTATCATATTTACACCACATAGAAAGTAAAAATATTTTTGTTTTAAAAGAAGTAAAAAATATTGATGAAATTATATATATCATATGTATTTTATATAAATATAGTATCAATCATAATTCCCACTAAGATAGGTGCTAGAGGAATACTGAACAGTCGTCATTTAATGAGGTGGTAGTTCATCGTACACCTAAACATTATGTTCCATTAGATTGAAGTGTTCTTAAGTGTATTTTGGACAAATAGAATAATAAAATAACATTATATTTTGGATATAGGTATTTTTTTATAATAATTGATTAAGGATAATGGAAGTGATGGAGAAAGAAAATAAATGAAAGGATCTTCAAGTAGGGTGTTGCGTCTTAATCGGGTTACTCATTTTGGTTTGAACCAAAGGGATTCCGAGGAAGGATTTATGATAAAAGGTGGGATTCAAGGTAGAAGGTATGGATTTTTAGGATTTTTTTGTTCGATCTCAGCCAATTATTTTTGAGATGTCTGAGGAAGAGGGAGAGCTGGGGTCCTTTTATAGGAGAAGGAAATGACTCACTTAGTATCTTGGAAAACAAGTTGTGTACCCATGATTTTACCTAAAAATATATATCCAAAACCAAAAAAACACAATAATGGTAGGTTAATGGAAGAATAATTTACATCCAATGGTTTTTTATAAGTGTATAAGAAATTATCTCCCTTAATTTGAAGGCTTATTCCCTTTTAATTCTTAATTTTTCTTTAATCGTTGTAATTAATCTCAATAACAGTCACTAATATTTTTGGTCAAAAACTAATATGAACTTATTAAAAAATATAATTTTTTATAATTCCCAATATAGAATCCATTTTTCCAAATTAAAATCACATAATTGGCAGAAATTAATTTATATTTAATCCAGCTGACAGGAAGAAACCACATATTTTTAATGTAAAAATGACCAAAAGTCTATTTAGTTTTTATACCCAATTTCATCCTAAAAGTGGTTCCAATGACCTAAATAGGATTATTTTATAAAAATATTATCTTGTTAAACTTTAAAATATATTTTAAATTTAGTTTATCCCTATAAATAAATTATATAAAAAACTGGTGTTGAATTAAAAATCACTATTTTTAACTTTTCATCCAAAAAATGAAGTTTCTCAGAAAAATCCAAAAAACTCACCTGAATAAATTTTTTGACATTTTAATTTAAAAAATTATATCTATCTATTCAAACTAAATTTATAAATTTTTTTAATAATATATTTATTATTTTTCACATAAGGATATTAAAAGTATTTCATTGGAGAAAATAATTTTTTAACATATAAGGACTTTACGAAAAATATATCTTTAATTATCAAAATTTTTTATTTATATAAAACCATTATAAAAAAATTAAAATTATTTATTACCATTCATATTAATATTTTTAACTTATAGGTTATAATTGTCTCATTTAAATAATTATAACAATAAAATTATGTTTCGTAGAAACTCAATGTTGAATATAACATACACCAAGTCGGTGCTGCATGCAGCGTATGCCAACTCTGTGTTTTCAGTAATGTATGCTGAGTAGGTTTTTAATTAAACATAAATAAATTTTTTTGCATGAAAGGAATGTTTGACTATGTGAAATTCAAGATAGAAATGAAAATTTATTAATTCACAAAATGGTCAATACAAACTAGGGGTGTTACACGGTGGACTATCGCCTCACGAAGTGATGTATTTGATTTTTCATTACCCTCTATCAACATTAGTAATAATAATGGAATTAATATTTTAATATTATATTAATGAAATATATATAATTATAATATATATATATATATTATTTTATTTCATACCTTTTCCTACATATAAAAATGATAACATAGTTCGTGCGTATGTGTAGTCTACCTCCTCCACGAAGTGAGGTTATTCATTTTTGATCATCATATCACATAGATGATATATATATATGTATATATAAAGATTTAATTATATATATATATTATATTTTTATATATCTATAAATATAGAAAAATATATAACTTCTTTCTAAAATTATCATAAAAAAAGGGAAATGTTACTCATGCATATTTTCATCCTACCATCTATATGATTGTAACATATTTCATTTTCCAAAACCATATAAAATAAATTCATTTTAAAATTATATTTATGTATAAAAATAAAAATTATATCATGATTTTTATTCTAGATATGATGGAATTCTGACCTTTGTTACAACAGTCAACTAGTTAAGGCCATTTTGGACTTGTGACCAGAATATCTTCAAAACATCAAACTTGATTTTAAGTGAATAATTAATTGTATATAACATGAAAAAATGTGATATAAAAGGAATAATAATCATTGATAATTTTCTTGAGAAAGTAAATAATTAAACTATGTTTATTATTAAAGTATTTAAGGAACATATGTGATAATTCATCTTCTAGGTGACATGCTTTCTTTTATAAAATAATTTTTTTAATGTATCCCTTAATGATCTGTTTTTCTTCCATGTCCATTTTTTCTAGGAAATAATTTTTTACTTTTCTCCAATAAATTTTTATGTTATTTTTACCCGTGTTTTTTTTCTATGTTCGTTTAGTGGAATTATTTTATCATTTTTCAAAATAGGTACTTTGTGAGTAATCAGAAAAAACTACAGGAATGTATTATTGACTTATACAAAAATAAAAAAATTTCCCATCATTATGCATAATATTTTATTTCAATATTACTTATAATTTTATAATATTTTGTTCATATAATCATTTTCCTCATATTATTGATAATTTTATATAGGTTATTACAGAATGAAAAGTTTATTTTCCATAAGAATCTATTTAACAATCTTTTCTTAAATGAAAAACAAACTTTCCCACTTCCAGTATATTTTACATATTTAAAATGAGTTTCTAAAAGAAAATGGTATTTTATATCCAAATATATTTTTTTTCATATGGATTAAGAGGAGGTCTTTAAAGGTTTTATGCTGAAATGTGTAAGCATACAATATTCCAATCCTGATATGGTACATGAAAATTTTAGGAAAAATGGGCGAGCTTGATACATCTTATAAAATGGGTTAAGACCCATTATATATCACATGTGACCCTGATATGGATTATACAAATGGTTGAACCCAATTATGTCTCCAAAAAGATGAGTGATCTATATATAACTTATTCCAAGGGTGATCCCAATTATAGTTGTTCAATTTATTGGTTAATGGTTATTTTATCTATATAATTTTACTAGAAGTGAACTATATGGTTATTCTTATTATATGGGTTTTGAAAGGGTTTTATGAACATGATTATCTCAGTTTCTGGAATGTTTTTTATTTTATTGATATGGGTTTTAAATGTTTTATTTGACAAAAAAGTGTGTGTTTTTTATGTAGACAATTTTTAATAGATACACTTGAATAAAGTTGAAGAATATGGTAAACATTACATGTGTTTTCTTGTTTTTCACTATAATAATGAATTTCTTATTTTTATATACCTTAATGAGATTTTTTTCTCATCATTTTTTTAAAAAAAAAATCCCACAGGGTTTATGGAAGAGTATGGAAAAGGATGAGGTAAAGATGAAAGTCCTGATGATATATAATAAAAGGGAACAATGTTTTATTTAAAACGTTCAATTTGGCGAGAAAACAGGATAATGAGTAAAAGTGTCCACTTTTAATGCGTGGGATTACTATGTAATAGTTTAACCTAATCCTCTAGAATTATAAACTAAAAGGATCCTTAGGATTTTAGGAAAATGAATTCTAGTTCAAAAACATTAGAATATTTAATTACCAAGGTTGGGTCCTTACAGATAATGTGTTTGGAATACATCCCATTTCCTTAAAATAATTTAAGAGACTGTTATTAATAACATATTTGACTACTATATATGAAATAATAAATTATATTTTAGTATTCACCCAATATTATATGGATCTCATTAACCCTCACCATTGGATTGAATATTTAATATCTTGTGTAAATTCGAGTGGAAAATATCCACATTTACCTTCATATAATCTATATGGAGGCTTCAGAAGTTATAAGAATTTTTTTAGGAAGAAATATTTCCAACTTCAAACTAGTCACTTCATGATTTTTTTAGCCTCCACATTCGAGAATCCATGACTCATATTTCCATATCACCTGTATCTAATTTTATATTAGACTAAAAAAGGTGATTAGACCCAATATGAATTTTCTTAAGTCAAACCATTATATTAGATAAAAATTCATTATAATTAAATGTTCTCCTAAATAATTATAAACATACACATTAATTATGGACCCATTATAATGAATATGTTTCAAGGATTCTTTAAATTGATTTTTGATTGGGTATTTTTTTATTATGTGTAAATTTCATTACTATAACCATTTAATTACTTGTTACTATTAATTGGATTTTTCTAAATATTTTTTCTATGTTTTGATAAAGAATTTACACATAATACAGTTATTTCATTTAATTGTTAAATTAATATATTTATATGATCATGGTTTATCATTCATTAAATAAGTTATAAACAAAATATAAATAAAATAAATAAATGACTTGATCAGGAGATTATCAGGTGGTTAACTTATTGAGTGGACTATAAATCAACCTATGAAATTAGGGGAAAACACATCATTGTGATAGTATGGGATTTAATTAAAACATTCCACATGTACTCACATGTAACAACTATATTGGTTTCACCTCCACTCCATATTGAACCATCTCCACGCACATGGGAAATGTTTCCATTATTTATGTTTTATACTCCCATGTAGTTGAGGGGAGGAAAATGATTAATTTTGCGGAAATTATATAAAAAAACCTTGAACATGCAAGTCTTACATAATGAAGGAGGGATGGATGAAACCTTGGACATCAAATCAAATTTAATAAAAATTATTACAAAAAAAATAAATTTATGTTAATTAAATTAAAACCAATACATGCATAAATATATCTATGATCATGATCAGTCACATATAAGAAATTACAAAAAATTTGAAATACCCATCTTTAATATATTTCAATTCATTTTTTATTAAAATATAGTTCATGTGAATTAATATAATTTATATTATGATTAATTAGATAGTTAATTTTATCATATTATTCATCCAAACTATTTAGGAAATTTCTATCTATTATAATTTTGAATCCAGTTAAAAACTTTATTTTTTTATATTAATTATGTATAATACTTTTACATGGAGACAAAAAGATGTGTATCCCTCTAAATTACAAAGAATGTTCATTGTCATACATAGTGTGATCACATTATATATCATGTGAAAGATATGTGATGTAATTTCGTGGTTTTTACTATAAATAAATGGCTCATGAGACAAGTGAAACTATTCTGGATGTATTTATTTAATCACTATAAAGTATATAATATGTAACTATCATATATGACATGTAGTCACCAATTTTATATAGATACTAATAAGAATTTAATATCATAAAAAACCTATTAAAATGCATTTACTAATAAATAACAATAATAAAAAACATGTTAATTTTTTATAACGGAATAATTAGTTAATTTAATTTCTGTTTAATTTAATTTAAATACTGTAAAACCTATATTGGAGTGTGTTACATATAAATGGGTACAAATTATTTATAACACATGGATTTAGTTATATAATGTGTGAATTAATTGTGTATAGTGTGAATTAAATACACCAAAGGTATATTAATTACTCTGGTTCTGTATTAATGACATTGTGTATGTGATAATTACCTTAAATGTAAATTAACTACATAGATTTTGAGTTAATAACACTGTGTATAAATTAATTTCACCACATTTAAATTAATTACATAGTTTTTGAATAAATGAAACCACATATAAATTAATTACATCGATTGTATTTTAATTACACAACATGTGTATTAATTACAGTATATATAAATAAATTATATCACATGTGATTTAATTAATTACTCTTTTTTTATTTACCACGTGAACACATCATTTTTATGGATACATGGAATGTTGGTGAGTTACATGTTGTTTAACACAAAAAATTATGTTCCCCCTTTTCATGGTTCTTCATATGTTAATAATTTATTTTCAAATAGATATAAGATATATAATAATGAAAAATATAAGGGGGAACAATTCTCTAAAACATTATTTAAGAATGGATCAACTAGAAATAAAAATGAGCAATGATTATTAAATATCATTAAATTTGAATGTGGCCACTTTGATATAACTCAAAGAATTTAACTGAAAGGGAAGAGTCTATTACCCCATTAGTCAACTTTTATTTATTTATATTCAATGGATAACTCACAATGTAAAATACCTAGATTCTCTAGAGAATGTAATTTTTTCAATCAGCTGACGTATAAAAACATCGTAACCAAGAGGATGTTTCACCTTAAAATTAATTAAAAAGACTAGAATAAAGATTACCTCAATCATGAGATATTTCTTATTTGATGGGGTTGATCATTCAAATGGAATTCAATGTACCATCAATATATCATGAGGAAATAATTCAGCGCTACACCTATAGTGATCATCACATACTCCTTTGATTTGTAAATAATATCTATGGAATGTCGTGTGCTAGTATAGTGGATCAACCATCTTGCATTATTTTCATGATAACTTTACATAACATTATGCCTGAATGAATCAACCTTATTTTCACATTCTAGAGGGGAAGAGGATTCGAAAATACATTTTTTCACAATTGAGATAAAACCATGTATAAGTAATTCATTTGGTTAAAACTATCTAGGGAAGAATGTTGTGAACAACGATTAACATTTCGCTGATGGGTATAATTGTCTATAAATAGACCAATGGCTATGGTATGCTTCTAATTATCTTACCAAATATATTTTACAATGAAATATTCCCTAATAAACCACATTATATTTAAATAATAATATTTTTTTAATTTATTTACGAAGTAAGTTAACCCAATAAATGAAAAATATTATTCTATTAATTGGTAAAAAATATTTATCATTGGGACCATTTCATTTCTCTCACCCCAAGGCCATATATTGAATAAATAAATGGATATTTAACTAAATATCCTTAATTCAATAAATAAAATACTTTTTTATTCATGCAATGAAGAGTAAATATTTATTAAATATTACCATTACTAAATAAATAAATATTTTTCACCTGAGAACAACTAATAGATAAATAAATATTATATAAATATTATTGTAATAATTAATCACCTTTAAAATAAATATTTACGTAATATTTTTTATCAAGTAAAATTTCTTAAATATATATTTTTACATGGTCTAGAGAATAATCATTTATTAAAACTTTTAAGTAAAAATAAATTCTAATTGAGATCAAAGAATGCACTAAGTGTGTTACCAACAAGGTCTCTTCATGAGTGGAATTAGGTGGCATTTCCTAAACCCCATGATTACTATATAAAAATAGGTAACATCACTCATAGAGTAAAAATTTAATGATACAATGATGAAATCCACATATGAATGATAAATGAATAATATAATCCCCTTTCCTAAATAAATTATAATGTAGGTTGGATAGTCATTTCATCAACCTATATAATTTATCTTTTATTCATTGACTACCTAAAAATAACTTCTCAAAATACCACTATTTTGGAATCAAATGTTAATGTCCCATTACTATAAAAAAATTAGGATATCATCTTCCATTAATTTATATGTGAAAAATCCTTCATCAACAAATTTATTAATAGTATATTAATCACTACAAACTCAACATACCCAACTTCACCATGAATATATGCAGTCATAATTTATGATGACACATCTTAATACACAACTAATAATAAACATAAATAATAACTTTAAATTAAAAAAATCATTATACATGCTCATAGATATGAATATACTTTGATACATAAACCTGTGAATTTCATACAAGTCGGTATTTTTTCATTATCTCTCAACAATGAGATTGTCAAGTGTGAACTTAATGAGATGAAATATTATCTACTTATAAGTAATTACACAAGAAATTTAATATATTATGGGTCCCACCATACAATTTTATCTAACTGTAGAGAAACCTTTAATAATATTATGAAATAATTTTAATGTTCTCTTTATACTGGGGAATTAGTATGAAATTTTGGATGTGATAGATACTCTAGTCCATTAGTATATTAATTTCATGAATAATAATGAACAATACATAATAAATTAATAAATTAATATTTACAACATAGAATATACGTGTAATATAATGAAAAAATATTTGGTTTTTGGGAACCGTCTACAATAATTATTTTTTATTTAAACATAAAATAAATCAATTTATTTTAATTGAAAACATAAGATCATAACCATAAAGGGTAAAATTTCGGAGAATAATTAGTAAATAGTAAAATTTTCAAACATTTGATTCACCCCCTTTGAATAAGACAGTAATGAGAGATTATAAAAATTATTTAAAAATAGAAAAGTGAAGATATTTCTATTACTATAGTATATACAACATCATTGAGTATTGTAAAACAGGAATTTAGATTCAAAAAATTGTATATATTTAGGATTAAATAAAAATTAGAGTCAACCATTGTGAGAAAAATAATTTTTTCAGGGTGGAAGACATAATAGATGATGATGTTAAGAGGATGACTAAACAAATTAAAAAAAATACTATAGAGAATTTTTGTGGAAGGTACATGAAAGAAGGACCCACATTTATAATTTCCTTTAGTTTTTCCCAAGTCAAAATATACTAAAATTTTACATAGAAAATGCACCAGTAACATCATGTAAAAAAAGTGGTTCTACTTGATTAAGTTAACCAACTGTGATGAAGTTTTAACAAGAAAATAAAGGATGTTTTCTCAGAAGTTTAGAATAGATGAAAATGACTAATAAAAATGACCATTTTAAAAATATTGAGGTTCCCTTTTTTGTCATGTGAAGAATCCATTTTCAACAATGAATGTAAGATCCTGAACTTTCATGAAAGTGTGTGTTTGTTTTCATTTGGGTTAAACATATTTTTTCAAGTGTACTAGTTCTTGGGTGAATGAGATGTTGTGGGGGTTTCTCAGGGGGTTCATCTCATGAAAGGTGGAAAAAATAGGACAAATAGTGTGAAGAACATGGTTGGGACATGGTTAGAGAAAACTGTGAGCCTATCCTATGAAACCGTGCAGCTTGGAGACACTTTCAGATAGTGGGTAACACATGGTTACCTCACAGTTTTCCAAATAGTTTTCGTGCTCTTAGGATGACGTGTGGCTTGGAAACTCTTGGAAATATAGAAGTACCCAATTGGTACAGGGTTTGGAAAACCATGTAGCCTTTAAAATGTAGGACATTCCGCATTATCCCTCCTGAACCTATTTCTTTCTTCCCCAATTTTTCATCCATTTTAGTCCTCTGTAACATGGGTGAAAAGCCAAACCTACCCAGACTTCCAAGATCTATTTTTCCTTCAATTCATAGTCATTTAAAGTTTCATTTAGTTCAAATTCAATATTAGGGTGATTCAAACACCCCCCTTGTCTCTAATTTATGGATAATGGATTTTATAATCTCTCATATCCATCTAAAGGCCTAAAACCATCACTTTTATAGAAGATTATATGTTGGGGATTTAGAGGGTGTTTGAGTTCTAATGAAGTTATTTTTTGGAATAATAATCATCTCTCTGGATGAGGTATGCAGACTTTAATATTTAACCCATAGTCTTGATGTTTTATATGTATACATGGTTGTACCAATGTGTTTTCTAATTGTGTTTCTTATCTTTAGTTATGGAAAGTTATTTTAACCTATTATTTAGGTGTAAAACCCTTCATGAACCCTATCGGGTTCATTGATTGTGGGAGACAGATACTAGGTCTAACCATGAGGTGTTTCGAACCCTTGAAATAGTAAAATAAGTTAAGAAACATTGAGATAAGGGAAATGCGAGAGGGATGGATTTTAAATTATATTCAGGTATGTGGGATTAGTTAAAAAAGTAAATTCATTTGATTGTTATGTTGAATTCTTTTATGAGTCAAACGGGACATTTAAATGGGTTTAAAAATATATTTTTGGGGTTAACCTAACAATTGTTTTCATTGATAAAATTGACATTGAAATTTGGGGAATTTTTTTAAAGGAAGTTTTGACCTCAAATGATTTGAAAAAGGGGTTTTATTAAATATTTTTAGAATGATAATTAGAAATGGGGTTGTGGCCCCTTTCATGGAATTCATGATTAATGAATGATTAAATAGTTGACGATGGAAATTAATACCTTGGGGCATGTTTTAGTTCTCAAACAGAAAGAACCTTATTTTAAATTGTGGTTTCAAATGAATAATTTGAATTGTATTGATTTCCATGATGGTGTTGAAAATGGTTTATGAGACCATAGTAATGGAAGGGATGTATTTTTATTGATATAGAACCCATAAAAATTGTGTTGGCATAGTAACATGATTATAAATTAATTAAATGATGAATATTCATAGATGAAGATATAATATAATACAATTTTTGGAATCATGTGAAAATAATTAAATGGAATAAAGTGAATCTGTCAAAATACTTGTGAGTTAATTATTGAAATGTATACATTGTATAATACATGAGAATTGAATAATATGATAAATGGGATAAGGTATGATAAAGGGAAATGGGTTAAATGGTAAATTCTAAGCAAATGGAAAATGAGTTAGTGGGATAAGGCATTAATATGTTTTATTTGTTAAATGAAATGGGAACTGATAATGTTATGTAAAATAGTTGTTTATGAGTATGTTATGATTTATGTGGTAAATGGATAAATAATAATGTGGGCTTGACTTAGTTGTGTGGGGTGTTGACTTACGGTTCGATACCCATGGGTCGAGTTAGAATGAATCTCTAAACTCCACGTCATAATGCACTGGTTAGTAAGGGAACATATTTCTATTACCCTAATGGTTTCATTTTATGAGACCACCTAGACTGAGGCTTCATGGTGAGTGTATAATATTTTTTATGATGTTTTTATCTCACGTTATTTATTGAACTTGACTTATTCCCCCGATTCTTGTTAATTTATTGGCTTAGGTCATATTGGAGATGATGTAAATGCCTATCACATAGATCAAGCAATGAAGAAACATTTATTAATGAATATCGCATATGTTTTAAAATGGAAATAATGATAAAAAAGTCATAGGTGAATATTGTAACTAATGGGTTGTGATGTTTTATGACTAGTGAAATACCTTATGGTTAAAACTGTATGTATACCCCTTATTACTTTTATGGATTCCTAGTGTGACCAGAGTTAGTTATGTTGATTGGTTGACTCTAGAGAATGTAATGGATAAAATAGACAGTAGTTAATTACATCAATGATTTCCTTGTAATTTTGTTTACTTGTTTCAATTTTATATCTGTATACACTATTTTACAGACCGATTATTGCTTCAGAAACCATTGGTGGTGGCCTATTAAGTTATAATGGGACCCTTATCAGGACTTCATGATATATGGGCACCCAAGAAGATGCTACTTGTTTTCATGTACACATTTAGGTTAGGTACCTAATGTGTGGTTAATTCATGGGATGGTTAGTTAGAGCATGGGACGTTAGGATTGTGTTAGGACTCGGGTCCATGTTCTAGATCTATTGGGATGATTTTTTTGGATATTTCATTCTTTACTACCTATGATGCAATGTATTCATCATTTTATAACATCATGTGAATCTTGTTTACTTATTTGTGTTATCACTTGTTTTCTATTTATTTTTATTCTATTGGTCACTATATTGATGGATATTATTTATGTTGTGGAATTAGTCAAAAATATTCCTATAGTCTCCCTGCCATTTCTCCATAGACCCGCACTGTTTTTCAGAAACCTCTGGCATTCAGGGTGTCGAACATGAGATCATGTGACCACCCGCATCGAGGCACCATATAGTATACAGAAGGAAAGGGACATTAAAATGTGGTATCTGATAAAGTTTTTATATTACTATTTTGAGCCTGATAGATCGGATATTAGTATCATGTCGAGACCTAGTAATGATCTAATTCTTGAGTGCATGTATCCCCAAGAATGATGGAATATCCATGTTCTAGGGGTGGGAATTGGTGTCCAATTTTGCGCTATTATGGTTTATTCTTATTTCCACCTTTAGTGGATTACATAGATGTTATTATATCAATTTAGGAGTTTTATCTCTTTTCCTAATTTGAAAATATAGTGTGTATGAGTTAGTTCATCCTACTAGGCACATAGTATTGTTAGGAAAAATTAATATTTCATGTGTTTGATAGTACCCCAAGAATCAAGTACTGGTAGTGTACTTTTCTTCTGGTAATTTTTGACTATTTTCCCCTTTCATTCATGTTATAAAGGAATGGTTTTGATATTTTAATTTGAATAAATATTTTATATTAAAAATTTTTAGTTAAAAAAATGTTTTTTTATTTCGTAAATCCTTGATACTTTGAAAATAGAATGTTTTTAAAAGAGAAAAAATTGGTTTTAGTTGGAAAATGTTAATTAACAAGGGAAAATAAACATTATAGAATGTATAGGAATTTTGAAAATGGGAATCCCTGCTGTTGTGTTCAGATCCTATATACGGGAGGTTTAGGTATTGAGAGTTTCTTAGAATGAAAACATAGTTTTTTGATGGGGGATATTCTATGGTTTCATAGAATAGTGAAAGAGATGTGCTGGTTGTATCCTCTGTGAGATTATGATCTTAGGATATGAGTTGTTGTCTAGTAATGTGGAAACTCAAACTCTTTGGGTATGTAATCATGCAATTTGTATTTTGGTTCCTAGGGTGGGTGTTTTTCTTGTGTTATCAACCTATGCATGCAGGTGTTTTTTGAATAAGGTCCATAGTAAATGTCTGCTACAGATCATTAGAGGGAATATGTTTTAGAGTAGGGGTAGGAGAGCCACGTTGTGTTGCGAGTTGGTTGAGGTTTGATGTGTATGGATCATTGAGAGATATCTAGTTACCTTTTAATGAAGAGATTCTAGTTGAGGTATTTAGTAATGTTTTATCTTTAGTGATGACCCATGAGATAGTTCAACTTGGTGTTCTATTCTATTGGATTCGTATAAAACATGAAGATGTATCCAACCATGGAAGTGACATGCAGAGAGTGTTCCCTAGTGTGGGATTAGCCAAGATTTGTAGGAGGAAAGGTAAATGGTTTTAAGAATGTAAATAAAATTATGGTTATGATTTAGCAGTTTCTGAAATCGAGGGTATCCTTATGAAAGGTTAGCCCAGTGTTGATGGTTCCTTGAGATGAAAAAAAGTTATTTCTTTAGAAGTCAAATCGATGTGTGGTTGGTATCTTAATGTGTGGTAAGATTGTACGGATGTGCCTTAGTCCCTTACATAGAAGGTGTTTGGGTGAATATGGTTGGTTTTCAGGTTTGTTTTGGGAAGAGGCAATGTCTTCAGGAGTCTTTCCATGTGGCCCTGATAATGTTTGATGAGGGAATTGATGGTGATCTTGGAAAGAAAGTAGGGATGACCAAGGAATGAATAGACAGTTTTGGTATAGAAGTAACACCCAGATTGGTAGTAGTCATGCGGTTGAGTGTGAATTTATGGTTCTTGGCTAGTTACATTACAATATTGAGAATGACTTGACTCTAAGGAGTTTAGAAGACCCAAATTCATAGTTAGTTGAGTGAATGAGAATTGGGGATATCTCTGGTGATGTGTGATCTATGTGATATAGAGTTAGTTTTAGTGTGGGATTCCTTTGGAAAGGCATGATGCTGTTGATATGAATGATCCTGTGGTGGGGAGGTTTATTCTAGTCATGGATGTATGGAGAAGACTATAGATTGAATGTAGTGGCATCAAGATTCCAAAGAGAAATTTGTAGGGGAATGTTTGAATTCCTTGGGGAATCCTGGGATTGCCTCAAATGTAGTGGTCGATATTGTCATGTGAAAACTTCGACCTTAGGCTGGTTTTAGAATTCATTTTATTTCCTTCATTAGAAAATCATTAGTAGGTGTTTTAGAGCTGAAAATGGTTCATGGAGTAGAGGATGATATAGTGGTGAAGTTTCGCCCGAAGTCGATAACGGAATTTGGTTTGTTTGAGCATTTGATGGGTTATTCCGTAAGAGAGAAGGTTTCATGTCTAGGTAGATGATGTAATGTCAGCTGTTGATGTTGGGAATATATAGAGTGACTCAATTGTGATGGCCTCACCCAGCCGGGTAAAAAGTGAATGAATGTTGTGGGTTTCAATCCACCTTCTGTTAATGTTGAGATGTAAAGTGTTCCCCTGTATGGGAATTTTTTTGACGAAGAATGAGGTTTTTATGTTTGATATAGGGAAAACTGAGGTGTAATTAATCCATTTTATCACTATGGAAAGATTGGTAGCCTAGTTTGGGTGGAGATTTCATGGATTTTGGGGTGAAGTGAGTTAGAAAAAGTTTTTGGAATGTTGTGATAGTGAAGTTGAGGTTTTTTTTGGTCTCATTTTGTTAGTAGAGGTGACGAACACTAGGTGATGGTGGTGGGGAGCTAAATAATATGCTGTGGAGAAAAATAGATAGAAAGTGTTCAATTTTTATTTTGAGAAGTAGTATTATTTGGATGGGAATTGGTAGAAGGCATCTCATTGATGAGGATTTGGTGATGGGCATTGGCTCAGGTTTTGAATGGTAGAATTCTTAAAGATGAAGGATATTCTTGAGTGTAAGTCAGATACTAGGAAATGGTATGGGATTACTGGACCTAGAGTTTCTGTCCAACGTAGATTGAGAAATTTAGTTGGAATCAAGGTATCCCTTTGGTGACATTGAGGTTGGTTCACCGTCACACTTTTTGAAGTCATGAGTGACAATGCGAGGTGTTTGGACAATGAAATGTGGAGTGGATCAGATAGAGGGTGTTCTATTGGGATCTATTAAGTTAATGTTTTCCTTGTTGGAATCCTTATATTCACGACTTCAGTGATATTACCCAGACATATCCTTGTGTCAATGTTTGTAATGATATTGTTGAGGCAGTTTCAGCTTTGAGGGGCATCGACTCATAGTTATGGAGTATGATAGATTATGTTTCATCGGGATATGGCTACATTCTGGGTATATGGGTGGTTACAGTCTTTCCATGTCTGGAAGAATATTTGGGATATGGAAGTTGACATGTGGTATCGGTGGCCCAATCTTAGTTCTTAGAGGATTGATGAGGTTAGTAAGTATGACTTGATCATGATTTGTTATAAGGTAGGGAGGTTGTAAGATCTCAACTTTTCATGAATATGTGTCCTTATTTTAATTTTGTTTAAACCTCTCTCTTTTATAATGAAGTTGGTCTTGGGTTTATGAGATGTTTTGGGTGTATCCTGGAGGTTTGGGACATGAATGGAGGGAAAAATAGGCGAAACAGTCTGAAGTGCATGGTTGGAACATGGCTAGGGAAAAAATGATCACGAATGAGGAAATCATATGTCATGTAGGTGGTTTTGTACATAGGATAGATCATGGTTACTGCTTGGTTTTTCAAATCATACGGGTGGTCCTCAGAAACTGTGCTGCTTGGCCTCTCTAGGAAAGAGTGAGCCACATGATTGACACATAGTTTGGAAAACCTATGGCCTTGAAAAAGTGGGAAATTAATATTTTTTCCATCTTGATCCTAATTATTTATTCCCTAAATTTTTCTTGTTTTGACCCTCTACCATATGGGTGACAAAAAACCTTCCCATACTTCGAAGTAGTGTTTTTCCTGGGATTATTAGGTACCTGGAGAGTCTTCTGGCGTAAATCAAAGATCTTGGTTATTCTAACGCTCATCTTTCCTCTATTTCAAGATTATGGATTGTAAAATATCTCCCCTCCTTCTGAAACCCTAAAACCCTCACATTTATAAAAGATTTTATTTTGGGTCTTTAATGGGTGTTTGAGTTTGAATCAATGGATGATCATGGGCTAATAATCATCTCTAAGCATGAGTTCGATTGTCTTTAAGCATTCACCCATAGCTTTTCAATTTTTTATGTGTATGTGGTTATACCAATGTGTTTCCATGTTTTGTTTCCTTATATCTGGTTATAGAAAGTGATTTCGACCTTTTATTGAGGTACAAAACTCTTCATTGACCCCGTATGGTTTTTTGATTAGGTGTGATCAAACCTAGGTCTACCCATGAGATTTTTTGAACACTTAAAATAGTAAAATAAATATATAAACATTGAGATAAGGTAAATTTGATAGTGATGGGTTTTAAATTATAATTAACTATGTTGTTTTGTTTCCAATGTTAAAATGGTTTGACCGTTTCATTGAATTTGTGAAGCTCCCAAAGGTATTTTGAAAAGGATTGGGAAATATCATTTGGAGTTTTTCCTGGCCATGTTTGTCCATGATCAAATTGATGTTGAAATATAGGGAATATATTGAAAGGAGGTGTGGACCTCAAATGATTTGAAAAGGTGTTTTGTTAATTAATTTTGAATGATGATTTGAAATGGGGGTGGGGCCCCTTCCTAGAAATCTATATTAATGAATGTTTGAATGGTTGAAAATGGAAATGAAATCCTAGGGGTATGTTTTAATTTTTAAATAGAGATATCATTGTTTTAAATGGTGGTCTTAAATTATTTCAAATGATTAATTTGAATCGTATTGATTTCCATGAGGTGGTTAGAAAGGGTTGATGGTACTATAATAATTGAAGGGGTGTAATGGTTAGTGTTATAGAACCCATAACAACTATGTTGGCATGTTAACATGATTATGAATGAATTAAACAATAAATGTGAATAGTAGAGGATATAGTATAAGGAGATGTTTGGGATGATGTGAGGATGGTTTAAATAAAATAAATTGAATGTGTTAATAAAATTTTGAGTTAATTAATGAAATGAATATATGGGTTAATGCATGGGAATTAAGGAATATGCTAAATAGGATAAGTTATGAAAAATTGGAATCAATAAAATGAGATATGTTAAGTAAAAGGAAAATCCAATAATGGGATAATGATAAAATGGTTTATTTGTTAAATAAAATCTGAATTGTTATTGTTATGTGAAATAGTTTTTTATAGTTGCAATATGGTTTATGAGTTAAATGGATAAATAAGCATGTGAAAATGGTTTTTAGTGTGGGGTGTTGATATGAGATTCTATGACATCAGGTTGAGTCAGATTTAGGCAAGAGTTGTGTATGGTTTCAATATGGTTTATATGGTATATGGATAAATAAGCATGTGCAATTTTTTTTGTAGTTTGTGGTATTAACATGAGGATCTATTCCCAGTGGTCGAGATAGATTGAGGCAATAAACTCCACCCCACAATGCATGAATTAGGGAAGGGGATAATGTTCTATTCCCCTAATGGTTGAATTTGATGAGGCCTTAAGGAATGAGGATTCAAGGTGAGTGAGTAATATTTATTATGATGTGTGTATCCAAAGTGAGGTAGGGAACCAGACATATTCCCATTCTGCATGGTAATTTTCCTACTTAGGATGTAGTGTAAATGATGTAAATTCCTAAACCATAGAGAATGTGATGAAGAATAATATATTAATGAAGATATCACAAGTTTTGAAATGGAAATTATGATGATAATGGAATAAGTGAATATTGTAACTAAATGACTGTGATTTTTTTGTTAATAAATTTTTTATGGTTATAAGTGTGTGTAACCCCCTTGTACCTTGGTTACACTCCCAATGTGACATGAGTTAGTTTTATAGATTGGTTGAATCTAGATAGTTTTAGGGATAAAATTGATATCAGTTAATAACTTCATCAATTTCCTTGTCACCTTGTTTACTTTTTGCACTTTTCTGTCTGCATTCACTATTGTATAGACTAGTTATTGTTTTAGGCATCGTTGGTGGTGGCATACTAAGTTATTTTCACACCCTATTTGGGCCTCCATGGTACATGGATACATGATCATATGATACTTGTTTTTAGGTATAGGTTCATCATAGGGAACTGTTGTATGGTTTATTCATTGGCTATTTCGTCAGAAAACGAGATGTCAGGACTAGGTTGGGACTCAGTTCCGTACTCAGGATCTTTAAGGTGACTCTAGTTTTGGATATTTCTTTATTTTCAACCTGACATGTAGTGTATTTATCTTGTCATTGTTTCATGTGCTACTTAGTTAATTATTGGAATTTCACATGTTGTCCTATTATTTTTTCCACTATGTAGTATATCTAATGATATTATTTCTATTATTTAATTACTGTGAAAGTCAGGTACAATCTACCAAACTTTTCTCCATAGAATCATGCTACAAATCGACATCCTCTAGCATAATGGAAGGTGTGCCTGCGGTCTTGTGATGACCTAGCTCATGGCACTGGATAACGGCCACCAGAAAAGGGATGTTATAGAGAAAGAATCTTTAAATAAAATTATTTCAATGAACCCTGATATAAAAAGAAATAGAAAATACTGGAATTGGAAAGCATAATGTCTTGTTTATGAAGTTGATCCACAAGGAAGAAACTACTTGAGTTGAGAAAAAAATATCAGCCTTAGTTCAACAACTGATGATCTGACAGAATTACACATTTAACTAATTTTATGATTGATTATTTTGAAATATATAGTTGAAGGTCACAAAATAAAAGATGTTAATGAAGATTTTTTATATAAATATAAATAAATAAATAATTATGGATATTTATATGGGAATTCAATTTTAATTAGCATCAAATAGTTGTTGATATCAAAACTGTTGGAATTTTATTAATCATTTACATGGGTAAGAGTAATGGGAGCCATCTCATTAATTGGATTTATCAATTAAGATAATGCTTCCATATGATTAGAGTTTTATATAAATCTATAATTATGGATATACCCATAAAATATTAATGTTATGGGTTTGATATTCAGTCTCTTATCTATTTCATGGTTTTTAGTTTTTCTAATCATCATGGCTGATTGATTTTCAAAATTTCTTAGAAGTTATATGGCATGACCATGTGATATTTTTATATTTTTGTTGAGATATTTTTATGATCAAAATCATCCTAAAAATCAATCTATAAAGCTCTAAAGTAGAAAATTGAGAGTCTGAATCCCATATGGATAGGCTATTGGTAACTTTTTTTTTCTGGTTTGTGACATATTGTTTTCTACACCAGGTTTTATCATATAGTCCTAGAGTAACTAATTGAAGCCTCATACATATCAGTAATTTGTTACCTTCTCTTAGGGATTTTGTAAAATCCCTCAAAATAAGGGAGAAATTTTATGTTCAAGTGTTGCAATGGGGAAATATGATTGTTAAATTTTTATTTTTAAGTGGGAGAATAATTTAACAAAGGAAAACCTTACCTTGTATATAATGTATGAGAATATGGGAGATAAAATCAATTTACCCATTTATATTAATTATCATCAAGGGTATAGGAAAATTGAATTATTGTTGACAAATATTGATAGTGATGAAGTTTAATGGTATTAACCAAAAAAACATCTTTAGAGATTGATGTTCGCAGATATGTTTTATGTTATATTTATTCCAAATTAATTTAAATGAAAATTTAAATAGGAAAGTGGAGAATTTGGGTGTGGCATCGAATTATCCACCAAATAAATTAAGATATATTTCCATTTATTAACGAAAAATTAAAGTTGAGTTGGATACCAATGAAATTCAAAGGAGAGATTAAAATATTGGAAAATAAGAATAAAATATTTCGCTACTATGTTGGTATCCTAAAATATTAGATGATTGATTCATAAATATTCAAGGATATTATATAATATTGTTTTTAATATGGAATATAAAACTATTACATGTTATATAGAATGAGTTTAAACCATATGATAAGTGGAATGGAATACATTAGATGATTAATAGATTTGGTACTCATGGATATGACAAATGAACTAAGTCCTCATTTTTTATCTACAATATTATATAAGAAGGATGAGGAAAAGGATACTATGTACAAATTATGAGATTTTTTAATGGATTTTAGAACAAAATTTTATGGGGATTTGAAGACCCATGATATCTAGAAACAACACAAAGGTTCTTGAGGTTCATGGATAAATAGATCTATGTTTAAGGTTTTTAAATGATGTTATAAAACAAATTGATAATTTGAATGGTTTTACATTCAGTAAATAAGTCCTTTAATCATGTTAGGGTGTTAGGAATATTGAACGACATTATCGATTACGATAATATCCACGTTGATCATACGAATTTAAGAAGAGCATGTGACATTGACATATAACATTAACTTATGAATTATTCAACATTGAGACATTAATTGAATGACTTTTGAAAGGTCATAAGACATTATCCTATTTATTTGAAAATAAGAGTATGATTATTCTAATATCATAACTCTTGATAAAATATATTGCATTGTAAATGAGGATAATAAATGATTTTTCATGTCATATGAAATTGTGTATTTGTGTACTGTATGACATCCCTAGTCATATCATATGACTTCAACTGAGCCCATTTGATATTTATCATATCATATAACTTTCTATCACACAAAATGGAAACTGTGAAGGCATATTATTGGAATTAATTTTAAATGGACATGCCCTAAAATGTATGAATTCTATACCTTGAAATTTCTTAGAATGATGTAAGAGAAAAACTAAAGTTCCAAAATTAATATCTAAAGATTAAAAACATTAGTTCAATACAATAACTAATTTTCATGGATTAAAAGAGCACAAATTTAATTTTTTATAATCTAATAATGATAATTAGATTATAATTGAATAATAAAAATATAATACCAAAAAAAGAATGATTTTGAGAGATGAAACATGTCTAATAATGGTATTCCAATTTTTTTTAATTTTTATGAAATTAAATTAAATGGTTCTTAAGATAGATTTATACCTTTTAAAATATCATCAGCGGTGATTGTATTTAATCCAAATGTGATGAAGATGAGAAACAATGAGATTGTTTCTTTTCATTGAAAAGAAAATACAATACATTACTAGTTATATTGAATCTCTCAAGATATAAACTAGGAAGTTGTTATGCGACTGAATATGTTTTTTGATTTAGATAAAACCGGGATAAATTTTTATCTGAGGTGTGTATTAGAATGAATATACCATTTGAGTAATTAAATAAACTAAGTAATTATAAAATAAGTTTCTAGAAGATCTATTTATTGATTTAAATGAGTAATAATATAACATAAATGAAACTTATATAATTTTATAGAAGATAACCATTGAGTGAAAAAAGTGGAAATTAAAGAATTTCTAGATATAATAGATGGTGGAGAAAAGGTTAATGAGTTCATGGTTACATAATTTTCAGGGACTGTTTACATTTGAAATAGTAAAAATAAAATCCTCTAAACTACTATATAAAATAAAATGAAGGATTTTGAATAGAAGAATAATGAATCTGAGAAATACCAATATATTGTATATGTTCTTATTCATGTGGTTGATATTTTAAATGTATAAAGAGATACATGAATTATGAATATCACAGGGGATTATATTGGGTTGAGAAATACAGGTGGGATGGTTCTAAATATCTATTATTTGGAGATACAGTTATAGAATGAGTATTATGAATTTTTCGAGAAGAACCTATAGAATTTAAAGTATCTACGGTTGAGAGGGAAGATTTTTTTATTATAGATGTTGTGAAATACTAATGTTATACTACGATTGATTTCAAAAATTTATGTAAATAAAAAACTTATACATACATGATAAGAAGATATAGAACCATTATGAGATTGGATATTAAACGAGATCATAGTATTACTCTTTGAATATAGTGAGAGGTTTTAAAAAGATATCATGTGAGAATCATGAAATTCTATACACATTTATAATATATGTATGTGTCGAAAAAAACCCATTTTATTTGGTGATTCATTGTAGTGGAGAATCCATGATTAGGATGAATACCGAATCAAAGGAAAAGAGTATGTATGTATAGTTGAATCTTGTAAATATTGTATGGGATCTTTATATTCATTACTAATATAGAATTTGGATGAATTTATTATTAAAATAAAGAATAAAGAATAAATAAAAAATATTAAATATAAATTTAGTTTTATTACCTTTGGGGTAAACTTTCAAAGAAGAATTGGTAATTTTTTAAAATAATCCATCGGCTAATATCCCCCCCCCCATAATTTTTTTCGGTCCGAAGGGGAATTATATGTGAAAGACCTCATGCCATATTCCTTGTAGGTCATCCTATGCAAAAATAACTTTTTTATGACATGAGTATATTTTATATCTCAATATAAAATCTAACCTATTTTAATTTTAATATTTCATCAAAACCTATAGTACTCGTTGACGAAAATTGGTTACGGAAAAAACGAAGTCATATTTTCATATTCAAATTATGAGTATACTATATACAATATGTATGAACCCAATGTGGATGATTTATAAACTGAAAAAAATATTTTAAAAAAAATATCATTTTATATCATTATAAACATTTTTAATAATACATTACAACACAATAAAAAATATATTTTTAATAATATCCCACATGATAGACCACCACAGATGCCTTATGATATCCATATTTTTTTATTTTTTTTAAATTTACTACATATTTATGAAATTATGTCCACATTTGAAGGTGTTCATCTAAAAAATCCTCTCACTAAAATCTTTTATTGAGTTACATCTATGGAGAATCATAGTTTCATTATTAGTGACACTTATGGATCAAATTATTAATGATCAACACTTTTAACGTGTTATTAAAACATCTTAACTTCAAAAAATCCTATTTAATGATGTTAATACTTTTTTTCTATATAGAACCATTGGACTATATATTGTCATAATTTTTCATGGAACTATTTCAAAAAAAGATTCATTTATGGTCATTTTATTACTTATGTTCTATTAATATTAATATCTTTCCTTAAAAAAAATTGAAATAAAATTTCATATATAATGTTATAGAGAAATCAATTATTTAACTAAACCAAACTCCTTATAGGTTTATTTTCCAACATACCCTTAAATATTTTTGGTTATTAAGGAATATTCACTTTTTTTCAAATCTAATATTTTATTTATATAAATCTTAATTCAAACATACTCTCTCTATCCTATTAAATACAACATTATTTTTATAATTTCATTCACAAATACATAGATTCTCTTATTCCATGTAATTACACCTTTTATTTATAGTGAGAATATATAAAAAATAAACTATTAACAATCATAAATTATGTGGTATTCAATTTGTTTAGAGAATTATTTTTAAAATAATCTATTTTTCATTAAATTAATCCATCATAAGGTGGTGGGATCTATTTATCTCATATTTTAACAAATATATGTTAGCCCAATTATGATGAAAAAACAGTATTTAAAGGGTATGAATAAACCTTTTAAAATTTTTATTCAAGTCCTTCAATATAAAATAATCATAGTAAATTATTATTTCATTTAACCACAATGTAATGAAATATTTTAAAAAAATTAAAATTTGATGGAAATAAAATATATACGAACAAGTGATTTTTATAGTAGTCTTGATAACCAATATACTATATCGTATCATCACATTTCACTATATAGTGGGAAGAATAGAAATCCCAAATAAAAAATAACTTTCCAAAGGTTTGATAACCTCTTACAAATATTATCCTTTACCTATCTGATGAAACAATCAAAGCAAATTCAAACACCTATATTTTTTCCAAAGTCACAACCCAAAGGATGTACATTTTGGTTATAAGGTGTAACTAGGGAATTTTTCTTTTGGAAGGGTAAATCTTAAAAAAATATTACAAAAAAAATATACATAATTAATTGATAGAATGATGAAAAAAATTCATAAACTATGAAAAATAGAGTATAGATATTTTATAATTTAAATGAATAACTTTTATCACATCAATAAAATATTGAATTTTAATGTTCCTTTGTAACCAAAAACCAATGGAACGACAGTCATAGGGCTATATATAATGTTTTATCTCTCACCGGTATTCTCCTTATTTAAAAATTCAAAATTCTATTATCTCATCTCATTTTCATTTAAATGGTATGTGTATGAATTCTTAATCATGTTCGCACAAGAAAATAACTGGTAAGTTCCTCTTCATTAACTATTGATAACATGGGTTTCTCTTGAAAGATAATCCTTGGATGTGATGAGATAGAAATTATAACAACAAGGAAATATGATTCAACTATATAATCAATTATCCTATACATAATGCATCACTAAAAAAATTAAATTGACTTTAAATGGAATTTTTAAATTCATTATGTACTATAAAAAAGAGTATAAAAATTAGAAGAAATCATAGTAAATGTAATGAGTAAAAATATAAAAAAATTAAAAAAAAATAAAATAGGATTCAATGAAAAATGTTAAGAGATATTTCATTTTATTTATAAAAGTTACATTTGTGTTCTAAAATTTGTATGACATTAAATTTTGTATGTTTTTTAAATTTTATAAGACCTAAAAATTCATATTCCCTTTAAATTTCTCGAGACATAAAATTTCATAGCTGTTATAAATTTCACAATAGAATAATTGTTGTATGAATTATATTGGTAAGAGTTTTAAATCATAATGCTTGAAAACCTAAACCATATGACCTATGAAATTTTTATAATACTTTAAAAAAGTTTAGGTATGAAAATAAAAGGGATCATAAGAAATCAAAATAATAATATTACATTCAAATATTTTCTATTTCGTTAAATCTTAATCATATGAATTTGGTCCTAAAATGTATTTATGTATACACACTGTGTTTAAGAAATATGAAAATTTAGGTAAATGAAATCAGATAACTTTTTTATATAGGAAAAAATATACATCAATATTTATAGGCTAATTAATGGTATTCTCTATGTTTGACATTCTCCATGAGGATGAGAAAATAAACATGTGGTGGTAAAAAATATCTATATGGCATCAAGGTAATAAGGAACTTATGTATTGTTATAAACAATGTTCATATAAAGATATTAACTATGTTTTATAAAGGTAACTTGTAAATCTCTTACACTAAATATATATAGTATAGAAAACATATATGATATATAATGATATGACACATGTTTTCTAATAAGTAAAATGATATAATAGAAATCATCATGGATAATTGTGATTTTTTTGGAAAAAATGTGATCTTATCTAGGTCTAATGGCCTATTTTATTAAATATAGACCAAATTTACACAAGCCTAATGAATGGAATTTTACATAATTCAATTTGTAATAGAGGATAAAATTCATATGGTAAGACATCCAACCAAAAAATATCATTAGTTTTGACCATATTTTTAAATGAGAATTATCCAAGTAGTTGGATTAATGAAATGCATGTGTGATTAATTAGTACATGTATGAGATACTCTATATACATTTCATCCATCTAGAAGTCAACTTCCCTGATAGATGAATAGTCTTATTCCGGATTGCTTTTGTATTGGTGCTCTAGTATAATTTCAACTATAAAATACACCAACCTTGCTATTTTTCAATTTTCAACACATTGATCCAGCCTAGAATTTCAGATTTAAGTGATATAGTTATGCCACATTTACGAAAAAACATCCCTTGACACAACCATTTAAATTCCTGTAATCCAAACCAATTTCCAAGGGTCTTGGGTTCCCTGTTGATGCTTCATAAGTGTTTCACTTTGTTATATCCATTGAATGGAGGGGTCCACACAATACTAAATTTTTTATTTTATTATCAAAGATAACAAATTCCACAAAAATTAGGAGTATCTTTTGAAAATGAAAATGTGAAACATAAAATTGAAACATATAAAGCCACGCTTTTTAAGGGCCAAAAATAGTGTACCCAAAGGGAGTCATCCTCTACGAGGTTCACCCCATCATCTATTAGATAAATATTTCTATGAAGGAAATAAGTTATAGCTCCATGTCCCATCTTTGATTCTAGGAAGTCATCTAGTTTGTTTCCCTCACACCATATATGGGTCACATTCATAAAATTATTAATAATTCTGCTGAACCTTATAACTATGTTTTCAATCAACATAGGGATGGTACATGAATTATTAAGGGAGTTGTATAGAGTGATGAAATTCATTTCAATCTCTACTAAGCTGATATTCCACTTTCTGCAAAGAAATATACCATTGAACATTGACATATAAACTTCAAAGAGAGAATATTCAGAGCCTAAAACCAATGTGAATGATATGATAATATAACCCATTGGTCGTATACCATTCTTCCTCCCTTCATCACACCCATATATTTTTTGATGTCAGTTTTATGTTTCGAACTAGTGAAGGGAGGGTTCTAAAAAACCCAGCAGACCTAGTTAGAATTTGTGGATGGAGGAGTGGAGGGAATTACTTTCAAAATTGGATTAAGAGTAGGCACATATTCCCATTTGTTGATAAGTTGGGTCAGATCAACAATAGGATTCATGGTTTTATCTCTATTATAGTTCCTATTCTTGAGATGTTATCTACCATAAAATTGTCTTCTTCCATAATGATGTTCTAATAACCATCAAGCAGATTCATAGATATGGCCTCTCATTCCACCCATGCTCTTCCTATGCTCTAGAAGTAGAACTCCATAAAATTAGTCCCCTACACACCCAAGGATGAAATACACATGAAATATTGAAACCATAAACAAAATTTATAGGCCCAAACTGTTTCAAAAAAAATAGTTGCTCAGAGATCTCCTCATTATGATCCTTACAACCAGGAAACTTGGATACTAGACTGATCTTTGTATACATTATATTTTTATAACATGAAATGGCCCAGTTTTTAATAGACCATATGATAGTGTTGAACTTTAAAAAATATACATACTCCATAGTGTATCCACCCATATATCCATATTGTATGATAACATAAAACCCTTATATAATCCTCCATTGAGATGTATCCAAATGATGATGATATAAATATGCACCTATCAAGTTCAGAATTCATCTCAATGAGGTCATATAGATCCGATTTCTTCTTTTCCAGAATGTAATTAACAGAGTTTTCTGGAATGCATGAATTAATTATGGTAATATCTAGAACTAGGAAGCTGGAGAACCTCAGCTTTGACCCAACCCAATTTGGATGGAAGAACGAAATATTCCCCTCCACATGAACCATCATGAATGATCTTGGAGGTCCAAGAGGTGAGGTTCAATGATAAACAAAAGAGAATAAGAACCTCCTCTTTTCAAGACCTTGTCACCACTGTATTTGTTTCCATCAACATAACCAAAATGGACAACTCATCGAGAATATCCCACGCCAGCTTCACACACATGAATTAGAGAACCCGCAAAAGGATTTTCCCATTGATACCTCCCTACTTCATAGACCAAGATATTATTCCCTTGGATTCCCAAAGATGCTTTCCTTTGGAGTGGTCATCCCATTTGAACGGTGCTAAATATTTCTTTATGTGGAAGATTCCCACTTTCGGAAAATTTGTTTCCTAGATATAATGGAATAATATAGAGTACATGACACTATTCACCAAGGTAATTCTACTACTAAAGGTGAGGATACATTTTTTCAAATTCAAAATTTTCTTGGACATCCTCTCAATAATTTTATCAAAATGGTATATACATGGCCTCTACATCGAAATGGTTTCACCAATGTAGTCCATAATGAAAGATCTCCCTTGAATATAAAGGTCATTATTGACATAGGTGATCCTACTACCCAATAACCATATAGAGATATATGGTCTTCTACTAGTTTTATTAATAATTAATCCACTCCATTTTCTGAATTATTCAATGGTTTTGTTTATCCCTCAAACTAATCTCTTACTGGAATTTTCAAAAAAGATGTCATCAACAAAAATGTGATGGGATAAAGTACAAGAGTATTGCTTGCATAAGTATGGTCATACCTTCCCCCGATGAATACTATTTTTGATGACATGGTTCATGAAATTGTAGGTGGTAATGAATAAAGTGGGGGATAAAGGGACTCATTGTTTTAGCCCTTATATATCTTTTAAAAATTATAATTTCCCCCAAGAATGTAATTTATAGCCACAACGATATGAATTATCTAAACATTAGACCATTTTCCTAGTAGTGAAATCCCTTCTTATTCAAAACTTTGATAATGAAATTCCATTCAATTCAATCATAATATTTTTTCATATCAATATTGATATACATGTTTGATCCGAGCACCTTTTGGATGATTTCACTGATCTCTTCTGAGGCCAGTGAAATTACCGCTTATATTAAATACCCCTGTTGGTCATTAGATATCCATCATGGGATGTGTGGAGACTCACCTATAAATCAATGAATCATTCCTTATTTTGGTAAAACTGCATATTCTTATCAAGTGGTAATGTTGGAGGGACAAAGAGTTCTTAATATTGGGGATCAACATCAGGTGGGGGAACAAGCCTCAAGAGGGAGACACCCTCCCCTAAATAATTACTGGACAAGCCACACAATATCCCACTTGAAAAGATCCCAACAATACATGTAGTAGGACTCAAATAAGACATATGTTCTCGGTGGAGTCTTTGGGTTAAGTCCTTTCAAAACATCAAAATTTTCTCCTCATCATGTATGGTTTCAAAGAAAAAATTTCCAAAGGAGGGGCAATGTGAGGCACCCCATCTAGAACATTCTGATAGCCCCTCAGATATTCACCATGCATGCGAGGAGGGGGACAAAAAATCATCAATTTAAAATGACACTTCATTATACATCCAATTAATTTTCTTCACTAAATTCCCAATCTAAATTTCTCTCTCCATTTTTTATTTTATGAAGATGTTAACAAAAATTTGAATATGAAATTAATATAGTATAAATAAAACTCCCCATCATAATTTTAAAATAAATTCCTCACACTTAAACAATTTTAAACATCTATGAATAAAACTCAAGCATAATAGTTATAAAAAAAATTAAGCTCACAATCTATTATAATGGACTCAAATGATTTTATAATCCTAAATCATGTTTTGATAATCCAAAATCATCCATATATTGTTTTATTTATATAGTAATTATGTTTCTCTTACATGATAATCATTTATGTGAAATTAATGGTTATATCAAAGTGATAAATATTTACGTTCAATCTCACTGCTCTCCTATTTAAAGCTCCCAGTGAAAAACTTCTCCTGATGCATAGGCCACCAATGCAAAGGTCACCGAAGAAAAGGCTACCAATGAAAAGTCCACCGATGAAAAGGTCCCTGTTTCAATGGTCATTGATGCAAAGGTCATGGATGCAAAGGTCACTAATGCAAAGACAAAGGTCACTAATGCAAAGGTCACCAATGCAAAGGTCACTGATGCAATGTTCCCTGATGCAAAGGTCACCGATGCAAGGCTACTATTGAGATGGCTACCAATGTAGAATTATCAATTGAAGGTTACCAATGGAGAATTATTAATTGAATGTTACCGATGTAGAATTTTCAATTGAAGGTTACCGATGAAGAATTATCAATTGATGGTTACTGATGGAGAATTATCAATTAGATGTTCCCGATGGAAAATTATCAATTGAAGGTTACTAATGGAGAGTTATTGATGGATGGTTACTATTGGAGAGGATACCGACGAATGCTTCTGATGTGAACCTCCTTTTGAAGCCTAATTTTGGGAAAGATACCATTACCAGTCTACCATATTCTTCTACTCCATACATTGTAAAATTCTTAAGATTATTCTAATGGTCATATTTCATAACTTTAATGCTTCTAAAATTAATAAATACTTATTGTAGACATATCGAGAGACCGTATCTGGGGAAAATACAAGGTGCGAGAAAAATCACACGTGATGTAATTATACCTATTTTCAAACCTCAAATATAAAAGAAGAAAAATAGGAGGGTGTTTGTAGGAGGGGAATACATGAATGTATGAGAATATGAAGAAACATACTCACTAAATAAAAGATGAATGATTCAACACTTACACTGAGAACCCACAAGCCCCACGAAGAAAATTTTAGGAAAAACTCTCTTTTACCTTCTGTACTTCATCAACTCTCAATCAACACAAGAAGCATAACACTCAATTTCTGAAAGCTAAAACCTGGTGTTGCGACCCTTTGTTTTGGATACAACTTCCAAAGAAAGGCTCGAACATCAAATTCTACACTTCAAAGAGTCAAGAGCTGAACTATAAACACATAGAGTCTTCTAAACTCAATCTCATCATATTTTCTCTAATATGTTATTTTTTTCACATTTCTGGGAAGTGTGTATTTGTGTCCTACACACTGTCTCCTATGATTGAACTGGAGGATACAAAAATCCTCACATCAAACTTCTCTTACTCCTTGTTTTCCCACGTATAACTATAGAAGAGACCATCTGTGGTCTGTGTTTTTTCATTCCCATGATGAAATGTGGTAGAGGGTGTAAACCCTCAAAAGTTCGTGAAAACTATTTTAAAGACCGATATAGGCTGTGTATCAAGTTTATTATTTTAAATTTATTGGTGGCAGATGATCACTAAGTGGAGAGGATTAAGTCTCATCTTGAGACTAAACCTCTTGTTTAACCTTTATTTGCCCTATATTTTTTATACTATATTTTATCTATTTTCCACAACTTATTGCTAAATCATTAAACTATTTTTCATTAACATTGATAGTTATTTTTGGTAAGTGTGTGTTTTTGTTTAATTCGGTAAACTTATTTCAAAAGTTGATGAATTTTTTTACACTAATTCAACTGAGGAGTAATTACCATTTGATAAAACTTTTGACCAATTAGAAATCTATATTTCTACTACTTAATTAACTAAGATATTTTCAAAATTCAGGGGATCTTTAATATAAAGTATTTAACTGAAATTTTAAGTAGGAACTCAATTCACCACCATCCTCTTGAGATTCCACTCCAACCAGCATTTGGTGTTAGAGGTTTATTAATTTAGTTTTTATTATTATTACTTTAAATGTTGTGAAACTTGTCAAATTCCATAAATGTTATTTTAGTTGTATCTTAAATGTCATCAAATTTCAATCATATCTAAATTTTCAGTTCTTTACACTTCTAGTTTACAATGGATAACCAAGTTGAGGGTGCTGGTACTAACAAACCACCTTTCTTTAATGGAAATAACTTTTTTCAGTGGAAATTAAAAATGAAAATGTATCTAGAGATCATGAGAACTAATATCTGGGACACAATTTAAGAACAACATTTATTTCATGTTACTACTAGGGATACATGGTCTCAGCTTACTAAAGCTATATTTAATTATTATTTTAAATCCTAGAATGCAATGTACTATTATCTAGGTGAAACAGAATTCAATAGAATATCTTCCTGTAAAACTGCATATGAAATTTGGGATACATTAGCTGTTTATCATGAGGGAACAACCAATGTTAAAGAAATGATATTAAATACTTATTTGATTAAATACTTATACAATTAAATGTGATAATTTTAAGATGAATCCTGATAAATCTATCTCTAAAATGTATCTCTGGTTTAATGAAATAGAGAATACTATGAGTCAAGTAGGAAAAATAGTGAGAAATAAGGATTAGATAATGACATTTATTCGATTCCTACTTGACAGATGGAGAGGAACTTCAATTTCTATTCAATAATCTTGTGACATTGGAAAGATACCAGTGAGGGAACTAATTTGAAATATTATGATGTATGAAGAAGAGAATAAGGTAAATCAAGAAGTATATGAAGAAAAAAGAAAGAGATCTGTAGAATTAAAAAAATTCTACCTCGAAGAACAAGGTCAAGGAAAAGGCTCAAGATCCTATAGACACTTCCACCAGTGAAGACTCAAATTTTGAAAGTGATGATGAGATGGCTCATCTTCCAAAGAGATTCAAGAAGTTCTACAAAAAGAAAAAGGTCTTTAGAAATTTTAACTATAAAGGATGGTATGATAATAATGTACAATGAATAAAGAACAGAAAATGGAATTATAACTAAAATGAGATTGTCTGTTACGAGTGTAAATGAAAAGGTTATGTGAAAGCTGATTGCCCCAAGCTAAAATTTATGAAAAAGTATGAAGACAAGGGAAAAGGATATAAAAAGTATATGAAAGCTATGTGGAGTGCCTCAGAAGATAGATCAAGTGGATATGACACTTCTGATATTGAAAATAACAAACATGCAAACTTTTGTTTCATGACAGAAATATCCAAGGTAACACCCAATTCCCATATACCTAATTATTATTATTCTGGGAATGAATGTGAATAAAATAATGATGATAATATGACTAAGGATGAAATATTTGAGTACTATGGAGTGCTTTAGGACTCCATTATTGAAATCAATTATAAATATAGATCATTGAAAAGACAACATGATTTAAATTCCAATTATAAGTCTTGTCAGGATATTGAAAAAAAATGTTCTGAACTGTTAAAGGAAAATACTGAACTTAAATTATTCCATGATCAATTAAAAAGAGATATTGAGAAGTTTATTGTTGGTAGAGATACATTGACTCAGTTACTAGGAAAAAGGATTGCTCTAAAATAAACAACTGGTATATTATATCATCCCAGACATAGAAGAATTATTAAGAATAAGTTTGTTCCAAAATCAAGATAGTTCAATGCTAGTTTATGTTGAGGACCATATTTTAAAAAAAAATATCTCTAAAGTACAATGAAAAGTGTTTATTTCTCAAAGCATATCTGTTGATTATAGGAAATTTGTGAAAAAATTAAGGGTTCCCAATGTTTTACTTGCTAACCTCTCCAGACCCAAGAAAATATGGGTACCAAAGTTACACGAAACTTAATCATTTTTGTAGGAAAACTATTTTAAGAGATCCTATAAAACTCTATGATACGTGGATAGTGGATGTTCAAGACACATGATAAGATAAAACTCATGCTTCAAGATCCTAATTAATGTTGATGGTGGGCATGTTATGTTTGGTGATAATGTTAAATGGAAGATCATCGGCTTAGGAAATTTTTTTTACCCAAATACTTTGTTAATTTAAAAAGTACTTTATTTATGGGCTAAAGTACAATTTACTAAGTGTCACTCAGTTATGTGATGATGGGTTTAATGTTAAATTTGAAAATGATGCATGTAATGTTTTTAATTCTAAAAATTATTTAACATTCACTACTCTTAGAAATTAAAATATATATTCTATTGATTTAAATTATTCAGCTAAGATATATTTTTCATGTTTAATTGGATTTCCTCTGGAATCATGGTTATGGAACATAATATTAGGACACTACAATGTGCACTCACTTTGGAAAATAACTATGAAAGGCTTAGTTAGAGACTTACGTAAATTATAATTCCCTCTTAACAAAGTTTGTAATCCGTGTCAAAAGGGAAAAGATCAAAAAATTTCATTCAAACCAATGAATGATGTTTCTACTTCTCAACCATTTGAGTTGGTTCACATAGATTTTATTGAACCATCTAGAGATTCATGTTTAAATGGAAGGCACTATGTTTATGTTATTGTATATGATTTTTCTAGATGTAATTCCATACACAATCTAGCACACAAAAGTGAAGCATGTTCTTACATCATTAAATATTCTTAGTCTATAAAAAATCTTAGTGGACTTAGAATTAAGACCTTGAAATGTGATCACGCCCATGATTTTGAAAATTAGGAATTTGAATATTTTTTCTCACAAGAGGGATATGCTCACAATTTCTCTACTCCTAAAACTCCCCAAGAAATGGAGTTGTAGAAAAAAGAAATAGGAAACTTCATGAAATTTCATGGACTATGATTAATGAGTACAATCTACCTATTGATTTTTGGGAATAAGTTGTTAATACAGCTTGTTACATTATCAATAGAGTCTTAATTAGAACTATTATTAAGAAGACCCCTGATGAACTCTGTATTAATAGGAAGCCTAAGGTTAATTAATTTAGGGTATTTGGTTGTAAAGTCTTCATCCATAACACTAAGTAAAATCTTGACAAGTTTTCTTCCAAAAGCAATGAAGGAATTTTTCTAGGTTACTCAATCTCTAGTAAACCCAATAGAATATTGAATAAGAGAACCAAGTGTGTGGAAAAATTAGTTCATGTCAAATTTGATGGGACTGATCCACATGAACCCAAAACCACTGTTTAAATCCTTGAGGAAGATATGTCAATTCTGGACCATAATAATAAAGGCACTGAGCCCTTAGTGAAAACAACTAGTTTTGAAAATTCTCCACAATCTGTTCATAAGGAATCTGGACCTATAGACATTCATGGTGAGTCTTGTTAAACTCTTTCTAGAGGTATTATCACTCTCAAGAATCATACTTTAGATGTTTTAGTAGGTGATTTGAATATAGGAACACAAACTAGAGCTTCTTTGAGAAACAAGGTTGAACATCAAGCCTTTCATTCACAGATTGAACCTAAAAATATTGATAATGAAATCAATGATGAATTTTGAGTGATATATTTATGAAAGAATAATTCAATCACTTTGAAAGAAATAATGTTTGGGAATTTTTAGAATGACCTAAATACACATTGAACTTAGGCACTAAATGGGAATTTAGAAATAAATTTTATGAATCTTGAAACATAGTTAGAAAATGGATAGACTAGTTGCACAAGGATATTGCCAAGAATAAGAAATAGACTATGAGGATACTTTTTCACCTTTATCATGACATGAAACCATTAGGTTACTAGTTTCTTATGAAGTTCATCTGAATTTCAAACTTTCTCAAATGGATGTCAAAAGTGAATTTTTAAATGGGTACATAGTTGAAGATGTATTTGTTAAACCACCCCATGTTTTACAAATCCCAATTGTTCAAATCATGTTTTTAAACTTTCTAAAGATTTATATGGTCTAAAACAAGCTCCAAGAGCTTAGTAAGATAGACTTAGTTATTTCGTTATTTCAAAAAGATTTACTAAAGGAATAACAGATCCAACTCTTTTTATTAAAAGGTTTTCCAAAAATCATTTAACAATATAGATATATCTAGATGACATTATTTTTGGATCCTCTAAAAATTCTTATGTATTGAGTTTTTAAAAATGATGCAAGATGAATTTGAAATTAGTTTAATGGGGGAACATAAATTTTTTCTTGGATTTCAAATTTTTTAAAATATAAAAGTTATTGTTTTAAATCAGAGCAAATATACCAAATATCTTTTGAAACATTTTTTGTTTGGACTATAATAAAAGTAGTGATACACCTATGAGTACCACCTGTAAGTTGAATGCTGATGAAACTGGAAAAACATTGGATCAAACCAATTACAGAGATATGATTGGAAGTCCGCTCTATCTTACTGCTAGTAGACATGATATTATGTTCAGTGTATGCATGTGTGCTCGAATTTAATCCAATCCTAAATAGTCTCACTTAACTGCTATTGAAAAGAATTTTCATGTATCTCAAGTTTACTATAAACTTAGGACTATTTTATCCAAGAGGATAATATTTTGATTTAATATGTTATTCATATGCTTATTTTTCATGTTTCAAGTGAGATAAAAAGGGAAACTCTAGAACATGTCACATTTTAAGCAAGTCACTAGTATCATGGTGTAGTAGGAAATAGAATTATGTTTCATTATCTACAGCCGAAGCTGAATATATTACAGTTGGGATTTTTTGTGCTCAAATTTTGTGGATGAAACACACTTCACTAGACTATGGATATCAATTCAAACATGTCTCTATAAAGTGTGATAATTTAAGTGCTATTAACATGTCTAAAAATCCAGCATCTCGTGATTGGACAAAGCACATTGATGTAAGACATCACTCCTTGAGAGATCATTATTAATAGGTGATATGACTCTTCAATTCATTTGTACTGAACACCAATTGGCTGATATATTCACAAAGCCTTTGAATTCTGAGAGGTTAAATTACATCGAACATTAGTTAAGTATGATAAACTGTTAACTAATTGAAACCTCGCCATTATGAACCTTGTCGATAGAAAATTCTTCATTAGGATCCTTGTTGATAGAAACCTCACTATTAAAAACCTCACCGATAGAAACCTCACCATTAGGAAACTCACTGATAGAAACCTCACCTTTAGGAACCTCACTGAAAAAAAAATCACCATTACGATCCTCACTAATAGGAAACTCACCATTAAGAACCTCATCGATAGAATCCTCACTGTTAGGAACCTCACTGATAGAAACCTCACTGTTAGAACCTCACCAATGACACCTTATCGATATTATATATTCTCCAGGACTTCGCATTTTATTTCTGATATAAGTTGAAACTTTTTTTTTGTTTTACTTATTTCTTTTACATGATTCTTTATTCGATCCATAAATGATAAAACTAAAATACCATACCACATTTTGATCCACCTCAAACTCTCTCCCAAATCTCCTTCTCCCTGACCTCAGAACCTAACCCTCTTCCGAAATCCACCAACCGCATAAGATCACATGACATGAGTGAAGAGACCATTGGTTAGTGATGAAGGGGATGCGCAAAATCCAAAGAGACCTCGATCTGAGACGAGTAGTGGAAGAAAGGTTGTGGAAAATTCAAACAACCCTCAACTTTCATAAAGGGAAATCATAGTTTAATAAGAGATTAGTGCCGAATGGTTTCTAATGAGCACATCTTCAGTACTGAAGGCACTTGAAGGTCAAGGCTGGGTTGAATGCTTTACATACAACAATGGACCTAACTTTCTGAAGTTAGATAAGGAGTTTTATGAGTTTTTGAAATTCTAATAGACTGAGGATGAGAAAATAATGTCTTCAAGGGTATATGGATTAAGTGTATGCTTTTCCTATGTTAAATGGTATTAGTGTCTAAGAGTACCAAATGAAGGGATTTATGACTAGTACTTAGGATTGGTGCCTCCCACAACTGAGTTCTTCTGTTATAAAGAAGCCTTATCCAAAATTACAGGGAGTGGGATTCCTAGAAAAGTCATTACGTGTGAGTTGGAATGAGAAAACAAAAAACTGTTTAAATTTGTTCATCATGTCTTGAGTCCTAGAAGAGGGGACTTTTCTAAATTGAAATTTTTGGATGTATTTCTTTTGTATCTATTGAAACATGGATAAAAGATAAATTTATATAGGTTTTTGATGATTTAATTGGAGGATATGAGTAAGCCCAATTCAAAATCCAATGCCTTATTTCATGCTAGATTGATATCATTGATGCTGAAGGTGAAAGGATTTTCTAGAGAAAAGGAGGAAACATTTATAGGATGTGACAATTTTGGCATTAAAAAGGTTATTTTCATGTTTATGAAGATAAATTTGAAACCCTAGCAGAGAAAATGGGTACAAGATGAGGCTAAGAATTATGAGGATTTCAATCCTGTAACTCATCCTTCTAGGCCTAAGGATAAGAGGGATCCTAGCCTAAAGCCTGATGAAGTGGAACTAGTATATTCAGATGAAGGAGGGGCTCATAATGTACCAGAAAGAGAGGATTCTCCCATAAATGATAGGAGTGATCCTGATATTCCTTCCAATACTCGTTCTGACACTGTATCTTTTGGTGAGCCTAGCCCACCAAAGAGATTTCCTTGAAGGAAGGCTGTTCTAAGGGACAATGATGAAGAAGATACCAATGAGGAATAAGGGGTAGAAAATGTCTTAATAGGCATTAGAGGGATCTCATACGAGGATGAGGACACTTAATCTAGTCATGATGATTTTGAGACATCTTTTGATGTAAGTGGAGAAGAATTTATTAGTCTCAGACCATGATAATGTATATTGAAATGGATTAAGGTGTAGATGAAGAATTTGATGATTTAGTTGAAGCTGTAATTGCTTTGGATGTAGTTGAAGATTTAGAAGAATAAGTACTAGTGGACCCTCCTGTTTATGAGGTTTCTCAAGGAGGTATGCCAGTGATGGATATGGTTGACCGATAGAATGCTCCAAGTGAGGGGGAAGAAAATGTTGCCACAGGTTCAGTTTTTGTTGCTCATAAAATAATTGATTGGTCAGAAGACCCTGGATTTGTGGTGTTTGGTTTATATTATGTAGATTTTGATGATGAATGGCCCATCAGAAGTACTCAAAACCCTTCAATTACAGAGACTACTATTCTGCAGCTAGTAGTTCTTCCGCCAAGAGACTATATGAAGACAGAAGATTTGGAGTCCATACAATCATATCTGAAGAGCCACCTTAATGAGAGATTTGTTGGGTTATTGAGGGATATGACTCAAAATCAAGATATTGTCACTTAAGTAATGGAATGACTAGTATCTACCTCTCACTCCATCCTGCTAGAGGAAGTAAAGGACTGTCGGAATCAGATTATAACCTTTATAGATTCTATGGAATCTATGAAGAAGTATATTTCTAGACTAGAATCCTATATGGTTTCAAGGGTTTCCTTTGGACAATGATATTTGATATATTAAAAGTGTGGTTAATAAAATAGTCATTGTGTTTGAGAACTTTTAGAAGTCCATGGAGACACTTGTGAGTGGCTAAGACGATGATGTGAAGAGATTGATCAGTGGGCTGACTAAATATTTTAAGGAGCCAATAGAATTCAGTATGGAACCTCTGTGTTAATCTTCTTCGTCTTCAACCTATCCTCATTTTGATCTAGAATCCATCAGGTTAGTTGGTAGAGAATAAGTTGAGAAGTTCTCTTGTACATGTACCTCCGAGCCTCATTCTATGACTTAGATTATTTCTACGACCATAGAAATTCATAATCTTGTGGGAAATTATCTAAGGGGAGCAGCTCAAAATCATAAATACATCAAGGAACAAGATGATTTCTACTAAAAATGGTATACACTAATCATCAGATGGATGGTCACTTCAACTTGTTGTTGGAGAACTTTAGGATTCCACCTGTCACTCAAGCCTTTAAAGACTAGTTTAGTAGGCTTCGAGAGTTGACTCCTACCTTGGAGAAATTTATAGAGAATTAGGAATGATTTTATTTCAGCCATGAAGAGAGAGGGATATATTATTATGGATTTCATAAATCTTCTTTTCCCCTTCCTCCTTGTGAACGGCACTCCCATCATTATTCCTCCATCCTTGCTGTCTACCTCAGGTGCCTCAGGATCTGCCAGTGCTGCACCATTGAAGACTCCTACACAGGCTAATGGAAGATTGAAACCCAACATTCCTCAGAGATCTTCTCAATACCAGTCTATTGATGCTTCTGTTGCAGCTCCTCCTACCCTTCGGACTGCTATCCCTCGGCCTATCCCTCAATCTTCAGAACCTACTTCCTCCAATTCCAAAGACAAAGCTTCTTTGGATATCTCTAATGTGGATTGAATGTGGGTTCTCTTAGTTGATAGGGATCTTTATATCCTTTTCTATATATTGTAGTCTTGCTTCCATAATGGAAAATCCTCCACTGTCTCTTTTTATATATTACATTACTTTTGTTAATTACAGAGGGGGAGAAAGAGGTCAGGTTACAAGTTATGTTTATGTTTTTATGTTGATTTTTCATATATATATTTTGTTCATAATAATCATGGTTAAAATGTTCTTATAAACATCTCTGATGATTTTAGAAAATGTTCTTTACCGTAATTTAGAAAATACTAACATAATTCATGATTATAAAAAAGGGGGAGATTGTTGGACTAACCTATGTTGATATTCCCAATCATGTTTTGATAATCCCAAATCAAATAAAACAAGTTTTATTTATATGATCATTATTTTTCTCTTAAATGATAATAATTTAAGTGAAAATCTTGTTTATATAAAAGTGATAACTATGTACGTTTAATATCACTGCTCTCCTGTTTAAAGCTCACAATGCAAAATTTCTCCCGATTCAAAGGTTACCGATGCAAAGGTCAATGATTACAAGGTCACCGATGCAAAGGTAACTGATTCAATGGTCCTCAATGAAAAGGTCACTGATTAAAATATAAAGGTCCCCAATAGAAAGGTCACCAATACAAATTCACTGATGCAAAGTTCACTGATGCATATGTCGTCGATGAAAAGATCACTGATGTAAGGCTACTGTTAAGAAGGCTACCAATGGAGAATTATCAAATGAAGGATTTTGATAGAGAATTATTAATTGAAGGCTACCAATGGATAATTATCAATTGAAGGTTACCGATGGAGAATTATCAATTAAAGGTTTCTGATGGAGAATTATCAATTAAAGCTTACTAATAGAGAATTATCAATTGAATGTTACCGATGGAGATTTATTGATTGAAGGTTATAGTTGGATAGGTTACTAATGAATGCTGTCGATGTGTACTTACTATAGAAGCCTACCATTGTGAAGGATACTGTTACCAGTCTACCATACTCTTCCACTCGATACTTTGTCAAATTCCTAAGATTATTCTAACGGCCATATTTTCTAACATTGATGAATTAGACATTAATTGACGCCTATTGTAGACATACCTAGAGACTGTATCTCGGGACATTATGAGGTATGAGAAAGATCTCACATGATGTAATTATACATATTGTCGGACCTCAAATACAAAAGATGAAAAAGAGGCAGGTGTATGTTAGAGGGGAATAGAAGAACGTGTGAGCATATGAAGAAACCTACTCACAAGATCAAAGATAAACGATTCAACACTTACACTATGAACCCACAAGCCCCAAAATGATCATTTGAGGACAAAAAATCTTCTATATTATTTAAATCATCAACTCTAGATCAACACAAGAACTAGAACAATCAATTTTTGAAATCCAGAACCTCGAGTTGTGACACTCTATTTTGGAGACAATTTCCAAAAGAAAGACTCGAACATCAAATTCGTCCCTTCAAAGAGTCAAGAGCTGATCTGGAAACACATAGATCCTTCTAAACTCAATCTCATAATATATTCTCAATTGTGTTATTTTATTTTACATTTTTGAGAAGTGTGTATTTGTGTCATACACACTATCTCTTATGCTTGAACTGGAGGATACAAAATCCTCACATCAAACTTCTATTACACCTTGTTTTCTCACATATATCTGTGGAAGAGATTGTGGGTGGTCTGTGTTGTTTTTTCATTCCCTCAAAGAACTATTGTATAGGGTGTAAACCCTGAATATTTTGTGAAAGAGGCTGTAAATCCTGATACAAGTTGTGTATAAAGTTTATTAATTTAAATTTCTTAGTGGATGGTGATCCCCAAGTGGAGAGGACTGAGTCTCATCTTGAGACTAAACCTCTTGTTTAACATTTCTGTGCACTATATTTTTTTATACTATGTTTTATCTATATTCCACTACTTATTTACAAAACATTAATTTTTTTTTCATTCACTTGGATAGTTAGTTTTGGTAAGTGTGTGTATTTTTTTAATTCAGTAAACTTGTATTAATAGTTAATAATGTGTTTTACACTAATTCAATTGAGGACTAATCACCCTTTGAGAAACCTGTTGACCAATTAGAAATCTATATCTCTACATCCTTAATTAAGTGGGCTGTTTTCAAAATTCATGGGATATTTAATATAAAGTATTTAACATAAATTTTAAGTAGGAACGTAATTCACTCCCTCTTCATATTCCACTATGACCAACATATTAGTTTATATAAAACTTCTAAAATAGGTAAATAAAATACCAAATATTCTTTAATCTACAGAAATTTTTTATATATAAAATTTCCAAACCAAGTAAAAAATAGTGAGTGATAATAGAACACTTAAAAGATAAATAGGAATTAAACATCTATAAATTCAAGATAAATATATATTCTTCCATGTCAAAAATTATTTTTTGAAACCTCTTAAAATATAAGGGTTTGGTAAAAATATCAGTATGTTGGGTTACAATTGTAAAAAATTCTCAATCAATATCTCTGTTTTTAACATGATATATTAGAAAATGAAATATAAAATCAATTTATATTTTCCAATATTATTGTAGAGGATTTTTTGATTTTGAGAGCCCCTCTTCAATCATATTTCCTTACAATCTAAACATATAACCTCTCTTTGGGAATATAACTCAATTTAATGAGGATTTCATAATAACTCCATTATGGATTTTATTTTTTCGAGGAACCAGTACATCATCGGTAATATTAGTCCACATTATGCTACTTTTGATTTTTTATATATGAATACATTACTTTGTTGGATTATGGTTAATATGAATAGCGATGGAAAGATTAATCCTCTACCCTCAGGGTGTGGTGCAATATTCAGAGATCATAACAGAAGCATTCTTGGATACATTTATAGAGATTATGGTATTTAATTTTACATTTAATTTGAGATTCATGGAAGAATAAATGTGGTTAATGGTACATGAGAAATATGATAGTCTAAACTATTGATTAAGAGTGACTACATGACCATAGTTCTTGAAATTATAAAACTACGCAAATATGTTATTGAATTTGATAAATAAATGGATGAATTTTTTTGAGTTACTCCATAACATTTATTAAATTATCACTCATTAATACTGGGAATTAGTAATGGTAGTGGATGGACTGGACAACAATAGTGTGGGTAGTAGCGGCGTCATCTGGATGGATAATCTCCCCTTAGACCTATTGTATCACTCTAAATTAGAGCGTTTCATAATTACCAATTTAAAACTATTCTAATATCATATTTTTCAATATAGGATACTTAGTTATCGACAAGAAATAACCTTTATGAGAAATCCAATAGCCTGATATCTGGTCTAGATGTAGTCAAATAAAAGAAACTTCTTATCATGCCCTTATATAGTTTTTCATCACAAAATTTTACATATTCTTCTATATAAAGTTTAAAATTTATTATCATATTGGTTTTAAAAATATTACATGAATCCAAAAAATCATTTAAGTATTTTCTTTATCAAATTTATATTATTTTAGTGATATCCCTATTTTTGATTAAAAACATGAAGGATGAAAAATAATTTTAGTTCTCCCAGTAAAATCTTAGAAAATTCATTTATCATCATATTAAAAAATTCATTCCTAGGAAAATAATTTATATAAAAAAAATTAAATTTCATCAGAATATATTTTCACAATTAAAATTTCATTTGGAAATAAAATTATAAATGAATTTGTATAGAATTAGGTTTATATAAATTCATTTTATTGCAAAAACAATGTTAGAATATCATACAAAGATCTAATATCCTTCTTAAATCCCTATAAATATTTTGAAATTTAAAAACCTGAATATAGATATTTATATTTTCAAAAACCACGTTTGTGAATAAAATTAAACTCTTTATAAATTACACTGTGTCGAAATTAAAATTTCACATTCATTTGAAATAGTTTAAATTTTTTAAATAAAACAAAATCTATAAGAATTAAAATGGATTCAATTTTTGAAACAGGAGAAAAAAAATCTTTCATGTTAACATGTTTTACTTGTGAATATCCTTGGGGAACCATTCTATAGCTATTGTTAGCTATATTTCCATATTAACCTAGATAATTTAAAAATATATATATTTGGTTCATGTAGATTTTGTATCATTAATAAATTATTCCAAGTTCCAAAATTTATTTCATTCAAATTGGTTAAGTTCATCAATCATAGAAATATACCAATTTGAATCATATAAAAATTTATAGTCATTTTTAGGGAGATGATCATTAATAGTGATCCCGTTGTTATGATCAAATTCTGAACATATTCTATACCCCTCAACTAATACATTATCATTTTTATTCTATGGAAAATATTCATTGAATGTAAATTTTCTATATTAATCATCAATATTATATAAATCTATATTCTTCTTACATATATTATTATAATTAGTAAATATACCATGAAATAATTATTTTGTAACTAATGTTGTCTTATTGAAAACTCTATATTTCTTACATAACTAAAAATACCTTACAAATATGGCTTCATTACTCTTAGAATTACAATTTTATGGCTTATCTCCTCAATTTAGATAAAGAATCTATAACCAAACACCAAAAAATATATAGTTCTAGGATTCATTCCATTTAATAATTCATAAGGGGTTCCATTAATTATATGCCTAATTATAAATCTATTTAGAGAATGATGTGTTTTCTTAATAGACACATCCGAAAAAAGGTAAATCAAATTCCTTAACAATTTTTATATCTATTTCTTAAATTCATCTATTTTTTATTTTGACTATGAAATTTAATTGTGGTTTTCAAGGAGCATAAAAAATTCTATGTCAAATATATGTAATTTTTTTTAAGTAGACATTAAAAATAGACCACCTATATCACTATTTATATGGACTATAAAATAAAATTTATTTTTTTAATTAATTTTGAATAGGTAAATATATAATTTATGGTTTTAAATTTATGCATACATAAATTAGTCCAGATGATTCTAATATAATCCTAGACCATTTCAAATAAATACTTCTTTCTTCTAAAACTATTAGGTTTTATAGGACTATGTAAAACGGGTTCAAAATTCCAAATGATTATTAGTTCCAACATTATTGAAAAATTTGAAACTTTTTTCCCCTTCATTCATTTTAATCAATAATCCTAGAAAAAGTATTAGTTTCTTTTAATTATTGTAAATTAAATACCAATCCATGATTTGATAGTCTATATAAGAGTCAATTATTATAATTTCATGATCTCTGAGAACATAAAATTTCATATGTTTATATAGAATATAATCAGATAAAATTTTGTTGAGTTAGTTTAGATAAATAAATATATTATATGTTATCTTTCATATTTTTCGAAAACATTATAGAATCATTCCAAAAAAATTTACATTAATCATTTCCAAATTTTACATTCATTATATTTTCAAATAGTTTAGATATAGTAATGAAATTGTATTTAAACCCACCACATATAATAATGTTGAAATAAGAATAGTTTTTTAATATCAGACTTATTTAAACCCATTAATATGTACCATAGAGTTATCTCTACAAGTGACATGGCCATCGTCATAAGAATAAACACTATAGATTTAGAAATTTCATCAATCATATTTCTGGAACACCCATTGTCTATATATCTTGAATAATTAATTCATATAAAGAAGATTACTCTAATTAATCATGTTAAATATTGATATGGTTCCTTAGACATATTGGGTCCAACAAGATTTTTAGAAAAACAGTTAAGAAGCAAAGAATTGAGAAACATATATTTATGGGTTGTATGGTAAATAAAATAGTAATGTCAAATGTTATTATATAAATAATTATTTAATAAATATTAAAGAACATTAATTTGAATATTTCCTTGGATTTTATACATATAAAATTCCACACTTGAATCTTTTAAATTTCAAATTTAAACAAATAATGTCTAGTTTATTCTATGTTAAATAATTTCCTATCCAAAAATATATCCATTTTTGTTAGGATTCATCATATAAATAAATTTATGATATTTTTTCCTGCACATAAAAAATTAAATAATTCATCTCTCCAATTTATAATTTCACATTTAAACATTTCATTTTATTTTTCAATAAATTCTAAATAATGAAAAAAATCCATTTAAACAACTATCAGTGTTTCTTTATGTTTTATATTCAATATTGAAATTCTCACATTTATTCAATATTTTAGATAAACCACCTAAGACTAATTTAAATCACCTATTCTTATATTAAATTATTTTACATAGAAAACCATTAACAAAAGTTTTATTTATTAATCTAAAACATTATAGTATTAGAACTATTTTTCTATTCCTTATCAATGAATCAAAATACTTCAAATTTTTTGATTTTATATTTATGTTTTGTAATTTTCTTTAATTATTTTCATATTTTTACCTTGTAAATATTTACAATTCTTAATAATTTTCAAACAATATATATGATATTTATTATTTTCTTCATTCAATTGTTTAATATCAATATTTTAGGAATCATAAAAAAAATTGAATTAGAATCAATTTCAATTTCATCTATAATAATCACATCATAATAAATATTGGTAGATTTTTGAAACTGAGTAATAGGTGATCATCGTACCACAAAACATATATAAATTATTTCAAGCATTATGGATTCTTATATATTCTCTTATTCACTATTTTTGTATCAGAATCATCCATAGATGTCGATCCTCTAAACAAGTATTTCTTATGTTGTATACTTTCTTCCATATATTTTTTAATTCTTTATTTTAGGATAGTCTTACATGATGTGTCTTTAATAATTTACTCAAAATTGGATTTAATTAAAGAATAACCAATTTAATAAAATTTCCATTCATTTCTTTATCTTGTATTATCATCTTTTATCTTTTTTAAAGAAGGTGTACAAACTTTTTCCCATATTAGCTAAATCCTTATAACTTCCCCAGAAATCATATTTAGAATATTTTTCGGCATTAATAATAAATTATTTAAAATTAATACCTTTGTTCACTGAATCATATTCATATAATATATTATTTATCATTCGTTTATACTATAGAAATGACCAAATTTTATCATATTAACTGTATCAAATATAAAGGATTTTAATGTAATAACTTCATTCATTAAAACATTTTTGTATAATATATTCTTTAACATTAGTTTATACTATAGAAATAACCAATTGTTATAATATAAACTATACTCTTTAATGTTATGAATCTATTTGGTCAGTGGTATTTGTGAATTAATTGAATATAAGGGTCACTAATTTTACTTCTCCTGTTTTAAATTTCTGATACTCAACAAATTAAATTATCTACTGTGATATTTTAGGCTTGTCAGTACAATAATGTGTGATGTGAAATATGTTTTATATTTCCTCTTTTATCTTAAAAACTATAACATTGATATTTTTTATATATATAGAATATTATGATATAATAATTACATTATAATTCAAAACATACTTTAACATAACAATTTTAGAAAGAGTATATTGACATGCTTCCGGTTGCTTATATGGTTTCACCATGATAATCTAATAATTAACATTTAATTTCTAGATATATTCTTCCATTATCGTCTTCTAGTAACTGTGACCATTTATATAAAAATATTATGTCTTCCATATAATCTAATAAGTATTAAAATTTATTCATTATATCTTAAAAAAGCATTCTTCTAGAATATTTAGATCTTAGATTTCAAGGTCAGTACAAAAGAAATATAAGAAAAAATAAATATCCAAATGATATAGGTTCTAATAGATATTTTTGGCTTATATAAGATGAAAAATTTCTATAGGGGTGGGGCATATACTAATTAATAATTTTCGAATTATCATCGCAGAGATAATAATCCAAGTGAAATATTTTTTCCCTGTAGTAATAGTGTAATACAGCATGGTTCAGAACAAAAAATGAAGTGGAAATAAGACATAGATGAATAAAATATTTTTGTACAATGTTATATCACATAGATCTTATATATACTATTTATTATTCTATACTCAGTAAGAAAAAAGGTACTCACTAAGAAAATAATACTTTTTAAAGGTGTGAAATCTTTTTATAAAACCTTCCTTTTTCTTACTAAGAGGAGCAAATAAGAAAACAATATATTTAGTGCCCCATAATTTGTATCTATATTTATATATGTGAATATATATTTTCTTTAAACAAGCATATATTTTTAAAAGATTTATCCACACATATTGAAATAAAAATGAACAACAAAACCTATTATTAAAATTCATCTCGCCATTAAAAAGTGGTTATAGGACTAGTCGTTTAAAATAAGGTTAACCATTTAATAAAATAGATATAGAAAAAATAGCAATTTATTAGTAAAATTAAATTGGTATAGTTAAATTACTAATAATTTATTTTACTCATAAAGTATATTTCATTAAAAAAATTCACTTTTTATATGCTATGTATTTTATTATATTATTGTAAAATAATGTTTTTAATAAAATATTTTAATAATTTTATAATAAAATAATTTATCATCTACCCAATATCTATAACTAGGAAAATAATAAATTTATATTAATCTTAGAAGATTCATTTTTCTTAAAATTGTTTTCTATGTCGGTATATTAATAATATTTTTTTAAAATAATGTTTTATAATTTCAATAAAATAATTTAAATTTATCACATTTAAATGAAGACACTAATATGATGTTTAAAGTTACTTTAAGATAAATTTACACTCAATATAAAGAAATATTAAATAATTTTATTAACACTAAATGACTAAAACATCATTTTCTACAAAAATGTTTTTTTCTAAACATTATATGTTTTAATTTAAATATTTAATGTCCTTATATTTAGAAATTGAATTAACATTAATGGAATTGAAATTAGTATTCATCCAATTTAAATTTGGTAAGAAGTTTTAACTTATGTTTTTACTAATAAAATGAATACCAAGATTAATATTTAATCAAGATAAACAATGGTTAAAATGGGTAATCTAATGCGTACGGAATTAAAAAATCAATTTGACACCTATATCTTATAGGATTCCTTTTTTATTTAAAAAATTCATACCTATATTCTTTATAAACTACTTTCCACCTAATTCACTAAACTCTCCAAACCCGCTTAACCCCCATGTGATACCATTATTACCCCTCCCTAATTTTAATTTTAATGAAAAAGACCATCTTTTTCACTTATAAAAGGATCTCAATACAACCCATTCTCTCAACATAATCCAGAACAAAGGAATTGATCTAGTGGTTTCCTCTCCACTTCTAATTTAAATATCCCCCCATGGATTTCAAATTGTGATAAGGAGTCCTCTCGATATTTAAGATTCTACCCAATAATGTAAGGTCTTTAATCCTCCTCTTTTTGAGTCAACTACTTATTTTTTGATGAGACCGTTCATTTTTAATTTATTATGGTTAATATGTTAAAAATTAATATTTAATATCCCAATGACTCACTATTTATGAGATACTACTCTTCTCTCTAGAAACATATTCAATAATCCTTTTTACAAATTTATTATGAAATTGAAGACACTCATGGGGTTTACCTGCCACATTTTAATATTTTGAATACCCAATACTATTTTCATTCAGCGATATTCACCAAGATATAATTGTCCTTATTTTATATTGTAATTATATGTATAATAACCACATTATTTTATCATGTACTTGAAATGATGAAATATATTCTCAAGTTATATGATCGATGTCGAACACATAATGATATATATATGAAGGTTTTGACCAACTAGTTCTCTAATGCATTGTGTATAGAACTAGTCTGTTGAGAAGGAATGTTCATGATACCTTGGTAGAATGACATGGTAAATTTTTATGATACTTGGTTAATAAAATTAGTAATTTTATTTTATGAAACCATAGTGACAAATATTGGTTATATGTATGTTTATGTTATAGCCACTTTTCCGTATTATGCCTCATGCACATATTCCTTTGTTACACCTCATGTACTTTTGATCATGTTTTGAATCATGTTCTTATTAACGTATTAAGACTCATGCCCTTATGTTCATGTTATTATAATATTACTTATGTTTTTTCCATGATGTTTATTTCTAATTTGTTTTCATAAATTATCACTAATGTGGGATTATTATCACCCCTTTCATCTAACAAATGTCCCGAATAAATCATTTGTGGAGGGGTTATCTAATAAGGGATACTAAATAATTCTCTCAATCGATTAATTTTTTTATGTTTACATATGTTATCCACGTATTACATATATTATTTTCCTAGTTTCAAAGACACTAAAGCACAATAGGATACAAGGAAACGATTTGTGTAATAATTTTGGTAAGGAATTATGTCAAACAAATTAATGAAATCATCGGTTATTTTAGAGGGTATTGTAGAATGATTTAGTTATTTATAGAAATTAGGAGTATAAAAACATATTTAAAACCTCTATCACAAGTATACATGTAAGAAAACATACATAACTTTTTGGTAATTATATAGTATGTAGTTTCATCACAAATAATTCCCTATATGGATATCATAATGTGGATGGGATTATGTCACATACTCACCTAGCAGTAATCACCTTGAAAAATACTGGTTGCGAATTGACTCAATGTTCAATTCAGTGTAAGAGTAGTGGGCCTATGACTATACACATATCAAGAATTCCATGAGAATATATTATTGTTATCATATTTTATTTAACAAACTATTATGAAGGACGTATAATTGAAATTCTTAATTTTCTATAAAAGTAAGAAATGATTAATGTTTATGATCCAAGAAGCTCAATATTATAAAATATTTTTGATTAAACATCCATTTTAAAATTAATTAGAAAAATTATTTCTAATATTAAAAACATTACAAATTATGTTTAATTATTTTTGAAAAATAGAAGGAAATTGAAGGACCCACAATGGATAAAATGGGAAATACAACAATGTATATGCCAGAATGATGGAATTTGGGGTTGAAAACATCCTAATAATGTTAAATTAGCTATATAATTATGTGAAAATCAACAATAAACATGTTTATAATCCATTTTCACCAAATAAATAACTATTATCCATTGAATACATCATCTAACAATGAAAACCTATTTTTAGTAGTCCCTTTAACACATTGATTTCAAAACAATGGTTCAATTATATCAAAAATATATTCCTCAATATCTATTTTATTGATAAATAGAAGGATACTTTATTTATATACAATATAAATAGAGAATTTGATCAGTGGTTTCCATTGATTAAGAAAAAAATTCTAATGGATGAGGTTAAAGTTATTTAGTGAGAACATTTATAGAAGGTCTTTTTAGTAGGTATTTTACTTGAACACTCTGAATAAAAATGGAATGTGAGCTCTTAGAGCTTAAATTTTTTTAATGAATCATTGGGATGTCATGGGATGAATTTTTCATTTCTTGTTTGATATTTTCTAACATCGTATTTGACTATAATGCCATAATAAATTTACTTTTTGTGAACTATGTTCCTATTGACAAAAATATATGAAAATATATGATTTTAGGAGTTATGAGGCTATAATGTCAAGTGATCTCAATGCCAAAATGGATTTTTGAGACACACAAGGCTCTTATGGGCATAATGATAAGGATGTAAAGATGGAAAAAAAATTCAATAATAATTTTTATCATGAAAAGGAAGGAATGAAACTAAAAATTTCAACATTCAACAAGGGTGGAAAAATGTACTATGGGAATTGTCTTCAAGGACATTGAAGTGTTACCTTTGTGTAAATGATGAAATAATTTATTGAAACTATCTTGTAAATGAAAGGTAAAATGAATTTGGAGTTTTTTCAATCTTTGGGAAATGTTAAACAATATTTTTGGAGTATGGTATGGAGTGAAAATTGACTTGTAGCCCTATAGAGGCTCATAATTGATATATTAAATATATTGAATATAATATATAATATAAATATAGTTTTTCATAAATACATTCATATATATTTAAGGTATTCTAGGATGGAAAAAAATTCATTGATTTCAATGTATAGTTTTTCCCTTTGCCACCACATAATGTATGTAATCATTGAGCTTTGGGTCTCTTTGTACCCATTTTTTAATTAAACAGATCAAAAAAACTAAAATAACTTATAATTACATTTATAATGTTTAATTAAAGAAAAAATTGGGTGAACATAAATTTTATATTTTTTATGATAAAATTATAGGGTAGTCCGAATAACCCTATGATATAGTCCATATAATAGGGGAATCACTGTGTGGAGTTTCTTTGTCAAAATGATTGTAGATTTAAAGATCCATGATAATATTTTTTAGGGATTATCAATAAAAATGGTTCACCTGGATCTTTTAGGTGATATCAACATTAGATTTATATTTTTCAATGGTCCATCCAGTCTATGATAGGGCATTGATTCATGCTGGTTTCACTCCCTATTAATTAATTTAATGTAAAACATTGAATTAAATAATATTAGAATTAATTCAAGAATCATCCCTCATTTTAAAAAATTATATTTTCTCCTTAATTGTGAATTCATGGTTTATCTAATAATCCAATAAATCATTCATTTTTTCATCCTTGAATGAAGGTGAACCTGAAGAGTGGTCAAAAGTGTTCCTCAATTTTGTATTTCATGTCTTTCCCCCATTTTTCTACTTTCATCATTGATATTCGATTGGTCGATGATTTGAATTTATCTGGGGACCCATTTCAATGTGTGATTTTCATTCTTGTGTTTCACTGGTAAGTATTGTGGAATAAAAATTATGTATTTTTGAAATTGAGGATTTTTTAATATGATTATGTTTGACTCATGGAAGGTTAATAGTGGTTTGGGTGATGGTGGTTCCTAGAGATGAATCATATGGGTGTTTTCATAGGTTTAGTTATTGGTAATTTTTCAGAGAAAAATTGTAGTGGTAATAAAAACACCAACAATGATGAGTGATTTTAAAAATTTATTGATGAAATTGTTTCTAATATTTTAGTATAAGACGAAGAGATGACATTTGAAGTGGATATGATGATAGTTCTGCAATTTTAAAAAGAACCCTGATCTATATGGTGTATTGTTTGGATAAGGAAACATTATGTATCTTAGTTCTAAAACATGGAGGGATTAAACAAAGAGTAAAATATCACACACTATGAGGTGGACCCCCCATTTTGTGTGATCCTTAGTCTTCCAACTCTACATGTACACTGCGTACACACCCAAGAATCCTTGTGACCCCACACATCATGTGTGTCTAGAAACACATCATGTAGACAGTACATGAACATGGGAAGAGTGTGGATTAATAACTAATAATATAACCTATAATCATTTTGTTTTAATGAAACATGTCATGTATCTAGTGAATAACATGTTATGTGGGATATGCGGACATAGGTTGAAATAAATTTATAGAGACAAACTTCGTACCCCCACCCTCCCCGAGTACATCGTGAATTCCTTCTAGGGAAAGTTTGACCCCCAGCCAAATATTTATGACATGAATTATATTTCAAAATTAGATTGTTCCCTTCTTTCCAATATGAGGGTAAAATGTGGTATCATCTCATAATTATAGGATGATCGATCCTCTATAAGGGATATTTATAGATTGAGCTAGGAACCCCTCACTGCCCAGGGTGTGATCCCTTATCTCATTCTCTATTCACATGTGTTACATATCTGATATCCAACATCCTGGATGTGTGATCCCATTCATGATTATTTTTAGATATTATTATGTATCTTAATTGGTCATGGTCAGGATACCCTACCTTTGTATTGAAATATTAGGTGTTCTAATTTACACTTCAACTTAGAAAATCCTAATGAGTGAGACCTCATGGTTAATGACCATCGATGTTAGTAGATCTTGGGGAGTGGGTTCACATGGAAGAGTGTTTCCTTATAGACTTGAATATATTCTATTATATTGTAGTGAGTAAAAACCTCATCTTTAGACATGGAGTCTTCCTATGATAATATATAGTCTATATTGTTTATCTCCCTTAATTTTGTGATTTAAAGAATACTCCCTCTTTGATGCTTTGTGTATGGTGATTTCAAAGTTTCCTATAGTTTATGATTATAATCACCGCTAAATGGGTTATACAAGAACTTGTCATAGATAATACATATGATAGGTGTAAAAACATGAGATTTTAATATATATGAATTCCTTTATATGAGTCTAATGTGATTGATAACATTCTCCACATGAAACATCGAACAAAAAAAACCACATTATAATTGGATAAAAATATAAATATTAAGTAAGACCATAAAAACATTACCATTAAATTAGTGGCAACTAATAAGAAGAACCGGTGAAATTAAAATTTATAGAAATAAAATAAATTCTTCTCTTAAAATGAATAAATTTCAATTTGTATAGATAAAAAGTCTATTATGATCATTTTATACTTAGAAATGTATTTTTATTAAATATTTCCATGATATAGAGATGAGTTAATATTTTAATAAATTTTTTATTAATGGTGATGAAATATATTTTATTTGAATAATTGTTTTATTCTTAATTAATAAGTAAATTAGAGGAATAATAAGTGAGAATGGCCAATATTCTCGAAATGTTTTTTTTGTATAAAAAGAATTTTTTTTCTTATATCTCACCATTTTATTTAAAAGTTAAATATATAATATTTATAACATTATGTCTAAATAATGAATATTATTTCTCGATTCATTATTGGAATATTACTTTAAGATGAATTATTGGGATTTTCTAAAAAAGGTTGAATTACAATTTTTACATATTTCAGGAATCTTAAGACACTATTAGAATATAAATATGAATTATAAATTCTTAAAAATGTTGTATAATTCCAAATATGTATTTTATAATAAACTATATAATTTGGAAAAAAAATTAAAACCCCATATATGATATTTTTTAACATAATCCATATTTTCTTAAAAACAATTAGTAAATTATAATTGTTTTTTGAAAATTATATTATATAATTTTTATAACTTAAATTCAATAAAAATGTATTTTTAATTCATAGTTAGTGTATCCTAGTTCTCTAATAAGTACCATATAATTTTTTTCCTTAATGAAAATGTTAAATTAGGTATAAACTAGTTTCCCCAACAAAAGATAAATTGTAAATGTAAATAATCAAAGTGTAAATGATTTCAAACAAGGTTAAAAAATGATTAGGAATAGGTGGTTGAGGAATTGATCCACATTTTAACTGCTCCCTCCAATAATTATTTATTTTTTACACATTCCAGGATAGTGACTTCCCATTATTGAAAACATTTTGGTATTTACAAATAAATGTCATCCTAATTCACTTATAAAAGGGATACTCTACTCATCACTCTCCCTAATAACCCCCCATATATTTGAACCAAAAATTACCCAACACTATACCTAACAATACTACCCACTTTAATGAGGTTATTGGATACTAAAAATACCTTCAGTCAATGGGTTAACATCCTTTTAAAATGATATAATCCAATAAGTGATGTATCAGTTATTAACCTATCTTTCCCATTACAATTTATTTACGTTCATTTTTCCTTTCTTAAAATTATTTTAGCCAAGATAAAATAATTAAGTCATTATCATTATTTTAGTGGTATATTATTATAATGACTATAAAAGAATTAACAATAACATCTAAACCTAGATCATTGGGTTCAAGACCGAGGGCTTCATGAACTCACACATGCCTTCCCATATGCCAGATGTTGTTGACTAGAAATGTGGTTCTATGTTGGGTTTTGGGAGGACTAAACCCTCAATAAATATGCAAAAAAATGGATAATATCCATACATGTAAGAATATAAAATCATAGTATGTGTAATCTATCAAAAAAATAATTTATAATGAATAAATGAAAAATATTAGACTCGAACCTAAAAACTAGGACACTGATTTCCTACCAGGACAATCATCAGTATTGGAAATAAAATGTGTAAATGTAAAAATAGGTTATTAGCTCCAAACCAAGCCCTACCTACTCCGAGTATCCAAAATAATTGAGAGATATCAAGGAAAACAATCAAACCTAGGACTCTAACCAACTTGTGCGTACCATAATTGAGGGCTACTCGGCTACCAAAGTTCCATGACTGCCTGAGCAGGGTGTGAGTATATCCTAATAAGAAACCAATAATTTAGTCTATTACTTAAATAATATATTAGTTATATGTTAATGTGATATGTTTATTATAATCTAAAATATCAATACATACTGTGCAGGAACTAATTATAATCACAGATGAAAAAGTGTGCTACAAACCCCCATATTTTGAGCGATCATTCAATTACTAAGAAACCCCGAACCATAGTCATACCTATTTCAAATTTATGTTTAAAGGAATTGGAACCATCTAGGTCAAACAAATCTCTTATATATGAAAGAGTCCAAAAACGTTCTTGACACATTCTCCATGAATATATATCCAATTTACATGCTGATAAAATGTATGCCACAACCCCCTTGAGAGGGATAGTCTATATAGATCAACATGTCTACTAAACTATATACGAAATGGGAAAATCATGATATATTTATATATATATAATGATATATCAATCTTCACATCATATCAAGAATGATTCATAACCATCACAATTCCACATGTGAGAAAACAAAAATCTTCACGTAACATGATACACACACACACACACCACTTATCATCAAACATCAAGAAAAGGTCCCAATGCTACAAATTCATGCCACCGTTGATAAAACATATTTATATTTTACTAGGTATTAACAAACATTCATGTGATAAAACATCAATAATATGTCTCATTTTCCACACACATTCACACACATGTGATCAAACCTCCAACATAGGACTTTCATGTTACAAACACACAAAACTATGTGATCAAACAAAAAAAAAGGTCTCCCATGATACTCATGCACACACATGTGATCATATATCAAACATGGGCCTCATAGGTCACACACATAAAGACATGTGATCAAAAATCAAACATGTGTAATGAATGATAAAAATGTACACACATGTGATAAACATTGGTATGAGAATCATGGGTTACCCTTTCACAGAAATTTCATTAAACATCAAACATGCTATCTCTAAATACTCACATGTAGAAAAATGTGATCAAAACTGTGACCATCGATGACCAACATCATGCATGTTCTTGAGGCTCCATTATGTCCCTAGGCACTTTATTAGTTATATTATAAATCAATACCTATATATCATTAACCAAATAATACTTACAAGAGTTTCATAACACAATTATAATGTAAGGGTCATTCACCTAAAGTGGAAAACCACAAATCACATTCCACTAAATAAATCATAATACAATAGTGAAGGGTAAATGGTAACACCAACCTCAAAACAGATCCAACTCCAAAACAAGGAATACCGAGCTTCTTTTTCTGAGTCATCCAAGTAAAATCAACTTTCATCGGTCACCATGTGATCTTAAATAATTCATAAGCATTATAAATTAGTGAAATATAAAAAAATATAGTTAATTAAAGATAAAAAGTAAACTGATAACCAAGATAGAAAGGAATAATTTTTAAAAGACTCATGGGGTATCACTTCCTAGCTGGAGCCCTGACCAACCTCCCAAGAAAGGTCTGAAACAGTCTTCTAAAATAAATTCAAACAAATTTCCTATTTTGTGGAAATAGAACAATGACCAGTTTAATATATTTAAATTGGAAATACTTAAATTTAAAAAATGGGTGGAATGGTGTTGTAGGACCCATGTTTTAGATATATGACCCTATATTCATGTATTTTGTCTCCATATAATTCCTGAGTATTGTTTTGAGAGGTTTTATGGGGGTTTGGAATGTTTTAGAGGATTTTATGGAGGTAAAAATTTTGAACATGGTTAGTAGAAACCATGCACCTCCTACCATAAGCCATGTAAGGGAAGACAATATTCACTATGAAAGAACTTGGTTGGTGCACAATTTGGCTAATCCATGTGAGTTCCTATAGGAAATAATTCATTTTAAAACATAGTTAAATGTACAATTAGTGCACAGTTTGACTAATAGTGCTATCCAACTCTATGAGTTGTGTTCTTTAGAAAATAACAGCACATGGTTAGTTTATGATTTTCAAAACTATTTTGACTAACCATGTGTCATATAGTAGGACCTCCTAAATTTGTGGATATAATCTAAATTAATACATTTTATCCTCCTTAATATAATATTCTCTCAATATATCGAGTACCATTTTTATTATATGGTTGAGAGATGATTTCCTTTAATTATGAGGTGATTATTAGTTGAATCAAAGTGTGTTATAGTTTTAGATTCTTTGGTAAGTACTAGTTTTTCATTATTATTTATAGAACCATTATCATTATACCTATTATACCAATAGATATTTTTTTGGGAGTTACATCTATGTTGTGTGATATAAATCATGATGTGACATTGTTGGGTCTAGTTAAGGGGACATGGGTTGTGATAAGATCTTGAATTTTTGTAGTTTTGTTCTTCAATTTTCTAACCATTGTGAGGAAGGGGTCTTCCTTCATATATGTACATGATATAGAACATGGAGGATTAGTTTTAATTTAATAAATTGATTAAAACGGTGTAAATTACTTGTGTTATTAATTCTAGAAAATCCATTTTTAATTTCTTAGAAATACTTGAAATTTAAATGGTTTTGAAAACCCCCCATTTGTGTATAATTTTTAACTGATTATTTTAAAATTATGGGTTTTTTCAGGTAATGTTCTTTTTAAGAAATTATGAAGTAAATGGTATTATGATGAATGGTTTGAAATAGAAATTTTAATTTTAGTTTGGACAAGAATTATTTTAGTATAACCAATTTTTCATGTTTGGTGTCAGATAGATAATGGTCATGTAGTGACACCATCAAAATAGGGATGGATTATTGATATGAAGATCCACCATCAATGATGTCATGAAACATGTGTGTGTGTGTCTATGTCTTTGTGTTTTTGTGGAAACCTGGAATTTTTATACTAAATCAATGAGAATATTTTTATTCTTGAAAATGTTTTCCATGGGAATTGTTTATTGTTTTTATATAGACTGTTCAAAATTATTTTAAACTATTTTATATAAATTGTTCTGGAATGTTTTGTCCTAGTGGTATGACTAGGGATGTTAATAGGGAAATCCTAATGGACATAGACTCACCCTTGACTAGGCACTATTGTACTTTTGAAAATTTCATCTATCAATACATAGTCAAAGGCAATCTATCTCAATTATTTAGTAATGATTCTTGATACCATGGTTATGGAATGTGTAGTTGGAGCTGGGATAAAGTTTAGTGTTATTGGTTAATATCACATGGGATTGTTTTCGAATTTTGGTTCCCTTAGATTATGTGTTTCAGTTTCCCAGTGCACTTAGATATGTTTTGTTGGTTTGGTTATTTATTTTATTTTATTTTTATTCTCATTAATCATATAATGTTTAGGTTGGTTATTGTTTTGGTATTTTTCCCTTTTTCTCTTTCAAATGGAAAATCAACCACCCAATGTTCTTGGTCCCCTTGAAATTTATCTCCCACATTTAGTTTCTTGGGGATGTAACCTAAGGCCAAGTAGTACACATATTACATCTTAATCCAATTAGGATGTGTTGGATTTTACAACCACTTCCATATAATTATTGATATGTATTGTATTTGTAAACAAATTTGAGAATATATGTAATTAATTTTTTTTAAATTATTGTAATTATGGGATTGTTATATCTAGGAGCATATAATTATAGTCAAAGTTTGTATGTAAATTATGTATTTAGGGTAGTAAATCCAGAGGCATATGTATAGGGAATCACAATTTGAATTAGACCTCGGTTTAGATAACATCATATATTAATATGTATGTTGAGGATAATTTAATGTTTAATAAGATAAGATTGATCATAATTTCAGAGGTATAGGGAATCTCTTGAGTAAGTATATGATTTACTATTATGTTAATACTACATATTTAATTTGGGGATGAGTATAAAAGAAATATATTGAAAGAACAAAGAATAACTCTATGAGAGAATTATACATGTAGTATAACATCCAAAAAAATTGGTAAAATAAAGATTTTGTGGTTCCAAAATAAATTACATCACAAACATGATACTAAAAGTGGATACGGAAATTAAAATAGATGTATCTAGGGGGAATGACCATTGAAAGGTGTGCGAGGGTGGGGTGTTCATGGGGTCATTAGGTGAACATGGTTTGGGATGTAATCACAATGATATTGAACTTCTCCAATAAATGGTTTCCCAAGTCTATATATTGTTGATATCATCCTAGGATTGGTCAAGAGAAAAGTACTGAAATGTTATGCCCCTTGGAAGATCTAATAAATGGGTTTCATATGGTAAAATCCTACGATTTTAGGCCAACATATCCATTTTATGTTTCAAAAGGACTTGTTAAAACCCTATATTTATTCTAGGTACGTGATCACTATTCAATTACTATATTATCAATTGAAGGGACACTTAAAGTTCATTTAAATACCATTGGATAAAATAAAAAAATTATTTCATTTTTTTTCAATATCCATTAGAAATTTAATAAAAAGAAAGGTAATTTTATTTTTAAATGTTGGGTCATTATAGGTCTCATGAGACAAAAAAGGATGGATTTTCATGTATACCTCTTATCATAATAGGATAGTTTCTCGGAACAAGGCCTTGAAGGAGTATTTTTTTCTCTACGACATTATATATTTCATCAGTATGAGATTTGTATTATTAACATACATATTTTAATTTATTTTAAACTAAATTTTTTATTCCTCTTCCTACCATAATATTTATGATGTGTTCATTATTTTATTACCTCGGTTGATTTTTTCCTATACTGGGAATTTTAGCACAACCCTTCAAATATTTCCATTTCCATAGGTTAAGAATAAAATTATTACACATGATATTCCTAGTGATATATCTAGTGTAGAGAATTTTGTGGGAGATGTTAAAGAATTTTTATGGGTTCATTGGTTTCTTATATAGTAGAAATAAATTAAATTAATTGAGAAAGTCATGGTATTTATTACTTTATTTTTTATCCTAATACTCTAAATCTATAAAACAGAAAGGTCTTGGGAATTTATGTAATGAAATATCTTATTTCTGTTATGTCATTATGGTATTGTTATATCTATGAATATAATGTATTTATCACTATAAGTATTTATTGTATCTGTTTATAGAGTTGTTTCTATGAGTAAGGGACCAAGGCATCAGAAGAGGTCTTTTGAAAGAGTCTTAGGTGGAAAAGAAGATGGTGATGCTTAGTTGGGATTGATGAAATGTGGATGGATCATGATGTTTTATTTTGGAATTAGTCCCCTTTTTTAGTATTTCAAACACCTTTATTGTATTTCGTCTTGAATTTAGATTATTTATCCTATTTTACCGATTTTTTGTACTTTAATGTTGGATTGGAAGTTGTGATTGAATTTATAGTATTATTAATTTACCTTATGAACTATACTGGTGTTTGGAGATATGTTCATGTGTATTGGAACATTATTATAAGTCCTACCATGTGTTTGATATTACTAATCAGTTCTAGTTTCAATCCCATGGCTAATAGTTGTTGGGTTTGTTGCGTAAACCTATTATTACTTCTAAATAGGTAGATCCTAGTTGGTTAGTTCATAATATAGTGGTATTGTATCCAAGGATATCAGTGCACCAGGGTTGTAAATTTCATAGATATGAGGATTTGTTTTGGAACTAGGGAAACAATATATATGTATATATAGTTCATCTCTGAGACTAGGGATCCTAATTATGGTGTAGCGACTGAAAAATCCCAACTCCCACACCATGACAACCTACTTTTTTAATTGGTACATATTGGAACTATTAATACACAAACGTGACAAACATGGAAATTAATTTTTTTTAGAGAATACTTTATCCATTACCAAAAGTTATGCCCAAATACCAAGTTAGTTTAGTGTCATTGGAAAATGTGAACATAATCTTCTATCTTGGTGAAATATCTTTACTATCTACCATAAATATCATCCTTTTTTGTCCTATGTAAAACCTTTCATTATATAATGGGGAAAAGTAACATATAAGAGGGGTTATCTCAAATGATCAGTGAGGGTAAACATAAAGAATATCTAAGAAAACATAATAATGTGAAAACATTAAGATAAATTTTGAATATCAAAATCATGGGTCATGAAAAAAAAACATTTCATTTCTTAAGGAATATATCATAAAGGAACATTAACCATGATGAAATAACATTGTATTGAAACATGAAATTGTGGAAAACAAATAAGAACATTATATGACTATCAAAGTAGCCATGGAATTTCTTCCAAGACCATAATTGTGGAAAAAGTCCATTACTAAACTGGATTTACTTTTCATTGCTTCCATGTATTACTAAAAAATATTTAGTTTTCGTTCTAGCATTGTATTACTGAACCATATTTACTTGTCATTCCCATAATTTCTATATCATGAGATATGAATAATTATCCAATGAATTGGAGGGAGATATAGGTCCCACCTATATCATAATTAAATCATTATTACATGTTCCACAAAGATATTATTCATTCATCATCTAATCACCCATGAAATAAAATGGGTTTCTTAATCATCATTCTATCATAACATAATCCATATAAAATAAATGTATTTCATAAAAAAAATTAAATCATTATCACAATAAAATCATATTAATAGTTTGGATAAAACATAACCCTCCATCATCTTATATGGAAAATAATTTTGATAAAACACTTAAAATTAATTCCTGAGAAAAATATCCTTTCTTCTTCAAAAACGTTTTCTTTTCTCAAAATGACACACAATTTTAAAGTAATAAAATTTAGTAGAAAAGAAACATAACAATGTGTATAGGAATCTTCAGGGAAATAAGGCATTATGAAGATATAAAAATACTTACATAAAGTGTAGTTAAGAAAAACATTTTCCTCATGCTTTTTCTATAAAAGTCAAAAAGTTCCTCATGTGGAAAATGAATGACAAATTCCATCCAAACCATTTAATAAAAATTCCCAGATGAGTAAAATTGACTTTAAAAAATAGTATAAGAATATAAATAATATTATATATTTAGTAAACATGGATGTGAATAATAAATACACCCCCATAAATACTTATGAACAAATTATCTCAAATATTAATGAGATTATAAAATTATCCCTTACCTTAGGTTTGATTTCATCTGTATGTGTCTGAAACTTTTGTATAGTGGGTTTATAAATATTATTTACTTGAAAAAAACCAAAATAATATTTAAGATATCATATATAATTCACTCATGACATTATATTACCCTTTCATTTTTCAATTCCATGTTAATGCAACATTTTGGGTAATGATAGTTTTATTTATCATATGGGTTTTGACTTGTTATTCTTGATATTATTACTTAGATCATGATTTACTTACATCCAAAATGTTAAACATGATTTATATATCATATATATTTGGTATATTAATATAAATATATATAACATATATATTAAGCATATTAATAAAAATATATATATATATAATAGACAGATAAATAAAATGGAATACACCGTTCATGGAGATGGTATGCCGTACGTATGCATGAACATTGTTTTTTTTCATATTGATTTGAATGGAAGTAAGTAAGCGATATATATATAAACACATAAATTCAGTAAAATTATTATGTCATATATTTCATGCTTATTTATTTTATATTCTTTATTATCATTATTGAATTATTAATGTGGAGAATTAATCTCATCGCGTCGTGGAGACTATAGGTCGTACTTACGCACGAGTGACAATATCATCCCCATAATTCATGAATGGAATTGAATTTATTGGTGTATTATAATTCAGATTCAATATAATTTTATAACAATATTATATAGTTATTACATCCATTTTTATACCCATACATGTAAGATGATGGTGAAAAATAGATTAAACCACAACGTGGAGACAGTAAGTCGTACGTTCACATGTGTGGTGATTTATTTTTTCTTATGATTGATAGAAAGATGAATATGGTTGTTTCATAATTATAATAAAATATCATTATATAATTTATAATGGAGTTATTAATCTACAATGAAACAACTAATGAAGTAGCAGTATAAGTAGAAAGAAATTTGAAAGAATCGGTTGAGGGGATTACCTCTTCTTTGACCTACTCTCTTTATATCTCATCTTAATGGAACTATAGGTGGTCATTTGAGAAGAACATACCTTCTATAATGTATCTATGTAAGTTGATAAGATAAATGTGTAGGGTACGGACTAATTTTATATCTCAATTATTTTTGATGAAATGAGGGAGGAGGATCCCTTTTATAATTGTAGTGAGGGGCACTTTTAGACACCTCATAAATAATAATTTATAATATAATTAAACCCCACTAAATAACATAATAAATGTAAAACAAAAGAATATTAGACGAGATATGGTTGAAATATCACAAAAAATTACATTTTAGATATGTTTCTAAGTCAATTAAAACCATATCGTTTCAATTTAACACATAGTTATTCTATATCATTTTAACCAGGGTAAATAATATTTCAACATTAAAATGGTAAAATATTTACTTAATTGATGTCAATTAGATCATAAATAAACAATTTAGAATAATTTGACCAATATCATAATTATTAAATGTTTTTAAAAAAGTTTTATTATTTTTAAATAATTTAATAAAACACTATTTTGATAAAGAACCAGTAGTGTCAATTTTGGCACTATTCAATTTTTTGATTTTTAAAAATATAAATATAACAAGTTAACTTCAAACCAACTATTTTATTATATTTATATGAGGTCAATGTTATTTATAAAATTAATTAAAAATATTAATTATCCCAAAATATATTTATTTTATTATTTTTAATAACATTTATTTGATATCATATTTAATAAAATAATTACTACAATGATAATGTGTAATTATTTAATATAATTATTTGTCGACTAAAATTTAAAAATAAAATACCACAATGAAGATAAATTTAATATATTTTATGATAATGTTTTTAGTATATTTTATCTTCTATAAAATTAATCCTTAAAAATGTTATACTTATACTTATAAGAAATCCGAGTTTGACATTTTTTCACTTTGATTGGTTTTATTAATATCTATGTCATTTTCATTGTCAAGTGGAAATTATATGAACATTTTTTCGAAACAAACATGTTAAGGGTATAATTATACTAATAAAATAGGATTTTAGAGGGTTTTTGGTTAATTTTATTGTCCTTATTATATTATTTGTTACACTAATTTACTCTTTACCTTTAACAACGTTAAATAAAATTTATCATAGTTATTATTAATAATATCAAAAAAATTAAATTAACATAATTTGGATTCACTTATTAAAAATATGGAATCCCTTTTTTATAATTAAAAACACATAATTGGTAGAAATTAATTTAATATTAATTCATGTTTTTAAAAACCAAAAGAGAGTTTTTAGGAAGAAAAAACCTAACAAAAGATTATCATGTGTTTATGCCCAATTTATATGTGAAATTACATAAAATAAAAAAATTTTATTAAATGATAAAAACATAATCCAATTACACTTTTAATCCAATTAAAAATAAAATCTATCTTAATATATAAATTAGATGAAAAGGTATTTTTGAATGAATATGTAGTTTTTTCACTATTCATTACAATATGAATTTTATCAAAAAATACCAAAAACTCAAAAGAAGTAAATTTTTATGCTCATCGTCCAAATAAGATGTTTATTTTTTCAAATAGAATATATAAATGTGTTAAAATCTGGATTTGAAATGGGCTCTCCATCAAAAGGCCACAAAACTATATTTTTTGATAAATACTTATTTTATCAAAAAATTGAATTTGTTCTTATATCATGTCAAAATATTACTTAATATGAATGTTAATGTTATACAAAATTAAAAATTCGGTTAATAATATTCATAATAACTAGTTTATATCCCAATAAAAAAATATTTTAATAATTTATCGTTGTTTAGTGAAACTCGGTATTGCGTACAATGCAAGCTATTGAGGAAGGTTGTGCTTGAATATAATGAAATCCAAGCCAGTTTGGAATTTAGTATAACATTACTTTGATATTGCATAAAAAATAATCCAAGAATAATTATTTTATACATTTTACAAAATCTATACTCAGTGAAATGAATTCTATTAGAAGAACATGAAATTGTGTGTAACACAAGACAAGTATAGTGTTGCGTATACTAAAAACTAATAGGGTGTTTTATAGAGTCCAAGATAATTTTAGTGTGGCATACAACACAAGAAAAAAAGGAAATAAAAATAATCAATCTCATAAAATATCGGGGTGTAAAATTCTACCCCCATTAAAATGAATTTCTCCATTGAAATTTTTCGAGGTTATAAATGGTTTACTACTTGAATGTTTCTTCCAGGGAAACCCACATTTTAAAAAAGGAATATTAAAAAACATTTTAAAATGTAATTTTAGAAACATAATGGTTACCCAATGTAACTCATCACTGGGTTTTCACAGAGGTGAACATAGGTGGGAAATGAAAACATGCATATGGAAGATTAATCTTATAGTCTCGTTCTGATGTATATTGATCGATAATAAGGATAAGATAATGTTAAAGACTATAAATCCATAAATATTCAATTATATATGGGATAATATGATTCATTGTATAAGAATGTACTAGTATAACATTTTTGGTTTTTAGGATCCCTCTCCTAATGTGATGATTTTTTCATGAGAATAAATACTTAATTGATTTTGGTACAATTTCACCACTGTTTATTCCTTGAAAAATTTCCACTTCATCTATAATTTATGGAAACCAAGTTGAGTTTTTCAATCATGAAGGTTTTCTAGATAATATGATAGAATGATAAGTCATTCCATCTTTCATAAGTAACCAAATATGCAGAAGTCCACATATAATGAGATTAATCATATATGGTTCCAAAAATGGTCTTATACTTAATCTATCATACCAGTAAAATAAAATAAAACTAATTTATACAAACAAAATAATTCATATAGGCTAGTGGTAGGTGATAAAGGCATGTCAGACTTTAGTTCTAGGTTCGATTCCCACATCCTTTTCCAACGTGATGGGTTGTCTCCCATCTTGCATGTTGTCCTTTTTCTAAAACAATACTTTTATAACAAACTAAAAATATAATTTGAAAATGTTTTATCCTCAAAAAATACTATATTATGTCCAACATAATATATTACAACCATTAGGCTTATCCAAAATACTTCTGACCAAACTGACCTAGAAAAACAATTACAAGAAATGTAATATCACGAAAATGTGAATACCTTCATTTATCCCCCATAAATGGTAAGATATATCTTGTTGGTCACATTCCGACTATTTGAATGAAATCATCATGTATTATATTGAATAATGGAAATAACTTAATTACCATATATCCTTATTTAAACATGCATGTTTCATTATTCTAAAATTTATTAGATATATTCCTTATGTCCTAAAAAGTTGTATACTTCATCCATGATAGCAAAACCAACTTGTCAATATCTCCAAAATTAGTTCCCAAGATACTTGAATCATCTAATTTTATTATTCAAATCCACCATACCTTTATTCAAAAATCATTATATAAAAATAAGGGACATATTAATGGTTATCTTCCCCTTAATCTTGTGTTCTCCAAATATATCACCTTACCCTTAAATCACATTTCTGTCCCCATAGAACTATTCAACATATCCTTTCGAATTCTTAATTAAGCACTTATACTAAAAAAAATATATATATTAGGATTAATATAACATAATCTTTGAAATTTGAAACATATACACCTTATTCATCTAACTTTATTCTAAAACCATTACTCAGGATCCATAATCTTTGTCTTTCCGAAAATATGAATTAGCTCTTAAGGTTTCTCAAACTCAATCTTCTTAGGTTTAATTTAGGCAATACTTGAAGAACATCACATACCTTTTACTTTTTGTTTAAAATATCCTTATCTTCAACGAGATGTCCCATAATCATACCATGTTCAGGATTCACTTTAGGATATTTACACTTAGGAAATTGATCTTCATTATTCCCATAATTTCCAAATATGAAACAATGTTCTATGTAGTTCAAGTTATTGACTAAAACCTGAAATAATTATGTTAGAAATATATATTATATATTAAAAAAACATATGTAAGGTAAATTAATTAGAATATTTCAATCTATGATATATTAGGTTTAATCCAATGTTATTCATGATTATCACAAAAACACAGGTATTATAACCAATACTTGACTTGTCTTTAGGACATCACCTAGCATATCTTACAAATATCTCTAGGGGTCTCACAAATATTTTCATATCCTAGATTATAATGGTCGACTAAACCTTCACTATGATACCAACTATAAATAACCAAGTTTGATGTACTTAGAGATAACATTTCTTTTGTGGAATAATTAATAAATTACACAAATATATTCCCAAATAACTTTTTAGTTTAGTGTATTTTTAAACATGGAAAATAATCTTCTATCTTGGTGAAAGATCTTTAATATCATTCATAAAGATCTTCAGCTTTTGTTTTACAACCTAAAACATTTATTTATGTCCTAGGTAAAGGAAACATATGAAAGGGTGGGGGGCTCAAATGATCAGTAAGGGAAAAAATGAAGAACATATAGAAAAACATAAGAATAATAATGTGAAAAATAGAAAATAAATTTGGAATATGAAAATCGTGATTAATGAAATAAATCTTGGCAGTGCGTAAGACATAGATCATAATGAATAATTAACCCTGATAAAATTATATTGGCATAAAACAGGGAATTGTTTAAAATATATAAGCACATAATATGATATCAATTTTATCAAAGGAACTTCTACTAAGACCATCATAGTGGATGATGTCAATTGCTGAACCAGATTTACTTTCTGTTCTAGCATTATATTACAGAACCAGACTTACTTTTCATTTCGGCCCTATATTAGTGAACTATATTTTATTACCATTATATTCATGTGTATCTTATGATATATAAATCTTTACCCAAATCATTTGAGGGAGATATAGGTCCCACCCATATCATAATTAAATCATTCTTACATGTTCCACAAAACATTATTCATTCATCATTGTATACCCCATGAAATAAAACGGGTTTCTCAAACATCATTCCATTATAAAATATTCCATAAAAAATAAATGGATTTCATAAAAATAATTCCCTAATTAACACAATAAAATCATAGTATTAATAAGTAATGAAACATAATCCTATGTCATCTTAGATGGAAAATAACTTTGGAAAACACTTAAACTTAATTCCTATGAGAAATATCCATTCTTCTTCAAAAACATTTTCTTTTCTCAAAATGCCAAAGAATTTTTAAATGAAAAGAATTTAGTTGAAAATAGACATGAAAACGTGTATAGGAAAATTCATGGAAATAAGGATTTATGAAGATTAAAAAACTCATCCATGTAGTATAACATAAAAAACATTTTCATAATACTTTTGCTGAAAAAGTCAAAAAGTACCTTTATGCAAAATGAAAGAAAGATTTTTTCCATACCATTTAATAACAATTCACCAATTGGTAAAACTGACATAACAAAATAGTGGAAGAATATAAATAATATTAAATATTTAGGAAAAATAGACATGAATGATAAATATACCCCTGTAAATACTTACGAATAAATAGTATTGAATAATAATGAGATTGTAATATTATCCCTTATCTTAGGTTTGATTTCTTCTGTTTGTGTCCTAAAATCCTATATCGTGGGTTTAAACATATTATTATCTTATCATAAAACCATAATAATATTTATGCTATCATATATAATTCACTCATGACTTTATATTTCCTATTCATTTTTCAATTCCCTTTTAAAGAAACATTTTTGGGAAATAATTGTTTTATTTATCGTATGTTTTTTGATTTGATATTCTTGATATTATTACATAGATCATGATTTAATTACTTATATAATGTAAAACATGATTCATATATAATATATATTCAGTGTATAAAAATATATAATACTTGTATAGTCATTATATAAATATATATAATATATAGATAAATGATATGGAATACACGGTTCATGGAGGCGGTAGACCGTACATAAGCATGAACGCTATTTCTATTTCCATATTGAATTGAAATGAAGTAAGTAAATGAAATATATATACATAAATCCAATAGCATTATTATGTCATATATGTCAGGATTATTTATTATATATACTTTATTATCTTTCCTGAATGGTTAATGTGGAGAATAAATCTCTTCGCATTGTGGAGATAGTAGGTCGTACGTACGTAAGAGCAACGATATTATTTACATAATTTTTGAATGGTATTTAATTTTATAGTGTACTATATTTCAGAATATTTATCATTTGAAAATAATAATATATAGCTATTACATCCATTTTTAAACCCATCAGTGTTAGGTGGTGGTGAAAAACAAATTACACCACGGTGTGGAGATGGTAAATAGTACATACACACAGGTGGTGATTTAATTTTACATAGAAAGGATAGAAATTGGAATATGATTGATTAATTATTATAATAAAATATTATTATATAATCTATTTGGAGTTATTATTCTATAATTAAACTACTAATGAAGTAGTTGTAGAAGTATAATGAAATATAAAAGAATCAGTAGTGGGGATTACCTCTTATTTTACATTCTCTCTTTATATATCCTTTTAATGAAACTAGAGTTGGTCTATTGAGAATATTGGAACCTCTATAATGTAACTAGTGAAGTTGGGAAGAGCAATGGTTAGGGTATGGGTGAACTTAAAGGCCTAATTAGTTGTGGAGAAATGAGGGAGGAGGTGCTCTTTTACAATTGAGGTGAGGGGCACTTTGTGAAACCACAAAATTAATAATTTATAATACTACCAATACCCACTAAAAACCTAAAAAAATGTCCAAATTTATAATATTAGATGATATAGGGTTGTAATATCATCAACCAATAAATTTTAGAAAAGTTTATATGTCCATTCAAACCTTATCTTTTCAATTTAACACTTCGTTATTCTAATTCATTTTAACTAGGGTAAAAAATATATTAGTTTTAAAAAGGTAAAATATTTACTCAATTGATGTAAATTAAATCATAAATAAATCTTATAGAAATTTTTTTACCCTACCTTAATTATAAATATTTTTAAAAATGTTTTCTGTTTTTTAAATAATTTAATAAAACCATAGTTTGATAAAGAATCAACAGTGTCAATATTGACATCATTCAATTTAATGTTTTTTAAAATTATAAAGATAATAAGTTAACTTATAACCAAATATTTTATTATTTTCCTATGAGGTAATTTTTATCTTTAAAACTAATTGGACATATTAATTATCAAAAAATATATTTATTTTAATATTATGAATAACATTTATTTGATATCTCCATTAATAAAATAATTACTACAATGATATTGGATAATTATTTAATATATTTATTTGTTTAGAAAAAATTAAAAATAAAATACCATAATGAATATAATATTAATATATTTAATTATAATCTATGTAATATAATTTATCTACTATGAAATCAATCATTAAAAATGTTTTACTTTTTAAAGTATGAATGTGGAAACTTTAACATTACTTTAAATAAAATAATATATAGATCACAATCTATTCTATAGGGCTCCAAATGGTCAGTAGCATGACCTTTGTATGAGTACGGTCGATATATAATACACAAATAAGTCTTTTTAATGTTTTTTTACCTTTTAATGGTTATTAGTATTTTAATAAAAATTGTTCTATTGATTTCTTATCAATTAATTAATTATTAAATCATCAAATAAGAATTCTTTATGATTATTATTTAATTCATAAAAATTAAAAATTAATTACCATTATTTAGGTAATTATTTTATATTTACATTTACTATTTAGTTTCAAATATATAACTTGGTTATCCCAATATTTAAATTATTATACTTTAAAGAAATGCGAGTTTAACATTTTGTCCCTTTTATTGGTTTTATTAATATCCTTTTCATTTTTATTGTTAAGTTCTAATTAAATGACTATTTTTCAAACAGAATATTTTAAGGGTATAATTATATTCATTAAATAAGATTTTGGTAGGTTTTTGGAAAATTTTATTGTACTTATAATATTACTTATTAGACTAATTTTCTCGATTTACCTTTAACTGCGTTAAATAAAAATTATTGTAGTTAGTAATCATAAAATCAAAAAAAATAAAATTAACCTATTTACATAATTTTACACACTTATTATAAATATGGAATCCATTTTTAATAATTAAAAAACATAATTTTAATTAATTAATTTAAAACTAATTCTTATTCCCAAAAACCAAAAGCATGTTTTTAAAATGAAAAAACATAAAAAAAGTTTATCCCATGTTTATGTATAATTTAAAAGTAAAATTACTTCCATTAACCAAAATGGTATTAAATGATAAAAACATAATCCATTTAAACTTTAAAACTAATTAAAAGGTTAGTCTAACTATATAAATAAATATAAAGAAACATTAGTTTTGAATTATAATTTATTATTTTTCGATATTCATTAGAATATGAATTTTATCAAAAAAATACAAATAATTTAGCCAAAGAAAATTTCTGGGGGTTTATTTTAAAAAATTAGTTCATTTCGTAAAAATAGAATATATAAATGTGTTAAAAATAGATTTAAAATGGGTGCGCCATCAGTAGGTGGCAAAAATGCATTTTTAGAAAAATAATTCATTTATTGGAAAAATTGAATTTGTGTTTATATCATGTCTATAAAATACATAATATGAATGTTAGTGTTATATAAAATTCAAAATATTGTTAATACTATACATAATAGCTAGTTTATATCTCATTAAATAATAATATTTTAATAATATATTGATGTTTTGTGAAGTTGGGTATTGTGTACAATGTGAGGTATCAAAGAAGGTCGCTTTTGTATGTAAGGAAAGCCATGTCAGTGTTTCATTTAATGAAAACATCATTTTTTTGCGTATAAAATAATACAAAGACATTTCTTTTATACATTTAACAAAATCAATACTCAATGAAATGGATTATATCAAAAGAACAAGAAATTGTGTGTAAGAAAAGCCAAGTATAGTGTAGCGTATACTGCAAGCTAATAAGATGTTGCGTATATCACAAGATAATCTTAGAGTATCGTACTATAGAAGAAATCATAGAAAATAAAAATAATCTATCTCATAAAATCTCAGGGTTTTATATTCTACCCCATTGAAATAAATTTTATCCTCGAAATTCGTTACAGTTATAAATGGTTTACTACTGCAAAGTTTCTTTCTTGGAAAACCCACATCATAAAAAGGAAAACATAAACTTCATTTAAAAAATGGAATGTTAGAAACCTAATGTCTACCCGATATAATTCATCATTAGGTTTCCACAAAGTATACCATTGGTGGTATTTGACAACACTGATAGAGAAGAGAAATATAATCATCTTGTTATGAAGGATAGTGATATAAAATAAGTTTAGAAGAAAGTTAACAACTAGGAAGTCATAAATTTTTTATTCTTTAAGGGACAATCTGATTCACTGGATAAGAATATACTCGGATAATTTTTTTTTTGTTTTCAATATCTTATTCCTAAAGTTCACAATTTTTTCATGATAATAAATACATACATGATTTTCGTAAAATTTATCTCTTGTTCATACCTTGAACAATTTTCACTTCATCTCCAATTTAAAGAAATAAATTTGAATTTTTCATTCTTGAATTTTTTGAAGATCATGTGATAGAATGATAGGTCATTCAATAAGTCACAAGTAATCCAATATGCATAATTATAGATATTGTGAGATTAATCATCTATGGTTCAACAAATTGACTTATACATCATCTTTCAGACTGCTTAAATAAAATATATCTAATTTATAGTAACAAAGGACATCCCGTATTCAAGTGGTAGGTGATAAAGGCCTTTCACACTTCAGTTGTGGGTTCAATTACCATATTCATGTCCGACGTGATATGTTATCACCCATCTTACAGGTTGTAACCCGTACTACATGTTGTCCTTTTTCTTAAACTATACTACTATAACATTCTAGAAATAATATTAAAAAATGTTTTAGCCCCAAACAATACTATCTAATGTCCAACTTAATCCATCCCAACATTTAGGATTATCAAAAATACTTCTGTAAAAACTTGCATTACAAAAAAAAAGAAATTACAAGAATGGTCATACAACAAGCATGCAAAAGACTTCATTTATCCCCCATTAATCATAAGACATATATTTTGGGTCACATTCCAATCATTCTAAGGACATTAGAATGAATTCTCTTGAATCATGGTAATAACCTAAATTACCATATATCCTTATTGAAAACATACATGTTTCCTTATACAAAAATTTATTGGATATATTCCTTATGTCTGAAAAGGTTGAATACTTTATCCATGATAGAATAACTCATTTGTAAATAATCCCAAAATTAGTTCACAAGAAACTATCATCATCCATTTTACATATTCAAATCCAACAAATCTTTATCCAAACATCGTTATCTAAAAATAAGGTACATATTAAGGGTTATCTTCTCCTTAATAACATGTTCTCCAAATATATCACCTTACCATTAAATCAATTTTTTTGTCCCTATAGTACTGTTAAATATATCATTTACAATCCTTAATTAACTACTTATACTGAAAACTGTGATATATTTCCGGATTCATTTTACACAATCTTTGAAATCCAAAATATATACACCTCAATCATTAAACTTTATTATCAATCCATTAATCTGGATCCATCATCTTTTTCTTTCCTTAAATATGAATGAGGTCTTAAGGTTTCTAAAACACAAGATTCTTTGGTTTAATGTAAACAATACTTGTAGAACATCCCTTACCATTTACATTTCATTTAAAATCTCTTTATCTTAAACAGTGTTACCAATACTAAAACCATATTCATGGTTCTATACATGATATTTCCAAATATGAAATCGATCTTCATTATTACTATAATTTCCCAATCTAAACAAATGTTCTATGCAGTTCTGGTTATTTATCAAAACTAGAAAGGAATGTTTTAGAAATATATATAGGATATTAAAAAAACATATGTAAGTTAAATTGCATATAATATTACAATCTGTGATATCTCAAGTTTAATCCTAGATTATTCACGATTGTCACAAAACTCCTGGATTGTAACATATACATGACTTATAGTTAAAAAATTTATAGACATATCTTATAAATAACTCTAGGGGTCCCACTAATGTTTTCTCATTCTAGTTTACAAAGGTTGACTAAACCTTTATTCTTATACCAATAGTAAAAACCAAGCTTGATGTACTTGGTCATTACATATCTTTTAAAGAATAAAAAAATACAATACAAAAAATATATTCCAAAAGACCATATTATTTTAGTGTCTTTGGAAACATTGAACATAATCTATTATCTCATTTAAAAAGCTTCAACATCTCCCACAAAGAACTTCCCCTTTTGTTTTCCTACCTAAAAACATTATTTATATTCTAGGGAAAAGAAACATATGAAATGTGTGAGCTCAAATAGCCAATACCGGTAAACATGAAGAACATCAAACAAAACATAAACTGCATATTGTAAAAATATGAACATAAATTTTGATTATAAAATTCATGATTCATGAAATAAATCTTGTTAGTGCATAAGACATGGATCCTAAAAGAACATTAACCTTGATAAAATAACATTGGAAAAAAACCTGGAAATTTAGAAAATAAATAAGCACATAATATGATTTACATATTATAGAAGGCATTTATTCCAAGACCATTATAGTGGAGATTTTCCATTACTGAACCAGATTTACTTTATGTTCTAGCCATATATTACTAAACCAGATTTACTTACCATTCTAGCCTAGTATTTCTAAACCAGATTTACTTTCCATTTCAGTCATGTCTATCTCATGAGATATAAATATTTACCCAATGCATTTAAGGGAGATATAAGTCCCACACATCTCATAATGAAATCATTCAAGCATATTCCACAAAAATATTATTCATTCATCATAGCATAACCCATGAAACAAAATGGGTTTCTAAAACATCATTTCATCATAAAACAATCCACATAAAATAAATGTATTTTATAAAAATAATTCCATCATTAAAAAAATAAATTAATAGTAATAATATGGATAGAAACATAACCCTATGTCATCATAGATGGAAAATAATTTTTATAAAACATTTGAACTTAATTTTTATGGAAAATATCCTTTCTTCTTCAAATTGTTTTTCCTCAAAATGTCATGCAATTTTAAAAGAAAATAATTTAGTTGAAAATATACTTGAAAAATGTAGTGTATGATTCATGGAAATGAGTCTTTAGGAAGATGTAAAATTTATTTCATTTCGTATATGTTAAAAAACATTTTCCTTGTACTTTTATCAGAAAAGTCAACAAGTTCCTTGGATGGAAAATAAAAGTATTATTCCTTCCAAATCATTTAATAAAAATTTACCAATGGGAAATGTTTACATAAAAAATATTAAATGTATCGAAATAATATTATATATTTAGGAAACATGTATGTGAAGGACAAATATGTCCCATTAAATACATACAAATTAACAATATCAGATAATAATGAGATTGTAAAATTATTCGTTACCTTATGTTTGATTTCATCCATATGTGTCTGAAACTATTGTATAATGGATTCAAGTATATTATTAACTTGTAAAAAACCATAATAATATTTATGATATCATATATGAATGACTTAAGACTTTATATTACCCGTTCATTTGTCAATTTCATGTTAAATCATCATTTTGGGTAATAACCGTTTTATTTATCGTACGTGTTTTGACTTGTTATTTTTGATATTATTAATTAGATCATGATTAGAAATCTTAAAGAATGTAAAAAATGATTTATATATTATATATAGTCAGTATATAAATATATATAACATATATATTCCATATATAAATATAAATATAAATATATAATAGATAGATAAATGAAATGGAGTACACTGTTCATAGAGAATGTATGCCATTCATACGAATGAATGTTGTTTTTTTTTCATATTGAATTGAATGGAAGTATGTAAATGACATATATATACAGTCATAAATCTATTATAATTATTATGTCACATATTTCATTCTTATATATTATATATACTTCATTATCATTCATTAATGGTTAACGTTGGGAATGAATCTCATCGTGTCAGGGAGACGGTAGGTTGTACATACGTAGGAGAACAAATATCATTCCCCTAATTCATGAATGGTATTTAATTGAATACTGTACTATATTTCGACAACAATATCATTTTATAATATTCATATATTTTTATCACATCAATTTTTATTCCCATACATGTAAGGTCGTGGTGAAAAACAAATTACACCAGGAAGTGGATATGGTAAGTCGTACCTACGCACACATGGTGATTTTATTTTTCATAAGACTGATAGAAAGTGGAATATGATAGTTTCATAATTATAATAAAATATCAGTATATAAGTTCTATTGGAGTTATTATTCTATAATGAAACAACTAATGAAGTATAAGTATAGGTCGGAAGAAATATGAATGAATCGGAAGAGGGGATTACCTCTTCATTGACCTTCTGTCTTTAGATATCATCTTAATGAAACTAGAGTTTCTATTATTAGAAGGACATAAACTTTAGACTGTAACTAGGAATGATTAGAAGATAAGTGGGTAGAGAATTGACGAAGTTGAAGGCTTAATTTTTTGTAGAGAAATGAGGGAGGAGGTGCCTTTTTATAATTGAGGTGAGGGGAACTTCTAGAAACCTCAATAATATTAATTTTTAATAAAATACTAACCCACTATAAAACATTAATAATATCCTAATTTCTAATATTAAATGAGATAGTGTTGTAGTCTCGTCATAAAATAAATTTTAGAGAAGTTTCGATTTACATTCAAACCTTATCTTTTCAATTTAACACTTAGTTATTCCATTTCATTTTAACTAGGGTAAAAAATATTTCAATATTAAAATGGTAAAATATTTACTTAAAGAATCTCAATTAGATCTTAAATGAACTATTTAGAACATTTATTACCATTTTATAATTATTCTATATTTTTTAAAATGTTTTATAATTTTTAAATAATTTAATAATTCACTATTTTGATAAAGATTCAATAGTGTCAATTTTGACACTATTCAATATATCGATTTTAAAAAAATATAAATATAACAATTTAACAACAAACCAAATATTTTATTATATTTATATGAAGTCAAGTTTATTTATAAAATTAATTGGACATATTAATTATCCAAAAATATATTTATTGTAATATTATTAATTACATTTATTGGAGATCTCTATTAATAAAATAATTACTACAATCATTTTGTGTAATTATTTAATATACTAATTTTTAGATTAAAAAATAAAAATAAAATACTATAACGAAGAAAAATTTAACATATTTCATGAGAATATATGTATTTTAATTTATCTAATATAAAATACAACTCTAAAAATGTTATAAATATTAAATTTTGAATGTGACAAAAATAACATTACTTTAAATAAAATAATATAAAAGTCATAATCTATACTATAAGGCTCCAAATGGTCAACAAAATTGAACTTTAGATTATTATGGTCGTGATATAATCTAAAAATAATATTTCATCATGTGTTTGGACCTTTTTATGGTTATTATGATTTTAATAAAAATTGTTTCATTGATTTCTCTTCAATTGATTAATTCTTATATCATCAAAGTATTAGATTTTAAGATTATTATTTATTTCCTAAAAATTAAAAATAAATTACCATGATATAGGTAATTCATTTATATTTATATGTACAATTTAGTTTCATATATATCACATGGTTATCCCTATATTAATATTATTATACTTATAAGAAATGTGAGTTTGATATTTTGTCAAATTCATTGGTTTTAATAATATCGTTGTCATTTTCATTGTCAATAGGATATTAAATGACTATTTTTTGAACCTAAGATGTTAAGGGTAAAATTATATTAATTAAATAGTATTTTTTAATGTTTTTGGACAATTTTATTGTCCTTATAATATTATTTTTTACACCAATTTACCCAATTTACCTTTAATTGTGCTGAATAAAAATTTCTGTAGTAACTATTTATAATATAAAAAAATTAACCTGTTAATATAATTTAGACCCACTAATTATAAATATTGAATCCATTTATCATAATTCAAAACATATAAATGGAAGAAATAAATTGAAAATCAATTCTCGTTGTCAAAAACAAAAAGAAGGGTTTTAAGAAGAAAAAACATATCAAATGATTTTCATGTGTTTATGTGTAATTTAAATTTGAAAGTTAATACGATCATAAAAATTGGATTAAATGAGAAAACATAATCCAATTACACTTTTAAACTAATTAAATATATAATCTATCTATATAAATAAATTAGATGAAATTGCAGTTTTGAATTAAAATGTTGTATTTTTCACTATTCATTAAAATATGAATTTTATCAGAAAAAATAGAAAAAATTCAAAAAAAGTAAATTTTTAGGATCCTATTACAATGAAGAAGTTTATTTTGTCAAATATAATATATAAATTTGTTAAAACTACATTTCAAATGCATGGACCATCAAAAGGTGACATAACAACATTTTTTGAAAAATAAATTTTTATCGGAAAAAAATGAATTTGTTCTTATGTAATATCTTGAAAATACATAAGAAGAGTATTAATGATACATAAAAAGAAAAATATGTTTAATAATATTCATAACCACTTGTTTATATTCCATTAAATAATAATAATTTAATAATATAATTTTGTTTTTGAAACTTGGTATTATGTACGATGCAATATATCGAGGAAGGTCGCTATAGCATGTAATGCAAGCCCAGTCAGTGTTGAATTTAGTGAAATCATAATTTTGTGTAGTGTATAAAATATTTGAAACATTGTTCTTTTATACATTGAACAAAATTTATACTCAGTGAAATAAATTCTATCAAATGATCTTAAAATTGTGTGTAACAAAAGCCAAGTATAGTGTTGCATAATCTACAAGATAATATGGTGTGGAATATCACGCAAGAAAGTATTGGGTAGTTTACAACACAAGAAATCAATGAAATTAAAAATAATATATATCATAATATCTTTGGGTGTTACAAGCTCTAATTACTAGGAAAACATTTCCACGTGCAAATTATTGGAATGGTTTTTTGTTTCTACTTCCATCTTTAAGAAATTCACCCGATATGCTATTTGACCATAGTGCCTCTTAACTATTGTTTGATTCCTCCACTATGATTTCATGATAAGATTTTATTTTAGGATCATGATGATGATCCTCTTGGAAATGAGGCCCCTTTGGAGGTGGCTATGTGGGAGACATTCCTCTGGGTGGATTGATGGTATTACCACAACACATCAAGTAGTAGATTTTTCAATAATTTATTCGTGATGATATATACAGGATGGGAAATATTCATGAGTTATATATGAAAAGACCACCAAATATTTTGGGTGATCCAAACCATAAGAATTTAGAGGATTGGCTTGATGAAATAGAGAAAAATATCCATCATTTAAGTAACCCCACTAACCAGATGGTATCCCTAGTGGTGATACTTCTCTATAGACATGTATTAATTTTGTGTAGATAGATGATGCAAATGTAAGATAATTAAACTTTAATTTTTAATCTGTTTTAGTTTCGATTCCATGATTAATTGATTTGGAAATGTTCCAGGCAATGCATATCCAGGTGCTTTTGGAGCTTTGGAAGGGAAAATAATAATCATTGAGTATTCATTAGGGATCACTAACCTCTCACGTTATTTAATTGATATGTTTTTTATAGATACTTTGAGAAAAATCCGTTGAGTGTTTCATTTACATAGATATCTGTGATGGGGTGGTATCTCTTTACATCCATTCAAACACTGTGGAGCAAGGGTGTTCCTTGGTTGGGGAGTGCTTCATATAAGAGTAGTCACTAACCATAGGCTCACGAAGTGAAAACCCTAGATCTAAGAACTCAAAAACTGTTATTGAATGATATAATTAAGGATATAGGTAGTGATGATCTGTTAGAGGATGTATAAGGATATAGGGTTAGTCCCTTAGGGCTCACAGAGGCTCTATTATGACAAGTAATAGACAATGATTCTTTTGTGATTGATAAAGTTGTATCATATTTAATTTACCAACCCATATTGTATCTGAAATGTATATGGTCAAAGTTCTTCCAAGGTATAGGTATCAAATTCAGTAAGGATTTCTATATGGTTGAAGACAATGCAGAGGAGCTGGGAGAGCTATGGGAGTTGGCTAACAGTATGATCATTCTGAATGTAACCCAACCCCCACAAGTGGTCCATGGTAGGACCAATGAACTATTTTCAGGGACGTCCCCTGCTGCATGTAGTGGATCCATAGTATAACATACTAATATTTTAAAATAAACACTACTTTTAATAGCATACAGTCATGGAAAACAAAGCTTAAAATAACCACAAAATGCAATTATTAAAATATTACCATTATAACATAACCTTTATATTGGATCATATTAATATGATTAACCAAATTATAAAATATATATACAGTTTATAATCAACAAAAATGTTTTTATTAATTCATAGAAAGCTGGAACTCATTTTTTAGTAAAGTTTTTTTATACTTCAAAAATATTTTTTATTCAAAAATTCATTTCATTATTTTATGAGAGAAAATTATAATGAATTTCTAAAAATTTTAGAAAATATAACTTGTAATTTGTTTTCCAATTTTTTTAAAAAATACTTTTAAAATTATAATACATTGAAATTTTTAGATTTTTCGGAAAATAGTTATTTTCCATTTAATGATGAAAAATATAATTTTTTATTAAAAATGAATTTATGTTTAAATATTTTACAGATATCCATTTTATTTTAAAATATATAAAATTTTAAAAATTTTCAATTATATTATTAATAATTAAACTTAGTTAATTGGAATCAATTTTATAGTCCAATTTGGTATAAAAAATTATATTCTTAAAAAAGGCATTTTATTGATAAATTATTTTTCATTATGTTTTTCATTTTAAATTTAAATTAATTTTTAACACTTATAAAATTTAAATTTCTATAAAACTTTCCCATGTCTATAATCTATGGGACCAAATTTGGTTAGTATTTCTTTATTATTTTTTCATTATTATCAACGGTAATAATAGTAAATAATTATCTCCATGGTAATGGTAAGTCATAAAATAATGGTTAAGAATTATATGGTGAGGAAAAAAAAATTGACCGTAATGAATTCTTTCATCCTATTGAATGATTTAAGGTCACAAATGTTAATCAGTGTTTTGAAAATATGAAAACATGGTGTCATATTTCATTGACTTTGACCATTATAATATTTATGTAAATGATAATTTCAAAAATATAACATTATTTATTTTAATATATATAATATTATATGACATATATAAAAATATTTTTTTAGTTCAAAATATTCATTTTAAATATAAAATTATTATCGTGGTAGTTTATTTTTAATTTTTAATGATGAATTGATTACCTTAAATCCTACACAATTCCAACACAATATTTATCGTGTTAGTAGAAAATTAAAATTAATAATATTAAAAATATTAAACATTATATTAATTGATATAATTATTTTGTTTCACTAATTTTTTAGATTAATATAACATTTTATGTATGTTTAAAATTATTATATTCCAATTCCTTTGCGTTTATTTTTTTCATAGTCAAATTAAATGAATAGTTACAAAAATGACTTTAATGATAATTTATGATAAATAATGCAGTATTAAATGATTTAAAATTCCTAAAAATATTATTCTAATAATAGTTATTGGGATATGGTTTGAAATATAAACCAAGGTCCATTTATGGTCCAATTTTCCCTTTATAGTAACTATCTCAACTCCAAAAGAGTGAAAAATGTGCTATCTTCAAAATTTTGAAAATAGAAAATAAGGGTTAAAAAAATATATGTGTAAAAACATATTATATACTTGTAATAATTTTATTGTGTTAGTTTAATTTGACCCATCCTCATCTTATATTTTAAATATATCATTTTGGATCCATTTTAAATGAAAATCAAATAATATTAATTTAACAATTTAAGTAAATCTAAGGGTGTCCGTCTTCAATCATATAAAACGAAACCTTATCCCATATTTACATCACACCTAAAAATACTTTTGGTTTACAAACTTCATTCAGAAATACTGTCAAGTAATTCCTCCACTCATTCTAGAGGTTTTTTTAGGTAATAATGTCTGGGCCTATCTGAGAGGGGCCCATGCTGTGACTCCCCAATCCCAACTCCAATAGGCAGGGGGCTAGAGACTAGAACCGAGTAGGCATATCACAAACATGGGAGGACTTAGCCTAAATATATATATGCATGGACACATCTCTAAGCTTATATAATGCTGAAATGTAAAAAAACTAAACATCCATGAATGCATACATCTAAATCCCACAACCAGAATACGACATGAAGTAAATGACGGTAAATAGGTCCAATTACATACCCAAAAAAAGAGTATAAAATAAAAGTGCCCCTGAAAGTAAGAACTTTGGACTGTTATAAAAAAGTTAAAGGATCACACCTCTTCATGTTCAGTCTCAATAAATATCATGTGTTCATGGTCTTTCTATGAATCTATGAAAAGGGTGATTTCTTTCACAAGACACTACATGTTTGGGAGACACCCATGAAGTTGTTAGTATAACAATACATAGTTGGACACCCTGAAACCAAAAGGCATACAAAAAATTAATTACAGTCAGCTCTAGATAGGTATATATCGAAAACAAAAATAATAAGAATATTCATATACACCCAATGAAGAAACATGGTAAAAATTTATGTCACTACCATATTATTCAAGCATAGGATTCCATCTCAAATATTTCACAAAGTACTCATATGAGAGAAAACAATCCTATGATATCACTTATGTTGTGTATCCGATAGGTAGTGCTCATCGGGTCTCTCTATTAATAATACACACTGAAGGTCTCAAGTGATATGATAAACATATGAGGATCACACCCAAGGCCCTAGGGTGATACCGGCAAGTCAATCATGATTAAAACTCTAGGTATGGGATCAGTGCCTGCATATTGTTGGTCACGAGGATTCCAAGAACTCCACCTAGTGAAAATAGATGAATAGGGGATCCCACTTTGGGTCTCACGGAGGGATTACAACGACTCTATCAAAGAAGTCTTCTTGAAGGGATTGTCATCCTAGTAGTAAGAGATGTTTCCATTATAACCCTCAAGGAGAGGATAACTGGAACACACCCTAATGAATCATTTCCATGATATTTATGACACTATATCCAAGCCATATCTAAGAAAGCACATAGTGCATTGTATGGTCGCACATCATGTACATTGACCCTAGGTCCTACCATTGTAAATGGTATATTTTTATTTCCCTTGTTCTTGTATAAGTATATAACATGTAGGCGTCTCATTTACTCTACAAGTGTTCTATTACACAGAGTTATCCTGGGAATATGTGCCCTTGTACAAGTACAAGTCTTATCAAGGGAACTTTGGTTCAGACCATGTCCATGTAATGTAGTAGATATCATGCTCCAACCCCTATACTACAACCAGTGAATATGTACGCTCTGAGGTACACACTATGTCTCCATGAAGATACCACCTGTCATGTGATAGTTTCACACACCGTGTGATACTCAATTATCCCCCAAAACCCTAGCCGCTATATAGGGGGTCCCACATAGATTGTAGATCTGGTTTACACATCGTATAACATGAAATTTACCATAATTGTATGTCAATTTATGTGTATTATTTATTGCATCCAATATTATATCTAATGACTACCATGTCGAAAAATCATGAATCAAGTCTCGACGCACCTTTCCATCACCCAAAAACCAGATTCGACCCTATGATCTGCTCAAAAACGTATTTATACATCGTTCTTTTTTATACACAGAAAAAAGTGAACTCAGACATCTAATCCATCTAATCCACTCCCGCTACCAGTATTTCACCTCCTTCATTTCCTTTCCATCCTATATCTATGATTTCATAATTTGGTTCCTTGAAATGGATGCATAATGTTTAATTTATCTAGAAATTCCAAATGGCGGGCCAAATGATGAATGCTCATGATGAATAGAGAATTGGGGGAGAAAAGATGAAGAATAAACAAGAGTAACAAACATAATTTTTTTTGTTTCAATCTCGGTTTCATTATGCTAGAATGATATTTGAAGAATCATCAATAAAAAAGAATCATCTCAATAAAATCCCCAAAATAAAACCCTTCCCGTAATATGCATGATCTGAAAATTGATCAGTATGTTTATTGGTTTGTGTTCATTTTAGAATCCATGAATGGGGAATAAATAAAAATAAACAAATGACTTACCCTTATTAAGATCAATTGTTAAGGAATAGTGGGTTTGTACCATGATTGTTGAATAGATCCTTTGAATGTGTTGCGGGTCGAATTCCAATACACAATCCAATCACTATTATTTTAAGATAATTCCTATAAATCTCTCTCCAATGGATCTTTAATGGTTATATGGTTATTCAGATAAACCTAGGTTTATAACTTAATACTCTATTTGAAGACTCTATAATTGATGCATGAAGAAAAATAATTTTTTATTTTTTTTTTTTTTTAATTTATTTCCACACCCGTGATGTATTTTCCACAAATGAACTGCCCCAACCAAGGTTATGTTTCACTTAGGGTAAACCCACATTCTAAAATAAAAGGTTCCCTTAAATTTATAAACTAAAACACCTTTTAAAAGTAATTCCACATTTTCAGGAAAACTAAGCATGCATGCTAGTTAATATATTTAATATATTTCAAGCTTTTATTCCAAGCACACTGAGCCTTAGAATATCACTCTTTCTCAATTCCTAGTCTTTAATATAATCCATAAAATATCCAAACTAAAACCAAGAAAGTATGATTAAATGCATTCTCCCCAGATTATGGCTTTACATCCCGAAAATCCAAAACAAGGGTAACATTGAGATGTGGGTAATAAAAATAAATCTACCCCTCCTACTCTGATGTGCTCTGCTGAAGAATTTCATTCCCCAACTAAACATGCCCAAAATGAATTGCTCACCCATGGAAAGTCTTCTCCATTAGATCATTGATCACTATTGGTTACTCATCAAAGGTAGCCACATCCTAGATGTCATGTTTTCCCCAATCGACAACCAGGGATAGGTCATGCACGTCCTCCTCACATGAGACATGTCATAGATTTCATGTACTCAGTCTAACTATGGATGTAGAGATAAGTGGTACACCCCCTTTCTAACACTTTGTACTATCTGAGAAGTGTCAATGAACCTCACATATATCTTTTCACACTGGAAAAATCTTTATAATAAATGTCAAGATGAAACCCATAAGAATACATGGAATCCTTCCTAGAACTCCAAAGGCATCTTTCATTTATCATCATAATACATTTTAAGGCTCTGCACAGTGTTTATCCACTCCTGGTTGATCAGAAACCTCTCAATAGTTTCTCACACAAAATCTATGCCCATGAGTGTTGACTCTCCTAGTCTAGTCCAACAAAGTGGTAAAATATAAGTTCTCCCATATAAAGCCTCAAATTATGTCATAAAAATGGTGGAATGGTAAAATTTTTTGTATCTGAACTCCACTAGTGTTCGGTGATCCTCCCAACTTTTACCAAAGTCTATCAGACAAGCTCCAAGAATTTCCTCTAGAACCTAAATTGTCGGCTTGTCTGGCCAAGATATTGGGGGTGGAATTTCATGCTAATGTGTTACTGAGGTCCAAAATCCTCCTGTAATCTCTTACAGGACTGTGATATGAAGATATAATCATGGACTAAAATGAAAATTGATGTAACTCCATGAATTCTAACTATCTCCTTCATGTAGAGACATCCAAATATCTCTAGTGAACTCATATACAGAATTTTTGAGATGTGGGTTGACGTGGTGAGTAGGTCTATGATCACCTAGATAGAATCATTTCCCCTAGAAATAAGTAATATGTCCATCCAAAAGTACATGGATATCTCATTTCACTTCTATTCTAGAACATACATGGGTTAAGCTAAAACCACTGGAAATTGGTGCTTAACCATCACTTAGAGACACATAAATAATCGATAGACAAACTCTCCAACTCCTTTCTTCAGTATTTCACAGAAAAGCTAAAGTCATAAGTACTCCTATACCATTTCCACACATATATGTACCCCAAAATAGGCATATAAAACACTCTCAAAACCTCTTCCCATAATATCACTGTACCATCATGCGTCCTCTGAAAAAAAAATTCAAGCCAACCACCTTAATAAAATCTAGTAGGATCATTTATAGTGATTTTTTGTGTATTTTGGGTCTCAAAGTTGATATCCCCTAGTTTTTCCTCCATGACTCATTACAAGAGTGGATGGGTAGAAAACATATACTGAAGGTAAGATTCTATATCTCCATCCATAAAGAATAATATTAATAAGGAAAACTATTCTGATTCCTCATTCAGTAACTCTGAACAAAATATCATAATTTGAGAATCTACTACTATGTTCCCCTTCATAAGAGTATATAAATTTCTATGTAATAATCCAAGAGGAACTTTATCCATTGACATTGTCTCAAGTTAAGGTCTTTTCGAGTGAAGATACACTTGACACTCTAGTGATCATAATTGATAGTAAACCACTTTCCCATCATGTAGTGTCACCACATATTTAATATGTAGAATAACGCTGCTAACACAAGATCATGGGTCTTATAGTTATTTTCAGGGGGTCTCAAATTGTGTTAAAATTAGGAAATCACCACCTTTCCCTGCATGGTAACTCGTCCAAGCATGGTTCATGATGCATCATTGAACACAACATACTTGACACCCTCCTCTAGAAATATCATGAAGGTTGCGCTCATCAAACATTTCATCTACACCGAAAAATCCCGATATCTCCTCTCCATCCAAATTAACGATTTTCCCTTTCAGGTCATAGATTTTATGAGTGTTGATATTATGGATATATTAGTTATGAATCTTTGATAATGTCCTTCTTTCCATAGGAAGCTCCAAACCTTGTTCATGGTTTTTGGGGGATCCCAAGCTAACACTTCCATGACCTTGTTCAAGTCCACTGCCACTCCTTCTTAGGAAATAACATATAGTAGAATGTGGACTACTCGGTTATAAAATTATAACCTAGATAAAATTATGTAAAACTAGTGCTCTCATAGTATGTCTCGTACCATCCCTAAGTGTCTCATGTGCTCATCATTGGACAGTAGGTATACAATGATATCTTTGAATACGAATACCGCCAACTAGTCTGTGTAATGAAGAAATATGTGGTTAATGAGACCCATGAACATTGGTGGGACATTAATAATGTCTAAGGGAATCACCAAGTGCTCCTAGTGACCCTAGCCACATCTCAATGTCATATTTTTTATATCTCTATCCTATACTCGCAATTGGTGATAACATGCCCAAAGGTCAACCATTGAGAATCATCGTGCCCGAATCAACTAATGAAATTGGTCATAAATCTTCAATAGTGGTTACATGTTCTTCATGGTCACCCAGTTCAAGCACTAGTAGTCCACAACCAACCTCAATATCATTTCTACATTGATGGAGAACAAAAATAGGGATGCCCAATGTGAAACATTGGTTCTAACAAAGACATTCCTTTGAATGTCCTCCAACTGTCCCCTTATATTGAAAAGCATTGAATGAGCCATCTGATATACTGGTGCAAACATCAATCTCATCCTAGCATTTATATAAATGAGGAGTTCTATCTCTTTGTGGGGATCTAAATGTGTAACATCCGCATGAAATGCATCCTCATACTCCACCAACACTGTGGGAAACTAGGAACTCCTAATATCCACTACACCAAGGGTAAATCTAGCTAACTGATGGGTAATCAGATACACCCACCTATGAGTGAGTCCATATTGAACATCATGGTAATATTTTACATAAAAAAATGATAACTTGATCGCATCAATGAAAAAATGATGTATCATGTGCCAAAATTAATCAATCTATGCATGGACTACAGATAATTAGTCCATACCAAGGATGTTGTAGTAAGAACTAATTGATTATACAAATAGAACTGAAAATAAACTATTGCTTCCATGATTCATGTCACACTATTGGCATAAGTGTATGATCATTGAGACTACTCTGGTACAATTATCCAATAGCATGGTTGCAGCCAAGGGCCCAACTGTAATCTATACGTATTGTACAATGTTTGTCGAAAGAAATGAATCAATAAAAATTGTTTCTAAAAGTACTAAAATTAATTTCTAAAATACATTGAATGAACCAAAAAATCATTCCGGGAGCCTTTGAGTTATATGCTTCGACCGCCTACATTTTTCCACGCCCCTTCCTCCATCTCCCTGAGCTTGGCATGGACCACCTAGGAGTGGTTCTAGTAACAATTCAAAATGTTTACCACCACCTTCTACTCTACCATATCCTATCTCACTACCTCTTTTTTGATAACCTACTTTCTCCTAACTCTTCCTCTACCTCGATATCCAATCCAAATTCAATATTTTAGATATACTATGGGTTAGATGATCTTGTGAATGATTTCCTCTACCATCCCATTAGTAGAACTGCCTCTCCCTGGGCTGATTGGACCAACCTTGTGAGCCCTAAACAGTAGATCATCTCTCCATGAAACACCTCCTAAAAAACCTCTCACATCCATGTCCTTGGTACTAATGTTGGATCCTTACTTACATGGTCTCTAATCATGTATGCATGATAAAAAACCACTGGGTGTATCTGCTCTTCCAAGAAACATTCACCCACCTAATCTCCCTCCAGAACTGTAAGATTGGTAAGAATTCCAAGAGGGATAATACTACCAAATATATCTCTATGAAAACATCACTTGAAATTTTGAGCCTGAAATAACTGGTTGTGAACCATATCCATTGAGTACCTAGAGAGTTTAGTAATCCTCAATGAATAATCAAATACTATCATGATCCCCACTAGAGCTACATAAACTACTGGATATGTACTACCCTCAGTGTAGCCAATGATAACTACTCTTTGAAATGGTACTCAAACAATATCCATTGATGAGTCACTTTGTCATATGACTGGGTCAATAAACCCAACCATAGACCTATGGCTCCATAAAGAAGGCTCGCCGCCAAGACCACATTATGATCTACTGGTGTCCTGAACAAACGAAAAACATTGGTCACCATGTCAAGATTGTCATCTTTTACTAATCTGTCAGGAACTCCCAGGAACCTGAGCGGCCTTTGTTGTTAAAACTAATTAAGTGTTCTCATCATCTGCACCTCATCCCCTAGTATTACGGGTACCATATTCTACACCACAGGTGACCAGATAACTAGTACACCACCCAAAGGTATTAAATATATAACTGATTGTTGTATTGACACCACATAAAAAGGGGATCATCCTCATGATCATTATGTTGAATCCTATATGGAATTATTAATTGAGGAATCCTGATTGTAGATAACATGTACCATGGTCAATGATTATTTCTTGAGATCTAACTTAAGAAAAACATGGAAAACACAACCCAGTCAAATTTGATTCTTGAATTTTTGTTTTTCCTAAAACCAGTGTTCTCATGCAATGAGTCGAAATGCAGGTGAATGAAGTCACGGTGAATGGATACATTTGGTACTACAAAAACACGGGAGTTAGTAACCTAAAATCATATCATGAAGAGCTTAACACAATTTTACCAAACCAAACTCACAAACTCTAGTCTTAAGGTAGAACTAACTTCTCTGATACCACTATTTTACAACCCATCCAAGAGGTTCCCAATTTTTAACACTCTAATCACACCTCCAATAGTTTAGGGGTGGGATACTAGATCCATGTAGCTATATCACTTATGTGAGAGGCCTTAGCCTATGTTCCTGTACACATGAACACATTTCCAAACCTATATAGTGCTAAAATGTAAAAACAACTGATAAACCATTAATGAATACACCTAAATACCAGAAGTATATTATAAAAAGATGTAATCAAAAGTAAACAAGTAAAAATACAATCCTAACACATATATTTTAAAACACATGTCCAACCTACTTGTATATAATGGTGACTACTATCAAAAGGCTACAAGAAAACACCTTGGTCTATCCGGTCTCACTATGAACCATCTAGTACTGATCCTTATTGGTCTATTTCCAAAGGTTAATAATCATCATAAGACATTAAACATATGATAAAGGCCTATGTAGGTTTGATTATAACAATATCTAGTAGGACACCCCAAAACCATAAAACATAAAAAATAGAAATATAGTCCACTCTATATAGGTATATTTCTAGAGGACATATAATAATAATACCCAGATATACTCAACAATGAAACATAGTCAAAAGGTAAGTCACAACTATAGTATTCCTACCTAGGATTCCATCTCAATGAATATATAAGGCACTCATCTAGGATAACAAACTCTTTAGTTCAATAGCACTGATGATGTCCATCTAAGAGGTAGTTCTCAGAGGATCTTTCTATTAGAAGTACACGCACATGTATTAAAGAGATACAATACACATATGAGGATCACACACAAGGACATGAGGTAATACAAACGAATAAATCTAGATTAATCCTCTGTGTATAGGATTTTTACCCATGTATTATTGGTTATGATGATATGAAAAACTGCACATATGGAACGAATTTGAAGAGAGGATCTCACCCTGAGCTTCATGGAAGGATTCCACCGAATTTACTCAATAAGTCCTAATTGAGGAATAATATTACCTAGAGTAGTAGATTATGCCATAATAACCCTCTTGCAATGGATAAGGGGAACACACACTAACAAAAAATGACTAGGATATGGAGTAAAATGTCTTCAAGCCATGTCTAAGAAAGTACACAACATATAATTGGGCTAAGCTCTATTTCCCTTGACCTTGGGTCCTGCCTATGTAAATGGATATGGTCTCTTGACCGTGTATCTATAGAAGTACATGAATTGTAGTCTTCTTGCGTATCCTACCAATGTGATAGCACATAACCTTATCCCATGTACATGTGCTCGTGTACTAGTACACAGCTTTTCCCATGTACTATGATCCAAGTCATCTATGTGTATGGGAGTACATTACATGCTCCAACTCATGTACTCCAACCCATGTTTGGGTACCCTCCTTGGAACAGACCATATCTATGATAAGAAATGACATGCCATATGATAGGTTTATTTGTCTTGTGATACTTTAGTATCTCCCAAATCCCTAGTCACTGCATAAGGTATCCCACAAGACAAGTAAATTAGTTTACAAGTCGTGTAATGTGGAATTTCCTAGAATTCCTGATCTAGTTTTTTGAATTCATTCATTCTTAAAATAGTTTATCTTATGAGCACCTTTCTAGAAAATCATGATTCAATTCTTAAAAAAGCATTCCATCACAAAACAATAAGATTCAGGCCTTCAATTCGCTTAGAAAATCTATTTATACATCATTATTTTTTGTGTTTTGAAAAACATGGACTTCGTTTCTACATCATGCAATCCGCATATGATTCCTCTATTGTACTTCCATCATGCAAAGTTTATCCTAGATATATGACTTGTGATCGTTGAGAAATGAAATGAGTGTGTAATGATCAATTCATTGGGATATATCAAACCATATTCCAAACTAAAAATAACTATGATGAATAAAGAATAAGGGGAGAAAAGAAAAAGAAAAATCAAGAAAAACATACCTCGATCAATTTTCATGTTTATATTATTTTTTTGGTAAGAACAAGAATCTATGAATCAATAATCCCAATGAATTATCAAAATAAAATCTGTGTAATAAATCTCATCCTGCAATATAAAATATCTGGGAATCAATACATTAGTATATTTGTTAATGTTTATCATATAAATTGAAAATTTGGAAGAAATAAAAATAAACAAAGTCCCCACCTTGATTCAAATCAATCACTGATGAAGAATGGGGTTGTGTCATGGTCTTCGGTAAGATCCTTTGAGCATATTGTGCATCGATCTTCCATCCACAAACAAGTTTCCTTGAGTTTGAGAGAAATCCTCAAACGCTCCCCCAAATGGATCCCTAATGGTTCCAGGGTTATTTGGAAAACCCTAGTATACTAACATATTAGTCTATTTAAATATTTTCCAATTGATAGACAAAAAAAATAATTATAATAATTTATTTTTTTATTTTATTCATTTCCTCCCCCCATGATGAAGTATCCACAAATGACATACCCTGACCAAGGTTTAGTCAGACTAATGGTAAAACTTGCATTTCGAATTCAACAATACCCTCATATTTCAAATCTAGTCACACATTTAGATGTTTTTCCACTTTATCTAGAAAATTGTCTGCACATTCCATTTAAAATATTTAAAAAATTCATTTCAGGCCCAACATGATTCATAATAGCACACCATATCTCTACCAAGTTTCAAAAATAATCCATAAAATATCCAAAAAAATAAATGGAAAATATGTGTCATTTCAAATAATTCCTACCTTATAGAGACTGCGGTAAAAAATAAAAGGAGATTTTCTGATGAAGATATATACCTCTTAAAAGAATGTTTTTTTTGGATTATTTATTATTCCACCACCGTAAAATGATGTAAAAACAAAATTATATAAACAAATTAGTATATAAAAAATATGTAGTTGTTAATATGGTAATTTCATAACTTATATCTGTCTCTTACTTCCATCAAATGGGAAACAAAACCATCGTTTTTATGTATGGCGGACTAACGCCTCATAAACCAAAGTAATTCATTTTCTATCACCTCATCTCATGAATGGATTTAATGATAGATTTAGTGTATATATATATGATATTAATGAAATTTTTATCATTATAGAAATTAATATATCATTTTTCTTATTTCCTATGCATTCAGTAAAAAATGATAATGTCATTCAAGTGTAAGTGTGGATTACCACCTCTATGAAATGATGCGATTCATTTTACTTTAACACATCGCATGAATCATACAAATTATTGAATTTAACATTATAATTTGATATGTATAATATAATTATTTTTAATTAAACTTAAAATTATACTTAAATTCTTTTCATAATTATATTTGAGGAAATGGAAATGTTACTCATGCAAACATAGGACCTTCTATCTCCATGATTGTAACATAGATCATTTTTATAGACCATCATTATTGGTATGTTTTAAAATTATAATTTATGTATAAATAATATAATTGTTTTATTATTGTTATTCTATAGATGATTAAATAATTAAACCATTATCCTACTAAATTTATTTTTTTCATGGGAGCATAATAACATCAATATGTCAGTAGTGAAATTAATTTATTAAGTGAATTCGATATAGTAAAAAATAAAAGAAATATTAAACATAAATAATTTATATATAATGTAAATTATTAATACAATTTTATTATTTATAATTATAATGAATTCATGTGATTATTCAGGCCCATGGTAACTGACAGTTTTCTTCAAATACCTTATTATAAGTGTTTTAAAATATTATTTTCTATATTATTTTCATCAATATAATTTTTTTAAAATTATTTTATTGATTTATCTATGTTTACATAATTGAATTATATGCTAAATTATATGAAACATTTTAATTTATTTCATACGATTTAAAAAGTAATCTTTTTATGGAACTATTTTACTTTATTTAAAGAATTCAAAATGAATATTTTGTAAACACATGTGATTTGAATGATTTATCCTATAGCCATAACCATTATTTGATAGTTTTATTTCTTTATAATTTGACATTTTTTTCGAAGAAAAAAACATTCCCTTTATTTTACGTATTTTCAAATTGTATTTTAAAATGAATGTATATTTTGATATCTAAAAAATTTTGGATTTTGGGTACTAGGAATATTTTAATAAGTTTAAAAAATTTCATGTCTTATGATTATGTTATAGTTATTGGGAATTTTTGGAGGGATCATGAGTTTTTATATAAATCATTTATGAATAGTAACATTAAATACACTGGAAGGGTGGTTCCATTATAAACCATGTACGAGTGGTAACATTATAAACCAAGGATGGGTGGGTATGTTATATCCCTTTAATATATTGGGTATTGATAATGTTCACCATAGAATTATTTTTAATGTTGACCATAAATTTGAATATATCGTAAGAGTATTATTGATAATTTCTTCACAAGTTACCTAAATGATTTATAGATTCTTTCTATGCATTTCCTTGATTTCTCGATGTATGTTAATGAGCATATGTTTAAAGGAAAGTGGTTACTAATTCATAAGGGTTAAAATTATAACATTATGAAGAATTTTTCATGAGTTTCACATGTTTTAAAAGAAGTTTTTATGTGTTTCATTTTTCATTTAATATTTCTAATTAAATGTTTTAATAAATTATTTGGGTAGAAAATTTGATTTATTGAGTATGAATTTTTTAAATTTGAACGGAATCTTAATTTTGAAAAGGTAATTTCTTTGATGGGCTAAGAGATTTCATTATTTCTTTTTTATTTCCCTCATAATTATTTTTATTCTTTTCCCACATTTTAAAATGATTCTCATAGGGTTTTAATGATTATTAAGAATAAGGATTAGGACATGATGAATTTTTTAAAGATGTTTCCTAAATATAAAACTAGTCATATCATAAAATTACTTTTTTGTGGGGAAAATGAATACTATTTGGATGTAATAACTTAATGATATCATACATAAATATGTATGGGTGATATAATAATTATATAAAACTATGAAAAATAAATATCTGAAAATTTTATAGAATAAATTCTTGATTGAAAAGTCAATATTATGTAATGTTGAGGGTCTGGTCCTTATAGTTAGTACAATGGGAAATTATTAGATAAAATTAGATATTATGATTTTTCAATGATAGGTTGACATAAAACTTATAGATACCATCATGAGCTTATATTCTTTATTTTGATCATATGTTCAAAGTCTTATACACCCCTTTTATGTTTTATGTAATGGGAATCCTTATGGAGATTTTTTTTTTGAGTTTTTATATATTTTTATGGTATATGTAACCCTTAAGTTTAATATTAAAAACATTTCATTGTGGATGAATGTATTTAATTTTTTTGGGACATAATTTTAGTGGTATTGATAAATATTTTCTGTTTATATGGTCTTTAATGTCGAGTTAATTGTTGGATATTACGATCAAGAAACATATGTTTTATCATATAGATAACCACGGGATTGATAAATGATTTGGTGATTAAGTGGTTAATGTAATTCAAACTAATTTAAATGATTTGGAAACCTTATATTATTAAGTTAAATACAATATTACATGATTTTATATTGGGATTAAATGTTTTATTAAATTTTAGAAGAAAATTTAATCATAATTTGTATTTATGGAGATTTAGGTTATTTACTGAAATGACATGCATATTTTGGATGTTATATAACTAGGACACATTCAATATTCCTTGTATATATTTACAAGCGACTAATATTGAATGAGAATAAATATAAAATTAATCGTCAAAGAATACGCGATAAACTCATTCTATTTTTGGGGTTTCTAACTTGGTTAGTAATATTCTGATGATATTTATGGTTATTTATTTATAGAATTATTTTGATTGAACTTTGGGCACTAGTGATGAATTTTTGAGATTAATGTATTATTTCTTCATATAAATGTTTTTTAGTATGCAGAATATTTTTATTCTAACAATTTTAGGTTTGGATAATTTATAAAGATAGTAGGAATATATTTTTATCCTTTTTTATAATTATGTGATCTTTTATAATTTGATTTTAGTGCTTCATGAATAAAAAATATCATCTTCAATACTCATCATCTAGAGAAAAATATGATACCATGGTGTTAATTGATTAAAGGATGAAATTATACTTCTTATGTATGCATATTTCCTTATTTTATTAGTGAAGATGGAAAAGGAATTCCTTCACTCTAGGAAAATGATCTTAAAATAATAATTTTATCCTATTAAAAAATTACTGATTAATCAATTTCCTTTTTGACATATATTTATTTTATGGTTTTATGGTTATTAACATTCCCATTATCATTCATATTTTTGTGATAAATAATATTGGTCACCCTCCATAATTATTTGTACATTATTCTTTTATTCTGTGCCAATATTTTCAATTCCCACTAAGGATCCACTATCTGGAAACCTAGTTATGTGTTATTCCGGATGACCTTTGTATTTCCCTTTCCTCTTTTCATTATTATCTTTTATTAATCATTTTAAAATGTGGGATTTCAATAATGGTATTTTAAAATTTCAAAAACCTTTTTTTCCGAGACCGAGTTCAAAATTTGAGGATTCCATTTTATAAATAGGGTAGAATGTAACTAATCATTATTTTAAAAGAAAGAGTATGTTCGACATCATCTAATACACACAACACTGTGCTTAAATGAACCCTGAAATACTATTATTTAAATATGAATGTTATAACCTAGTCTTGAAAATGGATGGTATGAAAAGAAATAACCAGATTATATAATATATCTAAGGTTCATAGTAAGTAATTTTTTTTGTTAATTCTTATGAAATAATAAAAAAAAATTTATTAATGTTATTTTGTGCTTCAAAATTAAATTTTCTCTAAAAATGTTTTATATTTATTTTTGTGAGAGAATATTGTAGTCAGTTTATTGAACATTTATAAAAGTTATCTGAAAAAATAATTTCATTTTTGAAATAATCATGTCAAAATTATCATATAGTGAATTTTTCGATGAAAGGGTCGATTTAATAGGAAATAAAAAAAAATACTATTTTTATTGAAAACATTTTTTTTGTTAAAAGAATTTACCAAGATAAATTTTTAAATAGTTTCAATTTAAATTAGTTCTTTTAAATTATTTTTAATAAAAATAATTTAATTACAATAAATTTATTGATGAATTTGGTTTAAAAATATTTTCATACTTTAATGGAATTTTTAGGGATTTTTTTCGTTTCAGTTACATTTTTAATCTCAATTTAATTTCTGAAACATATATAAATTGAATCCATAATTATTATTCAATAATATTAATTTTTAGGTCCAAATACATTAAATATGACCCGTTTATTTTTCATCAATATGAATTGAAAATATAGTAAATAATTTCCCCCGTTGTAAGAGAAAACCGGGTAAGTTAGTTTAAAAACAATACGATAAAAACTAAGAAATGAATCTAAGAAATTACTCTATCTTATTGTATGAGTGAATTTCTACATTATCTATACAAGTTTCTATAATATGGAAACCTGGTGGCATATTTATTTTATTTTTACCTTTATAATATTAATGTAAAAAATTCAAAAATGAAATTGTCTTTCTTTTAATATACAATATTTTATTTGATAGGGATAGAAACAAATTATGTTCATTTTTAAATAGACAATATTGTTATAAATAATTTTTTATCATGGTATTTTATTTATATTTTTTAGTGATGTAATTAGTGTGTTAATATATTACATAACTCTAATATAATATGTATTAAATTAATTGAAAAATAATATATATGTTTTTAAAAATATTTAATGAATGCTTTTTTGAATAAATTATTGTGTTCTATCAAAATTTTATTCAAATATAACGTGTTAGGTATGTATAAGAGGTTTATATTTGAATTCTTTTGATTTCATGTTATTTTCATATTCAAACAAATGAATTGTTCGAAAAATGATATTAATGATATTTTATGATAAATAATATTTTATTAAATTATTTATAATTCATTAAAATTTTATTTTCACGACCCAAAACCTCAAGGCCTTCTTGGATAGAAATAAATATATCATGGCCATACTAAACCCATATCTAATAGTATGAGAGTAGGTTACCAGGGACGAGTCGAAATATCTCACACATGAAAGTCTTCAACCCAAGTTAATGTAAACATGCACACATATCCAAGTCAATAAAATTATGATAATGTAAATAATAGATGAAATTATTTATTCATTCCAAACATATATTCCACATCAGAGTATAACATTAGTACTGGAAAGAAATAAAATGGACAATACCATAAAAAATGGAAAATAAATCCAAACCTATTTAGAAGGAGGGGATTGTTATCAAATGAAACATTGGTATAAACCATAGTCTTTTTATCCAAAATATAATCCACTATCTCCTAGTCTTCCAAAGACTGAATTCTATCATCTGCATAATACACGACATGTTTTGGTCAAACCCATGTAGGGGTTGAATATAACAATACCCAGTGGGACACCCCAAAATCACCACACATAACACATCAAGAATATTCATCTCATCAATAAATAGGTATCCAATTAAGATAGGAGACTAATGATAAAAATGAAAGCCTGATATACTCATTATATAGTACATGTATCAAGTAGGTATCAACTACTTCTAGCCACTAGATTCTTCTTGAGGCTATTGGGTAATGCTCCTCTACGAGAGTCTTCTACACGAGCTATGATTTCCAAGATAACACTCATCCCGTAGGTCATGCTCATCAATACCCACTATAATAATTACACTCATACTCAAGTATATACATGGATCATCATTAAGGAAACTAAGAGGAAACATTAAACATACACACTTGATAAAACTACAACTCATTTAAAAAAACAGATATCAATAAGAATATTAGTGTGTCACATCCATGGTTCATGAGGACACCAAAATCCCAATCTAGAGTTACCACATTTGTAGGGGATCAACGCCTATATAAGTTGGTTACACAAATTAAATGATCTCAACCTAGGGAAGGAGATAGAGGATTTCATTTTGATAATCATTGAGATATTCACAAACATTATCTGAAACTATGTCCACCAAGTACTCACATTCCTGTGTTAAGGATGTGATGCCACACAATACCCTCGTATGGATGAACCATTGGAACACACTCAAGCTATACTAGTATATAATAAATCCTTTTCAGGCCATACAATAAAACAAATACTAAATATGAACTAAGAAGGTTGAAGACTTCATCCTAACCATGGTGGAGTACAGGGTGTGTCCTATAAGGGTACACTGTAGGTCTCTCTATGATTGGAAATACATATGTCTCAGTCTGACAAAATAATAACGATCACATGAGACTAATTGTTGTTATAATGGTATTAATGAAAAATTAACTAGTATTATACCACAAGAATCCATCAATGTCCAAATGGATTACACTGTTATTATCCTCACATGAAAACACTCCAGATAAGAAATTTACTTTCTCAAAATGGACACAATGTAAAAAAAATTAATTTCACCGTATCATGCATGAATGTAATTTTTTAGGCCCAATCCATGGGTTCTAATCAGATACCCAATATTTATATTAAAATGTCTACCTCAATATCAAGGACTTAATGCAACAGAAGTCTAGTCAATCTGATGCCACCGTGAGTTGTGTTGAAAACTGTACTCTAATAATAATAATAATAATAATAATATTATTATTATTATTATTATTATTATTATATAAAATGATATCCTAGAGAGTAAGTACCACCATTCCTTGTAAATTATGGTTGAAATCATTTTTTATGTACCCCAACTCCCATATATGAAATTTTACATTACAAATATTTAAAAAATTGTAAGGAGAAATTAAACTAGCTCACACACGCACCCCCATCATCACATGAACACCATTACTTATTCAAATGAATCCCCCACTCCCATAGATAAAAAAATTAATTATATTATTTTTATTATATATAAAAATTCATAAAGGGGGTAAAGAATTTTCCGTCAACCCATGTTGGATCATCCATCACTTCAACCATGTTTCCCACAATCATTATTTGAATTTAAACAATAATAATAAAATAAATACACGTAGTCATGAGATATTCTCAATCCAACTTGCTAAACAACCGTTTCATGATCCATCATCAAGATCCCATTATTACCAATACAAATCTATAACATTCTAAAAACCTAAATCTAAAATTGAAACTATGATCCATTGTGCCAATGGATTAACACACAATTATTGTCACTTTCAGTTATCATCGAATCACTATCCAATAGATTACCAATGCTAAAGATTAGGAATAGTGGGATAAAGGAACATAATATCATGTGAGTTTCATTGTATGGCCATGTTCATTTTCCCATCATTGGAATATTTCAAAGGATGGGATTATCAAAACAGAAATAATTAAATAAGATAAATAAATAAAAAATTACTAGATATATAAGGGAATTAGATGTGGTGAAACCAATGTAAACCAATAAAAGAATTAATTTTAAGGTGATTTTTACATGTTCTACTCAAATTTAAAATGAGGATAAAACCATAAAATCAAATGGGCTACCTTAGGTTGGACCAATCATTGAAAAATATCATTTTTTCATCAATTTAATAAGTTATATCGAATAAATTTATCGATGATGACAATGTTCACAATACTCTAATCCCCGATCCATAATACCATGATCATCCACCAATGAACCCTACCTTTCAGTGCTCCCTCCTCATCCTCTCATTACCACAAGGGTTATATGGCCGACCCTAGTGGATTTTCCAAAGGATATACTGCATGGAAGAGTCATTAGTAGTTTCAAATAATTACAATTAAATTAATTATTTAATTTAATTGATTTAATTTCCCCTTGATATTTTTTCATCCAATTACATGTTGTCATCAAGACTAATATCATGCCAAGGGTAATGCCCTCATTTATGAATCAACCACGGTCTTGGATTATCATTATGAAGCTTTGTTTCAGAGTTATCTGAAAAATTATGTTCACATTATATAATATATTCAATATTTTTATTATATCAACCATGGGTTGAGGAATCTCATGTTTCCTCAGTACATCTCTTAGAAAATATTCCTTGTTTTTTTCAAAATTTTTATAAGGAAAAGAGAGGGATTCTGAATTCTCTCCATCTTGAAGTATTTTGGTTTTAAAATGAGAATATGTATACTACTAAGAGGACGTTGAGATCTCATCGGTGACTCTCACTATGAATAAATATCATGGATGTTAACATGATTCCAACTAAAATTATCCCACAGGGAACACACTCCCAAGAAGTATATTCTCTACCAGTTCTCCAAGCCACTAGGCATGGCATAATGGACATATTAATCCAAAATATACTCAATTATCTCAGCCAAAACTCCATAACCCACCATGATGCAAAAGTAATAGGAACATTTAAACTATTTATATAACACAAAAGTCCACCATCATCAGTCCACAAGGGACTCTTGACTTATCATAGATGTCCTCATCCACCCATGGATGAACTCCACCCTTTAAAACCAATACTCACACCAACATAGGTCCCAAAATCACAACCTACCATTGGTTCTAACCATTAGAGTGGTGACCTACAGGGTCCACCATACATGACCCTAAGTTGTTATATAATAATGGTGGAGTGGTAACTATTGTTACACAATAACATCACCAATATTAGGTTATCCTCTTTAATAGAGACCAAAAATGACAAGCTAACCAAAATCATGTTCTCTAGAACCAGAAATTTCTACTCTGCAGGGCTGTCTTCCTTGGGTAGAAACATCATTATCAATAAAAAATTTGTCTCAAAGACCTCATATTACCTCTCTCTAATCATAACAAAAATAATAGTCACAACATAAAATGATAGTTGAGAAAATTACATGAAGTTGGACCACCTCCATCATGCACAAGTGTCACAAACTCTCCAAAAATCACTTTCAGTCTCTCACAACCAATGGGTGAGACATGAAGAGATTTTCTCAATCACATAATAAAACTCTATTGGATACCCAACCAATTCCAATTAATCCTATTAAATCTTCACCTTTACTAGATATACTATTATGGTAAAGTGACCTCCTCAGTATATCCCCCCGAAGCCTGACTAGAGTCACCACCCATCCTTGAATAAGGATGAAACACTCCCCGCCTTTTAAAACTATATCCAAAATAGGTCCAATGGATATATGGTCAGATAAGTTATGAAAATTGATATCCCAACGTTTTTCTTCCCCAACTCACTGAAGAATTGTAGGGTTAACAACCATTAACTATATAAATTACACACCATCCTCAGTCTTAAGGGACAATGGGTAGAGTTCAACTATTATGTCACCTCACTGATCAATAGTATAAAAAATTGATGTGATACATTTATACTGTGGACATGCCCTTTGTTGGCTCTACAACTAGAATTTTGTTAAATGTTTCTTGGTACACTATCACTCCCATGCATGAGAAGACATATCCTTGGAAATTGGACCTCTAGAATCAATAAATGGATCTATGAGACTCTAAATAATGATAGTAATCTCGGTCCATTTTCTCAACCGTCCAAAATAGTATCAGATACTCCATATTCACCTCGAGTACACTAGGATTTCATAGAAGTATACTAACATTAACTGATATAAGAAGTGATAAGGATTAAATTTATAGGACCCACACACTCTGCTAGTGAGCTCATTGTTTTGAATGGTATCATTATGAACACAAAACAACCATAGTGGATTTGGAAATCCATCTTTGGTATAAAATCCTTATAAACATAGGGATAGTGATAACCCATCCCGAGGTTAGACTCTAATAACCAATTCAACTTTAACCCCTATTACATGAATTAATTGATTTTAGTGGTTGGATTCTATTTTCAGATAGTTACATTGTTCGGGTGATGTATGTTCACACCTAACCTAACAATATCATTTATCTCCCTGGTGAAAAATATTGGGATAACCATGAACATACACTAAGTGTTATGATGAACTATATTTTTCAAATTTACTTACTAAACCTTTAGATATCATTACAGGGCAATTGAATATGAAGGTGGAAATATCAATCCACTTATAGTGAATGTATATGAAAACAAAAACATTCAATAGGGAGGTAACCCAAGAGAATCCTTAGGTAAGATATACTCATACTCCTCTCACACCATTGGTAACTGAAATTTCATATATTCCACTGATTCATGGGTCATATAAGAAAACTGAGAGGAAATAGGTTGTATCCTTCTACACATATGTTCATCCAACATTACCCGAGATGCCTTCTTACCAATTAAGGAAAAATACATCCATCTAACAACGGTACACTTCTACCCCCATAGGTAAGAGTCAACAAAGAGTGGATGGTATGTCCATATTGAGGAAAACATCATAATATCTCACTGGAACTAAGGAAAGATTCCATGTGTGGCTCTATCCCCTCCAACAGTCAGGTCACACTTTTGATAGAAGATTTTGATCATTGATCATCTCCATTGGAGACAATAATAGAGGGGTATAGGTAAAATACTCCTCTAGTATTGTAGGGCCTCAAATAGTGGTTATTTTTAGTGAAATTCATCTTGTGACTGTGTACCAAAACTATAGTTTTAGTTTTTAAGTAACATGTTATACCTTGAACTAAACTCTAAGAATCTAGTCACTAACTCCTACCAGGAGAAGTTATATTTTCATTTAATTAATTTTTAACCACTAATAGGGATAATTCTTACAACATGAAAATCCCAAACGACCTCAAACATACAATCCATGGGAACTCATTATCCATACCTCGACACAATCAAATTTTTTTGGCACTAACTTAGTTGAAAAATTTTATATTGTCTTATAATAACTTGTCTTAGTGGGGGAATTATACCCCTTCCTTATGTTTCCAAATTCAAGTAAAATCATAAACTATATAGGGTGCTACAAATTCTCCCCATCACACTTGAAAAGCATCACTTTTAGGACCACCATCATCTAGGTTCACAACCAATAAGGAGATGTGTACCATATTCTCATTTTATTCCTCTAGCACCAGAGACGGAGGTTCAACTCCCCATAAATCCTAGACGATCTCTATATCTACATCTCAAAAAAATTACATAATATAGGTACATTATCTTCTATTAACACTATAACTAACAACTAATAAACCTGATATGGGTCATCTACCTAAATCACTAGAGGTAGGTCAATGTGTTACTAAATGGGTCGACTCGTCACACTATTTGGACATAGAAAAACTACCTCATGCATAGGTCTACAAACTAAAGGATTATCACCATGAGGATCATAACCATGATCCCACAATAGAATTTTAATTTGTAGTCTTTTTGGGGCAATCCATTGAATATTGGGACAGACCACGGTCCATGTTTATAAATTGAAAGCTAACACAAGGACATATAGACCACACTCATTCCAATATGGTGCATGTATCAAGGTTTCCATATAACCAATGCATACATATATCGACACAAATAGTAGGTAGTTAGAGTCCAGGTAAATGGATATGTCGACCACCACCCTAACACTAGAGTCCCTAGCCTGAGATATGAACTTGATATAGTTTAACATAGTTTCCCTTGTTCCAAAAGAAAACCTTAGAGCTTGATAATCTCTATGACAAAATCATATGATGAAACTACATATGAAACCACTCTATTATGACCCATCCCATTGAGGACAACCTGGCTAGAAATAAGATGTGTGTGACACCCCATGCCTGCCACCAATAAGTGAGGGGATTTAGTTCATCCCTGAGTAGGCTATCTCAAAAATTTAGGGCCTTACCATAAGTTTACACACATACACACATATCTAAGACCATTAAATACATTTAAAGTATATAGAGATGATGTTATAAAAAACATGAAAAAAATCTATTCCTGATTAGATAATGACATAAGAACTCGAAAGAAATAAATGGATAAAATAAAAGCCCACCAAAAATGATAAAAATGAATGACCTTATCATGATGGGACTACTATGAAATGCAACAGTGGTATGATCCTTTGTATTTCTAGACCAAACTATTATCCAACTACTCCTGGTCCTCAATGGACATTGTAAAAATAAAATCATCTTCAAAAGACAAGGAATGTGTGGGAAGATCCCACATAGGGGGTGAGCATAAAAAATCCCAGTAAGAAACCCCAAAATCAAGAAACATAAAGCTTCCAGATTAGTCATCTAATAAATACACATGTATGTAAATAAAAATTTGAGACATAATAATGAACAATGACAACCCATATATACTAATAGTAGACTCGATGTCTCAAGATGGTCTAAACTACTTCCATCCACCAGATTTTTTTTAGTCTTCAAGATAAAACTCATTTGAGAGAATCCACTCCATGAGTTATGGATCCACTGATGAAACTCATCCAAAAAATATTTCTCATCAGTCCTCACTATACTTGTGTCTCCTGTCTAGGTGTTCACACTCATTAGGTCTATCCAGGTAGAATCCAAAACAAAACTACGATCACTAATCTGAGATACACACTCAATCAGACTACACCAAATCAAAAATGGATAAATATAAAGATCTATATAGGGGCCACTCCCAAGACCCATGGGGACACCGTGAACCTAATCTCGAATAACCTGTGATGTCGGGAATCAAATCCCATATAATTTGTCCATATAGATTAACCAAAACCAATCTGTGGTTTGAGATAGAGGATTCCACTTCAAGCCTTATAGATGGATTTACAAACTATATCCAAATGTAAGTCCTTATAGAGGTCAAAATCCTTTACGAAGTGTGTGTTGCCACACATTACCCTCATACGAATAGACTAAATGGAACACACTCAATTTATACTAGTTTATACCAAAACCACTCTAGTGGATCCACCTAATATAATAATAGATATAGATAAGAAAGATGATGACTCTGATATTCCCTCAAAGGAGTACGCTATGTGACCTATAGGGGTACATGTAGAGTCTCACAAATCATATCACTTCCCAGGTGCAGTTCTTAGAAAATTATGATGAAAAGAAGAGACTCATCATTTTCATAATGAGATACAACATAAATTGACCAATATTCTCTAAAAATGGTAATGAGAGGCCAAACAAATCCCTTTGTGGAGATCCTCATGGAAGACCCCTTAGTATTGGATTTCTATATTACCAAAATGGACAAAATATGAAAAAAAGAATTTCAACACATCACACACGAATAGTGCTTCATGGGATTGATCCATGAGTCTAATCATAATACCTAATATTGGTATTGAAACATTTTCATCAATATCGGGGTCATGATTCCATAGACAACTCATCAATCTGAAATTAAATGGAGGAGTTATGGTATAATATATACATTATTATTATTATTATATAAAATAATAATAACCTGAGTAAATACCTCCCATTCATGTACAATAGAATGTAAATTCCACTTTATATGACCCAAATCCCTTAAACAATATATTACATTAAAAAGATATATAATATTAAAAGTGGGAATTAAACTTGGTTACATGCCCATCCCCTTTCTTCAATAACACACCATCTTTTATTAAAAAACATTGCCTCTCAAATATCACCATATTTATTATATTATTATTAATATATATATAAACTGATAATGGGTAATGTAATTTCCTATATTCTCAAGCTGATGCTTCACTATAATTATCCACATGTCCCACCTTAATTGTTTGAATTGGAATAATTTTATTATTACTATTAATAATAATAATATTATTATTATTATAACTAAACATAGTTGTGAGGTCCACTCAGTCTATCTTGAAAAACCACGATTACCTTATCCATCATCGAAATCCCATTTTCATAACCAAACCCCAATTGAATCCCCTAGACCTAAAAATAAATTTGAAAATGTGATCTATAGCTCCAATGTTTGAATGCACGATGATCATTAATTTTAGGTATCTTTGAGTCACTAGACAATTGATTACCGATTATGAACGTCATGAATGGACTGAAAAAGGAACTTATCATAATGTGAGTCCTGATCAATAGCTTTTTTTTACACATCCTAGATGGAATCCAAAGAACAGGGATATCAATACAACAATAATTAAAAAATGAAACATAACACTAAAATTCCATCATTGGGTGGAGAATCAACTGTTGGAAGACCAATAGAGACCAATCCATGAATTAATTTTGATAATGATTAATTTGTGTTCTTATCAGACTTTAAAATGGGATAAAACCAAAATATAAAATAAACTAACTCAGGTTAGTTCAACCACTAAATAATAAAATTTCTATATAAATTTAATTGTTGAGATCTATGAAATTTATTAATGATGATGATCCTCATGCTACTCTAATCCTAGATCCACGATCCTATGATAATCCACCAACGCACCCACAATTGGAGTGCTCCCCCGTCATCCTCTCATTAACTATAGTGTAATATGGGAAACCCTAGATGATTTTAGAAAGAATATATTATATAATGGATTCGTTACTGATTTAAAATAACCAAAATTGTATTATTTGTTTAATTCAATTCATTTAATTCACCAATGAAAATGCTTTATCCAAGTGCCTGACATCAACAAGACTTATGTCACGGCTCAGGTAAAACCCATGTTATTGAATCAACCACGGTCTAGGATTTTAGATATGAGGTTACTTTAAGGATTTATTCCTTTATTTATTTAAATAATTTCCAAAATTATATAATATATTTAATATTTTATTTATATCAATATCCATCCCACTTGGCCATAGAATCTCATGTTGTCTGCTCACCTAGCATAAAAAATATTCCATAATATTTTCCAAAGTATTAAAGGGAAATATCATGAAGTATATCATTAAATAAATCTGTGGGATTTGAATATGGTTTTAAATGTCGTACATTGTCCATTTATTGGCCAATTTTTCTTTTATAGACACTATCTCAACCCCTAAAGAGTAAATAACTTTTTTATCCCTAAAATTGTCGAAAATGGTTAGTTAAAACAAAAATATAAGGGTATAATCACTGTATAAACATGTAAAAAAATTAAGATTTGAGTTTTTCTAGAGCTGCAATCATTTTTATTAAAAATATGTCATTTTTATCTATTTTCCCATGAATAGTAATTTATATTAATTTAATACATTATGTAAATAAAACAGTGGCCCTCCTCTCTGTCCAAAAAGGGGATCTCCTCCCCTATTTTATTCACTTCTAGAAAGTATTATGTTTTGTAAAATTCATTATTAAATACCTTCTTAGAATTCATTACATAATTATAAATGTATTTTTTAGTAATAATTCCATCCTCATAGGACAGAAGGGGTAAATAAAATAAAATATTCGAAATAATGTATATAGATTCTAAACAAATGATTTGGATAAATTTATTTTTAATACACTTTAAAATTTTCCACATATATGGTGATATAATTAAATAATGATAAAATATATATTGATATTCTATTATGTAAATTTCATAACCTATAGCCATCTACTTCTTCCATTAAATGGGAAACTAAACGATCATTCATCTGTATAGTAGACTAACACTTCGCGAACCGATGTAATTTGTTTTCCATCACTACCTCTCATGGTTGTATAAATATTTTCATTTTATATGAATATATTTTATTCATGAAATATTTATCATTTTTAAAAATGATATATAATATATTTTATACCCTTATGATTCATTAAAAAATAATAATGTCATCCATGCCCCCGTGCGGATTACCCCCTCCATGGAATGATGTGATTTTGTTTTCATTACTATGTCACAAGGAATTAATATATAAGTGTATTTAAACAAATAATATTATATTTATTATATAATTGTTATTTTATAATTATAAAATAATAATTAACGTCTTTCCATAATGATCATTCAAATATGAAATTGTTACTCATGCGTACATTCGTTATATTGCTTCCATGATTGTACCATAGTTCATTTTTGATAAAAAATCATCCATGGTTGGTTTTAAAATTATAATTTATGATTAAAAATAATGATTATTTAATTTATATTTTTTTAATAGATGATCACATATTGAAATAATTGACCATATTCAACTTATTGATGTCATTTTGGACATATGATGCAAAAAGAATCACAATATACAACTTGAAATTAATTAATTAGGTAATTGAATTTTATATAGAAATAAATAAAATAAAATGGATAAAAAATTTGAATGTTTGTTAATTAATTAAATAACTAACATAATTTTATTATTCTGGAACATTAGAAACACATGTGACTATTCTGTATCAATGTAAGGGACACTTTATATAAAAAACACATTTTAATTGTTTTAAAATTTTATTTTATAAATATTTTATTCCATATCCATATTTATAAATATATTTTAAATGTATTTATATGTAACTAATAAAATTATTTAGGAAATTTTATGTATCTTTTTTACTTTCATTTACAAGATTCTAAAATGGAATAATTTTAAAAAAACATTTTTAATTTAATTACAAATGTAAAAAAGTAATGTAATATTTTAATGTATATGGTGTAAATAGTTTTTAAAAAAACCATAACAATAATTTTATGTTTGGATTTATTTATAAGATTCCTTGAATTTTTAATTCAAAAAAACCTCATTCCCTTTTTTCTATGAATTTTCTAAATGATATTTAAATGGAATTAATATTTTGTTATCTAGAAATGTATTACTAATGAGATTGAGGAATATTTTTATAAGTATGAAATGTTTAATGTGTTTATATTGTGTTATGGTCCATGGGAATTGTTTATGATGATTTATGGTTCCATTATAAACAATTTATTGATTATTTTTTATAAGACAAATATGATTGGTTACATTATAAACTAAGGATTGGTGGATCTTTTATAGACCTCAAATGCATTGGGTAATGATAATGTTTTGAGAATTATGATAATAGTTGATCGTATTATTTAAAAATTTTGTAATGGTGAAACGTAAAATGGAGTATGATGTTACTAATATGATTTATTTATTCTTTATATAGATTTTTATGATTTCTCAAGGTAAATTACCGAGCATATGTTTAAAGGAAAGAATTTTTTATTGATTAAGGCTGAATAGTATAACTTTGTGAAAAAGATTCCACAAGTATTTCTGGATTTTAAAGAAACTATTATGAATATTATTTTTTCCATTATTAAATAAATAAAATATTTTATGATATTCTTTGGGTATAGATGTTTATTCATTATATAAGATATTATTTATTTTGAGGAAAATAATTATTTTGAAATGAATAGTTTTATGTGTTCTTGGTATAATGGATTTCTTCTTTTATTTTTATGTCACTTATTGATATTATTTTTCTCATTTCATGTTCAAAGATTTTTTTATTGGGTTTTAAGGATGAGTAGGTAAAAATATGAGGAAAAATAAGAATTGTAAATATGTTCCAGGAAAACAAAATGTTTTATATCATAAAAGTTTTGTTTTATATGAAAAATGGACAATAAGTTTATGTTACCACTTTGTGATGTAATAATTATTTATATATTGTTGATCTAATGATCCTATAAAATTATAATCCTCAAAGTCCCTACAATATTATAGAATGTATTAATAAATTAAAATTAAATATTATTTAATGGAAATTGTTGGTTCAATAGAGTTGGTATAGGATAAAGTTTTAAGATAACTTTTTCATTTATAACAATTTAATGTGAGGATAAATTAAATGTTACACATACCATAATGAGTTAACATATATAAGGTTGACCATAAATTCATTTTATTAAATTAAAACTTTTAGTTTTTATGTTTTTATAAAACATTGGGAAACATTTATCAAGTTTTAATATATATTTAAGTTATATAAAACCCTTTAGTTTAACAGGTGAAAATTCTATTTAAGGAAGAATGATTTTAAATTTTATAGAAATTATTATAAAGATAATGATAAACTTAAGTGTTTATGTTCCCTTTTATTTTTAGTTAATTATGGGTTTTTACATTTTGGGAACATAAATTTTATCATTTTGATAATTTGGGGATTGAGAGGTTATTTATTGATTAAGTGATCAGGGGTATTTTAGAAGAAGTTATATATTAAAGAAACCTTATATGACTAAGGTAAATAATTTCTTTTGTATTTTATTTTAGGATTAACGGTTGAATTGTATTTTGGAAGAAAACATAATATAAATGTGTCTTTATATTGATTTAGGTTATTTAGGTAAATGATTAGAAATTTTTGGGATTATATGATTAGGATTTCTAAATTTTTAGGTGCATGAATTTAAGAGTGAAAAATGTTGATGAGGAATAGATTTAAAATTTATCATGGAAGAATATGTCATCAAATCCTTATGATTTTATAGGTTTCAAACATGGTTGGAATTATTTTTATTAAATTTAAGGCTGTTTATTTAAATAATGATTTACTATTAACATTGTGAACAATAATTTAATTTTATAGATTAATGTATTATTTCTTCATAAGAAGGTTTTTCAATTTTGGGAATCATATTGTTCAAACCATTTTGGTTTTTGTTAATTTAAAAATATTTGAGTAATAACTTTTTATAATTATGTATAATTAGTTGATATGTTAGATGTTTATTATAGTTCATCAGGGATGAAAAATTCATCTTTAAAACTAATCACCTCAAGAAGAAGAAGATATTGTGGTGATAATTCCTTAAACGATTAAGTGAATTTCTAAATTACCCTTGTGTTTGTCATTCCTCTTTCCACATGAAGTTTTATTATTCATTTTTATGAAGTGGGATTTCAAAAAATATATTTTCAAATTTCAAAACCATATTTACCAATTGATTTTTTAAATTTTTGAGGATGAAATTTATTAAATGTGGTAGAATGTAACATACCATGATTTTTAAAGAAATACTATTTCATAACGTACGAAACCCACAACCCTGAGCTTAAATAAACAAAAAATACTATTATTTAAATATGATTTTTATAACATTTACATTAAATTGGAAGGTATTAATAGGATTAAATTCATTATGAAATATATGTAATGACCTAATTAATAAAAATTTACTTATTAGTTCCTATTAAACAAGAAGTCAACTTTCAGTAAACTTATTTTATGGTTTGAAAAAAAATTCCTTCAAAACATAATTTATTAATTTTTATCAAAAAAATTGTATTTAATTACTAGAAATTATTTAAAAAAAATTCCAAAAAATTCAATTTTCAAATTTTAATTTAAAAATTATCATAAAGTTAATTATTTGAATTTTATTAGTCAATTTTATTTTCCACTAAATTGAGAAAAATACTGATTTTTTTTTGAATGATTACTTTCATTTCAAGAATTTAAAATTTTCAATTTTTTACGATGGTTTCAAAGTATAATTTGATCAATTATCATATAAATAATCTAAATAGTATCATTGGTTATAATTTTATGGCTGAATTTGGTTTAAATAAATTATTATAATTAAAAGGCATTTTTCTAAAAAATTATTTTTCATTGCATTTTTAATTTTAATAACAAACTAATTTATAACACTTATAAAAAAATTTAAATTTAAAAATGATTCAAGATTTTGAATTAGGTGGGTTAAATTTGTTAAATAGTAACCTTTTATTTTTTTCCATTCTGAATAGTAACTATAATTAATAATTATCACCATAGTAAGTGTAAATATGGTAATTGTGGTTCAAAATTATATGATAGAGACTATAAAAATAACGCTAACACATTACCTTATACAATCTGATGAGTGGAGTTCCAAAGTTATCACCCATGTTTTTAAAATATGGAAACATAGTGAAATATAACTTTCATTTTGACCTTTATAATATTTAAGTCGAAGATACTCTCATGAATGTCACATTCATGGTTTTAATATCCATAAAATGATGTGTAATGGATCAGAACTACTTATTTAAAGTTATAAATAGTCATTTGAAATATAAATTATTTTTTATCATGTTAGTTTATTTCTAAATTTTAGTGATAAAATAATTACATTGAATTCTTATATAAGGCATAAATGATATTTATTCAATTAATGAAAAAATAAGATAAATGAATTTAAAAATAATAAAAGTTGTATAATTTGAATGACTATTTCATTCATAAAAGATGATAAATATGATGTATAATATATTTTTTTACAGGATTATATTTGAATATCCTTTCTTTCTTTTTTTCCATAGTGAAATTAGATGAATAATTCTAAAAGAGTATAATGATATTTTATAATAAATAATATTTTTTTAAATAATTTTAAATTCATTAAAATAAAATATTAAGAAAATTGATTTGGATATTTTTTAAAATATCGGACATTGCCCATTTATGGTCTGATTTTTTTATTATAACTATCTTTACCCAAAAGTGTAAAAAACCATTATTATTGTGGTAATTGTAAAAAAATGGTTGATAGGTGTTATAATAGATAAGGCTAAAAAAACATAGTCTATACATGATAAAATATTATTTTATGAGTTTATATATACCTAAACTCATCCTATATTCTAAATATATTATTTTTATCCATTTTTCATGATTATTAATTTATATTAAATTAATACTTTAGGTAATTCAAAGAGCCCACCCCCCCTCTATTTTACAAAATGGAACTTCATATCCTATTTAATTGACTCCTAAAAAGTCATTTGGTTCAGAAAATTCCTAACCAAATAACTTCTTATAATCCATACCATCATTATAGAGATATTTTTTTGGAATAATACCAACCTTAAAGGTATTATGTTTTAAATAAAAGGATATGTTTTGAATAAGAGGTAATGCTTTTAACTAAATTTTTTATTATTATTTAGTCCTCCATATCCTTTAAATATTATCTAAACATCCTGTTATACATACATCAGTATCTCCCATACTCGTAAATTTTATTACATTAAGTTCTTAACCTATATCCTCCTTCCCCTTCCATCAAATGGGAAAATGAATCAATCATTTATGAGTGTGGAGAACTACCACCTCGAGAACAGATGAAATCCGTCTTCCATCACCACCTCTCATGACTACACATAATTATGGATTTAATATATATATATATATATTAATATATATATATATGTATATTCACAGAATAGTTATTATTTTTTTAATTTAATATACGCCATTCGTGTTTATGTGTGGATTACCACCTCCACAGAGTGATCTGATTCGTTTTTCATTACCTCATCACATGCATGGTTAATATTTATATTTATTTAAATAAATAATATAAAATTTATTATATAATTATTATTATAAAAATATAAAATAATAATTTAGTTCTTTTTTATAAGTATAGTTGAAAAATGGAAACATTACCATCTCTATGATTGTAACATATTGGATTTTTCAAAAACACCATTCATGGTAGATTTTAAAAGTTTGTTTTATATATAAATTTTATAATTATTCCATTATTATTATTATTATTTAGATGATACCATATTTAAATCATTGAACACATTTATCCAAGTGATATCAGTATGGTCATAGGAGGCAAATGGCGTCAAAATTTTCAACATGAAATTAATTGGTAAAATAATTGAATATGACACGGTAAAAAATAAATTAAAATTCATAAAAAACATAAAAAATATTCTTATGTATTTAAATAATGATCTTGATTTTATTATTATATAATATTAGGAAATCATTTGATGTGTCTTTCTAGATTTAAGGGACGCTTTACTTTAAAACCCTCATTTTATATGTTTTAAAAATTTATTTTGTAAATATTTTTCTTCCGTATCTATATTTTGATAGCGTATTATGGATTTATTTATATGGAAATACTTTAATGATAAAATAATTTGTATGCCACTTTTTACATTATTTTAAAGGTTTTATAAATGAATATTTTTATAGAATGTTTTGAGTTTATTTACAAAATACAAAATTACTATTTCATTTTATCAAATATGGAATAAATTATTTTTCCCACCATAATAATAGTTATTTTATGCAAGTGTTATTTTATATGATTATATGTTCTATTCATATAAAAGACCTCCTTCAATTTTTTATGGGTACTTTCATAAAGAATTTTAAATGGAATTAATATTTTTATATTTGTTAATATTTTTAATATGGGTTCAAAGAATATTTTTATAAGTATGAAAATTTTCATGTGTTATAATTATGTTAATATTCTTTAAAAAACTTTATGATTATGGTTGGTTCCATTATAAAAAATTTATTGGTGGTTATGTTATAAACCCTAGATGGATGGTTCTGTTATAAACCATGAAGGGTTATTTTATTATAAACCAAAGATATGTGGGTCCATTATAGCCCTTAAATACATTGGGTAATGATAATTTTCTCTAGATAAATATGAGAGATGTTGACTATATTTGTTAATCTATTTTTGTGAGTGATTTTGAAAATTTCATCAATAGAAGAAGACATTATTTGTTTATTATTCATATAATTTTTTATGATATTTAATGGTAAGTTAAAGAGATTATGTTCAAGGGAATTTAATTGAGGCTTCTCAAGGGTAAAATTTAAAAATTTCAAAAAAATCATGATTTTTTATAGTTCTAAATAAAATAGTAGGATTTTTATTATGATTTTAATATTTCTAATAAAATTTTATATTAAATAATTTATGTATAGAAGTTATCCCTTTGAGTAAGATATTGATTATTTTGATCCCAAAGTTAATTTTGAAAATGGAAGTTTTAATATGTATTCGAAGAAAAATCTATTTCTTTATTTAATTTAATTTCCCTTATAGAGGTTTTTGTTCTAATTCCTTGTTTAAAATATATTTCATAGGGTTTTGAGGATTTTTATGTACAAGGATGTTGTCAAGATGAAATTTTTTAATACATGTCATTAAAATAAAACATGTTCTAACAAAAGTATTTTTTTTAATACATGTCATTATTGGCATAAAATTCAAGGTTATGTGATGTTTGACTTTGTTTCCATATACTTGGAATCATTGGGTAGATTTTGATACCATTGGATATTATGATGTTTTAATGGGAGGTTAACATAAAAGTTGTGGATACCATTGTGCGTTCATAAGTTTTAGGATGGTATTATGTTCAATGGATTTGGAATCCCTTTTGATGTTTTATGTGATGGGAATAATTTTAAGTACAGTTGTTGTGATTTGATAAATTTTTGAGGAAATTGTAACCCTAATCTTTAACATGCGATAATGTTACTTGAGGAATAATTCCATTACATATTGTGGACATAATTCAATTGGTTTTTATAACCTTTAGGGTTTATATTATCTTTGATGTGGATGTAAATGTGGGTTATATCAATTTGGGAGAATATATTTTTTCATATAGATAACCATTATACTGAAAATTGATTGGGGGATTAGGTAATTAATGTTATTTCTGGAGAAGTTAAATATTTTTGGAAACATTATATTATTAAAGAAAATGGAATATTTTGGGAATTTATTTGAGTATTAAAGTTGGAATTATCTTTTGGGATAATATGTAATCTAAATTTGTCTATATGGTTATTCGTGTTTTTTATGATAATAATTATCATATTTTTTTATATTTTATGATTAGGGAATATACTTTTCTAGGTGTATTAATTTATTTGTGACTAATGTTAATAGGTTTAACCGCAAAATTAATCTTGGAAAAATATATGATTAAATACTCCTAATTTTTGGGTTTTAAATTTGGTTGGGTATATTTTGAATAATGTTATGTATAGTAATTTAAATAATTATTTTTCTTTCACTTTAGGCACTACCCTTTAACATTATAGATTACTTTATTATTTATTTGTATAAAGGTTTATTCATTTTGGGAATTTTAATGTTCCACCCATTTTGTTTTTGGTTAATATATAATGATTGAAGGAATAGATTTTAATCCTTTAGTGTAATTATATGATCCATTTGAAGTTTAATGTAGTTCTTCAAACATAAAAATTGTATCTTGAATACAAATTATCTAGATAAAATGATTATATTGTGGAAGAATTAATTAAATGATGGAATTATACTTGTCAAGTAAAAATATTTTGTTATGTTTTCAGTCTATATTTTAAAATAATTACTCATCCTTAGGAAAATGATCTTGAAATATAACATTTATCTTATAAGCTTAATTTTAGGTGAATCGGTGGTATTTTTCAAATATCATTGGTTTATGGTTATTGGTCTTTAATATTATTATGATCATTAAATTTTTTATGATCAATGATCTCAATCGATCTCCCTCATTATATTAACATTAACCTTTTTTTTCTATTTCATCATTTTCACTTCATACTAACCCTCTTCTATTTGGTATCTTATTTTTGAATTATTCTAGATAAGATTTTTATTCCCATTTACTTTTTTCATGAGGATTTTTTTTAATATTTTTTGATGTGAAGTTTAAAAAATGTATTTTAAATTTAAATATCCTTTTTACCTATATTGAGTTCAAATTGTAAGGGTAAAATTTATTTATGGTTGGGAAAATGTAGCATCTTTCATATTTTAAAAGAAACACTATGTTCAATAATATATGAGACATAAAACACTTAAATTGAACAAAATATGAAATAATATAAATTAAATATGACTATTATAACATAGTTTTTAAATTGTATGGTATGAATAGGATTAATGACATTATGAAAATATATATATATATATATATATATGTATGTCATATTCAATAAAATGTAATGATTAGTTTTTATGTTATTATAAAATATTGGGAAACATTTATCAAGTTTTGATATATCTTTAAGTTATATATAACCCTTTAGTTTAACATGTGAAAATTCTATTTAAGGAAGAATGATTTTAAATTTTATAGAAATAAGTATAATGATAATGATAAACTTAAGTGTTTATGTTCCCTTTTATTAATAGTTAATTATGGGTTTTTAGATTTTAGGAACATAAATTTTATCATTTTGATAATAAGGGGATTGAGAGGTTATTTAGTGATTAAGTGATCAATGGTATTTCAGAATAAGTTATCTATTAAAGAAACCTTATATGACCAAGGTTAATAAAATATTATTGGATTTTATTTTAGGATTAGCAGTTGAATTGTATTTTGGATGAAAACATAATATAAATGTGTCTTTATATTGATTTAGGTTATTTAGGTAAATCATTAGAAAATTTTTAGATTATATGATTAGGATGTCTAAATTTTTAGGTGCATGACTTTAGGAGTGACAAATGTTGATGAGGGAAAAATGTGAAATTTATCATTGAAGAATATGACATCTAATCTGTATGATTTTATAGGTTTCATACATGGTTGGAATTATTTTTAATAAATTTAAGGCTGTTTATTTAAATAATGATAAACTATTAACCTTTTAAACTATTATTAAATTTTATAGATTAATGGATTATTTCTTCATATGAATATTTTTTAATTTTTGGAATCGTATTGTTCTAACCATTTTGGTTTTTGTTAATTTAAAAATATATGAGTTAGAACTTGTTATAATTTTGTGTAATTATTTGATATGTTAGATTTTTATTATAGTTAATCAGGGATGAAAAATTCATCTTGAATACTCATAACCTCAAGAAGAAGAAGATATTATGTTGATAATTCCTTAAATTATGAAATTAAAATTTTCATACAAGTATATTTCATTTTGTTTTTAGTATATACGGTAATGTAGTTCTTTAATCTTGTGAAGAGATATTTTTAAAAAAATAATATTACCTTCATTTATGGTTAATAAATGGTACCTATCACATATATTTGATTTATGGATTATTGGTCATTAATGTTATATTGATATTTTACTTTCTTAGGATAATTGATCTCAACCACTCTATATAAATATTTTGACATTCAACATTTCTTACATGTCAATATTTTTTCTTCATATTAATATTATCCTATTTGGAAACCATGTTAAGTGAAATTATAAATTACCCTTGTGTTTGTAATTCCACTTTCCACATGAAGTTTTATTATTCATTTTTATGATTTGGGATTTCAAAAAAATATTTTCAAATTTCAAAACCAGATTTACCGATTGATTTTTCAAATTTTTCTGGATGAAATTTATTAAAGGTGGTAGAATGTAACATACCAAGATTTTTAAAGAAATACTATTTGATAACGTATGAAACCCACAACACTGAGCTTAAATAAACAAAAAAATAATATAATTTAAATATGATTGTTATAACATTTACATTAAAATGGGAGGAAATAATAGGATTAACTTCACTATGATATATATATAATGGTCTAGTTAATTAAAATTTACTTATTAATTCCTATTAAATAAGAACCCAACTTTCAGTAAACTTATTTTATGCTTTGAAAAAAAATTCTTCAAATCACAATTTATTAATTTTTATCAAAAAAAAGTATTTAGTTACCGGCAATTTTTCAAAAAAAAAATTTAAAAAAATCAATTTTTAAATTTTAATTTAAAAATTATCATAGATTTAATTTTTTGAATTTTATTAGTCAAATTTATTTTCCACTAAATTGTGAAAAATACTGATTTTTTTAATGATTAATTTATTTTCAAGCATTTAAAATTTTCTCTTTTTTTAAATGGTTTCAAAGTATAATTTGATCAATTACCATATAAATAATCTAAATAGGTTCATTGGTAATAATTTTACGGTTGAATTTGGTTTAAATAAATTTTTATACTAAAAAGTCTTTGTTCTAAAAAATTGGTTTTCATTAAATTTTTAATTTTAATAATAAATTAATTTATAACACTTATAAAAAAAGAAAAATTTAAAAATGATTCAAGATTTTGAATTCAGTGGGTTAAATTTGATAAATAGTAACCTTTTAATTTTTTCCATTTTGAATATTAACTATAATTAATAATTATCACCATAGTAAGTGTAAATATGGTAATTATGGTTCAAAATTATATGATAGAGACTATAAAAAAAACCTTAACACATTACCTTATACAATCTGATGAGTGGAGTTCCAAAGTTATCACCCATGTTTTTAAAATAAGGTAACATAGTGAAATATAACTTTCATTTTGACCTTTATAATATTTAAGTTGAAGATACTCTCAAGGATGTCAGTTTCATGGTTTTAATATCTATAAAATGATGTGTAAGGGATCAAAACTACTTATTTAAATTTATAAATTGTCATTTGAAATATAATTTTTTTTGATCATGTTAGATTATTTATAAATTTTAGTGATGAAATAATTACATTGAATTATTATGTAAGGGGTAAATGATATTTATTCAATTAATAATTATATAAGCCAAATGAATTTAAAAATACTAAAATTTATATAATTTCAATGACTATTTCGTTCAAAAAAATTGATAAATATGATGTATTATATATTTTTTTACCGGATTATATTTGAATATTCATTTTTTCCTTTTTTTCATAGTGAAATTAGATGAATAATTATAAAAGAGTATAATGATATTTTATAATAAATAATATTTTGTTAAATAATTTTAAATTCATTGAAGTAAAATATTTGGAAAATTGATTTTGATTTTGTTTAAAATATCGAACATTGTCCATTTATGGTATAATTTTTTTGTTATAACTATATCAACCCATAAAGTGTAAAAAAAAACTTTATTATTGTGGTAATTGTCAAAAAAATGGTTGATATGTGTTATAATAGATAAGGTTAAAAAACATAATCGAAACATGATAAAATATTATTTTATGAGTTTATATATACCCACACTCATCCTATATTCTTAATATATTATTTTTATCCATTTTTCCATGATTACTAATTTATTTAAATTTAATACTTTAGGTAATTCAAAGAGCCCCCCCCCCCCTCTATTGTATAAAAGAGAACTTCATATCCTCTTTAATTGACTCCTGAAAAGACATTTGGTTCAGAAAATTCCTAACCAAATAACTTCGCATAATGTATACCAACATTATAGAGTTCTTTTTTAAACAATACCAACCTTAAAGGTATTAAGTTTTAAATAAAAGGACATTGTTTGAATAAGAGGTAATGCTTTTAACTAAATGTTTTATTTTAATTTATTCCTCCATATCCTTTAAATATTATCTAAACATTTTGTTATACATACATCAATATCTCCCATATTCGTATATTTTATTACGTTAAGTTCTTAACCTATATCCTCCTCCTTCTTCTATCAAATGGTAAAATGAATCAATCATTTATGAGTGTCGAGAACTACCACCTCGAGAACAGATGATATTCATCTTCAATCACCACCTCTCATGACTACACATAATGATGGATTTAATATATATATATATATATATGTATATTAAAGGAATAGTTATTATTTTTTGAATTTAATATATGTCATTCGTGTGTATGTGTGGATTACCACCTCCACAGAGTGATCTGATTCGTTTTTCATTACCTCATCACATAGATGGTTTATATTTTCATTTTGTTAAATAAATAATATAAAATTTATTATAGAATTATTATTATAAAAATATAAAATAATAATTTATTTCATTTTTATAAGTATAGTTGAAAAATGGAAACATTACCATCTCTTTGATTGTAACGTATTAGATTTTTCCAAAATACAATTCATGGTAGATTTTAAAAGTTTGATTTATATATAAATATTATAATTCTTCCATTATTATTATTATTATTATTTATATGATACCATATTTAAATCATTGAACACGTTTAACCAACTGATATCATTTTGGTCATAGGAGGAAAATGGCGTCAAAATTTCCAACCAGAAATTAATTAGTAAAATATTAGAATGTGACATGGTAAAAAATAAAATAAAATTCTTAAAAAACATGAAAAATATTCATAGTTATTTAAATAATGATATTGATTTTATTATTATATAATATTAGGAAATCATTTGATGTGTCTTTCTCGAGTTAAGGGAGGCTTTACTTTAAAACCCTCATTTTATATGTTTTAAAAATTTATTTTATAAATATGTTTCTTCCGTATCTCTATTTTGAAATTATATTATTTATTTATATATATAGAAATACTTTAATGATAAAATAATTTTTATGCCACTTTTTACATTATTTTAATGTTTTTCTAAAAGAATATTATTACAGAATGTTTTGAGTTTATTTAAAAAATAAAAAATTTATATTTTATTTTAACAAATATGGAATAAATTATTTTTCCCACCATCATAATAGTTATTTTACGCTAGTGTTCTTTTATATTATTATATTTTCTATTCAAATAAAAAACATCCTTCAATTTTTTCTAGGTACATTCAAAAAGTATTTTAACTGGAATTAATATTTTTATATTTGTTAATATTTTTAATATGGGTTCAATGAATATTTTTATATGTATGAAATTTTTTTTGTGTTATAATTATGTAAAGTTTCTTTAAAAAAATTATGATTATGGTTGGTTCCATTATAAAACATTTATTGGTTGTTATGTTATAAAACCCAGATGGATGGTTCTGTTATAAACCATGAAGGGTTTGTTTTATTATAAACCAAGGATATGTTGGTCCATTATAGCCCTTAAATATATTGGGTAATGATAATTTTCTCCAGATAAATACGAGAGATGTTGAAAATATTGGTTAATCTATTTTTACGAGTGATTTGGAAAATTACATCAATAGAAGAATACATTATATACATATTATTCATATTATTTTTTATGATATTTAATGGTAAGTTAAAGAGATTATGTTCAAAGGAATGTATTTTAGGCTTCTTAAGGGTGATATTTAAAAATTACAGAAAAATCATGATTTTTATGGTTCTAAATAAAATATTATGATTTTTATTTGATTTTATTATTTCTAATGAAATGTTATATTAAATCATTTAGGTATAGAAGTTACCTTTATGAGTAAGATATTTATTATTTTGATCCCAAAGTTAATTTTGAAAATAAATATTTTAATGGTATTCGAAGACAAATCTATTTATTTATTTAATTTAATTTCTCTTATAGAGGTGTTGGTTCTAATTCCTTGTTTAAAATATATTTCATAGGGTTTTGGGGATTTTTATTTACAAGGATGATGTCAAGATGAAAATTTTTAATACATGTCATTAAAATAAAACATGTTCTAACAAAAATAAATTTTTATGGGATAATGGATACTAATTAGAAGTATCCACTTTTTGATGTAATTATTATTTGTGTAATGGTGATGCCATAATTATATAAATATACAAACAATAAATACCGGAAAATTTAAGAGAATAAATTCTTGACATAAAACTCAAGGTTATGTAATGTTTCAGTTTGTTTCCGTATACTTGGTATCATAGGAAATATTTTGATACCATTTGATATTATGATGTTTTAATGTGAGGTTAACATAAAAGTTGTGGATACCATTCTGTGTTCATAAGTTTAAGTATGGTCTTATGTTCAATGGATTTGGAATCCCTTTTGAGGTTTTATGTGATGGGAATAATTTTAAGTACATTTGTTGTGCTTTGAACAATTTTTGAGGAATATGTAACCCTAATGTTTAACATGGGATAATGTTATTTGAGGAATAATTACATTACATCTTGTGGACATAATCCAATTGGTTCTGATACCCTTTAGGGTTTATATAATCTTTGATGTGGATGTAAATGTGGGTTACAACAATTTGGGAGCATATATCTTTTCATATAGATAACCATCAGATTGAAAATTGATTGGGTGATTAGGTAATTAATGCTATTTTGGGAGAAGCTAAATATTTTTTGGAAACATTATATGATTAAAGAAAATGGAATATTTTGGGATTTTATTTGATTATTAAAGATCAAATTATCTTTTGGGAGAATATATAATCTGAATTTATCTATATGGTTATTCGGGTTATTTATGATAATAATTATCATATTTTTGAGATTGTATGACTAGGGAATATAATTTTCTAGGGGTATGAATTTATGTGTTACTAATTTTAATAGGGTTAACCATAAAAATAATCTTGAAAAAATATGTGATTAATTGCTCCTAATTTTTGGGTTTTAAATATGGTTGAGTATATTTTGAATAATGTTATAGATAGAAATTTAAAGAATTATTTTTCTTTAAATTTAGGCACTACTCTTTACCATTATAGATTAATTTATTATTTCTTTGTATAACGGATTATTCATTTTGGGAATTTTAATGTTCCAACCATTTTGGATTTGGTTAATATATATTGATTTAATGAATATATTTTCATCCTTTAGTGGAACTATAAGATCCATTTGAAGTTGAATTTAGTTCTTCAAACACAAAAAAATTTATCTTGAATACACATTATCTTGAGAAAATGAATATATTGTGGAAGAAATAATTAAATGATGAAATTATACTTGTCAAGTAAGTATAGTTCGTTATGTTTTTAGTCTATATGGTAAAAGAATTACTCATCCTTAGGAAAATGATCTTGAAATAAAACATTTATCTTATAAGCTTAATTTTTGGTGAATAGATGGTATTTTTCCCATCTCATTGGTTTATGGTTTTGTGGCCTTTAATATTCTTATGATCATTAAATTTCTTATGATCAATGATCTCAATCTATCTCTCTCATTATTTCAACTTTATCCTTTTTTTCTATTTCCACATTTTCACTTCATACTAATCCTCTTCTATTTGGTATATTATTTTTGAATTATTATAGATAAGATTTGTATTCCCCTTTCCTATTTTCATGATGGTATTTTTTAATAGTTTTTATATGTGATGTTTTAAAACGGTATTTTAAATTTAAATAACTTTTTAACCTATATTGAGTTAAAATTGTAAGGATGAAAGTAGGGATAATGTAGCATATTTCATATTTTAAAAGAAACACATTGTTCAATAATATATGAGATATGAAACACTTAAATTAAACAAAACATGAAATAATATAAATTAAATATGACTATTATAACATAGTTTTTAAATTGTATGGTATGAATATGATTAATGACATTATGAGATATATATATATATATGTCATAATCAATAAAATATAATGATTAATTATTGTAAAATAAGTACTCATTTTTTAGTAAACCTATTTTATGCTTTGAAAATATATTTTCATCTTAATTTTTTTAATTATTGTGAGAGACTATTGTAATAAATTTATTAAAAATTTGGAAAATTAATTTTATAATATAATTTAATTTTCTAAACCACCATGTGAAATTTATCATAGAGTTTCTTTTTGTGATTTTTTGATAAGATTGATTTTCCAAAGAATAAAAAAATGGTTCGTATCTAAAATAATTTATTATTTCAATAATTGAAAAAGTAACATTATTGAAAAAAATTAAAGGGTCAAATAATTCTCAAGAATTTTAATAATTAAATTATTTTCATTATAATAAATTTTATAGTCTAGTTTGATATAAAAACATTTTTATACTAATAAAAGGAATTTTTCAATAGAATATTTTTTGTTGTATTCTATGTTTAATATTAAATTAATTTATATGGCATATATAATTTAAATCATGGTAAAAGGATTACATATTAAGAATAATGAGGCCCATATTTAAAAATATGTCCATTTTAATTTTCTTTCCTATTAATAGTAACTTTTCTAAATAATTGTAACCCTGGTAAGTGTAAATCTTGAAATTAAGGTTTAAACAAATATGATAAGAACTAAAAAATGAACTTAACACATTAAAATATCCTATATTATGAGTTTATTTCATCAATGTACATGGATGTATAAAAAATATAGATACTTGGTTCCATATTGATTTTTTTAAAATTTTATAATATTTAAGTAAAAGATAATTTACAAAAATGCCACATTCTTGTTTTTAATATATATAATATTATACGACATGGATAAAAATAACTATTTTTTGGATCTAATTACTCATTTTAAATAAAAATAATTTCTTTATCATGGTATTTTATTTCTAATATTGAGTTATGAAATTATTTCCATAAATGTTTATTTAATGCTAACAAATTATTTTTTCAATTAATAGAAAAATACAATAAAACATTTTAAAATAACAAAAGTTATATAATTTGAATGAGTTATTATGCACCACAATTTATATATATATGAAATGTTATGTATGATTTAAGTTATTATATTATAATTCATTGTATTTCATGTTTTTTCAGAGTCAAATTAAATTAGTAGTTCCCAAAATGATATTAATGACATTTTATAATAAATATTATTTTTTAAAAATTGGTTAACATTCATAAAAATATTATATTAATCTATTTAATGGGTATTTGGTTTAAAATATCAACCATTTTCCATTTATGGTCACGTTTTCCTTTTATAGTAAATATTTCGACCCACAAAGAGTAAAGAACTTTTCTATCACTATAATTGTTAAAAAGGATGAAGGGCATAAAAAAGAATGATATGTGTAAAAACATAATCAAAACATGTAAAAATTTTATTTTATGGGTTAATTTTGACAAAACATCAACCTATTTTCTATATATATAATTTTTTAATCATTTATCCCTAAATAATTATTTATATTAATCTAATACATTATGTAATTCCTAGAGTGGCCCTCCGCTCTCTCTTATAAAAGGGAACCTTCTATCCTCTTGTGTTCGCACATAAAAAGCTTTTGGGTTCAGAACATTCTAGCCCAAATCCCTTCTATGAATACCTACTCTCATTTTATTGATCATTTTTAGGCCCCATACCAACATTATAGGAGTTAATTTTAAATAAATGGATATTATCTAGAAAATAGGTATTGTTTTTAACTGAATATTTTAGTTTTCCTTATTCTTCCACATTATTAAAAATTGCATTTACCATGATGATATAATTACATCAGTATATACCATATTTTTAGATGTTATTATGTTAATTAAATAATCTATATCTATTTCATTCCTCCATAAAATGTTAAATGAAACCATCATTCGTATGTACAGTGGATTACCTCCTAATGAACCGATGTTATCCGATTTCCATCACCACATCTCATGGATGGATATAATAATATGATTAATATATATATATGTATGATATTTATTAGATATTTATAATAATTTAAAATTAATATATCATATATTTTCTTATCATTCCATTCATTAAAATATGTTAACGTTATTCGTGAATATGTGTGGATTACACCCTCTATGAAGTGCTGCTAATCATTTTTCATTATAGAATTTCATGGATGCCATAGATGAGTGTATTTAAAAAGTAATATCATATTTATGATTGAAATATAATTTATTAAATAAAAAATAATACTTTTCTTCTTTCCATAATGATCATTTAAAAAATAACGCATTAGTCTGGAGTATGTACAACCTACCATCTCCATGATTATAACGTGGTTCTTTTTTCTTAACCATAATTCAATGTTTTTTCTAAAAGTATAATTCATGTGTAAATATAATAATTTCTTCATCATTATTATTATATATATGATTAAATAATCACATCATCTTCCATATTCAATTAACTGATATCATTTTGATACATATGAGATGAATAACGACTAAATGTCCCGCCCAAGATTAATTAATTATATAGTTGAATATGTCAGGGTAATAAATAAAATAAAATTTTTAAAAACATGAAATATTTTCCTATGAAAGTAAGTAATTTAAATAAGTTAATTATTCATGATGATATGGAACACATGTGTTGATTTAGGCTTGAGGTATGTGACACATTAAATTTGAAACCTTATTTAGAATGTTTTAAAATTTTATTTTCTAATTATATTTATTTCATATATATATTTTTGAAATTATTTTTTTGATCTATTTATATGGAAATAATTGAATTGTAAAGGGAATTTTATTCCACTTATTTCTTTCCATCAAATTTTTTTAAAAAGAAATATTTTTATGTAATCCTTTGAAATTCATTTTAAAAGAAAAAAGGGAATGTCCTAACATAATGGAATTTAATTAATTGTATTTACCACCATAGTAACCATTATTTGATAAATGGATTCTTTTATATGATTAAATGTTTTATTGAATGAAAAAAAACCTTCTTCCTTTTTTCTAGGTATTTTAATAAAGGATTTTCGTGGAAAGGAATATTTTGAAATCAGGAAATGTTTATCGTATTATTGAAATGAATATATTTATAACTATGAAATATTTAATGTGTAATTATTATGTTATAATTGTTGGAAATATTTTATTACTATGGGTGGTTCCACTAGAAATTAAGGATGGGTGGTTCCATTATAAACCAAAAATGGTTCATTCTATTATAAACATAGGATGGGTGGTTAATTTATAAACTAATAATGGATGGATCCATTATATAATTCCAATGCATTAGTTAATGATAATATTATTTTTATATAATTATGATATATGTTGACCATATTTTCTAATCCATTAGTAATAGTGATATAGAAAATAATTTTCCATGTTTCATATATGGTTTATTTATTAATTCAACAGTTTTTATGATTTTTTTAATATAATTTAATGATATTATGTTTAAGGAATGTAGTTGATAATTAATATGGTTTAAAAGTATAAACTTTTGAAAAAAAATTCAACATTTTTTCATGATTGAAGATAAACTTTTATTAGTTTTATTTTTCCTCCATGATTTTAATTAAAAATGTATTATGAAATTATTTAGGAATAAAAGTTTATTTATTGAATAAAAAAAATATATTTTTCACCCAAACCATATTTTGGAAAGTGAATTCCATTTATTGTTCATGGAAAAATGACTTTATTTCGTTATTTTTATCTCCCCTAAAGATATTTGTGTACTCATCCCATCTTTAAAAAAATTAATCGGGTCTTAAGGATAAATATGGAAAAGGATGAGTTCAAGAAGAAAATTTTGTATACAGGTCCTGAAATGAAAAAAACATAATAAAAGATTATTGTGTGTGAAAAATGGATAATAAGTGGATTTTTCCATCTTGTGATGTAATACATATTTATGCAAGGGTAATGACTTAATTCTCTGAAACTCTAATTCTAAAATATAATCGAATTAAGAAAATTAATTCTTGAAAAAAACTAAATATTATTTATTTTTTTAGATTAGGTCCATATTCTTACGACGTAGTGCTTACAAGTATGATACAAGGTATGATATATTTTCTCCAATTTAGAATTAGTTTTTGTTGAAATAAGTACAACCAACTCATTCCATTAAACATACCTTCTTGGAGACCAATATATTTCTATGGATACTTTAACATGATCATTATGATTGTTGACACCTACTAATGGTAATTTGGTGATCACACACTTCTTCCAATAGTGTGACCTAACTCCTGGAGGGTAGAGATTCAAATAGTATCTCATCATAGTCATTATGTGGCATTACTGTTTCATCCAAGACATGGAATAACTCTCTAAAATCAATTAAAAATATTTTATTTATAATGATGTGGATATGGTGAGACTGTGTACATGGGATTCAAATTTGTTTTTCAAGAAATCATATGAATAGCTTGTTGGGATTAAACAAAGGATGATACAACCAATTTATCATCAATTAGATAGTATGACTCGTTGGTAAGTTGATGTTATCATATTTTAGTTTCCTATAGTAGTGGATTGTAAGGACATCTTCCATTGGGATGTTCTGGGATTGCCTACCGATTAATAGATCTAATTAAGCATATACATGAACCCAGTGACTAACTTGGTATTTTTTCAAGCATATAGGATAGCCATGAAAAAGATATAAGATATGAATGTGTATTTAGAGGATTTATAGAGATAGATATTTCTTTGAACCATTTCATCCCCTTGGGTAGCCCTAATGTTATTCTCTATGACGGTAGATAGGATCTTTGAGTTATTCAGGTATTTTCATCACCTAAATTAGGAGACTATGTATAATAACTATCACATTTTGAGAATCGATTGACTCTTAGACTAATTTAAAGGGGAGAAGTGTACTCATATTTTGACCTTATATCGGGTAATCACAAGATCCATGTTTCAGTGGATTATATACTGGAGATGGAATTCCTGTGCCGATAAGGTCACCATTACTATTTTATTATTCAAATTTTCATGGAGATTACCCCATCCACATTAATGTGTATCATGAATATTTTTATCCTTTATTGTATTTTTTTCAATCTTGATAAATGACATCCATGTGTACTCAACATTATAAGAGAATCATTCAAGAAATTTGAGTATGGTACTAGACATACCCTAAGAGCACTATATTTATAAGAGACTCTCAATGTATTAGTGGTCAATTCAAAGGGAATACATTCTAGGAAATTTCATCTAACTAGAAGGATTGAAACTAGTCTTAGAAATTATTGAGGTAGTGTAATCCTGGGAGACAACTAATATCATGGCTAAGGTTTTGAGCTTCCTTGGGTTGGTAGGAAATTATTATAGATTTTCTCTTGATTTCAGTAGGATTGGGGTGACTCTATCATCATCGACCTAAAAGGGTCATCTTTTCATGTGGACGGAGAAGTGATAATAATATCCTCTAAAGTTGTGGTATAGGATTACGAGTGACCCCATTATAATATTTCATTAGGAGGGTCTTGTATATGTGGTGTCATGTAGTACCTCCAAATCTAGGATTCAGTGTGTTATGATTGATAGGTAGGTTGATATTGATTATGTTACTAAGAAAATTATACACCGTGAGAAAAATTATGAAACACATGATTTGGATCTGCTAGTAGTAGTTTTTTCCAAAATTCTTGGTGACACTATCTTATGGGAGATAAATTCATTATTTATTCATAATATAAGAATCTAATGTCTATCTTCTCCTATAAATATTTTATCAAGAGATAGAGGTGTTTGTTTGAGTTTTAGTAGGACTATTGTCTTGATATCTTCTATACATAAATGGAATGGAATACAGTGGAATATTTTATTATTATTAACTCCTATTGGAAGTTGTTATGTGAAAAAATAGGGAAGTTGGCCTCTTTTAGATGACCCTTATAGATTAGTGCGATGAAGAGTTTCTCTAGTACATTGTTGTTACCCAACCACTTCTCTAGAGTGTCAAGTAATTATGGTGAAAAGATATATATAGTGAGGTATTATATGACCAAGTATCAACAAAATTTTATTTTTGATGTATTTTCCTGAATGTGGTGAGTCATGCAATAAGAGTAGGTGGAGAGGGAGTTTCATACACCCCCTTAGTGGAATATATAGGAGTTTGGAATATGTATCCAGACCTCTGTGAATGTTTTTATCTCCAGGGATAAAGCAGAGTGTAGATAATTTCACCTCTCAATTCTTCACTTTCCCATTGTTAAAGGCTTCCCTTCTGCTTCCAGATGGTTTGTACCAACCCTCTTAGGTCTACATATTTTATGTGGGAAGGTGTACCCATGAATTTTGTGATGGTACATCCACAATATTATATGAGCCACTACACTATATGGGTGATAATATTCTGAATAACAAATTCCACCCACCTCATATCCATCCAAAAAAATTCAGGGGAGATTTTGGATGCATGTACATTTGAGAGTTAGTATGGCTTCCAGTATTTCCGTAGATGATTGTTTCAAATCATCATGATAATTTAACATCTTGGTTTAGGATAGGATTATGTGTGGTTTTGGGACTCATTTTCAGATGAGAAAAATATTCCACCCTAATACATATGGCCCAGGAAAGTGGGTCAATCATATTCTGGGTGACATGTTATAGGCTTGTGTGTGGAATTTCAGATATATCTGGGAGGATCACCTTCCATTGGTGGAGTTTACCTATAAAAATAATTATCGTTCCACCATTTGTTTTGAATTATTTTAGGCCATATTCTAGAGAAACTATAGAACACCATTAAGCTGGATGGATATATGAGAGACAGTGATTATAAGCCAAGATTTTATTAAAGAGACAATATATATGTTGAAAATCGTACAAATGTTTATGAAGACAACCTAGATATATTAAGAGCCATATGTGAACCAACTATTGAGATCCTTCGAGTTTGATAAGGGATTTCATGTGTTTCAGATGGTTTCATCTCAACAAGAATTATGGAGATTTGACCAAAGTGAAAAGCTATCACTATGGTTCAATTTCCATTTCAATATACATCATAGGGTTGGAGAACTTACATATTTCTTATCCTTTCAACCATAGTTTTACTAAATGCATGATGTTTTCCATGTTTCTTAGCTGAGGAGATATGTTCACAATCAATCAAATGTTATAGACTGGAGCGATCTAGTCATTGTTGACAGAGATACCTTTTTTGGAGTTCCTAATGGCCATTGAGGAATAAAAGGAGACTTTCATTCATGGGAATTTAATTCCCTTGGTTTTTTAATAGTACTATAGGAATTATTAGGGGAATGCCTAGGAATAATATAACCATATTCAAGCTTAGTACCATCTACTTTTTGTGTATATTTTTTATTTTTATGTTGAGTATACATAATAGTGTGGAGGGAATAATGACTTAAAAATATTTTTTGTACACTTTGGAATATATTTAAATATATTTTGAGTGTAAGTTACTAAGTTGGAATGTAATTTCCAGCTACATTGAGGAATGAAATTTATATATTAAAAAAATACTAAATATAATATATAATGGGAACATAGTTTTTCATAAATAATATAGTATATCCATAATAGAATAATATATAGAAAAAATGTGTCCACATTTTATTTTGTAATATGGGGGTTTCCATAGTAGAAACTAAAATGTACCACTCAATAGACATTAGTAACTATATAACCATCAGTGATTTAGTTGGAATAAAATCTTAAATAATCTAATAAATTCTATTATACCATTTCATTAAGGAAAAATCATTGTATAAACTCCATGTAATCACTGTAGTGATATATTTCTATGGTTATATTCATAACTAAGATAGATCACTAATTGTAGAGGATTGTAACCATGGGGAGTCTCCTTGAAAAATAAACAATGGATCAACAGATCGATAATCAAATTCCACTGAGGTCATCAATGACACTAGATTTCTGTAATCTCGTTAGATTTATCAACATGAGAGTTTCTTCACCAATTATTATTCCAAAATGATATAGTTCTTCGATTATTAATTGTTTAATTTCAATTTCATGAATTTTCTGAGGAACATTAATTCATTTATATAAGAATTAATTAATTTATCATCCTTTTTTTATTATATTAAATATGGTTCTTCTTAGAATTGAGGTTTTTTTCATTACTCAATTTCCTAGTAAGTCATTGTTTTTTTCATCAACAATGAATCCAAAAATTAATAATGACCAAAAAAAATTCTACTGTCTTTGTTTTGTCACTTTCTCCCTTCGTTCTACATTCATAACTGGAATTCATTTATCTAACAATTTATATTTATCAAAGAACTCTATTTTATGATTTCTGTCACCCAAAGCTATCATGTTCTTAATTGAAAAAATATATTGGAATTTTACATTAGTTTATGGGTGTGTTAGGTTTAAATTTTGGGTTTTGTGAGTTTACCATAGGGTCATAGTTAAGGTCAATGTTTCGAAAACCAGGTATAAAAAATGGCTCACCCTTGTATTATTGAATAAAGAGATGCTCAAGGTATTCGCATGATTATGTAAATAATTCAAGGCATACGGGATAACCGTGTGGCTTTGGGTTAGTGGATAAAATATATCAAGCATGGTTGTTTCATGATTTTCCTAACTATGTGTATTCACCAAGTTGGGTTATTGTTATCATTTCACTGTCATTTTAATCGTGGGATTCCTCCCCTAAGAAACCCATTTTCTCTTCCCTAACCATGGTGCCTCCCATTGGGTTTCCTACCTCTCTCAAGCACCTGCAATGCGATTTAAAGGTAGTTTCATAGTGTTTATTCCCATTGTTCAATAGGATAGTGTCTCTTTCTCCTTCTTCTTTGGTATTTTTCAATTTTACACTTCTCATGTAACCCTATAAAACATTATTGGATGATTAAACTACCTAGGTTTTTAAAAAAAAATTGTGTTTTTTCTTTCTATGGGTTTTCAACACTCCTTTGAGACCTAAAGATTTGTATTTTATTGAGGGTGTCCCGATTCCACCACATGTTGTAAATCTTTTCCTTTAATTGACTTTTTTAAAGAGTTATATAAATACATGATGTTTTAAAAGTGATTTGAATTAAGATACTGATTTTTATGGTATCTATATTTGGTTAATCAGTGTTTTCCATAAGTACCATGTTGTTTTCATTTGGCTTGAATAGGGTAATTTTATAGTTAAGTGGTATTTTCTCAAAAATGGTTGTTTTATGCATTATACATGATTAATAAAATTCCAAATATCATTTTTATTGAAAAATAAACTATTTTGTTAGTATCTAATCCAAATAGGTCATTCAAAGTGGATTTCCCTTTTTCGATAATGGGTTTTATTGATTTATAAAGGGTGGAATTGTTTTATACGGTGAAATAGGGTTTTCCTTGGTTTGTTTTATTATTATTTTTTATGGTGAAGACATGATTTAAAATTTTGTTTTGATTCTAAATTAAATTAAAAAGGGATTTCAACATGTATATAATAAATGTGATAAGATAAAGGCTAAGTTGGATCTTTATGAAGTGATGATTACTTTATTGTTGATTGTTCCCTTATTGACCCACCATGTTCTTATGGATAATACAATATTAACCCTTATAACGGGTGTATATGATGTGATTCCTATAATTATTAAATATTGAGGATATTTTTAAGGGGTGTATGTGAGGGGGATTGATATCATATTGGTGTTGTCCCATGGGCTTAGTTATTATCATGTGATGACACTATTTGTTTATGACCCACCTCCTTTATTAATTCCATGAGGAAACCTAAATTACTCAGTGGGAACTTGTGAAAAGTTTCTTGGCTAGTTGAGATTTTTTATCTATATAGCCCCACAACCCTATTTTTATATAATAGTTATATAGTGTTATGGTTACCAATATAACTGGTTAGAGTGATTTGGTTGACATATATAAGGCCCCAACCTTTAACCTTAATTAATCTTGAGTTATTACAAGATTACACATTGAGGATCTTTTTAGGTTTAGAGTTATAGAGAATTAGATCATGAAACTTGCATTACATTCCACATTTAAACAAAGTGGTTACATAAAAGACAATATTCATTCTTCCCATCAACGGAAACATATTTAAAATAAAATATGGATTCTTTCTTTACACATCCTTGACACTATCATCACATCATGCACCTTTCCCTTGACCTATGAAAAACATTTCAAAAACATGGGATGAGCATAAAAAGCTCAGTAAGGGTTATAAAAATATGGAAAGGAGACATGAGTTCATATATACATAAGAATGAAATCATAATTTACTCATAAAACATAGGCACTTTAACATACCTCATCAACCCATGAATAAATCATAGAAATCATAAGACATAAAGGTAACTTGAGGCATTCATAACATTCTTACGTAGGGAGTAACCCTCTTGGTTACGTTTGGAATACCCATCACAGTATATTCCCTAAATCTCTTTGGAGAAACCATAACGTTTCACTCATTTGCGTTACCCAATGCATTGGAGAGCTATATCGGGATCACCCTCCCTTAGTTTATCACGGAACCACACGTCTTCATAATAATTCCCAAGAACCTCAACATAATCGTATCACATAAAACATGCATAAAGGAAACATAACATTTCCACCTTTCAATCACAAGATATCAATACAACACATTGATATAAAAACATTATGAAAACCATTTTCAATACCAAAATAAAATAAAAGTAAAACATGGTATTTATTTTTCTTTTAAAAAGAAGGTATGGCTTGTAGAGGAAGTCGAAACTCAAATAATGGTCACGGTGGCAGAGAAGTCATTATCACCGCATACGTACGACAAAAACATTCCCTTTTGTCGTTTAGTAAACGCTTCGTATAAAAAAGATTCCTTTTGAATAAATGTAAAAGTCAAAGGGGTTTATACACCATATAAAAGAAGGTTGTGTATAAAACAAAATATGCCTCAATGGAAGGAGATTGAGACGAAGTCCCATACAAAGATGGTATCCTTGGATTAAGGATAAATCAATTACATAATTAAGTGTGACAAACTAATACACCAAATATAATTGGATATTAAGTGTAAAAAATCAGAGTTTATTCACACATATTAATATAATGACATATTCAAGGAGTAAAAACTTATCCCAAAGAATCAAAATTAGGTTAAGAAGTTCCCTTGCAATAATTAGACAGCCTAACGGCGTCACTTCAAAATTCAGAAAAATAGTTGATGAGAGATAAAAAGGGTATCTCATCACATGGACATAAAATTTATATCAATAAGGATATAGAATAACATATCCCAAAATAATATTATGTGAATTAAAAGACATAACAAAATAAGTCTTTTAAAAAGAGGAGGGTGAAAGGTTCCCTTACTGACATGGGTATCTTTAAAAACATACGCCCCGTGAAAGAAGGAAAATACAACATTGATGTAAATACTCATAAATGAATGAATATTACACAATGAGTAAAATAATGGTCAGTATATACACCACTGAAAGAAAATTGTGGAAAATGTAGCATAAATCTCACGGGAATAAAAGTGAGATGAAAAATCCCTTACGAAAACTCGCAGCCTAACGACGCCACTTAAAACTTCCAAAAATGGATTGATGAGACAAAATAGGGTATATCATCACATTAAAATAAAATTTACAGCAAGAGGAATATAAAATAACATCCCCCATCATAACAAAGAGGAGCTTAAAAGAAGTGACATAAAGGAGAGTACTTAAAGAGAAAGAGAGAGGTTAGATCTCTTACGAAAATTCGGCAGCCTTACGGCGCCACTCAAAACTTCCAAAATGGATTGATGAGAGAGAATAGGATATATCATCATATGAACATAAAAATTACAGTAATATTAATATAAAAGAACATCCCAATAACAAGAAAGATGAGCTTAGAAGGAATGACATAAAAGAGTGTACTTAAAAAGAAAGAGAGCAGTAAGATCCCTTACCTTGGGTCCGACTTGACTTGATCATTCTTTAACGTCCTGAATAATAAACTTGAGTTAATTTACACTTTATTAAGAACCTTTTTCTAGTTCATTATTCTTTTTATATCACTTATTTCCATGTTATAAACATTATTTAATCATATAAGTTAATAAGGTTTGTTTCGTCGATATTTGGTTCTTAAGTCGAAAGTGGACTTCTTACAATTACATGTTGTTCGTGTGGTAAAATTTTCATTATATCCAGAATTATATTCATGATTTGGATATCATATATATCATATATATCCATAATATACATGTATTTATAATATTACATAATCATTTACAGGTAAGAAATGAAATGCACCGTTCATGGAGACGGTAAGCCGTACGTACGCATGAACGCTACTTTCATTTCTATATCATATTTTTACGGAATGGAATAATAATGATATAGAGGTATATTATAATTCCAGTATAACATCATATATAATAACTTTAAATCCATCCTTTATACTTCCCACATATGGAATTAAAGAATCACGTCACTTTGAGGGGGCGGTAGTCCGCACTTCCTTAAATGAAGATATCGTGTTTACCCATAATGGAAACCATAAAGGTATGCCCAAAATGAAAAATATAGAAGCTTAAGGAAACATAAACATATTTTATATCATATATAAATATAGTTTCATCTTAATGTCCACATTTGAAGGTGTTAAAAGAATGTTGAACAATCATTGTTTCGGGAGGCCGAAATTTGCCATCCACGGAAACAGTATGTTCTTTAACCATTAGATGTAGGTGTGTGAAATTGTAGCTATAATAATTCTTATAAAAACATACTAGTATATTTATGATAGTGGAGTTGTTACAAAATAAATGAATAAAAATAGTTTAGGGGGTTGGAGAAGCAAAATAAAACAAAAGGACTCAAGTGAAGACATTACCTTAAAATCGGGTAACTCCCTTTAGTTTGAGCTCAAAGGCTTCCTTGGGAAGACTTCTGCCCATAGTGAGGCTTCAAGGAGTAATAGAGGGAAGAGGAGAGACAAAATGGGCATAGTTTGGCTGAGCCAAAGGCTTTGGGAGTGTGGGTAAGGAGGTAGAGTTGGGGGCCTTTTATAAGAGGAGAGGAGGGGAACTCTTGGAAGGTAAAGAAAAGTCACTTTATTTTAAAATGGTATTCGGATTTAAGAGGACCCAAATTGATGTGTTTCGAGTATAAGGTGATAAAGGTTCGAAATCCACTCATCCAATAGGTTTTGGACATGTGTAGGTATTATATATTACATTATCTTTCCATTTTATTTAAATCGTTAAATAATGAGGTCATCGCTACATCATCATGATGTCATAAATAATTTCATTTATTTAATGTATAAAAATTATAAAAAAATACTATGATTTAGGAAATCTTTTTATCTTTCCAATTAATATTTATAGTCAAAAATCGGATTTGTATAACCCCATGTAAAAATTGTTTTAGTAAAACATTTCATGTTTGTCTCATTTTTACTTTAACTTTAAATAAAAAGATATTAATGTCATTTTCCAAACAAAGTGGCTTCATGGGGTCCCCAAGTTGACCCATGGGTTTTCCTGGTCTGCCATGAAACATCCAATGAGGTTAGGACATGTGTCAAGTTAATTTCATATTATTAAAACATTATTTTTACCTTAAACTACACTAATTACCTCTAATCGCGATTAAAAACATAATAAGTTACTATTCACCAAATAATTATTTTTATCTCATTGAACCAAATTTTACTTCTTAATGACAACCATGTATGTCGGATTTTTTAAATTCAAAACACAAAGATGGAAAAATTTCATTTAAACGGAAAAATCAGTTTTTATAAGTACCACTTAGTGGTGTCACTATTCATCAAAAATCGAAGTTTTTCAGAAAAATCCCAAAAATTAACCCTAAGATATATTTGATATTATGAATTCAAAAATGAAGTATATTTTAAAAAATTCAAAACATATAATTCACATTAATTAATTTAATAACTAATTCCCGCTGTCAGAGAAAATAGCGTGTTTTTATGAAACAATAAGTATCAAAAGATTGACACTAGTTTAAGTCTGATTTCAAAGTGAAATTAATTCCAATGACCACTATTGAATTTAATGGTAAAAATATATTCTAATTTAACTTTAAAACCAATTCAAAAGATAATCTAATCATATAAATAAAATAGATTAAAAAGAGGTTTTGAATTAAAATATAACATTTTACACTATTCATTAAAAAATGAACTTTATCAAAAAGATACCAAAAATTTCCACAAAGTAAATTTTGATGTCCCAATTCTTAAGAAGAGTTTTATTTGGTCCAAAAGTATGTATAAGAGTGAACAAAACTATATTTAATGACGGTTCTCCATCAAAAGGCGACAAGTGAACCTTTAGTGAAAACTAGGGCATATACGCCTAAAATTGAATTCTTTCCGTATTTTATGCATTTATCTTTTATTGGATAAATGTAAAAACATTTAAAAACATATATAATCATATTTTAGTTATTTCTATCCATTCCCGCCAATACAGCGGATACATGTTAACTACCATTTAAAATAATGTTATTTTATTATTAGAGTGCAACGTAAGATTCCTAAGAAACTCGTTGTTGCGTGTTGGGTACGCCATCGAGCATATCGTCCCCTTTAAAGTCATATTAATATTTTATTCACAAATATGGATAAATATGAAAATGTAATATTCTTTATTTACCTGGGGTGTTACATCCTTCCCCCCTTTTGGAAATTGCGTCCTCGCAATTTTTAAAATTGAGCTTGGAAACATCCTTGAAAGTCCCACATCGGAACAAGAGTCGGTAAAACAATCACTTTAAAATAAAGGAATATAAGTACAGAGGTCACCCGAGTTAACCCATATGTAGAAGAACATGGACATGGAAGAAAAGGCATAGGGTCATGTTCTTGAGGGAGAGTGATAGTAAACATGTCTAGGAGAAAGTTAACCATAAGAAAATCACAAACTTGTGATGGGTTAAACGGTATTCGATTCCCCAGTAGGAAAAGTTAATAGACAACATTTTTGTTTTAAGTTACTTTTTATTGAGGAATTTATTCATAATGAAACATAATCACTTATCATGTTGACTTTCAACTTTTACTAGATTCCTTAATCAAACTCATATTTTTTCCAAAAGATGAGTATTTAGGGATACTTGTTCGCATTAAGAGTACTATAATCAACTTCTAGAGAATCACCTAATCCACCAAAGAGAACTATATACATCCCATGTATTTAGGCTTTAACCAAAACCAAAACCAAAAAGGTTAGTACAAGGTCAGATAATCCAGAAAAGGATAACCCATTAAAAAGAAAATCTATGCTTAATCTCCATAATTTGTCCAACAAAACCCAAAGTTCAATGAGGACCATCCGATAAACAACTTGTCCATAAAATTCTTCAAAGTAAACCAATCTAAGATTGAAACCCAAATATTTGAAGGATTTAGTCACATAGTCTTCCAAGTTAAATCTTAACATTTATCTCCAAACAACATCAGTTGCTCCTAAAGTCTCATATTGAAAAGTAATTAACCTAATCACATATCCTCCATGATAGGTTAATCATTTTCATAAATAACCGAAAATCAACTTACTCTTAACTCATAAAATCATATAACTAAAAATAATCAGTCAAACTAACCAGGGACTTCACGTAGTCCAGTGGTAGGCGATAAATACCCGTCACACTTTGGTTGTGGGTTCGATTCCCGCAGCTTTGTCCGACGCGACGGATTGTCACACGATCTGCGTGTTGTCCTTTTTCCAAAACTATATAATTCTTAAATCATTCCCCAAAAAGAGATAAAATCATCAAAAATGATCATAACATATTTTAACCTCAATTTTATCTCCTGCCTTTCATTTTCCAGCATATCATATAATAACCCATAATTACCTCAAAAGTAAGGATCATATAAACTCTAATGGTTACCTTTATAATTATTACCTGAACATCCACATAGATTGGTCATCTCGTACATGATGCATTACAGAATGTACCAAGGTTCAAGTGGTTGATCATGACTCCTTGATAGTTGGTTTATAACAACCATGAGTTTCCTCGTTGAATCCCCCATTTTATCTAGTATCTTAAACAGAGAACCATCAGAGTTTCCTTCAAACCTATTGTCTCTTTGGTTCCTGCTAGATCCATCCATTCACTAAAACCAGAAAGGTCAGTGTGAGTACATCAACAAAACCATCATGTAATATTGAGGAAGATAAAAACTATTATATACTTAATCATTCACTTTATCTAAAACTATGACTCTTTCTAAAATCCTAACCATTATGGTAATGTCACTTATGCTTAAAGAATACACTAACCTCTAAAGTTATCTAAACCGACCTTTGATACCAACTATAAGTCCCCAGCCTTTAACCTTACTTAATCATGAGTTATTACAAGATTACACAATGAGTATCTTTTTAGGTTTAGAGTTTTAGAGAATTAGATCATGAAACTTGCATTACATTCCACATTTAAACAAAGTGGTTACATAAAAGAAAATATTCATTCTTCCCATCAATGGAAACATATTTAAAATAAAACATGGATTCTTTCTTGACACATCCTTGACACTATCATCACATCATGTACATTTCCCATGACCTGTGAAAAACATTTCAAAAACTTGGGATGAGCATAAAAAGCTCAGTAAGGGTTATAAAAATATGGAAAGGAGACATGAGTTCATCTATACATAAGAATGAAATCATACTTTACCCATAAAATATAGGCACTTTAACATACCTCATCAAACCATGAATAAATCATAGAAATCATAAGACATAAAGGTAACTTGAGACATTCATAACATTCTTACCTAGGGAGTAACCCTCTTGGTTAGGTTTGGAATACCCATCACAGTATATTCCCTAAATCTCTTCGGAGAAACCTTAACGTTTCACTCCTTCGCGTTACCCAATACATTGGAGAGCTATATCGGGCTCACCCGCCCTTAGTTTATCATGGAACCACCCGTCTTCATAATAATGCCCAAGAACCTCAACATAATCGTATCACATAAAACATTCATACAGGAAACATAACATTTCCACCTTTCAATCACAAGATATCAATACAAAACATTGATATGAAAACATTATGAAAACAATTTTCAATACCAAAATAAATTAAATGTAAAACATGGTATTTATTTTTCTTCTGAAAAGAATGTATGGCTTGTAGAGGAAGCCGAAACTCATATAATGGTCACGGTGGCGGAGAAGTTGTTGTCGCCACATACGTACGACAAAAACATTCCCTTTTTTCATTTAGTAAACGCTTCATATAAAAAAGATTCCTTTTGAATAAATGTATAATTCAAAGGGGTTTATACACCATATAAAAGAAGGTTGTGTATAAAACAAAATATGCCTCAATGAAAGGATATTGAGACGAAGTCCCATACAAAGATGGTATCCTTGGATTAAGGATAAATCAATTACATAATTAAGTTTGACAAACTAATACACCAAATATAAGGGGATATTAAGTGTAAAACAATCATAGGTTATTCACACATATTCATATAACGACATAATCAAGGAGTACAGGCTTATCCCAATGAATCGAAATTGGGTTAAGAAGTTCCCTTGTAATAATTAGACAGCCTAACGGCGTCACTTCAAAATTCCGAAAAATAGTTGATGAGAGATAAAAAGGGTATCTCATCACTTGGACATAAAATTTACATCAATAAGGATATAGAATAACATATCCCAAAATAATATTATCTGAATTAATAGACATAACAATATAAGTCTTTTAAAAAGAGGAGGTTGAAAGGTTCCCTTACCGACATGGGTATCTTTCGATACATACGCCCCGTGAAATAAGGACAATACAACATTGATGTAAATACTAATAAATTAAAAAAATATTACACAATGAGTAAAATAATCATCAGTACATACACCACTCAAAGGAAATTGTGGAAAATGTAGCATAAATCTCACAGGAATAAAAGTGATATGAAAAATCCCTTACTAAAACTCGGCAGCCTAACGGCGCCACGTAAAACTTCCTAAAATGGATTGATGAGATCAAATAGGGTATATAAACACATTAAAATAAAATGTACAGAAATATGAATATAAAATAACATCCCACATCATAACAAATAGGAGCTTAAAAGATGTGACATAAAGGAGAGTACTTAAAGAGAAAGAGAAAGGTTAGATCTCTTACGAAAATTCGGCATCCTAACGGCGCCACTCAAAACATCCAAAATGGATTGATGAGAGAGAATAGGTTCTCTCATAATATGAACATAAAAATTACAGTAAGAGTAATATAAAATAACATCCCAATAACAAGAAAGATGAGCTTATAAGGAATGACATAAAAGAGTGTACTTAAAAAGAAAGAGAGGAGTAAGATCCCTTACCTCGGGTCCGACTTGACTCGATCGTTTTTTAACGTCTTGAATAATAAACTTGAGTTAATTTACACTTTATTAAGAACCTTTTTCTATTTCATTATTCCATTTAGATCACTTATTTCCATGTTATAAACATTATTTAATCATTTAAGTTAATAATGTTTGTTTTGTCGATATTTGGTTCTTAAGTTGAAAGTGGACTTCTTACAATTACATGTTGTTCGTGTGGTCAAATGTTCATTATATCCTGAATTATATTCATGATTTTCATATCATATGTATCATATATATCCAGAATATACATGTATTTATAATATTACATAATCATTTAGAGGTAAGAAATGAAATGCACCGTTCATGGAGACGGTAAGCCGTACGTACGCATGAACGCTACTTTCATTTCTATTTCATATTTTTATGGAATGGAATCATAATGATATAGAGGTATATTATAATTCCAGTATAACATCATATATAATAACTTTAAATCCACCCTTTATACGTCCCATATATGGCATTAATGAATCACATCACTTTGAGGGGGCGGTAGTCCGCACTTCCTTAAACGAAGATATCACGTTTACCCATAATGGAAACCATAAAGGTATGCCAAAAATGAAATATACAGAAGCTTAAGGAAACATAAACATATTATATATCATATATAAATATAGTGTCATCTTAATGGCTACCTTTGAAGGTGTTAGAAGAATTTTGAACAATCGTCGTTTCGGGAGGCCGAAATTCGCCATCCACGGAAACAGTATGTTCTTTAACAATTAGATGTAGGGTGTGAAAGTGTATCTCTAATACTTCTTATAAAAACATCCTAGTATATTGATGATACTGGAGTTTTTACAAAATAAATGAATAAAAAGAGTTTAGGGGGTTGGAGAAGCAAAATAAAACAAAAGGACTCAAGTGAAGACATTACCTTAAAATCGGGTAACTCCCTTTGGTTTGAGCTCAAAGGCTTCCTTGGGAAGAATTATGCCAAAAGTGAGACTTCAGGGAGTAATAGAGGGAAGTGGAGAGACAAAATGGGCAGAGGTTGGCCGAGCCAAAGGCTTTGGGAGTGTGGGTAAAAAGGTAGAGGTGGGGGCCTTTTATAAGAGGAGAGGAGGGGCACTCTTGGAAGGTAAAGAAAAGTCACTTTATTTTAAAATGGAATTCAGATTTAAGAAGACTCACATTGATGTGTCTCTAGGATAAGGTTATAAGGGTTCGAAATCCACTCATCCAATAGGTTTTGGACAAGTGTAGGTATTAGATATTACATTATCTTTCCATTTTATTTAAATCGTTAAATAATGAGGTCATCGCTGCATCATCATGATGTCATAAATAATTTAATTTATTTAATGTCTAAAAATTATAAAAAAAATACTATGATGTAGGCAATATGTTTATATTTCCAATGAATATTTATAGTCAAAAATATGATTTGTATAACCCCATGTAACAATTGTTTTAGTAAAACATTTCACGTTTGTCTCATTTTTACTTTAACTTTAAATAAACAGATATTAATGTCATTTTCCAACGAAAGTGGCTTCATGGGGTCCCCAAGTTGACCCATGGGTTTTCTTGGTCGTCCATGACACATACAATGAAGTTAGGACATGTGTCAAGTTAATTTCATATTATTAAAACATTATTTTTACCTTAAACTACAATAATTACCTCTAATCGCGATTAAAAACTTAATAAGTTATTATTCACCAAAAAATTATTTTTATCCCATTGAACCACATTTTACTTCTTAATGACAACCATGTATGTCATATTTTTTAAATTCAAAACACAAAGATGGAAAAATTTCATTTAAACGGAAAAATCGGTTTTTATAAGTACCACTTAGTGGTTTCACTATTCATCAAGAATTGATGTTTTTCAGAAAAATCCCAAAAATTCACCCAAAGATATATTTGATATTCCGAATTCAAAAATGAAGTATATTTTACAAAATTCAAAACATATAAGTCACATTAATTAATTTAATAATTAATTCCCGCTGTCAGAGCAAATAGCGTGTATTTATGAAACAATAAGTATCAAAAGATTGACACTAGTTTAAGTCTGATTTCAAAGTGAAATTAATTCCAACGACCACTATTGGATTTAATGGTAAAAATATATTCTAATTTCACTTTAAAATCAATTCAAAAGACAATATAATCATATAAATAAATTAGATTAAAAAGAGGTTTTGAATTAAAATACAACATTTTACACTATTCATTAAAAAATGAACTTTATCAGAAAGATACCAAAAATTTACACAAAGTAAATTTTGATGTCCCAATTATTAAGAAGAGTTTTATTTGATCCAAAAGTATGTATAAGAGTGAACAAAACTATATTTAATGACGGTTCTTCCTCAAAAGGCGATAAGTGAACCTTTAGTGAAAACTAGGGCATATACGCCTAAAATTGAATTCTTTCCGTATTTTATGCCTTTATCTTTTATTGGATAAATGTAAAAACATTTAAAAACATATATAATCATATTTTAGTTATTTCTATCCATTTCCGCCAATACAACAGCTACATGTTAACTACCATTTAAAATAATATTATTTTATTATTAGAGTGCAACGTAAGATTCCCAAGAAACTCGTTGTTGCGTGTTGGGTACGCCATCGAGCATAGCGTCCCCTTTAAAGTCATATTAACATTTTATTAACAAATATGGATAAATATGAAAATGTCATATTCTTTATTTACCTGGGGTGTTACAACATATGTGCTATTGTTACCCAATAAGCAGTAGGTCCAGTTGTCATCTCTTGTGATGTCTCATTAGTCCTGTGGTGTGGTCTCATGTTGGGTATCATATGTTATTCCTTTTGTTGTATATTTTTGAATGTGATATGATTATTTCAAAGATTATATTATTGAATTTTTTGATCCTCCGATGGTTTTTTTTTGATGTAGAATAGCTCAGTTCGTTTTGATTACTAAAATTTTTTATCCTTTATTATTGTTATTTCATTATTGTTTACCTTGTTTTATTTCTTACCATTATGATAGGTGTTTAAAATATATTATAGGAAAAAGAGGGGAAATACTTCAAAGTGATAGTTTGGAGGGAAATAATTTTGAAACATTTTAAACAATGTGTGTTTTATTTTTCAAAATCATGATGTTTTTAACTGAAAGTATTTTCTTTTTAATTTGAACAGTATTGGGTAAACACTTTTCCTAGGGTAATTTTCAAATTGTCGGATTTATCAAATTGAATGTTAAAATTTTGTTTTGTTTCTATTTGATGTAACATAATAATTAAAACCTACTTTTTAACTTGTTTTTCAATCTACCAAATTTTATTTACTTTACCAAAGTAACGAAACTAACTCGTGGTGGTATCTAGCTAGATTCAGCTCCCACCCTATATATTAACTTAGGTGGTTATGTAGTATTCATGTCATAAACATGTTTTTTTGGGTCTTATATCTCAAGATGGATTTGAGGTCGTCTTATTTGGTAAGAATATGGTTATTGGGTTCATGGGGGTGACTTTTGAGTCACATGGAGCTTGTGTTCAAACCTTGAGTTTTATGAAACTCCTTGGTTCAATCCTTTTTTATCTTATTTATTCCTCATTTTTCATTAATTTGAACTTCTGTTATAGTTTTCAAATTTCTATTAAATATTTATTTTAATGATATTTCATTAAAATATATCTTTCTATTAATACTTTTTAAGAAATTATTCCACATTTTATTAGGTTTCTTAATATTGAAACCATCCCTAATCATTTGTTAAAAACCATGATTGTTTTTTTCAACTCGAGGGGATCATGAAAAAACCCATTGTATGTGGAATGTTGGATCATAATTTCATCAGATGGACTTCACAAGTTGGTTCATTACATTTAGTATTTTCATTCTCTACTTCCATGGATCACTTCAGTAGTGAAAATAATCTTGATTATTCATATATATAATTCTCAAAGATGATAATGGAAAACCAATGGTGGATTGATGTGGGTACGAAAAAATATTATTCCACAATATGGATGGTGTTGGTGTTTTTTAAGGAACAACTATGGGAGGATTAATTATGTAATATAGTGGTAAGAATCTAACCACCAAAAATGGTGAGAGATTTTTCATCACCTATGGATGAAAACATGGCTAAGACATGTGGTGGAAGAGGAGACAATGGAATCTCAATGGGATACAAGTGATGATTCGTTAATTTAGATCTTTTGATCACTTCAATTCTGATATCATTTTAGTATGGGTATATTCCCTTGGTAATCCCTATGAGGCTGTGGTTTTTTATTCCATATTGAACCTAGGATGAGGTATTAACACTCTTGGATAGTTCTAAAAAGAGTCAGGTATCCCTCTACATAGCTCAAGGTGTGATCCTCTCTCTCATTCTTCCCTCGAATGAGTCAATTATATAGTATATCAAATCTAGGATATGTAATCCCTTTCTTAGTGGGTTATTATGGATATATTAGGTATACCCCATTAACCCTGGCCATGATCTCCTATATATGTTTCAACATCTTATGTGTTACAGTTTGGGATTTAGCTTGGTAGGGCCTAATGAGAGCACCCTGTTAGATGAGTTATATCAATCTTAGTGGTAACCTAGTAGTGTGTTCCCTTTGAAGGTTTTTGTCATGGATCCCTGAGAAAAATACAATGTATAGTAGTGAGGGAAAACCATAATTTTACACTTGGAGTCTCCCTTGGAGCATATCCGGTTTTTTATTTTTTCCACATTACTTTTTTGATTTTGAAACAACTCCCTATTTGATACTTTTTGTTTGTTATTATTGTCGTGTCAAACTAGATATTTTTATACTCACCCCTTCATTGGAATATTACAACCTATGTCATGTCTTATATAAATGGTAATATTTTAAAAGGATTATTAGGTGGACCATGAGTAGGTGAATCTTATTTTTTCTATTAGAAATACAAATAGATCCTAGAGTTTCATTTTGGTAGAAATTTTGGGTTTTTATCAGGTAAAATTACCTTACAGTATTTGTGGTTTTTTATTTGGAAACTTTTTCAGTTGTGTACACTTTTTTCATACTCTAATTTGGGATTTTATTTTTTCAAGAATTTATAGTATCAGTAATTTACCTTCTTCATTATAGTGGTGTATGGAGATGTGTTTGTGTGTGTAGGTACATTTGGATAAGGAATCTCGTGTGTGGGATATGCCAACTCTAGAATAGTTATCACCCGTTGACTATTTTAGGTAGGATTGGGGTTTCACTCTTGGATGACTACTAGCCATGTGGGCCATGATGGGTAATGTTTTAACACAATGCCAGAAAAAGGAAAAATGGTGGAAACATATCTTGTAGTGAAATTATTCTAGTGTGTAGATAATAAAAAAATTCTAATAAATATAAGAATATTAGAATGATGGAAGGAAATATAAATAAACCATAAAAAATTCAAAAGGCTTAGTTTTTTTCTTTTTCAATCATGATGATTGAAGTCAAGGCCTAAAATGATTTTTTAGAAAGTTTTATTTTTATTCACCCAAATCTTTCTAATACACTATTTGACAATTTTTCTATGAATTATGTATGAACATGGTTTTTATATACGGTGAGTATCCTTTAATTTTCGGTTTATTTACATGGATTTGATATAATTTGAATTCTTAGTAAGGCTATGGAGCTATCATGAGTGACCAGACATTGTATGTAGCATGGAACCTTGACTGATAGAATAACATACGAGGTCATATAGTTAATATAAACCATGGTACCTAGTCCTCATGGTTTCTACTAACCATGTGGGGTGTTTCAGTGAGGTGAAATGGAGAAAACGTTTCCCTAACCATGTGACCCGGGGTATAGACCCGCACATAGTCTCTAAAATTTTTAGTAGAAGAAAAACAAATGGGTTGTGTAGGATTTCCCAAACCATGTGCAAGAATATTGTAGGGCCTTTCTTGACATAGTTCATGGCACACAATTGGTGAACAGTTTGGAAAATTCTATAGCCAAACTATGTGGCCCCTTATTTTTGGGTGATTTTACTAGTTCCCTCCTACATCCTTATAAAATTAAACCCCTTATTCTAATCTCCATTCTAGTGGGAAAGAGTAGTTTTCCTTACCTTTGAATTTCCCCCTCATATCAATCTTGAGTCATTGATAATTCTTCTGTTCAGACTCCAAAAGGAATTATGATCAACTTGTTGGATATATCTAGGTAAGTGATAAACCCATTAGACACCATCAATCATTTCCCATCCTATTGGTGATGCTATTTTAGTGTATAAAATTATGCCCAAATATCAGCGAATTCGTCTATTTTTCATTTTCATAAAATCTCGAACAAACTAAAGGATGATACAAGATGAGTGCTCATAGATAGACATATGGAAGCTGGTCAAGTAATTATCCCTTAATGATATGATGCTTTATATTTTGTGTTGTGTTCCACTAACTAGTTTCACCATGTATTTCCCCTAAAATGAATCGTAATTTAATTGTTTTCCCCATTATTGAACATAATGATACATATAAATTCCCCAAGATGTTGTAGGTCATCAACCTCAATGTGATCCACCACTTTGGGTGTTCCCACTATATGATTATTTGACTCTAATGGATATATAACAAAAAAACATATAACTTTGTTCCACATACTTTAAAAATGTGATATCATCTATGAAAATGGATAATTTTGTGGTGTATCATAGATACCACACATCTCAAACAACGGACGATTAAATGGAGAGTGAGTGGTGAAACCGCATCATTTGACAAAATAGAACAATCGTTACACCCTTTTTAATATGTAATGATAAATAATTTATGATTATATGTTGGATTATATTAAAACATTTGACAACTTAGCACTATTATGATCGAGGAATGGTGACACTATTGTTATGATTCAGGTATGGTGACCCTACAGTTATGATTTCGGAGTGGCGCCATTATTTTTATGATTTGGGCATTGTAGACTTATTGTTATGATTCAAAAACTAGAGAATATATTTTTATGATTCAATAATGGAGAGTTCATTGTTATGATTTGGGAATGGATACCTTATTGTTATATTTGGGATGGGGACCCTATTGTTATGGTTCAGGAATGGAGACCCTATTGTTATGATTTAGTAATGGAAATCCTATTATTATGATTTGGGAATGGAGACCCTATTGTTATGATTCAAGTATGGATCCCCCACTATTATAGATTGGAAATCGATACACTACATTTATGATACTGGTCATGGTGTTCCTTATTCAGGTATACTATAAATGTAATCCCTTGAGACTTCAGAAACTCATTAAAATAACTATGGATTGAAGATTTACGTGTCAAGACCATTTTTGTAGTAGTAGACATATATATGGTTTTAGATTTCAAAACAAATACAAACCACATATATGTATAAACATGGTTCCTTGTTCAGATATTATCTGACAAAAGTCGAATCAGGCATTGTTAGCCTAGTATCCTTCAGGAAATAGAGCCAAACCTTTATAGATTTTATTACTTCTTACCTTTATATCAATACACTGTCATATTATATTCATTTCATGGTATTTATAGACTCCATTGGTCGTGGCATGCTGAGTTTATCCCACACCCTATATGGGTCACCAATGGTACCAGGGTATATAGTATGGATAAATTTAGCAACAGGGTCAAGCACCTAATCAGTGATTCTTGATTTTTTATAGCAAGGTAGCAGTGAAGAACAAGCTCTAGTTATGGAATAGATGATACCAGAGATAGTCGTTAGGTCTTTTTTTCTTTTGATACATGTATTTTATTGCTTACCTATGTCAATGTCTTTCTAATTACATTGATTGATAGATAATATAACATCATTTTTAATATCATATATGATATTATAGATGTTGTTTATTTATTAATGATGGTTTCTTTAACTTCCATTAGTAGTTATTTATTATTCAACTTATTTTTTTCTATTTATTTACCTTTTGTGCTACTATGATCACTGGGGTATACCCTCCCCACTATACTACACATTACCCCCAATTATAGTCTTCTACCTATGGAAGATGGGGAGGTTCTCTTGATACTATGTGGCCCACCATATTGGGGTTGCACTTAGTGGAATCCTGATTGGGATGTCACAAGGTTTTATTAGAGAAAATTTCTTTTCTTCTACTCATAATTTTAGAATATTATAAAAGAGATTATTATTCTTTCGAAATTTTTGTAATGAGTTCTGTCTGGGAGTAGCTACCCCATGTATATGGAAAGGACCAATTACTTGGTATGGGAAATTATGTTATAGTTTTTGATTATTGTATTTGGATTCATTACACCATTGGGTGATTCACATGAATTGCAAAGCTTATTTTTATGGTTGAGATTTATATTTTATCATTGTCCAAATACTATAAGGAACTATGATCGTGCATAATTTTAGCGACCTTTCACAATTTATATGTCTTGTATTATTCCATTCCATGTTTACTAACTATGTACATTTCTTGAAACATGTTTTGGTCGTTCTTTATATATCTATGAACTATGCTAACATTTTATGAAGGACTTTATATGAGAGAGGTTTTTGTTGATGGATGCATTATATCAATTTATAAGGTGTATGAGCCCTTATAAATTGGATCTACCAATCCATACATTTCATCCTCTAAGAGAGAAACTATTTATAAATTACAATTAATTTAAATGAAAATGAATTCAAACATGAAATGCTCACCGTTTATCTGGGATTCAAACTATAATTTAAATGGTGTTTTCCTCTATATATCTCAATTGAAACTCTGTATAATGGGATGTTGGTCTTATAACATTGATATTCACCAAGACCTGACCTTAGTAGTGGTAAGTAGGTAAAATCACTTATGTTTTATCAAATTCATCCTATCAAATAGACCTATTTCTAGAAGTATACAGATGTGTGTGGTTCTTACATAAGAAGGCATGTACCTATCATATTTTGGTATATATGATAATTACAAATATATAAACCTATCTAAGGAATGTTCTTGGAATTTTTAAACCTATTCAACCATAATTTTCCCATAGATAGGCACCACGAGGTTAGTGAATGTAACACCCCAAACATATTTAAGTTTTAATAATAACATTTTGATAATTATAAGTATTACTATTTTGGTTTTGATTCGCAATGGAGCATACAAAGTAAAATACTTGTAGAATAAAAATAAATGTCATGTTATATTAAATATGAATTCAGAAAGAATCACATTTCCATAATACAAAAGAAACATACTAACCTAGAATACCTACTAAGAGACCCATCAAGATCACCAAGAGACCCAAAAACATCACAAACAGACCAAGGTAATAGTGAGAGTCCATCGGGTCTATCACAATGAATAATATTATGTCTAGTGTAATGGAGACCGAACTGAGAATTATGGGGATGTAGAGCACCTTCATCACTGAGTTATTTTTTATGATTTGAATACCCTAAATGCATATTTATAATGACTTTGTGACCGTTAATAGTTATTACGGTCCTTTGGTGGTCGTTTTTTTAACTACCATGAAATTTTGTAACTATTGGGTATACTATAAATTTTGATTATTTTAAATATATACGTATTATAGGTGTATTAATATTTTAACTATCTTAAATATTTTAAGAACCTAAGGGTTTTAAATGTTAGAAAATAATATTTTAGTTAATAAATATATGTTTTCAAGTAAATATAATGTTGTCAAAGAATATCTCTTTACGTATTAAAGGTGTATACTTATTTATATTTTTGATAAAAATGAAATGTGACCTATTATTTTATGATTAAATATGTATCTTTCACATGTTTTAAATATTTTAAAGATATAACATATGTTAAATACTAACATGGTTTTCAATATGGATATACTTTATTATAAACAACCATAACCATGATGATTATCGTAAAATGGTTAAAATGAATGAAGTTATATTTTTTAAATATAATTTTATAAATCTTAAAAGGAATTTGAAAACATGATTTTTTTGTTTTAATGAAAATATAATGAAAAGAACATATGTTTACTTCTATTAATTTATAGAGATTAATAAATATTGTTTTTGATACGAAAATTCTGTATTTTAATTTGAAATCATGTTTTTAAATAAACTTATTAAATAAGAATTATAATTTATAAAGTAATGAAATGGTAAAACTTATTGTTAGATTGTGTATTTTAATATATCAATGATTAAAATGGAGTTGGAACTATGTTTTAGGCTAATAGGATTAATTAAATAGTTGATTTTAATGAAATTAAATAATAAATACTTCTTAATGAAGATTATATGGTTTATTTTGACTTTGAAATATTTTTTTAACCAAGGGTTCATATGAAATCTTGTGTGACCCCACCTTGCCATCTAGCTAGCCAAGGGAGGTAGGTCGCACCATCTCCCAAAGGCGTGGGCGGCCGAGCCTTGTCCCCTCAACTAGCAAAGGTCGTCCAGGATTGCATGCATGCCCCAAAGGGACGCATTAAGGAACCGAGAGCATGCCACCGTGTAGGGTGGCATGACGATAGATGGTGGACGTATATCATTCCCTCATAGGAGAACCAGTATGGGGCGGTACCAGGTAGGGGAGAGGGAGTTATATTGTGAGTGTTGGGATCATAATGATTATAAATCTAGCCTGAAACCCCATTCGTTTCAATTTGGGACACAAAATTTCAGTGGAGATCATATCTCATCTGTTTGATCTCACCACATGAGATATTGACCTCACATTTTGATTTTGGGTTCGAATCTTACTATCATGACCTATTCCTCCTCATTTCATTATTCATCCAATTGAGGAATCAACAAATCCTGGATTTCCATCTATTTTAAAAAAACATGGTATCACTGTTACTATCCAACCAAACTTGGATGTAATCTACACAACACATCCCATTTTGAAACCATAAAACATACAACAGCCATCTAATCTCACTCTAAATATCATGATCTTCCATCTTTTTTTCATATCTCCTCCATATTCTTCTAATTCCTCACGACCGAGCCTGTACCATTCGCGCACTTCCCACCTCACTGCTCCTCTAAGACATGTGACACTTTTCTCCATCCACGACCTCCATCTCTCTCTTTTTCTAGAGACCTAACACCCTTGGTTTATTTTAAAAAAAAACCCCTTTGGACGCCATATAATTTTTTCATGTTATATATATATATATAATGGTACATTATTAAATGATCAATCTACTTTTTATTTTCATGATTCAAGTAATTTTTTGCATGAGTCGTGTTTGGGTCATTATTTATTTTTTTATGATTGTATCAGCAGGTGTATAAATACATACATACATAGTTTACTAAAACATAATTTTCAACGATAAAACTTATGGGCCTTCATTCTCCGAAACCTCCTTCGACACCTGCTCGAAACAACCTCACTCCTTAAGTATGGAAAGGGGATTATTATTTAAATGTATTAATTATATGAACCTTTTGATACACATTTGATTTTTTATAAATATATATATAATTTATGTAGTTTTATATAATTTTCACTCCCAAACAGCTTTTGAATTTCTAAATAATGTTTTACAATATTTAAATAATGTAAATGATATGTATAACATTTTGGAAGAGTTTATTTTTAGTTCGTTTTTTATTCAATTAACTCGTATATACCTAAATAAGTATTCACATTGATATATATGTTTATTTGTACAAAAACCCAAAATTGATTTTATGATTTTTGAATGATGAACATATATTTTTAAATGATGCTAATAAATGCATGTAATTCAAGTAAGAATCCTATTTCTTTTAATTAGATCGTATAAATATAAATAAATAAATATATATAAGGGTGTATTTATATACTTATAGGTTTAAATTATATTTCTAATTAGGTTTTTATAACACTGATTTTAGTGATTTAATTATTTTCTAGAAGTGTAAAATATTTATAATCATTTTTATGCCTTGTTTTTGGTTGTGAAAATCCCATGTTTGTACTTTGTTAATATATGGTTTTAAGTAATTTTCAAACACACACACACACATAGATATATATATATATATATATATAAGAACCACAATCTCAGATATTCTTTTCAGAAATTATTTAAGACGTTTTGGAAGATACTTACTTGGTGATGACTTTATACAACAGATGGTACAATTTTATATTGGAAAACAATAAAAACCCTATTTTGTTATTGTGTCCCTAAAAATTATAAAAGAAGTTATGTTAAAACAATTAACTTCACATAAATATTGATTTATTTAGAGTAGTATTTCTTGTTTACACATATGCATATACATTCACATATTTCTTTAATATAGTGTTATTTATTGTTTATGCATCAAGATGATTGTTACAAATCAGAATGTTTTATGTTTTTACATAATATAGAACTACAAACATAAACACTAATAGTTTTTAATTTACCGGTTTGAAAAATATATATATTAGTTCTTGGATTAAACATGATTGATATCTATATTCAATTGAACACATATATTTTAATGCATTGAGTATTTATTTCAATGGAATAAGAATACTATGAAATGTTAATTTTTGGGTGAAACCCAATCAATATATTATTATTAATATATAACTTATGAAAATTTAATGATTAATAACTCATTTATTTGAAGTGGTATGGGACACATCAAATAAATGGAATGAATTTATTATTTGAAGTGGTATGGGAGAATTCAAATAAAAGACATAAAATGGTAAATCAAAGTTGTATGTAACACATTGATTTGAAGACATTAAAATATATGTGGAATTAATTGGATTTATTTTATGATGGTTGAGGCCTATTATAGCCTTTCGATGCATCGGCAGGTCTCAGGATACAAACCAGGTCATGGTAGGAGGCCTTGAAAAAATGTTTATATATGGTCTTGGCATGAGGCCTTGATAGAATATTATTATTTTCTGGTATTTTTCATTTCTTCCAAATGTGATTAATATTTAACCCACCATGGGATTATTCAACTAGTAGAAAATCCATTGTAAAATAATCATTTATAATTGAAATAAATGCTTATGGCATAATGTGGTTTGTAATTGGAATGTTGACAATAAAAAAATATTGACACAGAAGATGATAATTACATCTTCCATCTCATGAATTACATTTCATATTTTAAGAGAAAAGTGTAGTTGTTACTTTTATAATTCTAAGCATGTTTTAATTGATGATCTTAATGGTATCAACATCCTTGCATGTCACCCTAAAATTAGTTTGACTAACTTCTCAATTATGCATCATCCCATGAGTCTCTGTACATGTATGTGTACTCTTATAAATGTTTTATCAGTAGCTTTTGAATAATTTTATTAATTATTCTGCAAGAGTTTACCTAATAAAAAATTCCAAAAACCCTATGAAAAATGTTGATTACGTGCTTCTGGAAATCTTTTTTACCATTTTTGTAATTGTTTTGTTAATATGTTAAGGGATTATTTGAAAAAGAATTTCATTAAGTTGGTTTGAAAACCCTTACTGGTCACTTTAAATTCTCACCCATCCTTTTCAATTTTTTTTGTAGGTTTGGTATATATGAATTGTACTAGATGGTGGCCGCATTATGGAGCTTATCCCATTATGTTTTTAGGAAATGTAATATTTGAATCTAGTTTTCTAGAACCTAAACCACAAAGATCCTTTGAATGGAACGTGATGTTTTATTTATTTATATTGCATTTTATAAAAAAATCACACCATGTTTAATGCATTGGCTCCGAGCTTCTGCGGTCAGGGCGTTATAGTTGGTATCCGAGGATTGGTTTAGACAATTCTGAAAAATTAAAATAGAATAAAAAAATTATGTTTTATGAATACAATCCTTATTTAAATTTTATGATGGCAGGTGAATGTTCACCAAAAAAACTTTTATCTCTCCCTATCAAATTACTATAACACATAATTGTCGAGCCAAGCTCAGAGACATACCATCCATTTGTGAACATGCGTCTAACCAGAAAATGACTTTATCAAGTGTCTAACAACCCAAATTTTCTTGGTCTTTATCAAGGACCAAGTCACATATACTACCTCATGTTGCAAGAACAACATGCTTTTTATGCACACAAAGGAAGGTAATACGAAGTCCTTTTCTTGTGTTTCACCATATCTGAGGGTTATCTGGCCCTAGAGATGTTGTAAGATGTTGTAGAGGTGAGAGACCCACATAAAGTCTATATGTTCCATTTTTTGAGTTTCAGAAAGTGTGGGAGGCTTTATAACTTCTGATATTTAGAAAACCAAGTCATCTGTTGGGTCTATTGGATCCACGTTCATTATAATGCCTCTTAACACTAAACCTCCCATGACTCCCTCTTGAGGACCTACTACTACCCGCATGAGTTTTACATTATCTATGAGAGGGGTATCTGGGAAAATGAAATTAATGAGTTTAAAAATGTTTTAGGGATCAAACTAACTGGGAGACCCTACCAAGAAATTATATGATGGTGGTGGACCTATTAAAGGTATAAAACTAAACATTTTGTAAATCAATTTTGTTATTCATTAATAATTAATACATATCTTGTAGGGGCCTCAATGTGAATATTGGAAGTAGGTGTAGTGATGCTTAAGTGCATGTTAGAATAGTGAGGATGCAATTATTTTGGGAGGGGTCGATAATGAAACACCCTGAACATATTTAATTTTTAATAATAATATTTTGATAATTATATGTTTTACTATTTTGGTTTTGTTTAGAAATGGGGCATCCAAATTAAAATAGTTGTACAATAAATATTAATGGTATGTTTTATTATATAATAATGATAAAACCCTTACATATCCTTAAGGAAAAATTAATTTAATTACCTATAATACCTACTATGAGACCTATAAAGATCACGAGGAGACCCCCAAACATCACAAACAGATAAAGGAAATAGTGAGAGTCCTTCATGTCTATCACAATGAAGAACATTATGGTTAGAGCTATGGCGACTGAACGGAGAATTAAAGGGAAGCATAGAACCAACATTACCGAGTGGTTTTCGAAGTTTGGAATACCCAAAACACCTATTTATAAGGCCATTGTGACTGTAAATATCCATTGTGGTCCTTAGGTGACCATTGGGGTTTTTAACAGTCATAAAGTTTTGTAACTGTTTGATATATTAAGTATTTTTATTATTTTAAATATATTTGTATTATACGTGTACTAAATATTTTCAGTATCATTATCATTTTAAGAACATAAGGGTTCTAAATATTTGAAAATAATATTTTAGTTAATAAATATACATGTTCATGTAAATATAATGTCTTCAAAGAATACCTCTTTACATGTTAAATGTGTGTACTTAATTATCCTTCTGAAAAAATGAAATGTAACAAATTATTTTATTAAGAAATATATATCAATCAAATGTTTTAAATATTTTAAATATTTTTCTTATTTTAAAGACTATCAAGTTTTTAAATAAGGGTATTCTTTATTATAAAAAGATATAATGAGGATGATTGTCTTAAAATGAATAAAATAAATGAAGTTTCATTTTCTACATATATAGTTTTAAAGCATAAAATGAATTTTAAAATATGAATTTTGTGTTTTAATGAAAATAAAAATAATATCACAAATTTTTACTTCAATAAAATTAGAGAGAATTATACATGTTGTTTTTGATACAAAAACACTATATTTTAATTTGAAATCGTGTTTTTAAATATTGTTATTAAATAAAAATTATAATTTTTAGATTAATGACATGGTAAAACATATATGATTGATTGTGTATTTTAATTTATCAATGATTAAAATGGAGTAAGATTTATGTTTTAGGATATTACTATTAATGACATTATTAGTTTTAAGGAACTTAAATAATAAAAACGTCTTAATTAAGATTATATAGTTTATTTTTTCTTTGAATGTTTTTTCACCAAGGGTTTATAAAAAATTATGTGTGAAACTAGCCATCCATCTATCTGGCCATAGGAGGAATCTTGCACCATATCCATAATTATTGGGCGGCCAATCATTGGCCCCTCAGCCAGCACAACCTATCCATGTGGGCACACATTCCCCAAGGGGACACATGGAGGAACTAGGAGCCTGCCACCAAGCGGGGTGGCACAATGAAAGTCGGTGGGTGCAGATCATGACTGGAGAGGATAATAGGTACTAGGTGGTATCGAGGAGAGGGAGAGGGCATTATCTGGTGAGTGCTTGGTGATCAAGGATTATAAATCAGGATCAAATCATGGTTCATTTTGATGTGGGATGCAAAATTTCAGAGTAGATCAAATCTCAGCCATTTGGTCTCATCGTGTGAGATATATTACCCACATTTTAGTCATGGGTTCAAATCTTAACTTCACGGCCTATTCCTCCACATTTCTTCAGATCTATGATCGAGGACTTAATTGATCTCAGACATCCATCTATTTAAAAAAACTATGGTGTCACCACGGTCTTCTAATCAGTCCATAAGGTAATCTACACTGCCCATACCTTTTAGAAACTGTGAAACTTACAATAGTCATTTGATTTCACTCAGAATATCATGATCATCCATGTTTTTCTAAACCTATCCCCCATCTTCTTTTTCTTCCTCATGATTGTGCTAATAGTTGTCACCGTCTTCCCTCATCACTGCTCCTCGTCAACCAGTCCCACCATTACCCATCCATGACCTCTATCATTCTTTTTTTCCACATACCTGATACCCTCAGTTTATTTTAAAATTGAACCCCTTTGGTTCCCATGTAAGTTTTCCATGTTATATATATATACATTATCAAATGATCAATCTACTTATGATTTTCTTGATTCGAGTATTTGTTTTCATTTTCATGAGTCCTGTTCGGGTCATTGTTTATGTTTTTATAATGGTGTACGAGGGTGTATAAATTTATAAATACACTATTTAAAAAACATACTCTTCACCCATAAAACATATGTGTTTTCTTCCTCCAAAACCTCCTTCTACTGCTACTCGACACAAACTCGCTTTTTAAGTCAGGTAAGGGGATTATTTTTTCTATGATTTCATTGTGTGAATCTTTTCATACACTTTTTTGTTTCTATGGATATATAAATATAATTTTATATAATTTTCAATCCCAAATAGCTTTTGGATATAAAAATAATGTTTAACAAAATTTAAATTATGTAAATGATGTGTATAACCTTTTTGAAGGATTTATTTTTTGTTTGGTTTTGATTTGACTAACTTTTATATACCTATATAAGTATTTAAAATAATATATATGTTTATTTTAAAAAACCTAAACCAATTTTATGATTTTTTAATGATGATCATATGTTTTTAAATGACATTCATAAATGCTTTTAATTCATGTAGGAATCCTATTTTGTTATTTGGATCATATAAACCTATATAAATATGTACACTGTTTTCCGTATAAATACATATAGGTTTTAATTATATTTTGAATTATGTTTTCGTAACACTGATTTTAGTGATTTAATTATTTTTTAGAAGTGTATAATATTTATAAATATTTGTTAAGCCTTGTTTTTGGTTATGAATATCCCTTGTATTCACTTTGTGATGATATGGTTTTGTGTAATTTTCAAACCCATATATATATATAACCAAAATCTCACATATTCTTGTATTAATTTATTTAAGAATTTTTCGATGGTACAAACCTAGTGATTATTTTATACAACACATGGTAAAATTTTATATGGGAAAATAATAACAAAACCATTTTTGTTGTTTTGTTCCTAAAAATTCTAAAATAAGTCATGTAAAAACAATTAACTTTACCTACATCCTGATTTATTTAGAGAAGTATCTCTTGTTTACACATATGAATATACATTCACATAAACCTTTAGTATAGTGTTCATAATTGTTTATGCATCAAGATGAATGTAATAAATCATCATGTGTTATCTTTTTACCTAATATGGAAGTACCAAAAAAAGTACTATTAGATTTGGATTTCCCTATTTGAAACTTATATTTATCAATGTCTGTATCAAAAATTATTTATATATATATTGAATTCAAAACATGTATTTTAATGCGTTGACTGTTTATTTCCATGGAAAAAGGTTTCTAAAAATGTTTTTTTATTTTTGAAATATAATCAATCAATTATTAGTGATATATCTTTTATGATATTTTAAGGATTAATAAGTCATTTATTTTAAGTGGTATCAAAAACCTCAAATAAAAGGAATTAATTAATTATTTGAAGTTTTATGGGACACTTCAAATAAAATATGTAAAATGACAAATCAATGTGGCATGGGATGCTCTGAGTTGAAGAAATTTAGACATATGAGGAATTCATTGGACATATTATGTGACGGGTGAGGCCCGCTATAACATCTTGATGCATCCTTAGGTCTAATGAGTCAAACCATGTCATGGATTGAGACCTTGGGAATGTGTTTTTGTGTGATCTTGGCACGAGGCCACGAAAAAATGTTATCATTGTCTAGAATTTTTCAATTCCTCAATATGTGATTAATATTTATCCAACCATGGGATTATTCGACTAGCCGAATATCCCATGGTTTAGAATCATTTATAATGGAAATAAACGATTATGGCATAATGAGGTATGTACTTGGAATGTTTATAATATCATAGTGTTGGCTCAGAAGTTGATAATTACATCTGAAATCTCATGAATTGAATTTTAGGTGTTAAGAGAAACATGGAATTTCTTACTCTAATAATTCTAAGAAAGTTTTATTTAATGTGCTTAATGGTATCAACATCATTGAATTTCACCCTAAAATCAGTTTTATTAACTTCTTCATTATGAAGTATCCCATGAATCTTTGTACCTGGATGCGTACTATGATATATTTTTTATCTATAGCCTTTGAAAATTTTTATTAATTCATGTGTGGGAGTTTTACTTATAATTTTTTTCAAATAAAATTTGAAAAATGTTGATGACGTGCTTCTAGAAATCTTATTTTCCATTTAGGAAAATGTTTTGTAAGTTTATAAAGGGATGTTTTGAAACATAATTTCATTAATTTGTTTTTAAACCCCTTACTAAGTGAATTAAATACCCACCCAACATTTTCAATTTATTTTTATTGGTTCAGTAGATCTGAATTTTACTAGATGGTGTATGCATTGTGGAGTTTACCCCTTTCAGTTTTAATGAAATGTAACATTTGTATCTGGTTTTCTAGAACCTAAACCGAAAATATCCTTTATATAGAATGTGATGTATAATTTTCCAAAATTTAATTTTATAAAAACAATTACACACCATGTTTAATACACCAACTCCGGGCTTCTGGGGTCAAGGCGTTATAGTTACGGCCATGCCCTAGAGGCGATGGGCCCTAATTAACCTTGGAAACCTCTAGTAGTGCCACTCATAGAACCTCCTTTTATAATTGGTGTGGGTGATGATGTTGGATTTTGAGGGGAATTTTTATACATTATGAAGAAAATATCTTGAGGTTTTTTATCTTCTCTCTATATGGGATAGTTGATGTGGGAGTTTCAGTAACCACATCCAGCTACTTTTTCTGGAGATGGTGGCCCCATGTAGTAGAGTATTGGATTGAGATAGCTATATCTATTTTCATTAATCTAATAGACAACTCCTAGGAAGAGTGTGATGAATTATACATATATTATTTGAGGATGAAAAATAATTTGGTGGAATATTCTGAACTAGTAATGTTTGTATTAGAATGTAATTCAAAATGATTTCCAATCTAGATTCTATGATTATCTCTTCCCTTAGATCCTGGGACAAATCATACCTAGGATTTACAAAACCTCTAGTTAGTTCCTATGTCCATTATAGACTATTAATATCATTTCACATAACTGAATCACTTATTTCTTATCTATAATGTTTTTGCGAAAACAAAAGTCAAGAGATTTGAGGATGGGATTAGGTATCCTATTTTATCGAAGGTGAACATTCTATAGTTAACTACCATGTATGATATAGTAATCAAGGCTCCCATCTCCAATCGGAACCTAATGGAAGATGTTTGTTTGTTCTGGGGTGGTTCATAACTATGGCATGGTAGTAGTTTGACCATTTGTCAGAAGAAGCACTTCGAGGCTACATGTAGGAGAGGAACAACCAGGTGACACCCTATAAAATTTACATGGTTTCCCACCATTGTGGGAAGCCTATTCATAAGAATCCCTAGTATCCTAGAGACATTATTGAGTGAAAATGATACAATGGGTTAGGGAATCATCAGCTCTTTAGCATGAACATCCCATTAGTTCTTAGTGGTAAAAGAACCATATTTTATCCACTATTAGGAGAAGTATTAGGATCACCTCTCTAGGTAGAGAGCTAGAGTAATATCAGATGTACAGATAGAGGAGAAGGTGATAGATGAGGTAGCCATGAATTAGGTACTCAGTTATAACATATTATCCCCTCTCAAGGTACTCAATATGTAGAATACGGTGGGGATCATGCCCCACTTATTCAGTACAACTTATACTAGTAAAGAATGGTGTTACACCATATATTGTTTAATGTACTATTCTTTTAGCCTATATTACTGTATCTACCTTTTTTGATATGGGAACTTCCCATTCCTTCTTCTATATAGATATTTTGGAAATCAATGGGCTTTATATTCAATACTCTTGTAGAGTGGGGACACTAGGCACCCATTTTGATATTTGATTAGAGATTTTGTAAGAGTGCATGGAATTCCCCCTTTAGTTATGCAGTCATTGTTTCTAATGGGACCTCTTTATCATCAAGATGAAAGGATTCTATGTCATTCTCAAAATGTATTACATCATCCAATATCACGCCTATGTAGATTTTTACCATTGGATGGTGTTGTTCACATCACTATAGGGAAGTACATATTTTCACAAGGGTGAGTGTGATTTCTAGGAAGTTAGATCTAGAACTGATAATCATGGTCTAGGTATAGTGACCACCATTATTTCTAGACTTTTTATGGATGATCATGTATTCAATCGGGATGAATTCCCTCCCATAGTTGATCATTTTAAGAATGTTTTTCATGAACAATTTTTTATTTTACATTTTGTGTGATAAGTAGATCTTACTATAAATATAGTTCCTATAGCTGCACAAATATCCATTCTTCCTTAAAAGATGGATAATACTGAGTTGTAGGAGGGCAAGAAGAAACTATATGATTTATAGGCTAGGAGATTTATATGGACGATTACTTCTCCCATGGGTTCATGAGTCCTTTTCTCTAATAAGGTGTATAGAAACCTCTAGATTTGGGTGGACTGATAGATGTTGATTCAGCTTACTACGAAGAATAAGTATATCTTATATTGAATCTATGATATATTCAGCCAAATGAGATTATCGAGTGATTTCTCAAATATTGATTAGAGATCATGCTATCACTAGGTGCATGCTAGACAATCAAAAATACCATGTATGGATTTTTATAGTTAGTATGGTTTATATGAAAATATTTTAATATCATTAAATCATAAAAATATGCCCTTCATTTTTAGGGAATATATAGATAGGGTTTTCAATCACTACATAGATTCCTTTGTCGTGGTCTTTGTGGAAAACATATTGGTGTATTATTATTCTTTAATAAACCATTCCAAAAATAATGAGACTATTCAAAATACATTGAGATAGAACCGTTTGTATGAAAAACTCAAAAAAAAATCCACTTCTGGATCAACAAGGTTCACTTATTATGTCATTTTATACCAGAGGTAGGAGTATCAGTTGACATAGAGAATGTGAGTGCTATAGTTACTTAAGATCATCCCAATAAAATATTTTATATTTTATGATTATATAGTGTAGATGATTATTATATGCATTTCATATAGTACTTCACATGATTAGAAGCACCTAATACGAGCTTCAATAAGAAGGGTGTAAATATTATATGGTAAATTTCGTATGAGACAACCTTTTAAGAGATGATAGGAAGGCTTACTTCATTGTTGATCCTAATTATAAAAGTGCTAGATAGAATCTATACAGTGTATTTTGATGCATAATGTGTTTAACTAGGAGTGGTTCTAATGTATATAGATATAGTATTTGGATATGGGTCCTAATAGTTGACGCCTCGTGAAAAGAATTACCACATGGAAGATCTCAAGTTGCTACCTATTGTTATTTTTTTGCATTATTGGATGCATTACCTATTTGGAGAGTTTTTTAATGTGTTTATGGACCACAAAATCCTCAAATAAATATTTCTTCATCATGATATAATTTTAGGAAGTGATGGTAGTTTGAATACCTATTTTCCATTGACATTGAGCTTTCTTATATGCCAAGAAAGGGTAATGTTGTTGCAAATGATCTAAGTAGGAGGACTCAAACATAGGTTTTCAAGAGTCTTGTAGAGAGTGGGAGCTTATGGAACTATTTTATTATATTAATATCAAGGTTTCAAACCAAAACGGTCTATTTTACTTGAAATTATCTTAGCAACCTCTTCACTTCAAGAGATATTGAATCGAAGGTTGTTTTAATATCCTGAAGGTCTGATCCTACGAGAATCTATTTATTGTGAAAAATCAACTACTAATTTGTCTATCAGTGGTAAATAAATCCATTGTATTCATTAGAATATAGGGTTTCTTTGAGACATGCAACATGACATGATGTGATATTCCCATTCTTCTAAATGGGTAGTCACCCACATATCTCCAAGATGTATCATGACATGTTCTAACAGTATCGGTTATAACAACCCAAACTTTTATCAATAAAATTTATCCCTTTTATGTAATTTCATATAATATAAATCAAATGAAATCACTTACAATCCATTTTATGGGGTTTATAAATAATACATTAACGAAATAAGATGTATTTCTAGAAGTCAATGAACCAATACTGATGAAATAGTAACTTGACCGGAGGAATAGAAATACGACCCTTATGAATGGTAAATAGGCCAAATAAATAGAAACCGTACCCATTAAAGTATAAATAAAATTTAATAGTCTTATAAATGAAATTATGGTATAATTATATAATAGACTATGTAATTAAATTTCATAAAAATTATTAATCAAGTGTCAGATTTTTTATAATCATTAATATTAAATTAAAATTTTATAATTAAGTTAATAATTTAAAAGAAAATTTATTTTCAAAAAATATATCCATAAATTTAAATTTTTATGTCTTATGATTTTAATATAATTTTATGAGCCTTGAATAATTTTTCAAATTTTATAAAATCTGCTATAATTTTAAAATCGTCATTTTCCAAGTAATTTATGATTTTAATTAAAATAATTTATTAATCTTATTTAGAAAATCATTTAAAAAGATTGGAGTTCATTTTCGAATTCCAAAATTCAAAAAATGGTTTGGGAAATTTTTTTGTATATTTACGAAATACATGAATTTTTTGGTCTGTACTTAAATATGGTAATTTATGGCCCAAATATGTTATAAATAAAATACATGATTCCTTGATTCATTGCATATGTATGAACTATAATATCTAATTACCATTCCTCCATTACTATATTTATTCCTGGAATCAGCATTATTTATTAACATGAGAGAAATCAATAATCTAATGACTAAAATAATAAAAAAAACACCCCTCTCCTCCACTATAAATACCACTACTCACACATCTCAAGCTGTGTGGCTTACTAAAAGTCTTCCCAAAACTCTTCCATAGCCCATTCCCCATATCCAGGATGTATCTTCTCATATTTTCATTGTATTTTTTTGATAATTATATGGAATGATTTCGAGACCAGGCGCTGAGAAGACGTGTGATTCTGAGGCCCAGTGTTCCCAAAACAATTGTTTAAAAAATATTAAACATTTAATAGCACACACAATGTTTCTTGAAATAAAATGTTATAAATATTATACAGGATCACAAATTAGAAATCTGAGTGCACTGTTGAGCTCAAAATAGTGGATTTACCCTATGCAAGACCTAACTTTGGTCGGTGCGGGTAATATGTCGAAAAGGTCCCCAAGGAAGTAACCATCAATAAAATAATTATATAAAAATATATTATTTTTGAAATAATAAAAACTCATGAACGGTGACTTGGATTTGAAATATGAGACCATATTTGATTTCGTAATGTGGTGGTTTCCCTAGGGGTGACTAAACGTTAGTCAATCTGGGTCTTCTATGGAAAAAATCAAATAGAAAATAATCGTCATTAAATAATTTAAAAAAAATTATTTATAATGACATAGAATCTTTTCCCTAAAATGTATCCTTATGAAGAAATCTTGGTGTTAGCTGTATAAACCTAGGAACATCGTAAAATCTCTTGGTAGAGCTTTGGAAGAACTCTCTTGAACAAATGGCGATAGTTTGTGAATCAACGATCAATATGTAACTGATTTGAAGGAACCACTCCACCAATGATGAAAATGAAAAAATCATCCTTTCTCAATGACTGATCTAAATCAAGGTAGGGATATAGTTTCTTTGTGATTTGTCCCCGTTTGTGATTTCCTTGATGATTTCATGAAAATCCATGAAAATATTGATTTTTGGTTAGATCATTGTTGCAAGATGAGATATTATTTGTATAATTATCTAGACATATATTTTTATTCTTATTCATTAATCTTATTATGGAAATTGATTAAGAACGACATGAACATTGGATGAGATTCATTCCCCATGTTTTTGTTTTATGGTTTTCTCCCCTATTCTAAGTGTGTTTTTCATTGAAAATTTCATTTCCCTATAATTCAATATATACTCGATGAATGATCATTGTGCATTCCATACATGGTGAAACTGATCACTATTTTGGGTTTTTAGATGGAGATCCAAAGGTATGGTTTCATTATACGATGATGTCAGTATATACATATATGCATTATGAGTTTGTGATACCGATTTTGGTGTGTGATGACATCTGATGTAAGCGGTGGATAATGGTCCTCAGATCTCCAATGTGAGGCATGAGGTGCCCACAACCTGGTCTTGATTTTATCCCCCATGCATGTGATAGGAATGAGGGATGGAGAAGTTACATTTATGTAGTTATTATTAATAACAATAATAATAAACGAAATGAAAAAAGTGATGGAAATACAAGATTTTGGCGTGCCATCTGGGTTGAAGATGTTGGGTCCCTTGGATCCAATTATGTTATAATATTATTATTGAAATAATATCAATACGATATAACGAGTAAATTAAAATTAAAATAAAATGGAAACCAAGGTGGGGCACACTTGATATATTGTGTGTGAGACTATATTAGAATTTTTATTCGAGATAGTGTCCTCTCCTCAAATTATACAATAAATTTAGAAATAATAATAAAAATAATAATATTATTATTATTATTCTTAACTATTGATTCTTATGTAATACCGTTGTAAGATGTCAAATTGGGGATCATTTAGTGGAAATGTGATTGTTCTACAAAGATGGTCAATTCAAGACCAAGGATTAGTTTTTAATTTGGAATCACGACACGATCCCACGAGACGTTGTTAGAGCATAATGTCATGAAATACAACTATTTCATTGGGTGTTTGATATCGAAAAATGAATAGTTGATCCATTGAATTTTTTTATGACGATTACAATGATACAATCCATATTTTTTATTTCAGGATCGACATATGGGCCCCATGAATTAACGTTTAGGCATTATATGGTGTAATGTGTCCTTTTCATCGGGTGTCTGTTTAAGGAACATGAATATTCTATTTCGAGTGTTTCCTCAATGATCACAGTGGTGTGATTAGTTAGGAATTATGATCCCTTTTGAAGATGAATATTAGTGGAATTATGTTTTACCCTTTCAGGCTGATGATGATCCCTGTGTTTTCATGAGGAATTTTGTAATCCCAGACACAAGTAGTGTCATACTTAATGGGGAACATTGTATACTCCCATGCAGACAAAGACACGATATTAATTATATTTATACACCATTTACCCCTCTACACACCTTATATATGGCGACAACATATCGTGTGAGGCTCTTCCACGTGGGAGAGACATGGGATAGTTGGGCATACCGTGTGCCCCTGGGACACATTGTGTACTTCCATCCAAAGTGATTGAGGCTCCTCATTTTTAGTTTGGACTAGTATATGTTGTGTTTGTTCCTTGTGTCCATTCTTTGTGGGTTTATTATGGAATTATATCAACATTACTGGATTATAGTCCCCTATAATGGATGATTCTCATATTGACTTATTGTTTCCCACCTTGGGATGGGAGAGATCCTCTATCCTCTCTAGGGGAGTTTTGTAGAATCAATGTATCCTATGAGATCAGGTCATTGATCCTCTACCTAGTGGGGTGAATAAGTAGATATAGTGTCTTTCTCAAGGCAGGATCCCCGACATTACATTCCACATCAATAAGGTTAGTGGTATTCTATATTAAGGATTCCATATATTGTGGATTTATCTAGACTGGTTTAGACGTATTATCAATACATAATACCCTCTCTATGGTATCATAAACCTCCTTAACTTATACATTATCAATTGGGAAGGACCCAAATGATGTAGATCTCTTTTTAATTTTATCTGATGATATCATGGATCAATGAGTGAGATCTCTTGGAACAAGCGTTCTTCGAGATGAATCATTTGGCTGATAGTTGGTTAAGACCAACCGATGGGGAGGGATTTCACATGAGTATATCAGGATAATTATTAGCATATGTTCTATTGACATTATCATTTGTGGATTTTACTAGTATTTTTTGTTGTCTTTTCTTGGCATCTTATCACTCATGGTATTTCTTTTGTGTAATTGTTTTGTTGTTTTTGGGTGTCACACTATGTATTATTGTACTCACCCCTATATAGGATTTTCCTTGAAATATTGTTTCTCACATATATGATTGACCATTTGATAGAGTCCTAGTTAGAACTGGACCAGGCGGTGCATAGTGAGGTTTTAAAGATGAGTTGTGTTGTTTTTGTTGAGACAGTAGTCCCAATGCATATTTTCTAAGAATATTGACTTGTAATTTTAGTCTCTTTTTGGTGGGCTCATTTTTTTCCCTTTTTACATTTCAGTACATCACTATTGTACATTGGATGTGGAATATAATGGTTTTCATATATTTTTTCTTAGTGTTTTTATATTTATGCATTTATGTCTTCGATATGTTCGTGTGTGAGTACATGTACTTTTGGATAATTCCTCCCATTTGTGGGATATTCCTACTCAGTCCTAGTCACCATCCCTTGTCCTATCAAAGGTGGGCATGGGGTAGTAATGTAAAATAGCCCATCTAGGATGGTTCATGAAAGGGTTGTATCATAGGGGGTTAGTTCTACGTTAAGTCTAGGAGTCTACGAGATTGGTTCGGAGAATAAACACTATGTGATTCCAATTTAGATTTTAGGATAGGGGATCCAATATTGGTGTGGTGGCCAATTTATCTATACGTGAAGACTCTATTTTCCTTATTTTCAAAATGAATATTGAATACACTAGCTGCAGGGAGGAAATAATAGTTCATGCATCATATAAGAATGGCAGTGTCTTCCATGTCCTTATTAAGTCAACTCTCCAGATATACTCTATTGATCGTGTGTACATCTTGTTTTACTTCAAGATGCCTATATATAGATAGTCATCTAGGAATCCATTGCATGATCATGAATATGATCCATTAGGTGACGATACATTGGTACATGAATTTTTATCAGAGATAGAATCTTTAGGTGGTTCACCAGCTATACCACCACCTGTAAAGTAGCATATAGTACCCACAATACCAGCAGATGAGGAGTTCAACCTAAGTACGCTTGATGAGTTTTGGGGATAGATACCCCTTAGGTTCTAAGGTGAGACAAACAAAAACATGGATGGGGTCAGGTTGGAGGTGGTAACCCATGTTTTCCATCTGGTCAGGAGACCTGTAGATCACATGGTGGTTCTGGGAGTGAGTCTGCAACATGTCTTAGCAGGGTGATGGGGGGGGGGGTTTGTTTATCAAATTTTATGATGAGGTGACTCTTTCATGGACATTGTTTTAGAAACCTTTCATATAATAGTTCTCACATTATAATCTAAGGTCTATTCTTGTCTAGGAGATTTTATAGCTCTAGTGGTATGGCATGTCATTATATGAGTATTCATCAAGGCATACCAACATTTCCAGGTAATTTATGGATATGATACACGACCAATGCATTTGGGATTGGAACTTTGAGCAAGGTCTACCGTGGGAAATCTGAGCTATATTTATCCCTATATTCATTCTTACCTATGATGGGGTATTAGATAGAATGTTTTTGGTTTATAGTTCCTTGGATAAGTAGAAATAATAAGTGGTTGTCAGAAGTGGGAAGGAAAGAGTAAAGACCTCAACAGTGTGAAACTGGTGTCAGTCTCAGAGACTTGGACATGCAAGAAATTTCAAGAGGAGGTCCCAGAATAGAGTATATGTAGTTTAGGTCTAACAGGGTAGGTCTACTCATCCAAGTGAGAGGTGGTGATATTCATATGAAGGTAGGGGACATCTCAACCGAGATTTTCCAACCCATCGTACTGCTAAAAGGGAGACTATAGACGGACCACTGAGTTTGAGACAATGATAGGAGGAAATAGATCAGTAGGAAAGTGAATGTGGTAGAGGAAATTGTAGTGTAGAAGGAGGTGGTCAACACTTTGACATGATACCACCATCACCCCTAGGTGGTCCACACTAGGTTCGGGGAGCTAGAGGATAGGGGAGTGGAGAATTGCATGCGGTCAAGGAACATGACTCAATGGCTCTACGAATGATTCCAATTACATTCTGGGTATATTCTACTTTATATTCCATATTGATAGACATAGGTTCTAGTCATTTTTTTCATTCTGGGAATATTTTTTGAGACTCGTAGATTCTAGTTTAACCGTTGACTCGACCCTCACACTTGGAGACACCTACTAGAGGAGGCCCAATGATCATGTACTGGTACCAACATTGTAACCTTAATCTTGGGGACGAGATTTTTTGTTTGGATGCATTGGTAGTGGAATCAAGGCCTTATGAATTCATTCTTAGTATGGAATAGTTATCCAAAGTTAGTGCTTAGATTGACTATTTTTTGTTAAGAGTGGAGTGCGTCCATTTTGATGGGACTAAGTTCTCCTTTGCTTTTTAAAAGGAAGTATAGGTAGTATAGAACAGAATCATGCATAGGAGGGTGCAATAGATTACTCAATAGTTGGAAGGACTAACCCTTAGAGCAGTAGATTTTATGAGTCCTCATTTTCTTGAAGTAGTGGAGGAGTTTCACCGGATCAAATGAAGTTAAGGATATTTAATCTGGAGAGACACCCACAAATGTTACCGAGGTTTGGAATTTACATGGATTAGAAGGGTACTATTAGAGTTTTTTACCCAACATCTCCAGAGTCGAATCACCCTTTATATCTTTGATGTGAAAGGGGATTCCTTTTGAGTGGAAATAAAGGTTCCGTTAATGTTTTTAGTATTTGAGGAAGAGATTTATGAGTGCTCCCATATTGAGATTTATAGAGTTGGGTTCCAGGTATTTAGCTGTTATGTGAGGCATCAGGATCAAGGCTTGGTTGTGTCCTGATATAGAGGTAAGTAGTGATTTCATGTAGTTCATGAATATTGAGACCAAATCAGTATAAATACACAACCCATGATCTTGAGTTATCTGTAGTAGTCTTTTCATTGATCATGTGGAGACAATACCTGATGAGCGAGTTATTTTTCATCTACTCTGAAAAAAAAGAGTCTCAATTATATCCTATCTTAGAATGATCTTATATTGAGATAGAGGCGATGGATAAAGGTCCTCCAAGACTATGATGTTGGGATTTTTTTACTCTTGGGAGCGGTAAAGTGGATTTAAATTCTCTTAGTAGGGGATCTAGTTTTTAGTTTCCGATCAAGGTGTTAGAGCAGTTAGCCTCGTTGTATATATCCTTTTTGGATAGAGACGGTGCTGCTTACTTCAAGTTGATGGTTTTCACCCCTCCAGTTTTACAATGAGTTAGGGAGGCACATATTAGGGATAAAAACTATGAGACCCAATATTATCAGTTATCCATTGTGAATTCTCTTAATGGGTATTCAAAAGGTGGGGAGAACATTTTTTTTAGAGGGTGCATAGTTGTACCTCTGGCATCATTGGAAGAGATTTTTATGGAGTTCCTTAAATCCCGTTTGGTGATACATATAGTTTTGGAAATTATGTATCAAGACCTTTGAAGTCAGTTTTGGTGGACCGGGATTAAGGAGGGAGTTTCTAGTTTTTCTCTCGACACCTCACTTGTCACCAAGTGAAGGAAGATCACCAAGTTACAATGGATTTAACTCAACCCCTTGAGGTGATTGAATGGGAGTGGGTTGACATATATATGGACTTCATCATGGTTTTACCATGTTCATCTAGTGGTCATGATTCCATTTGATTAATCATTGACTAACTCACCAAGTTGGACAACATCCAAGCTATCTGAGAGAATAGTTCAATAAGGATATTGGGATTTAGTTACATGTAGGAGAAAGTTTGAATACATGGATTTCCATTGATGATATTTTTAGATCATTATTCTCATTGATTATACCTGTTGGGTAAGTAATTCAAGGAGGCGTTTATGAATCAGTTATTCTTGAGCATAGCATTTCACCCATAGAAAGATTATTGGACTAACATGAACATTCAGGTTATGGAGGACATGATTCGAGTTTTCATGTTAGATTTTTGGAAGGATTTGGGAGGATACTTTATGGGTGATTGATTACTTTTGTGCAGATTTGGTGGCGTTATAGGAATCTCTATGATATCTAATGGGAGTGAGAGTCTCATATTCATGCTCAGTACCCTCTTATATTTGGGTGGACCTTGGTTTGGATTTTGGGGACATAAATCCTCAAGGTGGGGAGAATATAATATCTCATAATATCCATATATAATTTTTATAAATTATATGGAAAAATTTCAAGTCTATGTGGTGAGATGGAATGTGATTTCATGCCCTGATATGCCTGAAATAGTTTCTTGAAAAATATTAATCTTTTAATGGATCACGGTAATAGTTTTCTAGAAAAAGTGGAATAACTATAAAACATGTTTCCAGATAAAAAATATAGGAGCACCATTGATCTTATAATAGTGGATATACCCTTGGCATGACCTAACTTTGGTCATCATGGGTAATCTGTAGAAAATGTCAAAAAGGACGCAAATGTAAATAAAATAATTAAATTAAATTTTTTTGATTTGAAAATCCTAATAAATCATGAACGGTGAATTAGATTGTAAATATGATACCATTGTTGAGTATATAATTTTTTGTTTTCCCTTGGCACGAATTAACCTTAGTCATCATTGGTCTTCTATGGAAAAACTCGAAAAGGATATAATCTTCAATAAATAATTTAAAAAAAATTATTTATATAGACACATTGATGTTTCCCTGAAATAAATCCACATGAAGAAATTATAGGGTTAACTGTATAACCCTAGGAACACTAGAGAATTTCTTGGGATGGCTTTGGATGATCTCATCCAAACAAACGACGACATATCATGAATCGATGATCAAAGTGCAACTGATTTGAAGGAACCTCATCACCATATCCTAGGACGCAACGATCATCCATCATCAACGACGGATCCAAATTGAGGTAGAGTAGTTTTTTCTTTTTTATTGGTCCCCATTCATGATTTACATGATAAACGAGGGTCAATCCATAAACATATTGTTCTGTAGCATTATCATTGTTGCAGGATATAACAATTTCTATGAGATTATTGATAACATTATTTTAATTCCTATTTGTTATCCTTATAATGGAAATAGTTTAAGACTGACATAAATAATGTCCTAGTTTAATTCCACATGTTTTTGTTTTACAGTTTTCAGTCGTTATTCTACATGAGTTCTTTGCTGAGAATTTCTTTTTCTTGTGATTCAACAAATACATGGTGAATGATCATTGCACATTCAATCCTTGGCCTAATAGATCACTACTGTGGGTTTGGGAATAGAGATATGAAGGTAAATTTTTGTTATATGATGATGGTATTAGATAAAAGGATTGATCGGGAATTTTTTCTCAAGTTTTTGGTGTATGATGGCATCCAATGGAAGTGGGGAAAGATGGTCCTCTAATCTGATGCAGGAAGGGTGAGGTTCCCAAAACCTTTCCTTCATTTTAGCCCCTACGCATATGACATGAATGAGGGTGGGAGAAGTTACATTTTTTTAGTTAATAATAATAATAATAATAATAATAATGAATTGAAAAAAAATGATGGAAATATGAGAGTGTTGTGTGCTATCCAGGGTGACAACATTGGTTCCCTTGGATCCAATTATGTAATATTATTATTATTTAAATAACAATTATATGATTTAAAGAGAAAAGTAAAAAGAAAATCATATAGAAACCATGATGGGTAACACTAGATGTGTTTTCTATGAGAGTTTCATAATATGGTTATTTGGAGATAATGTCTTCTACATAAGTAATATAATAAATTTGATAATAATATTATTATAGTTAATGTTATTAATATTCCTAAAACTGGTATTCTGATGTAATTCATTCCTATGATGTCGAATTGGAGATCCTATTGCAAAAAAATGATTGTGGTATTGATATGGTAAATTCATGACCAAAGATCAATATTTAATTTGGTCTCACGACTCGGGACAATGAGATGCCACTTGAGCATAATACCGAGAAATATGACTTTTTCATCGGCTGTTTGATTTGGACAAATGAATAGTCGATAAGGTGTGTTTCTATGAGGATCACAATGGTGAGATCTGTATATTATATTTTAGGGAATGATATGTGGGCCCCATGAATTACCGTTCATGTGTTATATGTTGACATGTGACTTTTTCACTAGGTGTCTATTTAGGGCACGTAAATAGTCTATTTTGATCATTTTTCTGCAGGGATTTCAATGTTGTGATCTATTTGGAAATATGATCCCTTTTGGAGAGTCATATAATTGGAATTATGTTTTATCCCTTCAGTTCAATGATGATCCCTACGTGTTTATCATGATTTTCCAAGACCCAGATAATGGTAGTGCCAGACAAAATAAAGAATTGCATGTACTCTCATGCGGACATAGACAGGCTACATGGAAATGATACCATCAGTCTCTACAAACCAGGTGGACAATTCTTTATTCCATGTATATGTATGCTACATTCCATTTGTGGATCTTCCACATGGGATAGATATGAGATAGTTGGACACACTGTGTTCCCCCTGGGAAACGCCGTGTACTCCCATCATGAGTGTTTAAGGCTATTCATTTTTAGTTTAGACTAGTATAGGTTGAGAGTGTTCCTTTAGACATTTCCTCAAGGGTTCAATATGGAATTACATCCACAGTAATTGATTGTATTCCCATCCTGAGGCTGAGTCCCTGATAGAGTTATGGTACCCTTCCCAGGGACTGTAGATATACTCTATCACCTCTATTAGAGTTTTGTTGAATCGATGTAACCTCTACGAGCAGGGTGGTGGTAATTCATCTAGTAGGATGAATTAATAAGGTTAGTGGTATTCTCTGCGTAGGATCTCCTATGATACAAACCACATTGGTGGGGTTCATGGTATTCTCTAGGCAAGATCCCCTACATTGCAGATTGATACAGATTGGGCTAGTGGTATTCTCTAGGTAGAATCCCCTCTACCTGTTATCATAATCTCTATTGATGAATAGGTTGTCATTTGGGTAGGGCCCATATGATATATACCACTTCAGGAGTGTCTCTAACGATATAATGGACCGAAGAGTCATATCTCCCAGAACGACTGTGCTCGAGTAGAATTCTATGCCTAGCAGTTGGTTAAGACCACCTGATGGTAGGGTATTTATCATGAGTATATTTGGATAATTCTTTTTTTAGGAATTGTTGAAAAGTACTCGTATGGATATGACTAATATTTATTTGGTGTTATTTCCTTTTTCAAATTTCCTTTATGGTATTTCCTTTGTGGAATTTAATTTATGGTTCTGGGGTGTCCTAGTGAGTATTGTAGTACTAACCCATGCAACGGATTTTCCTACAGTTGTCATGTCTAGGGAAGAAAATCATCCCTTTGATGGATTTATTGGTGGATTAGGACCAGGTGGTGTTTAGTGAGGCCATAAATTCCTGTTTTGTTCATTCTATTCAGACATCATTCCCAGCACCTTTTTTCTTACAGGTAGGACTTGTGATTTTAGACACTTTTTGGTGGGCTTGTATTTAGCTCTGTTTACATTACAATACTTTAACTGTGGTACTCTAGTTATTGAATATAGTGGTTTTCATGAATGTTTTACTTAGTGATTTTACATTTCATCATTTTTGTATTGGACATGTGTGCGTGCATACTGGTACTTTTAGCCAATTCCTCATATTTGTGGGATATGTCTACTTGGTGCAAGTTACTCCCCATCCTATTGGAGGCATGCTTAGTTGTGACAGAACATGCCCCTCTAGGATGGGTCATGACATAAGAGCTCTGGATCTCATCAAAATACTAAGCCTATGTTCCTTGAGGATGATCTCAAGAGGAGAACTCAAGAGGTAAATCCTCTTTGTTTTTATTTTAAATTTCCATTCAATTTTATTTATTTTATTATACTATCCTCACCTACCATCATCCAAATGGATAGATAACTTTTGTTACTTAAATATACCATAATTAAATCTTTTTAATTTAATATTCTTCACTAAAATCCTCCCTCTCAATCTTTTCTTATAAAAATGATATCCACTCTTGTGATGTGTCAATTTACCAACATCGTGGGCGATGCACTTTCATTTTCCTTAAACACCTTCCTGGATATTAATAAAACCATTAAATGGTATGAATTATATTCTATTTTTTATCTTATAACCCTTTTTATGTTATGTAACTTACTTGTATACATAATACTAAATGATAAATCAAAACGATTTCATTGTGGTTGAAAACCCCCAAAATTATCCTAAATGATTATAATTAACTTTTATCTAATTATTTAACCTCATGCCATATAAAAAAATTATATTTATGGTCATTTAAACTTATATAATATAATTAATAAGATATGATAACAATTTCGGATACTTAACCACATTTTAGATCAACATTCATTCTTGTATAAAATTGAACCTATAATGAAAACTAAGAAAACACATGCTTCCAAAAGATGAAATTAAACACTCTAACCCATAAAAATACCATATAACATAATAACACTTTAATGAATAAAACTAATGTAAAAAATGTTCTATATTTGTTAATTAATGAATTGAATGTTATTATATTGGATATTAATGTGAATAAAGCTTTTAGGAACAAGGTAAGGGGAATTCTCAGACCCAAATATATTTCTTTTTATTCCCCCACTTTCACCACCAATTTTTGTATTTATATTCTTTAAATATAATCTCATCCAAATTATAATAACTTTTCAGGGATATACTTTTTTTCTACTTGATTTTATGGCTGAAATAATGTATTCTGAAAGAACTCCTCTTTCAAAAAAAATGAACTCTTTAATTATCAATATTGTTTCTTCTTCAATCAAGGTTTATGATTCATTTATAAAGTACCATATTCCCTATTTAGTTTTTTCACCCATGTTATGAATGTATTCTTTATGAAATGGAACCCATTCCATTCCCTAATTTCATTTATGTTCAATATTGATATATGTTTTATCTGGCATGCATGATAATGTAAATATTATGATGTGACGGGTGAAACTAGAATTATATAGTTCTCTAATGAATTTGGTAATGCGTTTAATCTCATGAGGTAAAGTAAAATATGTGTGAACCTGATTTTACATTTGTTCACAAATATTTGTGGTAGTTTACCACTTAGACATGATGTTTCATTTTTAGGAATTTCCATATTCCAATCCTTTATCTAATGATTCTTATCATGATTATTATTTAATTCCTATGTTATGATGATAACGATTATGATCACCCATGTTATATTGTTTCTTGTTATTAACAATTCTATTATTATTCATTTATATCACCCCTTTTGGATTAATATCCACAGGTGATTACATGTTCTAAGGAGAATTCATGGTACAATAAGAACCTTGGGAAAATGGAATTAAATAAATGTTCATGTTTTAGTTTGTAAATGTTTTGTGTGATCTAAATTTTTCCGAGACACTAAAAATTTGGATACTCACTGTGAAATTATTTTAGGTTATTAATATTTAAAATTATGTAATACGATATGAAAGAAAAATTTGGTTCTCTATTGTTGGTATCATAAAACCATTTAATTAATTTTGGAATTTGGATTAGAAAAACATAGTTTAAACCCATAGTATAAGACCATGTATAAGTAAGAACCCAAGATGGTGGTAACCAAATGAAACCATGACAACAACCCATACAAAGAACAACGCAGTGATTTCATGAATGAAATCCCTGATGTTTTAGGAGGTGTAGTTACAAATTTCATGGAAATTATTACCCAAAAAACAAAGGTTATAAAAAATAACATAAATAATTTGAAACGACTGCCTTCACCTAAGATGGAGAAACTAGATATCGGGTGTTTTCAACAACAACAACCACCAACGTTTAGTGGATCATCTGATCCACTAGTTGCTAAACAATAGGTTAACTTGATGGAGAATATATTTTGAATTCTTCCATGTTCTATGTTGGTGATGTTGAATCTCATTGTTTATCATCTATATGGAGAGTCTGATAAATGGTTTTCCTTATTTAAGAACACCAACTAAAGGGATGTAATTAAGGAGATGGAGTGGGAAGACATTAATATAAATATTCTTAATAAGTATTTCCCCCTAACTCTTCAAAAAAAGATGCAGAGAGAATTTATTTAGATGAATAACAAGGAATGAAATTATTTCATGGCCTACAACGAAAATTTCAAAGGGCATGAAATGTATGATTTTGGTTTTTTTGACAACAGTGATATAAAAATTGATATAATTATTTTTGGTTGAAAATAAAACATTTGAAATGATATTGCAATTTGAGACTTTGGTTGTTGAGAAGATGTTTTTTATGTTCTCTCAATGTGGAGATTTATATTTGAGAATGTTACCATGTCTATAGTGATAAGAAATTAAAGATGTATTTTTATGCTAGAGGATCTCACGAGAATGGTGTAATGAAAACTTGACCACACCCATGTCAAAAAAGTGGAAAAAAGTATCACAGAAACTTCTTCAAAGTGACTTGGAAATTCTTAAAGAGTGGGAGACACAACCACCAAGATGATGAATGTAAAAAAACACCCAAGGAAGTATAAAAATGTGGAGGAGGAAAAGAGAACACCTCCCTTTTTCCAATTCCACAATTGTATGGAGAATGGTCACTATTAAAGCCATTGTACTAAACCTCGAGTCGTCGTGGGTAATCATCGTCATCAACCACCAAATCCAAAAGAGTAAGGTGATTTTTCTATCACTACATCAAATGTGGGTCAATAAAACAAAGTGATACATGGTACACTTCCTATTCACTCAACAATGGAATAAGGATTATTTTATTCTTGGTCTACGCATTCATTTATATCTCGAATGTTTTCAAGAACAATTGACTCGAAGCCTCGAAACCTTAACATATAGATCTCCATATGAATACCAAATGGTGAAATCAATTCATCCCAATTATTGGGATCTTATCTTATTGGTGTATGTGAGAATATTATTCGAGAAAATTTCGTAATACTTTTCTTGGTGGAAAGCGACGCTATACTAGGGATGAACATTCTCTCATTATATAGAGTGCATATCAACTATTTGGAGAAGGGAATATATTTTAATATACCAAATAATACTATTATCCTCTATAAATGAAATGAATATGATGAATATCCTGTTGAAAAATACTTTAATGGTGTGGTTATTCATTCTCTATGAAGAATCACACCTCGCTCAAATGGTTGAGGCAGAGGAAGGTATCAACTTTGGGGAAATTCCCATCATGAGAGAATATAGTGATGTATTTAGAAAAGAGTTACTTATAAATCCCACTAATCATGAGATAGTGTTCTCAATAGAACTCATACCCAGAAATAATACTATCTAAAAGTGTCCTTAAAGGATGGATCCTATTGAACTGGAGTAGTTAAAGAAGAAGCTGCAAGATAATTTGGAAAATGGGATGTGTACACATTAGTGCATCACAGTGGGGTGTGTCGGTGTCTTTTCCAAGGATAAAGATGGTTGAATGTGGTTGTGTATTGACTATCATGAACTCAACAATATCACCATAAAGAACAAGTATCCTCTTCTAATCATTGACGATATGTTCTACCAGTTGTGTGGAGCTTAATACTTCTCAATGTTGGATATTTATTTTTTATATCATCAGCTAATAGTGAAGAAAGAAGATATTAATAAGACTGGGTTCCATAAAAGATATGGGTACTATGATTTTTTTGGTGATGCCCTTCAGAATTAAAAATTCCATGGAAATCATCATGTATTTGATGAATAGAGTATTTTTACTTTACCTTGAAATATTTGGGGTAGTTCTTATCAATTATATTATCATGTACTCCCAGAGTATGGAGGAACATGAAGAATGTATAAGGCTTGTGTTGTTTAAATTAAGGTAAGACAAGTTGTATTCGAAGTTAATAAAGTGTGACTTTTGGATGTAGAAGTCATGTTATTAGGACATGTGATCAAATGTGATGGAATTTTTATGGACCATTCAAAAACATATGGGATTGAGAAATTTCCCAGACCCTTTACTGCCACATAAATCCATATTTTTCATTTATTATTAGGTTAGTATAGATATTTTGAGGGAAATTTCTCATGAATTTCAATCAAGATTACCATGTTAACAAGGAAATGGGAAAAGTATATCTAGATTAGAGAATGTGAGGAAATATCAAGGAAGCTAAAAAGAGGTCTAATCACATCGCTTGTACTCATAATTCCAAAATTGGATAATGTTTTGTGATATATTGTGATTATTCCATGAAATAATTCATTTGTGTACTCATCAAATATGACAATGTGATAGCCTATGCCTCACGAAAGTGGAAAATTCAGGATCAGAACTACCCGAAACATGATCTTGGAGCTAGAAACCATGATTTTTTCCTTGAAAATATAGAGGCACTACCTCTATGGAGAGAAGTGTGACACATATACTGATCACAAGTGTCTAAATTAGATATTCACACAATAAAATCATCATCCATCAAATGAGATGGTTATAGCTAATCAAAGACTATGATTTCTCTGTTCAATATTATCCTAGAAAGGTGGACAAGGTAACCAAAGCTATTAGAGGAATAAAACATTCTATCCTTTCTATGTTGCAGATTGAGAGAGACCATATCTTCGTACACAAGAAAAGGAAGAATTTTGAAATCAAAACATCAAAAAATACACCCTACCCTTCCCAAATGATTTAACAACCATCTATAAAAGAGAATATTAAAGGGTCAGAAAGTGATGATCCATATTTACAAAATAAGGGTTATTCATTAATTGAAGGGAAACCGCAAGAGTTCCATATCAATGATGATGGTGTGACTTATTATCAAATAATGATTTTTGGCCTTCATCATTAGGGATAAAGAAGTACATTTTGGACAATGGACATATCTCAACATTCTCTATCCATCCAGACGGTGCCAAGATGTACCATGATCTATTAGAACACTTCTGGTGGGATAACATGAAGATTTAGATTTCAGAATATAGGTCACGGTGCTTCAAATGTCAACAATTTAAAGCCAAGCAACAGAAGTCTGAAGTGATGACGTAACCATTTCCTATACCCATGTGAAAATTATAGAATGTCACTATGGAATTTTTAATGGGTCTCCCAAAGACTCCCAAAGTAAATCAAGTGATATGGGATGTGGTTGACCGAATCACCAAGGCTATATAATTAATATATGTTCAGGAAGATCTCTCACTTGAACATATTGGTATGATATATGTGAAGGAAATGGTGTGATTAAATCGAGTTCTACACTTAATTTTCTCTGATCATGATCCCTAGTTCACATCAAAATTCTGGAGAAGTCTTCATTATTCTTTGAGTACTGAATTAAATTTCATCATGTCCTATCACCCCAAAACTGATGGAAAATCTGAATGGAAAATTCATATGCTCAATGATATGAAAATATATTAATATATAAAATTAAAAGTAGGATGGCATATGTATCTCCCATTGGTTGAGTTCTCATACAACAATAACTTCCACATGAGTATTCAAATGGACTTGTATAAATATCTATAAGGAACATGATATAGAACTCCAACCTGTTGGGATCAAGTTGGTGAAAGATAACTACATTGACCTAATATTATTAAAGATATTATAGAGAAGGTTCAATTAACCCAGTAATATATCAACATTGTCCAGAGTTAAAAAAATAGTTATGCTGAAAATTGTTGAAGGGACTTGGATTTTGATGTCGGAGATAATGTCTTCCTTCAAATATCACCATCGAAGAAAATCATGTGGTTTGGAAAGATAGGTATGCCAAACCCAAGGTATATTGGCCTCTTTTAAATCCTTTAATCTATAGAAATCTTGGACTATCATCAATCACTTTCACCAAATATAGATCAAGTTCATGATGTGTTCCACGTATCACTCCCGATGAAGTACATACTGAATCTATCACATGTACTGAACTTATGGGTGGTACAACTGGATGATGATTTCTCATACGATGAGTACCTAGTAAATATTGTAGATTATAGAGATAAGATTTTATGCAACATGACAACCTACCTTTCTAATGTTTTTTGGAGGTACTATAATTATTAAGAAGCAACATGGGAACTAGAGGAGGTGATGAAGGAGATTTACCCTCGCCTCTTTATGTAAAATGAAAATTTGAGGGTGAAATTTCAAACTGGGGGAATAATTTAATGAGAAAAACATTTACCAATTAAATTTATCTCTTCTTATAGCAATGTTATATGGTTTAAATCACATAAAATCACTTATATACCATAATAAAGGCTTTATAAATGAATAATTAATGAAATAAGAAGTATTCCAAGAAGTTAAGGAACAAATACTGATTAAATTATAACTTTACCCTATTAATAGTAATATGAACCATATGAATAGTAAGCTCTACATTTAAATAATAACCTCGACTATTATATTACAAAAAAAATTAACCATCTTATAAATGAAATCATGGTATTATTATATCATAGAATAACTAATTAAATATTTTAAAAAATATCAATCAAGTGTTTTAATTCTTGTAAGTTATAAATATTTAATTAAAATTTTCTATTTAATTTAAAAATTTAAAAGAATTTTTTTTTCATAATATCTATCCATAAATTATTATTTTTTATTTCTTATGATTTTAAGATAATTTTATGAGACGATAAATAATTTTTCAATGTGTTGTAAAATTAGTTAAAATTTGAAAATATTTATTTTCCAAGAAAATGATGATTTTAATTAAAATTTAATTTAATCATATTTAAAAAATTATTTTCATAAAATGCAGTTCATTTTTTAATTATACATGTCAAAATATGTTTAGGGTGAACTTTTCAGATTTTTCTGAAATACTTGTATTTTTTTGTGAATAGTATAATATGGTAATTTATGGTATAAATACATTATAATTTTAATACACTATTCCTTGAGTCATCACAGATGTAAGAACTATAATCTAGAATTATCCTTCTCCATTTACTATGTTTGGTTATGGAATCCTCACTATTTCTTGTATTGAGGGAAATTAATTAACTAATGAATAAAATAATGATAAAACACCCCTCACCTCCACAATAAATACCACCTCCACACCCTATTCTCCTCACACCTTTGAAGATTTGATCCATTCCCTAAATATAACCAATCCTCTACCCCCTTGTACCTGTCCAAGATCTCTTGGTCTCATCAAAAGACCATGATTATGTGCCTTGAAGAGGACCTCAAGAGGAGAATTCAAGAGGTAAATCCTCTCTCTTTTTATTTTAATTTCCCTTCAATATAATTTATTTTCTTATTCTCCCATAACCTACCATCATCCAAATGGAATGATTAATCCAGTACCTTAGATATAAAATAATTATATAATGTTAATTTAAGATCCATCATTATACTCCTCCCTCTCACTCTATTATTATAAAAATGAGATCGAAGCCCCCAATATGTCAATTTACAAACATTAAATGGTGTAAAAATGTTTTTTTTATTTTGTTACCCTATTTATGTTTTGTAATCAACTTATATACATTATACTAAATGATAAAACAAAACGAGTTCACTGGGATCAAAAACCCACCAAAATTAACCAAAAATGATCATCACTAACTCTTATCAATTGATCAATCATCATTCCACATTACCAAAAAAAATAATATCATTTAATTTATATAACATCATTAATAACATATTATTAGAATTATGGTTATTTATCTACATTTTCCATAAACTATCATTCATGTATAAAAGTGAACCGATCATGAAAACTAAGAAAACAAATGCTCCTGAACGATGAAAGTAAACTCTATGACCCATTAAAAATCCCATAAATGAACTTAATAAAACCATAATGTATAAAATTCACGTACAAACGGTTATATATTTTTTATTAATTAATATAATGTGATTATATAGGATATTAAATCAATGAAATATTTCAGAGACAAGGTAAGGGGAATTACCAATCCCAACTCTCCTTTTGATTTTCCCTCTTTCACCCCCATTTTCAGTATTTATATTACATAAATATAATTTATTCATAATTATATTACCTTTTATGGTATATAAATTTTCTATACATGATTTTATTATAAAAAATATGTATTATCAAATAACTATTCTTTAAAAAAACATTCTCCATTTACTTCTTGAGATTGTATCTTCTTCACTCAAGGTTGATAAACCCTCTATCAAGTATTTCATTTCATCTTAAATTTGGGAATCCTATTTATGAATGTATGAATTGTGAAATTGAACCTATTAAATTCCATGTGTTAGTTTATATTCATGATTGATATTTGTTCAATGTGGAATTCATGATAATGTAAATTTTATGTTGTGATTAGTGAACTGTGAATTATATATCATTATAGTGCATTGGGTAATGTCCTGGATCTCATTAGATAAAGTGAAATATGTGTGAAACTGATGTTGGATTTGTTTACAACTATGTGTGGTATTTGACCACTAAGACATGAGGCTTCCTTTTTATGCACTACCACGTTCAATGCCCTTCCAATTCTTCTTCTCTTGATTATGATCATGTGCCTATGTTAGGATGACAACAATTATTATCACCCATGTATTATTGTTTCATTTACATAAATATCCTCTTAATAGACTTTTAGCTCACCCCTTTTTGATGTATTTACTCATCTGAATACATGTACTATGGAGAATTAAAGGGCCAATAATAAGCTACAGAAGAAGGATTTAAATAAATGATCATGTTTTATTTTTTAAATGTTACGTATATTCCTAATTTTCCAAAGAAACTAAACCTTTTGATCCTTGTTGTGTAATTATTTTACATTGTTTGTCTTTAAAATGATTTAATAAGTTATGAAGGAACAATAAGGGTCACTATATTGCTGACATAGAATGAAACATTAGAATGTGGGTTTTATCAGTAGGTGTTCCACCTGTCAGTTGGTGAAGGAAAAACACTAGTGGCCTATAGTATTTTTATAGTTTGTACTAGTTCTAAAATGGATATGGGTAGATGTTGCGACTAATATTTTGGTTTATTACCAGGGTCTCCTCGAGGTTGTGATATCGTTTTGGTAGTCAAAGACTGAATGGAAATGGTATCCTACTTCTTTCTTACCTAGGATACATTATCAGTTAATAAGATGGAAAAAATGAATTTCCATGATATTATACAGCTACACGGGGTCCCTCATACTATAATTTTAGATAGATATTCTCATATTAAATTGAGGTTATTTTCGGGGTTACTGGCACTTTATTTACACAGGTGTTTCTAAGCCCATCTTTTTACCCTCAAACTGATGCCCAACCTAAATGGACTATATATGCAGATGAGGACATTCTACGAGATTGCATCCTTGATTATAGTGATTCAAGGTTGAATAATACCTAGATAATTGATTTTTCATACAATGATAGATTTTAGGAAATAATTTATATGGATCCACCTGAGGCCTTATATAGTAGGCCATGTCAACCATCTCTGTGTGGCTAGAGGCATGGGAGTCATTATTAGTTGCTCCTCATTTCATCCAGGACACTTTAGAGTAGGTACAACTTATCAGAAAGTGTATTTCTGCTGCTTAGTCTACATAAAAATCATATGATGAGCACTATCGGTGACCTCTAGAGTTTGTGGTCAAGAATATGGTTTTCTTATGGGTATCACCAACACTTGGGCATAGACGGATAAAGAGGAAAGGGAATCTGTCACCACATTTTCATGGTCCTTTTTTGATCCTAAATTGTGTTGGGATAGTTTCCTCTTATTTTTTACTACCTCAGATGTAGAGACCCGAATCTTGATGTACATGGACATTACATTACTTTTTCTAAATACTTAGTACATAACAGAAACACACACACAAGGACCGTAGTAATTTAGTGTCTTTGGAAACTAGGAATATAGTCTTCTAATCATGGTGAAAGATCTTCAACATCTCCCATAACGATCTTCCCCTTTTTTTCTTACCTAAAACCTTTCTTTATATCATGGGGAAATGAAAACATAAAATTGGTGAGCTCAAATGCTCAGTAAGGGTAAGCATGGATAAAATAAAACATACCATATACATTTGAACTTAAAAACATGAACCTAATGTTTAAACATCAAAAGCTTGAGCAATGACATAAAACATGGAAGTACGTAAGGCATATATCATAAAGAAACATTAAGAATGATAAAATAGCATGGGAATAAATCATGTAATTATGGCAACCATTAAGCACGTGATATGATTTCCATAGTAGCCAAGGCATTGCTACCAAGACCATCTTAGTGGACAAAGTCTCTTTCTGAATCGAGTTCACTCCTCGTTCTAGTCCTATATTACTGAACCAGTTTAACTTTCCGTTCCATCCATGTCTATCTCATGAGATATAAATATTTACCCAATCCATTGGAGGGAGATATAGGTCCCACCCATATCATAATGAAATCATTCTTTCATGTGCCACAAAATCATAAATCATACATCATAGCATAACCCATGTAATAAAATGGGATTCATAAACAGCATTCCATCATAACATAATCCATAAACAATTGATATCATTTCATCATAAGAAAATTGAAACCATTTAAATCATAGAGACATTTTACTTGAAACATACTCATATGAAATAATGTCATCGTAGATGGAAAATAGTATTGAAAAAACACTTGTAATGAATTCTTGAGGAAAATATCCTTTCTTCTTTAAAATCATTTTATTTTCACAAAATTCCATGCAATTTTAAAAGATAAGGGTTTTGTTGAAAATAATCATGCAAACTTGTAGATGAAGCTTCTTGAAAATGAGGCGTTATGAAACCGTAAAAATCCGTTCATACCGTATAAGTTAAAAAAAACATTCTTCTCGTACTTTTTCTAGAAAAGTCAAAAAAAAGTACCTCGTAACGTAAACAAAAGAAAGATTCCTTACATACCATGTAGTAAAAGTCAAAAACTGGGTAAAATGACTTTAAACATACATGAAAACAATTTTATAAAACATGGACATGGATGATAGAAATAACCCCAGTAAATACGTACAAATAATCATTCTTGGATAAAAATTATATTTTCAAAATTATCCCTTACCTTAGGTCCTATATGCTTCGTACGTATCCGAACCTCCTCTTCTTTGAAGCGCCTCTTTAAGACCTCCTATTAGGGCACTAAAATTGGTCTTTGAAGAAGACCAGAACCTCTAGGATGTTTCTATGGATGTGGAGAAGATAATTTGGCAGGGGTTGTCCGAGCTTGAAGGCTCAAAGTGGTGTGAAGAAGAGAGGGAGGAGGTGCCCTTTTATAAGGGAGGAGAGGGGAACCTTTGGAATAACTAAAAATATTATTTTATGATAAAGCCGAATTCGGTTTTAAATAGCTCCAAATTGATTTATTTCTAAGCTAAGGTGGGGATGGGTCGAAATACTCTCATCTAATAGAATTTAGACAAGTTTAGGTTCCTATTTTAACCTTATCATTTAGATTTAACATTAATTTAGATAATTTTACTTTTACCTTGTCTTTTTGTGTTCTTACACTATAAGGTTAATAAACATACTATAAGAATCCAAAAGAACCCCAAGTTGGTTATTATTAATATATATAACCTTATCTATGTCATTTGGCAGAACCTTGGATTTTTAGTAATAAAATAACAATTAATAATATAATATTTGTTTTAAAAACCATTTTATGTCAATTTTGACACTATTTAGTAATTGATTTTTGTGAAAATCATAACAGAATGATAAGTTCGAAAAAAATTAATTAAATCAATACTAACATGTCATATTAACCTATAAAATTAGTGGAATTCATAAAAAGTCTCAAATTACATTTATTTGGATATTTATAACATCAATTATGTCAATATTTCATTAATAAGATAATTAATGCAGCGTCTTTGTGTCATAAATAAATTAACTTATTTAATGTCTAAAAATTACAAATAAAATATCGTTATGTATTAAATATTTTTATCTTTATAATGAATATTTATAGTCGAATTTAGCTTCTGTATAAACCTATATTAAAAATGATTTACTTATTAAACATTGATTTTAACTATTTTAACCCTTCTTTAAATAAATTAATAATAAATGTCCTAATCTAATCCAAGTGGGCCTAAATGGACATATTTTATTCCTAAGGTTGTTTTTGGTCGAATTAAACTTATCCAATAGAATTAGTACATGTTTTAGGGTAATAATAATATCATTTTTACCCTTAATTACCCTATTTACTTTTAATCGTGCTAAAAAAAGTAAAAACTTACTATTCACCAAAAATTATTTTCATCTAATTGAACCACATTTTACTTACTGACATCAACCGTGTCTCTCATATTTTTGAAATTCCACTCACAGAAGAGGTAAAATTATGTTTTATGTAAATTTTCAAATTCTCCTAGGAGGTGGGTAAAAGACGGTGAAAAGTTAAATGAAATTTTTATATATCTAAAATTATTATAAAATTACTTCAATGAATTACATTAAACTTATATAGGTATTATGTATCAATTTTGACCTAAAATAAAAATAAACTAATTATTTAAATAAACAGTCGGTTTTTAAATAGTAACCCAGTTTTTTCACTATTCATCAAAAATTGAATGTTTTCAGAAAAATACCAAAATTTCACCCTAGGTTAATTTCGATATTCCGAATCCAAAAATGAAGTCCATTTTGAAAAATAAAATTTATAAAATTTCAAAAAGTGGGTATTTTTATTCATAACGGCTAGTTTTAATAATATTTTAATAGCATATCGTTGTTTAGTGAAACTCGGTATTGCGTACAACACATGCTATCGTGGAAGGTCAAGATTGCGTGTAATGAAAGGAAAGTCAAGGATGTGTGTTGTGGAAGATCATTTTGTTGTAGCGTACAACACAAGACAATAATGAAATTAAAAAGAATATTTTTCATAAAATCTCGGGGTGTTACATTCTACCCCCCGTAAAATTAATTTCACCCTCGAAATTCGTCGGGGTTATAAATGGTTTACTACTCGAAAGTTTCTTTAATAGAAACCCACATCGTAAAAAGGAATACCAAAACCAATCTTTAAAAACAAAAGTATGAAACGTAACGGTTACCCAAATAAACTGATCACTGGGTTTCCACATAAGTGAAAATATGGATATGGAAGAGAAATCTAACCATCATGTTCTGATGGAGAGTGGTAGAAAACATGGCTATGGAAAAGCCAGCAATCACAAAGCCTTAAATTTTTGATGATATAAGGTACCATCTGATTCATTAGATATAAGGGCACTAGAACATCATTATTCGTTTTCAAGATCATTTCCCTAAAGTAGATGAAATTGGAAATAGAAGAAATACTTTCATGATTTTGGTACAGTCTCACCACTGTTCATTCTTTGGATAATTTCCACTTCATATCTTAATGAAATGAAGTTTAATTTGTCATTCTTGAAGTGTTAGCACCTCATGTGATAGAATCATGGGTCATTCCATCTGTCTCAAAAAAAGTTTATAAAAGTTATCAAAAATACATAAGTCCATCTATAGTGAGAGTAATCATATATGGTTCCTAAAATGGACTTATACTTCATATATCATACTACTTAATATAATAAAACTAGTTTATACTAAACAGGGACTTCCTGTAGGCCAGTGGTAGGCGATAAAGGCCAGTCGCACTTCGGTTGTGGGTTCGATTCCCATAGCCTTTTCCGACGCGATGGGCTGTCGCCCGTCCTGTAAGTTGTCCTTTTTCTAAAGATATATTACTATAACATCCCATCAATAATATCGAAAAAATGTTCTATCCTAACTTATGTCAAACATAATCCATTCCAATCTTTAGGATTATCTAAAATACCTCGGTCCGAGCTCATAGTATAAAGAAAATGATTACTTGAAATGTCACATAACAATCACGTGAATTCCATCATTTATCCCCCATATATCATAAGATATATCTTGTTGGTCAAATTACAAACATGTGAATACCTTAATCATGTATTCTCTTGAAGAATGAATACCCATTGAACCTTAGTGAAAACATGAATGAAGTCAAATGTTAACTCTTTCCACATACCAAAATCCAAAAATTCTATATACTCAAACCATGATATAACATTCTCCTTATATCATTCATGAGCTCATGAATACGGTCAAACATTTCATTTTTTCGTTTTCCCTTCATTATGTTCATAACATATTTTTTTCTAAAAATATCTTAATCACATTCCATGGTTACCAGTACCATTGAAAACCACAATAGACCAATACATAAATATTCCAATATTCCGTGATACAACATTATTTTGGAATCCCATTACAGAAAAACTTAATCATTCAACCACATTGTTGTCATATTCAACATCTCCAATAGTGATCGCATGTGACTTCCCTTTGTCCTTTTCGTTAAGTGGTTGCTCATGTCGATCATCTCTAACCCTTGGATTAGGGAATTTATTAGCATAATTCCCCATTTCCTTGCACTTGAATCATTGAAGTGTTGGTGGTGTGTTCTCTGCAGTCTTTTCTTTATTCACATCATTAGAAAACCTTTTTCCATTACTTCGACACTCAGCTGCTCGATGACCTTATTTTCCACACATAAAACATTTTCTAGTCCCTTTAAGACAATCTCTACCATGCTTATTTCCACACTTTGAGCATAAGGAAACATTAATCTTCTTTTCACCATTATTCTGAGATTTCTCCTTGAACTCCATCTTTTGTTTCTTGTCAAAACTATGAGATGGATAAGTAACACCAACTTCCATTTCTACCTTGATAGCACAACACACAATTTCTTCATAGCTACTGAAGTCTCTTATAGCTAATGCCATTCGAAGATTTGGTTTTAAGCCACTGAAGAATCGATCAACTTTACTTTCAGGTTGGATGATAAAGCCAGATGCATACCTTGCGAGCCTTGTAAAATTCTCTTCGTATATACCAAGAGATTAATCATCCTTTTTCTTTAGTTCAAGAATCTTCTTCTCCATCTTTTTTCAAAGAATACGAGGGAAGTAATTATTGAAAAATAAGTTCTTGAACATGTCCCATTCCATGGACTCAATTTCATCTCTTGGCCTCGTATTCTTGATAAGATTACACCATTGATCAGCTTCACCTTCAAGACGATATACTGCTAAGATGAATTTATCATGTTTAGAACATTGAAGAACTAAAAATATCTTTTCTGTGGTAATGATCCATTGTTCAGCAACAAGTGGATCAGAAGACCCATTGAATGAAGGTGGACATTGCCTCATGAAGGACTCAATAGAATATTGTTCCCTTCTCTGCTAATTTGGAAGTCCAAAATGATTCATAGCTTGTGTAAGTATACCAATAATATTTTGCACTCCATCTCCCATAACATTTGTTTGTTCAGGAGGAAAATCATTGCATTGTCCATTACATTGATCAACATGGTTCCTTCGGGTTCCAGCCATCATCTAGAACCCAAAAAGAATAGCGTGAGAGGCAAAAATCACACTAGGGAAAACAACATAATAAAGGGGGAGCACCCTCAATATCTAACATCTTAGGTTAAATTATAATATAGTTACCGTAGTTCTAGGACTATATCCTATACGTATACTTATCCTTAGAAACATCCCTAGACATACCTTAGAATTATCTCTAGGGATCTTACTAAAGTTCTCACTTCCTAGTTTCCAATGGTTGAGTAAACCTTTCCTCTAATACCAACTGTAGAGACCCGAATCTTGACGTACATGGACATTACATTACTTTTGTGGAATACTTAGTACATAACAGAAACACACACATAAGGACCGTAATATTTTAGTGTCTTTGTAAACTTGTAATATAATCTTCTAATCATGGTGAAAGATCTTCAACATCTCCCATAAAGATCTTCCCATTTTTTTCTTACCTAAAACCTTTCATTATATCCTGGGGAAAAGAAAACATAAAATGGGTGACCTCAAATTCTTAGTAAGGGTAATCATGGATAAAATAAAACATATAATATACATTTGAACTTAAAAACATGAAAATAATGTTTAAACATCAAAAGCTTGAGCAATGACATAAAACATGGAAGTACGTAAGGAATATATCATAAAGAAACATTAAGAATGATAAAATAGCATGGGAATAAAACATGTAATTGTGGCAACCATTAAGCACATGATATGATTTCCATAGTCGCCAAGGCATTGCTGCCAAGACCATCTTAGTGGACAAAGTCCCTTTCTGAATCGAGTTCACTCCTCGTTCCAGTCCTGTATTACTAAACCGGTTTAACTTGTCGTTCCATCCATGTCTATCTCATGAGATAAAAATCTTTAACCAATGCATTGGACGGAGATATAGGTCCCACCCTTCTCATAATGAAATCATTCTTTCATGTGCCACAAAATCATAAATCATACATCATAGCATAACCCATGTAATAAAATTTGATTCTTAAACATCATGCCATCATAACATAATCCATAAACAATTGATATCATTTCATCATAAGAAAATTGAAACCATTTAAATCATAGGGACATTTTACTTGAAACATAAACATATGAAATAATGTCATCTTAGATGGAAAATAGTATTGACAAAACACTTGAAATGAATTCTTGAGGAAAATATCCTTTCTTCTTTAAAATCATTTTATTTTCACAAAATTCCATGCAATTTTAAAAGATAAGGGTTTTGTTGAAAATAATCATGCAATCTTGTAGAGGAAGCTTCTTAAAAATGAAGCATTATGAAACCGTAAAAATCCGTTCAGATCGTATAAGTTAAAAAAACATTCTTCTCATACTTTTGCTAGAAAAGTAAAAAAAAGTACCTCATAACGTAAACAAATGAAAGATTCCTTACATATCATGTAGTAAAGTCAAAAAAATGGATAAAAATGGCTTTAAACATACATGAAAACACTTTTATAAAACATGGACATGGATGATAGATATAAACCCAGTAAATACGTATGAATAATCAATCTCGGATAAAAATGAGATTTGCAAAATTATCCCTTACCGTAGGTCCGATATGCTTCGTACGTATCTGAACCTCCTCTTCTTTGAAGTGCCTCTTTGAGACCTCCTCTTAGGGAACTAAAATTGGTATTTGAAGAAGACTGGAACCTCTAGAATGTTTCTATGTATTGGATAAGAGAATTTGGCAGGGGTTGGCCGAGCTCGAAGGCTCAAAGTGGTGTGAGGAAGAGAGGGAGGAGGTGCCCTTTATAAGGGAGGAGAGGCACACCTTTGGAATAACTAACAATTTTATTCTATTATAAAGCCAAATTCGGTTTTAAATAGATCCAAATTGATTTATTTAAAAGATAAGGTGGGGATGGGTCAAAATTATCTCATCCAATAGAATTTAGACAAGTTTAGGTTCCTATTTTAACCTTATCATTTAGATTTAACATTAAGTTAGATAATTTTACTTTTACCGTGTCTTTTTGTGTTCTTAAACTATAAGGATAATAAACTTAATATAAGAATCCAAACGAACCCCAAGTTGTTTATTTTTAATATATATAACGTTATCTAAGTCATTTGGCAGAACCTTATATTTTTAAGAATAAAATAACAATTAATAATATAATATTTTTTTTAAAAACTATTTTATGTCAATTTTGACACTATTTAGTAATAGATTTTTGTGAAAATAATAACAGAATGATTAGTTCTAAAAAAGTTAATTAAATCAATAATAAGATTCCATATTATCCTAGAAAATTAGTGTAATTCATTAAAAGTCTCAAATTACATTTATTTGGATATTTATAACATCAATTATGTCAATATTTCATTAATAAGATAATTACTGCATCATCTTTGTGTCATAAATAAATTAAATTATTTAATGTCTAAAATTTACAAATAAAATACCATTATGTAGGAAATCTTTTTAGATTTATAATGAATATTTATAGTTGAATTTAGCTTATGTATATCCTTATATTAAAAATGATTTACTTATTAAACTTTGATTTTAACTATTTTAACCCTTCTTTAAATAAATTAATAATAAATGTCCTAATCTTATCCAAGAGGGCCTAAATGGTCATATTTTATTCCTAAGGTTGTTTTTGGTCGAATTAAACTTATCAAATAGAATTAGGACATGTGTTAGGTTAATATGAATATCATTTTTACCCTTAATTACCCTATTTACTTTTAAACGTGGTAAAAAAAGTAAAAAGTTACTATTCACCAAAAATTATTTTCATATCATTGAACCACATTTTACATACTGACATCAACCTTGTCTCTTGTATTTTTGAAATTCCACTCACAGAAGCGGTAAAATTACGTTTTATGTAAGTTTGCAAATTCTCCTAGGAGGTGGGTAAAAGACGGTAAAAAGTTCAATGAAAATTTTATATATCTAAAATTATTATAAAATTACTCCAATGAATTACATTGAACTTATATAGGTATTATGTATCAATTTTGACCTAAAATAAAAATAAAATAATTGTTTAAATAAAAATTCGGTTTTTAAACAGTAACCGAGTGTTTTCACTATTCATCAAAATTTGATAGTTTTCAGAAAAATACAAAAATTTCACCCAAGGTTAATTTCGATATCCCGAATCCAAAAATGAAGTCCATTTTGAAAAATAAAATTCATAAAATTTCAAAAAGTGGGTATTTCTATTCATAACAGCTAGTTTTAATAATATTTTAATAGCATATCATTGTTTAGCGAAACTCAGTATTGCGTACAACACACGCTATCATGGAAGGTCACGATTGCGTGTAATGCAAGGAAAGTCAAGGATGTGTGTTATGCAAGATCCTTTTGGTGTAGCATACAACACATGACATTAATGAAATTAAAAAGAATATTTTTCATAAAATCTCGGGGTGTTACATCAGAGGTACCATTCCAAGCATGACGTCTTCCATGTGTTAAAGATTCATTGTTATCATGCTGACTCATCTCATACTTTTGATCTAGATGATGTGGAATTTAATGTTGATTCTTCTTTTTAGGAGTATCCTATATGAGTCATTGATAATAGAATAAATGTTCTTGAAAGATGGTCTATCCCTTTAGTAAGGGTGCAATAGAAGCACAACCATATATAGAATGGAAAATGTGTGTTTTAGACAGATGTATGTTCTCGATGGATGGAGTTTGTCTCATACAACGTTCAACAAAAATTTGAAGGGAAACTTGGGGATGTGTTCCATTAAGGGGAAAAGACTGTATGAACTCGGTTTTTATATGTTCTAGGTATCCTTTATAATTTGTTTCAATTCAAAAGTTTTGACCTAAAATTAAATCTGAGTGATGATATGGAGGTAATATTGGAGTATGGGGCTTCTTAAGATCTCAGAACCCCAATTAGGGGAACAAGCCAGTATGTCACATGGTTAGTGGAAACCATGAAGCAGATTCCACTCTATCTTTTCTAATTTTCTGGGGAGTTTTTAGTTAGAAGAAGAGGGTGAATTATTTTTACTAACCATAAACCCATGAACACACCCAAGTGGAGGCTCTACGATTTCTAGCAGAGGAAGAACACATGGTTTGGACATTGTTTCTCAAAACTGGCACATGAACCATGTAGGTCCTCTCTTGAGGTAGTGCAAGGAATATAGTTGGAACATGGTTTGGAAAAATGTATGGAAAAACATTTCAACAACTTATTTTTGGGATTATTAATCAATTTTTACTTACATAATTATAACATTAATCCCCTTATACCATTCCTTATTCCAATGGATAGGGTGTTCTCTTCTTTCCTATGGAAGCTCATCCTCCTCTTAATCAAAGTTCATTAATAATTCTTCAATATGGACACTGATTAGAATTTTTATTGCCTCATTAGATATCTCTTGGTATGTTATCCACTCTTTAGATACCTTCCCTGATTTTTCATCCTATCAGAAACACTATTTTGGTATTGGATATGGGGCCCTATTTTTAGGGAATTTATTTGTCTTCTTTCATTTTATTCAAATCTAGACCAAACCCAATGTCAATAATGGATGAGTTATTTTTAACATGCATAAGGTAGATTTTTTTAACAATTATCCCACAATTTAGTGATGATTTATATTATGTGTTATGTGTCGCAATCCTGTTTCACCATGCATTTCTCCTAAAATGAATTTACCCCTAATTGGTTTCCCCATTATGGAACCCAATGACACTTATAGATTCAACAAAACATAAAAGGTTATCAACCCCAATTTGGGCCACCCTTTAGGTGTTCCCACTATAGCATTATTTAACCTTAATGGATATATCACCAAAACACCTATTTTTGTGTTTGGTTTACCCTCTAAAATGTGATATCATTTATGAAAATGGATAATTGTTTTGTGTAGAACAACTACCACACTTATCAAAATTTATTAGGAGAAATGGATGGTGATTGGTGTGACCAAATCCTTTGATAAAATAGAATAATGGTTAATCCCTTATTAATAATAAATTATAATGAATTAATTATTATCTATTGGATCTTAATAAATCCATTGATGCCTTACCACTATTATGATTTAGGAATAGAGACCCAATCATTATGATTTGTGAAGAGTGACCTGACTAATATCATTTGGGCATAAAAAACCAATTATTATGATTCATGTATGGTGAACCTACTATTGTGATACAAGAATGGTGACCATATTGTTATGATTCATGAATTGTGACCCTATAGTTATGATTTGGGCATAGTGAGCTAATTTTTATGATTCAAACATGAAAACCCGATTATTATGATTGGGCATGGAGACCCTATTTTTATGATTCAGCCATAGTGACCCTATTTTTATTATTCTATAATGGTGATATAATTTTAAGGATTTAGGAATGTGGACCCTACTATTATGATATTGGGTCTAGAATCCCTTATTCTGAGATAACAAGAAAAGCATACCTTGACACTTATGAGACGCATGATAAAAACAATATATTTATGATTTATTCCTTTGATGCAAATTTGAATAATTATCCATATATATATAGACATAAATACATATAAAGACCATATATATGTTTACATATAGTTACTGGTACAAAGATATTCCCACGTGGGCCGAAAAAGGAAGTGTCGACCTGATATCCTCATGAACTAGATCCATCCCTTTATTTATATTATTACATCTTACCATTACATTTCCATACTATTATATTATATTCACTTAATGGGTATTTATTAATAATATTAGTGGTGGCCAAATAGGCTTATCATTCACCCTATCTGGGTCATAGATGGTACTTGAGAATATTATGTGAATGAAGGTAGGTTTAGGGGAAAGCACCCAGTTCTAGATAATTTATTTTTTATATCAGTTGAGTAGGGAAGCAAAGTACTAAGATATGTATTAGGATTCTAGTAGAAATGGTATTTTGTTCAATATTTTCTTTTGATACATGTAATATATTTCATGCATTCTACCATGTCTTCTTAATTACTTTTATTGATACATGAAAATTCATAATGTTTTATATGATTCCTGATTTTATAAATATTTGTTATCTATTACTTTTGTATGATTTACATTACAATTTTAGATATTTATTATAATTCCAATATTTAACTATCTACTTCACTGATGTGCTACCATGATCCTAAGGTTATAATCTCCCCACACACATCCTTGGAACCTCGCTACAAGTTGATATCCTATGGAATATGCGGAGGACCTCTTGATTCCATCTATCCTACTTTTTAGGGCACTATATAGTGGATTCTAGGTCAGGGAATCAGAAATTTATATATTTCATTCAATTAGGTGAAGAACAAAAAATCATATCCTATAATTTTAGATTTTAATATATGAGTTAATACTCATATGGAATTTATTCCCATTTTAAGGTTATATATATATTCTCTTAGCAATATTGGTGAGTACCATCTCCTCACAAATCTAGTTCTAATTTCAATGGTGTTATTTAACTTAATACATCATATGGATTGGCTATAAATGTAATGTGGAAAGATTAATTGTAAAATAAGTAAAAATTAAGTGTTCTTGGAGGAAAAAACTGTAAATATTTTTAAAAGGATAGATATATTAGCCTATGTATTGTCAACAACTATCTCATATAGTCTTATTTGTCAAAAATGTTGGTGAATAATGGTAATAAAGTGAAACTAAAAAAATGATATAATTTATAACTATTTTCATTAATAAGTATATATATTTACCAAATAATTTTTTTATACCACCCCTAGAAAGATAGGTTTAATTATCTCTTAAACTAATACTAAGATCCAAACCTCCACTGATTTCCTTTTATATAATCAAATTCATGGAGTTTGATGAATTAAGTAAATAAATAAATATTTTTTGAAAATGTATTAATTTGTTCAAGTTAGTCTCATTGGGTCAAATCTATTCCATCTGTGATGAAGAAAAATGAATAAATGTGTTTATGAATTGATCGTAGAGAACTCAATTGGATGATGGAAAATAAAAAAAACCTCCTTTAGGAGTTAATAATTTCTTCAATAGGATTCAAAGATCTCAATTATTTAATAAGATTATCCTCTGATCATGGTATCATCTACTGATATTGGAGAAACTGGATATTCAAAAGAAAGCATTCTTAAAAAGGTAAAGAAATTCTGAGTATGTTAATATTCCATTTTGCTTGACAAATGACACCATTATACTTTTGGACAAGATGAATAAAATCTTTAGTGACTCACTTGAAAAATATGTGGAGGCCCTTTTTATGATATTATGATACATACCAAAAGGTGGGATGAATATGAGGAACAAATAAGGTTTATAATTGAAACACTATTATAATAAATGATTTGTTCTATATTTAATAAATATGAGTACATATTCCAAATATTTCCATTATTTTTACACATTGTATCTACAAATTAATCATTATAGACCCATGTCAAACTAAGGTATTTTATGAATGGAGTCATCTGAATACAATGATAGTGATTAATACTATCCTTATTATGCCAGTAATATATAATAGGTTGTGAAAAAAAATCACAGAGTTCTAATCCACTAACCAATTTAATTCTAAATGTAGTTAATTTCAACTAGATAAATTAATGTGATCTAAAATTCAATGAAATTAAGAATATGAATTTTATCAAACCTATGCTAACATTTCTATATAAAAGAAAACAATTTAACGTTTATAGTGATTAATCATTGAAAGGAATTCAATGTGTGATCATGTAGAATGACAAGGTGATTAATTATGTGTCTCAATAATTAAAGACATAAAAGAATTATTATCCTACTAATGATTAGGAGTGAGCTTCATTTTTTCCTAAATAATACAGAAACACTATACATAGAGGGAGAAATGTGATATATACAAAGACCATCAATTTTTGATGTCAATATTCATATAGAAGAAACTAAACAAGAAAAAATGTTATGGTTGGATCTTTTAAAGGACTATCACTATACAATACAACATAATATGGGTAGATAAAATATTTTTGATGGTGCATAGTTTGATAAAGAATTCAATGTTATTGAAATGAGGATAATTGATGGAGATCCATTGTTCAAATGACTTGCTAAGGACATACATAAAAGTTGTAAGAGAAAATACATCCCCAATCCTTCCCCAAATTATTTTCAAACCATAATTAATAGAGATGATAATGAAATCTAAAATAGATGATACTATGATAAATAGGAAGATATCATCGATGAAAAATCACTAGATCTGTAATTTCTATATAGATTAGGAGGGTGTTCTATGGTTTGGAACAACATTATGTGTTGCATATATTCTATAATTAAATTAATGTTGGATATATCCTTCATCAATATATTTTCTATACATTTAGGAAGCACAAAAGTTAATATTGATCTACATGAAATCTATTGGTGGGATAAAATAATAAATTAAATTGTTGATTATTTTCCTAGATGTTTCGTATTTCAAAAATTGATGGTAGATATACAATTTCTGAAGAGAGTGTTTTAGCCACGACCAATAACTTTACAAAAGTGGAACAATATCACTAGTGACTTTATTGCCAGCCTTACTAAGATTTAAAATGGTATCAATACCATATAGCTTGGCTACCATAAATATAAAATGATAAAATAGAAAAATATTGGACCTATGAACAAAAAAATAAAGAATACAAATGAAAAATGTGGTGCCCCCATAAATCGCCAACATTGTTACCATCGGCTTGACAGATGGACAAAAGAATTAGTCAATATATTCCATCTAGTTAGAGTTATATTGTCTCTTGTATAAATTTTTTGTGGTATCTTCAAGATCATTGGGTTAACTCTAATCATTAATAGCCTTAAGAAGGTAACGACCATGGATATCATGTGGTCGGAATAGATGACGTGCATGTTAAGGGAGAGGCTTATATTGATTATGAATTTGTAGATAGATATCATAGTCCTTTCTTAGTTGGTTTTCCACATGCTAAAAGATCTCAAGAATTATTTCAGAAAAAGGATTCATATGCTCATCAATAATCAAAGAAAAAGTAGTAGTGGTAGACACATTTAAAGAAATATAATATATAAAATGAAAATAATCCTACATGTAATGATGAAAAAATCTATATCTCATCCATATATATATATATAATGATACATAAATTAAAATGATATACAATAACAATAAAAAAATAAGGAAACCTAGTCATATTACAAATGGGGTGGGGGAAAAGTACATAACTAGACATTAAAGACTATGTCGTTGATATACCCATTAGGAGTCCCCTTCTTAACAGTGGGTTCCTATTGTTGGAATAATTTATCGATGTCATCTATGGAAGCCAGGGCTAGGGGATTGACCGGTGTATCATGTGTCATTGTGTAAGTAGAGGTCTTTATTGAGGATGGGGGAGGTGAGGTTTTGATGTATACTGGGTCCATATGTCATAAAGATGGATTGATTAGGATAAACCCTAAAGATATGGTTGGGTAGGGCCCCTCCCATGTTGGTCCGGCTCCACAAGATACACATACTATGTAGCAGGGCCAGTAAGCTCAGAGGGCATATTGGTTGGGGATGGATGTAGTGTGGTAATAGATATAGAATTGGATGTAGTAGGTTGGTATGGTTTGGATGATGAAGGTACTGATGAAGGGGGATGTGTGGTGAAATGAGATGGGTCAATGACTGGAACATTGAGATGGTGAATTTTTTATTAGTTATTGAGGATGTCCGGGAGAAATGGAATTCAGTTAGTGAGAAGTGGTTGGGTGGCTACAAATGGAAAATGGGTGGTGGGGAGGTGGCACCCGGGGAGGATGCGGTTGAAGGGGGTGGGAAACAATGGTATCATTAGAGTTAGAGGATGGGGTGGTGGTTGTGGTAGATGAAGGATTAGTAGGGTTGGGGAGAACATAAGCTAGGGTTGGGGCCAGTGCAAGGTCATCCAAGTACTCAGGGGACCAATGATATTACTCATCAACCTTTGTTAAGATCCTCATATTTGGTAGAATGAGTCTAATAGGATCCATCTTCCCTTGTGAGGATTGACAATGAGCTACATTGAAGTCACTAAGATGGCATTCTAGGTGGGTTATGAAACTGCACGTCATGAGAGAACATTTGGACTAATTTACCAGAGTCTGAGAGTAAATTATGTACTGGATGACCACCTTGAGGGTTAGTACAACCATGGATGAAGAAATAATGAGTACCTCAATATGGTTGATTCAACGATGATCGTCTCTTCTAACCAACCAAACAACTGTGAGATCCTGTTGTAGAATATGCTAGGTGGAACCCCATAGGTAAGTTCCTTTTGTTGTGTGAGGGTCATCGAGGTGATGGGTGTTTCTATAGATCGATCTCCAATGTAAAACCATGTTATTATTGTATTGGTTGAGTCTCATAGCCATGTAATAGGGGGATACGATGAATACATTAGTGTACATAATGAGTGTGGTGCCGTTGTTTACATGGGTTATCTCACAAGTCATGTCACCCAATCGAAAGGTGACCTGAGATGGACCAGTTGAGAAACTGGAGGAAGATCTCCTGTGAGGTCTACTCTCATGTCGGGGTGATGGTCAATAGTGGAATCCAATTCATAAACTAAAGGAACTCCTCATTTAAGTGAACTTGGGTGAGCATGTCCCAGGCAAACGTCTCCATGAACCACAAAGGCTTGTCTTAGAGTTGGACCAATTGAATCTGATGTTCCAGGTCCAAAAATTGGAGGATTTGGTGAAAGTGTAGACACGGGGAAACACCATGGGATGGGATGAAAGTGTATTGGTATTTCTATTATGTGGTTGTTGTGGTATAAACTTTAGTGGAGTATGATATTGATGGCTTATCCAGTGTATGAGGCGGTGCAACTGCTAGGTACTTGGATGATGGGGGATCATCATCCTAAGAATCTCGTTTGGTGTGTGACATTAAAATTATAGGGAAGTGATATAGAATAGGTATTGTAAATGTGAAGGTAGAATGGAAAATGTTTCTATGGGTTATGAAAAAGGGTTTCAATGGTGAGAGCGATTTTAATAGGGAGTTGTCGGGGGGCTCATGCGGGAGAGGAGGTGGGGGGGTCAGTGCCGTGAACATAGGGTTCACGTTTTATAAAATAATTGGCATGTTTTTGACATTGTGTTTTTTGTACACGATGTGTAATGATCAGTGATTTTATTTTTCCAACCCTGATGTTTAGACATCATCTATATTCAGTACACAACGTGTATTGTATTTTTTTTAAAATTAATTTTTTTTAAAATAAATCCTTCCCAAGTAAAAATGAAAATCCATAATTTTATAAAAATATAATCTATCCTAACTTGGGATTAATAGTAGTCACATTTTATTATTTCCAAAATATCCCATTCAGATGATTTTAAATGTTAGGTGACCCCCTTGTAGAATGGTACTAGAAAACATATTGGTGTTGAAAGGTGGGATGAAATTCCTTGTTAATGGTGTTGTGTAATTGTTCATATTATGATAATTGGATAACTTTTCAATGGGAGGTATTATCATATTTCTATCCATACTAGTCACATGATCATCTTTCTTATCAGTATGAGAGATGTCTTTTAAAACCATTGAATCCCATTTTTTTCCTAGAATCCTTAACCACATCGAACACAACTTCTTCTTCACAGACTCTAAAAATTAATCCAACTTGATTAAAATCAATATATGTCTTTACAATGGTAGTAAATGGTCTTCTTATAATGAAGGAGATATTTATTTCTTCCTCTATATTCATAATGATTAAATTAGTAGGGAAAATGAATTTTTTATCTTTTACTAAGACGTTCTTAATAAATCCTTGAGGATACATGACTGAGTGGTCAAAAAGCTAGAGTGACACTCTTTTTTGTTATAATTTTCTATATCTAGTCCTCTTGTGTCACTAATAGGCATTATATTGATATATTGTTTAAGTATGCATATAGAATTTTTAAAGTTCCTTGTTCATATAGTGTAAGGAATTTAGAAACATCAAGGTGTTCATTGTTGGTGGGGGCTTCTGCTGAACAAGTGTTGATAATTATTCATTTTTGGAGTTGACTCTTATGTCCTCTACATTAATTTTAATGAGATAATGTCTTTATATAATCTAGAATAATTAGGAACTTGTGAAATTTATTTAGAAAATGTAATATTGAAGTTAAAATATTTATATATATCAAGGGTGTTTTTTATATTATCCATGTTTCATAGATTGGTTATTTCTTTTAGGGAAGGTGAGACATGGCTTGTATAGTGGTGTTGCCACATATAAATTTCCCTTTTAATGCATACCCTATATGAGGTCTTTGTTAGTAGATTATATCTCATGTATATTTTCCTGTCCAGATTTATCAGATTTTTCTAACTTATTTTTCTCACTAAAGCATGGATCCAAAAAGCATAACATCTTTTAACTCCAAAAAATTATAGATTTTGTCTCCTCCATTAGACAATATTCAGTTTTATTGGTTATATTACCTGTTAGTTGATCAGATAAATTCTTAGATATATCCCCCACATGATGATCAAGGTGGAGTAGGTCATCCTTTGGGTTTTTCATTTCGTCCTACTTGGTTTTTATCCTTTGGTATTCTTTCAATGTGAAGGCAGTGTACAGGTTCTCATGATTTGATTAGAGAGGTTGGGATTGTTTGATTGGTCTTCACAATGATTGTTGATACTGTTACTACTAATCTGGTTGAAGAGGGTATGCATTATGAAATTGTTTTTTAAATTTTTTTGGTTGAGGAGATGGATCTTATGGATGGAATCTTGGTGGTCCCAGATTACATGGTGGAACATAAACACTTCTATACAAAAAACCACATTGATTATGTTGTTGTGGCTACTATGTAAGCCTCTTCATGTAGTATTGTTTTTTATACTATTTTGGCTCCTTGTACTACTTTTTTTATTCTAATTGACAAAATTATAATCTAGGACTAGGTTTTTACATTACCTAATGTCTTGGAATTGGTGTTGGACACAATACATTTTGAAATATTGTATCTCAATCACAGGATCATGAGGTGTGGTGGTGAAGTCGGTAGATGAAGAGATTCCATCTTCTTCATAAGGTATTATACTTATGATTCCATAAAAGTATTTTACTATACCTAATGGATTTCACATCGAGGATGTACTCTATCACATTTTAATAGGTTGTAATTGTGTGAAACTTCATGAAAAATGGTTCTTTTAACTTCATGTGACTTTAGCATGGGCTCTCCTTCAGTGGTAGTATCTGCAATAGAATGGTTGACTGTCTATAGTCTCGGGAAAAACAATTTGAGTTGTATCCACACAACAACCTCATGATACGATCACTTCTATGTTATCTCCTTAAATTTATCTCAGGCTTCCCATGAGTATTTTCTATCCTCCAAATTAAAATATTGAATTTAATTTCTCAAAATCATGGTTTAGATCAAAGGGATTTATTTATCAACCAATTTGTTGCTTAGTTCATCCTCTTACATGATGGACTTAGAAGCATGAAGTTTTTCCAATCCTTGGCTCCTTTACAGAAGGTGAATGTGAAAACTCTTAGTCTTATTTCATCCAATGAAATGCTCAGTTTCATAAAGGAATTGTAAACCTCTATGAAATTTTGACTACATTCATCGGGGTATTTGCCTTGATTCCCACTAAATTGATCCATATTATGGATCATATGAATGAGTCTAGGTTTTATTTTGAATATGTGCACATGAATAGGGGGAAAAAGTAATGGTTATATCACCAATAAATCCCAACAAGTCATAATCCATTATGGTGCACTCTTGCAGCACCAGTCTCTTAGCTCGATTTTTAGGTGTCACATGTTTTGGATTATAAAGGTGTAACCGAAAAATATCATTATGATAAATCGTTGTAAAATGTATTCATGTAGATAAGGTTTAATCAATCTCAGTAAGAAAAAGAAGTAGTAATTGTGTTTAAAGACTCCATGAACGAGCAAAAAGGCCCTAACACATGCACTAGACATGAAAAAGAGGGTGTTGGTTCTATTCCATGAATAGAAAATATGGTAAAAAGAAAAAATGGGAAGGAAAAATTGATAAAACGGTTGAAAATAGTGATGTAATTTGGGGTTTTTCATATAGTTCAATGAGTATAAGTGTATAATTCCCATGTAATGGTTTCAAAATTTGATGTTATTGGAAGGCATCATTGATTCCATCAAGTATTGATTCGATTATATTTTTTTCCTAAATTACACTCATCTTAAGTCATAGTAAGCGGTAGTCCATAGTCTAACCAACAAAGAAATATTTTTAGACAATAAGCCCAATGGTCAGAACATTTTTTTGGATTCATCATTTATACTCTCTTTGGATTCGATTGACGAAAATCAAGTGTCTTTTTTCGGAAAAAATTAAAAGGAAGGGTTTGAGGTCAAATTTAAGGTAAAGGTAGAGGTTAATCCTATATATATCTTGGGATAGAACTATGGAATAGGCTACAAAGTTGTTAAAAATATACCTCTTGATCTGGGACCAACCAATTGGATAATCATAAGCTAGAAAAGGCTCCCGGTTCTTGAGTAATTGGAAGTGTGAGAATAGGAAGCTTAGATTTTATGTAGAATAAATTCAAGCTATTGGTCCCACTCTTTTCTTCTCTAAAATGTTCATGGTCATTAAACATGAACTTCTAATGGTTTAGGATTATTCAAGAGAGATATATAGAATAATATTTAATACATGGATACTAACTATTGTGTTACCTCATTTTGATTTTAGATATTTATAAGGTTTAACCACCCCTAATGCCAACCATTAACAATAGACATATTATTTGTGTATAAATTATTTGAATAATAATAGATAAATGGATGGAAGCATGATTAGAATATCAAATAATCAAGAAAATAAAAAAAATCACAATTGAAATCCAGAATGAGTAATTAAATACTAAATTAGAAGAATAAATAATGAATAATGTAGTGGGAATTGATGTTACTTGGAAACCATGATTGGGAATGAAATATTGGAATTGAAATGATCAACAAATGCCTCTTGGAATTGAAAAAGAAAACAAAAAAAAGAGTAGAATAATATAATAATTTAATAGATATATATGAAATTGAAAATGGAAAAAAAATTAAGATTAATAAAAGGAATTAAAAAATAAGTTCTGAGGTGTGAGATGTCTACTACACATTTAGGTTGTTGAAATATTTATTAAAACTAAAATGTATATGATGTGTCAATGGTTCACATTTGTTTATAATTTTAGTGTATTATAATATTATCCATACAAGAATTGAATTTTTTTTATGGCTTGTAATTAAAATCCACCAAAACCTATAAATATTTGGGATCTTCATATATTTTTGGGAATGAATATTTGATGAAAATTAGGTTTTTAATTTCTCACATCATGAGAGGAGATCAATAATTATTATCTTCATATTTGGATTTAAAATAATTAATTACATGTCATTTGAATACACATAGTGTACATAGTACATGCCTTGATTTTAGGTTTCATGGCTTGTAATTTCAGTTGGGATATGGTTTGTTTGAGGAGTAGACGTCATGTAATTTAGATTCATGATGTTTAGTGTGCAATTTTTTCCCTATTTTTAGAACATTCCCCCTCGGATTCTTGAATTCATAATTACTATAGAAAAAAATAATTTCCTAGTTTATATCAAATACTACATGACGTATCATTAATGAAAAGTATCCAAAATGTATATACAAATTCATCCTATCAATGTGGTACACATAATGATAGAAAAATGAATGATTCTCCTTAAAAGAACTCTAGTACACTAGGTAAAGAACTAATCTCAAGAGATAACATTTCTATGATACTTTGTTAGGTAAACATGGTAATGTTTTAAGAATCCTTTATTAATAACCTTGGTAATATTAATTTATGAAACCTTCGTGATTCACATTATTAATATGATTTTGAATGTTTCGTGTTTATGTTGTATCATCTTTTTCTGTTTTTTCTGATGTACTTTTGATCTTGTTATGGCTCATGTAATTATGACCATGTTATACATCTTGTTATTAGGATCATGTTATGATTCTTTATGTTATGTTCTAGTTATTATACCAGGCCACAATTTTTACCCACTATTATCATTTATTCTCTATTTTAGTTATTTATCCCTTACTAGGATATATACTCACCCCATTATTTTGATAATTCTTTATTGGATGTCTTATACAATGAGGTGATCTAGGATGGTATAACAAAGTTGTATATCAAGGGAGATTAATTTTTTTATATTCTCTTATGTGATCTATCTATTCCTTATGTAATGTTCTAATATCCAACACAATAAACTCCCAAAGATACTACAAAAATGATAACTGTAAAAAAAATTGAAGTAATTATGTTAAAATCAATGTTTTATTTTTTTAATTGTTAAAATACATACTTTCCATTATTTCAGAAGTCAGAACCTAGATTCCATACATTTTTGTTAGGAGGTACCACCAGAAAAGTTTTATTTTAAAAAAATTATCCAAAACATGCTATTATAGAACAAAAACATATAAAAATTGATACAATGATACAAAAATTCTAAACAATTAATAAATAAAGGAAAAATGATCATAATGATAATTTATCTCTTTGATCGCTATGAAGTACTCTTCACTAAATCTTGGGCACAAGGGTATTTCATGATAGAAAACCATAGGAATCATTAGGTAAAAGATAATAATAACATGGAAATATAATTTTCCTATAAAACAATTATCCAATAATTAATCCTTCTCTAAATTATTCAAATCAACTTTTCATGGAATCATTGGATATAATATGAATTTTATAAAATAGTTAAATAGTTATAATAAGTCATGTAAACATAATGTATATCAAATTATTAAAATACCATAAAAACAAATTATTGTAATTCACCATGATATAAAGAAGTAATGTTATTATGAATTTTAGAAGCTTCATATGTCCTTTAAATTTTATATGATATTAAATTTTGTAAGTAATTAAAATTTTTTAAGGTGTTAATTTTCATATGACTCAGATTTTTTCACGAACTAACTTTAGGTCTCCCCTGAGATAGGCACCAAACCAGGCCTATGAAAAACCCATAGGGGCATTCCTAATCCCCATAAACTACAAATAATATAGTTTTATTATATATACATGAGTGTGGATGATTTTTTATACTAAACCTGACATAGAATATAACATAATTCTTCTAAAAATTTTACCATGAACAATGCATATGTCAGAAATACATTCCAAAAGAAACATAAAGATTTAAAAATAAATGAATACCAAATGGGGTATAATCAATAAAAAACCATCTCAGAGGGAAAAATAAAACTAAAAATTGACACTGATATAGAAGTGTTCACCTTAGATGATATGGAAAAATATAAAAAATACTCAAAAAATTTCCACATGACCTCATGTTTCACTATCAAACCTTAAAACCCCATTACTATAATTCGATCAAGTTAAACATGTATATGAACATAAAACTGAAATTTTTATAGGTGTGAGAACCAATATCATTAGTTTTAATAACAAAAACTATGGCTCAGTTATAACATTTAAAAAAATTTATTTCCTTCCGGATTTAAATTTAATTTGAAAATGTAGTTCTTTGCCTTTTTAGTTTAGAAAAAAAAATATTATATTTCCCATTTTCCATTAAAATTGGTTCCATTTAAAACATGATATTTTATCATTTTAAAAGATAGGGACCTCAAGAAATTACATATAAAAACATTCATTAATGAAACCAAAATTTCAAATATGTTTACATAAAAATGTTGGAGAAGTAGTTCCAAAACCTTTTTCCACAAAAAATTAAATATGATTATTTTAAAACATGAAGTATAGTGGAAACAAAGAGAAGATGCAATAATAATAACAACATTAGAAATAAATGGAGGGCATTGAGAAATAATATCTCGTATTTTGTCACATTAATGAAATTAAAATAATTAATATAGATAACCCAGTTCACATGATTAGGGATGTACCTTTTAGATGAAGGGAAATTCTGGAACATACTAATCATGATCTATCATATCTAAAAATTTTATGAAATCTTATATCCCAAACACTTATTTTTACCCGAAATAGATTACCCAATGGGAAACTCATATTGTGGGATGTTTCCAAACTTAGGTACACTAGCTAGACAAGTAACTATAGATAGTGGAGAAAATATTTACCAATGATACTTTATATAATCTTGGTTACGAATTTGTATTTGGAATGTGGTGAGTTACGAAATAATATCAAAAAATGATAGGAAAATAAATACACGTGTCATTAAATTAAACATCATCCATAAAAAATGTTAAAATCTTATCACCCATCTTAGGAATTCCACCTAAAATTTAAATCAATCACTATTCTAAATGTGACTTATATCAGGGACACCCTTATCAATTTTGAAACTAATCCGACTAAGGGAATATTTTAATGAATTTTCTATAAAAAATTTATTTTCCATTGTGCTAATTGGGCCTTATAATGAATATTTGAAAAAATATATAAATATATTTATTAATAAAAAATCACACCTTTTAAAATTAAAAACAATTAAAAAACCATTATAAAAAACTAGTAGGAATACCATATTTCATTTATGAAGGTCATTCCCTGAAATTTTTAAGATATGCTTCTGTATATTTTATTAAAACTTATTTTTAACATGTCTCCTAATCTTGAAAACAATCTCCACTAAAATGGATATAAAAAATCATGAATTTCTATTAAATACATGAAACATGCATAATATTATCAATTATTTTATAGAAAACGTTATTAAACAATAAATCAATCACAACTCATGGATTCTATGTCGAATACAAGGGGAAACCTACCTCAAAATGATGATGAACAGTCTGATACATCAATAATGGAATGAACATAACCTTAAAGGAAAATGAAATACCCAAACAAAGAATAAAACAAAGGATTAAGTATAAATCCCCCTTATGGTTGGGATATGTAAGACAAAAAAAGGAATAATAATGGGGATGATGGAAATGAAGACCTCATCTTAGTGAAATTGACATAAATAATTAAGAAACAATGTAGACTCCCCATGAAAGTGTGAGGAATCCAGGGAGGGGACACAAAATAGTGTTTGGTTTGAATGGGAAAAATATGGGGAGTTTGAGTTTAAATTATCCAAGGAGAAATTGATATAACCAACTTTTAAAACATTTTGGACATTCAACATGGTTTTTCTATAGGGTTTACCAAACTGTGCACTAACTATAAACCACATAATGGACTCATTTTGGAACCTACATGGTTTGGATTCATGGTAAGGAAACCATTCACCATCCTTATGAAATGGATCTGTTAAACTATATATACAACTCACACACTAATAACATTGTCTTATTTATATAGGAATAATCTATTTTCTAGATCCCTGAATTTCGAAATACCTCCATGGTTAACCCAAGGTTTATAATGGTTTAAATCAAACCATTAACTATCCATGAAAGAAAACCATTAATGAAAAAAATGAACAAAAAAAATCCCATTTCTAAGGTTAATTTCATGGTTACCACTAGATCATACACAATAAGGTTTTGACCAAATTTAAAACAGCCCACAACTAATAAACATGAAGGGAAATTTATAATGACTCATGTAAATGAAAAAAGATTAATTAATAAGTAAAATAATTTGTAAAAACATGGAAAGGGTGTGACAGTTCTCCCTAGATTCAAGATTTCTACCCCTATAAAGCTTCAGTATATTTGTATTAAAAAAAATGGAATGGAACCCAATATATTAATCCAGAATCAATTCCCAAATCCATGGAACACAACATTATCTATAGATATGAAACCCACTATTTTAAGAGAAATGAATTAGACGTGTAAAATCCCCAAATATAATAACTCATTTTTGGTATCTACTTTATTAAATAGGTATAAGATACATGGGATCACATCATTGAGGATTGATCAGTTTATTAGTTTGGAAGAGCATGATAAAATAATTCTTCTCTTATTAAATTGGAAATAAAATATAAAGCACAGAAAAATAAAACAAATTGTATCCTTGAATCTCATTAAGATATTTCTTCTTTATATACTAGGGAAAAGAAACAATGTAATTGTGATGACAAATACTTTTTAAGGGTTCTGTATAATGGAATATATTATAATTAAATAATCTGTAATCAATATGGATCGGTAGATTACTTAAAACACATCCCATTTAATCAATAATTTGATAAATAAATTCATCCATGGATAATATCAATGTAGTAACATTTTCGATAATAATAAATGAATTCACAGAGAAGTAAACTACTAATATTAGATTCCATGATCTCAGATATCTTTATATATTTACGACCGAAGACTTGTGCTAGGATAGTATAAAATATAGGGTGGTATTCACCAAAAAAACATTAAATAAGTTTGGACAACAATTATATCTCATGATACTTTTCAATTATTTACAGGGCTGTATATATCCAGGCCCCACATTTCACTTCATGTCAAATTCATTTCTCATATATTAAATGATAAATTTAACTCATAAAAAATATGTATTATCAAAATATATCTATTGTGGAACCCCAATTTCTTGTAAATGTCCATTTATTTATGTATTCTAAGTATATATATTTTTTGGGTTATATTTTTGGAGGTTTGGAAGAGTTTTGGCATGTTTTTGGGCATCTATGGAGGTTCATGGTTTATAGAAATTGTGAAACACCTCCTAGGAATCCTTGAAAGTGAAACAGTTGGTACTGGGTAGGCACATGGTTAGGCGCATGGATTATCCAAACCATGAATCTATCCAAATGAATCCATAAATGGATATATAGAGGGGAATAACGTTTTTGGGACATGTTTTGTCTAACTGGGTGGTCCAACCATGCAAGGTGGATGGGTTGGATGTATATAGAGACAAGATAGCACACATTTTTCCTAACCATGCACCGTGAAACATTAGGTCACAAAATTTGGGATCTAATCAAATATATCCCCCCAAAGCCTCTAATGTTTTCTACAAAATAGGTCATTTCAAAAACTCCTCTCCCCCCAGTATATGGAGACCATTAAATTTTATATCAGTGTGATTCATATATGAATATAAGTACGTTGGAGACTGTATTGGTTGATAAGTGATCACTCTTCATCATTTTCCTTATTTTTCTTCATCTTAACACTCTTTAAATCATGGATCTAATATATTTTGGATATATTCATGTTGTATGATGTCATTAATGATGCACTATAGTTGTTTTTATTGAAGGGGACAATAACTTAGGATGATTCTTGGATTTTTAGGCAGGTTTTTGGATTTTTCTGTTTTTCTTTTGTTTCTCCATTGGTTGATAGATTGGTTCATTCAATATCAACTAATCTTTATTTGAACTTAAACCCTTATTATTAATTTTTTTAATTTATCTAATTAAAATTCTATATTTATGTGCTATTCTTTTTGGAAGACATCTTTAGTTACCATTTTCTAATGTTTTTGAAATTGGTTAGTATTGTGGAATGTGTATTTGGATCCAGATTTTAAAATGATGGTATAAATATTAGGATGTGGTTTTAATCATTGGAAAATATTGTGGAATTATTTTTAAGAAAATAAATGTTTTATTGAAATGGGTAGGCATGATTTGGTGTGGGTTTTTGTATACATGGTTGGTGTAAGTTCATTTTCATTAATGTGACCCTATTAAAGAGGAATTTTCCATTAGAGAACTTGGTAATGGTTAGCATATAATCAATTGGTTGATCCTTGAGAGACTCCTCTTGAGTATGGAAATTTTTAATATACCATATTTTCTAGTTGTGTTGATATGTGGAACCACATGTTGGTTATGCTTACTGGTATTTGAGAAAGGGTTTTAATGAATATTTTGGATGCTTCCATAGAAAACTATTTTGGTTTGGAAAACAATTTTGGATTTGATATAAACTACATTAAATTAATTTAACTATTTTATATAAATGTGATAAAATTTTATATCTTAGTTGTGTGAGTGGGGATATCATTGGGAAAATCCTTTTGGGTTTTATACTCACCCTATTCATAGGAACATTGCTTATTTTTTAGGTAATATCAATCAATATACAAGTAAATAAAAGGTATTTAGGTTCTTTATCAAATCACCATGAAACATTGGGAATGGTCTGTTGAGTTGGATCTTGGAGTTAGTTCAGAGTTCCTAATTTGGTTTCTCCATTGACATTGATATTTTTATCTTCGTTTCAGCATTGTACTCTAGTATAGTAATATTTCCTTTAAAATTTTATAACATACTCATGCATCATATAGGGTTTTGGTGGATTATGGTTATCTTGGTTTAGTGTTTTTTAATTGATGAGAAAATGATCTCCAAATTTTTTATTAATCCCTTGTAATTTATTTCCATCCATTGGTGTATTTGGGATGTCATCTTAGTCCGAGTAGTATAATTGTAACTTCTAAATCTAATGAGGAGGGGCAGGATGTTAAAAATAGTATTAGTTTGTGTGATCATGGATTTGAAAAATAATTCTTATTTATCCCTTCAGTTGGGTTAATATCAAGCAATATGGTTGTTTGAAATTGAGATGCATATCATAAAAATATGTAGCTATCCTATTTATATTGAATATAATGTTACCAAAGAGTTTGACTAAAAGAGTGTTCTGAAACACTACTATGAGTTATAACCTCATCTTCACGGGTTTAGTAGATGCGAATAAAATGAAATGCATTGATATAAATGAATTCCCATGAATAGTTAAGGAATAAATTTGAGAAATAATTTAAAATTTTGTGAAAAGTATTGTTTTTTGAAAATATTTTCAATTGGTATGTTTAAAAAAAATAATGGAGGAATTTTTAAATATTCTTTAAATTGGTTATTAGTTTTTGGAAAGACACATTGTGATATAAGTGATATGGTAAATTTGAAATTGTTAATGATTTAGTTGATAGAGAGTGAAAACTTGTATTTTTCTTTTGGTTGTATAGAATGGAACCTTTTACGGTTCATTGAAGCCAATTGGAAGTGGTTTTAGAGAATGTGGTTTCACCTGCACCACATGTGAACAAATAGTTGGTTCAGAGTAGTGTAACACCCCTAGTTTTTATGAAAATATTTTTGATTTAATTAATTTTATTTTATTTCAATCATTAAATTATACTCTAAGTAAAACAATCATTATACTCTATAATAAGTTAAGATTGTGCTATACAGAGCACTAACTTAGCTTGTGTAATAGGCAACCCTGTGTTTTTATGAAATGATAATTTTTTTATTATAATTATATAAGTTATATAGTTATCAAATTAACGTTAAACAAATTAATATTAATATTATTAACTATATTTTAAATATTTTTTATACTTATATTATAAAATAAAAGATATTTATAATAAAACATATAGTTTTTTGTTAAGTCTTAACGTGTTTCAAAATAAAAATTTCTCAAATGATCTGCTTTTTATGTCCTTCTATGAGCAATAAAAAAATTTATTTTATCCACTTTTAGAAATTTAATTAAAAAAGAAAGAAATTTTATTTAATTCGAAATGTAAAAAATTATCTTTGTGTTAATTTCATGTATTTTTTTGAAAAAATTCATATTTGAATTTATTTTTAGAAATACTAAAATTTAATTCATAACAAATTTTTCATATAATTTATATGAATAGTTATTTTATATTTTTATTTTGATATAATTTTTATTTATATTACCTATATCAAAATTAATTTAATTTAGTTAATTGAAACTAATATCACATTGAAATTGGATATAAAATATTCCAAAACCATTATATATTTTTCTGAAAAACATACTATTATTACACGTCTACGTAGTTAATTTTAAATTAATTTATTAAACTTATTTGATTAGAATTTGAAAAAACAGATCCCATATTTAAAATCAAAATAATTTATAATTTAAAATAAGGCCATATTATTTTTGGTCAAAAAAAGCACTAAAAGTGATTAAAATTAATAACAATGATGAAGAAAAAAAATTAGTTGGGCCAAAATATGGGATAAAAGCATGGGTGGAAATCCATTTTAAAATATTACAAAAATGACACTCCTAATCCATTATTAAAAGGCACTCACCCCTCCCACTTTTTCACACTTATCAACACATTTGGCACATAATGACCTAGAAACAAAAGGAACAAAATGACCTTGAAACTTTTTCAAATTCCATTTATTGTTCATATTTTGACCGTAACCTCCCTAGGATAATATTTGAACCATTAGTTGGTCTACAAGATGGGATAAAATCAAGGGTGAAATTCCAATTTAAAATATTTAAAAAAAATGACACTTCTAATCCATTATTAAAAGTCACTCACCCTCCTACTTATTCACACTTATCAACACCTTTGGCTCAGCCAACCTATGCCAAAATATCTTAAAAAATCCATAAATTCATCCTAGAAGCCTAAATTCGTGAATAAATCCATCCAAAGAATAAATTTTGTTCCACTAAATTGGTTTACCCACATAAGAGGTGGTTTGAACAAGTACGAAGAGAGTTAATACAAAAGGTTAGGGGATTTATAGTCTCGATTTTATTTCTTTTATATTTATTCCTTATTCACCACTCATTTATTTTATGTTGTTTATATACTTCCAATTAATATTTTTTAATATTAGTATTCTTAAATTTATGGGTATTTATATATCCATTTTTTGATCTCACTTTCTTGGGATTTATTTTTCAAAAGGTACCATATCGATAAAGCAGTTTGGTCTCAATTGGCCTTCTTTGTGACACATGCATTGATATGCACTTATATAATTTTAAAAGGTGTTTTCACTACCAATTTGAGTGGTTATATGATTAATATCCTTCATTTAGTGATATTTTATGATTTATTTAATGTCATGTTGTTACATGTCGATTCTGAATCAAAGTATCCAAGTGGTAAGATTTTATTGCAACAATATCATCAATTATAAGGATTATTTATGATTATTCTTAAATTAATGATATATTTTGATCCATTCATAAAAAACTCTTATGATTTTTTTTCTCATATATTTATTCATGATTTCTTCATATATGAGTATCATTTTTCCACTACTTACTACGTAATATAATTAATACAAAAATTAAGAAAATATGACTATATCTGGTCGGATACCAATTTTATTAAAACCCATGTTTTACAAAATGTATCTAAAATGATATTTTGATCTCATTTTCATGGAAATTGGATTTTTAAATGTTTAATGGGTTTCAAAGTTTATATTATATGTTTTCCAGCTATTTTCAGAGTAATGTTTTTTAAAAAATGAAAATGTTTTAAAAATCATTTTTGTAAATAGAAAAGATATTTTCCTCAAGAAATATTTTTAAATGATCTTCCAAAATTATTTTCCATATAAGGTAACCTCCATTTTATTAATCATAAAATTTTATCGAATTGATCCAAATGTTCCATTCGTATTATTTCCCCTAAATGATTTATGTTTTGATGGCATGATGGTTATAAAGCATGTTTTCATTCATCAGTTATATGCTTATGAAAAACACTTCTTTTCATGGATTATGAATTGATGAAATGATTATGAAAATTGTTTATTTTTCTATATGTTATGATATGATTACTTTTTTATGAAACAAATTTCATTGTATAGGTTATGATATGAGAAATTATTATCTCGGGGAACATAAATGTATGATTCCAATATCAGATATGTGGTACCAATATCTCCCTCTAGGGTATTGGGTAAAGATTTATATCTAATGATGTAATTATGGGAATTAAGTCAGTTAGCCTAATCCACTATGGGAAATGTGGAATCCCAGTCCACTATGATAAGATTGAGAGACTTGATACACTATGGGATGATGGGAAACCTGGTCCACTATGGGAAGATGGGGGAAACCAATACCATATAAGGAAAGGGTTGAAACTAGGGATGGTGGTGTGTTCATCCAATTAGGTGTCGTCACCATGGAGTTCCATGATATGTTTTCGAAATGATCCTTGACTTATAGGGAATGTTTTTATATACTTATTTGTATTCCACAAGTCTATTTCTTATGAAAACTTTATGATCTCATGAATCATACACTTTGATTCCCTTATGATTCATTTATTATGAACTTCCTATATTTATGCCATGACTTAAGTATATGATCTTTGGTATGAATCGTATGATATTATATTGATATGATCATGTTATCATGCCATTATGTTCATGGTTATTCTTATGGATCTCCCTTTATCACCCATACTTGGAATCTGAGATCACCCATTTTCATGTTTATTTTAGCCATGTTATTAATAAATGAATGTTTTATGATGTGTATAAGAAGGGTTATAGACATGATGAAACTAGTGGGAGACAATATAACTCTATTGTGTGCTATAGTTTACATTTCCATGTTTCCAAAGGCACTAAATTATTATGGAATTTTCACTTCTATTTTTGTAATTTGTTAACTATTCCACCAAAATTAAGTAATGTTAATATGTGAAAATGGGTGTAACTATAGTTGGCATTAGATAAAAATATTAGTTAACCATCAGAAATTAGGATGAGAATATCATAGAGATAACCCTGTGGAAATGTCTAATGAAAAGTCTAAAGATGAGGATAAGTGTAGTAAAATGCCCCAAACTTTTCGTCGAGGATATAGAGAGTGTTATCCAAGAAATACATCATTTTAGGGATACTATAAGTGGATATGGATTTGGAATAGATTTAAAAAGGGGTAAAAGCCTAAAAACATCGTATTGAGATAGACTTAACCAATAATTAGTGCAAGAGAAAGAGACTTTCATCCCACCTGGTTTGACACTCTCAAGGGATATGCTTTGGGATTTCACAAACTCTCTAGAAATCATCATGACATTTTTAAATATGAATTTTCAATTAATAACCCTAGATAAACCTAAGGTGTTAAAGATTAATTATGGTGTCATAATTTAGATATCCTATAAGTAATTTTTCAGGATTACGTGGTTCCTCAAAATAAAAATTATTCCTTACTCTATAATTTTTGGTTTTAGTAAACGGATAGAACCCAAATGAATCACATTTATGGGGATTGAAATAGACAATGTAATTATTATTATCATGAGAATCTAAATTCTATCAGAGATAAAATGAAAAATATCATTGATATGATCACCCAAATTTCTCAAGACATAAATCATGATGGACTTCTAAATGAGAAAATGAGGGAACAAAATTATATCGAGTCCTTCAGGAAGAAACATCCCCCTTATTTCAGTGGATATTTTTTTCCACATTTTTTGAAAAAATGAATCAATACCACTGAAAAATAATCTCCATTCTCTAATGTTACGAACTTGAGAAATTTTTTCTATCTATATGTTGTTTAGACGGTAAAGCCAACCGGTGGTAGAAGTAATCATGAATATGAGGAAGAAATATGATATTTAATCCATGGATTGGGATGATTTCAACAAATAATTATAAAATAACTACTTTCCTCATGTTATTCATATGAATATGGAAAAGGAGTTTATGGAGTTGAATCAAAAGTATGATGAATCATTCTGTACCTTTGAGGCCAACATCACTAGACATGCAATGTATGCTTCTAGTATTATTATCCAACTAGAATGTAAGGTTGAAAAATTCTACAGTGTATTAAATCCAATTCTCAAAAGAGAGTTGGAAATAAAAGTCTTTAGTATCTATAAAGAGATTGTGTGTTAATCATTCAATGTTGAAATAGGGGATGGAGTTATGTATCAATATCCTAGATTTAACCAGGAAAAAAAGGTGGATTTCATTGAAAAATCTAAAAACCATGGAGAGAAGATGATGATCCTTAATTTATGAACTATGTGTTGAAATAATAAGTTGAAAAATTGTCTTAAGGGGTCTAATGAATGCTTTATCTGTGGAAGGTATGTTCAACAAAAAATTGATTGATGAGCTGATGGATTGAAGTTTGAAAATCATGTGCATAGAGGTAAATATATACATAATGCACCTTTCACACTTCATTCATTCAAGTATAAGGGGGAATAACATTATACTAACCCATTCCCAAACTTGTGGGTCGGTGATGATGACCAACATTAGAAACCTCTTAAACTAAGGGAAAAGGGGAATTCTTTTGCGATCACTATTTCTGATGAGGGGTGAAATAGTGACACTGTGAAAGGTACACATACAATCCAATATATAACTGTATATGTCTTCTTTTATTTTTGATAAACCCTAGTATTTTATATATAATTAATTTGTTCAGGGTGTTAAGATTCCACAAAAGTAATTAGATGTGAAATTAGTAGTGAAACACCATAATGGTCCCATGATTTCATCTTATGTCTATGATTCCACATTGGATGAAGTTAATAGGAATGTGTTTCTTGAGAATTTTGTCAGAATTACTTTGGTTGAATTTGATTTCTTATTAGGAATGGATTGGATGTATCTGCATAAATCCCACATCAATTTTCAAGGAAGGGAAGTTTCGTTTTATGTTTCGAACAAACATATTATCATCTATCAATGTGCGGATAAATATGAATTCTCTATGGAGATTAAATCCACTATAGTATTTATAATTCCCATTTAGAAGTCATGTTTATCTCAAATAGTTAGGGAGTAGATCATAATTACTGATATGACCATCGTTCAAGAATTTGTGGATTTCTTTTTGAATGAGTTTTATAGCCTTACAGCAAAATGTGAAGTCATTTTTTCGATAGATCACATATGTGGTTCCACTCCAATGTCAAATACTCCATATATAATGACCCCAATTGAGTTTCTGGAATTGAACAAGAAACTCCATGAAAGAATTTATAAGGGGTTCATTTAGACAAGTGTTTCACCTAGGGGTTCACATTTTCTCTTTTTGAAAAATGAAGATGGATCATTGCGTCTATGTATTTATTATTTAAAGATGAAAAATATCATGATCCGGAAAAAGGATCATCATCCCCAAATTGATGAATTATTTTATCAACTACATAAAGCTCAATACTTTTCCACGATTGAGCATCACTTTGGAAATCATCATTTGATATTGAAGGAAGATGATATACCCACGACCGCATTCCGTACATGGTATGGAAATTATTAATATATAGTTATTCCTGTTGGTCTCAGAAATTCTAATTATATCTCCATGTATTTGATGAATATTATAATTATATATTACCTTGGGTACTTTTTTGTAATACTTATAGATGATATCCTTAACAACTAAAAGGGAATTTTTTGATTATGCAGACAACCTGAAAATATTAAAAAATACACTAAGTATCGTTATGTTGTATAAAAAAAATTTGAAGTGTCAATTTTGTTTGCAAAAGTTTTAATTCCTTAGTTACAAAATATCAATAGAGGGTAAAGTAGTGGATATATCAAAGAATAAATTTATCAAATGTTTTCTTAGACCAACCATAGTGGCTGAGATCCATAGTTTTCTATTCATATCTGGATATTATTTTTGGTTTGTATATCATTTCTCATGACTATAAAATCATCTAACCATGTTAACTCTGAAGGGTTCCAAGTTTATATGGACCAATTAATATGAGGAATATTTCAAGGAAATGAAGAGATGGTTAGTCAGTGCACTTGTTCATACATTTCCAAATAGTGGATAAGGTTTTGTAATCTATATTGATGCATAAAGAAGGTATTAGTATTTTTTATGAACAATAACATGGTTATCTCTTATGCCTCCAAAAATATGACGACCCTTAATAAAAAATATCCCACACATGATTTAATGTTATTAGTGGTTATTTTTTCTTTTCATATGTGGAGGAATTATATTTACATGGAAAAGTGTGATTTATATACCGATCATAAAAGATAGAAATATATTCACCCAAAAGGAGATGAAAATGGGCTAGAGAAGATGGTTAGAGTTGATAGAGGATTGTGAATACTCAATACATTATCACCTAGGAGGAGTGAACAAGGTAGATGATGATTTGAGTTGATGGTGTCATTTTAGTTTATCTGTGATTAGTATCATAAAAGTTACAATATTTTTTTATTAGAAAATTATGGATCTAGAAATCCTGAAGGAAGGGGTAAAATATTATCTTTCTAAATTGAATGTTCAACCCTCCATCCAAGTGATGATTAAAGAGGAAAATAAGTAAGATCTAGAGATACAAATGAGGAAGAGAAATGATCATGAGTGTAACCTTTATCACGATGAAATTATATGTTTCAGGAACTGTGTATACATTCCTTCCAAACTAGATTTGAATAAGTATCTATTAGAGGAAGGACATGATTCTTCATTAACTATTCATCCAGGATGTGTAAATACGTATAGATAATTAAAGTAATACATATGGTCAGATGGAATGAAGAGGTATATCGTAGTGTATTTATCTTAGTTCTCCATATGCTAGAATGTTAAGGCTAAAAGACAATAGATTAAGGGGATGTTGCACCGATTACCCATACTAGAATGGAAATGGGAGAACATCACTACAGATTGTTTCATTTAATTCTCAAAAATTCTAAAGGTAATAATGTAATATTAGTGGTAATTGATCTACTTACTATGCCAGGATACTTCATTTAAATTAAATAACAATTCTCTCAAGATCAATAATCTAGGATATACATTAACGAAGTGGAAAGGTTTTATAGCGTAACACATTCAATTGTATCTGATTGGGATATGTGGTTTAACAAAATGTTTTAGAAAAGTATTTAGTAAAAACATGATATATAATTGAGATTAATCACTAATTATCATCATCAGATAGATGATCATTCGGAAAGGATAATTCAAACCCAAAAGGATATATTGAGATATTTTTTATTAGATTATAAAGGTTTTTATGATCAGTAGCTTCCTCTTGTTGATTTCTCATACAACAACAACTTTTCCTAATGTATTAAGATGGTTCCTTATAATTACCTATATGGGAATAAATTTATATCGTTAATTTTCTATTATCATGTTGGAGAAATAAATCTATTTGGACTAGAGATCATTGAAGAAATGGATGACAAGTTTATAACCAATCTGAACTATTTAAAGATAATTCAATGTCTGTAGAATCTTTAAGCTGATAACCATTGGTTTGATTTAGAATATTAATTTCGAGAGAAGTTTTTCCTAAAAATCTCGCATTGTAAGAAGGTTATGAGATTAAGGAACAAAGAGAAACAACACCCTAGGTATATCGGTCCATTTGAAATTCTTGATTGTATGAAGATAGTAGACTACTACTTAGAACTTCCTCCAAATATCTCTCATTTCAATGGCCTGTTCCATTCATCTCTCCTAAGAAAGTAAGTACAGGGTCCACTATATGTACTGAAATCAGAGGTCATACCACTAGGGTAGGATCTTTGTTACAATTAATAACCAGTTGAAATTAGGGAACATACAGAGAATGTTCTAAGAAACAAGACCACTAAACTGGTCAAAGTATTGTAGATAAATTAAAAATTAGAGGTATCTATGTGGATCATTAGGATATGATGAGGATATGAATACTCATTTTTTCATTAGAATTAGAAATTTTTTGGGATAAATTTTCTATAAGTGGGGTAGAATGTAACACACTGAGTTTGTATGACCATTTTTTTGATAAATTAATTTTCATTTATATATTCCATTTCAAGCTACAGTAATTAAATCTTTTTATTTTTATGATAAAACAATTTATTCTTATGGTATAAATAACTCTAAATTGTATTGTGTCATATAAAACATTGAGTTTCTATTAAACAATATTTTATTGTTATTATTATTTAGGTTAGATAGTTATAAATTTGTCGTTAATATTAGTAATATGAATAGTAATAAAAAAATTTAAATACTATATATAATTGTTTTATATAAATAATACATATTTATTATAAAATATATTGTTTCTGTTAAAGTCTTTATAAGTTTGAAAATACAATTTTCTCAAATGAACTTTTTTTAAGTCCTTTGGTCACCAGTAATAAAATTAATTTGAGAAACATTTAAAAATTGTATATGATAAAACAAAAATAAATTTTAATTCAAAATTTTAATATTATATTTGGGTGAAATTTATGGTTTCTTCAGAAAGACTTCATTTTAGTATGAATAGTGACAATTACTGAATTTTAATTCAAAACTGAGATTTCATATGATTTAATTTTATACATAAATTATATTTTAATTTAGTTTTAATGTGTAATTAGATTCATTTTACATCAATTAATCCAATTTCAGTAATTGGTACCAATTTCACATTTAAATTGGATACAAAAAAATCAAAAACTTTTTAACATTTTCTTTTTAAAAACACACTTTTGTAACACGCCTCCGGGATTAATTTTTAATTAATTTCTACCAATTAAGTCTTTTCAATTAGGAAAAATTGATTCCATAATTGTAATCTTTATAATTTATTATTTCTAATAATTCCATGTTATTTTTTGACTAAAACTATTAGTGAAAGTGAATAAAATTAATTAGGATTAAGAGAAAAAATATCTTAACAAGGGACTAAACCTTAAACCTATGGCCCAAAATGACCTAGAAACTTGTAAAAATCCATTGGATGTTCATATTTTGGCCCTATCCTTCATTAGATAATATTTGGACCATTATTTGAGAACTTTACATGTAAAAAACGTGGATGGAATTCCCATTTAAAAAATTTAAAAGAATTTTACTCCTCATCCACAATGAACAATAACTCGCACCTCCCACTTAGTCACACCTCTCAATGAATTTGTCTTGAAAATCATCAACCAAATATCATGAAAATAACACTAAAATCATCCTATAATCCTCCCTTTGGGAAGAAATCCATCTAATGATTCCCTTTAGTGAAAACCAAATGGAGTTACCCAAATATGGGGAGGTTTGAACGAGTACCAAGAGAGTCAAGAAATAATGTATGTAAATTTCTAGTCTCACATTTATTTATATGAGACGTATGCATTATTCACTACTATTTTATTTTATATAATTTATATACTTACAATGAATATATTCTACTATTATTATCCTTCAATTTATATGTATTTACATATCCATTTTATGATGATACTTTCATGGTGTTTATGTTTCAAATGTTTCCAAATCAAAAAAGTAGTTTTGTCTCCATTTTTCTTCTTTGAAATACATGCCTCAATATGAAAATATGTTCTTTTATGAGATATATAACCTACTGTAACACCCCGAAATTTTATGAGGTATATTATTTTAATTTCATTGATGTTGTACACTACACCAAGATTATCTTTCACTATAAAAAACACCATATTTGATTACAGTATATGCAAAATTATTTTTAGCTTGTTTTGCACACAATTTCAAATAATTTTGATATAATTTATATCATGCAACACTAATTTTAGATATTGTTCCATGTATAAATAAAATATGTTTGGATTATGTTATATGAAACACCAAATGATTCTTTCACTACACGTAACCCTAACTTGGCTTGCATTATATGCAAAGCGACCTTCCTCGAAAGATTGTGTTGTACACGATACCGAGTTTCACTGAAAAATGGTATATTATTAAAATATTATTATTTAATTGGATATAAACTAGAAATTATAAAGATTAATGACCACATTTAGAATTATATATAACATTACCATTCATCTTATACATTTTCTAGAAGATAGTATGAAAACAAAATCAATTTTTTAGATAGAAGATGTATTTTTCAAAAAAATATAGTTTTACCACCTTTTGATGGACCACGCATTTTAACTCCAGTTTTGGATAATTTTATAAGTCATGTTTGAAAAAATAAACTTATATTTTGGAATTGGGACTTATAAATTTAATTTTATTGATTTATTTTGTATTTTTCTAATAAAATTCAAATTTTAATGAATAGTGAAAAAATATTGCATTTTAATTCAAAAATGAAATTTCATCTTATTTATTTATATTGTTATATTATATTATTAATTGGTTTTAACGGTTAGTTAGACTTTATTTTTATATTTTAATCTAATGTTTCTCATTTAATGTAGTTTCACTTTTAAATTGGACACTAACACATGTCAATCTTTTAAAAGCTATTACTTCTTAAAACCCGCTTATTAGTTTTAAAAATATGAAATTATTTTAAATTAATTAATGAAAGATTTGGGATATTAATTTTGAAAACTAGATTTCATATTTTTAATCATAAGGTTCAAATTGTGTAAATAGGTACCTTTTATTTTTTGACATTATGAATAGTAACTTTAGTAATTATTTAATTTACCATGGTTAAAGAGTAAATCTGATAAATAAGGGTAAAAAATAATGTTATAATAATATTAAACTACCATAATGCATGTCCTAATCCTATTTTAGGTGATATTTCTGACCATGGAAATCATTGGGATGATTTTGGGACCCCATAGAACCACTTTGATGGGAAAATGATATTTTATAAGAATTAATACAAAGTGAAGAGAAATATGAAATAAGATTGTATCTTCTTGATAAAACAATTTTAATATGAGGTAATACATAATATAAAGTTGACTATAAATAGTCATTGGAAATTAAAAAATATTCCCTACATCATTGTATTATATTTATAATTTTTAGACAACTAATACAGAAAATTATTTATGAAAAAAAGATAATGTAGTGAGTACCTTATTAATGAATCACTACTGAAAAAATGACCTATACCCACAGTTCAAAACTTTGTGTATAGCCCCCAAAAATGTGGGTATAGCCTATACCCACGGTTGTGGGAACCATAGGATGGAAAGGCGTCAGTATAGGTCCCCATCCTATACCCAATTTTTTCCAAAACCATGGGTATAACTGTTCTGCCACCGTGTCAAAGCATCATAACCAATTTCCACAGTGTTAAAGTCATTTATCTACGGTTTCAAAAATGTGGTTATAAATCCTAAAAAATGAAGTCAGTGGGTCTGAATCCCACAACCTCTTCACTACAAACACCACACCTAACCACCACTCTAACATCACCTATGTATATATATATATATTGTTAAATATAGGTATGTAAACTGTTTGTATATAGGAAATAAACGTGGGTATTGGACTCTAGCCAAAAAAATCCTTCCCACAGGAAAAAAAATTCCCTGCCCACACACATGAAACCTATAGCCACTATTTTTCATAACCGTGGGTATATATATTTTATCCTAGACCTATCACCATGGATTTCCCCAAAACCATGGGGATAGGTACCCCGATACACACGGTTTTTGAAAACTGTGGGCATAGGTAACTTTTCAGGACCCATCCCCACGATTTTGGAAAATTGTGGGGATAGACCCCCCTATACCCTCGGTTTTCCAAAACCATGGGTATTGGTCCTGAAAAGTTACCTACTCCCATAGTTTTCAAAAACCGTGGGTATAGGGGTACCTATCCCCATAGTTTTGGGGAAAACAGTGGGTATAGGGGTACCTATCCCCACGGTTTTGGGGAAAACCATGGGGATAGGTTAATTTTCCAGTAGTGAATGATTTATATAAATGAGATTATAAATATTCAAATAAATTTTTTTTGTAACTTTTTATGCCATTAAAAAATATTATGGATGATTAGGATTTTTTATATTTTAATTAATTTTGTTTTTTATAAATAATCATGTTGTTAAATATTATTAAATTATCATGATATGAATAGTATAAAAATTGACAAAATTGAGTTTTTAAAACAAATACTATTTTATTAAAGGATATTATTGTCCTAAAAATATACTATTCTTCAAATGACATAGATAATGTTTAGAATGAAATTAATGAACTACTTGAGGTTTAATTGGAATTTTATAGTAACAATATTTACCATATATTATGAATATACAAGAAGGCATGGTAATTGTTAAATTAGATAGCCATGGGATAAATCTGAAGGATAAGGTTAAATTTGAGACCTCAACTTGTCTAAAACATATTTTAGGTGAGTATTTAGAAAAATAATCATCTTATATTTAAACTAAATTAGTTTCGGCTCTTTTTATATCATAAATCATTTTATAATAAAATAATATTACAATACCTTCCTAATGTGTCCCTCCTCCTCTATTATAAAAAGGCATCTCCTACCACATATCCTCACACCACCTTAAGCCTTCTAGAATGACAAAAAACTGAAAAATTCACCTATTTACATTATTATTTATCTTCTAGAAGTCATGGTTTTTCAAAAAAAATTCCCTAGTGTCCCGAAGAGGAGATCTACAGAAATTCAAACAAATAAGAGGTTATTTCTTTACCATTTCAATTCAATTTCATTACATCTTCTAATTAATATTTCTATGTAGATTTCATAAAAACGTAATAAATCCCATATATTATACATTATGATATGTTATTATAATGGTGGGATAACCTTATTCCTCTTTTTATCCATCTTATGATTAATAATATCACCATTCGTGTGTACGTACCGCTTACCATCTCTACGCAGTGCTATAATTTTTTATTCGAAAATAATTTTTTAGGATGGGTATAGTGATGAGCATAATGAATTTTAATAATTAATATAACATTATGATTATTCTTTATAATAAAAATATCATCCAATTACATACCATTTATCCAACAAGAGAATTATATCATTGCTTATGCGTACGTACAGCTTACCATCTTCGCGATGTAGTGAGATTCGTTCTCCAAGTTAACAATTAAATATAACTATAAAATGTATATGATGAGTGAAGATAATAATTATGAACATAATTTCATGACTAATATACAACGTATTCATAAAAAACATGACTTACATGACAAAATAGGAATGGGAAAATGAAGCAGCTAACACCCAAAATAATGGTAGTATTAAAATACAATTAACAAAATGATATAATAAGATCATATATGATATCAAAAATAAATATATGGCCCTTTCATAATTTAATAACATGATTTAACCAATATAATATAGGTGACCACACCCACAACTAACAAAAAGTACAAGGTAAGTGATAATTTTCTAATCTCATTTCCATGATTGTTTATACGTAAGTATTTACAAAGGATATATTTATCATTCATGTCCATGATTTAAATTAATGTTATCAATAATGTTTGTTATAATTCTATGAACATTTAAAGTCATTTTTACCCATTTTTTAATTTTACTACATGGTTTGGAATGTATCTTTATTTTGTTTATCATATAAGGTACTTTTTTATTTTTTCTACAAAAGTACAAGGAGAATATTTTTTTAACTTATACGGAATGAACATATGTATTATGCTTTCATAACTAATTATTTCCATAGAGATTCCTTTATAATATTTCATGTTTATATTAAATTAAAATATTTTCATTTAAATTTTCATGACATTTTAAAAATATAAATCTTTTTTAAAGATGAAATGATATATTCCTCAGAAATTAAGTTCAAGTGTTTTATTAAAATTATTTTCCATCTAAAATGAAATAGGGTTATGTTTATATCCCTATTATGAAATTTATTTGATTGATTTTTTGATGAAATTATTTTTATAAAGAAAATTTATCTTATATGTATTATGTTATGATGAAATGATGTTTAATAATACCATTTTATTTCATGGGTTATACACTGATGAATGATTTAGGTTTTGTGGCACATGTGAGAATGATTTCATTATGAGATGTGTGCTACCTATATCTCCCTCCAATGCATTGGGTAAATAATTATATCTCATGAGATAAACATGAAAGAAATGGAAAGTAAAACCCGTTTAGAAATACACGGCCGAAACAACATGTAAAACTGGTTTAATAATAGACTTTTTCCCCTATGAAGGTCTTCATAGCAATGCCTTGGCTACAATTGGATCATATAAGTTTTCCAAAATTATATGTCTTATGCCAATGCTATTATATATTTTTTAGTGTACCTTGATGATCTATGCCTTACATACTACCCTTATTTATTTCATGACTCCATATTTTGATGTTTAAAAATTGTGTCCATTCTTTTATGATTAAATGTTTATGGTTTGTTTTAAGTTATCCATGTTTACCCTTACTTAGCAATTCAGAAACCCCTTTTTATGTTTTCTTTTCCCCAGGATATAGAGAAAGGTTTTAGGTAGGAAAACAAAAGTGAAAGTTCTTTAGGGGAGATGTTGAAGTTCTTTCACCATGATTAGAAGATTATATTCCAAGTTTCCAATGACACTAAACTAATATGGTCATTGGGTATTTGTTTGTGTCATGTATTAAGTATTCTCCAAAAGAAATGTAATGTCCATTTGCATCAAACTGAGTTGTTATAGTTGGTATCTGAACGAAGGATTAGTTAAACATTGGAAACTAAGAAATAAAAACTACAGTGTGATTCCTATAGATATATCTATGATATGTCTAGGGATGTCCTTAAGGTAAAGTATAACTATATGATATATTCCTATAAGTATGGTAACAATCATGAAAACTCTAGGATAAACTAAAAGATGTTATAGATTTAAATTAATTCACCTTGATTATGTTGTTTTCTTAATATGATTTTTTCCATCTCACACTATTCTTTTTGGGTTTTAGAAAATGGTAAAATCCCAAATGAACTGTGTTAATGGTAAATGCATGGGGAAATGCCATGATTTTCCTCTTGAACAGCCAAATGTAAGGGGAGATGTAATGATAAATCTTATGACTATACTTATAGAATATATGAATAATTATGGGCTTCCAAATGAACAGATAAGGGAACAACATTCTATTAAGTCCTTCATAAGGCTACATACACCTTCATTAAATGTTTGTTTTGATCAACTTATTATTGAATAATGGATCAATACTATTGAAAAAATATTTTCCATCCTTCGTTTCTTAGAACAAGAAAAATTCATTAGGGTTTTTTACCATTTTGAGGGTAAAGTAGACCAGTGGTGGACTCTAATTAATAATACAAGGCAGAAATAAGAAATTAAATCCATGGAATTGGATGGGTTCAAGATCTTGTTTTTCAATAAGTACATCCCTTGTATTCTTCTAGAAAAGATAGGAAAGGAGTTACCTAGGCTTAATAAAAAGGATGATGAATATATTAGTACATACGAAGAGAATTTTTCAAGACTTTCAAGGTATGATTCTTGATTTATCATCCAACATTAATGTAAAGTTGATCGATTATTTTGTGTCATAAAACCAAATATTTGAAGGGAATTGGATATAAAGGACATCAGTAGATAGGCAGAGATTGTTTATTGTGCTATCAAGGTGGAATTGGAAGTTTATGTTACATATCCATCTCATTGTTTTGACAAAAAATGAAATATGAAGTTCAACAGAATGTCTGAAAACAATGGTAAAAAGAAGATGAATTTTTCTTTATACTCAATGTGTGGAAAGAAGTATGGTGGAGATTTTCATAAAGGGACTTTAAAATGTTTCAAGTAAGGAAAATAAGTGCATCAAGCAGTTGAGTCACAATGTAATGGGAAAAGGCTGATAATGATGTGAATTAAAAAAAGTATATATAGAATGCACCACCAACACTTCAATGCTACAAGTGTAAGGAAATGAGGAATTATGGTAACAAATTCCCTAATCTAAGTTTTAATTATGATTGACCTCAGTAATATCTGAAGGAAAAAAACAAAGGGAAGTCAAATATGATCACTATTGGTGTTCTTTAGTATGACAATGAAGTGGGGTAATGTTTAAGTGTTTATGTAATGGGATAGTGAAATCTCATTTATAGTATTATGGAATATTAGAATATCTATCTATTGGTTTATTGTCATTTTCAATAATTATATAGTATTGGTAACTATTAAGAGTGATTGAAACATTTTTTTGAAGGCATGTGATATGTGAATAATGAAAGGATAAGGAGATAATGAGATGTTGGATAGTATAAATGAGCTGATGACTAATATAAGGACAAAGTTATATCATGGTTCGAGTATAGAGAATTTTTTGGTATTTTTGGTGTGTGGAAAGAGTTAATTTTTATAGAATGCATGTTTTCAATAATGTTATGTGGTAATTAATTTTATTATCATGTTTCTGTAACACCCCAAACTTCCATGGTACGTCCCCCTTTGAATAATGCAATAGCTTGCATTATACGCGACTTTAAGATTTTTATACACCACAACCAATCAAACTAGCCTTTATGAATAGTAATACCCACTTTCTGAAATTTTATAAATTTTATTTCTCAAAATGGAATTCATTTTTGAATTCAGAATATCATAAATATCTTAGGGTGAATTTTTTGTATTCATCTAAAAACATTCCATTTCATATGAATAGTGAAAAACACTACGTTATTTGTTAAAACCAACTTTTTATTTAAATAATTAATTATTTATTTAAATTTATTTTATTTAAATATATATACATAATACCTATATATTTTCAATGTAATTAATTGGATTCATTTTATAATAAGTTTAGATATATTAAAATTTTATTGAACATTTTACCGTCTTTTACCCACCTCCTAGGAGCATTTGAAAATTTTCATAAAACATAATTTTACCACTTCTGTGAGTTTAATTTCAAAAATCCGAGAGACATGGTTAATATTAGTATGTAAAATTTGGTTCAATAAGAAAAAAATAATATTCGGTGAATAGTAACTTTTGACTTTTATGACCACAATTAAAAGTAAATAAGTTAATTATGGGAAAAATGATATCATAATTACCCTAACACATGTCCTAATTATATTGGATAAGTATAATTAGACCAACATAATCCATATGAATAATATATGATCCTTTTTGGTCAACATGGATTTGATTATGACATTTATTATTATTTTATTTAAACAAGTGTTAAAAGAGGTAAATTCAACGTTTAATAACTAATCCATTTTTAATATAGGGTTATACATGATATATATTCGACTATAAATATTCATTATAAAGATAAAAATATTTCATTTATAATGGTATTTTATTTATAATTTTTAGACATTAAATAATTTAATTTATTTATAACACAATGATGATGCAGTAATTACCTTATTAAAGAAAGATTAAAATAATTAATATTATAAATATAAAAAAAATTAATTTGAGACTTTATATGAATTCCCCTAATTTTACAGGTTAATATGACATGTTATGGTTGATTAAATAAATTTTTTCGAAGTAATCATGTTGTTATAATTTTCAGAAAAACCAAATACGAAATGGTGTCAAAATTGACATAATTGTGTTTTAAAAAAAATACTATATTATTAATTGATATAATATTCCAAAAATCCTAAATATTGGAGAAGGTACTTATATAATGTTATATATATTAATAAATAACCACATGGGGTTCTATTATCTTTTTATAGTATGTTTATTAACCATATAAAATAAAACTACAAAGAGAAATAGTAAATGTTGAACTATTTAAATAAGAATTAAATCTAAATGATAAGTTTAATATGATGACATGAACCTGTCTAAAACCTATTGTTTGAGAGTTTTTCGATCCATCCCCACCTTAGACTCTAAATAATTCATTTTGGAGCTATTATAAACTGAATATGATTTTATTATAAAATAATATTTCAATATTTTCCTAAAGTGACTGTCACCTCTATTATAAAAGACCACTTCCCCTTCTCTTAATTTCACACTACCAAATACTTTTGGCTCGGCCTTCCCCTACCCAAATATCCTCCCAACTTTCCTCCCTTAAACCTAGAAGCCTTACTTTGATTGGAAAGCCAGCCTAACGAGCACTTTTGATCAAATCCAAAGGAAGAACATGAAGAAGAGGTGAATATTTCATCACCTCTTTCAAGTTCTTTTCTTCTTCCACTTCCTCTTTCTTTTTTTTCAATTATAAAATAATAACTATAGTATATTCTATATATTGTGATGTTATTAAAATGGTACAACCATAATCATTATTCTATCCATCATATGAATGACAAAGTCACCATACATGCCTATATATGGCTTACCGTCTCCACGTCTCGGTGTAGTTTGATATTCAAACTCTCCATTGTTTGGATGGGTATAATAATGAGTATAACTAATGTATATAATAAATATACCATGTTAATGATTCTTTATATATGATATACCATCCATTTCCATACTATTTCACCATTAATATAATGATATTGTCGCTCGTGCGTAGGTACGGATTACCGTCTCCACAAACGCGATGAGATTCATTCCCCATCGTAATCATTCCAGAAAAATTTTCATTTATTGATTAAAAAAAATATGTATGATCTTCATATCATTATGGATATGAATAAAATACATCCTATCCATAACAAACATGGCTTACTTAATCGAGCCGATAATGGAAAACAGAACAGTTAACTCCCAAAATGATGATACTGCTAAAATATTATTAAAAAACCAATATTACAGGATCATATATGGTATAATATTTATGTATATAGTATTTATATAATTTAATAACAATTATTTAACTATTATACAGGATGTTAAGATACCCTCAACTAAGGAAAATTACAATTTAATGGTTAATTCTAAAATCTCATTACTTATCCAAGGTTGTTAATACGTTAGTATCTACTGGGACTTCTTTATTATCCACATCTGTGTTATCTTAAAAATGTAATTCAAAACATTTTTACTATTTAATAAAAAATGGGTTAAAGTAATTTATACCCTTATTTGATCTTATTTGTTTTTAAAGTAAACTTTCCGTCATTTTCCAAACAAGATACCTTATGACCTTTTCGACAAAATTAAGGTAAGAATGTTTTTTAACTCATACGACGGGTGTGGATATTTTCTGCCATTATAACATCGTTAAAGATTCCCTTACAAGTTTATAAGAATATTTTCAAAATAAATGTTTTCTTTTATAATTATATAAAATTTAAATTATTTCAAAATAGAAATAAATATTTCACTAAAAAAGTTTTGATTTCATCTATGTTAACATCCTTTGATGGATTTTAAGCTTGTTTGAAGTTGATTTATTATGATACAAAACTTCCATATTGTATTGAAGGTTTTGTGATATGTTTTTCTCTGGATGTGTTATTTATACACCATTGATTGTTTATGGATAAAATATTGACATTTCACATGCTATTTTTACAATGAATGTTTATGTTATGTTTAATCAATTTCATATGAGGAATGCATTGGACATAGTAAGTGATGGGTGGATCCTGCTATAACTCCTTAATTTATCGGTAGGTCTCATTAGACAAAATAGTGTCTTGGAATAAGGCCTTGAAAAAATATTATTTGTAGTCTTGGAACAAGGTCTTGATTATCTGGTTATGGAGTCTGGCATTATGCATTCGATCATTATGAAAGTTGCTATTGATATTTCATGTGATTATTTTACTTGTAGAATATCCATGTGAATATGTTAATAGATTTTTTTGAATTTATATTTTCCATATTTTTCTGAAGTTTATGTTTAAAAGGAATTTTTTAGTCTTATACATTTCCTTAAACGTTTATGCTTATTGATGAATGTTTCTACTATATTGTTATCCTTACTGAGCATCTAAGCTCACCTCTTTCTGTGTTTTATTTTTCCCAGGATGTGAAGAAGTATTTTATGGTTGACCAATAGGGATAGACTAAGGATATAAGTGTGTTCAAAAGGGGAAAAATGTTGTTGATGTTTTTATTTCATGATTTAATGTAAAACTTATGAATGTATCTAGTACTTCCATGGATACTAAACTGATTAGTCTTCTAGGACATGATTCCTTGTATCATTCCAATATCATGTGATAATGCACTGACTCTGGGTAACTGTGGTCGGGTTGTTACTGTTGGTATCAGAGGGTGTTTAGTACAATACATGGAAACTAGATTTAGAAAAACTATGACTAGAGAACATTTCCCTAAGATAGACTTTGAGGATTAGTATATAAGAGCATCCTAGAATTTGGGTACTGTAGATATTTTGTGAGTTTTACAATAAATACATCCCTGTTTGAATACGAGCAGGTAGAGGAGGCTTTGTCACAGATGTACCTAGGGTAAAATCCAAAAACACTACTTTGAGCTAGACACAAACAAGAACTGGTGCACAACAACGGGCCTTGCTGCACTCTTGGTTACGACACTCTCAGGGTTTATGCATAGGATAATTATAATTTTCTTAAAAACCCATTGTGAAGGGTTTATGAGTATATAATTCCTCAAATAAAACGTTTTTATGATTATGGATTATATCTATAAACTGTTCAATTTATGTTAGGTGTTTTATAAGTTGGGAATTATGTATTGTGATTCATAAACTAATAAAGTGTATGCCATTGTTTAGAAATGGTGTCTAGTGGAAGAAATGGAAACTGTATCAAGACAGGTAATCCATGTAGGGATTTCCCTTCCACTCAAGATAATTATAGTGGATATGGTGATGCAACTAGTTCTGATCAACTTATCACCATACTTGGACGACTCACTCAGGTTATAAATAATAACCTTACCAGTATGGGGCACCCTGATGCACAATGTGGAGCATCAATGTTAGTCCACTTCATGAGGCAACAACCACCAACATTCAATGGGAGTAAAAATCCATTAGTAGCTTGGCAATGGATAAATTCCTCAGAAACAAAATTTCAAGCTTTGGGGACTAGTTATAGAGAAAAAATTGTCATGGTAGTTTATTGCCTCATGGGGGAAGCAGATCAATGGTTTTCATTGATTCAAAACACAAAGGAAGACTATGAAGTATCAAATATGGAATAGAGGATGTTTGAAGAGATTTTCTTAGAAAAATACTTTCCTCATGACCATTGAGCGGATATGGAAAGTTGATCTTAGAGTAAAAGGCAAAAAGAGGATGAGAATGTTGAAAAATATGAGGCTAACTTTACAAGGTTATCAATCCATGCTACCGATTATATAAGTAACCCATGGAGTAAGATTGATTGATTATTTGATGGGTTAAAACCATTTCTCTAGTGAGAATCAATCCCACAATCCTTCTTATCATACGAAGATATTGTATCATGTGCTATCAAGATAGAAAAAGAATTCTATAAGTCTTATGACATTAAATCAAAGCAAGAGAAGAGGAGATGTACTGAACTATCTGGAAATGGAAATAAGGGGAATAATAGAAAAGTTGAATATCCATCCTATGGTAAATACGTGAAGAAACACCACGGTACTTTCCTGAAGGGAATGGTGGTCCATAAAATGTGCGGTAAAAAAGCCCACCATTCTCCTGATTGTAAGGGGATGAAAGAGGTTATTGAATGCTGCAATTGTCGAGAAAACGGGAATTATGTAGATTAATGTTCTATTCGCCAAGGGAACATACCTCAGAAAAGGCCAAGGGTGGAAGGAAAAGTTTATGTGACCATTACTACGGAGTTTGATTCTACAAAAGATGTGGTGGATAGTAATTTAATGGTTTCCATAAGTTTATCCAATGATTTATTTGACTCTGGATCATCACATTATTTCATATCTTCCTAGTTTTCTAAGAAAATTAGATATTTTCAATTTTACATAACAAGGGAGTTATAATTCTAAACACATTAGGGGAGTATCATCCCAACAACATTTTGTGAATCAGTTACCATTAGGGCATATATATGTTCATTATCATATGATCTCATCATTATACCCATGATTGAGTTTGAAATAATCCTCATAATGGATTGACATTCAGACCATGATGTGATTCTTTATTGTAAGAAGAAGGGGGTTAAAATTTTCAATAATGATAAGGAGCGCCTTATATTTAGAGGAGAAATTTCACCACCTTCTTCTTTTCTACATCCACCCCTAGTAGCTCTACTAAATTCTATTATTGGGGAGGATGAGAATGAAATAATTATGGGTGAGGAGAATTATTTTTGAATAGAGGACAAACCTATTGTTCAAGAATATGTTGATTTATTTCCATAGGATTTACCTATACATCCTCCAGAACGCGAAATTGAGTTTTCCATTTATTTAGTTCTTGGTTCAAGGACCATATAGAAGACCCCGTATAGAATGGACACTGTGTAATTAGCGGAACAAAAGAAAAAACTAGTGGAATTGAGTAATAAATGATTTATTTTCCCAGTGTTTCTCTATGGGGATCCCATGTCCTTTTTGTTAAGAAGAAATACAGATATATGAGGATGTGAATTTACTACATGGAGATCAATGCTATAATAATAAAGAACAAGTATCCCCTACCTCAAACTGATGATTTATTCGACCAAATTCATGGAGCTATATATTTTTCAAATATTGACATTCGATCTGTATTTCATCTGTTGTGTGTGAGGAAGGAATAAATTCCAAAAACAAAATTTTGAACCAAGTAAAGGCCTTATGAGTTTACAGTAATGCCTTTTGGGCTGACTAATGCACCCTCTGTTTTCATTGATATAATTAACATAGTTTTTGAGGAATATATTGATGAATTTTAAGTGGTATTTATTGATGATATCCTAGAATACACCAAGAGCTATGAAGATCACGAAAATAACTAGCGCATTATCCTAAAGTCTCTTAGATGAAATGAATTATACGAGAAGTTTAGCATGTGTGAATTCTGGCTTCAGGATATTTCTTTTCTGGGATATAACGTCTCTAAGGATGGAATATATGTTGACCTTTCTAAGAAAAACTAAATCCCAGAATGGCCAACATGTATGAGTATAAATGAGGTACGCAGTTTTATTGGTTTAGCAGGTGATATATGGTTTTTGGTCTACAATTTTTCCCGATTGGATTACCCATTAACTAAGCTCACACGTAGAGGGGTTAAATATGTTTGGAAAAAAGTGTGTGAACAATGTTTTGAATAGATTAAGAGAAGATTAGTTAATTCTCCTGTCATGACTCTACCATCAGGGAATGATGGTTCTGTAATTTATAGTGATGATTCAAAGAAAGTACTTGGTTGTGTTCTTATGCAGAATGATAGAGTTATTGCCTATGCATCATGATATCTAAAAATTCATGATAAAAAAATTCCCACTAAAGTTGTTGATTTAGAAGCTATAATATTTTCTCTGAAAATTTGGAGACACTAACTCTAGGGTGAAAATGTGAGATTTATACTGATCACAAGAGTTTGAAGTATATTTTCTCACAGAATGAACTCAACATAAGGTAAATATGAGGGCTTGAACTACTCAAGGACTATGATTCCATAATACAATACCACCCAGGGAAGGCATATAAGGTGGAAGATGCATTGATTAGAAAGGATCATGGGGTTTTGAAAAAGATGAGAGTTTAAAGGGATCCTATTTTCATGGATTTAGTACAGATGAATATGGGAATAACCATTTATGTTGAAACATCAATAATTTTTCAAATGGATTCCAAACCATCTTTACTAGGAAGGATCAAAAGCTTTCAGACCTATGATAAGGAATTTAAAAAGAAAATTAATGCTATGTATGATGGGATATTGAGTGACTTCATATCTAAAGAGGGGATTTTGAAATTTGGGAAGATACATTGTGTTCCTAACAAACCTAATCTAAAAAGTGGAGTGTTGGATGATGCTCATAGCCCCAATTTCTCTATAAATTTGGGTCACACTAAGATGTATAGATTTTTGAAAGAACATTTTTTGTGGGAAAACATGAATATAGATATTGCTGATTTTGTGTCAAGATGTATGGTTTCTCAACAAGTGAATGCAGGAGGGAAACATCCTGGAGGAGTCATGCATCCTATTTCCATTCCTGAGTGGAAATGTGATAATATTATGATGGATTTTATCATGGGGCTACCAGACACTCCTATAAGGAATGATGTAATATGTTTCATTATTGATCGTCTTACCAACTCATCACATTTTCTTCCTATAAGAGAAGATTTACCACTTGAACGTTTAGAATGACTATATATCAATGATGTTGTAAGACTTTATGAAGTACCCTTATAGATTGTTTCTGATCATGATCCCCATTTTACAACAAGATTTTGGAAAAGTCTTTAGTGGGACATGGATACTGAACTTCATTTGAGCATTTCCAAGAACCCACAAACTGATAGACAATAAGAAAATACAATTCAAACCTTAGAAGACATGTTGATATATCGCCCACTTCACATTCAATGTATGAGGGATCAATATTTACATTTGGTAGAATTTTCCTATAAAAATATCTTCAATTGAAGTATTTAGATGGCACCATGTGAAGGATTATATGGAAAGAGATCTCACACACCAAATTGTTGGGATGATGATTGTGAAATAAAACTTGTAGGCCCAAAACATGTTGAGGAAACAACGGAAAATGTGAAGGTTATCCAAACCCATATCAAAGCAGTTCAAAGTAGGTAAAAGAGATATTCCAATAACTGGAGGAACGATTTGGAATTTTAGGTTGGAGATCATGTTTTCTTGAAGGTATCACCATGGGAGGGTGTTATGCATTTCGGTAGGAAGGGTAAATTGTGTCCCATGCACATCGGACCTTTCAAAATTCTAGAATTAATAGGAGTTGTAGCTTATCATTTTCTAATGCCTCCAAGTCTCTTCAAAGTTCATGATGCGTTCCACATATCACTGTTGAGAAATACATGCCTGACCCAATGTAGGTAATCACCTATGAGGAAATTGAATTGGAACCTTATATTTCTTATTGTGAAGAGCTTGTCAAAATTCCTCATACAAGATAACAATTTCTTAGAAACTAGACAACTCATATGGTAAAAGTTATATGGAGAAACCATAAGATGAAAGAGGCAATGTGGAAACCAGAAGAACTTATGATGAAGAACCGTACAAATATTTTTGTGTGGTAGTATTATAGAAAAATCGAGTATGGAATTATTTGAAGGAGGGAATAATGTAACTCCCCAAGCTTCCATGGTATGTTTCCCTTTAAATAATGCAATAGCATGAATTGTATGCAACTTCGAGATTCTAACACACCGCGATCAATAAAACTAGCCCTTATGAATTGTAATATCCACTTTTGAGATTTTATAAATTTTATTTTTCAAAATGGACTTCATTTTGGAATTCAGGATATCAAAATTATCTTAGGGTTAATTGTTTGTATTTTTCTGTAAACATTCAATTTTTAATGAATGGTGAAAACACTGAGTTAATGGTTAAAAACAAATTTTTATTTAAATAATTATTTATTTTATTTAAATATATTTTAAGTCAAAATAGATACTTAATACCTATATATCTTCAATTTAATTCAATGGAGTCATTTAATAATAAGTTTAGATATATAAAAAAAATTGAACTTTTTACCATCGTTTACCCACCTCCTAGGAGCACTTGCAAATTTTCAAAAAAATTAATTTTACCACTTTTGTGAGTTGAATTTTAAAAAACCGAGACACATTGTTAATATCATTAAGTAAAATTTTGTTCAGTACGATGAAAATAATTTCTGGTGAATAATAACTTTTTTACTTTTATTTACCACAATTAAAAGTAAATAGGTAAGTTAAAGGTTAAAATGATATCATAATTACCCTAACACCTTTTTTAATTCAGTTGGATAAGTATAATTCGACCAAAAACAACCTTAGGAATAAAATATGATCCTCTTTGGCCCACATGGATTATATTGGGACATTTGTTATTATTTTATTTAAAGAAGAGTTAAAATAGTAAAATTCAATGTTTAATAACTAAACCATTTTTAATATTGGGTTATACATAAGATAAATTATTCTATAAATATTTATTAAAAATATAATAATATTTCCTACATAATTTTATTTTATTTATAAATTTTATACATTAAATAATTTAATTTATTTATGACACAATGATGATGCAGTAATTACATTATTAATTAAATATTATAATAATTGATATTATAAATATCAAAATAAATGTAATTTGAGATGTTTATTGAATTCCACTAATTCTATATGTTAATATGACATGTTAGGGTTGATAAAGAAATTTTTATTCAAACTAATCATGCTATTATGATATTCAAAAAAACGAAATACTAAATAGTGTCAAAATTGACATAATTCAGTTTTTAATACAAATATTATATTATTAATTGATATAAAATTCCAAAAAATCTAATTTTTGAAAAAAAAAGACTTAGATAAGTTTATATATATTAATAATTAGCCACATAGTTTTCCCTAGGATTTTTATAGTATTTTTATTAACCATATAATAAAAAAATACAAAGAGACGCGGTAAATGTCAGACTATTTAACTAAGAGTAAAATCTAAAAGATAAGGCTAATATGATGACCTCAACCTTTCAAAACCCTCTTAGTTGAGAGGGTTTCAATCCATCCCAACCATATCCTTTATATAATTAATTTTAGAGCCATTAAAAATATAAAATCATTTTATTATAAAATAATATTTCAAGATTTTTCTATAGTGACCCTCACTTCTCTTATAAAAGGTCACATTACCTTCTCTTAATTTCACACATCCAAAGCCTTTTGGATCATCCAAACCCTGCACAAATATCCTCTCAACATTCCTCCCTTCAACCTAGAGTCTTTACATTGATCATGAAGCCAAACTAAGGATCCCTTTTGACTAAATCAAAAGGAAGAACCCGAAAGAGAGGTAAATATTTCATCACCTCTTTCATGTTCTATTCTTCTTCCACTTCATATTTCTTTGTTGTTTCCCATAAATACCCAGAAATTCCATGTCACTGGTTAATTATATGGTAATTTTACAAGTCCATAAAAATTGATGGCGCCTGATTTCGAGGCCCGATGTGGCCAGGATGAATTAAAAAACTTTTTTCCGGGTACGTTCAGTAAATGTACGACTGGGATTTTCTATCTTTTGAAATGGTGCATGAAATTGAAATCTGAGGGCATCGTTGAACTCGTAGCACTAGTATTCATCTAAAGAGACCTTCACCTTGACCGCAGTGGGTCCAGATTGAAAGATAATTTTTGTTTTTTTTTGTGAAAGAATGAAATTAATAAAAATGTTAGTATTTTTATTTTAATTGTTGAAACCCCTCGGCACATGTTATGGTGGTGGGGACCACACGCGCCTAATCCTCCCATGAGGATTTGTAGAGGCGGGGGCCACCTGAAGAAACCCCCATTAGGAATTTATGGGCAGGGACCACCTGACCCATCTTAATGGGGGATAAACCTCTCAACTTCCCATTATTCCTTTCCTCCCATTAATTGGAGCCAATTAATTCTGCAAATGTGGTACAACTAATTGTGATAACATTTTAATTTGTTAAAATTTAATTAACAAGGGGGTTATTTTCACATTTCGGGTGGAATTGGGAGAGGATATCCTTTTGGAATATTATTTTTCTCCGACGAAGAATTTTCTCCCCAATAGAATATGCTCATGATGATGAGGAACGTCTTCAATCACAATGAACCGACGACCGAGGAAATGTTGATGTCCCTTACATCCGTCTATCCCTAGGGACTTCGTCTCTTTCCTCACAACCTCCGTTGACAAATATCTGAGGTAGGGGTTGAATTATGTGTGATTATTGTTTCCCATGTTCATCCCTTCTAAAACAAAGAACGCAGATCCACTCTCAAACTAATTGATCCACGAATGATTTCTTTTGCAGGTTTGGGAATAACCAATTGCGGGAGGTTTTAGGGTTTGACGTTCTTCATTCAAATTTTTGTTGAGCTATTTTCTACTTCTCTAATGTGGAGGGTGCAGGCCAAAAAAAGATTCCCCGACCCCTCCGCCATTCTTCTTTAATGGTGTGTCCTTTGGGATTGAAGAAGGCGGCTTTGGGCCACGACGACGAACGGATGCGGTGGCAGAAACATCACCATCCACAACAAAGGAAATGGCCCCATAGCTTCTCGGCGCCATGCGGCCTCACCGTTGTGCGTCCCTCCACGCTTCCCCATGGCCTCACCACCCCGTGGCCCTCCGCGGTGCCTCGTAGCCTCACCTCCCTATGGCCCCTCATTACCTTGCTGCCCCACGACCCTCCATGGTGCCCCATGACCTCGCCCCCCCCCCCCCCCCCATGGCATCACGCTGACCTCATGGCCTTCGAGCCACCCAGAGTGGGCCAGACCCAGTGGGACGGACCAGACCTTGTGGGTTGGGTCGGTCTGACCGATTTGGACTAGACCCGGCCCAACATCAAACTTTTCTCTCTATCGGCCATAACATTGGCATCAGGCGTTTGTTTGGTAAACTATCAATGTCATTGTAAACCTTGGAGTGAGAAGGTCCCTTTGGTATACCCCACTTGAGATTAGGATAAAGTTGTGATATGGTCGGGTTGGATCGAGCACGAATCAAACCGGGCTATCAAGACTAAAAGGCTAATAACTTACAGACCAAACATAAATTTGATGCACCGTCTGTAACCCCTATGACATGGTGGTCCTTTGAGATACTCCTTCATGGTACTTCATGGAAGTTGGAGTATCGACCGGTGGCATGAGAAGCAGACCCTCCTGGAGACAAGAAATCCTAGTGCGGGAACCCAATAACTTGATCTAATGTAATGAATGAATAATGATCATGTGTGGGTCATCACATTGCGATCCTCTTTGGGTCAGAACCAAGCGATCTTGTGTGGTTCAGCACCTAGCGATCCACTCTGGGTCGGCACCGAGCGATCCTGTGTGGGTCAGCACCTAGAGATCCTCTGTGGTTCAGAACCGAGCGATACTATGTTGGTCAGTAGTAGATCCTCTTAACAGAGTAAGATAAATTAGTAGTTACATATAATCATCTCTACTATTGTACTTAAGTTATACCTGGTGTGAGCTGAGTTCGTACATGTGTACTACATTTCATCAGGGTAATACATTGGTGTTATTCTTCTGTGTGGCGTACCTATGTGGTACTTACCTTTGTGGTATTCTTTACTTTGTGGAAAAGATGAGATTTGGAATTTTGGGTTGGTCCCTGTGTTTCCTCTTGATTAAGATGGGTATAAATGATAACTTAGGTATATGTATGGGCATATACCTAAGTAGGATTGACAGTTTACTTCATGCTTTGTGGTTTATCCTTTGTGGATTTTGTGAGACCTTGAAGGTCTTGTGGTCCCTACGAATAATCGTAATACTCACCCCTACGTGGGCTATGCCCGCTCCCTATTTTGTTTGGTGTAGATGACGGACATAGCTGATCTAGGATAAGGGTACTAGGACTAGACGGGGCCTAAAGGTGGACCATACGACGTGTCAGTATGAAGAGGAGATGGGAGGATGTGGAGTTTTGAGGAGGTGATCCATACCTACACTTCAAGTAGGAACCTCAAAGGATGACCCAATAGTTTCATTCCTTTTTCTTCAGTTGTATTTTTTTCTGTTGTACTTGTACCTTTACTGTTGGGCTTGTATTCCATTCCCTCTTACTTTTAGCACTCTTATTCCTATACAGTTTACTTGTGTTGGTATCTTGTTGGGTGCTTGGTTGCATGTGTTTATAGGATATATAGGAAATTCCTTCCCAGTTTTCGGGGATACCACTTTCGGTGCCAGTCTCCAGCCCCTAGCCTATGGAAGGTGGGCTTGGGGTAGTCACAACACGGGCCCCGGGGGACAGGTCATGACAAATTGTTATTAGAAGATTTAGTTCTATCGTTGAACATAGGACTCTGATATTTCTTTTTAACGACAATAGTGTTAAGTATAGTGAGTGTGGTTATCAGTTAAGGGGATCTAGTGTTAGTGTGGCAGCTGATGTATCCCTACACCAGGACCCTGACTTTTGATTTCTGACTCGGTGCACAAAAACACTGATTACATGTGTGTTTTCAATAGTTTTCTTTTTTATCTCTTTGATTCAACTCACTAGGTATAACTTATCGATCATGGAGCACCTGTTATTTTTCAGTATTCCTCCATGCAGACAGCCATCCGGGGTTCTGGATATAGTACACAATGATAGCCCACCGAGCGATGATGCCTCAGTGTAGGGCCCTCTTCCAGTAGAGGCACCAGCGGAGGCAACAGTGGTACCATTACACGTGGGTCCACCGATGCCACTAGCCCCAATGGCAGAGCATGCACACCGCTTGAGCACGTTTCACAAGTTCCAACACTAGAGGCAACCAAGGTTCAGAGGAGTGGTGGACCCATAGGTGACTGAGGATTGGATGGAGGCCATGGTCAGAGTCTTCCGACTGGTTGGAACAACAGCTAATCTTATGGTGATACTTACTGCCAGCCTTCTACAAGAAGAATTAAGCAGATGGTGGAGCTTGATTCTCTATGTTCAAGATGAGGTGACACTTCTCTAGGTAGACTTCGAGAGCCTGTTTCGGGTAGATTTTGTTCCAGCAACATTCTGCACAGTGTTCATAGAGTAGCTTCTTCATCTGTAGCAGGGCAACATGACTGTGGCTAAGTACTAAGCAAGGTTCACTGACCTCTAACACCACACCACTGATATGGTGAGAGACCCATTATTTAGGGCACGGAACTTTGAGCAGGGACTCAGGCAAGAGATTAGGGCTTCAATGATCTCACTCAGCATCTCGACGCGGGTGGGGGGGGGGGGTTAGAGAGAGCCCTCTTAGTGGCGATCTTCCTTGCTGAGCAGTCACCAACAGTGATACCCCCCACCAGTCGTCATGTAGTAGAGTCTTTTTCAGCTGGTAGGATACATATGACATAGAGGTCCAAGAGGACTAGACATACAGGTGGACGAATTCTTGATTGAGGGTTGGCTATGAGGGGAACCCGAGATGAAGCTAGTCATGCGAGGAACATGCAGTGTAACGCATGCGGCGGGTAGGGTCACCTGGCTTGTGATTTTCCGACCCTATGTACAGATGATCGGAAGATTGTTGAAAGACCACCCAAGTAGAGACAAAGGTTTGACCGAGGAGGTATGCAGGGATCAGGAAGATGTGGCAGGGGAGCTGGCTGTGAAGCTGGTGGTGGGCGGCGATTCGAGATGTTATTACCACCACCACCAAGTGGTCCACCCTGACTGCAGGGAGCACGTGGATAGGGGTGAGCTCACCTCCATTAAGTTGGGGCCTACGACCATGGGGATCCAAATATGATACGAGGTATGATCTATGTCTACTCCACCTTAGCTGCAGTACTTATAGACACAGGTTCCAGCCATTCTTTTATTGCCACTTCCCTCGTTCGGAGCTCAGAGATTCTGATGGAGTTGTTGGATCGATCCTTACAGCTAGAGAATAGTTTGGGAGAGGATTCGACCATTATGTTCTGGTACTGGCAGTGTGAGCTTAATCTAGAAGGTGAGATCTTCGGTTGGGATCTCCTAGTTGCAGCGTTGAGGTCTTACAATGATATCATGGGTATGGACTGGTTATCTACATTCCATGCACAGATGGACTATATTAGGTGCAATGTGTGGTGTTCCACACAGATGAGACCAGTTTTACCACCATCAGTGAGAAGGGATCCTTTGTAGCACATGATGGACTTACCTAGAGGAGAGTGCAGCCGATCACTCATTAGTTGGCTAGCCTTTCCCTCGGAGCGGTTGATGTGGAGAGTCTGAGCTATCCTGTAGTGGTGGACCAGTATGCAGATGTCTTACCTGATGATGTTATGAGTCTACCTCCTCATATAGAGGTGGAATTTTACATTTACTTGTACCCAGGGACATCACCGATATCTACACCAGTGTATCAGATGGCTCCCACAGAGCATCGTGATCTACCGATACAACTAGAGGACTTGCAGGGGAAGGGATTCATTGGGCCAAGTTTCTCACCTTGGGAAGCCCCGATTTTATTCGCTAAGAAGTAAGATGGGAGATTGATTATTTGTGTTGATTATCAGTTCCTGAACTAGTTGATCGTGAAGAACAAGTACCCACATCTGAGGATTGACGATCTCTTTGATTAGCTGAATGGAGCACAGTGGTTCTCGAAGATAGACCTCAGATCCGGCTATCACTAGCTCAGACTACAAGATGAGGATATACAAAAGATGGATTTCAGGTGTTGGTTCAGCCATTACACATTTTTGTTCATGCCATTCAGTTTAACCAACGCTTCAATAGTGTTCATGGGACTCATGAATAGGATCTTTCGGCCATACCTTGATCTCATTGTAGTAGTCTTCATAGGTGACATTATGATCTACTAGACTACTGAGGAGGAGCAAGCCTATCATTTGCAGATAGTTCCGGACACACTCCAAGAGCACCAACATTATGGTAAGCTCTCGAAGTGACAGTTATGGATTTGAGAAGTTCACTTTCTAGGACACATCATATCAGAGGCTGGAGTTGTATTAGATACATCGAATATTGAACCAATACTTACTTGGGATCCACCCAGGAGTGTGATGGAGGTATGGAGTTTCCTGGGTTTGTCTGGATACTATGGGAGGTTTGTGCTAGATTTCTCCAGAGTTGCAGCACGTCTATCAGCATTGGTGAAGAAGGGACAACCCTTCATGTGGTCAGAGAGATGCCAATAGTGTTTTCAGGAGCTGAGGCAGAGACTGACTAGTGCCCCCATCATGAGGCTACAAGAGTAGGGTGTAGGGTACTTAGTCTACTGCGACGCATCAGGGACCGGAATCAGATGTTTCCTAATGCAAGAGAGAGAAATGATGATATATGTTTCTCGACAGATGAGATGGCATGAATAGAACTACACTACCCATGACCTGGAGTCAACATCAATGTTCTTATCCTTGTCGATGTGATGACATTACATGATGGGAGAGTGTTTTAAAGAATACTCCAATCACTGTATTCTCAGGTATAACTTCTCTCAGAAAGGCCTGAACCCGAGACAACGATATTGGATTGAGTTCCCCCAGGACTATGACTTCGAGATATTCTGTACTCCTGGGAAGGGGAACGTTGTAGCTGATGAACTCAGCCGGAGATCTGGTATCCAAATACTAGGCGAGGAGATAGAGTAACAGGCCGCTTTGCAGATATCCTTTGTGGGTCGAGTTGGAGCAGTTTTTCGTCAGTCTCTTACAGTCACTCCCCTTGTTCTTTAGCGAGTCGGGGACGTGCAGCCTGGGGACACTGACTGTAAGACTCAATGTGCTCAGATATCCAAAGGGCACACACCTGTTGGATTTTCTGAAGGTGGGGATCATGTCATCCTCTTCAGAGGATGTACCTTGGTACCAGTGTCACTTCGGGAGGATTTGATGAGGTAGTTCCACACAACCACTCTAGAATTACATTTATGAGTGGAGAAGATGTACCAAGATCTCTAACGATATCACTGGGGGCCTAGAATAAAGAAATAAATAGTAGATTTTGTCTCTCGGGGCCTCACATGTCAGCAAGTGAAGGCAGAGCATCAGGTACCAACAAGCTTGGTTTAGCCTTTAGAGTTCCCAGAGTGGAAGTGGGATGGGATATCCATGGATTTCATGACATGACTTCCACGTACAACCAGGGATCCTGATTCTATATAGGTGATCGTCGACCGACTCACCATGTCGGCCCACTTCCTAGCGATCAGAGAGCAGGGTTCAGTAGAGATATTGGGACACCTTTATGTGCAGGATATTGTGTGGATAAATGGAGTATCTTCGATGATTTCCTCTAATCGTGATACACGTTTCACTTCCCCACTATGGAAGGGTCAGAAGGAGGCTTTCGGGTTGCAGCTTTTTTCGAGCACAACCTTCCATCTTCAAATGGAAGGCCAGACAGAGCGGACCATTCTGACCCTCAAGGACATGCTACGATCTTGCGTCCTCAACTCCGGTCATAGCTAGGAGTATCACTTTCCTTTGGTGGAGTTTGCATAAAAAATAGCTGTCACTCCACCATTCGGATGGCACCTTTTGAGGCATTTTCGGGGCAACCTTGATGATCACCTTTGTGATGGATTGACCGAGGGGAGTCAGCACAAGTGGGACCATAGATGGTATGGACTACCACAGAGAAAGTGCAGATCATCTAGGAGTAGATGACGACTACATAGAGCCTGAAGAAGTCTTATGCTGATAGGAGACGAAGACCTCTGGAGTTCAAGGATGGAGACCATGTCTTTCTATGGATCTCACCCTGACAAGGTTTAAATAGATTTGGCCGAGGTGGAAATTTATATATATGGATCATTGGACCCTTCTAGGTCCTCAGCATAGTTGGAGAGGTGGCTTACCTCCTATCACATACCCCTCAGTTTCATCGGGTGCACGACGTCTTCCACGTATCCCAGTTGAGGAGATATGTGCACGACCCTTCTCACATCCTCGACCATGGAGAGCTACTCATCAGCGATGGGGCGATGTTTATAGTGGTTCCAATGGAGATTGAGGATCGACATGAGAGATTCTTTTGGGGGCAATCGATACCTTTGGTGTGTGTACGATGGCATCACGGGAACCTCCAAGAGAGAACATGGGAGCGGGAGGCTCAGATCCATGCTCAGTACCCCCCAATTATTTTCTCAGTTTTGTGATGTGGCTTTTGGGGATGAAACTCCCTGAGGTTGGGATAATGTAAAGACCCGGAAATTCAATGTAATTTTTTAAATTATATGGGAATTTTATGTGTCTACGAAAATTGATGGCAAGTGATTTCGAGGCCCGGTGTGCCTGTAATGAATTACTGAACTCTTTTATAGGTACGTTTAGTAAATGTATGAGCGGGATTTTCTATCTTTTGAACACGTGCATGGAATAGAAATATGAGGGCATTGTTGAACTCATAGTGTCAATGTTCATTTAAAAAGACCTTCACCTTGACAGCAGTGGGTCGAGAGTGAAATATAGTTTTTTTTGTTTCTCATGAAAGAATGAAATGAATACAAAATTTAACATTATTATTTTATTTGTTGAAACCCCTCAACATGGGTTATGGTGGTGGGGACCACCCGAGCCTAAACCTCCCATGTGGATGTTTATAGGTGGGAACCACATGAATTAACCCACATTTTGAATTTAGGGTCGGTGACCACCTGACCCCTCTTAATGGGCGACAAATCTCTCAACTACCCATTAATCCTTTCATCCCTTTAATTGGAGCCAATTAATTATTCCAACATGGTACAATTAATTGTGTATAAGATTAATTGTGGCAAACATTTAATTTGATAAACATAAATTAAAAATGGGGATATTTTCACATTTTGGGTGGAATTGGGAGAGGAGAACCTTTTGGAGGATTATTTTTCTCTAATAAAGAACGTGCTCCACAAGAAGAATGCTCATGCCGACAAGGAACATCTTCAATGAAAATGAATTGACGATCGAGGAAACTTCGACATCACCAACGTCTGTTCATCCCCAACAACTTTGTCTCTTTCCCCGCAACCTCCATCAATAAATCTCTGTGGTAGTGGTTTAATTATGTGTGAATATTGTTTCCAATGATCTTCCCATCTAAATCAAATAATGTTGATAAACTCTATAAATAGTTGATATATGGATGCTTTCTTTTGTGGGTTTGTGAAAAATCAATTGCATAAGGTTTTGGAGTTTGAAATTCTTTATTCATGTTTTTGTTGAGCCGCTTGCTACCACTCTAATGTGGAGGGTACATGCCAATCAAACATGGCCCGACACCACCACCATTATTCTTGAATGGTGTGTCCTTTACGATGGAAGAAGTTAGTTTTGTTCCACAGTGATGAATGGATGTGTTGGCTGGAACATTGCTAGTCGCGACGAAGGCGAACACCCTGAGGATCCTCACCCCCCCCCCCCCCACGGCCTTCGCGGCGCCTCGCTGTCATGCGTTCTCCCAAGGTGCCCCATGGCCTCACCACCCTGAAGCCCTCCACGCCACCTCATAGCCTCACCGTCGTGCAGCCCTCCGCAACGCCCTGCGGCCTCACCATCTCGTGGCCCTCTGCGCCGCCCGACTTCCTCGCCGCCCCGCGACCCTCTATGGAACCCTGCGACCTTGCCACCATGCAGAACCGTGTGGCCTCACCGCACTTCAACCCTCCGTGTCACCCCGTGTCCCACCATAGAACCCCGTGGCCTCACCGCCCCACTGCCCCTCACAGCCTCGCCGCCCTATAGACCTCCACGCCACCCCGTGGCTCTCCGCGCTGCCCCACGGCTTCGCCACCTTGCGACCCTCCGCGCCGCCCATGCCCCCCCCCCCCCCACCCACCGCCCTAATGGCCTTGCACCACCCTCGTGGCCTCTATGCTGCCCAGTGTGGCCCATCCCAGACCCAACGGGCCATACCAGACCCAGCGGGCTGGGTCGAGCGGAAATGGGTCGGACCAGACGCATGCCAACTTCGAACTTTTCGGTCTATCGACCATAACATTGGCACCAAGTGTCCATTTTAAAAACCATCAAAGGTGATATAAACCTTGGAGTGATAGGTTCCCTTTCATATAACCCACCTGAGATTTGGATAATGTTGGGATATGGTCGGGTTGGATCAAGCAAAAATCCAACTGGGCCCTCTTGACTAAAAGACTAATAACATACAGACCGAGCATCCGTTTGATGCACCATCTATTGCATTGAGACCCATATGACGTGGTGGTTCTTTAAGATTGTTCTTAATGGGACTTCATGGAAGTTGGAGTATCGACCATTTCCCTGAGGAGCATACCCTCCAGGAGATGAGAAAGCTTATTGCGGGAACCCAGTAACTAGCTGTAACATTTAAAATGAATAGTGATTATGTGTGCTTCAACACCTTGTGACTATGTGTGGGTCAGCACCAAGAAATCATGTGTTGGTCTGCACTGAGCGATCCTATGTAAGTGAGCACCGAGCGATCGTATGTGGGTCAGCACCAAGCGATTATGTGTGGGTCAGTAGCAGAGGCTCTTAACAGAGTAAGATTAATTATTTGTTACATATAATCATCGATACTACTCTACTTAAGTTTTACCTTGTGTGAGTAGAGTTTATACCTGTGTGGTAATTTCTTTCATGGTAATAACTTGGTGGTTTTCTTCTGTGTGGTGTACCTGTGTGGTACTTACCTTCATGGTATTCATTCGTTTGTGGAATAGTTGAGCTTTGGGATTTTGGGTTGGACCTTGTGTTTCCTCTTGATTGAGATGGGTATACTTGATAAATTAGGTATATGTTTAGGAACACACATAAGTAGGGTAGAAAATTTACTTCATGATTTGTTTTTTATCAATTTTGTATTTTGCGATACCTTGAGGGTCTCATGGTACCTACTGAGTATCTCTATACACACCCATAGACAGGCTATGCCCGCTCTTTGTTGTGTTTGGTGCAGACGACGGACATCTCTACTTGAGGATGAGGGTACGAGCACTAGACGAGGCCTAGAGGTGGACCATATGGTGTGTCGGTACGCAGAGGAGACAGGAAGATGTGAAGTGTTTAGGAGGAGATCTGTACCTACCCTTCAGGTAGGAACCTTGGAGGATGACCTAGTATCTTCTTTCTTCTTTCTTCAGTTGTATTTTTTCAGTAGTACTTGTACCTTTACTATTGGTCTTGTATTCCTGTCCCTCTTACTTTCATCACTCTTATTGATATATAGTTTACTAGTGTTCGTATCTTGATGTGTGTTTGGTTGCATGTGTTTATAGGATATAAGGGCAATGCCTTCCCAGTTTTAGGGGATACGCCTTTCGGTGCTAGTCCCCAGCCCCTGGCCTATGGAAGGCGGGTTTGGGGTAGTCACAGCATGGGCCCCGGTGGATGGGTCGTCGCATTTCCATTATAAAATAATAACTCCAGTATCTTCTATTTATTTTGATGTTATTAAAATTGAAAAACCATATTCATTACTCTATCCATCATATGAATGATAAAGTAACCATACGTGCATACTTACGACTTACAGTCTCCACGTTGTGGTGTAGTTTGTTATTCAAACACTTCATTATATGGATGGGTATAACAATGAGTATAACTAATGTAAATAATAAATATAACATATTAATTATTCTTTATATATGATATAACATCCAATTATATACAATTTCACCAAAAATATAATGATATTGTCGCTCTTGCGTACGTACGGATCATCGTCTCCACGAACGGGTTGAGATTCATTCCCCATCATAATCATTCAAGAATAATTTCCATTTTATGATTAAAAATAATTTTTAAGAACATAATATCATTCTGTATATGAATAAAATACATCCTATCCATAACAAACATGGCTTACATAACCAAATCATATAAAGGAAAAAGGATCAATTAACACCTGAAACGATGATATTAATAAAATATTATTAACAAAGAAATATTAGAGGATCATATATAATATCATATTTATAAATATAGTTTCTATATAATTTAATAAAATTGATTTAACTATTATACAAGAGGTTAATGTACCCACTACCAAGGAAAATTACTAGGTAAGGGTTAATTATACAATTTCATTACTTATCCGAGGTTGTTAATACGTAAGTATGTACTGGGACCTCTTTATCGTCGACATCGGTGTTCTCTTAAAAAATTAATTCAAAACTTTTTTACTATTTACTAGACAGTGGGTTAAATTCATTTATACCCTTATTTTTCAATATATGATTTGAAAAGAATCTTTCGGTCAGCTTCTAAATAAGGTACTTTATGACCTTTTCAACAAAATTAAGGTAAAAATGTTTTTTTAACTTATAGGGCGGGTGCGGCTATTTTCCGCCATTATAATATCGTCGATGCTTCCCTTAAAATCATAAATGAATATTTTCAAAATAAATGTTTTCTTTGTATAATTATATGTCTTTTAAATGATTTAAAAATAGAAAGAGATATTTCCCTATTTTTTTTATTTCATCTATGTCAGCATCTTTTTATGGATTTTAAGCTTGTTCAAAGTTGATTTTTTTTGATAAAAAACATCCATATTTTATTGAAGGTTTTGTGATATGTTTGTTTATGGATGAGTTATTTTTACACCATTCATGTTTTATTGATAAAGTATTGAAATTTCATATGATAGTTTTTATATCAATGTTTAGGTTATGTTTAAACCTTTTCATATGAGGAATGCATTGGACTTTGTAAGTGACGGGTGGAGCCCACCATAGCTCCTCGATGCATCGGTAGGTCTCATGAGACAAACTATTATCTTGTCAGAATGCCTTGAAAAATCTTATTTGTAGTCTTGGAAAAAGGCATTGACAATGTGGTTATGAAGTCTAGTATTATGCATTCCATCATTATGAAACTGCCTATTGATATTGCATGTGATTTTTTGACTTGTAGAATATCCATATTAATCAGTAAATGAAATTATTTGATTTTATCTTTTCCATATTATAACGAAGTTTATGTTTAAAAGGATTTTGTTTTAGTCTTATACATTGCCTTAAATTTTTATGCTTATTTATGAAAGTTTCTGCTATATTTTTATCCTTACTGAGCATTTGAGATCACCCCTTTCTATGTTTAATCTTTCTTAGGATGTGAAGAAGTATTTTATGGTTGATCAGTAGGGATAGGCTAAGGATATAAGTGCATTCAAAAGGGAACAAATTTTTGTTGATTTTTTTATTTCATGATGTAATGTAAAACTTATGAATGTATCTAGTAATTTAAAGGTTACTAAACTGATCAGTCATTTGGGACATTATTCCTTGTATCATGCTAATTTCATGTAATAATCCACTAAATCTGGGTAATTGGGGTCAAGGAGTTACAGTTTAAATAGAATACATGATCAAGGTAATCATTTGTTTCGAATTTGACAACCAAGAACTGTCAAATGAGATATGGGAGACAAATGATAAATTGATTTAGTTCACCTCCTTATAAAGTTTTATATTTTTAGTTTTTTGGAAGGATTGTAATATTATCCATTTATGAATAGTATATGTTATATTATTGTTGATGTTTCATTGATTTTTTCAATATATAACCACTGTTGCACTTATGAATATTTGACAACCTGTTCTATACTTTTTGTTGAGACCGATGTAAGTACCTATCATTCTATCACATGATCTTCTAACACTTCAAGAATGAAAAATTCCCAGTCATTACATTAAATAAGAGATGATGTTGAAATTTTCAGGGAATGACCAACAGTGAGATTATACTGAAATCATGTTTGTATTTCTCCTCATGTAAAAATTAATCGACTTTAGGAAAAATATTTTGAGATAGTAAATTTTACCCTAGTACCTACTTATCTAATGAATCATATGTTCACTTAAATCATCGCAGATTAATGCCTTTTGGTAGTTAGCTTTCTCCCAACCTTATTATATATCACTATACATCGGAACATGATGGCTATATTTCTCTTCAATATCAATGTTTTCACTTACCATCAAGGTTCTCCTATGTGGAAACCAAGTGATGAGTTACTTTGAGTTATTTTTATGTTTATAACAATCCTTTTTAAAATGATGTTTTGGTATTTCTCTTTATGATGTGGGTTTTCATGAATGAAACTTTCTAATAGTAAACAATTTATAACCCCAAAAAAGTTTGAGGGTGAAATTATTTTTAAGGGTGGTAGAATGTAAAAACATAAGATTTTATGAGATAGAGTATTTTAATCTCATAAATGTTGTATGCTACACACATATTATCTTGCACTTTAAGCACCACTGTATTAGCTTGTATTATACACAAAAATATTCTTTGCTTGTGTTGCACACAACTTCAAGTTATTTTGATATAATTTATTTCACACAACACTAAGTACATATTTATTTCAATGTATAGATGAACTAGGTTTGGATTATGTTATATGAAACACCAAAGTAATATTGATCTACACACAACACTGACTTCGTTTGTGATACACTCAAGAGCGATCATCCCTGATAGCTTGTGTTGTACATGATATAGTGTTTCACTAAAAAACAATATATTATTATAATATTATTATTTAATGGGATATAAACTAGTGTTTTTTAAGACTATTAACACAAATTATATTTTTAAATAACATTTTCATTTATCATACACATTCTCTAGAACATGTTATGAGAAAAAAATCATTTTTTCGAATAAAAGGAGTATTTTTCAAATAAAAAACATGTTTTACCACCTTTTAATGGTGCACCAATTTTAAATATAGTTTTTGATACTTTTATAAGTTAAATTTGACAAAAATAAATTTCTTTATTGGAAGCGGGACATAAATATTTACTTTTGTTGAATGTTTGTATTTTTCTGATAAAATGCATATTTTATTGAATAATGAAAAATACTGCATTTTAATTTAGAACTTTCATTTCATCTAATTTATTTGTATAGTTAGATTATCTTTTTAATTGAAATTAAAGTGTAATTGGATTATATTTTTACCATTTAATGCAATTTTTATCATTGGAGGTAATTTAAATTTTATATGGGTCATGAACATATTTCAATCAGTAGATAGATATTACTACTTAAAAACATGCTTTTTGGTTTTGAGAATTGAAATTAATTTTGAATTAATTACTGTAGCTTCTATGTTTTGAATTCGAAAAAATTTATTCCATTTTTGGAATCATAATGTTCAAATAGTTTAAATTAGTACCTTTTATTTTTGAACATTATGAATAATGATATCTGTAATTATTTTATTTACCATGGTTAAAAGGAAAATTTGGAAAATAATGGTAAAAAATAATATTATAATAATATTTTACTCCCTAGTTATTTTCCTAATCCTAGTGGTTGTGATATTTCTGACCATGGGAAGTCGTGGGTCGATTGAGGGACCCCAAGGAACACTTGGATGGGAAAATGACATTTTATAAGAATTAATTTAATGCAAAATGAAATATGTCATAAACTTGTTTCTTCTTAATAAAATTCTATTAATATGAGGCTATACATAATATAAATTTGACTATAAGTATTCATTAGAAATATAAAAATACTTCCTACATAATTGTATTTTATTTATAAATTTTTAGGGACCATATAGATAAATTTATTTAAGAAACTATGATGATGGAGTTATTACCTTATTAATGAATAATTAAAATAAATGAGACTATAAATTTTAAATAATTTTATTTTCAAAACTTTTTATGAAAAAAAATAATTTTATGTATGATTATGAATTGTTATCATTGAATTAATTAATTTTGTTTCTAAATAACCTATTTGTTATATATTTTTAAAAATTCTAGATATGAATAGTATAAAAATTGACATAAACTTGTTTTTAAAACAAATTATATTTTATTTTATTTTTCAAAAAAAGACGAATTCATTAATAACTGATATCAGCAGAAGTACAAGCGCGAAGCCATGAAGGAAAGTGGTCTAGCCAGAGCTGGTTGTTATCAAGAGGGCCAGAGGCCACCAGCTGGTGGGAAACGTTGTTCCCTTCCCTTCTGATGAAGGAGAAGGTGCAGGAAATGAAACAATGACGGAGACTGGATTTTCCAGATGAGGGGGACATAATATTAAAGGTCGTCATCATTGCGGTTGATGGACTTGATAACAGTGAGACAGTCCGAATCAAGGTGGATCTTCTCCCATCCACGGTCTTTAGCAAACGTCATCCCGATGAGGATGGAAGAGGCTTCGGCAACAGTGGGCTCCCAAAGAGCGTGAAGGGATTCATGTTTGGCTGCGATGATTTGACCCAAATGATATCGGGCCAGCAGACCATGGCTGACAAGACCATCCTTGGGGAGAGATTCATCCAAATTAATATTGAGGATCCCTTTTGGTGGCAGACACCAATGGGAGGAAGGGGGGAGGGATCCAAAGGGCTTTTGTTGACTAGAGTGATGCTTCCAGCCCTGAATCTAGGATGATGCTCGTTCAAACTAGAAATCAGGAGGCTTGAAGACATGGTTGAACACTGCATCGTTATGATGAACCCAAATGATCCAAGCCATGATGCAAAGTGAGCCTACCAAGGTCGGCGACGAGGAAGAGCACCAATGCCTCAGGAGAAAGGGGTTGTCAGAGGCCATATCCAGTGACGAATCTGTAAATGAGCCCCATTTGTTCAAAATATCCTTTCCCCCAGACATTGGATGATAGCATGGAGGGGGGATTCTGGGACGTCCAGGAAAAAGGGGAAGAACATGTCACTGGAGAAATGTCAGAAGGAAAGGAGGCTCATGGTATGGAGGAAATCCGAGAACATTTTCCACCAGAAGTGGAAGATTTTTGGGGGGATTTTGAGCTTCCACAGCGAATCACATGGCCATCCTTCCCTAATGTCAGACTGAGAAAAAAGAGCGAGTCGATATCCAGATTTCATCGTATAGACTCCCGAGATTTCATTGATCCAGAAGAGGTGGTCAGGGCCTTCATCCGGAACACATGGGATACTCTAGATAATCCTTCTGTCTCTTTCACTAAACCATGATTAAAGCATTTCCATGCACCACCCATTCCCATAATCAGCAAACAGGCACCAGACGGTGGCACCTTCGATCCCTAGTGGGGCAGGGGATGATGCCCGCCTGCCATCCATATCGATCAGCCAGGGGTCTATCCAGATAGAAATAGATGAACCATTCCCAATCCTTTAACCCATCCCTCTCTCCAGGAGGCTACGGGAGCTCCAGACACTTCTCTAGAAGAATTTCGGGTGGGGGCCAAGAGAGGGATCCTAGAAATCCTTGTGGGTGAAATATTTAGCACGGAGAACCCGCACATAGATAGAGGATGGGTTGTTAATATGGCACCATCCTTGCTTTTCCAAAAATTCATAATTAATGTGAAAGAGGTCCCAGAAGCACATTCCTCCCTCAGATTTTGTCTGGAAAAGATCTTTCCAGGTGATCCGGTGGGTTTTATTCCTTCCATTGTTTTGCCCCCACCAGAAGTTTGTTGTGTGTGATTGGATCTGGTTGACAACCACAGCAGGGAGCTTAAACAGGGACATAATGTAGGTGGGTATAGACTGAAGGGCAGCCTTAATGAGGGTTTCTTTTCCGGGTTTGGAAATTCTTTTTGGGGTCCATCCTTGTATTTTTTTCTCTATGCTATCAAGAAAAGAGGAAAAGATTTCTTTTTTCGATCGGCCCATTATTGTGGGTTGCCCGAGGTACTTCTGATGCTTCTTGACCATATGAATGCATGCAATGGCATATAGCTCCTCTCTTTTCGAAAGTGGGACCCTAGAGCTGAAGGAGACTTCTAACTTACCATGATTGATTATTTTCCCATAGGCCCTCTCATACTATTGGATCACATGGAATATAGTGAGGCACTCATTCTGGGTTGCTCTGGAAAAAAGAAGGCAGTCGTAGATGAAAAAAAGGTGTGAAACTAGTGGGATTGTACGACAGACCTTTTCCCCATGAATTGAATGAGAAGAATCTACCATGGACATGAGGTTAGAAAAAACATCAGCCACCAAGATAAAAATGAAAGGGGATAGAGGGTCTCCCGGGCGCAGGCCACGGGTTGGGGAGAAACCATGGGTGTGCACCCCATTGACATTAATTCAAAAGGAAACATATGAGACACAGTGCATGATCATCTCTGTCAACTTAGAGAAAAATCCCATTTTCATCATCACAAATATGAGGAAATTCCATTCCACTTTATCGTAGACCTCGGTCATGTCTAGTTTCTACATCATGGTTCCTCTTTTCACGGTGGAGCGTGTTTTCATTGAGTGGAACACTTCATGGGACAGAATGGAATTATCTGTAATAAGTCTCTTAGCCACGAAAGCACTTTGATTTTCCGAGATGATATCAAATATCCATGGGAATAGCCGATTAACCAGGATCATCGATAAGATCTTGTACGAAACATTGTAGAGGCTGATAGATCTAAAATCAAGGAGCACGAGGAGTTTCTTGATTTTGGGGATGAGGATGAGGATAGTTTAGTTAATGTCGGAAAGGCTTGTTTCTCCAGCCCAGATCTTCTTCATCAGATTGCATATGTCAGGACCAATAATGTTCCAATATTGTTTGTAGAAGAGGGTGTGGAATCCGGCTGGGCCCAGGGCCTTAGTAGGGTGGATATGTTTCAGTGCCAAACGAATATTGTCGTCCGTCACATCTTTGTTAAGTTTCCTATTAATTTCTTCGGTGATCACAGGTCTGCTGCTGTATTCCTCTTCGGCATAGATGTTATGACTACCAGCCAAAAATAGATTCTAGAAATAATTGGTGATAACATCTTAGATTCCATCATTGTCGAAGGCTTTGGTACCATCCAGATGTGAAATGCAAGAGATAAAATTTTTACAGCGCCTAGTTGAGGATTTCAGATGAAAATAGCGGGTGTTGGAGTCCCCTTCTTTAATGTGGGTATCATGCACCCGCATAGCCCAGAATATTTCCTTGATTCGTAGGGCATCATCTAGATCCCTTTGAATGGAGCTGATTTGGAAGATAGTCGATTTGTATGGGGGTTGGTTGAGAAGCTTGCACAATTTTCTTTCGAGGAAATCACAGTGCCTGTCAGGTTGATAGAATTTTTTGTTGCTCCACATCCTCAAATATGATGCAATATGTTGAATATTTGACCTAATTTCTACATGTCCACACTTCCACCCTAAACATATCACATCTTTGTATTCACGTTCTTTAGTCTAGAAGCTTTCAAATCTAAAGGGTCTTCTGCCTTTATTGTGGCGGTATCCTTGTTTGCAATCGATCACAATTGGACAGTGGTCCGAGAAATTGAGCGGTAGGTTCTCAATGTGAAACATTCTAAAAATATTCATCCAATCCATTGATCCTAGAAATATTTTAAGCCACTCTGCGATATGGGTTTCGTCCGTGTTGCCCCGGAACCACGTGAAAGGACTACCCGTGAATCCCAGATCGACCAGATCCGCCCTAGTAATTTCATCCTTAAAGTCAAACATCGGCGAGGAGGGTCGAAGAGCTCCGCCACTTTTTTCCTTCTGATAAACGGTCTCGTTAAAATCACCTCCAATAAGAAAAGGTCTTGGAAGATCACGTCGCAGATTGAGAAGGAGATCTCATGACTTATACTTCTCATTGTGGGTAGGCAATCCATAGAAACCCACAAAGGTCCACGGCTGGGTATGGGCATCATGAGTAGTTGCCGCCACATGGTGCGAGGAGAAGGATAAGATCTTAATGTCAACATTCTCCTTCCATAGGAGATAGAGACTCCCTGTGTGGCCTTTTAGGGGAACTAAGAGGCAGCCCTGGAAGCTGCATTTCAGCGCAAGGCCAGTGGTGTCCTTTTTTTCCAATATGGTTTCAGACATGTAAACCATATCAGGGTGTCTTTGAGTGCAATAGCGATGGAGAATTCGAAATTTTCATGGGTTGCAATGCCCATGACAGTTCCAGCATAAAAGGATCATTGCTCTAGGTGGGGATGGGACATGCCCAACTCCGCCTTTGATTCCTCTGGGAATATTTTTTATTCCACTCCTTTCCATCTTTTTGGGTTGTTTCAGCCGAGGTACTCATTTCAGTTCGACGTTTTAACTCCACAGGTTTTGGATTAACAACTTTTCCTTCTCTATTATCACAGTGCGCCCTCTTCCAAGTTCGATGGGTAACAGGGCCTGGTACCATTAGTCCTGTCATCCTAGAGTTACCATGGAGACAGTAGTCTGATGTGGTCATTTCTGGATCAGGGTTGGGATCTGGTTGTTCGGTGCACATTTTCATTGGGTTTGTGCTTTGTTTTGGTGGGTTCACTGGTTTTGGCACCGGCTCTGTTGGTATTGGGAGAGTAAATTTTAGGGGGTTAGAATCTGTACCTGATTCTTTTTCTTGCTTCTTCATTCAACTATAATGGTAAACCTTATTATTGCACATGTGGATTATGATCTGGGAAGGTCTACCTGCTTCCCTCTGGAGAATTGGGCTTCCATTAGGGATCTCGGGAGGTCCTAGTGTGATGAATTTTTTGTGTTCAGTTTCTGCCCGCCCTATGTGAGCCATCAAGAGACGATCACGATCCTTTTGTTTTTCTGCCTCTGGGATAAAGGACATTTTTTTCGTTTTGGATCGTAGCCAGGGACCATATTTTAGTATGATATTACATGATTCATTCCTTTTCTTTGCATCACAGGATCTCTCCAGATGGCCAATATGTCCACAGAAGAAGCAGAAAATTGGGAGTTTCTCAAACTCGAATGAGATCCACAAGTGAGTGTCATCGTGCTTAAAAAACCTGCCCCTAATCAGAGGCTCTAACACTTCAACCTCAACTTTAATCTGAACCACGGGTCCCCATTGCATTGGGTCTGAATAGTCCCACTAAATAAAATGGCCAATACAATCACCAATATCACTCAGAATCTGTTTTGTTCTCCCATATAAAGGAATTTCTTTGATACCTATCCCGAAGGGGGATCGGGTAAGGATAATGTGTTGGAAATCATCCCCACCTTCAAATTTTTCCATGAGGAGGAGCTAGTTATCAAAGGATCATGGCCTCCCTATGAGGATTTTTTCTCTATTTTTTTTCATTGAAGAACTCAAAGACAAGGAAATTGCTCTCCACTTCCCTGATGGCTACCCCCGCTTCCAGTTTCTATAAATTTTGAAGAGTGCTTCTAAGGGCCCCATGGTTGACTGTGATTTTTGCCATAAATATTCCAACAGCCAGTAGTGACATGCATTTTTCCAGTAGCGTATCTTCATTTCTTCGATCCTCAATTGACACTTTTTCTTTTTATGTCAAGGACAATTTCTTCCATTGAGACACAAGATCTGATTCCGTGGTGCGGGTCACGTTGAATTTGATTTTGACTTCTGCTTCAAGGATCTACACCCGGTTTGATCACACGCACACAAGAACAGTGAAACACCGTCCAAGACCAGCCCAAGGTCCCTTCAGTTCTGGCATGGCCTAGATGACCACCAGTCAGGCGCAACCCGATAAAAATCACTTTGAACACTAAGACCATGGCCAGACCACTCAGCCAGAGAAGCACAACTGAGCAGTGCGACGGTCTTCGTGAAAAACACCTCTCACAGTCGTTCCTTCGCAGAAGAGAAGGCAACGGACTCGCAAACAGGGCCCTTCGTAGTAGTCCTTCACGGAGGATAAGACAACGGCCTTGCAAATGGGGCCTTTTGCGGTCAGTCCTTCACGAAAGGAAAAGGCGCCTCTCGCGGCCAGTCCTTCGCGAATCACATGTGTCTCCACAGATCTGGTCGGAAAGCCACCAGTGTGTGCCGCTTCAAACGAAAACATGAATGATGGAAAAAAGGCCAAAGAGGTTCGTGGATCAGAAACCTGACTCTGCTGTGCTATAATTGTTCTATTTATAAGGATTAATCACAAATCGTGAGAGGGATGCAGATCTGGTTCCCGATTTTCCAAATCTGGTTTGCAGAAAGCCAGGTTTTGACAAAAACGATTTCGTGAATTGGGATTGAAGAGCATCCTCTCTTTGAAGATGAAAATCAAAAGATGTTTCCATTTCCCCTATTCTTGCTAGCACAGGAGGGATGAGAACATTCTCAAGCTCGGACTCAAGGTGTTGGAATCAAGGTCGCCGCGATGCTATGAATTTGGATGCCGACGAAGCTAGATGGTGTCGGGTCCACAGTCATCAGAACGAAGGAGGGAGAGGGTTCCTTAGCTGAAGTTTGTGATTCAGAGGAGGGTGAAAACCACCATTTCCACACATCCACACTCCACCATGGTCCGAACGGGAGGCACCAAATGCATACCCTAGGAGTTCCCAGGAAAAAAGCTCTCACAACGGGAGAGATGTAATAGTGCAATCTAACAAATAATATTTTATTAAATGATATAATAGTCTTGAAAATATAAAATTATGTAAAATGACATAAATAATGTTCATTATGTAATTAATTAACCACTTTAGGTTATATAATAATTTTATAATAACTATATTTACCATATATTATGGATATACAAGGATACATGGTAAGAGTTAAATTAGTTAACTATGTGTTAAAGCTAAAAGATAGGGATAAATTTGAGACCTAAACATATCTATAACCTATTGGTTGTGATAATTTACAACAATAATAATCTTTTCTTTGAATTAAATGTGTTTTGGACAGGTTTAAACCGAAAAACTTTTTATAATAAATTAATATTTCAATATCATCCTAAAGTGCCCTCCTCCTATCTTATAAAAAGGTATCTCCTCCCACATTTTCTCACACCACCTTAATCCTTATATCTTGACCAAACCACACACAATTCAACCATAAAAATATTTAGTTAACTTTTTGAGGTCCTAGTTTTCTAAAAATTCCATCCCTAGTGTCCCTAATAAGATATTCGATGGAAGTCCAGCGAAGAAGAGGTAACTAATTAACTAATTCAATTCAACTTCTTTTCTTCTTCTACTTTCACTTTCTAAGATGATTCCATACTAAAGTAATAAAAAAAGTATATAATACATGATGAGATGTTATTATGAATATGGTAAGACCTTATACCTCCTTTAATCCATCAAACAAATAACAATATCACCATGTGTGCGTGTGTTTAGCTTACCATATCCATGACAGAGTGTAATTTTTTATTAAAAAGTTATTTATTAAGATGGGTACAATGATGAGTATGATGAATTTAAATAATAAATATTACTTGTTAATAATTCTGTATAATTAATATTCAATCCAATTACATACCATTTAACCATCAAGATAATGATATTATCGCTCGTGCTTACGTACGGCCTACCGTCTCCACGTCACAGTGTGATTTGTTCTCCATGTTAACAATTAAGGAACGACAATAAAATTTATATTATGAGTGAAAAAAATATGTATGAAATTATTTTCATGAATAAAATACATAATATTCATAAAAAGTTTGACTTACATAGCAAAATAGGAATCAGAAAACGAAGTAGTTAGCACAAAAAATAATTGTAATATTGAAATACATTTAACAAAATGACATAATAGGATCATATATTATAGCAGAAATACGGATATGTTACTATTATAATTTAATAACATAGTTTAACCATTATATATGTGGATAACAGACCCTCCAAAAATAAAATGTACAATGTATCAGATAATTGTGCAATATCATTTTTATCTGATATTGTTTATACATAAGTATTTACTTGGGATATACTTGTCATCCATGTCCATGTTTTCTAATAATGCTATCATAAAATGTTTATTATTATTCTATTTATTTTTAATTTATTTTTTACCCATTTTTGACTTTTACTACATGGTATGGAAGGAATATTTCTTTTGATTACTATATGAGGTACTTTTTGAATTTTCCTAAGAAAGTACAAGGAGAATGTTTTTTATCTTATACGACATGAACATATTTTTTATTCATTAATATCAAATTTATTCAATGATGATTACTTCAAAATATTTCATATTTATGTTCAATTAAATTATTTTCTTTTAAAATTTCATGACATGTTGAGAAACGAAATCATTTTTGAAGAATAAATGATATTTTCATTAGGAGTTATGTTTAAGTGTTTTATCAAAATTATTTTCCATCTAAGAAGATATATGGACATGTTTTTATCCATATTATTACTTTGATTGGATTGAGATTATGATGGAGTTATTTTTACAAAGTTCATTTATCTTATATGAATTATGTTTTGATTAAATGTTATTTTTGAATCCCATTTTATTTCATGGGTTTTTCTATGATGAATGATTTATGTTTTCTAGCACATGTGAGAATGATTTCATTATGGTATTAGTGGGACCTATATCTCCCACCAATACATTGGAAAAATATTTATATCTTATCAGATTGACATGAATATAATTGAAAGTAAATTTGTTTCAGTAATACATGGTTGAAAGGGCAAGTAAACCCGGTTCAGTAATGGATTTTTCCTGTATTATGGTATTAGCATCAATACACTGGCTACTACGGAATTAATATGATGTTCTTAATAGTTTTACATAATTACATGTATTATGAAAATGATATTATATCATGGTTAATGTACCTTTATGATCTATGACATACTTACTAATAAGATTTATTTCACAACTCAAGATTTTGTTGTTTAAATATTTTGTTTATGATTTTACATTTGAATGCTTATGGTTTGATTTATGTTCTCCATATTTACCCTTACTGAGCATTTGATCTCACCCTTTTTATTGTTTATTAACCCAAAGATATAAAAAAATGTTTTATGTTGCAAAAAAAAATTAGAAGATCAGTATGGGAGATGTTGACAATATTTCACCATGATTAAAAGATTATGTTTCATGTTTCCAAAGACACTTAGTTAATATGGTCTTTGGGCGTCTGTTTGTGTCATTTATTAAGTATTTCGAAAAAGAAATGTAATGTCCCTGTATGTCATTATGAGTCATTATAACTACCCTTTTACATGTAATAACATTAATATCATTATTTTAATGATATTTAATGCTTCATTTAATGTCCTGTTCTTTTACGGGGAGTCTGATTCAAATCTACCTAGTGGTAAAAGATTATTTCAACTATCTCACCACTAATCAGGATTATTTATTGATATAATTTCATTGATAAATAATAATGATACATATTTCAAGAAAACACGTGAATTTTCTTCACCATTAGTTATTCTATATTTCATAATTTATTAGTTTTTCCCACTCTTTGGTATATAAGATAAATAAGAAATTGTTTGTAAGAAAAATTGTCCTTATTTGGATAGATACATAATTTATTCAAAAAAAATGTTTTAAAATATTATTCCATATTTTTTTTTCTTAAATTTTAATTTATTTTTCATGGAAAATGTATTATAAATTTTTATGGTTCTCAAATATTAATTTATAAGTTATCAATCTATTTTTAATGAAACATGTTTTAAAAATAACAATGTTTTTAAAATAAATTTTTAAGGAGAAAGGATATTTTACCTATGAAATGTTTTTAAAAGATCTTACAAAGTTATTTTCGTTCTAATATAAAATCATTTTTTGTACTCATTCTTTTATAGGGAAATGATCCAAAGGTTCCATCCATATTATTTCCCAAGAATGGTTTATGTTTTAATGGAATGATGGTTCTGAAACCCATTTCTATTTCATAGATTATATTATTATTAAAAACACATGTTTTCACTAGTAATTATTTTATTAAATTTTAAAAAAAATTCTATTTTATCATTGGTTATGATATGATAACATGTTTGTGAAGCCCATATCATTTTATGAGTTATGATGGGAATTTTTGTTATCTTTTAGAATATGTATGTATGATTTCTTTATGAGGTGAGTTAGACCTATATCTCCCACCAAATAATTGGTTAAATATTTATTTCTCATGATATAATGGTTTGAATCATGTTGACGGTCATGAACCGCTATGTAATATGGAGAAACATGATCCTTTATGGGAAGATGGGGAACCCGATCCACTATTGGGTGATGGGAAAACCCAATCGGCTATGGAAAAATGGGGAAACCCAATCCACAATGGGAAGATGTTGAAACCATATCCCTTATAAGGAAAGGGTTATGATTATGGATGGCTTTGTTTCAAGACCTATTGGTATTGCCCCCATAAATATCCCTAATATGTTATGTCAATTATCCTTGACTTATAAGTAATTGTTTTATGTTCTTATGTGTATGCCACAAGTCTATCTGTTATGAAAACCTTATGCTCTCATGAATCATGTTCTTTGATTACCTTATGATTAATGTCTCAATAGCTATAAATTTTTATTACATGACTCATTTATATTATCATTGTAAGGATTTGAATACAATTATAATGATATTATCAGGTTCTCGTACCATTATGATCATGATTATGCTTATGTATCTCTCTTATTTACCCTTACTGAGTATCTGATCTCACCAATTTTTATGTTTCCTTTCCAAGGGTTATGAATATATTTATTATATATATATTTTTTATGAAGGGTTCTGGTCATGAAGTTCCTTTTGGGAGATAATTTATCACACTTATGTAATTTTGTTTATTTTTCCATGTTTCCAAAGGCAGTAAACTAATATGGTGTATGCACATAATTTTGTGTAATGTACTATGTATTTCATAAATATTATGTAATGTTAATGTTTGAAGATTTAGGGTCTCTATAATTATTGTCCATGATTTTTTAGGCCAAGGATAAAGGATAAATAAGGGATGAACCAACAAAAGTCGATCATTCCATTCCATTATGAAATATAAATCCACCAATTTTTTAGCTTGATTAGGAACCAGAAAAAGAAGAAGTGCGGATATATAGAAATAATTGTATCTTTGACATCCATGGAATAATATCAGAGTTAAAATTAAAGTTGAAAACATATATATTAGAGGATATAGCATGCGAGTGGTGGGATTTAGCGGTTAAGGAAAAATTGGACAGAGGATTTTCATAGGAGGATTTTGAAGAAGATTTCAAAAAAAATTACATCTTCAAAGGTTTTGAATTTTACTGAATAGTGGATTTCTTTAGTTCGAATTAGGAGAATATCTCAGTGGCAGAATATGTGGCTATTTTTATTAACTTAGTGCACTTTTCACCCAAATTTTCTTCAAGGTCATCATTGAAGGATTGAATTTTTGAACCAGGGTTGAGACCAGATATTCACTCAAAGATTTTTGTGAATTGTATATCATATTTTTCTAAGAATTTGAATAGAGTGGTGGTGTTAGAAATATATATCTTTGGTAATTAATATGGAGGATTCATGTTTCTACATATGGGAAATGGTGGGGAACTCTCTTACTAAGAATAAGTGAAAGGGGGACACCTATTATCAAGGTGGTGGTATGAATCAGAATCATATAGAGATATTAGTGAATCCTCCTCCTTAAACAAAGAGTAATACAAGAAACTTCTAGTGAAAATATTTTGAGAATATAAAACAAGATTGTACAACACCTCAATTACCATGTCACAATTGAATCCTTAAAGGGAATCATCAACACTATTGTCGTAACGCTATAAAGTCTAGTTCTGGAGAAACCTCTCACACTTATTATGAATTATATTCCTCAATGTGATGAGTTCTATAGAATATCTCTTATCAACAAAAGTAATAAATTCATGGTTACCCATGGAATACCATGAATCCTCAACCATTGAAATCTCAATAGGGTCAAAAAGGCCAAAGTGCACTGAGTGAGTATTTGTATGGAGTTGAGAAAGTGATCATTGATGATCATTTGGGTCCTTCAACTATGAGAGGTATTATTATTTTTTAATTCAACCCTTATTCTATATTTTTTGATATGGTAATACCCCTTTAATTTATTTCTTCATTTTATATTGGACTTTTAGGTTTACATGTTGATATGATTCCATCTATTTTGAAACATCAAACTACTCTAATCCAAAAATAATGTTGATTTTATATGTGAAAATCATTTCCTTTTTTTAATCATGGGGATGAATTTTACTGGGAATTAACTATTCATGAGATCAATATCTATGTCTTAATCCTGGGTATGCATAGGTTGAAAATTTTCAAATCTCACATCAACTGTCATACCCAACGGGTTAGTTTTAAAGTTGATGATGGGGTAGAGAATCTCTTTAAAGGAGAATGGAAAGTAATGGTAGGTGCATGAGGTTTTATGGAACTAGTGGTTGGAGCACTCTCCAACCTGTTGGTTGATTTTCCATTGGAATCTGTGGATGAGATCACAGATATTAGTTTCTCAGTAATTGAAGATTAGTTTCCGGATATTTTCCTAATAATTTCATAGGGTTTCCACATAAAAGAGAATATGATCCTACAATAGTTTTAATATAAAAGTACCATATGTATCTCACTTCTATATTTTTGGATATAAATAATTGATTTAAGGGACATGAAAATATAGTTGGAAGAGTTTTAAATCAAAGGGTTCAATCAGCCCAGTATGCCTTTGTGGGAAGCACCAGTCTTATTTTTCAAAAAGGTTGATCGAACTCTAAGTCATTTTCAAGATAATAAAAGGAGTAAATAAATTAAGATAATGAATGGGTATACACTTCCATGTATTGATGTCTTTTTGGATCAATTTATGGGTTCCCATTGGCTCTCTAAAATTTACTTGCATTCAGGATATCACCAATTATAGGTTCTAACGGAGTATTCGTTGAAGACAACTTTTTTTGGTATATATGGTCAATATGAGTATGTACTTATTCTTTTCATTCTTATAAATGAATTATCTATTTTTTGAGATTTATGAATTATATATTTTATAGTTACCTATATTATATTTCAGTTTTTTGGATGAAATACTGGTGTATTCTTGGATAATGATTGACCAAGAGAAACACATGGAATTGGTTTGGGATATTTTTTGGGATCATTAATTGTATTTAAAACATTCAATGTACGATTTTTGGATTCAATAGGTATGTATCCTTCTCCATGTTATTAATTAAATAGGTGTTTTTGTGAATCTAGAAAATATAAAGGCTATGATTTCATTCAAACCACCAAATAATTTTTTTGAGATACACAATTTCCTTATTTGGATGGGTTGTTACCATCATTCTATTCATGAATTTTCACGACTATTTTCACTAATTACATATTTTAAAAGAAATATTTTTCCATTATAATGGAATTATGGATGTTAAAAGTATTACTATAGCTTAAAGTTCACCTTACATCATCACTAATATGGATATTTAGAAAATCAACACAAGTTTATATGATTTATTGTGATGCTTTGGAATCTCGTTTGGGATGTGTTATCATACAGTAAGATCATTATTTTTCATATGGATCACATAAATTATAGTTGAGTGATAATAACTACACAAAATATGATTTATAATTAGCTGATGAGATCATTTGTTTTAAAACATCATGTCATCACCTCTTTAGTTATAAATTTATGGTATTTATATACTATAAGAGATCAAAACACATTTTCTCATAAATATATTTATATATAAGGAAAAGAATATATTAATGGACTATCTTAAAATGTTTTAGTTTGACTTAATGTATACACTAGTTAAATCCAATTTGGTATAGTATGCATTAAGTATAAAGTCATATAATCTGCCGGAAAATGAATCTTTGAATTAGTGGTAGATGATGTTGGTGATATTCAATATGAACTTGGATTGTGAGTTTCGAGATTTTGTTGTGGATTTACTTCCAGTTTCTTCTATTCTATGTTTTTTGGGAAGGTTAATGAGGGATATACATCATTTTCTAAATGTGTTGATTTGTCTTTAGAACGCAATGGTGGAGACACCATTATGGGATTGAAGTGTGATAGAGGATCAGTGATGAGTTTTCAAGATCAAATTGTCATTCCAATGACTTATCATGAAAAAATAATCCATGTTTACAACCATTTTATTTGGTCTGTTCATATTTGAATACAAATATATATATATATATATATAAGAAAATAAAATGACAACTTTGGAGGGATTTCGAGAAAATTATGGTGGTTGGGTTTGTTTTGAGATGCCTCGCCCATTAGCGTGTTATGGTATAACAGAAGAGGATAGTGGGTATGTTGTAATCCTTACTGATTACAATGTGTAAATGAAAGACGATAACTATGGGGTTTGTAATTTTACTACCAAGGATGATTTAAAAACATGATTCCATATGGGTGATAGTGGATTGACTCAAAAAGTCATCCCATTTCATCCCTATTCATGAATCAAATATTGTGGTATACATTTTAAAAATCAATATCCTAGACGGGATAAAAAATCATGGGGTACCAGTTTTGATAGTACCATAAAAATGTCTTATGTTTATGTATTATTTTTGGAAATCCCTATAGAAATCCCAAAAGTCTCCGTTGACTATGAGCACAACATGTCATCCTCAATTATATGGACATTACAAAAGGATGATATAAATATTAGAATGCATTTTTGGGATTTATTAATGTATTTTGATATACCATTAGAATATCACATTTTGTTAGTGGAGTTTTCATTCATGATCGGTTATCCGACCACAATATATATGGGTCATTTTGGAGGCAATGTAGCAATGGTGACATCATAACAGCAACATATACTATAACTATAGTAGCGGTGGGTACTATATCAATGATGGGTACTGTGAATGTACTATAGATGGTAAGGTAATATAGTAGTACTATTTGCAGAATGGTCTTTGGGCCAAAAATTTCAGTCCTAGGGCCACATAATGGGATACATTCCCACGATGCCTTCGGGCCAAATATATGATGTAATAAAATTGGGTTGTTGGTTGGGTTATCCCTAAGGGGGATAAGACCTATCTTTCTCACCATTGTAGGTGTGGTGTGTGTCTGGGTTTGATGTAATTTTACAAAAAAACTCCTAATATATATGAACCAAATAGGGATGAATTTGTGTCGTTAGATATTGATTTCATATCATCGATGAAGTCTATTATCATTTGAGGTGAGTGACCATGTGTTTTTGAGAATCCCTCCAAGGCCAAAACATCATGATTTTGGGAAGTATGGAATGTTATATCCTCGATACATGTGGAAGGGCTAGGTGTCATTGGGTTATTTAGTAATAGTTACCTTGTGAAAACATGGTAAATCAAGAAGAGACATCCCATGAGTATGTAACTATAACTTGAGAAAGAAGGTGCAGTTGTCTGGATATGTGGAACCTTTTTTTGGTATTTCAAATGGTTTTTATTAAATTTTTTGTTACTTCCATGGAAAACCATTTTGGTTGGGAAAACTATTTCTTCATTGATACAGATTGATTTAAATTATTTTAAACTATTTTATATACATTTTATAACCTGTTATATCCTAGTGGTGTGAGTTGGGGTGTCGTTGAAGAAACCCTACCATGTTTCATACTCACCCCCTCTTTGTCAACATTGGTACATTAGAAGATATTATCTATCAGTACACAGTTTAAGGAAAGGTGTCAGACATCTTTACTGATGCATTGTGATACATTTGGCATGTATTTTTGAGTTGGAGGTTCGATTTGGTTTAGAGTTTTATAGTTGTTTTATTGATTTTCTTTTAGTTTAATTGTTCTTGGTTTTCTCATTTTACTCTGATATAGATTGGTTTGCTTTGGTTTTCCATCGTATTTTATTTCGTACTCATCTATCATATAAGGGTTTGATTTTTATTGTAATATGGTTTAGATGTTTATCATTAAATATCAAATCATTCCCAAAAATTTTATGATTCCCTTGGAACTTATTTCAGGCCATTGGTGTGTTAAGGATTCAACTATGGCCATAATCCACACCCATCACTTCTGAAGATAATGTGGAGGATCACAATGTTACATCCATACGGATTAAATGATATGGAATATCATTAATTCCCATATCAATAAAATAAATTTAATAACTGAAAAATAAATTTAGAAATGATATTTTATTAAATATCCATATAAATGATAAAATTTATATGTATAATAATGATAAATTTAAATTTGATAGAAAAATTATCACAAGAAAGTGAATGTTTCAAAAGTAAGTTAGTAACCAAAAATTAACAAGAGATAAATTCAATAGAAATATATTTTCATTAATAAATTCATATATGTTGGAGAAGAAAATAATATAAGAGAAATATTAAGATATTTTTTGATTAAATTTTTTCATTTTAAAATAATTGATAACTTGTAGAAGAATATAAATATTATAAAGCATTTATGTTGGTGGGAATGTTCATTAACACTGTTTACATTAAAAATAAAACCAATCCTTTTGTATTTTTATAAACTAAAAAAATTTCCCTTTTAATGAAATATAAATATTCCTTTCAAAACATTTAAAAATTCAATTAAAAAAAAAATTTCCCCCCATAAATCATTGGATTAAATAAAAAGGGATTTTGTAAAACAATTTTGAAAAATATGGACATTGCAAAAAAATATACTATATAAAAAGGAGAAATAAAATCAGATTTTTTTTAAAAATTCATTTATTTTATTTAATTGGAAAAGAGATTTACATTTGTAATAAATTAAATGAACACTATAAATATCCCAGGGATAGATTATATAAGTTATTTTTTAAGGATAGATTATATTATTCCTTTAAAAATAATATAAGAAACTCTAGAAATATGAAATTATAAAATTAATTATTAAATCTTTGGAAATTTTTAAATTTTAACCCCATGAATGTGTGACATTAATTTAAACATTATTCAACAATCATAAATATACATTCATTTCAAATACATATAAGTGGAATTTTATATAGTTCATGAAATTAAATTGGTGCATAATACGAAATATGCCTCAGTAGAGTAGAAATTGGGGGGAAATCCCTAAACCTCAATGATTCAACATTGATGAACACTAGAACCATCTACATATTTTAAATATCATATTTTATCCTATTATATTATCATATCAGTAATTTATTTATTATATTATATTAATACCATTATTTTTAATGTTATCTATCTCATCTTCTCATTCATGTTTCATTATAAATGTTCTGATTATTGCATATTTCATATAGATTAAAAATCTATAGAATTATAATAATGTTATAAATATTATAGTTAATTATTATATATAATTTTATAGTAATTATTTATTTATTTTTAATTAGAAAATGAATCACATATCTTTATAAAGATGATAGTTCATACGTATGCATGAGTGATGTTATCAATTATTAATGGGTGAAATGGTAAGAAATTATATGATATATTAAATATAAATAATAAATATTATTTCATTAGTTTATTATATATATTTTCCTTCCATCATTATGGAAATACACATGATTCGGTGATGGAAAACAAATTACATCAATTTGTAAGGCCGTCATCAGCCATACACAAGAGAGATGGTTTGGTTTCCCATTTGATGGATAATGAAATCCATAAATAACAATAAATAATCATAATAATATAAAATTAAACGATATATAATAGTGTTTTTATGTTGTATTTTTAGGACATGATTTAATGTGGTAATATAATAAATATAAAAGATATATATTTGTTAATTTTATTACTTTCTCTTAGAGAGACGTTCTTTTGATCTCATTATAAGAACCCTAGGGTTTTTATTTAGGAAAGAGAAGATATTCTATAACATGGATAATGATTTGGTGTAGAGATTTTTTAGGGTTTTTTGAGCTAAATGGCTCGAGATGTGTGACCAAGGGAGGGAGGAGGAGTCCGCTTATAATTGGGTCAAGTGGCACACTTGAAATTTTTCAAAATTTTAAAATAGTATTGATTCACTTTATTGGAAATATGGTTAAATAATTACTCATGTTAGAAATATATAATTTAAATGATGAAATTTGAAAAAAAAATAATGTGTATTAGTAAAGTTTTTTGTTCATTTTTACCCATATCTTTTGGGATTAACAACCTGGAAAACCCATTTTAACCTTAACCATGATAACAGATTTTTTCTCATTTTATTGTTTTTAATATTAAATATGATTAAAATTTAGGTTAAATTTACTAAATAATATTAATTATCCCAATTAGAAATACATAATTCACTTTTTTCAAATTCAAATCATTTAATTTTAGGAATTTAATTTGAAAAAAACAATTAAAACATGATAAAAAATATTTTTTCAAGAAAAACATTTTTCATGAAGAATATGACATTGCCATAATTTTATGACTAGTAATCATAATTATATGAATTTAAATTCATATATTTAGATATATAATCGTTTATTTTCATTTAAATCATTAATTATTAAATATTATTTTAATTTCTTCAAATGGAAAGGTATTATGTATTTAAAAACTAATTTTTGAAAAATAATGATGTTTACCTCCAAAGATATTATCTTTATTTCTAAAAAAATTATAATAATTTCTTAGATAATTAGAAATAATATAAAATATTCTTATACATAAAATGATGAATAGTTAAATACTGAATTTTTTATTATTCCAAAAATATTATTTTTGAAGGAATTTTTCAAAAAACATAATTTGGCCTTATTTCAAAAAGATAAAAATCTATAATCTTAATATAAAATTATATTTTTTTCCTATAAATATTAAAATGGTCATTGTATTATAGTTTTATACAATGTTCACCTGTAATAATTGAATCATAGGAGTCACCATATTCCCTCATTCAAAAACATCATCATCCAAATATTTATATATTTTAAATTATAATCAAATGAGGGTTGTTCTACATAACATCCTAAGGTTCCCATGTTACATCCACCATTTTATGACTTCTATAATGTACCTTACCAGTCAAGTGATATAATTCATCAATACGTTTTCTCTAGTTTGAAGACTCTGTTTAGCCGATAATTAGTAATACATAAGGTTCCAATTCAATTTCATCCTAGGTAACAAAATACATTGGATATACCATTTAAATCTTTAATAATCAGATTTAAAAATATCGTGTACATTATAGAGGATAATTTTCATTTCTAAATAGTAATCAATTGATCTAATTAGTTTTACAATTTTTCAAAGGTCTGATGTAAATAGACACCATTTTTCCTTTCATATCGATCCTTATAAAACTCTTCTATGGAGTTACTCTCAAGAAAATGTGATCTATCATATGAAATTTGAAATATTTTCTTTGGCCTTCAGCGTAATGTTTTTTCATGATTTTTTCAACTTTATTATGATTCTTAATATTGTTTAACTTTTTCGTTGTTTAATTCCTTGAAAAAAACATGTCCTTATAATATTCCATTCACTAATTTCATCCCAAAAAGTTTTAGTATGACTTCCATTGCAATATAATTGTTCATACAGTGCCCTTTGAATATATAAATAGAAGATTTTGTTATAATAAAACTCCAGCAAAGGTAAATATTGATCCCACATACCTTGAAAGTTATGTTAGCATGACCGCAACATGTCCTCTAATGTTTTAATATTCATTTTCGTTTATCCATCGGTCTGAGGGAGTTGGGAACTACTCATGTACAACATGACATCAAGACCCTTCTGAAGACATTTCCAAAATTTCAATATAAATCAGGGATCATGAACAGAATCAATAATAAGTGGTTCACTATTATGTTTTCAAACGTATTTTATATAGAGTAACACAATGTTCTCAAAAGCTAAATCTTCACTTATATCAATGAAAAGTGTAGATTAATTAATTAAATCATTAATGAAAAATATTTCTTCATTCATTATATGAGTCTTTGGTAATCTGGGGACAAATAATTTAGGAATGTTATCTAATTTCCACATGTTAACAACTATTGGTCACATGAATCCATAAAAACGTTTTCTATCATATTTCACCTAATGAAAAACCAATCATCTAGACACCAAATAAGCAATTTTAATCTTCATATTATCCCACTAAAAATTGTCATTTATGTATCAATACATCATTTTATTACAAGGGGGTCCATAGAAATTCAATCTATGTAAATTGTCCAATAATTCCATTTTCATCTCTGGTGTATATGGAACACAAATCCTCATTCCAAATTTCAGAATTCCATATTCATATATAAAGTCTAACAATTTATCATCATTCAAGGATTTAATTTTATTTTTAATATTCTCAACATCTTAATGAGAAAATTTTATCTTTTACCACAATTTTGGTTTAAAAATAATTTAAAAAATGGGAAACATTTTCCATTCAGTAATAATTCTCATATCCACCTTCACTAAATCTATGAACAAAGGATTCTGATCAACCCTCATTTTTGTCAAGAATCTATGATCTTTCTTGCTCAATGAATGTTCTACCTTATTTTCCTTTCCAAGGAGGTATATTAATGAGAAATCATAATCATTCAGTTGCTCGAATCATAGCAATTTACTTATATTGAGCTATTTCTATTAAAAGATAAATTTCAATCTGTTATATTTTGTGTATATCTCACATATTTGACCATATAGAAAATTTCCCTATATTTTACATGCATTTATTACAGATTCCAACCCAGGATCATGGGTTGGATAGTAATTATCATGAGTTTTTAACTACCCTGATGAAAAATAAATAAATTTATCATTATGTATAAATATATAGCTAGGTCATTTAAATTATGTATCAATATATATCAATATATATCATTTCAATATAGTAGATTCAAAGTAAAAAAATTGATAAATATTTGCTTTAATTTGTTAAAACATTCTTCACATTACTTATTCTATGTGAACAAAACCCCTTTATTTGTAAACTTAGTTAATGGGTTATCAAAATTTTAAAATATCTGAAAAAATCAACAATAGTAACCATATAGTCCAATGAAACTATATACATCATTTATGATTATTGGATTAGGATATTTTTTGATGTCATTTATCTTCATAATATCACTTGAAATTCTATATTGGGAGAAAATATGTCCACGAAATGACACTTTCTGAATCCTAAATTCAGAATTGCAGATTTTCCCATGTGACAATTTCCTATAATAGACTCAGTAATGATATTTAATCCATTATATTGGTCCCCATATCTGTTAGATTAAACCAATATATCATTAATAAACACCAAAAAAAATATATCAAGATATTCCATTAATAATCTATTGATTATATAAAAAACATGGTGCATTGTTCAATACAAAAGGCATTATTGAAAGGTCATAATTTGAGTACATCTTATTAAATATTATATTTATAATATCTTATATCATTACTCATAATTAATGATACCAAAAAATTATTGTAATCATTGAATGATATTGAGCTTTGTGAAGTTCATTGAAATACACATTAATAATATGTTGAGGATACTTTTTCTTTATTGTAATAGCCTTTATTTGTTTTACAATAAATTCAAAGTCTCAAAGATCCATTTTTCTTTTTAACAAAAATAATAGGGTATTCCCATTGGGAAACATTACGTTGTATAAATCTATTATCACACAACACATATACTTGTTCAGTAAACTGCACTAATTCCACATCAACCATTATATAGATATTATTTGATATAATTCTTACATGAGGGATTAAATCAAATGGAAACACAACTTCACTATCTGGTGGATGTCAATGAAATTACTCAAAAAATACATCAATTTATTCCTATAAAATAGCTATATTTTCAAATTGAAGAATAAATTTTTCATCAGTAGATTATCCCATCATTATTTTCTAATAATATCAATTATAAGATTTACTGGAGGTAGATATAGGCATGATCCTGAAGATTAATTATCCACTATAAAGACAAGGGATCATATATCATTATCAAGAATTATAATTTCCTTCTATTTGAAGTAAATTTTTGAAATATATATTGAAATACAACCAATAAAAAATATTATATCAATATATGGTGTAGGTGCAATAATATATTCAATAAATAGGGCAGGTTTATAAATCATAATGGGACTTGATTGAAACATCCTTGTTCTGGTGATATTTCCACTTCGATTCTTAACTAAAACCCCCTTTTTGATAGTTTTATGCTAATATATAATTCAGTTGGAAAACATGGATGATATTAAAGTGTGTGAGGATGCATAATCAAATAAAAAATTTGTTAAATTTGAGTATATGTTTAATATAACAACATCTTAATATTAAGCTACTTCTACCAAATATATAGTTATCAAATAGACTAGTCTTTATCCAATTAACCTCTTATGTATTATGTTCACTTGATTATTAAGAAATTTGTTAGAATAATACCCCATTTAATTATATTTAAATCACTTCATTAAAGTTGTCTATTTTTTTTAATATTCATTAGCTACATGAACCTTATCACCACACTGTTAACAAACACCTAATCCCATAAAAATTTTCAAGGATGATTCTTTCACCAATTTTCATGGGAGGGAAATTTCTTCATTTTATTATTATTTTTTGGAATGTTTCCATTTTATTAGTTTTAATATGACCTCTTATTTCCTTTATTTTCCTTAAATATATAGGATCTAGAAAATTCATTCTCTTTTTTCATGCAACAAAATATTACTTCACAATATAGTGAATTTTTTTGAGAAACTATTTCCCTATGAATTCTTAGATTAAACCCTTTAAAGAAACAATCAAGATTACTTTCCATATTACATATGTGTTTTTTATCATACGTGGCTAGTCCATTAAAGGTATCATCACATTATTCAATAATTTATTCTTCCTTTATTATTTAAGATAAATAACTTCAACTTCATTTTTTTATAACTAGAGAAATATTGATAAATAATGTTACATTAAAACATATCCATTCAATATGTTCTATTTATTTTTCCTCCCTAACATTCTAGATAAAAATCCAAAATCAATCATCATAATATTTAAGAAAATATACTTCGAGTATAACCTTTCACATTTCATCCCATCCCAATTCTAGAAATATAATTTTGAGGGAGTCAACTCATTACTCTACTACCGCTAGATTAGTTGTCACACTAAAATATGGAGGATTTTATCATACGAAACAATCTATTATAGGTGAAAAATGTCATTGAAAATCATGTTTATCCATATATGTTAATATATTAGTCATAAAGTAGGCCAGATTCTCTAATCTGGACATGATTAACTCATCCCCAACACCTATTGTGATGGATTTCCCAATAGAGAAATTTCAATATTAGATACGAGTATGGATAAATTTATTTCTACCAAGAAATATTTCCAAACAATTTCATATATAGGATTAGATAAAAAAAATTATAAATGTTAAACCATAATATAAAATTCTAAATCAATTGTTACTCTTTTTATAGATATTACTTCTATAATAATATTCACTAAAAAAAGTCCACTTGTTGTATCAGGACCAGGTTGTGTTTCTAAGAAGTCCATAGAATCTTTACCTTAACAAAAATTTTATGAAAATTTTATATAATTAGACATATCTTAAAAATATTTCATAAGGACATGTTCCATTATCTATGATTTCCTAAATCTATTTCCCAGGGATTCTAATAAAATTCTTATGATACCAATTATAGCAGCCCAAAATCTAGTAACCCCAAGTCAAGGACTACTTTATTACATTGGAATGAGATAAAAGGGATCACGTCAATAATGATAGAATAGTTTATTATTATTGAATAACTTTGTGAAAACATTCCTCTCTTTATATATTGTGATGAAAATATAAAACATAATAAAATAAAATTTCATGCATCCTTGAATCTCATTCAAATATTTCATTTTCATATCCTAGGGAATGGAAACAAAATAAGTTTGACATAAAATGCTCTATAGGGGTAACGTACAATGAAATATATAATGAGTAAATATGGATTAAAAAATATGAAAAATTAGATACTTGAAAAAATATTCCATATTATCAATAATTTGAGCAAGAAATGTATACATTGATAATATCAGTGTGGTAATATAATATTTAAAAATAACTAAAATCTCAATGATTGAAATTCATAATACTGATATCAAGATATCTTTATCATCAAGGCCTTGCCATAAAATATTTTATAATATGGGTAGGTATACACCAAAAATCTATTTATTAATCTTGGCCATCATTTTTTCTCCGGAGACTGATCAATGCATTGATGGGTTATCTATAATAGTTACCAACCTGTCACTTAATTTATAATTTATGTCTCAAATATTGAATGATCAATTTAATTCATTACCAATTTTCGTTATCAAAAAATATCTGTTGCGAGTAAATTATATGAAATATCATGATTTCCCCAGTCAATCAAATAACCTTCAAAGTAAAACATTGTATGTAGAAATGAGGTATGGTTTAAGAAATACGAATATCCACGATATAAATAAAATTTATATTTATGAAAAATATAAAGTCCTATGAAAACTAAAAAAATTAACTTCTTAAGAGATATTTAAAAACCATAAAATTATTAAGATATCAATTCATTATAAATATATATTTTTTTAATAAATTTATATTTTCTAAAGTATAAACAATAGAAGAGAATTGTTAAAATAATTTTTCACTAAAGAGTTTTTAGAGACCATTGAAAACTTGTAGAATAATATGGACAACATTAAATTGTCAGGGATTTGGGATATTCGTTAACACAGTAGATGTTATAAAAGAAAACATTCCTTTGGACTTTTTATAAAGGGAGAAAAAATTAATCTTTCTAGAAAATATTATAATTATTACTTTGAAAATCTTTATGTGGTCTAGTAAAACAAATAATTTCTTTAATAAATTAATTGGGTAAAAAAATTACTTCTATAAAACATTTTCAAAAAAGTTGGACACTGAAAAACTAATATATCTGATACAAAATATAAATAAGAACATTTTTTACACTTATTTTCTTGATTTATGTGAAAAAGATATGGTAATTTGGAATAAAATAAGGAAATTCATTAAATATAAATAGATAATAAAATAGATACAGATTACAATGGATATATTATAATATTTCTTTGACATAAAATATATGAACCCATATAAAATGGGGTTTTAAAATAAACTTTTACCTATTTGATAACTTTTAATTTGTTACCCTTGAATGTGTGACATAAAATGAATAAATAAACATAATGATTAAATATATATATTCATTTCAAATACCTCAATGTGGTAGTATATACACTATATAAAATGAAATAGGTTCATAACACCAAAGAATTCTCAATGAAGTGGAAATTGGGATGAATCCCTTACCTCAAACTTCCAATTTATTAAACATGATTTAAGCTACTATATAACAGTTTTAAAATTGTTATTAATTTATTAAAAATCCATATTTATATTTATTGGATCGCATATGATCTTCTTAAAATATATAATCACTCATTTTTTAACAATATTTAGTTAGATGATATATTGAATTTAAATAATAAATTTTTTGTAATAATTAAAATATATAATCATTTGTTCCATTATCATTACTATCCATGTTTGTTGGGAATGGAAAAAAATTACATCAGATTGTGAGGTTATAGTCTTCCTTACAAATAAGTGTTTGTTTTTTTTCCCATTTGATGGAGAAGGAGATGAATAAATATTATTACCTTAGCATAATAAAATATCATTATATTGTCGATACTAGTGTTATTAAATTTTAATTTTTAGTCCTAAAATTAAGATAGTAAAAGAAGAAGTAAAAAAAGAATGAGCATCCGTAAGATTATTAACTTATCTTAGAGAAACCTCTATTGGATATCGCCTTAAGGACACTAGGATTGTTGTTTTGGAATTAACATAACCTATAAATCAGGGATAATGTTATTGGGGAATTTTTTTATGGTTTTAGGTGAAATACAAATAGGTGTGAATAAGGGATGGGAGTAAGTTCCCTTTTATTATTGAGGTCAGTAGAACACTTGTAATTTTTAAATAATTAAAATACTATTGTCTCTTTTATGGAAACATGGGTCCCAAATTACTCATATTTTATGGTTATATGGTTGTGGCTGAAATAAAACCCACCGATGTGGTTTAAAGAACTGTTTAAGTCATTTTAATTTTTATCTTTTCATACAAACCCCTGATAAAACCATTTTGATGTTAACAATGCTAACTAATTTTTTTCTTTTTTTATTAATTATAATGAAATTTTTTGGAAACACTATTAACTAACAATAATTATATTTATTAAAAATATGAAATCAATTTTTTAAAATTCGTTTAAGAGAATTGGTATAATTTAAATTAAAAATTAAACCCACCAAACATGAATAAACGGTTCTTAAAGATATTCACTTTGATGCATAAGAGGATATTAAATTAAATATATAACTTGTAATAAAACTTTTACAACTATAAATTCAAATATTTAGATATAAAATATATATATTAAATTTAAATCATTCATTTTTAAATATTTTTAATTAATTAAAATTGAAAGACATTACACTATTAAATATAGTTTTTTGAAAATTTCCATCTCTACCTCTAAATGAACATATCATTATTCCAATAAATTTTTAATTAATACATTGCTAATGAAAAATATTACCAAACATTATTATAAATAAATTGAGTAATAGTTAAATATTAATTTTTCAATAATTCCAAAAATATTATTTCAAACGGAAAACATCATAAAACACTTTTTATACTTATTTTTACTGAGTAAGTTCAAAATCGATATTCATCTGATAAAATTTGATGTTTTGTTCCGTGAAATGTTAAAATTTTAATTTTATTATAGTTTTTGAGAATTTTAAATTACTATAATTGATTATTTTGTGTCACAATAGTCATCTTCATAACCCTAATCAGCCCTAGAAGAACCCCCAAAATCAAAACCGTGAATTCAAGATTTTATTATGACCATAGCCATTAAGCATACTCCAAGTGATCAATTCCCTCTTCCATGAAAAAAGGTTCTAACTTTGGATACTCAAAAGATGATCATTCCTTAATTATCCTTAAGTATTAATAGTTCATCTAATATTGAATATAGAAACAAGATTTCTCAAAAAAAAAAACAGATCAACATAGTGGTATCCAATCTATATTATAACTATAACAGAACATCAATTTCATGCAGAACCTAACGAAAATAAGGATTCCACATTAGTAACATACTCGATGCAAACTACACTATGTATAAGGATACATAACTCTACGATACATATTTGAGTACAATGACTAGTAATTCTTAATTTTGATAAGAATAACATGAATAATCTATAATCAAATAAATCATAAGCGATAAATAATTGATAGTAAGAAAAAATTAAAAGAAAAATACTTCAATAATTTTTTTAATAAATATCTTGTCCAACAATTTGGGATTAGTAATCCTCTCAGGGAAATGATTTGGTTCAACTCCTATACATGGATCCCTTATGGAACATTTAAAGATGACCTATATGGCCATAACAAAGATAGGTCTTTAGAGATTTCTAATTTGAGGAATTATTATTTCCTTAAGCACCCCACTATTCAACACCAATTTATAACCCCCAAAAAATTGATATAGAGATATGAATAACACTCTATATAACACCAAATTATTTCTCATCCTGAGACTACATCCCTTCCCCTTTACTAGAGATCCCATTATAAACTTCAATAATAGAGGAGGTAGTATTCACCTCATGTACTCCTTCTTATAGAACTTCAATCAGAATAACCATCCTTAACTCCTCCACAAACAACATAAATCCAATCTATAATATCCTTAGTTGAATATTGGGATGATTGCCTATTTAAAAATACTAGGACGTGAAGGAAGCATCCATAACCAACTCTAAAATATTGGGGACTGGATAAAAAATATTGAATGGACACCCACCCCAATCAGTAACCATATCAGAGACAACAAAACAATATCACAATCACCACATTTAAAACCATAATGAAATAATGATGAATGAATGAAGATATAAAACATTACAAGAAAATTTACATTATAGTTCCATCTAAATTACAGACTTTTACCACACCAAACTTAGAAAATAAAGCATAAAATTATAAAAAGAATGATAAATCCCTAGACTAATAAACTGAGGGGTCCACTTGTAGAGAAAACCCCAAAACATTCCCATGAAATTTCAAAGAGGCTTCATGGTGGCATACACAAAATTATATCGAAAAAAAGAAATCAATAATAAATTAGTCAAACTCAAACCATACCCTACCAAAAGTAAAATTCAATATAAAAATATCACTTCAATGGGAAAAAAGAATAATCACACAAATAAAAAAATATATATTATAAAACATTTTTTCAAATTCAATATCCCATTTTATTTATAAAATTATAAAAAAGAATGATATATTATTTAATTATTTCTATAAATCAACTATTCAAATCACTATTACATTTCCAAATAGTATGGTAATATAAATTAACCTTAAAATTTCACTTCTCAAATCTAAAATTTTTTCATTTTACTTTAAAATCCTAATTCCACCCCACGACCCGTTTTCATCAGAACCATTTGATAAGAAATACCAATACAACATTTATATTTAACACATTTTAGGAAAACTATTTTATTTACTTCATAATAAAGAACGTAAAATTTTGAAAATAATGATTTTAAAATATAAACATGAGTTTTAACCTGAAAAAATGAAACTAAAATTTCCAAATATGTATTAAAATCAAAGGGATTACAACAAAAAAATAGAAATGAGATAGTGTATGTGTGTATCATAGTCTAATGGCTTGCCAGACCATTTTCTAACTATAAAACAAACACTGAGAGTTATAAAAATCCATGTACTCTTTCTTTGTGTGGGTATCGAGGCCCTGTTAGAAATGTTTGACCTTTTTACACTCCTGAAAATCTGCAAAACACAAAACAAATCTCATGAAATTTAATGAAATAAAAAATACAATAAAACAAATATTAAATGCATCATTAATAAATGGAGGGAACAAAAGAACCAAGACTCAAAGTTGAATTCCCATGAGAAATCAAGAATGAAAACATGAAATATATAACAAGACTCATCTTGAGTGTATCTTTGGAGCACTTCTAGTCTCGTCATAAATCTACCAATACTTTCAAAATAACAAGGGGAGTTATGAGAAAATATCCCCAGAGGGGAATATATATATGATACAATTTTTTCATGAACCAACACTAGGACACCACTAAGATTGGAAAAAATCAGCCCTCAAAATTCTGGAGGGGAATTCCTCATCCCCTTAGGCTAGTGATAAGAAACAGTGAATCAAATATACTTGAGTGGAAATGATCTCTGCCCTTATGTATGATTTAATAAGAAACATAATTCTTAATTAATTTCAGCATTATAGGTCCATACATTTTAAAACTATTAAAAATATCAAAGATATATTTTTAAAGAATTTTAAACCAAAAATGTAATCAAAAATAAATAAAACCATTAGTTATAAGTGAAAACATAAAACTAAATGATAGATCTGATAGAGAAGTGGCTAGATTAACAAATTTTATAGTAATAAAATACTACTCAACTGACCTTTATATAACTCATTGAGTCACTATTCAACCAAAGAAAAACAAACATAACTCCAATTAGATCATGATAAACCAATATATTAATAGGAAACTAAAATACCGATAGTCATAGAAAAACATATTAGTTGGTGTGTAGAGAAAAACATGAACCTATTTATTTCCTATAATTAAAATATCAATTTCCTTCAATTTTTTAATATAATTTAAAAATATAATTTTTCATATTTTAATTTAAAATTCAGTAACAAATTTTACCTTTTCCTTTTAGATGGTTCCATTTAAAAAATGTTATATTCAATGTTTGGAGATATGGTCCCTAAAATCATATATACAAAATTTAGAGATAATGAAAACTTCAATTGAATGATGCTTGTATATAAAATGGAGTGAATGGATTCAAAACACATTTTCCATATGATTTTAAATTAGTGGATTATTTTAAAACAAATAGTAAAATATAAATAATAATAATAATATAGAGTTATAATAATAGCAGTAACAATAAATCAAGGAAATTGGGAAACAATACCTAGTCTAATATCACTAGAATTAGAGACATTTTAAAAATATTAAAAAAATACAAATTATCATGGGAGTTCTTAGTAACTATGGGTAAAGTGTAGAACATACTAAAATTGATCCTTTTTATCAGTACACCTGATGAAATTTGACCTCCTAAACACTCTAGCTTACATTTCCTATCTTAACTTTGGAAAAATCCATTAGTATAATGTATCAAAACTAAATAAAAATAGACATAGCATGATCGTAATCTTGTTCAGAAAGTGTTATGAGATATTTTACTACCTAATATTTATTATCATGATATATAGGAAACCAAGAAGAGTCAAACAGGAGTATCAAATAATTATATGATAATAAATACATGTTTCATTGCATGAAACATGAGTCACAAACAATACTCACCCTTGAGAACCCATATTACGAATGGGACCCTACTCACTATACTAAATGTTTTATATATCAATGATTTCATTTTCCATTTCAAAATATACTAGGATGGGGGCATAGTCCAAGGTTGTTAACTCAAAATATTTTTTCAATGTGCCAACTGAGCATCACAATGAATTATTAAAAACAAATTTATAAAACCTATTTCCTAAGAACCAATAATACCTTTAAAAACTAAGAAAACATTTAGAAAAACAATTAAAAACCATAAAATTATTTAAATATTATATTTTATTTATTAATACCATTATGATAAATTATCAAACACATTGTGAGAATAATTTCATAAAAACAATTCTAACTCATTCCCATGTAGAGAAAATCATCTATACAATAATTATTTCAAGTAAAATAGGATTTTCCTTTCAATAAATATTTATTTATGCCTAATTATATCATTTAATATCCATGAAATGGGGTTAATTGAGAAGTAAATCATGTTTCCTGGATTCAATGGAAAATACAAGCGGAAACATACATTAAACTAGAGGTGAACAGTCTAACACATGCAACGCAATATGATATTACATAAAAAACACACACTATCTAAGAAGAATCATAATGTATTATAATGAAATACCCCACCATAGGTTTTATATAAATAGATAAATCAATAATGAAGAATAAAAATATAAAAAACAATGGGTGAATGGAAAAAAGACAGATCACAAAAAAGAAATTGATGTAAAACATGATGAAATCACATTAATTCTCTATCGAGTGATAAATAATAAATGGAGAGGGGTTAAAATGGGTTTAGTTTTCAAATGGGGATCCGTAGGGGTAGTTTTGAGATAAAATCTGGTAAGGTTAAAATGTTAAATAAATATTTTCAACATTTAAGGATGGATTCATGTTTTGGACGAATATTTTACATTTCTATGCACCAATAATTTCTCTCCAATAAACAAATTCTATACACCAACACAGTTTAGCAGCACTATAAGGGAAACTATGCACCAATTGTGTAAGATGGAATTTTTAACATCAGAAAAAAATCACACGCTTGATGCATAATTTCCTCTATCCATACACAAGTCATGTTCTAGTTCCCATAAAAATAAAAGGCCCAAAAATATTTACATGGTTAGAATCCAACAATGGCCTGCTATTTTATAAAAATTTTGTGCCCATAAAATTGAAATAAAATTACTCAATTTTATGGTAGTCACATGGTTTTCCTTAAACCCTAAACATGAAGAGTGAGATAGAATGATAAATTTACCAATACTCAATAACTAGAAAGAGAATGGTCTGGGACTTATGGACCTGACTGAAAATTAATAAATAATTATAATTTGAATGAAAATCATGGTTTGGGGTCAAGAATTCATAGGTTCTTTAAATCTGAAAACTTGAAGAGAAAAATTATATGACTTTATTATCTTCTTAATACGACCAAAAAAATTCATGCAACCTTAAAAAAATTCTAATACATCATGAATTTAAATTTTACTTCCAATTTTTTTTCAAATTCTTTAAATTATGATTTTTTTTATTTTCACTTCATAAGACTTTCATTCCATGATCTATGTATAGGTAACAAGTATAAAATCATAAAGGTAATGGAATAACATCGATATAAACATTAAAGTATACTTCAAATTATATATGCTAAATAAAGGTACACTTCAGATTTTTTTATTAATGTGTGATTATAAATAGAGACCCACAAAAAGTTAAAAAAATCAATATATTTTGTAAAGATAATAAGAAACTCACATAAAGTTATAGAAATAGTTCACCTAAAGCTAATAACCATCTTGCCTAAAGGTAACATTTAAATATCATATGCTAGGAAAAGCTATTATTGAAAACATATAAGATGAGTAATCGCATGAAATAACATTTGATATATGAATAAAGGTATAAAGTAAACAATTTAGCTTTAAGGTGAACTATTATTTCCATAAAGGCAATATAAATATTTTATAGATTTAATAATGTTAAAGAATAGAACACAGAATTTACATAAATTTAAATATTACTTCAATGTAAATGTAGTTAAATTATCACCAATATAAGTGAAAAGTGAAAATAAAAAAATATTAGATAATTATTTAAAAATAAAATAAATTTAATGTAAAAATTTAACAAATATTAATAAATAGTATTACCCAAAATTATATATCCTATCAATATCTTATAAAAATGTTTATCCAAAAAACAATACATTATACTTTTATTTTTCAAAAAAACTTCATACAGTTTTATAAATCATAAAAAATTTCTATCCTATTATTTATTCATAATAACTCCTATTTAACAAATAAAATTTATTATCATATAAGATAAAATTGAAAATAATTGAAAATAATTTATATAAATCCAACTTATATTGAATAATTCTATTTTATTCAACTCCATAATTTATCAATCCTATTTATGATCACAAGAAATTAAATTTCAATCATTATAAATCCTAAAAATAATTTTAAATTATTTTATTTTAGTAATAGTTTTACAATATAAATTTGTTATCAAATACCCTTAAAAAAATAAATGATTATATATTACCAATAAAAAATATGGACTCTCTATGGATTTCCTCAAACTCTATCAATTATTCTATACAAATAAATCATACAGAATAATTTTCCTTCGTTCATAGTATAACCATTATATTTTACTGAACTTGATTGGATACTATAAGAAAAAATGTTTGGAATTTTTAAAAAAAAATTCTTTTTCATATGGATAGTTTACCCACATGTACTAAAAATACATCACCTGTTCTAATATATTTTGTTCCTTGCTCATTTATACCCAACATAGTGAAATTGTAGGGTAAAATTTTATAGAACTCATTTACATTATCAAGACTTTCCAACAATGATTACATAATGAACTCCATAGCCAAATAAAGATTTAAGGGAAACCACTTATCTCTATAAGTCACTTATATATCCAATCATGTTGAATATATCAGTGGAGACTAAAATCCAATCGTCCCTATTGAATTCAGAAAAACTCTATGAAACCTTTAGTGAAAATTTTATTCTTCTAATAAGAATCATGGTGCACTTGATAAAAAAATTTAACATTTATATGGCCAAAAGGGGTTCCTCTATACCACAAAATTTTATTCTTTCTTATGAATGATTCATAAGTATCTTTTCCAATTTCAAAACATTATATTCATTCTAAAATAATTATTTTAATGCATTATTTGATGATGATAACTCCATTATATTTATAATATTATAATATATCATATTTTTATAAATTTTTCAATTCATTTAATATGTGATTTAATTAAATTTTATCGTACTAAAATTATGAGTCCAATAAAAAAATTCTATATTAATTTGGACACTAAGATCCAAATTTCACAATGTGATTATTATATATTAGTGTTCCTCTCACCATGTAGAAATTATCTAAGGTTATAATTTTAATAATATTATATATGAATAATGCATGGTTGAGTGAAAACTCATCTTAAAATCCAACATATGGATAGAATAAACACTATTCATCTAGTATCATATCTCATAGGGTTTTACAATTGAGTGTAACTCAAAGACAGTGCCAAAAATAAGGTACATAACTAATTAGGTCTCCCCATTTCTTTCTATCCAAGAACAATACTATCCATGGGGAAAGCATTATTATAAACCACCCTGGATAGATGATTTAGATATTGATAAACACTTTCATTAGACAGAATCTAACATATATTATTTTTAACAGAGATTTAAATCTCACCATCTTATATCATGTATTACCTCTATATATATATGTGTGAGTCTAAATATTTTGTTTATAATCTCTATAAAATCAACTAAATCAAAATTTTTAATATAATTGACATATAAAAAATTACATGACTTATCAACATGCTAAATTCATGATAGAAGAAAAAAGGAATCAATTATCATATTTGAAATGTGAATCCCTAAATGCATGTATTATAACATAAATGAATTTTAATACTTTAAAATGAATCATATATCAAAATTAATAAAATAATATTTATATTAATAAATAATAATGTGGGGAGTAATCTAAATAAATAAAAATTAGAATATCTAGGACTATGATAACCATTTTAGATCATTTCAAAAAAAAATTATACACACAATATAATTTCATTATGGACAAAAAAGAATAGACCCCTTTTATAAAATATGATCATTTAATATTATCAATTACATTTTATTAACCCGAACTATCTAATATTTAATATTATTATGGAATTTATGATTACAATAATTGTTAAATAAAAAAATTCAAAAATTATGAAACCAATTACATAAATCAAACATTTTTCAAAATAAGCTGCCTAATATAATATTTTTATACTTAAATTTCTGATCTAATAATAAATCAATAAAAATACATGTATTTTAAAATTATTTTTAAGAAAGTAATTGAACCATAATCCAAGGTCAAATCTACTAAAATTTATTTGGTCATATATAAAAAATATTTAAATTTTAACGAAATACAATTTTCTCCAAAATTCTTCTAAAAATTATGTTCACCATAGCCTATTCAAATCCAAATTTACCCATTGAAACTCTCTATTCTAAGACCGTTTTGAAATTATTTTTGATTTATGGTCATACCATGATAATGGGTGATTCGAGTGGCTATTTGTCTTAGCCTAGTAATTTGTAACAAAGCATTTCAGAGGTCATTTTTTCAGTCCCAACCATTTAGTGAAACATAATAAAAATCACAAAATAGTTTGACCACTTATAATATACAATGGAGGTAATAATATTGGATCTCTAAAATGGAATGGATATTTCCTATCAATTTCTTAGTCTGTCATCATATAATGCAATTTTTATGAAAAAACATAATCAGTTGATAAATATTGTTTCCATAAAGAATATCACATGGTAACTGAGAATGATGAACTAAAATGGAAATTTTATAATAGGCTACTCAACGGTATATTAATTTCATTAAGTAAAATGCCAATTTTACATTATCTAAATCATGGAACCTATAAAATTTTATTTTCCAATTTTTGATATAATTAATAAATAAAAAAATGGTGACTGTTCTTAGAAAAATTTAATGGTTTTTAAGAGATATCAATCTTTGAAAACCCTGTGGATGATAAATTCCAAGAAAACCATATTTCCCATAATATTTCTATAAATTTTGAATTAATTATAAGACAATGAAAATATATATCTTTCACCTTGATAATTCAGTTAGTCCAAGATTCAAGTGGTTTTTTGGTTGACATCACTAAAGAGAAACCAAACGTTTCATCCTTCTTTGGGTATCAACAAATCATAGAAAAGTTTTCATAATCAGTAAGGACCTCCCTTCATATGGAAGTCGAGAAGAACATTTTTTAATGGAATAAGTGAAATTATATCAAGTGATAATCAGATATGAGGAGTTATAAGTAGCATTTTGACATACAGAAATGAAAAATAAATCACACAAAATGAGATATTATATACATCCATCACAGTGGAACTTTAGGATTATAAAGGTTTTTGTTATCAAAGGAAACATTACATAATTTTCAACTCTATATATCTTCTAATTCATCATTTTGATTGATTTTTTTTAACATTCATTACTATATTTAGACCATTCAAACACCTATATACTATCATCATATTATAATTATTTCCATAATTATATACTTGTATAAGAAAAAGGAATCCATGAAACTTGATACCACATACCATGTATATTTTCATGCATAACATCGCAGTTTTACTAAACTCACTCCGCCATTATGTATCAGATAGAAGAAGATGATGTGGTCCAAACCATCATGATATAGTGTTGATTTTAGACAAAAAATCCCTCAGGATGATATACAAAACCTATATAAATTAAGTTCTAAAGTCCCTATGATTTATTTAGCTTAAGAAATATTATTTAATTTTATAGAAAAAGTAAAAAACAAACTAAACCTAAATTATCAAATAAAATAATAAAATAAATATAATATAAAGTAAAATAAGAAAACTAATGGTGTGTCTAAGGATACATCAAAACATAGAACAATATTCTAAAAAATATAACTTTTTTATTTTTTCCAAACTCAAATGAGGTTAAAAAATTTCTATCTTTTAAAATGATTGAAAAGTATAATATTGAAAAGTAAAAAACATGATAATAAGAATAATTACATCAATCAATCAAATATGTAATACGAACTATAACAAGTTTACTTATTCAAACATATAAAATAACTAATAATATTGAAAAAAGACATTTTACCACTAACAATACAACATAAATAAACAAGGGGAGTAAAACTTTCTTGTTAAAAATTAAGTGAAACCCATCCAAAAAATGTGAATACTCATAAGGGATAAAAATTATAAAAATAAACTACAATTTTACATCATAAGTTATACTCCTCAAAATAGAATATTTATATCCATTGAAAAATATTATGAAAGTATAAGTTCAATATTTATTTAACTACCAATATATAAATCATTCACATTAAGGTGGCATTGAAAATGTTATGAATATTGAAGAAATTTATATCATACATCCAATAAATTAAATAAAAAAGATTATCATGTTTCATTTAAAAATAATATATAGAGGTATACAATCCACAAGAAAATGATGTTTTCAAAATTATAGTACATGTGAACATACTATTAGAAAAAATAACGGTAGTATACACACTTTACACAAAGAAATACAATATATAGATATATGGACTAGCTTGGGTCCCATTGAATTTGTATAGGATATTTCTAGAAGAAAAACTATAGAAGGACTAATATTTTTTACATTTAAAGGATAAATTGAAATAAAATCTTTATTGTGGTCATGTAAATAAAAAATATATAAAAGAATAGTTAGAAGCATATTGTCTAAATAAAAAATAATAATTAATTAATAATGGAAATACATGTATTATTTAACTTAATAAATAAATTTCAATAAAGATTTTATTCTTAACTAGTATAGATAATATTGTTTTCAATTTTTTGTTATCAATTTAATTTTCAAGGACATAGATAGACTTTATCTTCCAATAGTTAATTTTGTAAGATCGTTATTCTGCATTTCAATCTAAAATTTTACCATAACCTTATATTTATAAACTACCTTCAATTCATCACTTTCCCCATAATTAGTCCAATAAGAAATATATTTTAATCTCTTATTCTATACCCATTGTTTATAAACATCATAAAAATAATAATTATTTAACTTTTACCAATTCATAATCAATTTCTTGTTTACCTCCACAACTTTTTGGTAGTATTTCATAAATTTCCAATATATGAAAAAACCATTACTATATAAACTTCATGATTCTCAATCATATCATTTGGTAATTTTTTAATTTTTTTATAATAATTAAAAAGAGTAATATAATAATAAACAAAATCATAATAAAACCTAAAATTACTAATTTTATCTAAAATGGTCATTAAGAATATGTTTTTAGCCTTCTATGGTGATTCAGATAAACAAAAATAATAAAAATATTAAATAATTCTCCGTGTTGTAGTTATAGATATTTAATTGGTTGAGTTATAATTTCTAAAAGTTTTCAATGTATTACATTCAGATTTTAAATAACATAAAATGTTACATTTATAAAAAGTAACATTTATATTGGAATTTGAAGTCGAATAACCCTTTTTATCTCTTCTTTTATCATCCCTTATAAGATTCCTTCTATTTACTATTCCTTTCCTTATAATTTTAATTATTTTTTTGTTGATATGATTCTATTAAAATTAATTATCACCCAAAAACATGTGTTTTTAATGGGTTCTGGGGAAACCCATTTTTTATTAAACAAAAAAACACTTCTCCTTTTTCAAGTTAGAGGGATCCCATTACATAACCATTGTGTTCTAGGGGAAAAATGTACCAAAAAAACTTCCCCATGAATGAACTAATAGTTGACCCAAAATCCTAAGGCTCGTAGTCCCTAAATAGCTTGGTCTGTAATCCAATAATGTTCATTGACCTCTATCAGTCATCCACATATGGTCATTGTCGCATGCCATCCCTTTTCTATGCCCAACCAACTCTCCCCCATGTCATCACATGTCATCACCATTATACCATTAGTTTGAAATCATCATCCCCTCACCAAATTTTATCACAAACCATCATTGTCTCATAACCTACCCAACCTCATGTCATCTTGAGTTTCCTCCTCCCCACCATCAGCCTACCAATGTTTATCCCCCCGATACATCATCCCTAGTTGTCACCTAAATAGGTATCCTTCCTTCTTCCCATCAATGAAAAATGAAACACTCCCAAAATAGTCCCCATTAAGGAAATCATGGGTCAAACTGGAGACCGCCAAATAAATGAGGATCCATAATGGTGTTGGTTACCACTTAACTATCACATGTCGGGAATATGAAAAACATGTATGTTTATTAAATGATTTATATTATGTGATTTGAAAAAGAAGATTTAGATGATGCAACATTATTATAATCAATATAAAAACCCTTCTGGTTTTTTTATCCTCATTATAAATATTCTTCATCTTAGTCTTATACAATAAATGTTATCTTGTAGGCTTATATATGGATTATTTAGTTAATCCCTTATATTCCTTTGTTGGATCCTTCTTGAAATGCCAATTTTATGTATTTCTAGTATAATTCCAAAAAAAATAATATCATTCATCTTAGTCTCTCCAATATTATTCATATTTCTCAAAATGATTATGAATATATTATACTTCTAATGAACACATTCATTTATATAATTTTAAATTCATGAATCTATATTTTGTTCATAATAATATTAATTCTTTATAACATATCAGCTCCCTGATTATTGACTTAGGAAGTCCTATAAATTTTAAAAGTATTTTTATATGAAAATGTATTAATAAAAATATTTATATATTAGTAAAATAAATATAACTCATAAAATTGTAATTAAAAATGTATTTAGTAGAACCACTACCATCAGATAATCAAATTTATATTTAAAAATTTCATTATGCCTTAACATAATAGTTTAGTATTCAATAACAATAATTTTAAAAATACCTCTATTAGGTATTTACAACAACCATAGTCAATACCATTGGAATTCATGGGTCTTTTAAGATTTGACTTATCAATCACCTTTTGACATTTTATTACAGAAAAAATAGATTTTTCCCATTAAATTTTTTAGTATTATTATAAACATTATTAAAAAGTAGATAATAATCACTAAAATATAAGTATATATTGAAAAATAATCCAATTATCATTCTTCTATGATTATGATTTACTGAATCAAATAATTTTACAATAGAGTAAAATGTTTTTAAAAGAGTAAAATTTTATACTAATTTATAGGTCTCAAAATAGTGGTGGGAAGAGACGCGGGTGAATTATCAATCTTAAATAAATATTCAATTAAAAAAAGTAATGAAATTTTTTTATGGATATAAGATATAAAAATTTGTATACAAGAATATTATAAATAAAGTAATAATCAAAATTGTTTATAGAGATTCTATAGTAGATTAGATAAAATGATCCAATATATACTCTTCACACCCTCATACTAAAGGTATGGATATCCACAAAAAATATCATTTCTCCATGGGTAGATATTGAAACTATAATTTTACAAGACAATTCTAATACTAAAATTTTACCAAAGAAGTAACATGTCTTCCTTTTACTAAAAAACTTAAATTCTTTGGTACATTATATTTGAACACCTAATAATAAAAATAAATGTAATTTTTTATGGATTTAGAAAAATTGTGCGAGTTTCTGAAAAAATACAACTAACACTTTATTGAAAAATAGATAAATATATTGTAATGAAATAATATAACACTAATACTGATTTGATGATGATTAATGTTGATTATGGAATTTAAAGTGATCTTAGTCCCATTTTATTAGTAGTGTAATGATGAATATTTGGGTGATATCACTTATCCTTCATAAACTCATATTTAGAGTTTATGGGAAATTTTAAATTTTAAATATTTCATCACTTTAGTATCCCATTAATATTTTTCATATATTTTAGTAATTTTCATCAGGCCCTTATACAAGAAATTTTTTTAATGAAACTTTAAAAACATATTATTCCATGATCCTTCCTTAAATGAGTCATTAATCAATCAATAAATTTGAAATGGTTTCCCTTAATCCTCTAATATTATGTAAATAAAAAATTATATATTGATTAAAACATGAAATGTGTTTCTTTATTCATTAAAAATATCACACATTAACTGATCCATATATCATCATGAGATTCATTAATATTGTGCTCATATCTCTATAGAATCATGAATTTTACCTTAAAAATATGTTCTTCCAAATATTGTGTCGAAATATATTTGAACATTTTTTTCACCACAGAATGTACTCTCACATTCTTCCACATGATGATACATTGTTCTAATTTTAAAAACTGAATCAACTTAGAAAATTATAATTATATATTAATGGATCATTTTTTAACATAGTACCCTAACATTGTCATCAATGTATCCTCTATCACATCCCCCATGTTATATTATTTCTATATTGTTTTCTAAACCTCTAGAGAATATAGTGTTTTATATGACATTGTCCTACACTCATTACTAATAAAAAATCAACATTTTCCATGGAACTAAAAAACCACAACTGAATCAAAAAAAAATTAAAAAATGGTATCAGATTATATTATATGAAAATGATAATAAAAATAACAAGATAACTAATTCTAATAATTATTTTTGATTCAATGAATGAAAATAAAGTGACTCCAACACCAATTATGTTGAAATTATTTCTTAATTTCTATTTTTTTTACATTAATTTTGATCAAGTTATTATCCTATATTTCCTACAAACATTATTTTTGCTCACCATAGTGTTAAACAAAAACTAGAAATCACTAGATTCATTAATAATATTAGATTTAAAAAAATCATTTAAATCATAGTCCCTTTCAAATATATTTATACAATTTCCATGGATTTCCCTTGCATAAATGATCACCATAATATATCATTTTTATCTCATGTTATCATACACAAAATAGGTAATGTAAATTTAAAATTGGTAGAGATGTGATTGAAATGTTTTGGTGATGTCTAAACAGACATAGGACATTCAAACATTAGATTACACCTTCCATGAAGTTGAAAAAATGTATAAAAAGTTTTTATATTTCAACCAAAATATTGATCATAAAATTTAATTATACCTAGATCAATATATAGCTTAAAAAATATTATCAAACAAAATATGAAAATTAAGAAAATTTTGGATACATTAGTTTGCGGAGATACAATGTTAGAACATGAAACTATAATCTAAAAATGTTATGCATATTTGGGAACTCTCTAAAAAATTAAGGATGTTTTATGGTCCCAAAATACTTATTTAGAATGGATACACTACCTAAAACATGAAAAACAGCCTGAAATTTATCTAATTACGCCTTTTGAAGACATAGTAATCATTGAAACATAAGATATAATTACTAAAAATCTAAATTTACAGACACATAATACTAGTATACATGTTGAATAAAATAACAAACCTAATAGAGTTATTTAAAATACAAAAGTACCGATTAAAAAACTCCCAAAAACACATGACAAAAACTCAATTCCATTTTCACCCCTAACAATGATAATTTTAGGTACCTCTCTTAGTTTTTAACCACAAAACTATTACCTTTAATGTATTGTCTTTTAATATATTTCACCTACCTCATAAAAGTATATCTATAGTTTAGAGACCTTACCTTACCAAATTATGTTAATGGTGCCTCCATTATGGGACTATCATTAATAACCATCCCATTTTTGATTATTATAAATGCATCGAAGTGGTATTCCAGACCCCACTACACCTCCCATTTTATATACTCCTCTTAAACCCTTTGTATAATAAAAATAGATATTATAAGGACCATAGAACTCCTCTATTACCCTCCAATAACCTACACTAGAGACATTAATAATTTAATCGTATATTGAACAATAATCTATATCACATGTCTAATGTGGATTCCTAGAGTAAAAGTTTCTCTAAATCCCAGCTTCCCCCAAGAATAAATTACTATTTTCCATGGTCTATGAAAAATTCACATCTCTGTATTCAATGTGATGACATCACCAAACCATTCACTGATAGGATTGCACTAATTAACTAACCTAGGATTCCATATACTTAGTCCCCAACCCATATCACCAAAAGGAATGAATGAAATTACCAATCCCAATGGGCTAGAAAATAGTCTGTGTGGATAATATGAAATATCATTATCAATTATTTCTCCCGAGAAATAGAGAGAAATAATTTTTAGACATTTACCAAATGGGTTTTCATTGACCATACATACTATGGTCATCGTTATTTCATTTTGTATATAAAAAAATAAAGAGGCATGTCAAAATGATCATAACTAATAACCTTGATTCATACCAATTTCATAAATAAAAAACCACATACATAAACAAAATGATTCAGCCACGCATGATCAAATTCAGTAAAACTAGCTAAAAGAAACTAAAAAGATAGTCGTCATGGATAATACAATAGTGAATAAAAATAATCAAAATCAATCCAAGCCCAAATCCCACTCCATGTAACCTCTATTTTCTCACCACATCCTAACTAACCTAATTTCATCCACGAGAACAAAACCTCATTCTAGATGAAAAAATTGCAAACATTAATCTACCAGTGTGTGTTAATAACATATTTTGTCTTTACCAATCGAATCTATTCAATTTATTTCATAATAATATTTAAAAATTGTAGTTTTCAAATTCATCTTTAAAATGTGATTTTAAAGCCTAAAAAGGTGAAAAAACAATAACTACTGTAAAATATTTTTATATTTCCTTTCATTTTTCTTATTTTAAAAAATAATTTTCAATGAATTACACTGAAATAAGACCTCATTAAAACAAAATAAAACTTTTTAAAACCAATTTAAAAACCCAACAAGAGAATCTTTAATTGAAAATATGTTTCCTAAATATATTTCAAAATAATATAAATATAAAATAACCCAAAAACATGGGTAAAATATACATATAGTACGCACCAAAATTCCAATGATAGAAAATTAAGATAAAAAATATAACGGTTCAACACAGTATATGTAAGGATATTATAAATAAATAATGATATAAATATCCCCTATGTTATCCCCCAATATAGATGTGTGAGTACAACACCCCATGATTCTGCTGAAACTGTTTTCAAATCAATCTAATCTTTTGATATTTTTCACATCATGCAACACTGAAAATAGATTTTCACTAAGTCAAACATTCCTTTAGAATATATCTAACTTGGAGTAGGTTAAACTAAATTCCAAATTGGCATACATTATAAGGAATAACAAGGTCAGAATACATTACATGCAAGATTGACTATCCTTGATGGCTTGTGTAACATGCAAGACTGAGTGTAACCTTACTATAATATATTATTAAAAATATTTTTATAATGGAATATAACATATCTATTAGGTTTATTCATTTTAATTGTATTAAATAAAATTAAAATATTTTTTTTACATAAATAAAAGATTAATTCATATGCTACAAATTAATGAATATAAGAACTGGTTGAATATAATAAAAAATATTATTATAGTCATAAATCTATTTTAATCATGCAAATTAATAAATTACAATTAGTAAGTGATATTAATGTAATAAATATGTTATATATTCAATAAAATATTTTTTATATTCACACCATAGTTCCTTTGTACATAATATAATAACAAACCACATTTTATTCTTAAAAACCCTTTATTTTTATTAAGGCATTTTTAATGCCTTTTAATGGAATACCCATTTTAAATCCTATTTTTTAACATTTATAGTTTTAATTTTTGAAAATACACATTATAATTTGAATAGAAACCCAAAAATTAGGTTATGATATTTTTTAATTTTTTGGTAAGGTTTCATATATTAATATATAGTTAAAAACAATGGATCTTAATTCCACACAGTTATTTCAACTAATTTTTTTATAAGGTTAAATTAAATTTCAATTTTTTTAATAGTTTAGTTTGATTATATTTTTACAAATTAATCCAATTTAAACCATTTAATACATTTTCACTATGAAAGTTGAAATAAAACATAGAAATCTTTTTGATGATTTTACTTCAAAAACCTATAGTGTTGTCCCGTATATGAGATTAATTTTAAATTAATTTATACCAATTTGGTGATTATAATTTGGAAAAAATGATTCCATATCTAGAATCTGTAATATTTATAATTTATAATAGGGTAAAAGTTTTTTTTACCAAAAATATTAGTGAGTGTGATTAAAATTATTTTCATCAACAAAGAGAATTTTTTTAATAATGTACTAAACCATAAATTTAATACCGGAAACGACCTAGAAAAATTTCCAACACACATTGGCTAGCCATATTTTGATCCTATAATCAATTATATTGATAATGGTCCAATATTTGATCTACATGATACATGAAAGATGTTAATTGAATTCAATCATTGAATACGTAAGAGAGTGCCACCCCTCATCCACTATAAAATCTCACCACCTCTACCCATTCTTCACACCTCTAAAACATTTTATGTTTGGCCAATCCATGCCCACGTATCCTTCCTAAAATACTCTGCTCTCCCTGGAATCATCTATTTGGTCATAAAACCTTTCATTGAAGCCTTTTTTCACAAACTAAAATGATTTACCTGATTTAGAGGAAGCATGTATGAGGAAGAAGAGAGTCAAGACACAATGTAACAGGATTTCATCTCACATTTAATTTCTATGAGATACAATATTTGTTCCCCACTCTTTAAATTTTTTTGTGGTGTATGTACTACCCATGATTTTTTCTATGGGTTTATAATTAAATTTATGGGTATTGGTATGTCCAAGTTATGATCCTTATTTCTTAGGGTTTAATTTTAAAATGTTTCTAAATCAGTGAAATGTTTTGAGTTAATTTTCCTTCTCTGAGACTCATGTTTTGTTATGCACCTAAAAACGGTTTCAACATGGATATATTTAAATTTTTTATTATATATCAAGAATCTAAATCTTCTCTAGATATTATATTCTTTATGTAATTTATTTTACTTTTATAGAGAATACGAAACCAAGATACCAATTTATAAGGGTTTATTGAGAAAAACTCCATTCCTTTCGATATTCATTATATTTATGAATCCATTGATGAAATATTATGAACTATATCTCATGAATATTCCTGAGTTTCATTATACTATATTGTTTCATGATATAACTATGCATTGGTAAAATGTTTTATTCATTTGGAAAATAAGATAGTTAAGAAAGTGTTTTTTAGAAAGCATAAATTTACCCGTTCTTCAGTCGGAAATCTATCTTTTCTAATATAGGTTCCCAATAATATTATACCGTTATCATAAAATATATAAATGGAATTTTTAACCTTTCTTACTGTTCTCTTCAATTGAGTATTATTCTAGCTTTTATAATAATGAATTATTTTACCCTTTTTATCATTGAAAAGGAATGTTCTTTTTACCATGTATAATATGTACTGATTTATAGACAAAAATCCATTTGATGCATCCTTTTCATTTTTAAAATTTCAATCTCTAATAAAAAAAATTAATAGTAATTTTCAAGGAATTTTTTTTCAAAATGTTTCCAAGAAATATTTGGGAATTTTCTATGAATTTTCAAAAAAAATGTTTTTTTAAACATTTTCATGATTCAACCAAATGTTTTCATGTAAAATATTTTCCAAAACAAATTCAAGAACTCTTTATATTTTTCAATGTTTTTATAATATAAAATTTTTTTAAAATGTTTTGAAGATTAATTCATATGTTTCCATGGAAAACAGTTTTTCAAAATGATTTCATGTCTTCCTTATATACTTTCAAAGATATTTTCAATGAAAATTATTTTTTAATGGTTTTATCCATTAAAAATATTTTTCAAAAAATGGAAGTATATTATAATCAGGAAACATTTTTAAAAGTAATTTCAAAATTATTTTCCATGTAATATGATATCTACTGATGTTACTCATGCCTTTACATGAAATGATTTAATGACTCAATTTATATCCTTTCTATGAAAGGGTTATGCTTAATGTCATGGTTTTTATGAATCTCATTTCTCCTTCATGGGTTATATGTTTATGGAGTCCATTTCTATTTCATGGTTTGTGATTTTAATGAAATTATTATGAATCCTATCTATTTATATTCGTTGTGATATGTTTACATGTTTATGATATCCATTTCATTTCATGTGTAACGATATGCCTATTTTAGATCACGTGGAACATGTATGTATGATTTCATTATGTGAGTAGTGGAACATATCTCCCTCAAATGCCCTGGGTAGAGATTTATATCTCATGAGATAATGATGGGAATCATGTCGACGAGCTTAATCAACTATGGGAATATGGGGAAACATGATCCCTTATAAAGGATTGTGACCAGGTTTGTTGGTGTGTCCCACCTAGTAGTTGTAGTCACCGTGAAGATGGAATATGGGGTAAACGAATTCATTATAGGAATATGGGGTAACCAGATCCTATATATGGAAAGAACTATGACTTGGGATGGTGGTGTGTCTCACATAGTTGGTATAGTTTCTATAAAGTTCCATTATAAGTTCAAGTGATGTGGCATGACTTATTGGGAATTATATCACATGGTTATGTATGCCACTATTTCATTTCCTCTCCCTATGATATGATTTCATGGATTATGCTCTTTATTTAATTATGATTCATGTCTTATAGACACACACACATTATTTCATGATTCATGTTTAAGATCTTTCATATGTAGGGTATGATCTTCTAATGTTTTGATCATGTTCTTATACCCTCATTGTTCATGTTTATACTTATATGTCTTCTGTGATAACCCTTTCTGAGCATTTGGGCTCACCCCTTTTTATGTTTCCTTCCCCAGTTTATGAAGATATGTATTATGTATGATGTGTCTAAGAATGGAGCTGCTCGTAAAGAACCTAGTGGGTTATAATGTATCTCTTTTATGTACCAGTGTTTATGATTCCATGTTTCCAAAGGAACTATACCAATCAGGGCCTTTGGGTGTCTATTTGTATTATTTTTTAGTATTCTGCAAATTTAATGTAATGTAAATGGTTGAAAAGGTAGTGTTTATATAGTTGGTATTAGAGAAAAGGTATATCTAACCTTCAAAAACTAGAATGATAAAACCATAGTGAGATCCTCGGGTTTATTTCTAATGATATGTATTGGGATGTCTCTATGGATATATATAAGGATGAGTTAATGTTTAGGAAAATGACCAGGAATTTTGGTAAAGGATATAGTGTGTGGTTTCCAAGAAATTCATCCCTTCCTAGATACTACTGGTGGATGTGTCTCTATAATAGATGTACTTAGGGGTAAAAACTCTAACATGATGTTTTGGCCTTGACTCAAGGTAATATGGTACACGAAAACATCCCTTAATACACACCTAGTTTGACACTGTGAGGTATATGATTTCAGAATTCATAAAATCATCATCAAACATAAATAGGGATTAAAATAGAAGTTCCCTTATAATAACCTAGTTTGAACCTAGGGTGTCATAGATTAAGTAATATGTCAAGATTTAGACATAATATAATTAATTTTTCATTATTATGTTTCTTTCTTTTAAGATATATCTTTCTCAGCCCGTGCATTCTAGTTTTAGTAATTGGGATAACTAGAAGGAACATGGTTAACATAGAATGATTCAGATCTGGAATGTATGGATTTTAGGAGAATATATTTCCCATGTGAAAATCTCATAAATATAATCTGGAATGTGTTAAAATTATTTGTTATATTTCTGAAGATAAAGAGACCAAAAATTACATGTGAAAGGTATGCCATGTTCTTCCATTTTTGTTTAATTTAAAATAAGAAACGTGATTATTTTGAGGTTGATGAACCTTAAGAAATTATTCATATTTAATATTCTAGTAAATAGGTATTAAGGAATATGTTGATGAATACTTAGTAATAGTTTAAGAATAATGCTGGATGAATGAAGTAAATATGTTTTGGAATTATGAGATTATGTTATATGAATTATGTAATATATATGTATTTTAAGAATAAGTTTTCATTAAGGATTTAATAGGACATGATAAATGGTGACGAAGAAATAGAAAGGTGATTTCATGGAAATTTGATATTTAGGTTAAGGGATGGTAACCCTTAATTAGTGTTTGACATTGAGATTTTGATAATGATATGTAAGAAATGAATAAGTAAAGTCGACAATATTGATCACCTTAGTACTAAGTCACGATATTTCGATAGGTGTTTCATAATATCACTGATGAAGTTTATTAAATTTTTTTATTTATGGCATATATCCAATACACTTTGGAATATGGAAGCATGCATTTTTTCCAAAATTATTTATGGTTATTTAATATATCATAATGTTTCATGGGAATATAAGATGAAGGTATTCACATGATTGAAATGTGATAACCAAGTGATACTTTTGGATATACATGGGAATCCATATTAAGATGATTTCATGACTCTCTTTCTAATGTTTTGGATTTTAACCCTTGAGAACGGTTATAAGGTAAACCTTTCATGAAATGTTTAAGTTAATCTTTAGAGGAAGTAATTTTTCAATAAGATTTTTTTGAAAACCTTGGCTAAAAGTTTATTTTATAATTATCCATATTTCAAGGATATATATATTTTAAATTTTGGAAATTATATTAGGTTTTTTTAGAAAAGGAAATCATGTATTTCAGGTGAAAACCAATCATTTCCTATTTAGTTGTGGGTCTTGATCCCTTGATCGATTGATGATAAGGGTTTCATGCCTACCACTAGCCTATATGATGTCCTGGTTAATGTATTTTTATTTTTGTTGAATAAATATTTATGGTGAACCATTAGTGTTACTTTTTATGTTTATATATTATTTCATGTATCTCTTTAAGAGACAAATTGTTATACATTTTATTCTTTTATGAGCCTTACTTTATTTTAAAAGTGTATTTTAGTGATTTATTCATGAAAGGTAATTTCTGGACATTCATTCCATGAGGTAATGGGTATATTATAAATTTTTCAAAGAAAATCCCAAGAATTAAATTTTTATATATATATTTATCATGAATTACTCAACAATTTGAATGTGATATAATTTTTTTTCCTAATACCTTAATTTTTTATGAACCACTAGATTATAGAATAATAACAGATTTAGGAAATTAAGGCCCTTAGATTTACTTTGATCATTCACATTTTTTGTTTGATGACCTCAATCACTCCATATACATATTTATTCTTTTCTTACATGTCGAATATTCACTCCCAACCAAGGTTCTATTATGTGGTAACACAATTATATGTTACTTTGGATTACCGTTATGGATCCAAATTTCCCTTTTAAGGGAAGTTTTAGTATATATTTTTAAGATGTGGTTTTCTATGATTTAAATTTTCATGTATTAAAACATTGATAACCCAAATTAATTTCAAAGGTGAAATTCAATTCAAGGGGAGTATAATGTAACACACTGAGATTTTAGTGATTTTTTATCGAATTTATTTAATCTTTTCACGTTTTCCACTTCACGCAACACTGAAAATAAAATTTCACTAAGTCAAAAAATCCATTCACACATATCCAACATGGATTATGTTACACATAATATAAAATTATCATACGTTACACAGAACAACAAGGTTATCTTACATTACTTCCTAGATTCTCCTTCCTTGATGTCTTGTGCAACATGTCAAACCAAGTGTAACCTTACTATCAAATATTATTAAAAATATTATTATTATCAAATATAACCAAGATTTAATGTTTATGGATATTAATATTATTAACTATATTATAAAAATATGTGGTGTACAAAAATATAAGATGAATTCATTTTTAATAAATTAGATAACATGAAAACCGATTGAATATAATGGAAAATATTATTATAGTAACAAATCTATTTTAACCAAGTAAATTAAATTAATAAAAATTGATATATGATATTAATGTAATACATATGTTATATATTAAACAAAATATTTTTGATTTTAATATAATAGATCCCATAGAAAAACTATCAGAACAATCCCAATTTTATGCTTAAAACATATATTTTTATTAAGGCATTTTTACCATATTTTAATAGTGACACCATTTTAAATCAAATTTTTGAACATTTATAGAGTTAATTTTTCAAAAATAAAAATTAATATTTGGAATCAAAACATAAATAAAAATTCAGGGTAATTTTTTGGTATTTAGCTAACGTTTCATCTTTAATATAATACTTTAAAATACTATATTTTAATTCAAAACTAGTTTTTCAAATAATTAATTTATAATGTCAATTTATGTTTTTGATTGGTATAATAGTTTAGTTAGATTGTATTTTTACCAATTAATCCAATTTTTTTTGTTTGAGATAATTTCACATTGAAATTGGATATTAAAATTTTTCATAATTTTGGACATTTTTACTTTAAAAACCCAAAGTGTCATCCCTTCAGTGAGATTGATTTTAAATTAATTTATGTCTCTTCTCTGATTAGAATTTAGTAAAATGGAATCTATATTTAGAAATATAATAATTTAAATTTCTAATGAGGAAAACTTTTCTTTGACCAAAAACATTAGTGAATGTGATCAAAATTAATTACATCAGTTAAGAGGCAAAATATGTTAATGAAGTTCTTATGCTTAAATTTAAGAACCAAAACAGCCTACACACATTCCCAACACACTTTGTTAGGCCATATTTAGACCCTATCATGAATTTTCTCAAACTTTGTCCATTATTAGATCTACATTCAACATGAAAAACGTGGGTGGAATTCTCTCTTCAAATATTTACAAGATAGTGACTCCTCCTCCAATATTAAAGGACACCAACTCTACCCATTCCTCTCACCTCTCAAACCTTTTAAGATCTATCATGTTCTTCCCAAGTAGCCTTCTAAATATCATCCTATTGACCTTGAAGACTCACTTTGGTCAGAAATCCTATTAAGGAATCCTTTTGGAACAAACCACATGGAGTAACATGATTTAGAGGAAGCTTCTACGAGTATGAAGAAAATCAAGACACATAAGGTAATGGGATTTTAGCTCACTTTTAATTTTTATGAGATACAAGCTATGTTCACTACTCTTTCCATTTGTCTAGTGAATGTACTACCAAATATTTTTTTCTATATGTATTGTAATTAAATTTAAGGGTATTTACATGACCATTTTATGATCCTTATTTCAGGGGTTTTAAGTCTCAAAAGTTACCAAAACGGTAAAATGTTTTGTCTAAATTTTCCTTTTTTGAGACTCATATTTTGTTATGTAGATAAACTCTTTTTTGAGGTGTATATATTTCTATTTTATATTATATATCATGAATCTAAATTTTTGGTGATATTTTATGCTTCATATAATTTTTGTTCCTTACATAGAGAGTGTGAACCCAAGATACCATGTTATTAGTGATTATTGAGAAACACTCATTTCTTTTAGAGATTGATTATTTTTATTCTTCCTTGGATGAAATATTATTATACATATCTTAAGAATAATCATGAGTTTACTTATCCATTTATATTTCATGATATACTCATGTATTGGAACCATTTTCTACCCTTTTTACATAAGATAATTAAGAATGTTTTTTCTTGAAAAGGCCATAAGTTACCCTTTCTTCGGTCAGAAATCTTTGTTTTCGAAAACGGGTTCTCAAGAATATTATAACATTCTTCTAAAAAATATATAATACATTTTTACTCTTTTTCTATTTTATGATATATTCAAATGAATATTTTTATTTCTTTCCCAATATTTCATTTTTCTACTATTTTTAACATGCAAAAGGAATGTTCTTTTTACCTCATACGATATGTAATTATTTAACTTCCAAAATCACATTGATGGTTCCTTTTCATTTTTAAAAGTTCAATCATTAAGAAAATGTTTTTAAAAATAATTTTCAGGGAAAACAATTTTCCAAATGTTTTCTAGCCTTATTTAAAAATTTTTAAAGTATTTTTAATGAAATGGTTTTTAAAAATATTTAATCCTCTATTAAATGTTTTCAATTAAAAAAATTTCCAAACATTTTCCAAAACTCTTTATATTTTTTCGATGTAATCTAAAAAATTTGTTTTTAAAATTTTTGAAACTTAATTTTTAATTTTTCAGGGAGAAATGTTTTCAAAATTATTTCGAGTATTCTTTATAGGTTTCCAAATCAATTTTCACTGAAAATGGATTCTAAATTTTTTTATGCATTAAAAATACTTTTTCAAACAAGAAAGTATATTTTCTCCTAGAAACATTTTTAAAAGATATTTAAAAATTATTATCCATCAAATATGGAATCTATTGATGTACCTAATGCCTTTATAAGAAGTGATATAAAGGTTATATTCATATCTATTCTATGAATTGTGTATGCTTAGTGTCATGGTCTTTTGGAAACCCATTTATCCTTTATAGGTTATATTTTTATGGAATCTGTTTCTCTTTCATGGGTTTTGATTTTACTGAAATGATTATGAAACCAATATATTTACACATGTTATGATATTTTTACATGTATATGATATCCATTTCATTTCATGGATTAAGATTTTTTTATTTATTATCTTTTGTATCATGTATGTATGATTTCATTATGTGGTGGGTGGGACCTATATCTCCCTCAAATTCATTGGGAAATGATATATATATCATGAGATAATGATGGAAATATAGTTGATGGTCTTGATCCTCCACGGTAAGACGGGGAAACCATCTCCCTTATAAATAAAAGAATTGACTACGGATGGGGGTATGTCCCACCCAATAAGTGTAGTCACTATGATGATTAAAGTTTGAGAAACCTGATTTATTATTGAAAGATTGTAAAGACCCGTAAATTTCAAGAAAATTTTTTTCTTAAATTCTTAAAGATTTTACGAGTACGCAGTCTCTGACGGAACCTGATTCTGAGACCCGGTGTGCCCGAAATCAATTTCCGGAGTTTATCTTGGGTGCAATCAGTGAATGAATGAGCGGGTTTTTCTAGCTTTTGAACCGGTGCTCGGAATCGAAATCTGAGGGCACTGAAGAAACCGCAGCACCAGTAATTGCTTAAGAAGACATTTACTGGATTTGTGTTTGCTCGGGAAGAGTTGTTTAAAAATGTGGTTTAAGGGTAAAGCGAAATAATATTTTATTACAAATTTTATTTCTCTTTCCTAGGTGTTAGATCCTAAGTGTTGGAGTTGGAGTGGGACCCACGGGTTGTTAACTTCCCATGAGAGGATTAAAGGTGACCTGGGGCCCACATGGGCCCCCACCTTTTCAAATTCCCTAACTCCTCTAAACCCCTTTTTAATTAAGTGACTCCTCCCCTCCTCACCTCCCACATTAATTAATGCCAACAAAACACTTAATTAATTTGACAACTTAAGATTAATTAATTAGGTGTGTTTGGTTTTGAATTTTGGATTTTTGAAATGCATGGCTTGAGTAATAAAATGGATGTGTCATATTTTACTTGGGTTTAGCTTGTTGTGTAGAGTTTTTGGGGAGAGTTCTAGTTTTTGAAGAGCTTCGTCCTCCCACGAAGAACTCCATCCTCTTCATTTAAGAATGCGAAGAACGTCGACGCCAACCCCGACTTCCTTTTTCTCGATGATTGACGAAGCGATGTCGTCATCCCGCGGCAACGTCTATGGAATAGCGGAACTTTCCCTTTCATTGTCAAGCGATCAACCTTCGCGAATCGAGGTAGGGGTTGTTTCATCATTCAAGTATTATTATTTTGATGTACTTCGTTATTTATTGGCCGCTTGTTATCAAAATAACGGGAGGAGGTCGGACCGCACGAACAGGGCCGACCCTCCTCCCCTTTTGTTGTTGGTATTTGTTTTGGTTTGGAATGGAGGCGACGTGGTGTCGTTGCACCATGCGGGAATGAGAGAACCGCAGCAGGAGTGGGCCATTGCGAAGGAGCTCGGCGTCGTCGCGTCGTGCCGGTGAAGCCGAAAGTATCCATGGCCAAAAGTGGGCCACGGCGGAGGGGCGCGGCGCCTTCGCGCCGCACCGGACAAGAGGAAGCCACAGCCTTTGGCCGTGGCAGTTCAGCAAGGGGGCGGCCGGACATTCGGTCGCCGGCGCACGAGGAGGCAGGACCGGTAGGTCCCGCGGCGGCTCTTAGGCCGACCATTACGGCCGACCGATTCGGGAAGTCCGGGGGTTGTAAGCCCCAGCCAACAGACAAGGGTGGGCCCCAACATTAGGGGGCCGCCATTTCGAGATAAGGGGGTGCAACCTTCCCCCCTTTCGTGCCCGCTCAGCGCACGGGTGCCAGAGCCGGGCCGGACCGCCTGCACCGAGCCGGGCCGCCCGCGCTGGGCATGACCCCGGCGTAGGGCCGGACCGCACCGACTGGGCCAGGCCGCACCAGCCGGGCTGGGCTGTTCCTAACCGGGCTAGACCCAGACCCGGGTCGGGTCGACCCAGGGGGTAATGGGCCGGGTCGGACCAGGCCCAAGCCCCATATTTTCGGGCAGATATGTTCAAATACCCATAACATGGGCAAAAGACCTCTGAACGATGCATTGTCATTTGCGTTGGGATCCTTGGATCGAGACGGTCATTTTGGTATATAACACACAGGGTTTTGGAGAACATTGGGTATGACGGGGTTGATTCGAACAAGAAACCAACTGGGCCCTCGGAGCGGAAACCCTTATAACTTGAGTTCAGGACGTCTGATTGACGTGCCGTCGACTTTGTTGGATTCCTCCTAGTGATGAAAAAGCCAATAACTCTCAGACCGGGCGTCCGATAGACGCGTCGTTTGTTGCACTGAGTTCCTTTTGACGAGATGGAACTTTGTGATACATCAACCCTGGACTTCGTGACAGTTGATGTATCGACCCTTGGCTTGTGGAGCGGACCCTCCTGGAATCGAGCGTGTTGTGTGCGGTAACCCTAGAGCTGGCTGCGATGAAGAGGACGACAACCGTACTAGGATTCTCAGTGGGTTCGATGAGGACGACTACCATACTAGGATCCACAGTGGGTTCGACGAGGACTACTACCATACTAGGAACCCCAGTGGGTTCGAAGAGGACGACTACCATACTTGGATCCTCTGTGGGTTCGACGATGACGTCTACCGTACTAGGATCCTCCGTGGGTTCGATGACGACGTCTACCGTGCTGGGATCCTCCGTGGGTTTGACGACGATGACTTCTGCACTACGATCCCTTATGGGTTTAGTAGCATTTTCGACTGTACTTGGATCCTCCATGGGTTCGGCAGCGATGAATACTTTTCTTGGATCCTCCGTGGATTCGGCAGTGATGACAACTATACATGGATCCTTCGTGGATTCGGCAGCGATGACTACTATACGTGGATCCTCCATGGATTCGGTAGTGACGACATCTGTACTACAATCCTATGTGGGATCGGTAGAGGAAATGATTCAGTGGCTACATCTAATCATCTCCACCTCTCTTCAGAAGTAGTATACCTCTGTGAGCTGAGTCTGTACATTCAATCTTTATCTTTGATAAGATTGACTTGCTTTCCTGTGTGGATTGAGTTATTCTCTCTTGTGTGGACTGGGTTGTACATGAGCTCGTGAGTTGGAGCAGAACTGAAATTGATGACTTAGGTATATGTATGGGCATATAGTTAAGTAGTGTTGGTTGATACTTGTATTCATATCTTTCATTTGAGGTTTATCCTTTGTGGATTCTACAGACCTTTGGGAGTCTCAGGGTCCCTACTGAGTATCGTATACTCACCCGTACACGGGCTATGCCCGCACCTCGTTGTGTTGGTTGCAGACGATGGACATCGCTGATCGTGGTTGAGGCTTGAGGAGCGGGACGGTGCCCGGTGGTGGACTAACAGGTGGGACGTACACGGAGAGGATGGTCGGACTCGAGGAGCCAACGAGACTGACTGTACTCACCCTTCAGGTGGTAGTTCCGGAGGACGGCCTGGTGGTTGCTTCTTATCTTTCAGTTTTTGTACATTACTTTTCAATTGTACTACACTTTCAGTTGGGTTTGTATTCTAGCCCACATACCTTCCAGTAGTTACTTGTCTTTTTCAGTTTACTTAGTGTTTACTTCAATTTGCATACTCTATGGTGTTTTTTCTTTTTTAAAGGCAATGCTTTCACTTTATCGGGATTTACACCTTAGGTGCTAATCGCTAGCCCCTGGCCTATGGGAGGTGGGCTTCGGGTAGTCACGGCATGGGCCCCGAGGACGGGTCGTGACAAATTGGTATCAGTGGAGTTCGGTTCTGCCACAGAACACAGGACTCTGATCTTTCTTCTATGTGAAGAAATAGTGTTAAGGGTATTGAGTGTGGTTATCAGTCCAGAGAGTCCAGTGTTGGTGCGGAGGCCGACGTATCCATACACCAGGACCCTGACTTCTGATTTCTGACTCAATGCATGAAAACATTGATTTCATGTGTGTTTCAAATTTTTCTTTGAGATTACTTGTGTCAGCTCACCAGGTATACATTTTTGACCATGGAGCAGCTGTTTCTTTTGAGGATGGCCCCACGATGGCAGCCAGCTACGGTTCCGAGCATTGTGCGAGATGGCAGGCCACCGAGCGACGAGGCCTCAGTTCTGGGACCCATTACAGCGGAGGAACCGACGGTACCTCTACCCACCGAGCCACCGATGCCACCAACCCCAGCTGCTGGGAGTGCATGTTGCCTTAGTGCACTGCACGAGTTTCAGCGTCAGAGACTGCCTAGGTTCCGCAGAGAGACAGACCCTCAGCCAACCGAGGGTTGGCTAGAGGCTGTTGTTCAAGTTTTCAGATTGGTAGGGACACCATCTGACCTCATGGTGATCCTTGCAGAAAGTTTCCTACACGCAGCAGTAGGTAGATGGTGGAGCCTGATGCTCTAGGTGCACGACGAGGCATCTCTACTTTGGACGGAATTCGAGAACCTCTTCTGCACGGAGTTCGTTCCAGCCACCCTCGTGTGGTGCGCATTCAGGAGTTACTACAGCTGCGGCTGTGCACCATGATTGTGGCCCAGTACTCAGCAAGGTTTACTGATCTCCCGCGCTACTCCACATACATGGTACGAGAGTCGTTCATCAGGGCTTGGACCTTCAAGAAGGGAATGAGGCATGATATTAGGGATTCAATGATCTCCCTCAACATCCCGAAACAGGCGGGGGTGCTGGAGAGAGCCCTTCTAGTGGAGATTTTTCTCGCTGAGCAGTCACCAGCAGCGAGACCCTCCACAAGATGACCCACATCGGAGTCTTCTGTAGATGGCAGTAGACAGATGACGTAGAGGACCAAGCAGTCCATACCATAGGATGATCAATCATAGGATATAGGTTCGGTTGTGTAGGGCACACGAAACAGATCCAACCACACGAGGAGTAGATAGTGCTATGCATGCGGCGGGTAGGGTCACATGGCTCGAGATAGCCCGACCCGCCCAGCAGATGAGCCGTAGGTGATAGAGGGACCACCCAGGCAGAGGTTTGACCATGGTGGTCCACAGGGAGAAAGCGGATGAGGCAAAGGATATGGCCGAGAAGCGGGTGGTGGGCGATGCTTTGAGGCCCTACCACCACCACCACTAGGAAGACCACCCTGACCGCAGGGAATGGGTGGACATGGGAGAGCTCAACTTCAGGCAGGTAAGGCCTATGACCATGGAGCTCCGGGAGTAGATGGACAGGATCATGACTAGCTCTAGACATGGAGACTTTGTTCATGTTGCTTCTAGCTTTGTTGATATTTTGTTTGTGGATTCTTTGTGTCCTTGTACCTTGAGCTGCAGTAATAAAAGACACTTGTTCTTGAAAAATTTTCTTCCCTGTACTTTTTATGTAGTTGATAATAAGAGGTTCCAGATAAAACCGTTGAATTGACCCTCACTTTAGAGATTCCTACTGGAGGAGACCTAGTGACCACACACTGCTACTGACAGTGTGACTCGACCCTTGGCGGCATGAGTAACGATTAGATCTCTTGGTAGTAGCGTCAAGGACTTACGACGTCGTCCATGGCATGAAATAGTACCATTCATGTCATGATTGATTGTATTAGGTAAAATACGTGGGTCATCTAGGGGATGAGACCAGATTTCTCTTGTCGGAAAAGGATGAATCTCAGCAGATCTTGTAGATCGTAGGCGAAGAAGGGTGGAGTTGAGTTCTTACAAATGGCTAGTCTTACCCATTGTTCGTCGAGAGAACAGTTTACAGTTCTAACCAACTCAAAAGTCTCAGTTGTAACTTTTCTAAGAAGGACATGAACCTAAGATAGTGGTGATGGCTTGAGTTCATCTAGGACTATGACATCGAGACAGTTTATACACCTGGGAAGGGGAATGTTGTAGCGGATGATCATAGTATGAGATCGGGCATTCAGCTGTTAAGAGTGGCAAGACAATAGCTGGCCGAGTTTTCATATATCCCTTGTGGATAGTGTTGGAGTGATTACGTGTAGAACCAAAGATGGTTCAGACCACGACAGAGAAGTTCTAGGTCATTCAGGAGAGGATGAGGACAGCTTGGAGCCGACAGAAGTCTTATGCTGACAGGAGGTGGAGACCACTAGAGTTTGAGGATGGCGATCACGTTTTCTTACGGGTCTCACCTCGACGTGGATTACAGAGATTTGGACAGGGCAGCAAGTTATCTATGTGCTTCATCGGACCATTTCAGGTTCTCAGCAGGATAGGTGAGGTGGCTTATCACCTGGATCTTCCACCTCAATTATACTGGGTGCACGACGTTTCCCACATATCTCAGTTGAGGAGATACGTGAACGATCCGACTCATATCATTGACTATGGGGAGCTGGAAATCGATGAAGGGGTGACCTTTTTCGGAGGTCCCGGTGGAGATCGAGGATTGACAGTAGTGGGTCCTACATGGGCATTCAATTCCTCTTGTGCGCATCAGGTTGCAGCACGAGAACCTCTATGAGAGCACATTGGAGCGGGACGCTCAGATGCGTGCTCAGTACCCTCATTTGTCTCCCTAGTTTGTGATGTATCTTTACGGGGATGTAAAGACCTGAGGTGGGAGTAATGTAAAAACCCGTAAATTTCAAGGAAATTTTTTTCTTAAATTATTTCGGATTTTACGAGTACGCAGTCTCGGACGGCACCTGATTATGAGGCATGGTGTTCCCGGAATCAATTTCTAAAGTTTAGCTCGGGTAAGTTTAGTGAACGAAAGAGCGGGTTTTTCTAACTTTTGAACCGGTGTTCAGAATCGAAATCTGAGGGCACTGATGAAACCGTAGCACCGATAATTTCTTAAGAAGTCCTTTACTGGAGTTGTGTTTACTTAGGAAGAGTTTTTTAAAAATGTGGTTTAAGGGTAAAGCGAAATAAAATTGTGTTACAAATTTTATTTCTCTTTCCAAGCTGTTAGATCCTAGGTGTGGGAGTTGGAGTGGGACCCACAGGTTGTTAACTTCCCATGAGAGGATTAAAGGTAAGGTGGGGCCCACAAGAGCCCCCACCATCTCAATTTCACAAACTCCTCTCAAACTCTTTTTAATTAAGTGACTCCTCCCCTCCTCACCTCCCACATTAATTCGTGCCAACTAAACACTTAATTAATTTGACAACTGAAAATTAATTAATTAGGTGTGTTATGTTCTTAATTTTGGATTTTTAAAATGCATGGAGTGAGTAATAAAATAAGAGGTGTCTTATTTTATTTGGGTTTACCTTGTTGTGTTGAGTTTTTGGGGAGAGTTCTAGTTTTTGAAGAGCTTTATCCTCCCGCGAAGAACTCCATCCTCTTCGTTGAAGAACGCGAAGAACGTCGGCACCAACCCCAACTTCCTCTTTCTCGAAGATTGACGAAGCGACGCCATCATCCCATGGCAACGTCTATAGAATAGCGGAACTTTCCCTTTCTTAGTCAAGCGATCAACCTACGTGAATTGAGGTAGGGGTTGTTTCATCGTTCAAGTATTATTATTTTGATTTACTTCATTCTTTATTGGCCGCTTGTTATCAAAATAACGGGAGGAGGTCGGACCGCACGAACACGGCCGACCCTCCTCCACTTTTGTTGTTGGTCATTTCTATGGTTTGGAATGGAGGCGACGTGGTGCCATTGCACCATGCGAGAATGAGAGAACCACGGCCAGATCTGGCCGTGGTGAAGGAGTGTGGCGCCGTTGCGCCGCGCCGGTGAAGCCGAAGGTGGCCGCAGCCAAGAGCCTACTGCGGTGGAGGGGAGAGGCGCTGGCGTGCCTCGCCGGACAGGAGGAAGCCACGACCTTTGGCCACGGCGGTTTAGCAAGGGGGCGGCCGGACTTCCGACCACCGGCGCTCTAGCAGGCGGGACCAGCAGGTCCCGTGACGGCTCTCCGGTCGGCCATTACGACCGGCCGATTCGGGAAGTTCGGGGGTTATAACCCCCAGTCGGTAGACTAGGGCGGGCACCACCATGAGGGGGCCTCCATTTTGAGACAGGGGTGGGGGTCGGCGCATTCCCCCCTACCATGTCCGCTCAGCGCACGGGCGACCGGGCCGGGCCGGACCGCCCGCACCGGGCCGGACCGTCCGCGCTGGGTTGGGCCGACCTTGATGGGTCGGACCCCCGCGTCGGGCCGGGCCACGCCGACTGGGCCGGCCCATGCCAGCCGGGTTGGGCCTCGCCTAACTAGGCCGGACCCAAACCCGGGTCGGGTCGACCTGGTTCGGGCTGACCCAAGGGTAATGGGTCAGGTCGGTCCGGGCCCAAACCCCCTGTTTTCGGGCAGATCCATTCAAATGCCCATAACATGGGCTACGGACCTCCGAATGACACAGCGTTAGTTGCGTTAGGATCCTCGGATCGAGACGGTCGTTTCAGTATATTACACTCAGGGTCTCAGAGTACTTTGGGTACGTCCGGGTTGGTTCAAACACGAAACCAACTGGACCCTTGGAGCAGAAACACTTATAACATAGGCTCCAGACGTCCGATTGACGTGCCGTCGAATTTGTTGGATTCCTCTTAGTGAGAAGGTTCTTTAGGATTACTCCTATCGAGGTTTGGACGTAGATGAAGTACGTTCGGGTTGGTTTTAGCTTAAAACCCAACCCGGCCCCTAGGAAGAAAAAGCCAATAACTCTCAGACTGGGCGTCCGATTGACGCACTATATGTCACGTTGAGTTCCTTTTGACGAGACGGAACTTTGTGATAAATCAACCCTAGACTTCGTGACAGTTAATGTATCACCCCTTGGATCATGGAGTGGACCCTCCTGGAATCCAGCACACTGTGTGCGAGAACCCTGGAGCTAGTTGCGATGAAGTGAATGACTACCATACTAGGATCCTTAGTGGGTTCGACGAGGATGACCACCGTACTAGGATCCACAGTGGGTTCGACGAGGAAGACTACCATACTGGGATCCTTAGTGGGTTCAATGAGGACGACTACTGTACTAGTATCCCTTGTGGGTTCAACGACGACGTCTACCATACTGGGATCCTCTATGGGTTTGACGACGACGTCTACCGTGCTGGGATCCTCTGTGGGTCACATGACGATGACTTCTGTACTAGGATCCTCTGTGGGTTCATCAGCGTTGTCGATTGTACTTGGATCCGCTGTTGGTTCGGCAGCGATGACTACTATACTTGGATCCTCCGTGGATTCGACAACGATGAATACTATACTTGGATCCTCCGTGGATTCGGCAGCGATGACTTCTATACTTGGATCCTCTGTGGAATCAGAATCGATGACTACTATACTTGGAAACTCCGTGGATTCGGCAGTGACGACTTCTGTACTAGAATCCTACGTGGTATCAGCAAAAAAAATGATTTAGAGGCTACATCTAATCATCTCCACCTCTCTTCAGAAGTTGTATACCTGTGTGAGCTGAGTCTTGACATTTAATATTTATCTTTGATAAGATTGACTTACTTTCCTGTGTGGATTGGGACGTACATTCATGTGTGGATTGAGTTATGCTTTCTTGTGTGGACTGGGTTGTACTTGAGCTCGTGAGTTGGAGCAGAACTAGAATTGATGACTTAGGTATATGTATTGTCATATACCAAAGTAGTGTTGGTTGACACTTGTATTCGTATATTTACTTTGTGGATTATCCTTTGTGGATTCTGGAGACCTTCGGGAGTCTCAGGGTCCCTACTGAGTATCGTATACTCACCCCTGCACGGGCTACACCCTCAACTCGTTGTGTTGGTTTCAGAAGACGGACATCGCTGATCGTGGTTGATGCTTGAGGAGCGAGATGGTACTTGGAGGTGGACTAACAGGTGGGATGTACATGGAGAGGAATACCAGACTCAAGGAGCCGATGAGACTGACTGTACTCGCCCTTCAGGTGGGAGTTCTAGAGGATGATCTGGTGGATGCTGCTTGTCTTTCAGTTGTTGTACTTTACTTTTCAGTTGTACTACACTTTCAGTTGTCTTTGTATACTGGCCCACATACCTTCCAGCACTTACTTGTGTTTTCAGTTTACATAGTATTTACTTCATTTTGCGTACTCTGTGGCATTTTTTTTCTTTTATAAAGGCAATTCCTTCCCTTTATCGGGTTTTATGCCTTAGGTTCTAGTCGCGAGCCCCTGGCCTATCGGAGGAGGGCTTGGGGTAGTCACGGCACGGGCCTCGAGGACGGGTCGTGACAAGGATGGGGTAGCCCGATCTCCTACAAGGAAAGAACTACTCTAGGGGATGGTGGGGTATGTCATTGAGTAGATGCAGTTCCCATGAATTTCCTTTATAAGTTCTAGCTTGGCATCCTTACTTATAGAAAATGAAATCACATGATTATGTATTCTTCATTTTCATGTCCACTTCCTATGATATGTTTTCAAGGATTATGTTCTTTATTTACTTATCATTGAAGTCTTATAAACATCTAATATTTATTCCATGATTTATGTTGACCATATTTGATATGGATGGTATGATCTTATAATGTTTTGATCATTTTTACATACCCCGTATGTTCATGTATATGCTTACATGTCTCCCTTGTTTAGATTTGCTGAGCATTTGAGATCACCCCATTGTATGTTTCCTTCCTCAAGTTATTAATATATGTAGTAAGTATAATGTTCCTAAGAAGTGTTCTAGTTGTGAAGAATTTAGTGGGAGATAATGTATCTCTTTTATGTAGGAGTGTTTATTTTTCCATGTTTCCAACAATACTATACCAATCGCAGTCATTGGGATTTTGTTTTTATAACGTTTAAGTATTCTGCAAATGTAATGTCAATGGTAGAAAAGCAAGGGGATTTATAGAGAGTATCGTGGGATATAACATGATATTCATCTAACATTAACAATTTCTCATAGTGTAAATATATATATGTACTGAGTCCAAACATCCTCAATCGATCTGAGTACAACACACCAACCTCATCACATGGTCAACCCACACCTAGCCCTAGTTCTAAACATGATTGGAGGGACCTTGGTATAATTTGAACCAACATGGGTAACAAAATTTTGGATAACCCCATAATACCAAGGATTCCATAACGAATAATATCGGTGGGCATAAAATCAATCCAAGATCATCACACAATGTTTAAGTGATAACTCAAACTTACCCCTATCACCTTCACAATTAATTACCCACATACACATCATATATCCATGCAATAAATAGTAATATTCCCTCAAAAGGGATAAATAGTCATCACCTAGGGATAAAAATCCAATTAAAGGGGAAACAAGCACTAAAGAGAAATCAATAGGGTCTTAGAAGCAATAAACAAGAATCTTAATAAAATTCCAACTAAAAATTTACTATAAAACATGGAATATAATTTCAAACAATTTATAATCCTCCAATAATCCCTTTAAATTTTTAATTAAATCTATTGAGACTATTCACACCATCTATATTTAAAAACCACCCATTAACACATGTTTTCCCCATATAAAATAGAAAATAAGGCCTTAATCCTGCCATATCCATTAAACACATTTTATGGGTCTATTAAACCATTTTCCAAAGGCATAACAACATGCTCGTTTCATGAAACATTTAAAATTAATCTAATATACATTTGTAAATCATTTATTGGTCAAAACCTTATTCTAAAAAAAATATCCAATTAAAACATAGTTCTCGCTCTTTGAGAATAAAAATATGTTCAAAATACCACACTCTCTTTCAAAACCATTTCCAAAAACCTTATTTTAATTTTGGAAATGATTCTTGTGTGAAAACAATAAATTTTGGAAATGAAAACAATAAATTTACATGATAATCCCCTTATTCCAAGATAATTTTTTCTAGAAATGATTTAAAAACATCACAGGGATATCAAAAAAATTCATAATTTCAATAAAAAATGATAAAACTCAAGAAAATTTTGAATTCAAAAAAGAAATATTTTCATTTAAACACATACCTGGATGAAGTAGAACCTGATATAAAATATTTATCATTCAATTATATCCACTATGATAAGTAGGGGGACCACCTTTACAATACATAATAGAACAAAACCATAGGGTAGGACCCTCATAAACCCAATTTGTAGCATATATAGTTAATAAGGCTTCCAAGAGAAAAAGGAAACCCAGTAAATATAGGATGAAGAATAATGAAATAGAAAAGATGTGGGATTTAACATGGAATCATTTGAATATCATCTAGTTGAGTGAAGCAATCAATGGAGGATAATGATGGAGATATCCCTTGGGAAAACTATGTTTGGTAATATGAATTTTGAGGGAGGTTTGTTCCCAAAATCTAGAAACTGAAATGGGTATTTACGTAAAATTTCATTTTTAGTGGTTCTGAGAAGGATGCAAGGTTTAGATGTACTATTTTCCAACATATGTTCAAGCCATGGGGGTGTACCCCTTTGTACAAAACAAGGTGAACAATTCATGGGAATCTTCAAATGATTTTTCAAATTGTGTGGAGACCTTTAAAAACATCATTATCTTCATGAAAACACTCTCCACAAAGGAATTATGCAATAACTAGTAATGTTGTGGATAAACAATACAAAACTCTGAACACCCCAAAACTTTACGCCTTAAATATTTCAAGAGTCAAGGGAACAAAATATAAGATAAGATAACACAAATTAAACAATACATTGATATTTGTTTTTCATAATTCACCCCACCATGGATCCTTTTCCCCTATAAATTCAAAAAATGTAAGGGGACTGATAATGAAAGATATAATGAGGAAAGGCCAAATATAACTAATCAATATGATTTGTCCTAAAAAAATCAAAGATCGCATTGATGATTAAACAAATAATCCAAAAATGTTTAATATTCCTCTAAGAACCATTGAATAAAAACATCAAACTATATTTCCCAATAATAAAATGATACCTATCATGGTCTCCCTTCCATTTAGAAATTATTTATCATAGTGAAACACAAGAAAACTTCCAAGATCATTATCCTAAAAAAAATCAAGAAACTGAAGGAAACCTCACTCTCAAACCTGAATAACCTTCAACCTAAAAGTTGCAATAAAAATCAAAAAGTATCACAAAAAAGGACATAATCTCTAACCTTGGTCCCTAAAACATTTGATAAACTAGGGTCAAAAAACCAGCTCCCCTCCCATGGTGAATCTATAACAGTCTAAGCCAAATAAAATGTAGGGAAAAATCTCAATTGGTCACCCACCCTGGTTATCAAATCATGAACCCTTAGCCCTTTCTCATTTCTAACCAATTATAATCTCAAAATCTCAAAACAAATAACCATGAAAAACACAACTCTCCAGAGATATGCATCAAAATATAGAGGCACATCAAAACCATATTTCAAAAATATCCTCAAAATTACAACACATACCAAACAAATTATTTCCATATCTGTCCACAAATTTCATTCAAAAAATGAACCATATACAAGATTCTTAATGACAATCAAATGAGCATAAAACAAAATATTCTCTAAATCGATCAAATTAATGTTCCTCCAACAAATCAAAGTCCAAAAATAGGTCAAACATAAGATATATAAAGATCAACAACATCATTTCCAAATAAATTATCACTTTTTTAAACCATGATCACTATATAAAGAAGGTGGAAAATTATTCAAGAAGTCTTTTATGGGGTTCAAGATAAGAGAAGGTTCAAATTCCACCACTTTACTCAGAGTATGATTAGAATATGGAATTTAAGTTACTTCTTTCAAGTGAAAACTGGATTCACCATGTGGGACATCCTTGAAAAAAAGTCTTTTACTTATTTTTTACCAATATTTAATGGAATAATATAAATAATAAAAGTCCAAAAAATATTAATTCATGAATTAAAACCAAAACCAATAAATTCCTTATCCCTATGAAATAAATCCAAAAACAATATGTCACCAAGGTATGGAAAATCAACCTCACACAAAAAATTATTCTTTCTGAATCACTAATATCCATCAAGTAATTTTAAAATACAATCAACTTTGAAATACACTTTAAAATCTAGTAAAATCACCTGTTTAAAGTAATCCCACATTATGGAACACAAATCATGGAAACATGACGTATAAAAAAATTATCATTTTCAAAATATTCTCATTTGTAAATAAAACCCTCATTTTGAAAACAAAACCTATTCAAATTTTTATTTTAAAATAATTCACACTTTGTAATACCCAACAATAAAAATTTGAAAACATCTTACTTCTAACATTAAAATATTTTTCCCTAAATAAAACAATATAATCAACCACATTGTAAATATTTTAGGAAAACTGATAGAATTTCCTTTTCCAGAAATATATATAATCCTAAATTTGGAAAAAATAATTATATAAAATTCATTAATCATGAAAAAAAATTACTGACAAGAAAAAAATATTAAATAACCACACAAACATCAGATAATGTCCATTTGTACCTCATCCCAATAGAATAAAAACCTTCCTCAATTCATCTCCAATAATTGAGAATCAAATTGTGATAAATATGAAATTGATAGGAGACAAAACAACTCCACTAATAAATAATTAGGTTCAAAAATAGTTTGGCCACAAAAGTTGGGAATTCATAAACCAACTATACATCACGCTCTATGAATTTGATATTACAAAATGGAATGGCCACTCCATGGGATTTTAGACAGTGTGTGCTAAAATTACAACCCATATTCTCCTATATATTCCCCTCAAATACAAATAGAGACCCTTAAAATCACTGAAATACTCAAAGGGTATAAAAATCATCAATTGAAATAAAATTACACATATAAACATCATAACTGATCCCTAAATTCTTTATCAATACCTAGAACAACTCTAGTCACTCAATTATTAGGGTGTAAAATTTTTCAAAACATTCTCATGGAACCAGCATCATGATTTCCAACAAAATTCCAAATTCTCCATTTAAACAAGAGATGCCCCAAATAAAAATATGGATACTCAATAAAACATGGAACTTTATTAAACCTATGCTCTAATACAATTTTTTAATGATCCAAATTGAGAAAACATATACATGGTAATCGAATCAGCTCAACCCAAGGCCCGAAGGGCATAACCAAAACCCACAGGTTACTAACCAGTTCTTGGGAATCATAGGATACACATTGGTTAAAATTTTACCCAGAAATACAAGATAAATGATAGTGCAAAATCTATCAAAAGGTCAATTATAGACCATCATAAAATTTAAAATCCATGTAAAATCATGTATATAAAAATAAAAATAAATTATCATTTAAAATAGGCCACAACTAAAAATACTAATTCAAAAAAATTACATAAATACAAAAAATAACACGTAAAAGAAATGATATGACAAAGAAAGAAACCTTAAAATTAAAAAATATTGAATGTATCTATAAGGATTTTCATCATTAAAAAAAATATAATAATAAAAATAAAAAAACTTGTGGCATTCCTAATTCATGATCCATGCAACCTATAGTTTCTCCTCACCTCCCAACTATACCAACCTTCACTACATGAAAAAATGGATTCCAACTAAAAAACCTATAACCTGAAATATAAATGGGTAAGATAAAATCCTTATAGGTCTCAACCAACTAAATAAATTAAATTTATTTACAAATGAACTTAAAAAAATATAGATTAACAACAAAATTGGAAAATATGATTTTAAAACATAAACAAGAGAAAAACCAATATCAAGTCCATAATATCATGAAAAAACATTTTACTCATTTTTTAGAAATGAAAAAAACACTTTGAAAACCATTCACTATCCAAATCCTTCATTAAAATAAAACTACTATATTTTAATCCACTTTATAAAATCTTGACACATGAGTGTTTAATACAAAACATGTTATCAAAAAATATTTGAAAACAATTTAAAATGGAAATGAACTTAACAAAGGGGTCAAATGGAAACAAATTAGGCACCATAAGTCAAATTATAGATAATAAATATAAAAAGATAATGTTACCTCAATAATATAGGGTGGAAGATGATTTAATAAAGAAAAATATAGATTTCACCTATGTGATTCACAAATCGAGTAGTAAGAGTGTTGTAGGCTGTACCCTGGGACAAAAAATGGGACACATCTACCTATATAAATTTCACATGGAAAAACTACCAACATATATTGAGTTCAAATATCAAAAATCCATCTAATATTCTGACATTGGACTTGATATAAATGGAACTATTTCCTAGTTTAAGTTCCTAGCCTTCCTAGAGGACATTTGTAGCATGTGAACTAACTAGTATAATATAACTATTTATCTCTCACATAGTACCAAAGTTCCCAAGTCTAATAGAAATATTGATGTTATTAGATATGAAATCCAAGATCAAAACACAAGGAATAAGTAATAACTCTCCCTCAACTCTATATCCCTCATAAAATATATCCATATAAACTTCATACATCCTTGTTAAATAAAAAAATTTCCTAAAAATGGAGAAATAAAAATAACCAAAGGATAAACAACCCACAAAATGTGAAAAATGTACTGTTAAATCAAGATGGTCTCCCAAGATTTATAAAAACAATCTTTGTAAAATGACTACCATGCCTTTACTATAAGTAATTTATAAGAATTGTAAGCCCTTTGAATTCCCAAAAACACCAATTTAACATTATTTAAAACAGTATTGGAACCACACACACCATTTAAATTTCAAATACACCCATTAAAACATGTTTTTCCCCCATTGAAATCCAAAATGATCTCTAGGGACTTCTATTGCCATCAAAGCCATTTTAAAGATCCATTAAGGAATTTAACCAAGTTTTAATAAGACACTCATTTCACAAAACAGTTCATATTAATTAGAGAATACACTTTTAAATCATTTTGATATCAATACCTCATTATAAAAATTATCACAATTTACAATGTAGAATTCGTTATATCATAACCAAAATAGAATAAAAATCTCACACTAACCATCAAAACCATTACAAAAATACTCTTAGGCATTTTGAAAATTCTTAGAACATGAATAAATTCAATTTCAAAAGTGAAAAAATGAAATTGACTTGATAATCCCTTTATTATGAGATCAAAATTTACAGATATAATTTACAAACATCTCATGTATTTCACAAATATTCATAATTTTAAATAAAATAAATTTAGAAACATCAAAACACATTTAATTCAAAAAATGAGACAATATCAAAGAATCAAATACTAGGAAAAAGATGAAATGAGGTTGAAATGAGTCACCTTAGATAGCCCCCAACTAAATATATAAGGATACCTCCTCAATATTCTATAAGTAAGAAAACCCCTAGTTTCATAATATCTCCAAATCAATCGCATGATTACATAGAAAATTTCAGTTCTCAGGGAATTATGAAACATAATAATTATTGAATGAAGAAGAATAAAAGAGAAAGGTCAGGGATTTCCCATAGAATCACATTAAAGTCAACAAGAATGATCCGAGAATCGGGGGAGAATAAAGGAGCTCCCCTATAGGCTCCATAGGGTTTCCCGAAAAATGTGGTGGTATTATTTTTTCAAAATAATAAAATTTGAAGTTTTTTTTAGTTAAAATATTTTTTTATGTGATTATGGGTTCATCTCATGGTTTTGATTCACATATTTTTAATATATATTCCAACATTGAGAGAGTTCCCATATATACTAAATAAAGAACATTGTCCTTCAGATGCACTAAATGTATTAAAAACCATGTGGTGAATATGAAAAAAAACAATATCTCTATATCATATCCCAGCACATGAGTATCTTACAGTCACTACTGACCACATAGTTTATCAATTCCAAACCCAAAAACCCACCAAAAATCCAAATTTTTTACTGGAAATTTACCGAGACTCATGCTGACCCAAGATAAAATAAAATTAAAGAAATTAAACAATACATTGGAATGTGGGTTTCACACATACCCAAGATAAACCATTATAATTAACTCATGATGGTCTATCACATGGATCCAAAAATTTACCTTAATGTTAGAGAAACTTTCATGGTTTGTTGAGTGAAACTAGTGTATATTCCCCTTCAAAAGAAGTTCTTTGACTGATCCAAAAATTACCTGAACTAATAAGAAAATTTAATTCCCTTTTAATTAGTCATTCCATATTTTCATTGATAATTAAATACCCTCTCATAAAGATTTATGTTGTCCTTAACCGAAATTCTCATGCATATACACATATAAGGAATACAACAGCAAAATTAGCTATGTGTTAGGGACTATATACCATTTAGTCATTAGAGTTAATATATTTAATGTCATCAAATTATTCATCATCATACACATGTAGTAATAGAACCTTATAAAACCCCAAAAATATAAAAAATGGATATGTATGTTGATGTAGTGAGAAGTTATTAGAGAAACAATAAATTAATTACTATGTTTGGTTAGTATTAACAATACGAGATAATTTTTATATATGTTTCACAAATAAGATAAGGAATTGATATCCAAAAGTAATGTGAATTAATGGAGATGATAGGGTCTGACCCATGTCTAACATAGATGAAAAAATAGAGGTATAGTGGGTTCATTATTTTACAAATAAATTTTATTAATTTTAAAATAATTAATTTTCTTGTAAAAAATAGATTTGGTGGTCAATCACCAAAAATCCCATTTCATACTAATATTTTATTAAGATTATATAGATACCAAAAGGTATTTTCAATTTTTTGATACTATATATCACATATTTGGGACTTTTTATTCAATATTATACCTTTTATGAATCACATTTATTTATCAAATCAAGTAAAATTAACCTCTCTTCCAATTAAAGTATCAAGTATAAATTACATCTTGACTAAAATACCATTAAAGTATGGTCAATTTCTTAATACCAATGATCCATAATGAAAATATATGTCAAAATTTAATATAATCATTTTTCATGGGTTTTCCTATAAGATTACTATTTTATTACCATTACATTTAAATTTGAAATTTACCTCTATGTTTAATAGTATATAGAAATGCTTGATCCCCCACTATATGGTTCAATAATAAAGGATAAATTTAACCAAAATGAAAATTGTTAGTGTGTCTCCAACACATATCCTTCATAAATGGTTATGAACTCCATCCCTTAAATGAATATATCATCATTGTTCAATGAAACATATGTTGACTGTGTGTGGTTCACACCCCATGCTTCTTGAATTTTAGCCTAAAATCATAGTAATAATTAAAGTAGTTTTATTAATAATCCAAAATTCATAAAATTATCTAACTAATAAATTTTTCATTATTATGTGTTTCTTGTAATAATATGAAAAAAAATTGTAATGGAAATTTGTTACCCCTCTGTCTTTAATAGTTTCATTCCTAAAACCACTATCAAATTTCCAATGAACATGAATCAACTTCCCTTTCAATTAAAATATATTGGCCTATGACCATACACTTTATAATAAAAGTACTGCATATAATCTTAAAAAAATCATCCAAACATAATATAATAATATAAAAATAATGAATAAATTCAAACTAAGATTGATCTTTCCTTTCGGAAAATCCACAAACCAATAGCCTAACAAATGATTTTTTTCATGACTCATTTTATTATTTATATACTTCCTAGGAAATTTAAATTAATTAAAAAAAAAATTTAATATGATTATATTATCATAAGATATTCTAGTATATCATTTGATACATCCCCATTAATATAAAAACAACATTCATTACTCATGCGAGACACCACCAAACACTTTTTCATACATCTAATCAATAACAATAAAATTTCAATCAAAAATGTTTCATACTCTATCCAATAAGTCTCTAAACATATCACCCAAATTTTTCATGTTCCACATGAATTAAATTTATCATTCCACATCGAAATGAAAAAAATTATATAAATGAAAATTAATATATTATAAATATATTTATAATTTTTCTCACACAATTTAAACTAATCATCAATGAATATTAAATTTCTGTTTCCTTTATTTAGAATTCAAACACTACATTCTTCCATGGAAAATGAATATTCCTCTAATCATTATAGTAAATGGGAGGTTCTTCATCTTAGAAGAAATCATTTTAAAGATCTATTGGAAAATTTCAACTAATTCCCCAATACGCACCTTGAACTCATTAAATAAAATTTAAATTTGAATGTCTCTCAAGTATCATATGTCTAATTTGTTCATATTTTTATCACTTATAATATTATTTAAATCTAATTAGAAAATTCATTCAATAATTAATAAAATTATATAATATTTTTAAATGATTTAGAATATAATTATGATAGGTCATAAGAATCCCCTATATAAAGTAATAAAAAAATTATCACCTACCAAAAATATATTGAACGGTGGACTAGTTGTAATAGTTAGGTAAGTTGATGTCCTTCTACTAGTCAATAGTATATTAGAATAACTAAAACCCAAGAAAGGTTGTGGTAGATACCATGTACTCTAAGATGAAGATATTCTAGGGCCTCTATTATTTATTTACAAAATAATTTCTATACATCAAATGAGTTATAAATATTAAATATATATATATAGAATAAAAATAAATGTAATTAAAAATTGAAGAAAAAATAAATAGATCAATAAATTTATGAAATGAATAAAAACCTAGAAAATGGAAAATTGAGAAAAAATTAATTAACCTCGGTATTTATGATTTAAAATCCTCTTATTTTTTATACATATTATAATGAATAAATAATTTATATATTAAATTCAAAAAATGGTCACTGATATGTAAATTTAATATATTGACTTTACAAGTTTATATTTTAAATTATCATCATATTCCGTATCCATAGTGTTTATAAAATCCATTGATAACATTACTTCTTCATTTTCACACTCCCAAGTGATTTAGACCATAACAATATTATATGGGAATAACTGTTGATTGATTGTATGTGGAGGATGTTTATAATAAAAAATACCACTCCAACATCATAACCCATATCATACAAGGGAATATATTTTAACTTTATAATAATAATATTAACTTTATATACTTCATCATCAACATAATATATTGTAAATTTGTGATAAATAGATCAGTCGCTTTATGATGACTATTATAGATCACGAGATAGAAGTTAAAAGGTGTAAAATTTAAAGAATTATTTCTAATAACCCAATGAATGATTACCCACTTGTATTTGAATAACACAAATAAATATTATACTTGAATGTTTAATTTATTGATTTCAACCAATTTTCTATAGTATCAAACCATTTTATATTTAAATATAATACGATTTTGAGTTTTTAAACCTTTTTTATGATTATTTCTATGAACGTTTTGTCTATTAATAATATAGGAATAATGTATCATATCCTACCTTATTGGACCTTGAGAAAAAAACATCATACAATTTGATATTTTGGATCAATTATTTATGTTATTTATATACACAAGATGATATATGGAGTTATTTTTTACAGAAAATATGTGACCACATGTTATAATATGAATTTGAGTGTATACTTACACTATGTGTGCACCATTCAAAAATATCATTGTTAATAATGCTTGTTTTTCATCTCTTTTAAAGATGAAACCCTTAGTCATGTATTCATTAAATATATCAATTATTGAATGAATAAAACTATGGTATGAAAATTTATTAGAACATGTATATGTGTTAATAGTTACTCCTATTTTGTTTGTATAATAAATTCCTTCCAAATTGGTTGACCAACAGTTTCAAAGAGTGATGAATAATTTTCTGAATGTGAATTTTTTAGGATATAATTTATGTATAGAACACAATTAAATCATGTCTTAATTAAATATGAAAATTTATAATATAATATAAAACACTCTTCGCCTGAGTTACCTTGAATAATATAGCCTTCATGTTGATATTTATTTATCACATATTCATTTAGATGACCTAAGTTCTTATAATAAACAATTTAAGAAAAATATCAATAGTTCTTATATAATAAGCTGATAAATATTAATTCACTAAAGAAAAAAAGAAAAAAATTTATTGTACCTATCAAATGGATACATTCACCAATAGTATAATAGTCCCCTAATTTTACATTCCGTGACTAAATAAACAATAAAATAAATCATCATAATATAAAAGGAATTAGAAAATAAAATATCCAAATCAGAGTGTAATTAATATTATTTCTTAATTTTTAACTTCTTTAGTTACATTTTCATAGTTCTCATAAATTTTTCTAATAAATTTAATAATCCCATTATAATTATAGTTACATTTTTAGGTAAGAATTCAAATAATGAAAAGGGTTGAAACTACTCCATCAGAATATGTGGAGCTTGAAATTTCAATATGTGTAACTCAGGATGATTTAATTAAATACACCCAGAAATGTTACATGAATATACCTTAAGAACTTTTAAATTACTTAATGTTTGAAGGAGAATATAATTTTCTCAATTTTTGATTAAAAAATTGTATTAATACACTTTTAATTTTCACTTTCCCACTAATCACACTTTATGTTCATTCCATTCAAATAATTGTGATCATTAAAATGAGATCATGATTTACTATATTCATTAGGAAATATAAAAATATCTTTTATGAAATTTTCTCATAATTATTCACTACATCCAGATGATGACATATTAAAATAAACTCTTAATATAGTTGTTTGAATTATATACTATTATGTATAATTTGTTTCTTCCTACTACATTGAATGGTTTATATCATACCATTTTTCTTCTTATTTTAACTTATTTAATTTCTAAAATTATACGTCATTATTCATTAATTTTACAAGGGTTTCTGTAATAGAAAACACCTACACCGACTTTATCAATTCAATTTTTCCATTTAAGTATGATATGTTAAACCTAAATATATGTGATTTATTAACAAATGGGTGACGAATCCGGAAGTTCCATTTTCCTAAATGAAGTTATCATTAATTCCAAAATAAAAATCATAAATTTTAAAATCTATAGATGAATAACTATTAAAAAAAGATAATTTTTCTAGTCGGTGGTGGTCACTAATGGCCTATATTAAATTAATATGCAATTTTAATAGATATTTCAGTAATTATTTAAATTATATCAGAAAAGCATTCACTAAATCTTGAAATTATGTTATTAATGTATTAAAAGTGTTAAATAAATATAATTCCATCCAAAAAAATCAATCCTAATCTATGAAGAAAAATATTGATTTAAAGAATAAATCAGATACAATGATGTTCGTTCTTTTAGATTTTTAATTTAGTCATAGTTACTAAATTCCAAATCATTTTATTTCATTTCATTAGGGGTATCAATCATAATTTATAATACTTATAATCATGATATTAGAATTATATAATGAAATACCTTTATGGGAGTTTTAATTTATTTTCCTTCTTCCTAGTGTTACATTCAATCATGTTTTCACCACTGATCACTGATTTCTATATATGCTTATGATATATATTTTTTGATATATAATAGAATATTTCCCCAATAAAGAATAAAATTATGAGGAATTGAATATATTTTTTAAATAAATAAATATATTTTGATAATTTCTTTCCTCAAATAATATGATATAATGATCATTTATTTAGAAAATTTATTGCAATGAAACTCTAATAACATGGATACTTCTTTATAAGAAATTAAATAAATACACTTGATTAGGTTTAAAATGAATATAAACTAAATTTTTGAAAACTTGGTATGTAATATACATATTTATTATTTATTATTTTAACTAATTCATAAAACTCATGTCTTTAATCAAATAAGTTTTTAGATACATTACATTTTTAGGATCAATTATATATTTTTTAATTATCTATTATATTCATGGAAATTTTTTATTATAAATCCAAAAGAATTTTTTATCATATCTCAAAATTAATTATTTTCTAATAAGAGACATTCTGTTTCATTGATAGGATTTTTCATAGTTTTTTATTTAATATCATTTTTTTCTATTCCAAATTTGACTTGAATATTGATTAAGAAATTATTTCAATATCAAGTAATTGTATTATTCATATGAAGTCCCATATAACTAAAACCACCCCTTAAAGTATTTTCCTATATAGGTGGTGCTGAGAGTGAATTATGGGGTTTTATGGTGGGTATTTGAGTGTTTTATTTTTTCAAGGACAACATGCCAAACTAGAGGTGGCGGTGGTGGATATATTTAAAACTAAATTGTGGATTCAAAAAGGGTGGTGTTCCTTGTATTTGGATGCTTTTAGGTTTTTCGTGAAGTCAGTTGTTTGGTGTTGTGATGAACAAAATGGAGTGAAATAGACTTCCTTGTTGGTTCAATGGGTGTTTTCCTTGGGGTGTCCAACTATTGGAAATGTTGATGGATGAAATTCACCAGGGGTCCTGTTTTGTTGATGCAGTTCCTAGAGTGTCTATTTGTGAGAAATGAGTCTTGTGGATACCACTACACTATGGGGATTGGTCTGGTGGGGAAAATGATGGATTTCTTATTGTTATTCTATTGTTGTGTGTCATGGTGGTGATTGTGGTATTTAATTTTCCATACCACCCCATAGAGGAAGTAATTATTATGGTCAAAATGGTTTTTAAAATTCACGAGAATAATGGGTTCAAACCTTTTATTTAATATTTTCACCTTGACTTGACTCACCACATTTGTTTAGAGGACCCCCAAAACATGGAGATGGTTTAAGTAGCCCACTCTATAAAAATGTGTGTCCCAACGTCGATTGTTCAATTTTTATTATTCTCTATAGCCTTAGTTTACCCTTGGCCCCATATCAACCTCCAGCTACACCACTTAAGATTATGAAAATCATGGTTCATTTGGTTCAAAGTCTCTCAAATTAAGGTACTCGCATTTTTCCTCACTTTTTCATTATCCTTGTTCTTATTCATTTTGGAAGTTCATTTTAGAGGGATATCCTTTGTTTAGGTTGGAAACAAATAAATTCTAGATAATACTTTATCATTCTTAGGGTTTGGTGGTATTTTATTCTATAGTAGCTAATTTTTTTCATTCTTTCTTTCATGTAGAACATTTTACTTTCAATAGAGTAAGGCGATCCTCATTCTCTCCTTCATTAATGTTCATATTTGGAATTGGAAAGCTTTTTTATTACTATAGGTAGATATTACAGGTTAACATGATCATATAAATAAATTTATTAACCTAAAATTTAATGGTATGGGATTATTTTCATGTTTTATCTTATTTGTTGATATTGCATATGATTTTATACTTTATTCTTCATTTTTTGAAAATCATGGTTTTTGGGAATTTTTATTATTATTGAAACTATGATTTATGGAACGTGTTGTAAATCATTTCTCAAAATCACCATGCATACAAGGCTGAAAACATTATATATGGATAATGAATTGGTTTCCCATTTAAATCGTGATTAATATGAGGAAATCCTTGAAAGAAACTATGTTTTGATGTTAAATATCTATATAAAATCTATGTTTGAAGTGAATGTTGTAATTTTTAGTTATATAATTATGTGATATTTTTTAATATAAGGTTGTTATTTAACCATTTTTTGAGGATTGGGTATGGATGATGGTGACCGTCTTGGATGTGGGATGTGTTGTGGTAGCTGAGTTATGGTAGGTTGGCATGGGTTGTTTGGGGATTTGATGTGTAGTGGTTGTATTATGGGGATTTTTAAGTTGATATGGTTGGGTGGTATTGATGGTTGGAATGTTTTGAGGTGGCTATTTTTGAGAGTTGTGTATGAATTTTTTTGGGACTATTCATGGAAATATCCTGATAGAAATATAAGGAATTGTTAATGATGAAATTGAAATGTCATGGTGTAATAACTCAAACCGGATTACCACTAAGATAGTAGCAGGAATGGTGGGTCACATGACCTAAAGAGAATCCCCCCATATTCCATAGGATGTCAACTAGTTGTGAGGGTTTGATGAGGTAAGAGTGGGATATTATACCCTCATGTCAAAGTAGAACAATGGTTTAACAAAAACTAAATAGAAAACAATGGAACCAGTAGGCGAAGAAATAGAAATCGAATAAGATAATATAATAACTAAATTAAATTAAATTTTCCAATGCCAATTCCACATAATGACTCATGTAATTTCATGTGTTATTATAAGGTACAAGTAGTATAAAATAAATAAAATAAAATAAAATCCAAACAATCAACTCTTTGAGCATCCTGAGCATGAGCCGATGCATGTGATCCCTAGATCCCATATAAATATCACATCACAAGTAATGAATCCAAAGACCATTGAATAAGAATAAACACTGTGGGGAAAAATAGTTCCCAAGTAGGGTGTGACATATATATTTATGTATGTCGGCCCTCATGGGGTCTAGAACAATCCATTTAGTTAATGAAATAAATAAATTTCAATGTTCCATATAGTATAATTTCATATCAATTACAAATCAAATTAATTAAAATTTGGTTTGGGTTCCCAAATAGATTGTGATCCCTTTTCACTTGCTTCGGGCTTAGCTGGAAGTTAAAATTGGGTACCTTTTCTTGAACAATATTTGTACCAATGGCAAAATTAAAAAAGGAAACTGAAAAAGGAACACCCCCAAAATTAATCATAGGCTTGGGGTCCAATTCCCATGTCATCACATAAGTTTGATAATAAAGTGAGAAATTTCAAAATTTCATGGTCTAATATAAATAGTAGAAAAATGTAGAGCCCAATAAATTAACTAAAGAAATAAAACAATGAAATTCAATCAATCTATCAAATCAAGGGGAGGAGTCTCTTGGCTATCCAAGGTGATCTTCAAAGGATCCCAAGTATCACAGTGAGAACATATGAAGTAATCCAATACCACTGGGCCCATCCAAGGTGACCTATAATGCATCCCCAATATCACTCAAGGCCTGGTAACTCTATGCTCATTCTAAGTATCTCATGCAAGGGGGCTAAGTATCACTCATGGAAGGGTCTAGACAAATTTACCATTGGTCTGGGCATGGTTTCTCCACTAGGGAACTGATATCATTCCGGAGTGTTATAAAAAACCTAAGAATTCCTTACCTGGATATCCAAGGAATCACCCCCAACATGTCATGTCATAACCCATCGAGAACATGATTCCGTCCATGAGTCCTTAATATAGGACCCACATTCTATCCCAGCCCACGTCATGTTACCCAAGAAGACAAGCACATCACAAGAAAGGAACATATCATAAATAAATAAAAATTAATTATAATCCACATATTAAACATCTCATTCCTTCCATGGCATGGAAAGATCACAAGCTACCGAGCAAGTTAAATGCTAAAAATGAAACCATCAATATAGCATAAATAATTTAGCACAAAAGAAATATTGGAAAAATTTTATGTCATTATTATAATTTCAATATCTCAAAATATCAATATTTCCAAAGTTTTGAGCTTAAATAAAGACACAAAAATAGGGAATAATATTTAGAAACCAGCATAATAAATGGAACATAAAGGAGGGAACGTAGAATCATCATTCCTTGAATCACATGTCACCAATTAAATTTAAATGAACCAAGAAAACCATATTGTCTGTGCATATCATTAAATAAATGGGTTGGTCGTTCTACCCTCCAAATTTCATTCTTCTTCAAATCATTTAATTTAATAACATTCAATTTAAATAGTAAAAACATGGAAATTAAACTACAAGGATCATAGATGAACTTGGGAGGTGCCAAGGGAAGTTGGATAATCACCAACATGGGTAATTCCCATTAAAAGTAAGTCAAACTCTAAGGAGGTTCATGGTTCTAATTATAAATTTACAGATTTCCTACATAGGAAATGTCATATAAAAAGGTAGGCCAAGAAATTATTATGATATTGGTTTATTAATAATTTATATTAAAGAGGGACTAACCATTAAGAACATTAAGAAGGTGAAGTCCCAAACATGCACCTTAAAATAATTATGCATGACAATTCGATTCAAATTATTCAAAGGGGGAAAATACAAACATTCCATTAAACAAACACCAAAAAGAAGGCTTATGGAAAACACAAACCATAACTAAGAAATATATAAATAACCTACACTGATATTTTCTTTAGAATATATCACACCTCTATTAGGGGATTTAATTATAAATATATGACATTTTTATTAAAACAAATCATTTAGCATACTACATAGTTCATTCAAGAATCAAACTCAATTCACTTAGTGGAGTATTTATTTTAAAGCCATACTATATTAAATAAAATTTAAGGAATTTGTGATAAAAATAAAAGAATGAATTCATAAATTTAAGGGAAATGGATAGGGATCATTCCTCAAATGGAAAATCAAACCTAGCCAAACACTTTGGTAGTGGACATTCTAACTCAATGCTTCTCCACACATGCATGCAGAAGCATTAATAGATATATACCCCTTAATCTAATGTACATATTCCCCTATATATGAGGTAATATTTACATCGAAGATATATATATATGTGTGTGTGTGTGTACCTATATAAATCATTGTGAGCCTTCAAGGAGTCACCAAATGATGTAAAAAATTTACTAGGGACTCAAAAAAATAATGACCATAAATAAAAAGGGGAAGGACAATGAAACATGAGAAAATCTCACCTCAAAGTGAATATATAAATATGAATTCAACTGATGTGATATTTCTTTGTTTTAGGATGTCGGAATATGGTCAGCGCTGACCTGTGAAGCCTTTCGCATGCCCACTCACTAGAAGAAACAAAAAATATTGGGATAACCCTAACACTATGGTTTCGGATGAGCAAGATGAGTGATGGGGCGACCAAAAAATAGCCAACCAATGGAAGATAAGGGATATAGGGGTATTACCTTGAATATTTTAATATAAATTTTAAGATAAATAGCTAAAACTGATTAACAAGTTAAGACCTAGAGAGGGGGTTTCATCGCCTGGCCAAGGGGAGCCTCAAGGGTGTGTTCCGCTAAGGGGATAAGGGAGACCCCTTAGGGTTTTTATTAATTCTAAAATAATCATCATCATCCAAATAAACATATTTATCATAATCATCATATTATTATTATCATTATCATTATTATTATTATTAAAATGTTCCATTATTTTTATTCCCATTCTAATTTCCTTTAATTTATTCATTTATCATTTTAATTTATTTAATTTATTTCTTTAAAATAAACACACTGATACCACCAAGGGTCCCATCGGGCCTTCATGAAATTCCAATGAAAACACATTCAAGTGTTCCAACTCTAAAAATTATGTTCAAAACTATGTTTTAAAAATGACACATCCAGAAAATGAAAAATGAAAAATTGTTTTCATTTTTGTCTGGTTTAAAAGTATGGGTCATTACAACCACCTCGCCCTAGAAATTATCATCCCCAAGAATCCTCTAGAAAAAATTTGAATATATCTCAACGTTAAAGGGTTGTGATGTCTCATTTAAATGGACGTGTTTTTTTTTCAAATTTCCAATGAACCTTCAAGAATTTACTAAGAATACGATACTTAAGCCATAAACACCCGATTCAATGCTCGATTCTCAATTGAAATAATAAAATGGTTATTACACATTACCATTCATCTAGAGACATGATAACATCATATTATCTTTATTAATTTAATCAAACGTACTCCCCACCATACTATATATCATTAGAAAGGGTCTAACTCTGATCCAAAACACCTCCACCGTCAGAATTTCCAATAAAGCACGCTCCTCATCATTTCAACAATGATCCAGGTATGATTTCAAACCTTCCAAGTAGTTGATTCCCCATTGAACTCATTTAACCGAGTTGTGATATATTTTTATGAAAAGTATTGTCCCAGACATACCACAATATTTTTGACCCTATGACATGATTTTTAACTTTTCCTCACTAAATGTACTCTTTGAACAAGGGAATACACAAGCCAAGAACCTTCATCTAACCATTTTCAAGGCACCCATCCTAGACCACTAGTGTAATTCAAATTGGATTGATATTCCTTCTTCCAAGGAATATTGTGTTTATAATGAGCATGTGGTCACCTAAATTGTTGTTCCCAATCACGAAAAAAGAAAAATCCATATTCATCCCACTAGACTCACCATCCATATTAACATCACCTCTGAGCCTGACAAAAAAACTAGGTAACCTCAGATTTATCGAACTAGAGTCTATGGAACTAACCTATGGTGGTAAATACTCCATGTTTAAAAAAATAAATTGCTAAAAGGCCCTAATGTCCACATCTAAACATCGAATGAGCCTAGAGCATCATCCACCTAGTGGTCAAGTCATAGAATAATGATTAGTGTGAAAAAAATTCCTAATTAAGAAACCAAGGGTGACTCAAGGCTAAATATGTCTTGATAAGAACCACACGTCCAGCATGCAGCACATAATGAAAACAACCCAGACATGACCAATGGATTCTAAATTTTTTGCGCAGCATAAGACCGATGCTCTCTTAGTGTATATAGGACAATGTCAAGTCGGAGACATACTCGTCACTTAGAGGAATACACTTAGAGGGTTTTCACGATTTGTAGTCAATGAGAAAAAATGGCACATCCATAATACTATTAAAGGATTATCCACCCATTGCGTTGGATTATCTGGTGGGTTTCATTAGAGATTTTTCCTAGAGTCGTATTTCCCACTATGAATATTAACCTAGACAACATGATAAAAAGTCATCAAATACAGAGGAAAAGAAGTTGTTAAGTCATCAACAAAGAGGCCGACCATACCCAAGGAATGTCTAAAATTTTGAAACTAAGAATTACCCAATTATCACACCCACATAAAAGTCCAATTAATACCTGACCACCCATCCAAAGAAAGGTGTCAGTTAGAAACAATGTTTTCTACAAGGGATAATAGCACCCAAATAACACCATGCATCAGAAAGCTCACAGTATTTAGAAAGACATTTAAACTCAAGGGTTTTACCTTCCATGGGATATCCCCTTATGAAAACTTATGGTTTCTCCCTATTACTATGTATTATCAATAGAAAAGTAACTAGTATATAAAGACAACCATTTAAGAAACATGTAAAGGAGAGAAAGCCTATGGAAAATTCCTACGATTCTGCTCCACAGAAACTCAAAGGAAGATTTAATTTATCCATACATGAGGGTTAAGGCCTAGAAAGCCTCTTAAGGATTCTGTTGAGGTCATTTAACTCAAGACTCATTTAACCCTTTAAACATTTCATGTTTACTATAAAATATAAACCAACACTATCCATAAGGGAACGAATGGTATTTTAAACCACCTATTCATCCATTATTTCTCAGTGGCATCCCTTTACCACTAAATCATTATTTTCATAAAATATATTCCAAAAATCATTTATCTATTTCAAAATAATCATATAATAACATCTCGAGCATATTAGGAGGTCTTTAATTAATTAAAGGGGGTATTGTCATAAATGAACCCTATAAAAAGTGGGCACTTTAATCAACCACCTAAATATTTCATAACTTACCCCCATGGGGTTTGTAAAAATTCATTTAAAAGAAAATTTGACCTACTAGGATCCCATTATATTACTTTGGGTTCAACTAAATGAAAACATAATGATTTTAAAATTTTAGATTTGAAAAAACCATTATAGTTTCATTTTATTAATAGTGATTCTTAACGGGCTTAATTAGGTCCAATTGTTAATTTAGGAATTAGCTATATGGGCCATTAAGCCCTAATAAAAGAAGGTAAATCCCTTATAAAAAATAATAGTATCATTAAGCCTAAATAAAAGATAGTGAATCCCTCAATTGTTAGTTTACTCACATTTTATTGCAACTAGAAAATTATTTCCCATGATAAAAAATCAATGAGGCATTACAATATTAAGAAAAAACATTAATAAGTTACCTAATCATGGTAAGAAATTACACATACCAAAATAATCACAAGCCACAACTAATATTTCATGGAACATATTGGAAAATGGAACACACGAAACACCAAAAATTTAAAGAAAAGAAAAAAATGTGCACTAAATGGAATGGAATATGAATGGAATTTGAGTTACTATGTTCCTATTTTGATTCATGTATTGCTAATTTCATGCCAAAATAGGCCAGGGAAAATGTATCATAAATAGCATAAATCAATAAGAAGTGAAAAGTTCACCAATCACCCAAGGAGAATCCAAATCAACTATAACATGGAATAGAAAGAACAACAATCTCAGCCCTAGACACTTTGTAATTTCATATATGTGGGGTGATCAGTCCATTGTATGACTCTTTACCAAGTGATGAAACATTCCTAGTCTCTTTATACCATCCCCAAATAGTATTATAGAGAAAAAATAACATATGATATCACTTTGTAACATCCTAACCCCTCTCACCTCAAAAATTGTAGGTAGAATGGTGGGTCACATGACCTCAGTCATATAATCCTGTATGCTAGAGGATACTGACTAACAGTTTAGGTTTGTGAAGGTGATAGTGGAGAGACTATACCTTCATAACAAAATAGAACAATATTTCAATCATAACTAAATAGAAAACAACATATGTAGTAATTAAAGAAAGAAAAAATATTAGAAGACAATATAATAACATAATGAAAGTAAAATGGCCCATTCCAATTCCATATATTGATTCATGTAATTAGAGATGTTACTAAAAGGTAGAAGTTGTACAATATTGGAAAATAACACAAAAACCCAATGGTCAACTCGATAATCATCCTGAGCTCGAGCCCAGTCCAGTGCTCTTTAGCAGCCATGAACACAACACAGCATAAGCAATGAAACCAAAGACCTATAATAAATAAGACGTACTTGGGTGCCAAATGATAACCAAGCTGGTTGTGAGATATAAATCCTATTTCGACTGCACCCACGGTTTCTAGGCCAATAAATTTAGTTCTCTAAATAAATAAATAACAGTCCTCCATACAGAATAATTGTAGAAAAATTCCAAGTTAAAATAAAAACAACTTAGTCTAGTTTCCCAAATGGTTATTCATCCTTTTTCAGTTTCTTTAGCCTAGTATGGAAGTCTAAATATGGCACCTGTGTAAGAAGAATTTGTGTACCAGTGCCAAAAGTAAATAAGGAAACTCAATATGGCACACACCCAAGCTTGCTCCTAGGGTTGGGATTTAATTCCCATGTCACCAAAAAAGTATGCAAATAAGAAGAAGAGAAAAATCACAAGTACATGGTATAATATAAATATAATCAACAAGTAAAATACAAATAATTAACCCGTGAAATCAAACAATTCAATTCAATCAATCCATAAAATCTAGTGACAAACTCTCATTCTTCAATAATCATATCTACAAAGGATCCCATGTATCGCAATGGGAACTTATGATGTAAGCCAATAGCACTGATCCAATCCATGGTGACCCATGAGGTATCCCATGTATCACTAGACCCATGGTACCTCTAGGATCATCCAAGGTATTTCATGTAGGGTACCGAGTATCAGCCAAGGAATGGTGTAGCCATATTGGTAATGGGTCCATCAAAAGTTGATCCCCTAGTGAACCAGTATCACTCAGAAGTATAATAAAACTCATGGGAATCCTTCTCCCAAAAATCCAAAGAATCGTCCCTAGTGAGTTGTGTTGTAACCCATCGAGCACAAGAGTTCATCCAATAGTCCTTAATAGGAAACCCATGTTCTCTCCTAACACATGACATGCACCTATATTATTATAGATGGTGTTTTTAATACCTGTTTGACTTGTTATATGATTAATATCCAGCATTTCATGATATTTTAATATTTATTTAATATCATGTTCTTACATGTGGAGTCTGATTCAATGTTAACAAGTGGTAAGATTTTATTGCAACAATCTCATCATTTATCAAGATTGTTTATGATTATGCTTTAATTAATCATATATTTTGATCCATTATTTAAAAAATCTCTTGAAGTTTCTTCTCATATAGTGATTAGTGATTTGTTCATGTATTTGTATAAGTTCTCCACTCTTTGGTACTTAATATAATAAATAAGAAGAAAAAAAATCCAACCTTTTTCAGTCGGATGCGAGTTTTTTTTAAAACCCGGTTTTAAAAAAGGTTTTTAAAATGATATTTTGATCTCATTTTCATTGAAATGGGATTTTTAAATGCTTAATTGTTTTTAAAGATTAATTTATAAGTTTCCAAGATATTTTCAAAGGAAAGAGTTTTAAAAAATGATAACTTTTAAAAAAACAATTTTTTAAATAGAAATGATATCTTCCTCAAGAAATATTTTTAAATGGTCTTCCCACATTATTTTCCTTATAAGGTAACATAAATTTATTTACTCATAACTTTTTATGGAAAAGATCCAAATGTTCTATTCATATTATTTCCCCTAAATGGTATATGATTGGATGGTATGACGGTTATGAAGCATGTTTCTTTAAAGGGTTATATGAATATGAAACACACTTATTTTCATGGATTGTGCTTTGATAAAATGATAATGAAAATTGTATATTTATCCAAGCGTTAAGATATGATTACGGGTTTATGACATGAATTTCATTGTATTATTTATGATATGAAAATTTATGATCTTGGGGAACATAATTGTATGATTTCAATATGAGATCTATGAGACCTATAGCTCCCTCAAATGTATTGGGTAAATATTTATATCTCATGTGATAATTATGGAAATCAAGTCAGTGGGAAATCCACTATACAAAATGGTGAAACCCAGTCCACTATGTGAATATGGATAAACTCGATACACTATGGGAAGATGACGAATCATGATCCACTATTGAAGATGAGGAAACTGAATACCATATAAGGAAAGGGTTGCAACTGGGGTTAGTGGCATGTCCAGCCAAGTAGTAGTATCCTCCATTGAGTGCCCTGATATGTTTTGGAAATGAGACATGATTTATAGGTAATGTTTTTATATACATATGTGCATTCCAGAAGTCTATTTATTATGAAAAAACATTGATCTGGTGATTCATGTTCTTGGATTCCCTTATGATTCATGTTTTATGAACATCCAATATTTATTCCATGACTTAGGTATATGATCTTTGGTAGGAATGGTAAGATCTTATAATGGTATGATCTTGTTATCATGCCATTATGTTCATGATTATTCTTATGTATCTCCCTTTTTCACCATTATTGGTCATTTGAGATAACCCATTTTTGTGTTTTCTTTCCTAGGTTATGAATAAATGAATGATATGTGATGTTTCTAAGAATGGTGAAAGACATGATGAAACTATTGGGAGATAATGTAGATCATTTATGTGCTACATTTTAAATTTTTATGATTCCAAAGGAACTTAATAATATTGAATTTTCACATCAATTTTTGTAATTTATTAAGTATTCCAAAAAAATGATGTCATGTTAAAATTTGAAAATGAGGGTTACTATAGTTGGTATCAAAGAAAAATTTCAGTTATCCATTTAATACTAGAATGAAAATACTATAGAAATAACCCTATGTAAATGTATAAGGTAAATTTTAATGATGAGGATAAGTATAGTAAAATGTCCCATAATTTTAGTAAAGGATATAGGGAGTGTTTTAAAAGAAGTAATATGGATTATACAAGTGTATGTGGCTCTGGAATAGATGTACATAGTGGTAAAAACCCTAAAATCATCATATTTAGATAAACTCAATTAGGAACTGATACACATAAACAGGATATGATTCCCACCTGGTTTGAAACTCTCAATTGATGCACTTTGGGATTTTAGAAAACTCTCCATAAACCATCAGGAAGCTTTAGAATATGATTTGGCTATTAATAACCCAAGATAAACCTAATGTGTTATATATTAATGATTGTGTCATCATTTAGACATCTTAGAAGTCATTATCCATGATTATGTGGTTCCTCACTATGAAAATTGTTCCTTACTCTATGATTTTGGGTTTTAGTAAATGGAAAGAACCTGAAGGAATCACATTATTGGTAATTTCAATAGAAAATGTAATGATTTTCCTCCTGATATTCTAAATGCTATCGGATATGGAATGAAAAATATAATTGATATGATCACCCTAATTCCTCAAGATATAAATCTTACTATAATTCCAGATGAGAAAATTAGGGAACATAATTATATTGAGTCATTCATGAGGAAACTTCCATCTTATTTCAGTGGATCTTCTAATCCGCATGTTCTGAAAAAATGGATCAATACCACTGAAATGTTAAACTAAATTCTCTAGTGATCTAAACATGATAAATTTGTTATATATATATATATATTGTTTAGAAGGTGAATCCATCCAATGGTGGACCCTAATAATGAATATAAGGAGGCAATATGAAATATAATCCATAGATTGGGATGTGTTAAAAAAACAAATTATTAAACATGTTATATCCTCGAGTTCTTCATACGAAATGGAAAATTAGTTCCTTGAGTTGAATCAAATGGGTGAGGAATCATTTGGTACCTATGACTCAAATTTCACAAGACATGTAGGGTATGCTTCTAGTATTATTATCCAATTTGAAAGTAAAGTTGACCCATTCTACAGTGGCTTAAATCCAATTCTCAAAATAAAATAAAAAAAGAGAGACTTTAGTTTCTACAATGAGATTGTCTTTTTTGCAATAAATGTTGAAATACGGGATGGAGTTATGTATCAATATCATGGATTCAATAAGAAAATTAATATTGATTTAAATGACAATTTTAAAAACCACGTAGATAAGATGAAGATCCATCATTTATGAAGAATGTGTGGAAATAATAAGGGAAGGAATTGTCTTATGGTGTCTAATAAATGTTTTATATGAGGAAGGGAATGTCCACAAGAAATTGATTGATGAACTGGTGATGATGACCAGCATTAGAATCCTCTTAAACCAGGTGGGAAATCTTATCTAATCACTATTTATGAAGAGGGGTGCTATAACGATGTGGTGAATGGTACACATATCATCCTATATAGAATATTTGATGTCTTTTTGATTCTATATCAACCTAGTATTTCATATATAATTAATTTTTTTAGGGTGTTGAGATTCAACGAAAATGATTAGATGTGAAATTAATATTGAAACACCATAATGGTACCCTGATTTCATCATATGTCTATGTTTCCACATAGGATGAAGTTCATGATAAAGTGATTCTTGAAAATCATGTAATTATTCATTTCGTTGAATTTGATTTCATATTCGGAATCGATTGGATTTCTTTTCATAAATCCCACATCAATTTTCAATGAAGGGAAGTTTCATTTGATTTTTTCAAAAAAACAAATGATCATCTATCAATGTGTTGATAAGTACGAATTTCCTACGGATATAAATCCACTATATTATTAAAAATTCCTATTTATATGGCTTCTTTGTCTCAAATATTTAGGGATATGATCAACATCAATGATATTTCCATTGCTGAAGAGTTTTTTGATTTCTTTCTGAAAGTGTTTCCCGGCCTCCCACCAAAATGCGATGTCAACTTTTAGATTGAACTCAAACCTAGTTCCACCCCAATTTCAAATACTCCAAAAAGAATTACCCCAATTGAGTTTCTATAATATAATAGGAAACTCCCCAAAAACATTTATAAGGGATTCATTTAGCCAATTTTTTCACCTTGGAGTGAACATGTTCTCTCTTTGAAAAACAATGATAGATCAATGTGGCCCTGTATTGATTATCATGAGATGTAAAATATCATGATCAAGAGAAATTATCATCATCCCCATATTGATGAACTATTTGATCGACTACATGAATATCAATACTTTTCCAAGATTGACCTTCATATTGGATATCATCAATTGAGTTTCAAGAAATAGTATATATCCAATGCTGCATTATGTACATGGTATGGAAACTAAAAATATATAGTGATTACTTTTGGTCTTTTTAATTCACCTTATATCTCCATTTATTTGATGAAAATTATCATTAGATATTACCTTGGGTAGTTTCTGGTAATCATTATAGATGATATCCAAAACTATTCAAAGAGTAAGGATGAATATGAAGACCACTTGAGAATTGTTCTAAATTCCTTAAGGTTAGATAAGTTGTATGAAAAATTTAGGAAGTGTCAATATTAGTTGCAAAAGGATTAATTTTTCAGTTACATAATCTCATGAGAGTGTAAAGTAGTAGATCCCTCAAATAAGGAAGCTATTGAATATTTTATAAGACTAACCACAATGGCTGAGATCTATAGTTTTCTTTTCATTGTTGTATATTATTTTTGGATTGTGTAGAATTTATCATGACTATCAAATCCTCTAAAAAATTAACACTAAATGGTTCCAAGTTCATATGGACCAATTAATTTGAGGAAAATTTCGAGGAAATAAAGAGATGGTTAGTCATTGCAATTGTGCTTACATTACCCAATTGTGTAGAAGTGTTTGTAATCTATAGTGATGCATCCAAGAAGGGATAAGGATTATATTTCTTATGAAAGATAACATGGTTATCTCTTATGCCTCAAAAAAGTTGACAATCCATAATAAAAATTACCCAACTCATGATTTGGAGTTAGCAGTGGAAATTTTATCATTACATATATGAAGGAATTATATTTATGAAGAAAACGGTGATATATATATCGATCATATATTTTTGAAATATATTAACACATAAATAGTTGAAAATGGTCCAAAGAAGATGGTTAGAGTTCATAAAGGATTATTACTACTCAATAAATTATCACCCATAGAAAGTGAACAAGGTGGATGATTCTTTGAGTTGAAAGTGTCATACTAGTTTATCGATGATGAGGATCATAAAAGATCCAATATTTTTTTATCAGAAAATTTTGGATCTAGAAATCCAAAATGAAGGGGGAAATTATAATCTTTATAAATTGAATGTTCAACCCTCAATCCAAGTGATGATTAAAGAGGAAAAGAAGGAAGATGTAGAGATAAAAAATAGGGTGAGAAATTTTCATGAGTTTAACTTTAGTTGGGATGAAATTATATGTTTCAAGCATGGTGTATGTGTTCCTTCCATAGTAGATTATAATAAGGAGCTATTAGAGGAAAGGCATAGTTCTTCTTTAACTATTTATCTAGGTGGTATGAAGATGTATTGATATTTGAAGTAATAATTATGGTCAGATAAAATGAATAGGGATGTCATACTGTTTTTATGTTAGCACTCATCATTATAGAAAGTTGAGGATTAAAGACAATAGTTTACGGTGATGTTGCACCGATTACCCATACCAGAATGGAAATGGGAGAACATCACTATAGATTTTTCATTGTACTTCTCGAAACTTCTAAAGGGAATAACGTTATAAGGGTGGTAATTGATCTAATTAATAATTACATGCATTTCATTTCTATCAATGAATACTTGTCTCTAGATCAACAATCCAGGATAAACATTAAAGAAGAGGTATGGTTTCATGGAGCACCACATTCAATTGTATCTGATCGGGATCTGTGGTTTAACTCAATGTTCTAGAAAATTCATTAATAAGAACATGATATAGAATCTGTTTAACTCAATGTTCTGGAAACTTATTATAGACTTACATGATTTTTTCCCTTATTCATGTTTATGATATTTGATATGAAGGTTATGATATTCTAATGTTTTTTTCATGTTTTCATACCCCCTACGTTCATGTATATTCTAACATGTCTCCCTTGTTCACCCTTTTTGAGAAATTGAGCTCACACCTTTTTATGTTTCCTTACCCATGTTATGAAGGTATGTAGTATGTATGATGTGTCTAAGAAGGGTGATACTCATGAAAAATCTCGTGGTTGATAATGTATCTCTTTTATATACTAGCATTTATGTTTCCATGTTTCGAAAGGTACTGTACAAATCAGGGTCGTTGGGCGTCTATTTGTATAATGTTTAAGTATTCCTCAAATGTAATGTAATGTCCATGGTTGAAAAGTAAGGATTTCTATATATGGTATCTGTGAAAAGGTATATCTAAACTCTGAAAACTAGGATGATAAAACCTTAGTGAGATCCCTTGGTTTATATATAAGGATAATTCTTGTGATGTCTCTAAGGATAACTCTAAGGATGAGTTAATGTTTTGGAAAATGATCAGGATTTTTTGTTAAGGATATAGTGGGTAGTTTCCTAGAAATATAGAAATTCCAAGACAATACAAATGGATGTGGATCAATCATTAAAGTACATAGGGTTAAAAACTCAAACAAATTGTTCTAGGCTTGACTCGAGTTAATCTGGTACATGAAAATAAGCCTTATTGCACACTAAGTTTGATACACTAAGGGATATGATTTGGGAATTCATAAACACTTCATGAAACTTCATTACAGATTTAAATAGAAGTTTCCTATTAATAACCTAATCTGATCCTAGGGTTCCATTGATTAAGGAGGATGTCATGATTTAAACATCATATAATTAATTTTTTAGGATTATGTGGGTTTCTAATAAGATATGTGTTTCGCACCATGAGAATTATGGTTTGAGTAATTTGGATAACTAGAAGGAACATGGTCAACACTTAATGTTTCAGATGTGGAAATTATGGGTATAAAGAGAATCCATTTCCCTAGTGAAAATATCATAAATATAATCCGGATGGTATTAAAAATATTGGTTATACTTCTCAAGATAAAGAGACCAAAAACGACATGAGAAAGGTATGTGATGTTCCTCTAGTGTTGTTTAAATTAAAATAAGAAGCATGATTATACTAAGGTTGAGGAACCTTAAGAAATTATTCATATTTCATATTATACTAAATAAGGATTAAGGAATAAGTTGATGAAGAAAGAGTAATTGTTTAAGAATAATGTAGGATGAATGAAGTAATTATTTTTTGGAATGTAGTGATTATGATATATAAATCATCAAATATATAATTATATTTAGTATAAGTTTTCATTAAGGATTTAGAAGTACATGATTAATGGTGATGATGAAATAGAAAAATGATTTCAGGGAAATCTAATATTTCTATTAAGGGAAGGTAACTGTTAATTATTTAATGACACTGAGATTTGGATAAAAATGTGTAGGATAAGAATAAGTAAATTGCACAGTATAGATAACCTTCTAAATAAGTAAGCATTTTTTTATTGGTAATTTATGAAATCAAAAATTGTAACTCCTCGACCCTAGAATCCCAGAGTCATTGCATTATTTTAATACATTGGCATGATTACAAGGAATCAAGTCTTGAAAGACCGATCAGTTTAGCAGTCTTGGAAAATATATTACATACGTGAACGTTACATAACACATTAGAAAATAAAACACAATATAAATGAACTTTTGAGAATTTCATTAATCCTCTAGCATAACCCTACTTATCAATCATAATACACTTCTTGGAATCCTGGGGAAAATAAAATATAAGAAAGGGGTGAGATCAAACACACAATAAGGATAACAATATAGTAGAAACTTTCACAAATGGGAATAAACATTGAAGGAAATGTATAAAACTAAAAAACCCTTTTAAACTTAAACTTCAGCATAATATGGAAATGATAAATCCAATAATTCCATTTACTTATTCACATGGATATTATACTAGTCGAATAATCACATGTAATATCAATAGCTAATTTCATAATGATGGAATGCATAATTCCAGACATCATAACCACATAGTAAAGGCCTTGTGCCAAGACTACAAATAAGATTTTGTTGAGGCCTTGTGCTAGGACAGTAGTTTGTCTCATGGGACCTACTAAGGCATCGAGGAGCTATAGAAGGCTCCACCAGTAACTTACTATGTCTGATGCATTCCTCATATGAAATGTTTAAACATAACATAAACATTCATATTAAAAATAGCATATGTCATGTCATTAAATTATCCATAAACCATGAATTGTATAAAAATAACACATCCACAGTCAAACATATCACAAAACCTTCAATACAATATGGAAGATATTTATCCTAATAAATCAACATTGATTAAGAATATTATCCAATAAAATATATTGACATAGGTGAAAATGATCAGTAAAACTCTTTGAGAGAAATATCCCTTTTTCATGAAATAATTTTAAAAGTCACACAATTTATAAAGGTAGTCATTTAAAATATATTTATAAATAAAATTGTCTCATACCAAATTTAAACTTTTGAAAGGAATTAACATTTTAGAACATTCATGTCTATATAAATAAATCCTTAAAATCATTTAGAAAACAAGGACATTATTGAGAATGGTTTAGATGAAAAAATCTTTAAAACATTTAAAATGATGTTTTAGTAAAATATTACATTAAAATAATTCCTTTGAAAACACTTTTATGAAACCTATACATAGATAATAAATATTTCCCAGTAAAAACATACACATAAACAATATTGAATAATAAGGAGATTGAGGAGTTAACCCTTAACCCTCACTTTCCTTTGGTCGAGGGTACATTTAACCTCTTGTATAATGACCATAGTGTCTTATTAAATTATACTTAAAACATATTCATATTGATTATATCATACACAATTCATTTATGATTTTATACTACCCATTTAATAATTATTTTAATGTTAAATTAACATTTCAGGTAATAATTTCTTTCATTATCGTACGTGTTTTAACTTGTTATTAATGATCGTATCATTTAGATAATGATTCAAATTCATTCAAAATATAAAACTATATATATATCATATAAATTTAGAATATAAATATTTATAAGAGATAGACATATGAAATGTAAGGCACCGTTTTTGGAGACGGTAGGCCGTACATACGCATAAACGATATTTCGATTTTCATATCATATTGAATGGAAGGAAGTGAATAAGATATATGTAAGTATATATATATATCCAGTAGAATTATTATGTCATATATTACATAATTATTAATAATATATATTTTTATAATCATCGTTGAATGGTTAATGTGGAAAGGATTCTCATCGAGTCATGGAGATGATAATCTGTACATACACACCAGCGACAATATCCTTATATTGATGGTGAAATCGTAATTAATTGGATGGTATATCATATATACAGAATAATTAACATGTTAAATTTATTATTTACATAAGTTATAATCATTATTACACCCATCCAAATAATTAAGTGTTTGAATTACAAACTACACCACGACGTGGATACGGTAAGCCTTACGTACGCACGTATGGTGACATTGTCATTTAGGATGGATAGAATAATTAATATGGTTCAACCATATTTATAAAAACATCATAGTATGTAGATGGTACTGGATTTATTATTTTGTTATGGAAACTACAAATAAAGAGGAAGTGTAAGAAGAAAAGAACATGAATGTGTTTGGTGAAATTATTACCTCTTCTTCAGGTGTTTCCTTTTGAGTTGATCAAACAGGCTCCTTAGGTTATATTTTAGATAAATGTAAGGTCTCTATGATTAAGGGTGGAATGTTGGGGGGAGATTTTTTCAGGGTATGGATGAGACAAATGTCTTTGGTGGTGTGATTATGAGAGAAGGAGAATTACCCTTTTATAATAGAGGTGAGGGTCACTTTAGGAAAACCTTGAAATATTATTTCATAATGAAAACATTTTCAGTTTTTGTCACTAACTGAATCTAGTCTCCAACAAAACCGGCACCCAATCTAACCTGTGGAAAGTCGCGAAGGGAGTTCTCGATCCCCACGGGCTGGTAAAAGTGCCTGGGTATCAAAAACATAAAATTGGGAATGGTTTGCCTGAGTTTGTATACTAAAAACAACAAATGAATCCAAGAAATCAAATCTGGATTTTTCAAACCAAAACATCTGGTACTAAAATTCAGAACTAAATTACACAATTTTAAACAATTTTTGAAGACCATTAGAAAGGTAAAAACTCATTAAATTACATCCCACGAACCTCCACATGGAAAGAGGCACCACCCTCAAGCCATCTCCGCGACACTGCATCACGATGGGCCGCTAAAAACCCGAACCAATGGAATAAAACCTGTACCCAAACCTGTGACACAAAATAAGAAAGTCTACTGACACCCAATGGTGTATGTAAGGTGTGATCCAAATCCCAGTAGGATACCACCACTAAGATATTCCATATGATAAACATTTAAAGACGAAAAGCATGCATGTTTTCAAAAACATGAAAAGTTAGTAACAATTTCTAAAAGATGCAACTTTGAATAAGAATAGTTTTCAAGTGGGATATTGTATTTGATTAAAACTTTTAAAATAAACCCCAAATATACTAAATTTTCCAGCCAAATGTACCATATGCTGACAGAATGTATAAAGTAACTAATGAGCAAAAACAGTATGAAATAACCCCTGGGCACTAGCTAGCTGTGGGTCCCAAGTACCTCGTATCTCAGTGAGAGTAACCATCAAAAATATTCATTCCCATGCACGATCAACTAGTAGGGAACATACCAATAACCTAGTGGTCCCCAATCATCATCATCATAGTTTATTTAGAGTTTTAAGCCTCAATCTTTCTATGTGAAATTGTGGCCAAACCCCACGGATTCACTAGTATACAAGTACACATCCACCCACCTAGATACCCAGGTTCTCCCCTTGTGCTCAAAAAAGTTCAACAAGTAATGAAATATACATTGAACATGAAAATTTCATTTCCACATCACAAATTCACCCAAAAGCCCATATGTATACCACACAAGTCACAAATGTCCATTTTTCATTCAAAATGATTTTGAAATCCGACTCACACCAAAATAACCAACAACACATTTCACATTTCTTCAACACTTCAACAAAACCATAAAAAAATTTATAAAACAATTATAATATATTTAAACTCATATAACATCCCACACACATGGAACATAACATTGCTTTCATAATAAAAATTTCAATTTTTCACATCACACTCACAAAAAACAGTCCACATCACTTTAACACCTCAATATCTTCTTCAAAAGATTTAATAAAATATTTACAATATGACACATATGACATAACAGCCTTTTAAAAAATTAAATGGACCTTTTAAAAGTATACTCCTACCAAATCAGTTTTCTGATATAGTTTCACCACTTACACAACTCAACAAACCATTCAAAACTTTCATAAAACAATTATAAGAAGTATACCCAATCTTTTCACATAAAACCCATTTCAAAAACCTCTTTTGAAGCCAAAATCACACCAATACCCTAAAAAAATATAATTTTCAGCCCAATAAACATGTAATAATCAACTTTCAAATGTTATATAATCACCTTGAACAATATCAGAAAAGATAACCATGAGAACACACAAATCCATAAAAAACGTTCTAGGAGTATAACAAGGTTACACACATAAAATCCATTAAAATACCCCCCCCCTTTAGTCCCACATGAAACTATATCATTACCCAAAAAAAATTTGAATCCCCTTTAAACAACTAATAAATAACTTCCACATTTTACAAAACAACCACAAGATATAACACATGAAATACATTTGAAAAAATACACACTTCAAACAAAAATGTAACTTTAATAGAAAATGATTTAAAATTTATACCAAAAATGGTATTCTAATAATTTAAATCATATAAGGAACATGAAAAATTATTTAGTCAAGAAAAATAACTCATCATTAAATGGTTACCCACAGAATCACCTACCGAAATTGTCGAATCCCTCAAAACATGGTGTGAAACATCAACCGCACCAACCCGACACCACAAGGATGATAAATTCAGAACTAGACCACAAATGTTCACCGAAAATACTCATGGTTAAACCCTAGGTAATAACCCTAGGTTCAGGACACTTTGGAACAACAGGAAAGAGGGATGAAACCCTAAGAAAAGAGGAGAAATCAAATAGAGAAATACTTATTTGCAGAAATATTGAATAGATCACCCTCAATCCACCAAAATATGAATCTCAAAGTACCCAAACCTGGTATGGGGTTTCTAAGGAATCATATTAGGTCATGTGGGAACTGAAATGGGTGAAAAAGGATGACAATTGAAGGAGTTATGAAAGATTCATTTTACCTCGTCAAATCTGGTCGATTTGAGAAAGAGTGTGAAAGATTTCCCAAATTCGCGGTTCACCAGAGCTCCAAAATATCGAAAAATATAATGGAGGTGATCCTTGGGATACTGTCTTTGAGAGGGAGGTGTAATCACAAGAATACAATAAAACATTAATGAGATATGGAATATTTAAAAACATAATTTAAAAAAGTAAATGGGCTTATGGGCAGGCCCATTACCTTAAACAAAAACCCAAATCCATCATGTTTTTTGATTTCTATGTGGTCCAATGGGATATGGTGATTTTAATATATCAGGGTATTCAAATTGGGAAGTGTAAGGGGTATAAAATAGTAAAAATTTAAGGAGTTATAGAAGAAACGAAATTTATTTTTAAATCTGGAATTGGGCTCACGGTTTGGCCCAAATTTTCAAAACCCACCATTTTCACCAAAATGAGTGGTAAAGCCCAAAAACAAATCAGGAATGGAAATTAAATGAATAATGAATTTAAAAAAGGTCATGGGTGTGACAATTCTCCCCACCATAAAACTTTCTTCCCTTGGAATTCCACATCAAGGACAAATCAAAAACCAAACCCAACCGAAAGGAAGAAATGGACTCCTTTGCTAAACTACGCCCCCAAAGGCCAAAACACCTCTAGTGATCAATTAAGGAAGAAATACATCACACACAAAAACATACACCACTTTTCTGAAATGATCAATAACATTCAGGATTTTTACTAAAATAAAACTCCTCAAACACTATCTAAACAAGGCTCAAGTAATTTACCCAAACAAATAAGAACATTGAACAAGGTTACACTTAACTTGATATAACTAAACCATTGGAAACTCTCTAATCCCAACGTTTACTGAAGGAACATGTAGGTCTTTATATAACTCCAAACGAGACTACCCACTTCCAATCTAAGACCAAGTACAAAAGTGAGTTACTGGTTCAAGGTTACACAAATGGGCTCCCCAACCATAAGAGACAACTTAATGTTTTTTCAAAGACAGAATAAAGACACTAACAGGGGAGCCCCAAACAAACTCCCCAGTAAAAGGGGTAGAATACCATTAGGCATTTTCAAAATAATATACATGAGCCTCATAGTGGGTCTCCCCACCATAAGAACCAACCATCTTAACTGACCAATATGGGCCGGCACAGAAAAACCCCAAAACATAAAGAGTTGGGACGGCCGCACGGTTAGCCCACACAGTTTAGGAAATTGTGTGCTAACCATGTGGATCCTTATACCTACATGGTTTTATAGGGAATTATTACTAATATATTTTCACTCAACATGTCTAGACAAAACTAAATCCTTTCCCCCGAACCCAAAAGAAACCAAAGGGGAAAACACTGTCATTGAGAGATAACATGGGGATGAGGCCCTCCACCTCTTTCCACCGAATGGGAACAAAAGAAGAAAGATGAAAAAACAAAATGATTAAACCATTCCCATCTCTCATACTGAAAATAGTTCTTTGTACAAGGTTAGAAACTACACTGGTATTTCCTCTGACTATGTGCCATCTTCTCTCTGGGAACTATGGATTGAGCTAGAATGATTGAAGAATCTTCGGCCTCACAGTTAGGATTTGGAAACCCCTGAATATAATTTCTTGTTTTGATGCTAAAAACAACTACATGCAATCCCAGATGGGTTCACCAAGACAAAAAACACTCCAGAACTCACTTTACCCTAACATTGAATTTCACTGAAATAAGGTTTTAGAGGATGCACTCACATCACACCTTGTTTCGTCAGCTGAGAAACAACAGAAATAAAGGACACATATAAACACCTTCCTCTAAAATAGAGGATGTCGAGATCTCCTGAAAGGAGAACCACTTTTGAAAAAAGACTCACAAAATATTTTACCATTTCACCTTTAAAATACAATGAGCATGTGACATCACAAAGCATCACCGAAAAATACCAAAGCTACTTATATAAATAATACAAGGAGGGGGCCTTATACAACATCCCCAAATATCACAGCATTCTAGAAAGTGTCTATAACAGCCTCTCATGGCCAAATTTCTCACACAGGTGGTCTAACATAAACCCTTTCTTCGAAGAGACTACGAAGGACTCATAGGCCCTCTTAGAAACTATCCATACTGACAACCCAGACAACTTCCACCTTTGAAAAATCAGGTAGCTTAAGACACTAAGGTCTCTTTCAACAATCCATGAGCACTCTACTCCAACAAGAGGATCCTAAAAAACCAAAAATGTAAATAGTGTAGAATCATTCTATAAATCTTAAGAAAAGATTCCTTACATTGATCAATTAGAGGATTTTCCAATGGAGAAACAATCCGGGTTGCACTTTAGTTTTGCACTAACCCTTAATGGGGAGTACCCTATCCAACGGGAGAACCCAAGGACCCAACCAAGTTGTTCCATTGGTAAAAACAATCCCTAAAACAGATCCAAACACATTAATGAAACCACCATAAAGGTTTCTGGAATAATATCTCATAGGAGACTACTAACCAGTCATTCTACCCAGCTTATCGACCAAACACAAACCCAAAACACACTTTGAACAGGAGGGGTTCTTGGACTCAAAACATCCAACATAATCAAAATTTTCCAAAAACACACAATATACACCATCCCAAATAATTCATAAGGACATCAGGGTTTTATTTAAAAACATTTCTTTGAAAACTAATGGTTCAGCGGTTAGCATATCCACCGATGGTACCCCATGGGCCTCACACATGCATGTTTTTGTGGCACACCGGGCACCCTCCTCATATTCGTCCCGGCACTCGTCAATTCATGAAATCAACCATCCATAATCCCATATAACCCCATTCATTTGGTCTCTCATTGAAATACCAAAGGATAAAACTAAAATTCTTTCCACTTTTCAAAAACCAAACAGCCAACCAACCCATCCTTTTTCTCAAAACTCCTAACAATGAGATCAAAATCCCAATTCACATCTTACAAAAAAATTTATAAGGACACAACCATTTAGAAAATATCTATATTTCAAGTTATTCACATCATTTGGAAAACTTATCATCCTATTAAAACACCCTTTAATTGTTTAGAAAACTATATTTGAAACACTTTTGAAAACCAACATCAATATGATTCCTGATTTCAAAAGAGGTGTAAGCACACTATTTTCCATTTCAAAACAATTCTGAAAATTCAGTTCCACAATTTCATAAATCAAACCATTCCCTCTTTATTTGAAAATCATTTCAGAAAAACATTACACTTTGTAAAACCAAGTCACTTTAAAACCAAAGTTCAATGATTTCAAAACTAAAGCACAAAACAGTGCGAGAGGAAACTGGTTTTTGTGGGTGACTTGGACATATGGTTGGCAGCCATATTCCAATCACTTCACCATCACAGAGAGTGTTTTAGGGAATATCCCCAGCTCCACATGGCTTTCCAGACCCTTCGATCTCACTGAGACTATTATCCCAACTCTCTTTCCATTTCCCCTAATCATCATCAGACCAGGAAAACCAAAAGACATAGATAAATTCCGACTTCCCCTGGAAACTTGAATCTCAACATGAGGTGTGGTGATCAAGCACACTACCCATAACCGGAATTTCATTTCCAGAAAATCTTAACTCCGGACTATCCTAACTAATTCCCAAATAACATGACTCAAGTAGAGCGAACTTCCATTGATACCATTTTGTCATGAACTGAATCTAGTTGCTACCAAAACTGGCACCAAACTCGACATTTGGCATGTCCCGAAGGGCGTTCCCGATCCCCACGGGCTAGCACAAGTTCCTTAGTATCAAAAACTAAAAATTGGGAATGATTTACCGTAGTGTGTATACTTAAAACAACAAAGTAATCCAAGAAATCAAATCTGGATTTTTCAAACCAAAACATCTTGTACTAAAATTCAAAACTGAATTACACAATTTTAAACAATGTTTGAATACCAATACAAAGGTAAAAAATCATGAAAATACATCCCAAGAACCTCCCTATGGAAAGAGGCACCATCCTCAACCCATCTCCATGACACTGCATCACGATGGACCGCTAAAAACCCGAACCAATGGAATAAAACATGTACCCAAACCTATGACACAAAATAAGAAAGTCTACTTACACCCAATGGTGTACGTAGGGTGTGAGCCAAATCCCAGTAGGATACCACCACTACGATATTCCATATGATAGACATTTAAAGACGAAAAGTATGCAAATTTTCAAAAACATCAAAAGCTACTTACAATTTCTAAAAGATGCAACTTTGAATAAGAACAGTTTTCACGTGGGCTATTTTAAAGGATTAACACTTTTAAAATAAACACCAAAGCTACTGAATTTTCCAAACAAATGTACCGTATGATGAAGATAAGTATAAAGTAACTAATGAGCACAAGAAAAAGGAAATGACCCCTAGACACTAGATAGTTGTGCGTCCCAGGTACCTCGTATCTCGGTGAGAGTAACCATCACAAATATCCATTCCCGTGCATGATCCACTAGTAGGGAACATATCCATTAACTAGTGGTCTCAATCATTATCACACTAGTTTAGTTAGAGTTGTAAGCGTCACTCTTGCTATGTGAAATTGAGGCCAAACCCCACGGATTCACTAGCATTATGTACACGTCCACCCACCTAGATACCCAGGTTTTCCCCTTGTGCTCAAACAACTTCAACAAGTCATGAAATATACATTGAACATGAAAATATCATTTCCACATAAAAAATTCACCCAACATCCCATATTTATACAAAAAAAGTCACAAAAGTCCATTTTTCATTCAAAATGATTTTGATATCCGAATCACACCAAAATAACCCACAACACATTTCACATTTCTTCAACACTTCCACAAAACCATTAAACAATTTTATAAAACAATTATAAGATATTGCAGCTCATATAACAGCCCAAACACATGGCACATAACACTCCTTTCATAATAAAAATTTTAATTTTTCACAACACACTCACACAAAATAGTCCACATCACATTCACGTAACTTTAACACCTCAATATCTCCTTCAAACAATTTAATAAAATATTTACAAGATGATACAAATGAAATAACAGCCTTTTCAAAAATAAAATGTACCTTTTAAAAATATACACCTACTAAAACAGTTTTCTAATATAGTTTCACCACTTACACAACTCAATAAACCATTCAAAACATTAATAAAACAATTATAAGGAGTATACCAAGCTTTGCACATAAAACCCATTTCAAAAACCTTTTTTTAATCCAAAAGCACACCAAGACCCTAACTAAATAGAATTGGAAGCCCAATCAACATGTAATAATATACTTTCAAATTTTATATAATAACCTTGAACAATATCACAAAAGATACCCATGAAAACACACAAATCCATAAAAAAATTCAAGGAGTATAACAAGTTATACACATAAAACCCATTAATAGACCTCCCCCCCCCCCGTTTTAGGACCACATGACACTATATCATTACCAAACAAAAATTTGTAGCCCCTTTCAAAAACTAATAAATCACTTCCACATTTTACAAAACTACCACAAGAGATAACACATCAAATACGTTTAAAAAAATACACACTTCAAACAAAAATATAACTTTATTACCAAATGGTTTACTATTGTCACCAAAAAATGGTTTTCTCATAATTCACAGCATATAAGGAACATGAAAAATTATTTAATCAATCAAACTAACTCATCATTAAATGGTTACCCATAGAATCACCTACCAAAATTGTCGAATCCCTCAAAACATGGTGTGAAACATCAACCGCACCAACCTGGCACCACAAGGTTGATAAATACAGCCCTAGACCGCATATTTTCACCAAAAAGACTCATGGTTAAGCCCTAGGTACTAACCCTATGTTCTGGAAACTTTGGAACATCAAGAAAGAGGGATGAAACCCTAAGAAAACAGGAGAAATCAAATAGAAAAATACTTACTTGCATAAATATTAAAAATATCGCCCTAAATCCCCCAAAATATGAATATCAAAGAACCCAAAACTGGTATGGAGGTTCTAAGGAGTCATATTAGGTCATGTGGGGACTGAAATGAGGGATAAAAGATGAATATTGAAGGAGTTAAGAAATATTCATTTTACCTCATCAAATCTGGTCGATTTGAGAAAGAGTATGAAAGATCGCCCATATTCGTGGTTCACCTGAGCTCCAAAATTGCGAAAACAATAATGGGGTTATCCTCGGGATATTTTATTTGATAGGGAGGTTGAATCATAGGAAAAAAGAAAAAAATTAATGAGATATGGAAAATTTAAAAACATAATTTAAATCAGGAAATGGGCTTACGGGCAGGCCCATTAACTAAATCAAAAAACCAAATCCATCATTATTTTGGATTTCTATGTAATCCAAAGGGATATGGTGGTTTTTATATATCAGGATATGCCAATTGGAAAGTGGAATGGGTATAAAATAGTAAAAATTTAAGGAGTTATATAAGAAATGGTATTTGTTTTTAAATCTGGAATTGGGATCACGGTTTAGCCCAAATTTTCAAAACCCACCATTTTCACCAAAATGAGTGTTAAACCCCCAAAAAATCATTAATGGAAATTAAATGAATAATGAATTTAAAAAAATTTCATGGGTGTGACAATTATCCCCACCATAAAACTTTCCGCCCCCAGATAGCCGCATCAAGGACAAAGAAAAAACCAAACCGAACCGAAAGGCAGAAATGGACTCCTTCGCTAAACATCGCCCCCCAAAGGCCAAAACACCTCCAGTGATCAATTAAGGAAGGAATACTTCACAAACAAACATACACCTATTTTCTGAAATGATCAAGAACATTCAAGATTTATCATAAAAGAGAACTCCTCAAACACTATCTGAACAAGGCTCAAGCAATTTACCCCAACAATCAAGAACATCGAACAACGTTACACTTACATTGATATAACTAAACCATTCGGAACTCTCCAATCCCAACGTTTACCCAAGGAAGATGTAGGTGGTTATATAGCTCCGAACGAGACTACCCACTTCCAAGCCAAGACCATGTAAAAAAATTGAGTTACTGGTACAACGATACACAAATGGTCTCCCTAACCATAAGAGACAACTTAAAGTTTTTTCAGAGACAGAATCAAGACACTAACGGGGGAGCCCCGAAAAAACTCCTCAGTACAAGGGGTAGAATCCCATTAGGAATTTTCAAAATAGTATACATGAAAGTAATAGTGGGTCTCCCCACCATAAGAACCAACCATATTAACTGACCAATATGGGCCGGCACATAAAAACCCCAAAACTTAAAGAGTTGGGACGACCACACGGTTAGCCCGCACAATTTGGGAAACTGTGCGCTAACCCTGTAGATCCTTATACATAAATGGTTTTCTAGGGAATGATTACTGCTAAATGTTCACTAAACATGTCTAGACAAAACTAAAACCTTTCCCCTAAACCCAAAGAAATCCAAATGGGGAAATAATTTCATTGGGAGATAATATAGGGATGAGGCTCTCCACCTCATTCCACTGAAGGGGAACAAAAGAAGCAAGATGACAACACCAAATGTTTAAAATATTCCCATATCTCATATTGAGAAAAATTATTTGTACAAGGGTAAAACTACATTGTTATTTCCTCTGACTACATGCCAGCTTCTCTCCGGGACCTATGGCTGGAGCTGGAATGATTGAAGCATCTTTGGCCTCGCAGTTAGGATTTGGAAACCCCCGAATAGAATTTCTTCTCTCGATGCTAAAAACAACTACATTCAATCCCAGATGGGTTCACCAAGACAAAACACACTCTAGAACCAACTTTACCATAACATGGAATTTCACTAAAATAAGGGTTTAGAGGATGCACTCATATCACACCTTATTTCTTCGGGTGAGAAATGACAGAAATAAAGGGCACATATAAACACCTTCCTCTAAAACAGAGGATGTCAACATCCCCTAAAAAGAGAACCACTTCTGAAAAAAAGAATCACAAAATATTTTACAATTTCACCTTTAAAATTAAATGAGCACGCGACATCCCAACGCGTCACCGAACAAGACAAAAGCGACTCATAGAAACAATACAAGGAGGGGGCCTTATACAACATCCCCAAATATCATAGCATTCCAGAAAGTGTCCATCACAGCCTCTTGTGGCCAGATTTCCCACACGGGTGGTCTAACATAAACCCATTATTTGAAGAGACTATGAAGGACTCAAAGGACATCTTAGACATTATCCATACTGATAACCCCAGACAACTTCCACCTTTGACGAATTAGGTAGCTTAAGAAACTATGGTCTCTTTCAACCATCCATGAGCACTCTTCCGCAACAAGAGGATCCGAAAAAACCCAAGAATGTAAATGGTGTGGACTCATTCTACAATTCTTAAGAAAATATTCCTTACATTGATCATCTGGACGATTTTCCAACGGTGAAATAATCCGGGTATCACTTCAGTTGTCCACTAACACTTAATGGGGGAGTACCCATTACAACGGGAAAACCCAAGGACCCAACCAATCTGTTCCATTGGTAAAAACATTCCCCAAAACAGATCCAAACACATTAATGGAACCACCTTAAAGGTGTCTGAAAACAGATCCCATAGTATACTACTAACAAGTCATTATACCCAGTTTACCGACGAAACACAAACCCAAAACACAGTTCGAACAGGAGGGGTTCTTGGACTCAAAACATCCCACAACATCATCATTTTCCGAAAACACACAATATACGCCATCCCAAAAAATTCATCAAGATATCATGTTTTTATTTAAAAACGTTTCTTTGAAAACTAACAGTTCAGCAGTTAGCGTATCCACCAATGGTACCCCATGGGCCTCACACATGCATGTTTTTGTGCCACACCTGTCACCCTCCTTATATTCGTCCCGACAATCATCCAATTATTCCATCAACCATCCATAATCCCATATAACCACATTCATGTGGTCTCTCATTGAAATACCAAAGGATAAAACTAAAATTCTTTCCACTTTTCAAAAAAAAATGGTCAACCAACCCATCATTTTTTCCAAAACTCCTAACAATGAGATCAAAATCCCAATTCACATCTTACAAAACATTTCATAAGGACACAAAAATTTAGAAAATAACTCACTTTCAAGTTATTCACATCAATTTCAAAACATCTCATCCCATTAAAACAACCTTTAATTGTTTAGAAAACTATATTGGAAACAATTTTGAAAACCAACTTCAATATGGTTCATGATTTCAAAAGAGGTGTAAGCACACTATTTTCCATTTCAAAACAATTCTGAAAATTCAGTTCCACCATTTCATAAATCAAACCATTCCCTCTTTATTTTAAAATCATTTCACAAAAACTTTACGCTTCATAAAACCAAGTCACATTAAAACCATAGTTCCATGATTTCAAAACTAAAGCACAAAACAATGCGAGAGGAAACTAGTTTTAGTTGGTGACTTGGTTATATGGTTGGCAGCCATATTCCAATCACTTCACCATCACAGAGAGTGTTCTAGGGAATATCCCCAGCTCTACATGGCTTTCCAGACCCTGTGAGCTCCTTGAGACCATTAACCCAACTCTCTTTTCATTTCCCCTAATAATCATGTCACCAAGAAAACAAAAAGACATAGATAAATCCCGACTTCCCCTAGTGACTTGAATCAAGACACGAGGTGTGGTGATCAAGCACACTACCCATAACCGGAATTTCAGGTCTTGATAATCTTAACTCCAGACTATCCCGACTATTTCCCAAATAACATGACTCAAATAGACCGAACCTCCTTTGATACCATTTTGTCACAAACCGAATCTGGTCCCCGCCAACACTGGCACCTAACCCGACCTGTGGCAAGTCCTGAAGGGTGTTCCCGATCCCCAAGGTCTGGAACAAGTTCCTAGGTATCAAAAACTAAAAATTTGGAATGATTTACCTGAGTTTGTATACTTAAAACAACAAATGAATCCAAGAAATCAAATCAGGATTTTTCAAACCAAAACATCTTGTACTAAAATTCAGAACTGAATTACACAATTTTAACTAATGTTTTAAGACCATTAAAAAGGTACAAAATCATGAAATGACAGCCAAAGAACCTCCACATGGAAAGAGGCACCACCCTCAAGCCATCTCCACGACACTGCATCACGATGGACTGCTAAAAACCGGAACCAATGGCATAAAACATGTACTGAAACTTGTGACACAAAATAAGAAAGTCTACTTACACCCAGTTGTGTAAGTAGGGTGTGATCCAAATCCCTGTAAGATACCACCACTAATAGATTCCATATGATAAACATTTAAAGATGAAAAGTATGCAAGTTTTCAAAAACATGAAAAGCTAGTTATAATTTCTAAAAGATGGAACTTTGAATAAGAACAGTTTTCAAGTGGGCTATTTTGAAGGATTAACACTTTTAAAATGAACACCAAAGCTACTGAATTTTCCAGCCAAATGTATTGTTTGTCGACGGTAAGTATAAAGTAACAAATGTGCACAAGAAAAAGGAAAAAGTCCTGAGGCACTATCTAGCTCTGGGTCCCTGATTACCCAATAAAAACACATATTTTGATTAAATTTTAAGGGTATTAAATGTTCATTTTTGATCTTATGGGCCTGAGTTAGTGGATTTTAATTTTGAACATCCATTCTCATCATTTGTGCACTTCATGCCTAATATGCACCAATTTAGGCCCAATGTTTCATCTTATTTTAAGGAATGTAATTCTCGTTATTTTAATTTACTATTTTGTGAAATGTATCTTCACTTCAATTTAAACATTTTTCATTCATGGATCAATGGATGATTCATAAAGGATGATGAGGATATTTGGCGATGAAAGGAAACAATTCTGGGGAAGGAAGATTGGATATCATCCCACTGATGGGAATGTGGGGCCCACAATACAGGCCCAATGAATCCCAACATTCATGGGAGACTAGAAGACATATATAGGAACAAATAATTATTCTGGTGCCATTTCTAATTCGTCCTAAATGGTAGTGATTAAGGCGGCCCAAGTTGAAGATTCAATTCTGGGCCAGATTCTGCGGCCCAGAAAAACAGCCCACTATTTATATCATATCTCGCGAAAGTTTTATGATTTGGGGCTGAAATGTTACAGGATGTTAGGGGAAATCTGATTCTTCATTTAAGTCTTCTAGGGACCACTCTCATTTGGCCTACTAGAAGGTCCTTTAGGTGAGTCGTTCCGGTGGATGCAAGTTGGATGCAACTTCGGGGAAAGAAGTGGAATAGTCTCTCAACATTAATGTTCCACCCACCTTTCCCCAACACAATTAATTAAAGGCACATGAGATGTTGGGGGATCGGCCAAGACTTCATTTTTTCCTATTTAAGGGAGTAGTGGTGGAGGATTTAGGGATCATGGATGCTTTGTTTCATTGTAATGTTTTGCTGTCCATTTGATGTTGTAATCGTTCATCATTCTCATGTAAGTTATTTGAATCATAGTAGTTCTTAATAAAAGTTCTTCATTTCCTCTTTTTATTTTATTCTTATTATCACTTTGATACCGTTTCTTTATGGTGTGAATTTATTCACACCAGCACTTGTGAATTTATTCACACAACGGTGGAGTGATCGTTTCATTGTTTTATTTTTCTTCTCCAATTCCGCTTCTTTAAGTCGACTTCCCACTTCCATTTATTTAATAGCATAAATGGAGGGATAAACCCTTATGGGTTGATCCTAGGGAGTTTCATGGGGAAGATTGGATGTTATTTTATGATCTAAAATTCTGTAATCATTTCATTAATTTAATATTTACATTTGATGATTAATTTCTTCTTCATCTTCCCCAACGTTAACAATGACACATTTCGAGTGCTAGTACGATCCAATTCCTTGGAGTGATCATTAAATTGATCCTCTAAGTGCATTGGTGATTAGAATTGTAATTTTGTAGGGATTAAATTGGTGATTGATGTTGAGGAATTATATCATTTTGTGGATACGTCTTGAATTAGTGAAACGAACGTTATAAGAAAATAAATACATCCAATCTAACCCTAGTAACATCTTAGGATCAAGTCATCTCCATTATTTGTTTTAGACTAATTAATTGTCTATTTTAATTTATTTTCTTTAAATAAAATCAGTAGTTATTCAAATAAAATCAATCCAAATAGCTGGCCACTCCATAGCCAAATCCTTCCAAAATCAGAGTGTCTCTAGGTTTCTTCTTCAGTCCCTGTGGATTCGACCCCTACCTATACTACAACGACCGCATACCTGTAGGGTAAATTTTGGTGCAACCAAATTTTGACACCGTTTCCAGGGACCCAAGTAAGTTACCTTAGACACACGCAGCCTTTTCTCACCCCACTTTCTCTATTCTCACCCCATCTCTCTTATCTTTACCCCTTTCTATTTGTGTGTGTCCTGAGAATCTAGAATCCAACTTTCTGTCTTCTCCAATGGAGTATCTTCAAAATCACCATTTCAGAAACTCCTGTTGGAATCCAATGGAAATTCAATATTGGGAAACCTCTAAAATTGAAAATTTCTTTGATCAACCCTTGAATGATTACCCCTCACCCGATGAGATGTAGAATCAATGGGATAATGTATGTTTAAATGACCAGTTTCCTTCCCTCTCAAGGATGATTGAAGAGTCTAATCTTAGTGAAGTCCATAATTTTCAACATCCCATACTATCTGTTCCTCAATCATTTCTTGAAAAATTGTGTAATCAAATGGATATAATGAGTTCTGAGGTATCATCTTTGAGATTAGAACTACAACACATTAATACTTCTAAGGAACTCATCCCTACACCAATTGTACCTTCCAAAACCTTATGTGGAGTGTCTAGTTCCCCACAATCCTCTCATGAATTAATTGAAGAACCGACCTTTGGATTTGGGGTAGGGGAAGTGAATCAAGAAATTGTTGAAGGGTCTTTAAATCTGGAGGAAATTGATTTCATGTATTCACAAGAGGGGAATTTGACATCGTGGATTGAGTCTCCTAAGTGTAACTCTATTGATGATTTTCCAAAAAAACCAATCACTGAACCACTGAGAGAAATAAAAAAAAAATTGAGTCCATGCCCATTCCTAACACTATTCTTTCCAATTTTTTGGTTGAATCTTCTGTTCAAAATGAAACAATTGTTTTAGAAAATGAAACTGAGTTGGATTCAAATTCTCAACCTGTGTCTGAATGTCCTATCCAAACCAAGATCAAAATCATTGTCGTTCCTTCCCCACTCAAGTACCCCATAATTTTTGTTAAACAAGAGCTTGGGGGTTTCATTAATTCATCTCATGAAACCCAAAAAGGTGGGTTGATCATTGATTTATTAGGAAAGACTACAGATGAAAAAAGATCAACCATTTCTGATATTCCTTGGATTTTTTCCATTCATTTTAGAAAATAGGATTGTTTATTAATTAAATTCCAAATCTTTTTACCGAACACAAGGGATACACTTTCTCAATCATGTTGAAGTAGGGAAAGATGAGGTCATTACAATTTTTAAAGTTGTAATTGGCTAAGTTGGGGGGTTCAAGTCGAGCTAAAGACTTTAAATTAAGCGCTGCACGGGAGGCAACCCGTGGTTTTCATGTTTCAAATCATTGTGATTCATTTTTTTCATTTTGATTTTTTTAAAAAAATATAGACTATTGACCTGTTCTTATTTTATGAGTAAGGATGGGTATAAAAGGGGAGCACCGTATTCATCCGTGTCACGCGGTGTGATCCCTGAGTAATACCTTACCCAGAAAATATAAAGACGACAATGTATCATCAGTTTATTTTATTTTATTTTATTTTATATTTTTGTTGGTATTTTAAAAAAAATAGATTGTTGACATGTTCTTCTTTTATGAGTAAGGATGGTTATGAAAGGGGGGAACCGTATTCATCCATGTCACGCGTTGTGATCCCTGATTAATACCTTACCCATAAATTTAAGAGAAGACAATGTATCATCAGTTTATGTTATTTATACTTTTTTTAGGTTAAAAAAATACAAAAAAATATATATATTTAAAAAAATTTAAAGGCATGTCATAGGACATTGGGAAAAGCTGGTCACAACCGTCCAAGCCATTGGGAGATAAACCAGAACTGAAGGGAGACATGGGAATGCATTTTCAACATCAACCACCAGGTGACTTCATTCCATAATTTTCATTTTCAATGTCTTTGTTGAACTTCTATCCTGCCCCTTCTATGTTTCAATTCTTTAAACACTGGGGACACTGTATTCCGAGTTGGGGGGGAGATGAAAATGTGTGGAAGGAAAAAAGTCATTAACATTGAACATGATAACACACATTCCAAACTCTGAAATTGGATATCAAATAATTTTGCATGCCTTGATTCTAATTTTAATCCAAGTTTATGTTCATGTGTGTAGATATTGGAAAGTGCAGTTGTCTGATGTGATTTTTCACTGTTATATTTTCATCCATTTAATAAAAAAACACAATGCACGTCTTCTAGATTGTGGGGTTTTAGTTTGAGTTCTTGGGGACCCATAATAAATAGCATATGATTGGCGATCATTTTAATTTTAACATGAGTATTCAAAAAAAATCAATTGCACATAGAGAAATGAATTGACCTAATGTGTGGCTTTCGGCACTTGGGGATCGCGACTCCATAGTTGTCTGGCCCAGAGTTGGGAATTTTATCTCTATTTGTGGTAATTTTAATTTGTTTTTGATTAAGTTAACTCGAGATGATGCCCGAGTATTTGAGCTTCACTTGGTTCCCTAAGGTCTTTGAGCCTGGGAGTTATCGGCAAAGTCTTGCTACATGGGTTGACTCGATTGAGTTCAATTTCAATTACCATAGAAAAATTGAAAAAAAACCCAAAAAAAATAAAATAAAATATGATTACTCATCTTATTATTAAAATTTTATTTCTCCTAGAGCTTCCATCTTTTCTCCCTCGAATGAAAATGAACCCCCATGTCTATTGTGACGCACAACAATTCATCATGCTTAATTGAATTTGGATGAAATATGGCGATGAATTTGAACAAAGGAATGGGCTTGGGCTTGAGATATTCTTATGGACATAGATTTTTTTAAATTATTTTTATGGGTTTCATAATTGTTTGGTATGTGATCTTTGGGTGAGAAATGTGTATTAAAATGTTTTTGGAAAAGGTCATTTGAATTTCATTTTTGTGAGATATATTTTTCTCAGGACTAGAAAAACTCAAGTTGGGGGTGTGATTAGCCAATAAAAACACATATTTTGATTACATTTTAAGGGTATTAAATGTTCATTTTTGATCTTATGGGCCTGATTTAGTGGATTTTAATTTTGAACATCCATTCTCATCATTTGTGCACTTCATGCCTAATATGCGTCAATTTAGGCCCAATGTTTCATCTTATTTTAAGGAATGTAATTGTATATATTTTAATTTGATATTTTTTGAAATGGATCTTCACTTCAATTTAATCATTTTTCATTTAGGGATCAATGGATGATTCATAAAGTATGATGAGGATATTTGGAGATGAAAGGAAACAATTCTGGAGAAGGAAGATTGGGTATCTTCCCACTGATGGGAATGTGGGGCCCCCAATATAGGCCCAATGTATCCCAACATTCATGGGAGACTAGAAGACATATATAGGAACAAATAATTTTTCTGGTTCCAGTGCTAATTCGTCCTAAATGGAAGTGATTAAGGCGGCCCAAGTTGAAGAATCAATTTTGGGCGAGATTCTGCGGCCCAGAAAAACAGCCCACTATTTATATCATATCTCGCTAACAGTTTATTATTTGGGGCTGAAATTTTACAGGATGTTAGGGGAACTCCGTATATTCATTTAAGTCTACTAGGGAACACTCTAATTCGTCTTTATTGAAGGTCCTTTAGGAGAGTCTTTCGGGTGGATGCAAGCTAGATGCAACTTCGGGGCAAGAAGTGGAAAAGTCTCTCAACATTAATGTTCCACCCACCATTACCCAACACAATTAATTAAAGGCACATGGGATTTTGGGGGCTCGGACAAGACTTCATTTATTTCTATTTAAGGCAGTAGTGGTGGAGGATTTAGGGATCTTGGATGCTTTGTTTCATTGTAATGTTTTTCTGTCCATTTGATGTTGTAATCGTTCATCATTCTCATTTAAGTTATTTGAATCACAATAGTTCTTAATAAAAGTTATTCATTTCCTCTTTTTATTTTCTTCTTATTATCACTTTGATACCGTTGCATTAAGATGTGAATTTATTCACACCAGCACTTGTGAATTTAGTCACACAACAGTGGAGTGATCGTTTCATTGTTTTATTTTTGTTCTCCAATTCTGCTTCTTTAAGTCGACTTCCCGCTTCCATTTATTTAATAGCATAAATGGAGGGCTAAACCCTTATGGTTTGGTCCTAGGGAGTTTCATAGGGAATATTGGATGTTATTTTATGATCTAGAATTCCGTAATCATTTCATTAATTTAATATTTCCATTTGATGATTAATTTCTTCTTCATCTTCACCAACATTAACAATGACACATTTGGAGTGCTAGTACAATCCAATTCCTTAGAGTGATCATTAAATTGATCCTCTAAGTGCATTGGTGATTAGACTTGGAATTGTGTAGGGATTAAATTTTTTAATGATGTTGAGGAATTATATCATTTTGTGGATACGTCTTGAATTAGTGAAACGGACGTTATAAGAAAATTAATACATCCAATTTAACCCTAGTATCAACTTAGGATCAACCCATCTCCATTAATTGTTTTAGACTAAGTAAGTGTATGTTTTAATTTATTTTCTTTAAATTAAATTAGTAGTTATTCAAATAAAATCAATCCAAATATTTGGCCACTCCATAGACAAATCCTTCCAAAATCAGAGTGTCTCTAGGTTTCTTTTTCGGTCCCTGTGGATTCGACCCCTACCTGTACTACAACGACCGCATACCTATAGGGTAAATTTGGGCGCAACCAAATTTTGGTGCCGTTGCTGGGGACCCATGTAAGTTACCTTAGACACATTCAGCCTTTTCTCACCCCACTTTCTCTATTCTCACTCCATCTCTCTTATCTTTACCCCTTTCTATTTGTGTGTGTCCTGAGAATCTAGAATCCAACTTTCTGTCTTCTCCAATGGAGTATCTTCAAAATCACCAGGTCAGAAACTCATGTTGTAATCCAATGGAAACTGAATATTGAGAAACCTCTAAATTTGAAAATTTCTTTGATCAACCCTTGAATGATTACCCCGCACCCAATGAGACGTACAATCAATGGGATAATGAATGTTTAAATGATCAGTTTCCTTCCCTCTCAAGGATGATTGAAGAGTCTAATCTTAGTGAAGTACATAGAGTTCAACATCCCATGGTATCTTTTCCTCAATAATTTTTTGAAAAATTGTGTAATCAAATGGATATAATGAGTTCTGAGGTATCATCTTTGAGATTAGAACTACAACGCATTAACAATTCTGAGGAACTCATCCCTACACCAATTATACCTTCCAAAACCTTATGTGGAGTGTCTAGTTTCCCAAAATCCTCTCATGAATTAATTGAAGAACCGACCTTTGGATTTGGGGTAGGGGAAGTGAATCAAGAAATTGTTGAAGAGTCTTTAAATCAGGAGGAAATTGATTTCATGTATTCACAAGAGGGGAATTTGACATCGTGGATTGAGTCTCCTAAGTGTAACTCTATTGATGATTTTTCAAAAACACCAATCACTGAACCACTGAGAGAAATCAAAAACATTGAGTCCATGCTCATTCCTAGCACTATTCTTTCCAATTTTTTAGTTGAATCTTCTGTTCAAAATGAAACAATTTTTTTGGAAAATGAAACTGAGTTGGATTCAAATTCTCAACCTGTATCTAAATGTCCTATCCAAACCAAGATCAAAATCATTTTACTTCCTTCCCCACTCAAGTACCCTATAATTTTTGTTAAGAAAGATCTTGGGGGTTTCATTCATTCATCTCATGAAACCCAAAAAGGTGGGTTGATCTTTGATTTATTAGGAAAGACTACAGAAGAAAAAAGATCAACCATTTCTGATATTCCTTGGATTTTTCCATTCATTTTAGAAAATAGGATTGTTCATGAATTAAATTCCAAATATTCTTACCAACCACAAGGGATACGCATTCTCACTCATGTTGAAGTAGAGAAATATTAGGTCATTAAAATTTTTAAATTTGGAATTGGCTAAGATGGGGGTTCAAGTCGAGCTAAAGACTTTAAATTAAGCGCTGCACGGGACGCAACCCGTGGTTTTCATGTTTCAAATCATTGTGATTCATTTTTTTCATTTTGATTTTTTTTAAAATATAGACCGTTGACCTGTTCTTATTTTATGAGTAATGATGGGTATAAAAGGGGAGCACCATATTCATCTGTGTCAAGCGGTGTGATCTCTGAGTAATACCTTACCCAGAAAATATAAAGAAGACAATGTATCATCAGTTTATTTTATTTTATTTTATATTTTTGTTGGTATTTTAAAAAAAATAGATTGTTGACCTGTTCTTATTTTATGAGTAAGGATGGGTATGAAAGGGGAGCACCGTATTTATCTGTGTCACGCGGTGTGATCCCAGAGTAATACCTTACCCAGAAATTTAAGAGTAGACAATGTATCATCAGTTTATGTTATTTATACTTTTTTTAGGTTAAAAAAAATACAAATATATATATATATTAAAAATAATTTTAAATGCATGTCATAAGTCATTGGGAAAAGCTGGTCACAACCGTCCAAACCATTGGGAGATAAACCAGAACTGAAGGGAGATATGGGAATGCATTTTCAACATCAACCACCAAGTGACTTCATTCCGTAATTTTCATTTTAAATGTCTTCGTTGAACTTCTATCATGCCCCTTCTATGTTTCAATTATTTAAACACTGGGGACAGTGTATTCCAAGTTGGGGGGGAGATGAAAATGTGTGGAAGGAAAAAATTCAATAACCTTGAACATGATAACACACATTCCAATCTCGGAAATTGGATGTCAAATAATTTTTCATGCCTTAATTCTGATTTTAATCCAAGTTTATGTTCATGTGCATAGATATTGGAAAGTGCAGTTGTCCGATGTGATTTTTCACTATTATATTTTCATCCATTTAATAAAAAACACAATGCACGTCTTCTAGATTGTGGGTTTTTAGTTTGAGTTCTTGGGGACCCATAATAAATAGCATAGGATTGGCGATCATTTTAATTTTTACATGAGTATTCAAAAAAAATCAATTGCGCGTAGAGCAATGAATTGACCTAATGTGTGGATTTCGGCACTTGGGGATCACGACTCCATAGTTGTCTAGCCCGGAGTTGGGAATTTTATCTCTATTTGTGGTAATTTGAATTTGTTTTTGATGGAGTTAACTCAAGATGATGCCCGAGTATGTGAGCTTCACTTGGTGCCCTAAGGTCTTTGAGCCTGGGAGTTATCGGCAAATTCATGCTACATGGGTTGACTCGATTGAGTTCAATTTCAATTACCATGGAAAAATTGAAAAAAAAACCAAAAAAAATTAAAATAAAATATGAGTACTCATCTTATTATTAAAATTTGATTTCTCCTAGCGCTTCCATCTTTTCTCCCTCGAATTAAAATTAACCCCCATGTCTATTGTGACGCACAACACTTCATCATGCTCAATTGAATTTGGATGAAATATGGCGATGAATTTGAACAACGGAATGGGCTTGGGCTTGAGATATTATTATGGACATAGCTTGTTTTAAATGATTTTGATGGGTTTTATAATTTTTTGTTATGTGATCTTTGGGTGAGAAATGTGTATTAAAATGTTTTTGGAAAAGGTCATTTGAATTTCATTTTTGTGAGATATATTTTGCTCGGGACTAGAAAAACTCAAGTTGGGGGGTGTGATTAGCCAATAAAAACACATATTTTGATTAAATTTTAAGGATATTAAATGTTCATTTTTGATCTTATGGGCCTAAGTTAGTGGATTTTAATTTTGAACATCCATTCTCATCATTTGTGCACTTCATTCCTAATATGCACCAATTTAGGCCCAATGTTTCATCTTATTTTAAGGAATGTAATTTTCTATATTTTAATTTTATATTTTTTGAAATGGATCTTCACTTCAATTTAAACATTTTTCATTTAGGGATCAATGGATGATTCATAAAGGATGATGAGGATATTTGGAGATGAAAGGAAACAATTCTGGAGAAGGAAGATTGGATATCTTCCCACTGATGGGAATTTGGGGCCCCCAATACAGGCCCAATGTATCCCAACATTCATGGGAGACTAGAAGAAATATATAGGAACAAATAATTATTCTGGTGTCAGTGCTAATTCGTCCTAAATGGTGGTGATTAAGGCGGCCCAAGTTGAAGATTTAATTCTGGGCAAGATTCTGTGGCCCAGAAAAACAGCCCACTATTTATATCATATATCACAAACAGTTTCTTATTTGGGGCTGAAATGTTTCATGATGTTAGGGGACAGTCGGATATTCATTTAAGTCTTCTAGGGCACACTCTAATTCGGCCTTCTAGAAGTTCCTTTATGAGATTCTTTCGGGTGGATGCAAGCTGGATGCAACTTCGCGGCAAGAAGTGGAAAAGTCTCTCAACATTAATGTTCCACCCACCTTTCCCCAACATAATTAATTAATGGCACATGGTATGTTGGGGGCTCGGCCAAGACTTCATTTTTTTCTATTTAAGGCAGTAGTGGTGGAGGATTTAGGGATCTTGGATGCTTTGTTTCATTGTAATATTTTTCTGTCCATTTGAAGTTGTAATCGTTCATCTTTCTCATTTAAGTTATTTGAATCACAGTAGTACTTAATAAAAGTTCTTCATTTCCTCTTTTTCTTTTCTTCTTATTATCACTTTTATATCGTTGATTTATGGTGTGAATTTACTCACACCAGAACTTGTGAATTTATTCACACAACGGTGGAGTGATCGTTTCATTGTTTTATTTTTCTTCTCCAATTCGGCTTCTTTAAGTCGACTTCCCGCTTCCATTTATTTAATAGCATAAATAGAGGGCTAAACCCTTATGGGTTGGTCCTAGGGAGGTTCATGGGGAAGATTGGATGTTATTTTCTGATTTAAAATTCTGTAATCATTTCATTAATTTATGATTTCCACTTGATGATTAATTTCTTCATCATCTTCGCCAACTTTAACAATGACACATTTCGAGTGCTAGTACGATCCAATTCCTTGGAGTGATCATTAAATTGAACCTATAAGTTCATTAGAGATTAGCCTTGGAATTTTATATGTATTAAATTGTTGAATGAGGTTGAGGAATTATATCATTTTGTGGATACGTCTTGAATTAGTGAAACGAACGTTATAAGAAAATAAATACATCCAATTTAACCCTAGTAACAACTTAGGATCAACTCATCCCCATTAATTGTTTTAGACTAAGTAAGTGTATGTTTTAATTTATTTTATTTAAATTAAATCAGTAGTTATTCAAATAAAATCAATCCAAATAGATGGCCACTCCATAGCCAAATCCTTCCAAAATCAGAGTGTCTCTAGGTTTCTTCTTCGGTCCCTGTGGATTCGACCCCTACCTGTACTACAACGACCGCATACCTATAGGGTAAATTTGGGCACAACCAAATTTTGGAGCCGTTTCTGGGGACCCATGTAAGTTACCTTAGACACACACAACCTTATCTCACCCCACATTCTCTATTCTCACCCCATCTCTCTTATCTTTACCCCTTTCTATTTGTGTGTGTCCTGAGAATCTAGAATCCAACTTTCTGTCTTCTCTAATGGAGTATCTTCAAAATCACCATGTCAGAAACTCATGTTGTAATCCAATGGAGATTTAATATTGGGAAACCTCTAAATTTGAAAATTTCTTTGATCAACCCTTTAATGATTACCCCGCACCCGATGAGACGTACAATCAAAGGGATAATGAATGTTTAAATGATCATTTTCCTTCCCTCTCAAGGATGATTGAAGAGTCTAATCTTAGTGAATTCCATAATGTTCGAAATCCCATCCTATCTGTTCCTCAATGATTTCTTGAAAAATTGTGTAATCAAATGGATATAATGAGTTCTGAGGTATCATCTTTGAGATTAGAACTACAACGTATTAATACTTCTGAGGAACTCATCCCTACACCAATTGTACCTTCCAAAACCTTATGTGGAGTGTCTAGTTTCCCAAAATCCTCTCATGAATTAATTGAAGAACTGACCTTTGGATTTGGGGTAGGGGAAGTGAATCATGAAATTGTTGAAGGGTCTTTAAATCAGGAGGAAATTGATTTCATGTATTCACAAGAGGGGAATTTGACATCGTGGATTGAGTCTCCAAAGTGTAACTCTATTGATGATTTTTCAAAAACACCAATCACTGAAACACTGAGAGAAATCAAAAACATTGAGTCCATGCCCATTCCTAACACTATTATTTCCAATTTTTTGGTAGAATCTTCTATTCAAAATGAAACAATTTTTTTGGAAAATGAAACTGAGTTGGATTCAAATTCTCAACCTGTGTCTAAATGTCCCATCCAAACCAAGATCAAAATCATTGTCCTTCCTTCCCCACTCAAGTACCCTATAATTTTTGTTAAGCAAGAGCTTGGGGGTTTCATTCATTCATCTCATGAAACCCAAAAAGGTGGGTTGATCTTTGATTTATAAGGAAAGACTACAGAAGAAAAAATATCAACCATTTCTGATATTCCTTGGATTTTGCCATTCATTTTAGAAAATAGGATTGTTCATGAATTAAATTCCAAATCTTCTTACCAACCACAAGGGATACGCATTCTCAATCATGTTGAAGTAGAGAAAGATGAGGTCATTAAAATTTTTAAAGTTGGAATTGGCTAAGTTGGGTGGTTCAAGTCGAGCTAAAGGCTTTAAATTAAGCGATGCACGGGAGGCAACCCGTGGTTTTCATGTTTCAAATCATTGTGATTCATTTTTTTCATTTTTATTTTTATTTTTTTAAAAAAAATATAGACTGGTGACATGTTATTCTTTTATGAGTAAGGATGGGTTTAAAAGGGGAGCACTGTATTCATCTGTGTCACGCGGTGTGATCCCTAAGTAATACCTTACCCAGAAAATATAAATAAGACAATGTATCATCATTTTATTTTATTTTATTTTATATTTTTTTTGGTATTTTAACAAAATAGATTGTTGACCTGTTCTTATTTTATGAGTAAGGATGGGTATGAAAGGGGAGCACCGTATTCATCCATGTCACACGGTGTGATCCCTAAGTAATACATTACCCATAAATTTAAGAGAAGACAATGTGTCATCAGTTTATGTTATTTATACTTTTTTTAGGATAAAAAAAATACAAAAAAATATATATATTAAAAAAATTTAAAGGCATGTCATAGGTCATTGTTAAAAGCTGGTCACAACCGTCCAAGCCATTAGGAGATAAATCAGAACTGAAGGAAGAAATGGGAATTCATTTTTAACATCAACCACCAGGTGACTTCATTCCATAATTTTCATTTTCAATGTCTTCTTTGAACTTCTATCATACCCCTTCTATGTTTCAATTATTTAAACACTGGGGACAGTGTATTCCAAGTTGGGGGGAGATGAAAATGTGTGGAAGGGAAAAATTCATTAACCTTGAAAATGATAACACACATTCCAAACTCTAAAATTGGATACCAAATAATTTTGCATGCCTTGATTCTGATTTTAATGCAAGTTTATGTTCATGTGCATAGATATTGGAAAGTACGGTTGTCCGATGTGATTTTTCACTGTTATATTTTCATCCATTTAATAAAATAACACAATGAAAGTCCTCTAGATTGTGTGGTTTTAGTTTGAGTTCTTGGGTACCCATAATAAATAGCATAGGATTGGCGATCATTTTCATTTTAACATGAGTATTCAAAAAAAATCAATTGCGCGTAGAGTAATGAATTGACCTAATATGTGGATTTCGGCACTTGGGGATCGTGACTCCATAGTTGTCTGGCCCAGAGTTGGGAATTTTATCTCTATTTGTGGTAATTTGAATTTGTTTTTGATTTATTTACCTCGATATGATGCCCGAGTATGTGAGCTTCACTTGGTGCCCTACGGTCTTTGATCCTGGGAGTTATCGGCAAAGTCTTGCTACATGGGTTGACTCGATTGTGTTCAATTTCAATTACCATGGAAAAATTGAAAAAAACCCAAAAAAAATAAAATAAAATATGAGTACTCATTTTATTATTAAAATTTTATTTCTCCTAGCGCTTCCATCTTTTCTCCCTCGAATGAAAATGAACCCCCATGTCTATTGTGACGCACAACACTTCATCATGCTTAATTGAATTTGGATGAAATATGGCGATGAATTTGAACAAAGGAATGGGATTGGGCTTGAGATATTCATATGTAGATAGCTTGTTTTAAATGATTTTTATGGGTTTCATAATTGTTTGGTATGTAATCTTTGGGTGAGAAATGTGTATTAAAATGTTTTTGGAAAATGTCATTTGAATTTCATTTTTGTGAGATATATTTTGCTCGAGCCTAGAAAAACTCAAGTTGGGGGGTTTTATTATCCAATAAAAACACATATTTTGATTAAATTTTAAGGTTATAAAATGTTCATTTTTGATCTTATGGGCCTGAGTTAGTGGATTTTAATTTTGAACATCCATTCTCATCATTTGTGCACTTCATGCCTAATATGCACCAATTTAGGCCCAATGTTTCATCTTATTTTAAGAAATGTAATTATCTATATTTTAATTTGATATTTTTTGAAATTGATCTTCAATTCAATTTAAACATTTTTCATTGAGGGATAAATGGATGATTCATAACGGATGATGAGGATATTTGGCGATGAAAGGAAACAATTCTAGAGAAGGTAGATTGGATATCATCCCACAGATGGGAATGTGGGGCCCACAATACAGCCCCAATGAATCCCAAAATTCATGAGAGACTTGAAGACATATATAGGAACAAATAATTCTTCTGGTTCCAGTGCTAATTCGTCCTAAATGGTAGTTATTAAGGCGGCCCAAGTTGAAGATTCAATTCTGTGGCACATTCTGCGGCCCAGAAAAACAACCCACTATTTATATCATATATCGCTAAAGGTTTATTATTTGGGGCTGCAATTTTACAGGATGTTAGGGGACATCCGGATATTCATTTAAGTCTGCTAGGGCCCACTCTAATTCGGCCTTCTAGAAGGTCCTTTAGGCGAGTCTTTCGGGTGGATGCAAGCTGGATGCAACTTCGGGGCAAGAAGTGGAAAGTCTCTCAACATTAATGTTCCACCCACCTTTCCCCAACACAATTAATTAAAGGCACATGGGATGTTGGGGGCTCGGCCAAGAATTCATTTTTTTCTATTTTCGGCAGTATTGGGGCAGGATTTAGGGATCTTGGATGCTTTCTTTCATTGTAATGTTTTTCTGTCCATTTGATGTTGTAATTGTTCATCATTCTCATGTAAGTTATTTTAATCAGAGTAGTTCTTAATAAAAGTTCTTCATTTCCTTTTTTTATTTTCTTCTAATTATCACTTTGATACCGTTTCTTTATGATGTGAATTTATTCAAACCAGCACTTGTGAATTTATTCACACAACGGTGGAGTGATCGTTTCATTGTTTTATTTTTCTTCTCCAATTCCGCTTCTTTAAGTCGACTTCCCGCTTCCATTTATTTAATAGAATAAATGGAGGGCTAAACCCTTATGGGTTGGTCCTATGGAGTTTCATGGGGAAGATTGTATGTTATTTTATGATATAAAATTCTTTAATCATTTCATTAATTTAAGATTTCCATTTGATGATTAATTTCTTCTTCATCTTCGCCAACTTTAACAATGACACATTTCGAGTGCTAGTACGATCCAATTCCTTGGAGTGATCATTAAATTGATCCTCTAAGTGAATTGGTGATTAGCCTTGGAATTGTGTAGGGATTAAATTATTGAATTATGTTGAGGAATTATATCATTTTGTGGATACATCTTGAATTAGTGAAACGAACATTATAAGAAAATAAATACATCCAATCTAACCCTAGTAACAACTTAGGATCAACTCATCCCCATTAATTGTTTTAGACTAAGTAAGTTTATGTTTTAATTTATTTTCATTAAATTAAATCAGTAGTTATTCAAATAAAATCTATACAAATAGCTGTCCACTCCATATCCAAATCCTTCCAAAATCAGAGTGTCTCTAGGTTTCTTCTTCGGTCCCTGTGGATTCGACCTCTACCTGTACTACAACGACCACATACCTGTAGGGTAAATTTGGGCGCAACCAGTCCCCAGTACCTCGTGTCTCGGTGAGAGTAACCATCACAAATATTCATTCCCATGCATGATCCACTGTTAGGGAACATACCCATAACCTAATGGTCACCAATCAACATCATTATAGTTTAGTTAGAGTTGTAAGATTCAATATTGCTATGTTAAACTGAGGCCAAACCCCATGAATTCAATAGCATACTAGTACACGTCCACCCACCTAGATACCCAGGTTTTCCTCTTGTGATCAAACAAGTTCAACAAGTCATGAAATATACATTGAACATGAAAATAACATTTCCACATCACAAATTCACCCACCAACCAATATTTATACCACACAAGTCACAAAATTCCATTTTTCATTCAAAATGATTTTGAAATCCGACTCACCCCAAAATAACCCACAACACATATCAGATTTCTTCAACACTTCCAAAAAACCATTAAACAATTTTATAAAACAATTATAAGATATTGTAACTCATATAACATCCCACACACATGAACATAACACTCCGTTCATAATAAAAATTTCAATTTTTCACATCACACTCACACAAAACAGTCCACATCACAGTCACATCACTTTAACACCTCAATATCTCCTTCAAAAAATTTGATAAAATATTTACAAGAAATACATATGAAATAACAGCCTTTTAAAAAATTAAATGGACCTTTTAAAAATATACTCCTACCAAAAAACTTTGCTGATATAGTTTCACCACTTACAAAACTCAATAAACCATTCAAAACATTCCTAAAACAATTATAAGGAATATACCCAAGCTTTGCACATAAAACCCATTTCAAAAACCTTTTTTAAAACAAAAGCACACCAAGACCCTACCAAAATAGAATTGGAAGCCCAATAAACATGTAATAATTTACTTTCAAATGTTATATAATCACATTGAAAAATATCACAAAAGATACCCATGAGAACACACAAATCCATAAAAACATTCAAGGAGTATAACAAGGTTATACACATAAAACCCATTCAAAGATCCCCCCTTTTTAGTCCCAAATGACACTATATAATAACACAAACAAAATTTTCAGCCCCTTTCAACAACTAATAAATCACTTCCACATTTTACAAAACTACTTCAAGAGGTAACACATGAAATACATTTGAAAAAAATACCCACTTCAAACAAAAATATAACTTTAAAACCAAATTATTTAATATTACAACCAAAAATGGTTTTCTCATAATTCACAGCATATAAGGAACCTGAAAAATTATTTAATCAAGCAAAATAACTCATCATTAATTGGTTACCCACAGAATCACCTACCTAAATTGTCGAATCCCTCAAAACATGATGCGAAACATCCACCGCACCAACCGGGAACCAGAAGGATGATAAATCAAGCCCTAGACCACAAATTTTCACCAAAAAGACTCATGGTTAATCCCTAGGTACTAACCCTAGGTTATAGACACTTTGGAACATCAAGAAAGAGGGATGAATTCCTAATAAAAGAGGAGAAATCAAATAGAGAAATACTTACATGAAAAAATATTTAAGAGATCGCCCTAAATCCACCAAACTACGAATCTCAAAGTACCCAAAACAGGTATGTAGGTTCGAAGGAGTAATATTAGGTCATGTGGGGACTACAATGGGGGGAAAAGGATGAAAATTGAAGGAGTTATGAAATATTCATTTAACCTCGTCAAATGTGGTCGATTTGAGAAAGAGTATGAACGATCGCCCATATTCGCGGTTCACCTGAGCTCCAAAATTGCAAAAAAGGTAATGGGCGTGATCCTTGGGATATTTTCTTTGAGTGGGAGGTAGAGTCACGGAAAAAACAGTAAAAAATGAATGAGATAATGGAAATTTAAAAACATAATTTAAAGTAGGAAATGGGCTTACGGGCAGGCCCATTACCTTAATCAAAAACCCAAATCCATCATGATTTTGGATTTCTATGTGGTCCAAAGGGATATGGTGATTTTAATAGGTTAGGATATTCCAATTGGGATGTGGAATGGTTATAAAATAGAAAAAATTGATGGGTTTATAGAAGAAATGAAATTTGTTTTTAAATCTGTAATTGGGCTCACGGTTTGGCCCAAATTTTCAAAACCCACCATTTTCACCAAAATGAGTGGTAAACCCCCAAAACAAATTATGAATGGGAATTAAATGAATAATGAATTTAAAAAAAGGTCATGGGTGTGAAAATTCACCCCACCATAAAACATTCCGCCCTCAGAAATCCACATCAAGGACAAAGAAAAAACCAAACCCAACCGAAAGGCAAAAATGGACTCCTTTGCAAAACTTCGCCCCCCAAAGTCCAAAACACCTCCAGTGATCAATTAATGAGGGAATAATTAACAACCAAAACATACACCTCTTTTCTGAAATGATCAATCACATTCAGGAATTATCTTAAAAGAAAACTCCTCAATCACTATCTGAACAAGGCTCAAGTAATTTACCCAAACAAATAAGAACATCGAACAAGGTTACACTTACCTTGATATAACTAAACCATTGGGAACTCTCCAATCCAAATGTTTACCCAAGGAAGATGTAGGTGGTTATATAGCTCCAAAAGAGACTACCCACTTCCAAGCCAAGACCAAGTACAAATGTTAGTTATTGGAACAAGGATACAAAAATGGGCTCCCCAACCATAAGAGACAAGTTAAAGTTTTTTCCGAGACAGAATCAAGACACTAATAGGGGAGCCCCGAACAAACTCCCCGGTATAAGGGGTAGAATCCCATTAGGGATTTTCAAAAATAATATACATGAGACTCATAGTGGGTCTCCCAACCATAAGAACCAACCATCTTAACTGACCAATATGGTCCGACACAGAAAAACCCCAAAACTTAATGAGTTGGGACGGTCGCACGGTTAGCCCACACAGTTTGGGAAACTGTGGGCTAACCATGTGTATCTTTATACCTCCATGGGTTTCTAGGGAAATATTACTACTAAATGTTCACTCAACATGTCTAGACAAAACTAAAGCCTTTCCCCTGAAACTAAAGGAAACTAAAGTGGAAAAGAAATTCATTGGGATATAACATGGGGATGAGGCCCTTCACCTCTTTCCACCGAACGGGAAAAAATAAGCAAGATGACAGCACCAAATGTTTAAACTATTCCTATCTCTAATACTGAGAGTAGTTCTTTGTACAAGGTTAAAAACTACACTGTGATTCCTATGACTATGTGCCAGCTTCTCTCCGGGACCTATGGCTGGAGCTGGAATGATTGAAGCATCTTCAGCCTCACAGTTAGGATTTGGAAACCCCCGAATAGAATTTCATATTTAGATGCTAAAAACAACTACATGAAATCCCAGATGGGTTCACCCACCAAAACACCCTCCAGAACTCACTTGACCCTAACAAGGAATTTCAATGAAAAAAGGGTTTAGAGGATTCACTCACATCACACCTTGTTTCTTCGGGTGAGAAATGACAGAAATAAAGGACACATATAAACACCTTCCTCTAAAACAAAGGATGTCAAGATCTCCTGAAAAATGAACCACTTCTAAAAAAATGATTCACAAAATATTTTAAAATTTCACCTTTAAAATCAAATGAGCACGCGACATCACAACACGTCACCAAACAAGTCCAAAGAGACACATAGAAACAACACAATGTGGGGGCCTAATACAACATCCCCAAATATCACAGCATTCCAGAAAGTGTCCATAATAGCCTCTCGTGGCCATATTTCCCACACGGGTGGTCTAACATAAACCCCTTCTTTGAAGAGACTAAGAAGAACTCATAGGCCCTCTTAGACACTATCCATACTGACAACCCCAGAAAACTTCCACCTTTGACAAATCAGGTAGCTTAAGAAACTAAGTTCTCTTTCAACCAACCATGAGCACTCTTCCGCAACAAGAGGATCCGAAAAAAAACCAAGAATGTAAATGGTGTAGTCTCATTCGACAATGCTTAAGAAAATATTCCTTACATTGATCAATTGGAGGATTTTCCAACAGCGAAACAATCTGTGTTGCACTTCAGTTGTGCACTAACCCTTAATGGAGGCATACCCTATCTAACGGGAGAACCCAAGGACCCAACCAAGCTTGTCCATTAGTAAACACATTCCCCAAAACAGATCCAAACACATTAATGGAACCACCGTAAAGGTTTTCAGAAATATATCTCATAAGAGGCTACTAACCAATCATTCTACCTAGCTTACCGACCAAACACAAACCCAAAACATAGTTCAAACAGGAGGGTTTCTTAGACTAAAAACCTCCCGCAACATCAACATTTTCCAATAACACACAATATAAACCATCCCAAACAATTCATCAAGACATCATGTTTTTCTTTAAAAACATTTCTTTGAAAACCAACGGTTCAGTGGTTAGCTTATCCACCAATGGTACCCCATGGGCCTGACACATGCATGTTTTCGTGCCACACAGGCCACCCTTCTCATATTCATTCCGGCACTCATCCAGTAATGCCGTCAACCATATATAATCTCATATAACCCCATGCATGTTGTCTCTCATTGAAATACCAAAGGACAAAACTAAAATTATTTCCACTTTTCAAAAACCAAATGGTCAACCAACCCATCTTTTTTCTCAAAACTCCTAACAATGAGATCAAAATACAAATTCAAATCTTACAAAACTTTTCATAAGGACACAACCATTTAGAAAATAACTCACTTTCAAGTTATTCACATCAATTTGAAAACACCTCATCAATATAAAACACCCTTTATTTTTTTATAAAACTATATTGGAAACACTTTTGAAAACAAACTTCAATATGGTTCTTGATTTTAAAAGAGGTGTAAGCACACTATTTTCCATTTCAAAACAATTCTGAAAATTCAGTTCCACCGTTTCATAAATCAAACCATTCCCTCTTTGTTTGAAAATCATTTCACAAAAAAATTACACTTCATAAAACCAAGTCACTTTAAAACCAATGTTCCATGATTTCAAAACTAGAGCTCAAAACAATGAGAGAGGAAACTAGTTTTAATGGGTGACTTGGACATATAGTTGGCAGCCATATTCAATTCACTTCACCATCACAGAGAGTGTTCTAGGGAATATCCTCGGCTCCACATGGATTTCAAGACCCTGCGAGCTCCCTGAGACCATTAATCCAACTCTCTTTTCATTTTCCCTAATCATCATCAGACCAAGAAAACCAAAAGACATAGATAAATAATGACTTCCCCTAGCAACATGAATCCCAACACGAGGTGTGGTGATCACGAACACTACCCATAACCGTAATTTCATGTCCCACCAATCTTAACTCTAGACTATCCTGACTATTTCCCAAATAACATGACTCAAATAGAGCGAACCTCCTTTGATACCATTTTGATAAGAACCGAATCTGGTCGCCGCCAAAACCGGCACCCGACCCGACCCGTGGCAAGTCCCGAAGGGTGTTCCTGATCCACACGGGCTGGCACAAGTGACTGGGTATCAAAAAAATAAAATTGGGAATGATTTACCCGAGTTTGTATTCTTAAAACAACAAATGAATCCAAGAAATCATATCTGGATTTTTCAAACCAAAACATCTTTTACTAAAATTCAGAAGTGAATTACACAATTTTAAACAATGTTTGAATACCATTACAAAGGTACAAACTCATGAAGTGACATTAAAAAATGAATGAGATATGGAAAATTTAAAAATGTAATTTAAAGTAGGAAATGTGCTTATGAGTAGGCCCATTACCTTAATCAAAAACCAAAATCCATCATGATAGTGGATTTCTATGTGGTCCAAAGAGATATTGTAATTTTAATATATCAGGGTATGCCAATTGGGAAGTGGAATGGGTATAAAATAGTAAAAATTGAAGGATTTATTGAAGAAACTAATTTTTTTTAAATATGGAATTGGGATCACTGTTTGGCCCAAATTTTCAAAACCCACCATTTTCACCAAAATCAGGGGTAAACCCCCGAAACAAATCAGAAATGGAAATTACATGAATAATGAATTTAAAAAAAGTCCATGGGTTTGACAGTTTGTAATGGCACCAAAATTATTTATTTCTAGGATAACATGGGGATGGTTCAAAAACATCTCAACCAATAGGTTTTAGACAAGATTAGGTTACCATTTTAACCTTATCATTTAGATTTATCTCTTAGTTTAATAGTTTATCTTTTACCATGTATTCTTGTATTATTACACTATATGGTTAATAAACATACTCTAAACTTCCAAGAGAACATCAAGTGGTTAATTAATGACATATATAATATTATTTAAGCCCTATTTCTGAACCTGGGGTTTTTAGGAATATTATATCAACCAATAATATAGTATTTGTTTTAAGAATTAATTTATCTCAATTTTGACACTATTTGGTATTTTGTTTTTGTGAAAGTATTAACAACCTTATTACTTGAAAAAAAAATTAAAAAATAATCCCTAACATATCATATTAATATATAAAATTAGTGTCATTTATTATAACACTAAATTTACAATTATTTGGATATTATAATATCAATTATTCTAATATTTAATTAAAAAGGTAATTATTGCATCATCATTGTGTCAAAAATAAAATAAATTAAATAATGTCTAAAAATTATAAATAAAATTATATTATGTAGGAAATCATTTTTTATTTCTAATGAATGTTTATAGCCTAAGTTATATTGTATTTAACCCTATATAAAAAATGTTTTATTTATTAAACATTGAATTTAACACTTTTAACTCGTCTTTAAATAAAATAATAATAAATTTCCTAATATAATCCAATTGGACCAAAGAGAATAATATTTTATTCCTATGGTCATTTTTGGTCGAATTCCACTTATCCAATAGAATTAAAACATGTGTTAGTGTAATTATAATTTCATTTTTACCCATAATTACTCTATGTACTTTTAACCACAGTAAATAAGTCAAAGGTTACTAGTCACCAAAATTATTTTCATCTTATTGAACCAAATTTTACTTATTAATGACAACCATGTCTCACTGACTTTTGAAATTAAACTCACAGAAGTGGTAAAATTAAGTTTTATACAAATTTGAAAATGCTCTTTGAAGGTGGGTAAAAAACATTCCAATGTTCAATAAAGTTTTATACATCTAATTTTTTAATAAAATGACACCAATTAATTACATTGAACATATATAGGTATTTTATATCAATTTTTACTTTAATCAAATTTAAATAAAATATAATTATTTAAATAAAAAGTCTGTTTTAAATAATAATGCAGTGTTTTTCACTATTCATCAAAAATTGAATGTTTTCAGAAAAATACCAAAATTTACCCTAAGCTAATTTTGATATTACGAATTAAAAAATGATGTCAGTTTTACTAAATTCATAACATAAAAGTTTCATTTATTAATTTAAAATTAATTCTTGTTTTCAAAACCAAAAAAAAACAGGTTTTAAAAAAAGTAAATACTAAAAAAAGAAGTTGGCAAGAGAAGGGGTTGAGAGCTTCTCTCTCTATAGTTTCGATGGCTAGGATTTCGATCCCTGGCGAACTACAACTCAATCGATTGTTTCAATCCCATAGAGGTTTTTGTTGGGCCCTTGAAGAATAAGGGTAATGACTCTGGCCTGAAGCAGCCTGTGCCTCTGGCGTCGGTAGGTCCTTCTTGCACGGAGTCTGTGAAGGTCATGAGCTCAAATAGGTTCTTTCCTGGATCCAGTTGTGGTGATTCTCATAATCGTATATCGAGGAATGGGGTGATTGCAGTTGTCAATGTGAACCCTCGGTTCTTTCAGGAGCGAATCGATGCTTGTAAGTTTTCTATTATTACCAAACATACATTGAAATTGAATGTAACTTGGAAATTTGATGATCTTCAGAAGCGTCTCTAAGAGATATGGGGTTTCAGTGATTGGCGTATGGTGTCGATTGGTATAAATTTTTTTCATTTCACTTTTTTATTGATTGAATGAAAAATGAGGGCATGGAGATGCATATTTTTGAATCTTAAACCTGGGATCTTGAGATTTTAGAACTGGGATCCTTGGTTTGATCATTTTCATTCCAAGAATACCATAGCTCAATATGGGATTCGTGTGAAAGGATTGAGCTAGGTATTCTGGCACCAAAGAATTTTATGGGATATTTCACTGGCCGTTGGGACCCCAATCAGGCTTGACATGGAGACATCATCGGTTTGATTTGGTCACTTTGCTTGCATCTTAGTTGAGATTGATATTTCGTTACCTCTTGTAGAGACTGTGTACGTTATTACTGGTGAGTTCAAGTTTGAACATGCGATTACATTTGAACGTGTTCCAGAAGATTGTGTTAATTGTTCATTGATCAGGCATGTTAAAGCCAAATGTCATAGGGGTTTGCGATGTTCAAACTATAAACCTCATGGACATATTGTTGAGAATTTCATGCTCAAAACTATTTATTTGAAAGTCAAGGGTGCTCCTGATGGTTTGAATGATGATCCTCCTTCATCCATCAAAGGACCTATGTTGCATGGAACTTCTACTAGAAATGCGGGCATGGTTTCTTTTGCTGATGTTGTGGCTAGACAGAAGTCATCTGATTATCATTTTAATATTAGCAATATTCGATGTGTGATGCCTTCGAATAATTTCACACACCCCACTCATGGTGTTTCTGATAACCTTGATTATGATAAGACTTCTAAGTTGGATGATGATTTCTCTAATGGTCATGAATGTGATAATGAAGTGGATCCTGCAGTTCTACTGGAAGAATAATTTTTTTCAAAAGGAAATGTTTGTGGTCCCCTTCAAGGGGTCTTTTGTGGGCGTGTGTCGGCTGCTATTGTCAATGATATTGATCATGTTGTTCCTGAGCAGGTGACAACACCTACTGTTGATTCCCCTTCCATTGGGAATTTTGAGACACAACACTGTGTCTCTAGTGGTTCTGTTCTAGATAAACAAAACATATCTGGAGGTGATGTGATCCCTGCACCTGGGAATTCACAAATGGAGCAAGTGGCTCTGTCTGCTGCTCCTTATGACTTGGGGAAAGAAAAAAACCGTCCTAAGATGGAAAAGGATCCAGTTCTGGCCTCTATTATTATATTGGAGGATCCTGTGAAGCAGAATTTTTTTAATGGTCTAGAGTCTATGACCTCTCCATAATTTTACAGGCTCCACAAGGAGAGTAGGGAAAGAAATGGTAAGAATGTTTTGACTGGTACAAAAGATAACTCTTCTAATCTGGTCAAGCAGGATAGAAACAAAGAGTTGTGGTTAGGACAACCCCCTGTTGAGGAAATGTTGGGAGAACCCATTGGAAGTGGTAAAGGTAAGGATGAGGAGGAAATTGTGGCTCAACTGGACAATCATGTCCTGGAGGTGGAGGCTACTAAATAGCATGATGTGTGGAAGACCCCAAAGAAATGGTAGAGGAGACGACACCCAAGAGGTCGAGGAGGACGTGGGCGTGGTGGTAGACATAAGGGATAAAATGTTTTGTCCTACCTTGTGTTATTTTATGATGTATGTCACTATTATCCTTAACTCTCCTTGTCTCCTTTGTAGCTTTTTTCCTTAATAATTTTGTCGGGCCATGGGGACACTTGTGGTCTACACTTTTCTGGTAAAAACTAACAAAAATATTGACATGTGTTTATATAAAATTTAAATGTGAAATTACTTATAATGACCTACAATGTATTAAATAATAAAAATATATTCTAATTATAGTTCAAAACCATTAAAATGAATAATTTTACAATATAAATTATTTCGATTAAAAAAGTTGTTTTCAATTAAAACATAGTATTTTTCACTATTCATCAAACTATGAAAGTTATTAGAAAAGTACCAAAAATTGGTCCAAACTATATTTTTATTTAATTATCTTAAAAAATAATTTAATTTCATAAAATTGAATTTATAAAAGTGTCAAACTCTGGTTTTAAAAAGGTTTTTCCATTAAAAGGAGGTAAAGTTTCATTTTTTTGGAAAAATAGTTCTTTTATCTGAATAATTGAATTTGTTCTTATATTATGTATAAGAAACACATAATATGGATGTTAAAATTTTATAGAGTATATAAGATTACAAAATATAGTTAATACTATTCATAATCACTTTTTGAACTACTGGTTTGGTTATTTGTGGTGCGCTCGAATTCGGTGGTGCGCGTAGCGCATGCTATTGAATTACTTTAATGAGATAATTTACTATAACTTCTTGGGGTCTTACATTCTCCTCTCCTTCAATAAATTTCATCCTCTCAATTTGAAATTGTTCTTGAAAATAAATTTTTATAAATAGAAAAATACATGTGTGCAAAACTGACATCAAACATTGGGTTAATAAAATTTAGTCTTAATTAGAGGGAAAGGGAAATGAAAACGCCACCACTAAATTATGATATCAACTAGGAGAAAATTGGTGATATTTTGAGACACATAATTGGGGAAAAATCATAAAAATTTATAGGGAGTGATTGAGGTCATCAATCACAAACAAGTGTAAAATTGAGGGCCTCAAATCCATCAATCTAAGATGATGTAAAATAACATCGGTTCAACAATACATATATTCTTAAGGTAACAAATTTTTGGTTTTAAGATCCCTAACATAAATTTTAAAAATTAATTTATTCATAGAATAAGTGGAAATATATATGTATATATATATATATACTTGACAAGTAGAGTTTCATAATTCAACTAATTCCTACGACAAACTCATCTTTTACTCCAAAATATAATAGAATTCAAAAATAATCTATTTATACTAATCGTATAGGGTTCCGAAAAAATTGAATTTATAATTTATATGTCATAAAATATAGAAAAACTAAAATATAAAAACCAGGACACCATGTAGCCCAGTGGTAGGTGATGCACCCTTGTCGCTGTTTGGTTGCGGGTTCAAGTCTCGCGGCCTTGCCGGATGCAACGGGTTCTCGCCCAACCTCTGTGTTGTCCTTTTTATGACAATCCAAAAATAATCTCAAGAAATGATTTAACTTTAACAATAGTATCATATGTCAAACTTAATCAATTCCAACCTTTTTAATTATCCAAAATACTTCTGTCCAAACTCACAGTCCAAAATTTATAAGAATGGTAAACACAATGAAGATCCTTTTTTCCATGTAATAACTTGTGAATACCATCATCAGGTATTTATTTAAAACACTGTAACACCATAAAACCTTATTTATTATATTCCCGCACCCTTATTACTTATAGAATTATGTATATACTCCTTCTATCCAAAAATGTTGTAACCTCCAACAATGATGGAATATACAAATCATTAATTAGTATCAAGGTAATCAGGAATATCTAATTTAATTTATCCAAATTAATCATATATTATTCCAAAATCAGTACCTCAGTATCAGAACTATATTATGGTTTATCTTTCTCTCAAATATATATATTCCATAACATTTAACCTACTATTGAGTAACTTTTATTGGTTCCACACAATCTCAAGTCCTTAATGAAATAGTATTGCAGTACAATCCTTATATACTCAATAATTAAAATAATAAGTACATCATTAATACAATAATCAAATGACATAATACGTTAATAACAACCTAAGAACTCTAATCATTCATATTCATATTCGGTAGTATCATATCTTGATTACTATCCAATAGCATTATTTGGGATATACTCTGATGATTTCGACATTCATTTGTGTAGTGTCCCAACTCCTTGCAGATGAACTATTGTACATTTGAAACCTTTTCCTTACCCCAGAAATAATGTACTTGGTGTCCTTTTTCTCAGCACTTATAAAAAACTTTCATTCCCTTCAAGAATTTACCAAGGTGATTCTTTCCACATTTATCACATATGGGATAATCCTTCTTTCACCTCTTTCATTTATCCATCTTTCTCCCTTCAATAATTTTCTTCTCATGCTTCCTTTCAAATCCACAGGACTTAGAGAATTCATTACTTATCTTATTAATACATGATATGATTTTTTATATGATCAGAATACATGGGAGAATATTTCCCTTTAATATATTGGAATAATACCATGAAATATTTGATCCTTATTAATCTTTTGATCATTCATATTGCTAGAATTCTCATTCCTTCTGCGAGGAAACATTTCTAATCAATGTTGTACAATATGTTAGTTTATGAATCACAATTCATAATTCCAAACATGAAAAATACCTAACGTAAATTGAAAATATTATGCATATAATCTATAATCAAAAAATATGTTCTTTGAGGAATTATTTACACCTAAATCCTTCATAAAGGATTTTAATGAAAATGTGAATTATCCTAAGCATATCCCCCGGAAGTGTCATAACCAAGAGTGAAGCAATTCCCATTGTCGTGTACCAGGATACCCTGTATCAAGCCTCAAACTCCTTGTCAGAGTTTCCACTCCAAGTTACATATGTGCCAGAGCCGCCTCTACCTTCTCACATGCAGACATGAGTGTATTTCTTGGAAAATAGACAAAATCTCTACATTAGAAAAATTCTAGGAAGTTCTTCTATAATATTCCTCAAAGTTTATCTTAGGGTAATGTTCTCTAATCAGAGTTTTTCTAAATCTAGTTTCCAAGGTATTTACTAAACTTCCTCTGATACCAATTGTAATGCCCCGACCCCAGAATCCCAGAGTCTGTGCATTATTTTAATACATTGGCATGATTACAAGGAATCACGTCCCGAAAGACAGATCAATTTATCAGTCATGGAAAATAGATTACATATATGAACATTACATTACAGATTATAAAATAAAACACATCATAAATGATATTTTGAGAATGCTATTAATCCCCTAGCTTAACCCTTCTTATCAATCATAACACACATCTTGTAATCCTTGGAAAAATAAAACATAAGAAAGGGGTGAGCTCAAATTCGGAGTAATATTAACAATATAGCGGAAACATTCAAAAAAAGAATAAACATTTAAAGCAATGTATAAAACAAAAAATATATATTTTTAAGAATAAACTTAAACTTCAGAATAATATGGAAAAAATAAATCAAATAATTCCATTTACTAATTAACATTGATATTCTAGTAGTAGAATAATCCCATGTAATATCAATAGCTAATTTCATAATGATGGAATGCATAATATCAGACTTCATAACCACATAGTCAAGGCCTTTTTCCAAGACTATAAATAAGATTTTGTCTAGGCCTTGTTCCAAGACACTAGTTTGTCTCATTAGACCTACCAATGCATCGAGGAGCTATAGCGGGCTCCAACCTTCACTTACTAAGTCCAATTCATTCCTCATATGAAAAGTTTTAAACATAACATAAACATTTGTATTAAAAATATCATAAGAAATGTCAATACTTTATCCATAAACCACAAATGGTATAAAAATAACACATCCATATTCAAACATATCACAAAACCCTCAATACAATATGGATTATTTTTATCATAATAAATCAACCTCGATCAAAAATAATATCCACTAAAGGATATTGACATAGTAGAAAATGATCAGTAAAACTCTTTGAGAGAAATATCCATTTTCCTGAAATAATTTTAAAAGTCACACAATTTATAATGGAAGAAATTTAAAATATATTTTTGAATCAAAGATTCTCATACCACTTTGAAACTTTTGAATGGAATTATCATTTTAAATCATTCATGTCCATATAAATAAATCCTTAAAATCGTTTTGAAAACATGGACATTAATGAAAAAAGATTAGAGGAAAAAATATTCTAAACATTTAAAATTATGTTTTAGAAAAAGTTTCCCTTAAAATAATACATTTGAAAACTCTTTTATGAAACATGTATATGGATAATAAATATTTCTCTGTAAAATATTACACATAAACAATCTCGAATAATAAAGAGATTAAGGAATTAACCCTTACTTTGAAATTTCCTATGGTCGAGGGTATATTTAACCCATTGTATAATGACCACAGTGTGTTATTAAATTATAAAAGGACCATATTAATATTTATTATATCATACATGGTTCATTTATGACTTTATACTACCCATTTAATAATGATTTCCAGGTAAAATTAACATTTTGGGTAATAATTGCTTTCTTTATCGTATGTGTTTTAACATGTTATTCTTGATCGTATCATTTAGATAATTATTTAAATACTTAAAGAATATAAAAATTGATTTATATATCATATATTTTTATAATATAAATATTTATAGTAGATAGACATATGAAATGGAAGGCACCGTTTATGGAGATGGTAGGTCGTACGTACGCATAAACGTTGTTTCCATTTTCATAGCATGTTGAACCAAAGTAAGTGAATAAGATATATGTACGTATATATATATAGTAGCATTATTATGTCCTATATTAAATAATTATGAATAATATATATTTTTATAATCATCATTGAAGGGTGAATGTGGAAATGAATCTCATTGCGTCGTGGAGACGATAATCCGTACGTATGCACGAGCAATAATATCATTATATTGATGGGGAAATAGTAAGTAATTGGATGATATATCATATATAAAGAATAATTAACATGTCATATTTATTATTTACAGCTGTTATATTAATTTTTATTCCCATCCAAATAATGATGTGTTTGAATAACAAACTACACCACAACGTGGAGACGGTAAGCCATACATATGCATGTATGGTGACTTTGTCATTTATAGGATGGATAGAATAATTAATATAGTTGTACCATGTTTATAATAACATCATAGTATTTAGAATTTCTAGAGTTATTATTTTGGTATGGAAACAATAATTAAAGAGGAAGTGTAATAATAAAATAACTTGAAAGAGGGTGGTGAAATTATTACCTCTTCTATGGGTGTTTCCTTTTGAGTTGATCAAATGGGATCCTAAGGATGGATTTCTGATCAATTTAATGCCTCTAGGTCTAAGGGAGGAATATTTGGAGGAGATTTGGGCAGGGTTTTTCCGATGAAAATGAAATTGGAGGTGTGATTTTGTGAGAAGGTGAAGTACTCTTTTATAAGAGTGGTGAGGGTCACTTTTGGAAAAGCATGAAATATTATTTTATAAGAAATCAATTTTTGGCTTATAGTGGCTCCAAAATAATTCATTTATAGTATTAGGTGGTTATGGGTCGAAAAAACTCAACCAATAGGTTTTAGACAAGGTTGGGTTTCCATTTAAACCACATCTTTTAGATTTAACTCTTTTTTTAGTAGTTTATCTTTTACCGTGTCTTCTTGTATTATTACACTATATGGTTAATAAACATATTCTAAACAACCAATAGAACCTCATATGGTTCATTAATTACATATATAATATTATTTCATCCCTTTGTCTGGTCCTTAGGTTTTAAGGAATATTATATCAACCAATAATATAGTATTTGTTTTAAAAATTAATTTATGTCAATTCTGACACTATTTGGTATTTTGTTTTTGTGAAAGTCATAACAACCATATCACATCGAAACAAATTTATCAAATCAACCCTAACATGTCATATTAACCTATAAAATTATTCTAATTCCCCAGAATTCTAAATTTACATTTATTTGGACATTTATAATAACAAATTTTTTAATATTTCATTAATAAGGTAATTACTACATCATCATTGTCTCATAAATAAATTAAATTATTTAATATATAAAAATTATAAATAAAATAACATTATATAGGAAATATTTTTAAATTTCTAATGAATATTTATAGTCAAATTTATATTGTGTTTAACCCTATATAAAAAATGTTTTAGTTATTAAACATTGAATTTAACACTTCTAACTATTCTTTAAATAAAATAATAATAAATGTCCTAATCTATTCCAAGTGGAACAAAGAGGATCTTATTTTATTCCTAAGGTTTTTTATGATCGAAATATAATTATAAAATAGAATTAGGACATGTTTTAGGGTAATTATAATATCATTTTTACCCTTAATAACCCTATTTACTTTTAACCGTGGTAAATAAAAGTCAAAAGTTACTATTCACCAAAATTATTTTCATCTTGCTATACCACATTTTACTTATTGGTATCAACTGAGTCACTTCATTTTTTGAAAATCAACTCATATAAGTGGTAAAATTAATTTTTCTTCAAATTTGAAAATGCCCCTAGAAGGTGGGTAAAAAACGTTAAAAAGTGCAATAAAATTTTATACATCAAATTTTATTATAAAATGAATCCAATTAAGGAAATTAAAAATACCTAGGTATTATAAATCTATTTTGAATTAAAATAATTTAAATAATATAAATAATTATTTAAATAAAAATTCAGTTTTAAATAATAACGTAGTGTCTTCACTATTCATCAAAAATCGAATGTCTTCAGAAAAATACTAAAAATTCACCCTAATATAATTTTGATATTATAAATTCTAAAATGAAGTATATTTTATGAAATTAAAAACATAGAAGTTTCATTTATTAAATTAAAATTAATTCCAATTGTCAAAACCAAAAAGTGGGGTTTTAAAAAATTAAAAACTATCAAAAGATTGACATGTGTTTATGTCAAATTTAAATGTGAAATTACTTACAATAACCTACATTGTATTTAATGATAAAAATATAATCTAATTATACCTCAAAACAATTGAAATTCATAATTTAACAATACAAACTATTTTTATTAAAAAGGATGTTTTCATTTAAAACATAGTATTTTTCACGATTCATCAAAATATGAAAGTTGTCAGAAAAGTAGCAAAAATTTGATAAACCTAAATTTTTATATTATGCTTTTAAAGAAAAATTTAATGTAATTAAATTTAATATATAAAAGTTTCAAATATTTTTTTTAATTGGTTCTCCATTTAAAGGCTGTAAAATTTCATTTTTTTGAAAAATACATCTTTTATCTAAAAAATGAATTTGTTCTTATATTATGTATAAGAAACACATAATATGGATGTTAAAATTATATAGAGTATATAAGTATCAAAAATGAAGTTCATACTATTCATAACCTCTTTTTGAATGGCAAGTTTGGTAAGTTTTGGTGCGCTCAAACTTGGTGTTGCATGTAGCACATGCTATTGAATTACTTTAATGAGATAACATACTATAAAATCTTGGGGTCTCACACCGATGAAGTTTATATCATTTTTTTGATTTAAGGAATATATCCAATGGACTTTGGAATATGGAATCATATATGTTTTCCAAAATTATTTATGTTTATTCATTATATTACCATGTTTCTAGAGAATATATGATGAGGGTTTTCACATTTTTGAAATGTGATAGCTAAGAGATACATTTTGATATAAATTAGAATCAATGTGAACATGAATTCATTGATTTTCACTATTGATAAGGGTTATAAGGTTAAAATTTATTGAAATGTTTATGTAATACTTTAGAGGAAGTCTTTGTGCATTAACTTTGTATTGAAAACCTTCAATAAAATTATATCTAGTTATTATCCTTATTTCAAGGATTCAATATTTTATATTTTGGTTATTATATTAGAGTTGATTTAGTAAAGCACATAATGTTTGTCAGGTGACAACCAATCATGTTTGGAAAGGCATTGGGTCTTGAACTCATGACAGAGTGACGATAACGGATTCACACCTACCACTGGCCTACATGATGTCCTAGTTAATATATTTTTATTTTTGTGCAACACATATTTTTGGAGAACTAGAAGTGTTACTTTTTATGTTTATATATTAAAGCATGTGGATTTTTAAGAGACAAATAGTTACACTTTTTTTCTTTTACGGGCCGTAAAACCAGTTAAAAGTGCATTTTAGTGCTTTATTCATAAAAGTTAGTTTATGGACATTCATTTCATGAGGTAATGGATATATTATTAATTGTTAAAAAAAATACCATGAATGAAATTTTATAATATAAATTTTTCAATAATTACTCAAAAATTTGAATGTGATTCAAATGTTTTCCCCTAATACCATAAATTTTGTTGAACCAATTGATTCTAGAATAATCACAAATTTAGAAAATTGAGGCCCTCAGATTTCCTTTTATAATTAACTAGGTTGTTATTGATGACCTCAATAACTCCTTAAAAATAATTAAACTTTTCATGCATGTAAAATATCCATTCCCAACCTATGTTCTCTTATGTGGTGACCCAGTTATATGTTACTTTGTGTAACCGTTAGGGTTCCAAATTTCTCATTTGAGGTATGTTTGTTACATATTTTTAAGATGTGGTTTTCTATGATTGAAACTATTATGTGTCAAAACATTGATAATCCAAATGAATTTTAGTCCCAAAATTTGTTTTAAAGGGAGTAGAATGTAACACCCCGATACTTTTGTGAAGTTTTTTTCGAATTTATTTTATCTTTTGATATTTTCCACTTCACGCAACACTAAAAATTGATTTTCACTAAGTCAAACATTTATTTCACTCAGATATGACTTGGATTATGTTACACACAATCAAGACATAGAATATGTTATGCGGAACAACATGGTTAGCATACATTACACTCTATATTGACCTTCCTCGATGGCTTGTGTAACACGCAAGACCGACTGTAACCTAACAATAATATATTATTAAAAATATTATTATAATGGAATATAACCTAGTTGTTATGTTTATGGATATTAATATTATTAACTAAATTATGAAAATATGTGGTGTACAAAAAACTATAAGATGAATTCCTAGCTTACAAATTAATGAATATGAAAACCAATTGATTATATTGGAAAATTTTATTAGGGTCACAAATCTATTTTAACCCAGTAAATTAAGTTAATTACAATTGATAAATGATATTAATGTAATATATATTTTATATATTTAATAACATATTTTATATATTCATCCAATATATTCTATAGACATAATATAAGAACTAACCCAATTTTATTCTTAATCCCCTATATTTTTATTAATCCATTTTTTATCATATTTTAATAGTGATCCCAATTTAAATAAAATTTTGGAATTTTAATCGATTTATTTTTCAAAATAAAAAATTATATTGGGAATAACATAATAAAAATTAGCTTAGGATACATTTTTGGTATTTTTTGGTGTTGTTTCCTCTTTTTATGAATACATAAAAATACAGGATTTTAATTTAAAATTTCTTTAAAAATATAATTTATTGATAAGTTTAAATTATGTTTTAATTGGTTTAATTGTTTTTTTAGATAATATGTTTTCTAATTAATCCAATTTTTTTCATTGGACCCATTTTCACATCGAAATTTTGTATAAAATATTTTCATACTTTTGGACATTTTTACCTTAAAACCCCACAGTGTCATCCCTTCAGTGAGATTAATTTTAAATTAATTTATGCTTATTTTTTATTATAATTTGGAAAAATGGATTCCATATTTGGAAACAAAAAATTTTATATTTTCTAATAAGTAAAAAAAAATTACCAAAAATATTAGTGAATGTGATCAAAATTAATTACATCATTTAAGAGACAAATTAGGTTAATGTAGTACTAAAACTTAAATTTAAGAACAAAAATGTCCTAGAAACATGTCTAACATCCAATAATAGGCCATTATTACACCTTATTATGAATTTTCACAAACTTTGAAAATTATTGGATCCACTTTCAACATGAAAAACATAGGTGGAATTCTCTCTTAAAATATTTACAAGAGTGTGACTCGTCCACCACTATAAAAGGCAACCACCACTACCCATTCCTCAAACCGCTCAAAACTTTTAAGATCGGCCAAAATATTACCAAGTAGCCTTTGAACAATCATCACTTTTAACATAAAGCCTAACTTTGGGTAGAAATACTCTCAAAAAATCCTTTTGGAACAAACCAAAATGAGTTACCAAATTTAGAGGAAGCTTGTACGAGTATGAAGAGAGTTAAGACACAAGGTAAGGGGATTTCAACTCACTTTTATTTTGTATGAGATACAAGATATGTTCACCGCTATATCCTTTTGTGTGGTGTATGTACTACACATTATATTATTTTAAGTGTATTGTACTTAAATTCAGGGGTATTCACATGTCCATTTTATGATCCTTATTTCATGGGGTTTAAGTTTTAAAAGTTACCAAATCAGTAAAATGCTTGGTATCAATTTTCCATCACTGAGACTCATCTTTTGTTATGTAGATAAAATATTTTTAGAGGTGAATATATTTTCATTTTTTATTCTATATCAGAAATATCTATTTTTCATGAAATTCTATGCTTCATTTAATTTTCTTTCCTTACATGGAGATTATAAACCCAAGATACCAAGTAATAATTGTTTATCGAGACACACTCATTGGTTTTAGATATTGATTATTTTTATGCTTCCTTTGATGAAATCCCATGATTCATTTCTCATGAATAATCATGATTTTCTGCATACTTTGATATTTCATGATATACTCATTTGTTGGTACCATTTTCAACTCTTTTCTACATACGATAATTAAGAAATGGTTTTTAGAAAAACTCGATGTTACCCTTTCTTCAGTTAGAAATGAATGTTTTCTAAAACAGGTTCCAAATAATATTATAACATTCTCATAAAATCTATAAAATACATTTTTACCATTTTTCTATTTTATCGATCTCTTTAAAGGGATATTCTTATTTATTTTCCAATATGTCATTTTTACCCTTTTTACCATCCAAAATGAATAATCTTTTAACCTCATACGATAGGTATAGATTTACCCGCGAAAATCAATTTGAAGTTTCATTTTTATTTTTAAAAGGATAATATTTAAGAAAATGTTTTTAAAATTAATTTTCATGGAAAATTGTATTCAAAATGTTTTCAAGTCTTATTTAAATTTTTTAAAATTATATTCAAAGATTTTTTTTAGAATCATTATTCCTCTATCATATTTTTTCAATTAAAAATGTTTCAAAATAATTTCAAGCTCTCTTAAAAAAAATTAATGTTTTTCCAAAAAAACTGTTTTTTTTTAATGTTTTGAATCTTATGTTAAAAGTTTTCAAGGAGAAATGATATCAAAATGATGTAAAGTAATATTTATATGTTTCTAAATATATTTTCACTAAAAATGGTTTTTAAATGGTTTTATGCATTCAAAATTATTTTTTCAAACAAGAAAGTGTAATTTCATTATGAAATGTATTTAAGAGATTTTTTAAAATTATTATCCATCTAAGATGACATCTGTTGATGTTACTCATGCCTTAATAGGAAATTATCTAATGGGTATATTCATATCCTTTCTGTGAAAGGGTTATGGTTAATTCCAAGGTCTTTATGAAACCCATTTCTCCTTTATGGGTTATATGTTTATGGAATATATTTCTCAGTCATGAGTTATTCATTTTTTGAAATGATTATGAAACCAATTTCTTTCTACAAGTTATGATTTGTTTAAATATATATGATATCCATTTCATTTCATGGGTTATGATATGTATATTTACGATCACGTGTAACATGTGTGTATGATTTCATTATGTGGTGGTTGGGACCTATATCTCTCTCTGATTCATTGTGTAAGTATTTATATATCATGAGATAATTATGGGAATAATGTTGACATTATTGATCCACTATGGTAAGATGGAGAAACATTTTCCCTTACAAATAAAGGAAAGTGACTGGGGATGGTGGTGTGTCTCTCCCAGTAGGTGTAATCACCATTGAGATGGAATATGGGGAAACCCTATCCATTATAGTAAGATGGGGTAGCCCAATCTCTTACAAGGAAAGAACTATGCCCGGGGATAGTGGGGTTTCCCTCCATGTTGGCGAAGTTCCCATGAAGTGCCATGATATGTTCTACCTATGTATCTTATCTTATAGTGAAGGATATCACATGTTTATATATGGGTCAATTCCATGCCTTCTTCCTATGATACATTTTCATGAATTAAGTTATTTTTTCCTTATAAATCATGTATTATAAACTACCAATATTTATTCCATGATTCATGTTTATGATCTTTGATATGCATGGTATGATCTTCAGATTTTTTGATATTGTTTCCATGCCCCCTATGTTCATGTTTATGCTTACATGTCTCCCTTGTTTATAATTTCTGATCATTTTATCTCTCCCCTTTTTATGTTTCCTACCCTATGTTAAGAAAATATGTACTATGTATGACTTGTTTAACAAGGGTTATAGTCATGAAGAACCCAGTGGGATATAATGTAACTCTTTTTTGTACAATTGTTTATATTTCCATGTTTCCAATCATACTATACCAATCGCAGTCTTTGGGAGTTTGTTTGTATAACACATAAGTATTCTGGAAATGTAATACAATGTCAATGGTCGAAAAGAAAGGGGTGATATAGATAGTATCATGGTATCTAATATGATATTCATCTAACATTAATGATTTATAATACACTAACTATTGGTATATGGTGAGTCCAAACATCCACAGTCCATCTGAATATTACACACCAACCTTATCGCATGTTCAACCCCCTCCTAGCCCCAGTTACAAACATGATTGGAGGGATGTTGGTATAATTTCAACCAAGTACTGTAACATAAGTTTATATAACCCCATAATACCATGTATTCCTTAACCAATAAAAAATTATCGGTGAGAATAAAATCCGTACAAGATAATCACACAATGTATAAGTGATAACTCACACTCACCTCTATCACCTTCACAATGAATTACCCCCATACACTTCATATATCCATGTAATAAATAGACATATTCCCTAAAAGGGGATAAATAATCATCACTTGGGGACAAATATACTATAAAATGGGAAACAAAAACTAAAGTCAAACCAAGAGTGTCTTATAAGATTTAAACAACAATCATTATAAAATTCAAACAAGGAATTTTCAATAAAATATGGAAAATAATTTGAAACACTTTCTAATCCACCAATCATCCAATTGAATTTTTTAATAAATCTATTGAGACTATGCATTCCATTAACATTTCAAAACCACCCTTTATCACATGGTTTTCCTCATATAAAATTAAAAATAATGCCTAAATCCTACCATATCAATTAAACACATTATAGGGATCCATTAAACCATTTTCCTAATGCGTACCAACCTAGTTGTTCCATGAAACACTTCAAATTAATAAAATAACCACTTGTAAATCATTTTCAGTTCAGCACATTAATCTCAATAAAATCCAATTAAAACATAGTTCTCACTCTTTGAAAACACAAATATGTTTAAAATCCCATACTCTCTATCAAAACCATTTAAAAAACATTATATTAATTTTGGAAAGGATTTTTTTGTGAAAACATTCAATTTCAGAAGTGAAAACATGAAATTCACATGAGAGTCCCTATATTACATGATTAAATTTTATATAAATATTATAAAAACATCATATGGATATTACATATATTCCTACGTTCAATAAAAAAATTATAAAATTCAAGAACATTTTGAATTAAAAAAATAAATATTTTTATTGAAATGCCTACATGAATGAAGTGGAACCCAATATAAACAATTTATCCAGAAATTATAACATCAAATATATGTATGGAGACAACTTATATAAAACACAAGAGAACAAAATGTAGGTTTTGACCTTCCAATACAGAATATTTTGCTTATATAGTTAATTCGGTTTCCAAGTGAAAGAAGAAACCATGCCAAGATAGAAGGAAGAAGAATGAAGTAGAAATGACTTTGTATTTATGATAGAATCATTTTAAAATCATCAATGTAAGTGAAAGAATCAGTGGAGGATAAGGATGGAGATACCCCTTGTGAATATTAGGTTTAGTCAAATGAATTATGATGGAGGTTTGGTCCCAAAAGCTAAAAACCCAAAATGGGTATTTAGATAAATTTTTAAGTAATTCTGGGTAGGATTCAAGTTTTGGATGTATTGTTTTCAAACTTATGTTCTAGACATGTGGGAGTACCCCTATGTACAAAACAAGGTGAAAATATTTTTGGAATCTTCACATGAATTTTCAAATTGTGTGGAGACTTTCGAAAATCCCACTATCTTCATGGAAACACCCTCCACACAGGCATCGTATGATAAGTAATAATTGTGTGGGTAAACAATACACAACTATGAAAAACTGAAAAATTTAAGCCCAAAATTTATCGAGAGTCATGATAACCCAAGGTAATATAATAAATCTGCTATTAGACACTAAAATGATATGTGTTTGTCATAATTCACCCCACCATGGATCTTTTCCAATATAATTTCAAAATAAATTTGTGGTGATCAATAAGGAAATATATAAAGAGGATAAAACCAGGTAGAACCAACCAATACGATTTGACCTCAAAGAACTATCAAAGATCCCAATGATGATTGAACCAATCATACACAACCCTTTAAATATGTCTCTAAAAACCATTGAAATAAAAACTTCGAACTATATTTCTTAATAAGAACAGGATACCTATCATGGTCTCCGTACTATTTAGAAATTATTTCTCATAGTGAATCCAAAGAAAAAATCTAAGATCATTATCCACAAAAAAATGAAACTGATGGAAAACATACTCTCAAACCACAATCACATTCTAACTAAAAGTTGCAAGAAAAAAATTATCCAAAAGTAAAGGATATGATCTCTAATCTTTGTCCCTAAAACATATAGATAAACTAGTGTCAAAAACCAGATCACCCTCCCATGGTGAATCTATAACAATCTAATCCAAACAATAGGTAGGGAAAAATCTCAATTGGTCACCAAACATAGTTAGAAAATCCTGAAACCAAGTCTATTTCCCATGTCTAACCAAGGATCATCTCTAAATCTCAATACAACTAACCATAAAAACCACAACTCTCAAAATAGAAGAATCCAAATAGAAAGGCACATAAAAAACGTTTAGAAATATCCACAAAATTACAACACATACCAAAAAAATGATTTCCATATCTATCCTCAAATTTCATTCCAAAAATGAACAATCTATAAGATTTATAATGATAACAACAAGAGCTAAAAACATAATCTTTTCTAAAACCATCAAATGAAAGGTCCTCCAACAAACTTAAGTCAAAAAATATGATCAAAAAATATATATTTATGGATTAAAAAATCATTTTCAACTACTATATGAATTTTTTAAACAATGATCACTATATATAGAAGGTGGAAAATGATTCATGATGTCTATGATGGGGTTCAAGAGAAGAGAAGGTTACAAGTCCACCACATTACTCAGAGTTTGAGTTGAATGTTGAATTGAAGTAACTCCATTAAAGCAAAAACTAGACTCCCCATGTGGTCCATCCTCAATAAAAATAATTTTACTTATTGTTTTTACCATTCTTAAAAGGAAATGTCATGACCCACTCCCCACAAGGTGTACCCCTCCTGGGACAAAAATGTGAGAAGGGAGATAGTGACCCCCTGAGTCCTGCCTCCAAAAGGCACTAGGTTGGGGAATATCATTAAGGGTATAGTAAACACACAATTGGGAGACATAAAACTTTAAGAGAACACATGCGAAAGAGATAGATAAGATACACACCAACCAACTCTAACTCAGATGGAAATATAAATGAAATACCATGTACACATATGTAATGTCATGCAAAACTACTACAATATAAACGAAAAAACTGAAAGTACCAAACAAAAGTAAAAACAACAGCAACCACGAATCCCGAACATCTCTTACAACCCCAAGCTAGTAGTAACAATCCTGATCTCCAACCTACTCTAAGTGTAATGAAAAATATTTTATATATACATAGGGTGAGTGTAATTGTATACCCAGTAGGATCCTCCTCGGATCCTCTCATGAAAAAGTAATGAAAGATTAATAAAGCACAGTGAACAACAAGTGAAACTAACTCATCACCTAAATAGGTATACTATGTTCCTAGAATAACCATTCCCACAGTCACCATGTATCATATACAAGAGTATATAATATAATAAATAATATCTAGGGTAGCCTGCTAATACATCCCTACTTGTTTTTAACTTTTACCAACGTCACACATCTTAAGCATCTCTATCCCAAAAAGGCTTACCCACAGACACCTGGGTGAAGCACCACAACATGATCCTCATGAAACAAAACCACCCTGTCCAGGTAAGAAAAGTAACCAGGTAGTTTTTGGGAGCCACCATAGTTCACATAACAAGTATCATACATTGGTTATTAAACCTCAAGACATTATAGCCTATACACCGAGTAAGGATCCTCAAGCCATCACAGCCTATACATGTTACACCTATAGTAGTCCATAGGAAACTATATCTAGAATATATGTGTGTGAATAACCATAATCCATTGCATCCCTCTACACACATATATGGGGAAAACAAACCATTGTGCCTACCAGCACAAGTATGTACCAAGAGAGGAGAGCGAGGCCAAATGGGGTAGTCATCCATCCATCCTCCCACCGAAATGTTGGGGAAAATAGCCCCCCTTTCCTAGGCCACAGAATCCACAGGGTGTCGGTTTCACAAACTGATGGGGTGGAGTAGCTTATACAAACACAAAATTTACTGAATATACTATAGATCACAACCATGCTATGGGAAGAACCTAGTCTAAGACTCAACGAAAACTAACGTCTCCCGGACTCCTAGCTACACTGGTAAGACTAGGTATCATATAATCACCCAACCATTTAATGAGATACATTTGATTACTTTATCCTTTTTTTATCAATTTCACATTATGTTAATCTTTTCTTTGAACATTAATTAACAATTAACAATTCCACATTATATTTCATTAGCTTCACACCCAAAACCCATTGTTCCTTTATATTAAATACCTATCATTGCATCCCTACAAGATCTAACCCCATGGGTTAACATCATTTATTCAATATTTTATTAACAGTACTATTAATTTCCCATATTCATGAAAATTCTAGAAAAAGTATTCTATGCTACTAAACACAATGGGTCTCAACACAGTGAATATATGAACCACTCGTCAAATCATTTCCACCTATGTTAAGAGCGTAGACCCATCTTACCTTGAGATTCTAAACACAGTGAGTTTATTAACCACCCGTCAATTATTTTACACCTATACAAATAGCGTAGACCCATCCTACCTTGAGAAGCTAATCACAGAAAGCACATGGAATACCCCATGGTTTTCACCCCTTTTGGAAGGAGGGTTTGAAAAACCATCAGCCTTGAGCAGTGGGGATGGTAAAAAAGTTAAACAACCAACAAGATTTATCAAGAATCAAAACATTCACATCGAACCCATTTCATCATCTCTAATATCCTTCCCAACACCCACAAGCATAAACCAATGCATCTCAACCCTATAGGTGTCAACTATTGCCACAACCAATTGGCCTCCCTTCCCCCACATATCACAATATCCATCCAGGATCACATCACAACACAAGTAGCAGGAATAAAACATCATATATACTTGGATATTGGCCCCTAAAGAAGGCATCCAACCTTTAAACATAACAAGATCTCATGGCTCCAAAGAACAAGACACTCGACTTTAAGAGAAAGAGGGTAACTCAAAACCCTATCAGGCATTATACTCTTCACAAAATCCTGTTATTCAATCCATAAAAAAATATCCAATTTATTATTCTTAGGTTCCAACTAAAGGAAACTTAAAGTGTAAGCAATCAAAATTAATTAAACATGCTTACTGCATCATTTTGATTAACATCAAATTATAAAGACAACAACCAAATTCATTTTCATGCCTCTTTATCTTAAAAAATAATTAAAATTAATCTCAGTTTATGTTCTTTACCAATTTCTTTGATAATGACACACTAACAAGAAAAGAAAAGATATCATAATATCTACAAAAAATGAGAGGCAATAACATACGATTGAGGAAAATTTATTTATCTGATTCAAAAAAAAAATTATATCAATTCCATTATGATATAGTGGGATAAAACATGCTAACTCGATAGTTACATGTACAAGAATATAAAGAACACAAATCCACTACCTCAAAAGGTTTTTGATGCTCTTTTCATGAGAAGAGACCAACAAAACCGATCATGATCGCCTCTCTTGGAGGACTACATCCACCCGAGGATATAGAGATACCACTACACCCCTGGACTGTCCCCCACCCTCCTAGACATCCCCCACACCCCTGGACACCACCCATAAATATTTCCATCCAAAAGAATACCTAAAACAGAAAAAAAAACCAACCAACCCCCCCCCCCCCACCCCACTGGACAGCCTTCCCCCACCCCTTGGACAGCCCTCCCACAACCCTAAAAACCCCCTGACCCACTAAACAGCATGCCCAAAACCATGGACACCCCACCCTCTTGGACAGCCCCCAACCCCCTGGACATCCCTCCCACCCTCCTGGACAGCCCTCCCACCCTCCTAGACAACCCCACCCACGGAAACCCTAGACCCCCCCCCCCCCCGCCCCACACCCCTGGACACCCCTCCCACAACCCTAAACCCCCCCATCCCACTTGATAGCCCTCCCAAACCCTTGGAAAGCCTCCGCCCCACTAGACATCCTTTCCTACACTCTTGGACAACCCTCCCTCACACCTATAACACCCCCCCCCCCCACCACCACCACCACCCCACACACACACACCCCTGGACACCCCCTGAAAAAGCCTCCTGCCCTCCGGGACACCCCCCACCCCCACCCCCACTGGACAGCCCTCCCCAACCCCTAGATAGCCCTACCACAGCCCTGGAACCCCCCCCCCCCCCCACCCACCCCACTAAATAGCATGCCCATAACCCTGAACCACCCCACCCTCTTGTACATCCCCCACACCTGGACAGCCCTCCCACCCTCCTGGACACCCCCACCCCCATGGAAACCCTGGACACTACCCCCCACCCCCACCCACACCCCTGGACACCCCTCCCACACCTCTAAACCCCCCACCCCCACCCCTGGACGTCCCCTGGACTGCCCCCACCCTCATGGATACCCTAGACCCCCCCCCCACTAGACAGCCCTCCTACACCCATGGAAAGCCCCCACCCCACTGGACATCTGTCCTCATGCCCTTGGACATCCCTCCCACACCCGTAGATCCCCCCCCCCCACACACAGACACCCTTGGACACCCCAAAAACAGACCTCCCACCCTCCGGGACACCCCCCCCCCCCACCACCACCCAACCACTGGAAAGCCCTCCCCCACCCCTGGATAGCGCTCTCACAGCCCTGGAACCCCCCCCCCCCCACCACTAAAGAGACTTCCCACAACCCTGGACCCCCCCCCCCACCCTCCTGGACAGCCCCACTCCCTGGACAGTCCTCCCACCCTCCTGGACACCCCCCCCCCCATGGAAACCCTGGACACCCGCACACCCCTGGACACCCATCCCACACACCTAGACCCCCCCCCCCCCCACACACACACATACAACCCTAGACACCCCTTGGACTGCCCCCACCCTCATGGAGACCCTAGACTCCCCCACCCCACTAGACACCCCTCCCACACCCCTGGAAAGCCCCCAACCCACTAGACAGCCCACCCCACACACCTAGACAGCCCTCCCACACCCCTAGAAACCCCCCACACCCCTGGACACCCCCTGGATAACCCTCCAACCCTCCTATACACCCTATACCCCACTGGACAGCCCACCCCCACCCCCTGGACAGCCCTCCCACACCCCTACAACCCCCCCCCCCCACTCTACAAAATAGCCTGCCCAGAACCCTGGACACCCTAACCCTATTGGACAACCCCCACCCCCTGGATAGCCCTCCCACCCTCTTGGACACCCCAACCCCCATGGACCCCATGGACCCCCCCCCCCCCCACACACACACACCCACACACCCCTTGACACCCCTCTTACACCCCTAGAACCCCCCCCCCCCTCCCACACACACCAATGGACACCCATGGGACTACCCCCACCCTCACGGACACCCAAGACATCCCACCCCACTAGACAGCCCTCCCACACCCATAAAAAACCCCCGCTCCACTGGGCAGCCCTCCCCACACCCATGGACAGCCCTCACAGACCCTTAGAATACTCTAATCCCTGGGACACTCGCTGGACTACCCCCACCCTCATGGACACCCTAGACAACCCCCCCCCCCCCCACCCACCCCCTGGATAGCCCTCCCACACCCCTAGAAAGCCCCATGACCCCACTGGGCACCCCCCCCCCCTGAACACCCCTGGATATCCCTTCCACCCTCCTGGACAGCCCCCTCCCACTAAACTAGACAGCCCTCCCATACCCCTAGAAACGCCCCACCCCACTAGACACCTTCCCACACCCCTGGAACCCCCCCCCCCCCCCCAAGACCAAAATCCATTCCAGAAAAACCATCAAAACTAGACCAAAAAAAGAAGTAACACAAAATTAAACAGTCACATATATAACATTCAAAACATACAATTTCCACAAAAAACATAAATCCAACCTAAACGACAACCAAATACCCAATTATAATGACAATATTCTAAATTAAATTTTAGTCAACAAACAAAATAATATCCAATCAAACCTGTAAAATAATTTGACCATTCCACTTGTAAGTGTTTGACCTCTTGGGAACTATAGGGTTGAGGGTCATCAAATAGCTACAAATTCAAAATATAGTAGTTAACATGTATAATAAATAAATAAAATGAAATATTATGTAAAAGTTTAAAAGGAAATCTTAAAATGTCAATGTTTAAAAGGAAATCTTACCATGTCAATGTTCACAAGTGTTCCAGTTGTAATTTTTCCATAAAAAATCCTAACATATAATATCTGCATTCGACGATGCCTTATTGTTCAAGACAATTCTATTTGAATGAGTGTAAATTCAAAATATTAGTTTCTTTATTACATCAAAATGTTAAAATTATAAATTCATATTTACCTTTACTTCTATATATTTTGTCTTGGAACTCCTTTTCATTTTGGTTTTTTGAAAGTAGACCAATCTGTTGTTAAAAAATAATACAAATAAAATAAATCTATAATTCATTATAATATATATAAATATTAAGAAATTGATACTTACTTTTTAAATATTTTATTGAAACTTTCCCGCACATCACTATGGAGAGAGCATATCCAATAAAGTGTTTCCCCACCTGGGCAAAAAACGCCCAACATCCAATGATCACTGATAAAAGATAATTTAAGGTTAGTGGTTTTTTATGTTAAAAGATAATGAACTCTTTGAGGGATATATGTTTCATACATCTCACAAAAAGGCATCATCCAACACTGTGTGATTATTTTATGTTCAAATATTTCAGCAATATAAATCACTCTTTGTTCCTCATCCAATGTATGTGCTTCAGGGGAAATAAAATGTGGGTCCATGAATCCATATACATCTGTCTGGCCATTCTTCTCACACATGTTTTAAAGATACCTAATAAAAAATTGACATAAGTATACATTTTTAATAAATATAACAAAGGTAAAAGGTGTTAAGACATACATGGAAAAAATTTCACCACATTGATTCCCAACTTATCTCCAGTAACAAGCACCATGATATCAGTTTTCACAATCCCCATAGTTATTTAATGTCCACAAACATGAGCTTCCATTGGAAACTCATAATGATCTCCCAAGAAATTTGAATATCTTGACAATCTGTCAAGACTACTAGTATATGTATCTGATGTCATAGAAATTTTTCTTCGTTGTTTTATATACAGTATTTCATTACATTTGAAGTATTTCTCTAAAAATAAATTGAAAAATAAATTATTTTTCAAATGTTAAAACAACTTTAATAAAAAAATTGAATAGAAGATATAACATACATAACTCTATGGTAATGACCCGTAGAAGTTAGGATGGCCAAATTAAAAAATGGATGACACTATATCCTACTGTCGCCACCCTCATATGTAGGTAATGGTAATCAATCAGATCTATCTATAATATCATGTAAAGTGACCTTTTGATGCTCTTCCTCTAGCTTTTTATGATTAACTATATCACCTATACAATATAACAGCCCATATGCAACTATATGATGTTGAGGATCATCAACATACAACTCAAAATAAGTAAGAAGTTTTGGCGGAGGGGTAGGATAAGAAATGGGGTCCATAAGCAGAGGTGGGGGAGTGGGAGCTACTGGAGGAGGTGGAGGAAAAATAATGGGGTTTGCAGTGCGAGGTGGAGGAGTGGGAGCTGTAGTCTGAAATTTTCTTTGCATGTCTACAAACATAGACTGTACCGATTCTCTAATAATTTACACCATAGTCGCATTAATATTATGAACTTCAGAATCCAAGGATTCTATTTATTTTATAAAAACCATCAATGGAAGAATTATAATAATGTGTAAACACTTTTCTTTTTGATACTCTTGTTGGATCTCCTCATACATGACCTGGATGTTCGGGCTTTCCCAATGCTGCAGATAAAATATTTTTCCTCCCAATTGCTGTAAATACCCCCTGTGAGCTCTTCTCCACAATGTAATCTTGTATTAATTAATGGAACATTTTTGTAATGATTCAAATTATATGAAGAATTTAGTTAACTTAAATAAATAAAATAAATATATTAAAATCCTCTCAGCTACGATTCTTGAATTGTTAGAAATATATTTCCCCTTTTTTCCCATCTGAGCTCTCTTCCATTTTTCATGTCTAGATATAGGGGATAGAGGGGAAAACTCTCCAAAGCTTGAAGACTCAACTTTCTGTTTTTTAAATTTTCCTCCATCATTTCATCTTCCAATAATGTATACCCTCCACGAGATAAACTATGAGGGTATTCATTTTTAGATTGGATTTCCTGATGAGATTTCCTTGTTTGATGTAAATTCAAAATAATAAAATCACTAACAAAACATTAATAAGATCATTTATATAAGAAATCTTTTAAAATTTTAAATTTCCCTTACCAAAAATAAATCTTTTATTCTACTTTCAAACAATTGTGTCCATGTGTCCTCATCTGTGAAAGGATATATATGACATGGATTGTCATGACTCCTATGACCAAAAATGAAATCAGATGTGAGGGTTGATTTGAAATCCCTCTATCTCCTAGCAGTCATCGATAAGCAATTCTTCCTAACTTTTCTAGTGTCAGGAATATCAAATTTCATATTATAAAGAAGAGGTAAAACGTATTATACTAGAAAAATTTTAAGAATAGGCACGCAATAGAAAAACAACTTACCAAAATAGTCTCGCACAACTGAGATATTGTCTCTTTGTCCACACTTCTCCAATCATCAAAAAAAATTCTTACTTTTCTCTTACCCTGAGTTGATACAAAAATCTTAAAATATTTTGAATATTGACATCTAGGAATATCATTCTCATCAAACTCAATGAGTAAACTTTGGTCCTGCATAAAGGAAAGTGATAATTTTGGTCAAATTGTGCACCCACATTTACCAACTCTTGAACTCTTTGTCGTTATTGGAGCACATGAGGAAGATTGGGGAACATCAAGGGGAGCATGTGAATGTTCCTCCCCCGAGGTATGACCACTATGCTCATCTCCCGAATCATGTGGTTGATCAACTATTTGATATATCATTATCCATCAGATAAAAAACAAACAAACATTAGTTCACAAATATACAAATTCAAATATTACAATACTAATGAAAACAGAAAATGGAAAATTGAACTATGATATGTAATATTAAACATGGTTAATATGGTTATCATGTTAAACAATGGTAAAGATAGTAAATGTGGTAAACATGGTAGTGTAATTTTAATTCATCAAAATCGATAAATATATAGACTACTTAAAGGTGAACTATGGTAAAAAATGGTAAACATTGTAAACTACACTAAAAAAATTAAAATAAAAAAAACCATCTACTTATTTGTTTTAATATGCGTTTTAATAAAGAATAAAATTACAATATCTAACATTTTATAAAAATAATAAATGTAAACAACAAATAAACATATGTTACCTTTAATATTAGGAATGTAAAAACGGATTGTTTTCTAAAATTCCAAACAGTTCACGAGCTGGGTGTGAGATAAAAAAATTTGTATGTCAGTCCCCATGGTGTCTAGAATAATCCATTTAGTTAAATAAATAAATAAATATCATTTTTCCATATATTATAATTTCATATCAATATAAAATTAAAATAATAAAAACATAGATTGGGTTCCCAAACAGACAGTCATCCCTTATCACATGCTACGGCCTAAGTTGGATGTATGAATTGGGTACCTTTTCAAGAAGAATATGTGTACCAATTCTTAAAGTAAACAAGGAAACTCAAGAAGGAACACCCCCAATATTCATCTTAGGCTTGGGGTCCAATACTCATGTCATCACATAAGTTTGATAATAATAAAGAGATAAAATTCACATGTGCATGGTCTAGTATAAATAGAAGAAACAAGAAGAGAACAAGAAATTAAATAAAGAAATCAAATAGTGAAATTCAGTTAATCCATAAAATCTGAGGGTAGAGTCTCATGGCTATCCAAGGTGACCATTAATGGATCCCAAGTATCACAGTGATAATATCCGATGTAATCCAATACCATCAGGCCCATCCAAGGTGACCTAAAATTCATCCCAAGTATCACTCAAGGTTTGGTAACTCTGAGATCGTCTAAGGTATATCATGTATGGGGATGAGTATCATCCATAAAATGGTGTAGAAATATTTTCAATTGGTTTTTGCCTGATTTCTCCCCTAGGGAATGGATATCATTTAGGATTATAATAAAACACCCTAGAAACCCTTACCTGGAAAGACAAAGAATCACCTCACAATATGTCAGGTCATAATCCATAGACAAATCGATTCCATCCATGATTCCTTATTATATACCCATGTTCTCTTTCAGCCCATGTCATGTAAACAATGAAGACAAGAACATCACAATAAGGGAACATATCAAAAATAAATAATTTATAATTTAAATCCATCTATTAAACACCTAATTCCATCAAGGGCATGTAATGATCACATGCTACTAAGAAAGTTGAAGGATGAAAATGAAACCATCAATATGGAATGAAGAATTTAGCACAAAATAAATCACGTAACAATTTCATGACACTATTATAATTTTAATATCTCATGATAACAATGTTACCAATGTTTTGAGCATAAATAAATCCACAAAAATGGTTCTTAAGCATTAGGAACTTTCATAAGAAATGGAATATAAACAAGGGAACATTGAATCATCATTCCTTTAATAACATGTCACCAATGAAATTTAAATAAACCTAGCTAAAAAGATTTTCAGTTCCTATCATAAAATAAATTGATTGGCCATTCCCCCTCCACATTTCATTCTAATTCAAACCATTTAATTTAATAACAATACATTTAAATGGAAAAAACTTGGAAGATCAACTTCAAGGAACATAGAAGAACTTAGAATGTGCCAAGGTCAGTTGGGTAATCAAATGCATGGGGAATCCCCATTACAATTAAGTAAATCACTAAGGAGGTGTGTGGTTCTAATTGGAAATTCAGTAATTACCTACATGGGAAATGTCATTTACAAAGGCAGTCCCAGCACTTAGGATGATATTGGTTCATTATGCATTTATAATAATGAGGGAATATCCATTTAAGAATATTTAGAAGGTCAAGTCCCAAACATGCCACTTAAACTAATCGAGCATGAAAATTTGATTCAAATTATTCAAAAGGGGAAAAATACCAACCTTACATTAAATAAACACCAAAAAGAAGGCTTATGGAAAACTCAAACCATTACAAAGCATGATATAAATAACCACCATTGATTTTTTGTTTTAGAAGACAGTGCACCTCCATCAAGTGGTTTTATTATAAAAATTTGACATTGTTATTCAAACAATTCATTTACCAAACTACACAGTTCGTTCATGAATAAAACTCAATTCACATAATATTTTATTTTTCTGAAACCATACCACATTAAATAAATTCTATGGAAGGTGTGATGACAATAAAATAAATAATTCTTAAATTTAGGGGAAACATATTGGGTTCCTACCTCAAATGGAAATCCAAGCCCAGCTGAACACATTGAAAATTGACATTTTATCTCAAAGCTTCTCCACAAATGCATGAAAATACATTACTATATATATAACCATTAATCCAATGTAAATATTCCCCTATACATGAGGTAATACGTACATGGACGATATATATATATATATATATATATACATTCACCTGTATAAATTAGTAAGAGCCTTCAAGTAGTCACCAAATGATGTAAAAAAATTTCTAGGCACTCCAAAACAGTTAAAGATCATAAATAAAAAAGGTATGGGACGGTAAATATGAGAAAAGATCACCTCAAAGTGAATATGTAAATCCTAATTGAACCAATACTCTTCTCCTGTGGTGACGAATGTCGGAATATGGTCAACACTGACCCGAGAAGCCTTTCACACACCCAAGCACTAGAAGAAGAAAAAGAGAGGATTAACCCTAACCCTAGGGTTTTGGCTGAGCAAGAGGGGAGAAGGGGAGAACAAAAATACATCAACAAAGGGAAGAGGAGGGATCTTGGGGTCTTAAAATGAATATCTGAATTTAAATTGGAAGAGAAACATCTATAATTGATTAACAGGAGAGGATCTAGGGAAGGGATGCATCATGTGGCCAATGAGATCCTTGGGGGGGAGGTGTTGTTAAGCTAAGATGGGTATGGGAGACCCCTTAGGGTTTTTATTAAAACTAAAATAATCATAATCATAATCATTATCATAATTATCATTATCTTATTTTTATTATCATTATTATTATTATTATTAAAATGTTCAATTATTTTTATTCCCAGTCTATCTTGTTTTAATTTATTTCCCTTTGATTTTAATTTATTTAATTAATTTCATTAAAATAAAGACAATGAGGCCACCAATGGTCCTATAGGGCCTTCACCCAAGTCCAAAAAAACACACTAAAGTTTTCCAACTCTTGTAATTATGATTAGAACTAGGTTTTGGAAATGAAAAATCCAGAAAATGAAAAATTAAATTCCTTTGATTTTTTTTTGTTTCAAAAGCTCGGGTCATTGCAACCTCCTCGTCATAGAAATTTTCATACCCAATAATCCTTCAAGAAAACTGGTAACATATCCCAACATAAAAGGGTTCTTAATTCCCATTTCAATGATTGTGATTTTGCTTCCAAATTTCTAGTGCACCTTCAAGCACTTTCATAGAATGTGTCACTTAAGACATCAACAACCAAGTCAACACTCGATTCTCTTTTGAAACACTAAAATAGTGATTAAAAATTTCTTTTCAACTAAAGACATGATCACATAATAGTCACTTTAAAATTTTATTAAAAATTACTCCCCACCATAGGCATTAACATTTTAAAGGGTCCAACACTGAGCCAAGACCCCTCCACCATCAGAGTTTCCTATAAAGAATGCTCCTTAGCATTTTAACAATGATCTAGGCATGATATTGAACCTACCAAATAGTTGATTCCCCATTGATCTCATTTAACCAAGTTGGGATAGCTATTCATGAAAAGGAATATCCTGCACATACCAAACTCTTCCTCTCCCAATGACATCCTTTAAAACTTTTCTTCACCAATAATACTCATTGAAAAAGGGAATAACAAGTTAAGACACCTTCTTCTATCAATTTTCAAGATGCCCAGCCTAGACCCATAGTGAAATTCAAACTAAAGTGAAATTCCTTCTTCTTAGGAACATTATATTTATAATGACCATGTGCACAAAAGTGAAACCTATATTCATCCAACTAGATTCACCATCCCTTTTAACATTACCTCTGAGTCAGAAAAAAACCTATGGTAACCTCATATTTATCGAACTGGAGTCCATGGAACTAAACTAAGGTGATCAATAATCCATGTTTAGGAAAATAAATTGTTAAAAGTCTGTAATTTCCACATCAGAAAATCAAATGAGCCTTTAGGGGTATCCACCTAGAGGTCAAGTCAGAGATAAATGACTTGTGTCAAAGGCGTTCTTGATAGGGAAATCAAGGGCCACTCAAGGCCAACCAAGTCTTGATAAGAACCACGCGTCCATCATGACGCATAGATAAAACCACCTAGACAAGACCAAAAACTTCTAAATCATTAGATCAGAATAATATCAATGCTCTCTTAAGGTATCTAGGACAAATTCATGTATGGGAGATTCTTGTCACTTAAAATAATACACTAAGATGTTTTTCTAGTTTTAAAGTCAATTAGAAAAAAATAGCACATCTATAATACTATCAATATATTATCCACCCATTGCATTGGATTTTCAGGTGGCCTACATTAGAGAATTATCCTATAGTTTCATTTATCTATACGAATATTATCCTAGACAACATCATACCAATTCATCTTTTATTGAGTAAAATAAGGGGTTAAGTGATCTATGAAGAGGTTGATCCTACGCAAGAGATGTCTAACCTTCTGAAACTGAGTATTACTTGATGATCACAACCATATCAAAGTCCAATTAATACATGACCACCCATCCAAACAAAGGTGTAATTTAGAAACAAAGATTCCAATTAGGGACAACGAAACCTAAACATCACCAAGCATCATAAATCTCATAGGATTTTGCAAGGCATTTAAACTCAAGGGTTCTACCTACCATGAGATATACCCTTATGGAAAAATAAGTGTCTACCATATCATAGGTCACACAAATTGAATAGTTACATGGCTATAAAGACAATCATTTAAGAAAATTATAAAAGGTACAAATCCTACAGAAAATGCCTATGGATCTTCTCAAGGAAACTCAATGGTTGATTTAATCTATCCTTACATGAGGGATAAGTACTAGAATACATATTAATTATTAATTTTATGTCATTTAACTCTGGACATATTTATCCCTTTAAACATTTCATGATTCTTTTAAAATATAAACCAACACTGGCCATATGGAAAAATAGAAAAGGTATTTTAATCCACCTTTTCACCAATTATTTCTTAGTGACATCCCATTATAACTAAATTATTATTTTCCTAAACTACATTTTAAAAATCATTTATTTATTTTAAGATCCTCATATAAGAGAATCTTAAGTGTATTAGGAGGTATTTCATTAATTAAAGGGGGGTATTATCATAAAAGAAGCCTAAAAAAGTGGAAACATTAATCAACAACATGAATATAGCATAACTAACTCCCATGGGGTTTGAAACATGGAATTTAAATGAAAAGGTGACCTACTAGGGTCCTTTGAGGACACATTCGATAAAAATAAAATAAATCCAAACATTTTAGACATTTAGATTTGAAAAAAAAAATCCTTTAACATTTTCATTTTATAAATAGCAATCTCTAATGGACATAATTAGGTCGAGTTGTGCATTTAGTAATTAGCCATATAGGTCATTTATCCCAACTAAAAGAAGGAGCATCCCTTATATAAGTAACCAAATATTTTAGGTCAAGATTTTGAAACATTCATATTTATAAAGTTCTAATTAAAAGTCTTACATCATGTGGTTCAATTTTATGGGTTTCCACCTCAATTTATAGTGTCCATACCCCTAATAAGTTGAAGGTGGCTCCCATATAACATCAACCAAATTTATTTGGTGAAAAAGAATATTTTAGTGACTTAAACATTTATTTAATGATATTTAATTAAATTTAATTCATTAATATTGGTTTGATAATATGTGTAACCACTTTCCCACTTATAAGGCACCCATACACCTTATTAATTGGTAGTTTACTCAAATTTAATTGCAACCATAAAATCATTACCCACGATAAAATGCATTGAGGCATGAAAATATTAAGAAAGAACAATAATAAGTTACCTAAATATGGTACAAAATAACACATACCAAAATAATCACATGCCAGAACAAGCATGGCATAAAATAGATAGGAAATGGCAAACACCAAACATTAACAATTTAAAACCACACAAAAATGTGAACTAAATGGAATGGAATAAGCATGGAATTTGAAATACTATTTTCCTATTATAATTCTTGTAATGCTAATTCTATGCCATACCAGACCAATTGAAATGTCTCATAAATCTCATAATTCACTAAGTAATGAAAAGTACACCAATCACACGAGCTGAACCCAATTTTACTATAACATCGAACAACAAGAACAAAAATATCAGCCCTAGACACTTGGTCATTTCATATATGTGGGGTTATCAGTCCCAAGCATGACAATTTACCAAGTGATGACACATTCATTGTAACAGCCCGGGATTTTATGAAAAATATTCTTTTTAATTTTATTAATTTCTTGTGTTGTACGCTACACCAAAAGGAGCTTGCACAACACGCATCCTTGACTTGCCTTGCATTACATGCAATCGCAACCTTCCTCGATAGTGTGTGTAGTACGCAATACTGAGTTTCACGAAACAACGATATGCTATTAAAATATTATTAAAACTAGCCGTTATGAATAGTAATAACCACTTTTTAAATTTTAGAAATTTTAGCTCTCAAAATGGACTTCATTTTTGCATTCAGAGTATCGAATTTAGCCTAAGGTGAAATTTTGGTACTTTTCGGATAACTTTCATATTCTGATGAATAGTGAAAATTACTAAATTATAATTAAAAACAACTTTTTTAATTGAAATAATTAATAGTGATAAATTATTAATTTGAGTGGTTTTAAAGTATATTTAGAATATATTTTTACAATTTAATACAATGTTGGTCATTGAATGTAATTTCACATTTAAACCAGACATAATCAAGTGTCAATCTTTTGATAGATATTGTTTCTTAAAAACACGCTATTTGTTTTAACAGCGGGATTTAATTATAAAATTAATTAATGCAACTTCTATGTTATGAATTTGGTAAAATAGAATTCATTTGTGAATTTGGAATATGAAATATAGCTTAGGATGAAATTTTGGCATTGTTCTGAAAAACATCAATTTTTGATGAATAGTGAAACTACTAAGTGGTGGTTAAAAAACTGAATTTTTCATAAAACTAAATTTTACCGCTTCTGTGAATGGAATTTCAAAAATCTGAGAGACACGGTTGATGTCAGTAAGTAAAATGTGGTTCAATGAGATGAAAATAATTTTTGGTGAATAGTAACTTTTTACTTTTATTTACCACGGTTAAAAGAAAATAGGGTAATTAAGGGTAAGACTGATATTAATATTACCCTAACACATGTCCTAATTCTATTGTACAAGTGTATCTCGACCAAAAACAACCTTAAGTGTAAACTATTATCATTTAGGCCCACTTGGATTAGATTAGGACATTTATTATTATTTAATTCAAAGAAGAGTTAAAAGAGTTAAAATCAAAGTATATTTACTAAAACATTTTTAATATAGGGGTGTACATAAGATAAATTCGATTGTAAATATTCATTATAAATATAAACATATTTCCTACATAATGGTATTTTATTTGTAATTTTTAGACAGCAAATAATTTAATTTATTTATGACACAAAGATGATGCAGTAATTATCTTATTAATGAAATATTGACATAATTGAGATTATAAATATCAAAATAAATGTAATTTGAGACTTTTTATGAATTCCACTAGATTTCTAGGTTACTATGATATATTAGGGTTGATTTAATCAACTGTTTTCGAACATATAATTCTGTTATGACTTTCACAAAAATCATATATCAAATAGTGTCAAAATTGACACAAAATAGTTTTTAAATCAAATATTATATTATTAATTGTTATTTTATTCCTAAAAATCTAAGGTTCGGCCAAATGACTTAGATAAGGATATATATATTAATAATAAACAATTTGGGGTTCGTTTGGCATGTTATAGTAAGTGTATTAACCATATAGTGTAAGAAAACAAAAAGACACGGTAAAAGTTAAATTATTTAACTTAAAGTTAAATCTAATTGATAAGGTTATAATAATAACCTAAACATGTCTAAATCCTATTGGTTGATAGTATTTCGACCCATCCCCACTTTAGCTTCTAAATAAGACCCTTTGGAACCATTATAAACCGATTTTGACTTTAATATAAAATAATATTTTGAGATATTCCTAAGGTGCCCCTCTCTTCCCTTATAAAAGGGCACCTCCTCCCTCTCTTCCTCACACAACTTTGAGCCTTCCAGCTCGGCCAACCCCTGCCAAATTCTCTTCTCCACTTCCCTAGAAACAGCCTATAGGTTCTGGCTTTCCTCAAAGACCAATTTTAGTGCCCTGAGAGGAGGTCTCAAAAAGGTGCTTCAAAGAAGAGGTAATTCCCTTTACCGATTCTTTCACCTTTATTTCTTCTTCCACTTCGTATTCTTAGGTTGTTTCATTATGAAGTAATAACATCAGTATCACTAATATACTGATATATTATTATAAGTATGAAACAATCCTAATTCACCATCTATCCATCCTACGGAAAACGAAATCACCGCGCGTGCGTACGTACGGAATATCGTCTCCACGCCGTGGTGTAATCTGTTTTTCCACCAACACCTTAAATGGATGGGTATTATGGTGTAAATAATAACTATACATAGTTATTATGACATCATAATGATTATTATATATTGTATCTTCCACTCCAATTCAATTCAATAATTATGGAAATGATATCATCGCTCGTGCGTACGTACGGACTACCGTCTCCACGACGCGATGAGATTCATTCTCCACTTTAACCATTCATGAATGATTATAAAGTGTATATAATAAGTAATCATGAAATATATGAAATAATAATGATACTGGATTTATTTGTATATATGTGTATGTCATCTACTTAATTCCATTCAACTCAATAAGGAAACGAAAACAGCGTTCATGCGTACGTACGACCTACCGTCTCCATGAACGGTGTATTTCTTTCCATTTATCGATCCATTATATATATGTATATTCTGAATATATATTATATATAAATCATGTTTTATATTCTATAATTAAGTAATAATGATCTATGTAATCATATGAATAATTACAAGTTAAAACACGAACGACAAATGAGACGATTTTACACAAAACGCTACTTTAACATGAATTTACAAAAGAACGGGTAATATAAAGTCATAAGTGAACCATATATGATATAATAACAATTAATATGATTCTGTAATAAGTCAATGACATTATTTAAATCATTATACAGGAGGTGCGGACTCTTACGAAGAAAATCGGACCGAAGGTAAGGGAAATATCACAATCTCATTTTTATCTGAGATTGTTTATACTTTTGTATTTACTGGGGTGTATTTTATCATCCACATCCATGTTTACTCAATAGGTAATATTATTTCCATCCACCTACAATTGTTTAAATCCAATTTTACCCTTCAGTGAGTTTTTAGTAAAATTTATGAAAGGAATCTTTTGTCGTTTTTCGTACGAGGTACTTTTTGACTTTTCCGACAAAAGTACGAGAAGAATGTTTTTTTTAACTTAAATGGCACGAACGGATTTTTACGGTTTTATAAAGCCTTATTTTAATGAATCTTCCTCCAAAATATTTCATGACTATTTTCAATAAAATCTCTTTCTTTTAAAATTTCATGATGTTTTGTGAAAAGAAATTGATTTTGAAGAAGAAAGGATATTTTCCTCAAGAATTCATTTCAAGTGTTTTATCAAAATTATTTTCCATCTAAGATAATAAAGGATTCTGTTTCTATCCATATTTTTACATTTATTTGACTATGTTGTGATGGAATTATGTTTACGAATTCCTTTATCTTATATGAATGGTTTTATGATGTCATGTTGTTTAAGAATCCCATTTTTATTACATGGGTTATGAAATGATGTATGATTTATGATTTTGTGGCACACATAAGAATGGTATCATTATGAGATGGGTGGGACCTATATCTCCCTCCAATGCATTGGGTAAAGATTTTATATCTCATGAGATAGACATGGCTGGAATGGTAGGTTATACCGGTTCAGTGAAACAGGACTGAAACGAGGGTAACTCGGTTCAGAAAGGGACTTTGTCCACTAAGATTATCTTGGCAATGAGTCTTGACTAACAAGAAATGATTCTCTATGATTATGTGTGTATGCCACAAAGTTTCATGTTTTAGGTTATGATTATTGTGATTACATTTCACTGCAATGATTTATCCCATGTTACGAAATTATGATCTCTTTTTCAGGTTAAGATTTCCAAAAGTTATGTGCTTGTGTATACGATGTGATTGATATTTCTTTTGTTTACCCTTACTGAGAATTTGAGCTCACCCTTTTATGTTTTCTTTTCCCCAGGATATAAAGAAAGGGTTTAGGTAAAAAAATAAGGAAGATCTTTATGGGAGATGTTGAAGATCTTTCACCATGATTAGAAGATTATATTCCGAGTTTCCAAAGACACTAAACTATTACGATCCTTGTGTGTGTGTTTTTGTTATGTACTAATTATTCCGCAAAATTAATGTAATGTCAATGTACGTCAGGCTTCGGGTCTCTACAGTTGGTATCAGAGGAAATTTTTAGTCAAACTTTGGAAACTAGGACGCGAAAACGTTAGTGAGATCCCTAGAGATATTTCTAAGGTATGTCTAGGGATGTCCCTAAGGATAAGTATACATATAAGATATAGTCATAGCACTACGGTAACGATCTTAGAATTTAACCTAAGATGTTAGATATTGAAGTTACTCCCCCTTTATTATGATTTTTTCATCTCACACTATTCTTTTTGGGTTTTAGAAATTGGCTGGAAACAAGATGATTCACGATAATGGAGGATATGCTGGACAATGGAATGATATTTTTCATGGGAAACCAAATGAAATTGGATTTGGAAGTCCAAAAATCATTATTATGCTGAATCAGCAATCTCATAATATTATCAATAAACTCAAATTTGGTAAGTTTCCTGACTCGGCTAATAAGAGAAAGATGGAGTTTCATGATGATCATAGAGGAAAGAAAGTTCAATTTCCCCTATGTAAATCATGTGGGAAGAGGCATCAAGGAGAATGTTTCAAAGGAACTGGAAGATGCTTTGGGTGTGGAAAAGAAGGACACAGAGCCAGTAAGTGCAATGGAAAAGTTTCAGTTAACACCATGGATGAGGTTAATGGTATTGATACGACATCAACAATGGTTAAATGTTTTAAATGTGGAATGTACGGGCATTATGCAAACCAATGCCCTAAGGGAATGTCTCATGAAGAGAATCGGTATGGTCGTATGGGTAGTATTTTTGTTGATGATGATGAAGAGACTACAAATGATATGTGAGATGAAAGAATTGTTGAAACTCGGTCAATGGTTTAAGAAGGTAGTAGAATGATTACATGTTTATCAAGTGTAATGTTGTACTATAGAATAAAAAGACATCTAAGGATTGTTACACTATTGTCTTTCCTTAAGTTTTGAAAGTTTATGATGAATGGTATGAGTAATAATGAAAGGTTATTCAGATATTTTTTTGGAAAGTGGATGATATGCGCATAATGAAGTGATAAAGAGAAAATGAAATGTTTGATAGTATTCATGAGATCATGATTGATATAAGGACTAAGTGATATCATGGTTTGATTATAAAGAATTTTGAGGATTTTGGTTTGTGGAAAGTGTTAACTTTTAACTGCATTCATGTTTTCACTAAGGTTCAATGGAATACATGATTAAGGACTTTGAATGTTTGGAATGTGACCAACAAAACATATCTTATTATATATGGGGATCGACAATGGTGTTAAATCTCTGGTAATCGTTTTCACTATGTTATGAGAGTGGACTGCAGTATTATGGATAAGCCTAAATATTGGAATGGATTATGTTGGACATAAGTTAGTTTTGTTTAAGGATAGAAGTTTTTTTTCGATATTATTGATGGGATGTTATTGTAATATAGTTTTAGAAAAAGGACAACCTGCAGAACGGGTGACAGCCCATCGCATCGGACAAGGCTGTGGGAATCGAACCCACAACCGAAGTGCGACTGGCTTTTATCGCCTACCACTGGCCTACAGGAAGTCCCTGTTTAGTAGAAGCTAGTTTTATTATATTAAGAAGTATGATATATGAAGTATAAGTCCATTTTAGGAACCATATATGATTAATCTCACTATAGAATGACTTATGTATATTTAATAACTTTTTCTAACCTTTTGTTTGAGACAGATGGAATGACCCGTCATTCTATCACGTGATCTAATAACACTTCACGAATAACAAATTCAACTTTATTTATTTAAGAGATGAAGTGGAAATTGTTCAAGGCACGAACAACAGTGAGATTGTACCAAAATAAAGTAAGTATTTATTCTAATTCATATTCTTCAACTTTAGGGAAACGATCTTGAAAACCAAAAATGTTTTCCTAATGCTCTTATATCTGATTAATTAGATGGTACCTTAGATCATCACAAATTTATGGATTTGTGATTGTTGGCTTTTCCATAGCCATGTTCTCTACCAATCTCCATCAGAACATGATGGTTAGATTTTTCTTCCATATCCATATTTTCACCTATGTGGAAACCCAGTGATTAGTTTATTTGGGTAACCGTTACGTTTCATACTTTAGTTTTTTAATATTGGTTTTGGTATTCCTTTTTACGATGTGGGTTTCTATTAAAGAAACTTTCGAATAGTAAACCATTAATAACCCCGATGAATTTCGAGGGCGAAATTCATTTTAAGGGGGGTAGAATGTAACAGCCCGAGATTTTATGAAAAATATTCTTTTTAATTTTATTAATGTCTTGTGTTGTACGCTACACCAAAAGGAGCTTGCACAACACGCATCCTTGACTTGCCTTGCATTACACGCAATCACAACCTTCCGCGATAGCGTGTGTAGTACGCAATACTGAGTTTCACGAAACAACGATATGCTATTAAAATATTATTAAAACTAGCCGTTATGAATAGTAATAACCACTTTTTAAATTTTAGAAATTTTAGCTCTCAAAATGGACTTCATTTTTGGATTCGGAGTATCGAATTTAGCCTAAGGTGAAATTTTGGTACTTTTTGGATAACTTTCATATTCTGATGAATAGTGAAAATTACTAAATTATAATTATAAACAACTTTTTTAATCGAAATAATTAATAGTGATAAATTATTAATTTGAGTGGTTTTAAAGTATATTTAGAATATATTTTTACAATTTATTACAATGTTGGTCATTGAATGTAATTTCACATTTAAACCAGACATAATCAAGTGTCAATCTTTTGATAGATATTGTTTCTTAAAAACACGCTATTTGTTTTAACAGCGGGATTTAATTATAAAATTAATTAATGCAACTTCTATGTTATGAATTTGGTAAAATAGACTTCATTTTTGAATTTTGAATATGAAATATAGCTTAGGATGAAATTTTGGCATTGTTCTGAAAAACATCAATTTTTGATGAATAGTGAAACTACTATGTGGTGGTTAAAAAACTGAATTTTTCATAAAACTTAATTTTACCGCTTCTGTGAATGGAATTTCAAAAATCTGAGAGACACGGTTGATGTCAGTAAGTAAAATGTGGTTCAATGAGATGAAAATAATTTTTGGTGAATAGTAACTTTTTACTTTTATTTACCACGGTTAAAAGTAAATAGGGTAATTAAGGGTAAGAATGATATTAATATTACCCTAACACATGTCCTAATTCTATTGGACAAGTGTATCTCGACCAAAAACAACCTTAAGTGTAAAAAATTATCATTTAGGCCCACTTGGATTAGATTAGGACATTTATTATTATTTAATTCAAAGAAGAGTTAAAAGAGTTAAAATCAAAGTATATTTACTAAAACATTTTTAATATAGGATTGTACATAAGATAAATTCGATTGTAAATATTCTTTAGAAATATAAAAATATTTCCTACATAATGGTATTTTATTTGTAATTTTTAGACAGCAAATAATTTAATTTATTTATGACACAAAGATGATGCAGTAATTATCTTATTAATGAAATATTGACATAATTGATATTATAAATACCAAAATAAATGTAATTTGAGACTTTTTATGAATTCCACTAATTTTCTAGGTTACTATGATATATTATTGCTGATTTAATCAACTTGGTTCGAAAATATAATTTTGTTATGACTTTCACAAAAATCATATATCAAATAGTGTCAAAATTGACACAAAATAGTTTTTAAAACAAATATTATATTATTAATTGTTATTTTATTCCTAAAAATATAAGGTTCGGACAAATGACTTAGATAAGGATATATATATTAATTATAAACAATTTGGGGTTCGTTTGGCATGTTATAGTAAGTTTATTAACCATATAGTGTAAGAAAACAAAAAGACACGGTAAAAGTTAAATTATTTAACTTAAAGTTAAATCTAATTGATAAGGTTAAAATAATTTCCTAAACATGTCTAAATCCTATTGGTTGATAGTATTTAGACCCATACCCACTTTAGCTTCGAAATAAGACCCTTTGGAACCATTATAAACTGATTTTGACTTTAATATAAAATAATATTTTGAGATATTCCTAAGGTGCCCCTCTCTTCCCTTATAAAAGGGCACCTCCTCCCTCTCTTACTCACACAACTTTGAGCCTTCAAGCTCGGCCAACCCCTGCCAAATTCTCTTCTCCACTTCCCTAGAAACATCCTAGAGGTTAGGGTCTTCCTCAAAGACCAATTTTAGTGCCCTAAGAGGAGGTCTCAAAAAGGCGCTTCAAAGAAAGGTAATTTCCTTTACCGATTCTTTCACCTTTATTTCTTCTTCCACTTATTATTCTTAGGTTGTTTCATTATGAAGTAATAACATCAGTATCACTCATATACGGATATGTTATTATAAGTATGAAACAATCCTAATTCACCATCTATCCATCCTACGGAAAACGAAATCATCGCGCGTGCGTACGTACGGAATACCGTCTCCACGCCGTGGTGTAATCTATTTTTCCACCAACACCTTACATGGATGGGTATTATGGTGTAAATAATAACTATACATAGTTATTATAACATCATAATGATTATTATATATTGTATCATCCACTCCACTTCAATTCAATAATTATGAAAATGATATCATCGCTCGTGCGTACGTACGGACTACCGTCTCCACGACGCGATGAGATTCATTCTCCACATTAACCATTCATGAATGATTATAAAGTGTATATAATGAGTAATCATGAAATATAGGACATAATAATGATAATGGATTTATGTGTATATATGTGTATGTCATCTACTTAATTCCATTCAACTCAATAAGGAAACGAAAACAGCGTTCATGCGTACGTCTGCCTACCGTCTCCATGAACGATGTATTTCTTTCCATTTATCGATCCATTATATATATGTATATTATGAATATATATTATATATAAATGATGTTTTATATTCTATAATTAAGTAATAATGATCTATGTAATCATATAAATAATTACAAGTTAAAACACGAACGACAAATGAGACGATATTACAAAAAATGCTACCTTAACATGAATTTACAAAAGAACGGGTAATATAAAGTCATAAGTGAACCATATATGATATAATAACAATGAATATGATTCTATAATAATTCAATGACATTATTTAAATCATTATACAGGAGGTGCGGACCCTTACGAAGCAAATCGGACAGAAGGTAAGGGAAATATCACAATCTCATTTTTATCCGAGATTGTTTATACTTTGGTATTTACTGGGGTGTATTTTATCATCCACATCCATGTTTCCTCAATATTTAATATTATTTCCATCCACCTACAATTTTTTAAATCCAATTTTACCCTTCAGTGAGTTTTTAGTAAAATATATGAAAGGAATCTTTTGTCGTTTTTCATACAAGGTACTTTTTGACTTTTCCGACAAAAGTACGAGAAGAATGTTTTTTTTAACTTAAACGGCACGAATGGATTTTTACGGTTTTATAAAGCCTTATTTTAATGAATCTTCCTCCAAAATATTTCATGACTATTTTCAATAAAATCTATTTCTTTTAAAATTTCATGATGTTTTGTGAAAGGGAATTGATTTTGAAGAAGAAAGGATATTTTCCTCAAGAATTCATTTCATGTGTTTTATCACAATTATTTTCCATCTAAGATAATAAAGGATTCTGTTTCTATCCATATTTTTACATTGATTTTACTATGTTCTGATGGAATTATGTTTATGAATTCCTTTATCTTATATGAATGGTTTTATGATGTCATGTTGTTTAAGAATCCCATTTCTATTACATGGGTTATGCAATGATGTATGATTTATGATTTTGTGTCACACATAAGAATGGTATCATTATGAGATGGGTGGGACATATATCTCCCTCCAATGCATTGGGTAAAGATTTTATATCTCATGAGATAGACATGGCTGGAATGGTAGGTTATACCGGTTCAGTGAAACAGGACTGAAACGAGGGTAACTCGGTTCAGAAAGGGACTTTGTCCACTAAGATTGTCTTGGCAATGAGTCTTGACTAACAAGAAATGATTCTCTATGATTATGTGTGCATGCCACAAAGTTTCATGTTTTAGGTTATGATTATTGTGATTACATTTCACTGCCATGATTTATCCCATGTTATGAAATTACGATCTCTTTTGCAGGTTAAGATTTCCAAAAGTTATGTGCTTGTGTATACGATGTGATTCATATTTCTTTTGTTTACCCTTACTGAGTATTTGAGCTCACCCTTTTATGTTTTCTTTTCCCCAGGATATAAAGAAAGGGTTTAGGTAAAAAAAAGAAGTAAGATCTTTATGGGAGATGTTGAAGATCTTTCACCACGATTAGAAGATTATATTCCGAGTTTCCAAAGACACTAAACTATTACGATCCTTGTGTGTGTGTTTTTGTTATGTACTAAGTATTCCGCAAAAGTAATGTAATGTCAATGTACGTCAGGCTTCGGGTCTCTACATTCATAGTGTCCTTTATACAATCCCCAAATAGTGATACAATAAAAAAGAACCTCTGATCTCACATTGTAACATCCGGACCCCTCTCACCTCTAAAATGGTAGTTGGACCGCTGGGTCACATGACCTCAAGAGTATCACCCCGTATGCTAGAGGATACATACTAGTAGTAAATATTTGATGAGGAGATAGTGGGGAGATTGTAACTTCATAACAAAGTAGACCGACATTATAATCAGATCTAAATTGAAAAAAACAGAAGTTGTAACTATAGAAAGAGAAATATCAGAAGATAATATAATAATCTAAAAAAGTAAAATGGTAAACGCCAATTCCATATAATGATCATGTAATTTTGGATGTAACAAAAAGGTACAAGTAGTACATTATTTGAAAAGAATACAAAAACACCATGGTCAACTCCTCAGTCATCCTGTGCTCCCTAGCTCCCATATACACAACACAACACAAGCGATGAAACCATAGAACTTCAAGAAATAAAATATAATTGGTTAATGAATGACATCTGGTTAGGTTGTGAGATATAAATATCATTAGGTCTGAACCAATGGTGTCTAGACCAATCCATTTTGTGCAATACATAAATAAATAACAGTGCTCCATATTGTATAATTATAGAGGAATTCAAAATTAAAATAATAAAAACTTGGTCTTTATTTCCAAATGGATACTCGTCTCTTGTTAGCCGCTTCGGCCTAAGATAAAAGTCTGAATATGGTACCTGTGTAAGTAGAATATGTTTACTAGTGCTAAAAGTAAACAAGTCAACTCAATAAGGCACACCTCCACTCTTGTTCCAAGGCATGGGTTCTAATTCTCGTTTCACCACAAATGTATGTTAATAATTTGGAGATAAAATTCACATGTTCGTGGTCAAAAATAAATTAAAGAAACGAGTATGACACAAATAATTAACCCACTAAATCAAAAAATTCAGTTTAATCAATCCGTAAAATCTAGTGATGGAGTCCCATACCCATCCAAAGAGATATACATAGGATCCCAACTATCGAAATGGGAATATATGATGTAATCCAATTCCAGTGATCCCATCCATGGTGACCTATATGGTATCCCAAGTATCACATGTGCGATGGTAACTCTAAGCTCATCCTAGGTATATCAAGTAGGGTACCAAGTATCACCCAAGGAATGGAATATCCATATTGGTAATGGGTTCATCCAAAGTGTCTCCCCTAGTGAACCAGTATCACTATGAAGTGTAATAAAACTCATGGGAAACCCTCTCCTGGTAAGCCAAATCATCACCCCCAACATGTCGGGTCATAACCCAGTGATCACAAGAGTACATACATGAGTCCTTAATATGAAACCCATGTTCTCTCCCAGCCCATGTCAAGTAAAACATGTATCCAAGAACATCACAATAAAAAAACATATCACAAAGAAAAAATTTATAATTACAATCCATCAATTAAACATATCCTGCAATCGAGGGGATGAAAAGATCCCATGCTGCCAAGATAGTAAAAGCATACAAATCAAACCATCAACATGGTATATGGAATTTAGCACAATACCAAGTAGGTAACAATTACATGAAATTTTAAGCCTTTTAATATCTCAAGATAATAATCTTAAAAAAAAAATTAAAAATAAATCAAGCCACTAAAATAGGGAATAATCATTTCTCACTTGCATAAGAAATGAAATATAAACAAGGTAACATGGCATCATCATTCCTTAAATCACATGTTAGCATAGACATTTAACTAAAGCATGAAAGTAAGCATGTCTATGAATAGTATTAAATAAACGGGTTGGTCATTCCACCCATCAAATTTCATTCCGCTTCAAACCATTTAATTTAATTACATGCCATTTAAATAGACAAAACATTGAAATTAAACAATAAGGATTAGATAGGTACTTAGGAGGTGCCAAGGTCATCAGGTAAATCACCAACATGGGTAATCCTCTTTACCGATAAGTCATAAAATTTGGAGGGGATTGGTTATAATTATACATTTACCAATTTCCTAGATGGGAAATGTCATTTAAGAAATAAATAAATACCCTTAATAGTATTTTGGTTCATTTATCATCTATATTAAGGAGGGCCTACCCATTTAAGAACATTACGAAGGTCAGGTCCCAAACATGCCACTTAAAATAATCGATCATTTCAATTAAATTCATTTTATTCAAGGGGGGAAAATAATTACTTTCCACAAAAACTAAAACCAACATGTAGGAATATAAAAAACATGAACCATAACTAAGCATGATATAGATAACCATCACTAATTTTTTTTTGAAGATAGTGCACCCCTATTGAGGGGTTTTATTATAAAAACATGACTTTGTCTTTAAAAAAATCATTTAGAATACTAATTAGATTATTCAAGAATCAAACTCAATTCACTTAAAGGAGTATTTATTCAAAAACCATACAACATTAATTAAAATCTTAGGAAAGTGCGATAAGAATAAATTAATGGATTCTTAAATTTAAGGGAAAAGGATAGGGATCCTAATTCAAAGGGTAGAACAAGACAATCAGAACACTTTCTCACTTGATGTTATAACTCAATGATTCCCCACACTTGTACACACTTTCATTACTATATATATACCCCTTAACCAATTTTACATATTCCCCTTGAAATGAGGGAATATGTAAAAGGATGATATATATATATATATATATATATATACTTAAGTACACAATTACAAGACTTCAAGGAGTCAACAAATGCTCAAAAAAAGTTATTGGGGAAGGAAGAACACTTAAATACACTATATAAAATAGGGAAGGAGAAGGTAGTGCGAGAAAACCTCACCTAAAATTGATGACAGAAATCCAAATCAAACTAATCTGTTTCACCTTTGGTAGTGGATGTCAGAATAAATTCAAGTCTAACCCAAGAAACCTTTTTCATTCCATAGCACAGGAAGAAACACAAAAACTAGGATTAACCCTAACCCTAGGGTTCTGACTGAGCAAGAGGGCCGATGGGGAGATCAAAAAACAACTAACTAAAGGAAGGGGAAGAAGCTAGGGATCTTACCCTGTAGATTCAAAGAGAATTCGGATGACAAAAGACTGAAATCAATGAATGAGAGAGGAGTTGGATGGGGTATTACGTCGCATGGATAAGGGAAGACCCATGGGGGCGCTCTGCACTATGGTTTGTAAGGGAGACCGCTTAAGGTTTTTCTTAAAACTAAAATAATATTAATAAGATATAATCATCATCATCATCATAAAAATAATAATATTTTTATTTTTTTTATTTTTATTTTTATTAAAACATTCCATTATTTTAATTCAAAATCTATATTTATTTTATTTAGTTCCTTTTAATTTTAATTTAATTAATTAATTAATCTAAAATAAATAGAAGAATACCACTAGTTTACATCTTGGGACTTCACCCAAGTCCAAAACCAACACATTGAAGTGTTCCAATTCTCATAATTATGTTCAAAATATCGGTTTGTAAAATGGCCCATCTAGTAAATGAAAAATTCAAATTCCTTTACATTTTTTCCTATTTCAAAAGAAAATATCATGACACATGGGTCAGAAATTAAATGTGTTTTAGGTGGAATTATTGTTTTATAGTTTTATTATTATTATATTGGGATTTCATTAAATATGAAATTGATTTTTTAAAATGTGGAAGATGATTGACTAGTAGTAAATCTAGAAATTTTTTCTATTAAATAGGTAATGTAATATATGGCATGTTTGTGGCCTATTTTTGTGTTTGGTTACATTAGTGTTGGTAAAATAGGATGGAAATGGTTAGCATATATTTTCCTACTATTGTGGAATATTCTAATGGAGTAAGATATGAACCCATAGGTAGGGTATTGCAAGTTAATTTTGAATTGGATGTTTTCATGTTATTTAATTACACACCCCACCTAAGTTCGATGACATTGCCCATGCTTAAAAAATTGTGTGTTATGTTTTTTACATAATAACCTCGTTGGCGGTGAAATATATGGAAAGTTACCCCCACATCACTACTCTTGCCTCAACGATAGTGATGGTGATGGAGGGTGGTAGACATACCTAGTGATGATGATGTTCAGTGATGGGTATTTCAAGCGATGATGGTGGATGGTTTTATTGATGACTAGTTATGATTAGGATAGGATATGTAGTGGGGGTCATGTGTGGTAAGTGGAGGTAATGAGTTTGATGTTATTCATGTTCATGATACCCAACTACTCTGGTTATGTGAGGAGGTTATTATGTGGATCTTGAATTATTGTTGAACATTATGATATACCTAGATATGGTAGGGTAGGTAGGGATTCATCCCAATCCAAATAAAGGAATTATTTATATATTATGCAATGACATTGGAGGAATGGGAGCAGTATGTGTTTAATGATGATGTGTCACAGAAAAAATCAGTGGGAAGTGGTTTTGGGGATCCTTTTCTTATATTTCTATCTCAATGATATAATAATATACATGGATGTGTTATTTAGTGTGACATCTATGGTGGGGCTGGGAACAGATAGTGGACTTATTTATGTGTATATTGGTTCTTTTGTTCCTTCACTAATCCATTAATATTCCCTTCTCTCATTTTCATGAGAGACATTGAGTTTGATCATATTGAGTATACATGTTATTCGAATATAATGTATATATATACACAATATTTTAGGTTTACAATATAATTTTAGGGACTGATCAAGACATTACTAGTTTGGTATTTTGAGAGATTCTTTATTTTTTATTGTAGGGTTTAATTTTTTGTTCTTACTTGGAGTATTTATTTATTTATTTAAATAACTTTAATCGTGTATTGTGGGGATATGTTTATCCTATTTTACATTATGTGGTGGATTTTTTAGTTTTTTATATTTTATCTCTTGACCCTATATAAATATTATTGATTTTCATTCCTCCCATATGTGTGATATATTTATTCCATCGGTTCTTTCCTCCAATACAGGGCCTACTGAAGGTCTGGCATGGGGGTTATTATCTCTTTTTCATCATTGTCGGCACAGGAGGGGTCTTTATTTGGTGGGGGTCACCCTAGAGTGGTATCATAGGATTTTATTAGTTATAGAATATATTTTTTGGATAAGATCCTGATTGGACTTTATGGGTCGGTAGGGAACTGTTATTAGTAGAGCTTGATACATGACGTAGGCCAGGAAGACAAGTTTGAAAATTAAATTTTACCCAAGGTTTGGAAATTAAATAACTCAGATTACATAAAATAACCAATTGTATAGGTGTTTCATATATGTTATGTTCTTAGGAGAGGTACATGCATCATGTATTTTTTTATTGTGATTTATTGGGGTGATTTTGGGAAATTGAAATTAATTTAATTTATCGATCTTTATCATATAGATGATACAAATATTAGGGATTCCCTTGTTCTTTTAGAAATGTATTAGACTCATTTTTGGATATATTTTATCCAGTGGAGGTTCAATAGTATTGTCTCGTTCATAATTGTTGGGTCTATATGACTGAGTAAGATAAGGCATGGAAAAGGGCCTTCTGTACTTGTCAGTGACATAACCTCTAAAAGAATGAAGGGATCATCTTTGATCAAGAGATGGAGTGCTAGTTAGAGGATCTCAAGAATGATTTAGATCTATTTTGAGATTGAACTAAATTTTGGGATTCTTTAGTATCCATCTAGATTTTAGGGTTGTTGTGATGGTGGTGAATGGTTTCTCTTAGTGATTAGTAGGAGGTGGATGTTTTAGGCCAATTTATAGAATTATTTTCATCTAGATTTTATATCATCGGTGACGAATGTAGCAAAGAGGCAAGAGATTATTTCCCTTTAGGTGGGGATACTGAAAATATTTCATCTTAGGATTTGGATTAATGACCTTTTATGTTTATCTTATATGCTATTTCCAGATGAATAATCTAGATCATGGAATCTATATGAGTCATTGTACCCCATGATACAATATTAATTCATCCCATTTACACTTCATATGTACATGGAGGTATAGAAGAAGGCATATGTAATCAAGATACTACACTCATAGGGAGTATATCCCCAAGAGGGATCCAACCTGGCATCATGTGGAGTAGATCTTTACACATTAGATTATATATGTTAGGGATGTTTAAGTTCTAAATAGTGGGGTGCCTACCATAGAAGTATTTCTTACATTGTTATAAGCTAGGAATTTAGCTTGAATACACTAAGGGATTTTTGTTTTTCTATTAATTTTTTGAGGTTTAGTTCACTATGAAGATCAGTACAAAACTGCTCTGGGAGGTTAGTATGATATGGGTGATTAAACCCATTTTTAGAGGATGTAGATATTTCCTCTATGTTAGTAAAAATAGAAGGGGCCCCCATCTCTTATTCAAAATATACGTTTACAGGCATATACTCATCCAAGAGGAGGTTCATATGGTAGAGGTCAGCACCATGGTATTTCTCTTCCTTAGGGATCTAGATCTGAGTGTGGTCATTGGGGATGTTAGCAATGGGGTATAGGATCTTGGTGATGGTATATTCATGCTAAAGAGGTTTTATAACATAGGGGATAGAGGTTATCCATAGTATGATTAGTTTATAATATACTATAGTCCCTGAATATTTTATTCTATATATTTACAATCTGTCATTAGTATTAAATATATTTTTTCCATTATAATTATGCGTATATATGACTCAAATACCCCTAGAGTTATCAATGGTATTTTGAGGTCAAACAATTTTGTTTAATGTGTGATGAGAATGTCAACTGATGATGGGGAAACACAAATAAAGGGGGTATATTTATTCTATATATACATCCATACTATATTGTCATTAGATTGTTTTTGATGTATTATATTTGTGAATTTTTTCATTTCTTCTGTAGAAGAGTTTCATTTTATAACATTGAAAGATAGGGGGTGTTGTTCATCAGATAGTAAGGCTATCGAATGGGTGGAAGGTGAGCAGAGCCTCTTTTTATCAATTGGGATAGTGGTTAGTGGATTCCTTAGTGGTAGATGTTCCCATTGTTTTTTAGGTGTTTTAATATTTCTTCTCAGATGCGGTTGTGACATAGCCTCCTTGGCATGATGTTCAATTTGGGAAAGAGTTACAACTGGTACATCTTCGATTTTGATTGATCCTTACCAGATAGAATGCTTAAAGTTGGGGGATTTGAGTCACCAAGAGAATGATCTAATGTAGAAATATTTAATATTACCTAGTGTACCTATTTGGGGTTCTCAAGTGTTGTTTATAAATAGATAATATAGGTGTCTAAGGTTGTACATAAAATATCTATGGTTAAATAAAGTAATGGTCAATAATTTTTACCCTCTTCGGAGGATATAAAATATGTTTACAAATGTGAGTTGATATAGTATTTTCTAAAGGATTGACCTACTCTATATATATCATCAAATTAGGGTAAAAGAAAATGAGTAGTTAGGGGCCTTTATAAGCGGTATTCTCACCCTTTAATCTTTCATGAGGCCAATATTCAAAAACTCATGTGGGATAATTTAAAAAGTGATTGTAGGAGGGTTGTAGTAGATATTTTGGTGTTACTAAAGTAGTGGATCTATTAACATGTAATTGGATTTTGGGCCACTATTTTTTGGAAAAAATCCATCGATCCATCTAAGGCCTTCAGGACCCAGGGCCTCCTCATCCGGGATAAGATGTGCTTGACTATACTAAAGAATATATAAGATGATGGAAAAGATAAGAAGACTCCACAAGGTGGACCTTCTGGACGTAGGATTGAAGTAGGGAAATAACTGTCATGACATTAAATAGTACAGTAGAACAATTTCACTATAATACATTAGTAGTTTTGGGTTGTGAGTGGCGCTGACTCAACAAAAGTGTCAGAGAGTGTCCACTCCAATTCTAGTCAGGTAAAAAATGTGGTAAAATTTCATTGTACCTCTACGATTCTTGGCTAATTAATTCAATTATTTGGTTCAATGGTCCTTCATTTCATATATGGTTTCCCACTCAACCTAGTTAAAATTGGATATTATAAGGAAAAAAATATGGAATTAGAAGGAAGGATAAATTATGTGGATATCCATAGAACTTCCTTTAAAATATTCAAGGTGAAATTTGAGTTCGTGTTCATGTCATATAGTTTAACAAACATGGTAGTTGTGTTCATGTGACTCTCTAGTTTTGTTTTCTAATAGTTCATATACTAGTTTTTAGTTGTTTTCATTGAAGATGTCCTTATATACTCAAATATTGAGGAGGGGAATGTCGAGTACCTCAAATCTATCCTTATTGTTTTTCTACCACCAACACAATGGAATGTTATCCATCCGCTTGTTTTAAGTATGGGAAGTGAATTTATTGGGGTATGTGGTGTCCCAATATAGTGTTTCCATGGACCGACCAAAGATAGGAGAAATTTTTTCATGGGTAGAACCCAAGAATGTGGAATAGGTTCATATCATTCTTGTTGTTGCTTTCTATTACAGAAGGTTTTGCTTGATTTATCTTAGATTTTAACCCCACTAATATCCTTAAATGGGAATGTCCAAAATTTCACATATATTGTTTATTGTTATGAAATTCTCTTTCAACTGATGTATAGGTTGATGAGTTACCTAGTTCTTTGATAGCCGGAAGAAGGTGTGACATTAGAGGTATTTTTTATGCTTCTCGTTTAGTCTTGGATGAACATTGAGGAAACAAAGGGTTGTGATGACTTATGTTTCTAGGTATTTTCCCCCATAATAATAATTATGCCACCTAATATATATATTTGGTAGAAATAGTGTTTTCCCGGAATATTCTGTGATATTACCTCATTGGTGAGCGCTTTTTGATCTTTGTGCACCATAAAAGATTTTGGTATGCCTACACTTAATGGGATTTGATTTTAATATTATAGAGGTGGATAGATTTTTTCAAGATTATGAATTTAACTTATATTATACACTAATGAAAGGAAGAATTGTCGTTTATGCACTAAGTTGGAATTTGTTAGGGGATTTAATATGGGAGTCTAGTTATAACATATTGTCTTTTATCTAAGGTAAGGACCATTTTTTGGTTTATTATAATTTATTTTCCCCTTTAAATGATTTTTAATGAATTTGTGGAGGTCTTCAGGTTTTTTGTGGATTGTTTGGAGTTTGGATCCCTAAAATTTGTAGAAATGGATTGGGATGCATGGTTAGTAGAAACCGTGCATCCCATCCCGCAAAATTTCTCTAATAGTACCACTTAAGATAATGGGGTGCTTGGGGCCACACAATGTTTCTAAAAATATGTGACCCCAAACACATGGCTATGTGGTGTTGTAGATCTCTTTGAATGAGGGAATTTGCATGGTTGGTGCATGGTTTGGTTAACCATGAAGCCGAAGAATGTACCCCTATTTTGAATTTTAAATTCCAATTTTTTTCCTTAATGAAAATTAAATCCCTAAAACTCCTTTCCCCCTTAATCCTTTTCTGAACCATCTCCTCTCCTTAAAGATGAAGCTCCATTCCTCCTCCTCCATGGTAGGGATCATGATTTTTCTTATATCTGAACCACAAATCGCCCTTCATCTAATCCACTATAAACACTATGGTAATCTATAAACTCATATTACTTCTATTTATAGTTTCTCTCTTCCAACGTTGTGCAATTTTGGTGCAAGCTCGTTTTCACTAATTTCAAGTAATTTGAAAATTGCTTGGATATCTTCCATTCTAGCACAAATCAAAGGTCAACGCTAGATGAGGGAAGCACTATGGGGAGAAGGTATGTGGTCTAGTTTTTTTATGTATATTTCATTTCATCTTATATCATGCTTCATTGTGCCTTAAGTTGTACCTTACCAAGTATTCCTCTTAGTTGTTATATAAATTAAATTGAATGCCTTTCCTTTCCAAATGTGACCCTAACTAGTGGTGAATAAACCCTCTAGGTTGATCACCTTAACTTATGTAACTAAAATTGGCGTGCTCCACCTTTGAGGCTATAATTCCATTGTTCTAAAGTTTTAAACACCATTGAGGTGTGTTTCCTTATAATAAACTCATTGAGATAATTAATTATGTTTAACTCAAGGACAATCCATGAGTTAGTCCCCTTTCACTACATGTCATAAATAGTTTAGTTGAACTAAATGATTTGTTTAAGTGGTCAGGCCTTGTACCATATCACATATTCCATAAATGCATTTCTTAATTTAATTCCTTAACGAACCTCCTTTTTTGATACAAATTCTCTATTTGTTAAATTAATTGTCTTCACTAACCATGTCATGTCCTAAACCTAATGTCAAGGGAAATCTAAGGGGTTCTGAAATTGCCACTTTTTCAGGATCATCATTCCTTAGTTAGAAATAATAAATTCATTCTAAATACACTGGGGGAGACACTAGCTATGTTTGGGATGAGCTTACCCTAAATTTTTTTTTACCTACAAATGAGTGACATTAGTTCCGAAGGGGAGACTCTATGGGTGGAATTGATGGAGTGATGGTTGTACCCTGATATGAGAGAGACTCGATCCCCTACATGGTATACTTGGGATAGACATGGATGTTAGTTCATTACGTTATCACAACATGCCTGGAGTAGCACTTGAGATTTCCTACATTGGACTCCTCTGACTGAATCATCTGTAATTGGTCATATATAGAGCCCTAGAGTGATACATGGGGTCCCACATGTACCACCTAATATGGGATCATGATTTATCTACTTATATATAAGAATCACTATAAATATGAAATGACACATTGAAACTGGAAATTCAATGATGTGTCTACCAAGCAGAATCACAATCTTAGGGGTAGTAAACCACTTCATAGATTATACCACTCACATTGCCTTTTCCGGATCCATTAGTTTAGACACACTATCTTCATCCAAAGTAGGTAAAATTGGATGGGTGACCATGGTGGAACCCAGTCCAATGGGAGTATTTATTCATTTCTATCTTTCATTTAATATTACATGAACATTATTAATTATATGTTACATGAGATGGATTGATATGGACATTATTGGTGGTGGACTACTGGGATTATATCTCACACACGATTTGGTCCTCCTTTGGTACCCAATAAGACTTCATGATTGTAGTTATTTATAAAATGGAAGTTTCCTTCATCTAATGATTGATTTAATGTTCTTGAATGGAGTGTGGGAGATAAAGAAATGAGTTAATGCTCGAGATGCTAGTAGTAGATGTTTTTGGTCTATTGGATATATTGTATAGTATGTGGTATATTCAGGCATCCTAAGTTCCATGAATATTCAATTTTTTGGAATAGATACATGAGTATCATCATCAGTTGTATCCATTTAATTTTAGATTTGGTTAGTTATTTATTTATCTTTATGGATTTATCAGTATTGTTTTACTAATATTTTTCTATAACTATTACGTACTCTAAAGTGGGTTAGTGGTCTGATTATATAGAATCTACTTCTAATAATATTTATTCTCTATATATTATTTCCCTCCAATTAGATAAATGAAGGCATATTCTCCCCACAACCAAACCCTAGACCATCGTTACTATTTGGAAGCCTAGTGTTTGGGGAGTAGTACTTGATGTCCTATTTCCACCATCTTCAGGCACTTTTTTGTGGAATATGTGGACATAATATATAAATTTGTATCAAGGGACTTTTTCATTTTGTCTTACTATTTGGTTTAGTCATTAGACTACGATATATGAATTTGGTAATGATCTTATGCTTGGGAGTAGATAAACCACATTTTGGGGAAATCTAAATTGCATGGGATGTGTAAATGCTGTTATTTCATGAAATTTTATAATTTCATGGATTTCACCATATGGTGACACATTTTCTTTGTATTGATATTATCTAGATGGGAAATCTTCTAACAAAGCCAGATGATATGAGGGAACATTGAAAAAATCATCTCACTAGTCACCAGCGGACAAACCTATCATGCATTATGAAATTCCATATTTACATTTTTCTTTCATGGTCTATGTTTCAAGAACTTTTTGTTGTGTTTCCATTAATAAGAAATGTAGTGATTTGATTATTATATATATTAATGTTCCAAAATTTCTTACAGGATTAAAAAATATAACTGACGCAAAATGTTTCAGGCTTGACCTAATAGTGTTTTCCTCATAGGTTAAACTAGACACCTACAGTAGTAGAGTATGGCACGTTGAGCCTTATACCAGTGGTCGCATGGGATGTAATGTGTTATGGTTAGGATTAAGTGAATATAAATCTCCAATTTTAAAGGAGTATGGTATATTATAAATTATAAATAGTGATCCACAAAATTCAGTTATTTAAAGAAAATTTAAATGCATTACTATAGATGAAATTAAAATGAATGTGATATCTAAATTGAAAAAGGAACCATGTATGTTTGATATGAGACCTCGACCATATCCTGACCTTTATAGTGGGATGTGGGTTATGTATAATTGGATCCTTCTATGACCTTTTTTGATCACCTAGGCCTGGCTCTTGGAGCAAGATAAGGGTTTTGATGTACTTATAGGTGGGATTTGTACATATTATTTCATTATCGCTTCTCCAATCCTTTATAAATTCTATCTGAGGATTGTGCTAGGAAAATATAGAGCTATGATGTCATGAAGATCCCATTTTTAGCCCAGGAAAGTGAGGATCAAAACACTCTAGAGGTGGTGGTCCCTAATCCACATATAGTACCTCCTGTAGTGCCACTCAAGGCACCTATTGTGGATCATCCATTGGGATTTGATTATCAATTTTGAGACATTTTTCTTCAGTTCATGCAGTCTTTAAATGGTGTTCCTCGTCCTACCCCTACCACGATAGAGTGGGCCCATAAATTCTAGTAGCAACATCCTCCAACCTTTTTAGGCGATTCAATACCTCAGGCTTCTAGTTCATGGAAGGAGTCCATGTTGTCTATATTCAAGAATATTGAGATGCCTTCAAAGAAGAGACTCATGCTCACAACCTTTATACTACATGAATCAATATATAATTTGTGGGACGTACACACCTAGGTTGGTCAACATCAGGTAATAGTTTGCGGAGACATCCAATCAACCTTCATCAACTTCTTCTTTCCACATAAATTGAGAACAGACTATGCTCGGGGTATTATAAACCTCCAGTAAGGTGGCATGTCAGGAATGGAATATTCATCTCACTTTACCAAATTGTAGTGTTTTTCACTGACCATGTCTAAAAAAGATCTGATGACTATGAGAAGATTTGGAGATGGGATTATATTCACCATCTTTTAATAGGTGAATGTATTTCAACTAACCATTGTTTCAAAAATAGTGAACTCAACACTCTTCACTAAGTATAACTTGAGGGAATATGGTAATATGCGCTAGGGTGGTTCAAATTCTAGGAAGTGTGGTGTTTATCCAGTGGCAGGAAGCAACATTTCTAAGGTACATTTTTCATAGCACCATCCTGGTGGAATGCACTGAATGTATTGTGGTATGTCACCAGTGTCACTCACAAATCCATAAAAATCTCTATTGTGCGACAAACCTGATCGATTGTTGGGCTTGTGTTATGATGGGTCACCTCTATCATTTCATCCAATCATATCCTCAGGTTCCAAGTGAATGGGTTTATATTTCAGAACTACCTTTATGTGACGCTTCTTCCACTCTGCGTCAAGCTAGATTACGATCTACTATGGGATGTTCAGGCTGAGCAGGTGGTCATGGATCAAGCAGTCATGCCTTAGTGTTTTAGTATCAACAGAGAGGAATTCCTCAGGCTACTCAGGTAGTATCTTAAGGTTGCAATTTCATTCACATCTATGCTATAAAACCTACACCAAATGAGTATTTTCTATGTAAATTGACAGTTAAAGGTACTATTCTAGTACCCTTAGCATTAGTATCATTATTTTTTGATAAAATTGAATCACACTCTTTTATATCAACTGTGACTATTGGATATTTGGGCCTAGTGACAGAATATTCCAATAGTGTGATAACACTTGACATGTTGTTAGGAGTTCAAGTTGTATGTATATGTTAGTACAAGGAGTTACCCCTTAATATTGGAGGGTACCATTTTCAATATAGTTTCTTAATCCTTATGATGACCAGTTTTGACATCATTCTCAGTATGGATTGGATTGTGCCTTATCAAGATCGTGTGTATCGTTATCGTCACTAGGTATCATTTACATCACTCAAGGGACATATGTATATCCATAAGGGTTAATGGGATATCCATAAAAGTTGATATGGACACAAGAATACTAGGATAGGTGGAGTAAAAACCTATATGGTATGTTTCATTATATGTGATCAGAGAATAAAACTTTTAGAATCCCACCTATGGTGGATCATTTTAGGGACATCTTCCCTGATGATTTCTTCTACATACGACCTGATAGAGAGGTTGAGTTCATCGTTGAGCTAATGACAGGTGTGGCAACAATTTTCATTCCTCCTTATAGTATGGAAGCTATAAAGAACCAGTAACTCATTATGATTATTAAAGATTTATAGTAAAAGTGTTTTATCTGACCCAGCACATCTCTGAGGGGTTCACCTATCCTTTTCACTAAGAAAGAGGATGGTACCCATATATTGTGCAAGGATTAATACTGACAGAACAATATAGAAGTGAAGAACTAATATACATTGCGTCATATAGAAGTCCTTTTGGACCATATCTAAGTATAAATAGTTTTCCCCAAAATATATTTTATGTTGAGATACCATCAAGATTAAATGATACCATCAGACGTTCCATATACAACATTCCAAAGAGGTTATATGTTATACGAGTATTTGGTCACATTGTTCAGTTTCAATAACATAATAGATGTTTTTATGATTCTAATTAATTGGGCCTTTATTCAATACTTGGATCCATTTTAGGTGGTCTTCATAGAATTCATATTAGTGTTTTCGCATACCCTACAAAAACATTCCAAACATCTTGAGATCATTTTGATAACACTGAGAGAAATCGAGGTATATGTGAAGATTATTAAATTCTACTTTTGGATAAGAAATGTTCATTTTCTAGGTTATATCATATCTATGGAAATAATATCTATTGATCTATAGAAGATGAGTTTTTTTATTTCTTAGGAGCAACCCGAGAAAAAATTCTATATACACAGTTTCATAGGTTTGGATGGCTATTATAGGAAATTCATTCATGATTTCTCATTATTGGATGTTCCACTCATGGGATTTACTAGGAAGGGGGTAAAATTCAACAGTATTGGAGTTTGTGAGGCATCTTTTGAGGAGGTGAAATGAATATTGACATTAGTGTTGATACTAATTCTGACTCTAATTGGATTAAGTTATACTATATAATGTGATGCTTCAATAATTGGGCTTGGGGTATTGTTGTTATAGGTAAATGAATTAATGGAATATGGGTCATTCTAGTTGAGGCCTCATGAACAAAATTAGCTTATGTATGACCTCAAGCTAGCAGCTTGGGTTAATGCTCTATATTGTTGGATGCACTACCTATTGGGTGACTGGTTAATTTTCTATACAGATCACAAAAGTAAAAAATTCATCTCCATGAAATGAGACTTGAATATTCCATAGCGTCTGTGGGTATAGTACCTGTTTTCCTCCAATTTTTATATTTCTTATACACTCGGGAAAGTAAATATCATAGTTGATTCCTTGACCTAGAAGGAATAAATAAAAAAATTAAGTATGCCAGAAGTGAGTAATAATTGATGGCTTAAATCTATGATATGTATCTGGAGGTTTAGGAATATCTAGGTAAACTAGTTTTAGTATCTATTGTGATCAAATCCTCCCCGATATAGAAAATTTGGATGAGGTAGTTATCTTATTTTGATGGCCTTATCTTTAGTGAGAGAGTCAATGTTGAGAACTCACCTCCTAGTTTGGATGTTGATGATAATATGATCCTTCTCTACCATGGACATGTTGTGGTGCCTTCAGATATATGGGAATCGTTGATGAGGGAATCTAAGGCCCCTATTTGGGAATTTTATCCTGGTCCTTCCAAGATGTATGGAGGCATCCATCTTCATTATTGGTGGCCAGGTATCAAGCAGTAGACTATATGTCTTATCATTGAGTGCTCCACCTATTTGTAGGTGAAAGCAGAGTAGCAACGATCTGCTAGTCTTCTACATCCACTCTACATTCCAGATTCTAAATAGGATGATGTCACTATAGATTAAATGAAAAGCCTTTTCAGGTCCCCTAAATGTAGTGATGCAGTATGGGTGATCACTGATAGGTTGACCAAGGTTTCACACTTCATACCGATCAGGGAGACCTCAGATGATGATCTTGGGGGGAATTATATCTAGGAGACAGTTCTCCTTTATGGAGTTACTTGTTCTATTATATCGGAATAAGATTCCAACATTACTTCACAGTTTTAGAAAGGGTTTCAAAATGAACTAGGTTCACCTGTGACCTTGAATATAGTATTTCACCCTCATAAAAATGGACAATTCGATCATATATTGTTGGTGTTAGAGGATTTGTTTTGGGACAACATCCTTTTTATTGGGGGTTCACTGGAAAAGCCTATAAAATTTTTATTTTTCTTACTACAATTGATTTTTGGAAACGATTCAGATGGCTTCGTATGAGGTCCTTTATGGCAGGTCATTTCATTCACTATTATGCTAGCTTGAGGTAGGGGAGGTAGCTCTATTGGGTTTTCATATCATTCAAGAGAATTCATAAAAAGTCAAGGGGATTTAGAAGCACATGGATACAACATATTCTATAAATCAGTAATATAATGATCATCATTGTAGACCTTTGGAGTCATAGATGGGGCATCAAGTATTTTTGTGAGTATCACATATATTGTGTCATACTTGAATTTAAAGATAAGGAAAGTTATCATCTCAAAATGTTAGGCCTTTTGAGATAGTGGAGAGAGTCATACTGGTAGAATATAAGTTACAGTATCATCAGATGTATCGTTCCATGCACAACATCTTCCATATATCATATATTTGATGGTATTATCCTAACATGTCTCATTCTTTTCACTCTAAAGACATTGAGTTGGAAGTGGATTCATCCTTTTAGGAGTATCTGATATGTATCATAGATCAGATCATGAAGTCTCTCTCATTTAGGTCAGTTAATCTAGTCTGGGTGCTTTGGAATCATATCCATATACAGGTTGACTCCTAGGATTCATAATTTGATGTATGTGCACATTGGTTGGAACACATCTTTCATAATGTTTCACCACCCTAGGATGGGAAACTCAGATCCATTGGAAATAATGTGTTATGATCTATACTCTTATTGCTTCTATTTCTAGGATTTTCCTTCCTCTATCACACTACTTGGGTGAACCCACTTTTTTCCAATTTTTAGGTCATTTGAAAATGTATTTTATATCTTCTATTCTATATCATATCAAAGGTAGGAACTGGACAAGGGAAGCACTATGGGGATAAGGTAGGTGGTCTAGGTTCATTACCCTTATTTAAATTCATCATATACCATGTTTCACTCTTCCATGTGATGATCCATTCTAGTGACACCTTTTAGTTGTTAAAAAAATTAAATTGAAAGACTTACCTTTCAAAATATAATCTAGGATAGTGCCAAATTAACCCCTTAGGTGGATCCCCTTGACTTATGACACCCAAATGGGTGTTATCTACCTTTAAGGATTAATTGACTTTGTTATAAATTGGATTAACATCCCTTGAGGTGTGATATGTTATAATTTATACATTGAGATAATTAATTAAGTTGAAATCAATGAAAATCCATGAGTTAAACCACTTTCAATACAAGAAATAAATAGATATGTTGAATAAATTGAGTTGGTTGGGTGGTTATTCCATGTGTCTTATGCCTTAATTGAATTCATTGACCAACATTACTTTTTTATAAATCCTTTTGTAATGGTATGTATTGACTAAGCCATTCATATCTTCGCCTTAGTTTTTATGGAGATACATGTGGTTCTGTATTAATGACCTCATGGATGGGATCATCATGAATAAGTAAGAATTTATTAGGGCATTGTAAACACAATGGGCACAACTATATATGTCTAGGATAGGACAACCATACCTTTGATTTTTACCTTTAGGTGTGTGACACTGGTTCCGAAGGGGATAGATTGTGGATGGGATCAGTGGTGTGATAGTTGCACAGTGTGATGACAGAGACTCAGGACACTAAATTCCATACTAGTGATGAACTTGGAGTTAGTTCATGATGTTATCACACCATGCCAATATTTTCACTTGGGATCTCATACTTGGGTTTCCTAGTATGGAATCCTATGGTATTGGTCATATACAGAGCCCTTTATATATACATGGGGTCCCTCTTGGACTACTTCAGACGGGGTCAGGGTGCATCTTCTAAAATATAATAATTAATTTAAATAAAAAAGTACACATTGAAACTAGAAATTCTGGGAATTATCTACCAATACGAATCACGAGCTTAGGGTAGTTAACCTATTTATATATTATACAACTCAATTTTTCTATACAAGATCCCTCAATTCAAACACACTAACTTAAGACAAAGTTGGTCGAATTGGATGGATGAACCAAGTTTAATCTTCTACAATTGGCTTGTTTGTTTATTTCTATATTTAATTTAATATTAATGGAACTCTATTAAATTTTATATTACACGATATGGATAGATCTAGAAAAAATTTATAGTGACCTACGGGAACTATATTTCACTCCCTTCTTGGTCCACCAATGGTACCCAAGAAGGATTTATGGTCGTAGGTATAGATAAAGGGATGTGGATAAATTTGGATTCTTGATTTATACTTCCAAGATGGTGTATGGGGGTAGAGGATAGATCCTACGCTCGAGATAACAGTTGTTTCTATTTTTTTTTGACTTTTTGAGATTTGAATAGAATGTGGTATATGCATGTGTCATATGTTCCCTGAATACCCAATTTTTTTTATATCTACTTGAGCATCATCATCAGTTGTTCTAATTATTGTTTATATTATATTAATTTTTATTTATCTATCTTGATTTATTATTACTTTTCTAATATTGTCTCCTTGTTACTACTGCTTCTAATATGGATGGTTACCAGTTCTCTCATATAGTTTATACTTACATTTCTATTTATTCCTTATATATAACTACGGTCCACTCTGATCAATTATGGAATATTCTCCCAATGGACACACCTTAGGCCCTCACTTCTAGTAAAAAACCTCTAGTTTTTCGGGAGGCACACATGAGATCTTGTAAACACCATCCCGAGGAACTCTAATTTTCCATCTGGGGTGGGATTCTACATAGATGATTAATGGAAAGTTATGTAAATGCTAATATTAATTCTTATCGATTAATAGGAGGTTAGAGGTAGAGTTTTACTTTATTATATGAAATTTTAATCATCCTTGATATGATAGTTAGATGGGTCTCAGTGGGGATACTAAGGGGTAATGTGGATATGAGTCCCCTTAAACCATGGTGATGCTCTATATGGGTGGTGAAAGGATAAATAAAATAATTTTTTTTCCCCTGGTGAGGTTTATCAATACATTATATATACAAGGTTAATTACACTATGAGTTCTATATATCACTCTTATTAGTACATCAGGGTGTGTCTAAGATGTATCATTTCTTGAAAAGTAATCTTTGATTTATTTGGATAATGTGTTCAATGGTAGATTTCAGGGCATAGTTCATAGTTTTTCAGAAGTTGAAAGTGAAGAACCATATTCTTATAGGTTTGATTCAACCTTTGGAAAAACCATCACCACCCATTTACAATTGTGGATCTAGCATTGTGACCTATTTTCCAAAGAAGACTTTGAATCACAACCAATTTCCCATAGAGTATTAGGTTTCACAACATATTTCCCATTTTGGATCAAGAATCACTTCTAATGTTTCCATTATCTCAAGAGACATAAATCATTAAACAATTAATTTTTGGTAAATATAAGCCCCACTCATCTCTTAAGGTTTAACCATACACATATGTATCATAAGAAATCAACTAATTATCTCATCCTTAAAACCCATGAATAAGAATGGGTTTCAAATTTCATTTTGAATGGTATCACATAAATAACCATGAAAACCAAATCAATTGATACCCAATACAATCACCTAAAAGAGTAACTTTATAAAATCTTTTAGAGGGTCATTTATAAAGCATAATTTCCTAGAACAAATATCCATTTTTGAGATAAAGAGGAAATAAGAATCCAAATTGTAAAAGAGAGTAAAAATTATCATATTTAAAAGGAAAATATGGGAATTAAATGTATAGATAGATATTTGTATTTTGAAATAATAATGGATAAAATTTGATGTAATTAAAAATATTTACATGAAATAATGATCCTTTTAAGGGAAATTAATGCTTAAGAGGATGGGAATTATTCAAAACATATTATAAATTTATGGAGAATAAGATCATTCATGGAAGTGGATTTAGATTAATATATAAGTTTCATCGGGGAGATTAAATGGATATCATATATAATGAAAAATTTCATCTAATATAGTTAACATTAAATGTTTAAGTATAAAAGAAAATTCATAACTCAGAGAAAGAGTTTTCATTCAAATATTTCACTTACCATTACTTCTTGATTTTCATAGAAGTTATTTAACCTCATATTTAAAAGAATTATCTTAATCACCTATCTTGAAATATTATTTATATCCATACCCCTAAATTTAAAATTAATTTATATATGGATATTAGTTAATCCTTGCACATTTTCAATTTGGGTTCTGAGAAATATTGATCATTTTGAAGAAACATTTTAATAATAGTTTTGTTATTAATTATTAATGAAAATTTCACAATTTATAGATCATTAATGTAATTTAATTGATTTTTTTGTAATGTTTATATACTTATAATTTCATTCTATTTGTGTTTTATTAATATTTCTTGTAGATGAAATTTGTGATGAGGATGTTTTGGTGAATTTTAAAAAATGAATTGTGGTAACCTTATAAATGAGATAAATACTTATATTAACAAACAAACAGCAAAAAAATAATTATATAAATTTTAATATCCAATATTAATCATACAATTCAAAAACTGAAATAAATTTCTAAAATTTTTCATTTAGGTGGTTAAAGTGACACCACAAGAGTATGCTACAATCCATGAGGTGGTATGGAAATATGAGAGATAATTTTATTATAATATCATTATAAAAAAAATTATAATGAAATTTTATAAATGTTATTATGTTGATTAATAAAAAAAATTAAGAGTTATAATATGAACAAAAATGGAATATAATTTTTCACTTATAAATGTATCACTTTTTCCCTATTTATGTTCATTTTAGGAAGTTAGTTTTATAATGATTTCTTATTACTAATATTAATTATAAAAAGACTAAACTAAATCTTTAGAGTATAATTCAAGAAATAAATTACATATATTTTCACTAAATACATTTATAGGACCATTCCTAAAAGTTGATGTTGAAAAAAATAAATGTGTCATTCTTGGAGGCGGTAGTCCACACGCACATGATAAGTGTTTTCATTTTTTACGATTGAATGGGACGATAATATATAATGTTTATGCCATAAATATAATGAAATTTAATTAAATTATTAATTATATATAAATTATAAACATATTCTTATAATTTTTTTGAAGGGTTTGGGGAGAAGGATTTTGAAAGGGAGTAAATGGGAAGGTATTGCTTACGTTGAGAATTTAGATATTCCCTTGAAGTATCCTTTTGGAAATGATGGAATTTAGGAATTTTTTTAGGCTAGACGATTAAACTTTTTTATAAGGGATATAAAATAATTAATTTTGGTAAATATTTAGGAGAATTTAAAAATAGGTTGGTGGATTTGAAAAGGGTGTAAGTGAGCTCCATTTATAGATGAAAAAAAGTGAAAAAACATTGGAAAAGAATGTTATGTAAGGGTAAGAGTGTAATTTCATGAGAGTTGTGTGATTTTATTGTGATAATGTTTGGAGGACTTGTATTTATGAATTCTAACCCCAATATATATATTCAACAAAGTATAATTATCAAATTTATTTAGAAAAAATCGAGCCAAATGAGATTAACCATTTTAACACTTATTAATCATGAATATGTTTTAATTATGCTTATTAGCTTATCGTTAAAATTTTAAAATATCCCTTATTTAAAAAATTCAATGTTTTTATAATAATTTAGACACTATTTAATATAAATAAATTTAAAAATTTGGAAATTTTAACTTTTAAATTAGAACAAATAATGTGTCAGAAAATTATTTTTTTTAAAAATGTCATTTTAATAAGTAAGAGTTATAAATTTTATTTAACATTATATAATAATTAAATTAGTTTTTAATAATTTTTATATATTTTAATCATATTATAGGATTCATAATTGAAAATTGAACCATTTAATAAAAAATACAATATTTAGACAAGTATCATTCTTGAAAAATAATTACTTTATCGTGGTAACATATATTTTACTTGGTAATTTTGTGGCTAAAAATGAAATTCACCCCACTAACTAATTTTAAAATGATGATTAAAAACGTTCAAGTAATTTTATATTATTCAATTTCTAAAACAATAAAAACATTATTTTTATATAGCTACACATAAAAACAATTTTAAGTAACAAGTATCCTTTAAGCATAAAATGACCATTATTTTAGTATACCTTATATATATATTTTTATTAAGATTATTATTCTAGTGACACCCACAAATTTAATAATTATAATATAGTAATAATGTTGAAAAGATTTATTAATTTAATAATATTTTTATTTTGTTTTTAGTTTTTTATGCTAGACAATATACTCATATGGTATTTAATTAAGTAAAGGTTTGTAATAAAAATATTATTGTTACATTTTACCCCCATAAAATACCTTATAGTAGGTTAGAGTAAGTTAAAAAAAATAATATGGGTTTCTTACCATTAAAATTTTATAAATGTTTTATGTCTTAAAGACAAAAACACAAATTTTTATAATGTTCCATGATTATAAAAACAATTTTAAAAATATAAAAAGAACAATTGATATATGAAAAATAAAATAGAAAGTGTAATGGAATAAATATATAAGTCTAAAACTTGAAAATAATATTAGAACTATGGATTCTTAAAATTTTATATTAAGAATATGAAAGTATGCATGCAATGTTATTAGAAGATAAATAAGGAAATCATAATATAACAAACATGATATTATAAAGGATTTTGGAAGATGTTATTTGATGAACCCCTATGTATCATTCCTAAATTACATTAGGTTGTATAGTTTTAGTACCTTTGATTTAAAATAGCTATGATAGAAAAATAATATTTAATTATACTAAGAAAAAAATACACAATTTACCCAAGGGGTTTAAAATTACATCTAGAAAACTAAAAGGAAATTAATAAATTTCCATTCATTAGTTTTAGTAAGAAACACATATCCCTCACTTTAAAAGGTTGTGATCACCATAATAAAATATATAGGAAGAATGGGAGAATATCTAAATGGCATATCATTTAAAAATGGTATTTATTATCCCAAATAGAAATGAAAAATACCTAAGAGAAAATGAAAAATATTTTTGAGTGAGAACAAGTTATAATAATATCACACTCTTGAATTTAAGAGAGAGTACATTTGAACTTAGAATAAATATAAGATAATAGAACAATGGATTTTTAAATTAGATGAGAAGTTAAGAAATTTGGATTTTTAGCACCCAAATTTTTTAATTATGAGTTCCATGAGGGTTGAGGTAGTATATGGCTGAGAAATAATTTTAATGAGTTGATTCAGAACATTTTTTCAATCAATTAACACTCCCTAAAAGCTTCTAAAATGGATCCACCAACTAGATGCCCAAATCCATTGGCAAGATAGTGAGGTCGTTAGGGACCAATGGAGTATTCTTACTTTTACATATTAGTTGGTGCTCGACCCCCAATTAGACCTATTTCATGGGGTGGATAATTACCTCACCATCAACTAGCCAGTTACCTTATACATACTGGTCAGTGGACTTATTATACATTAGTTGTTCATGCCCCGTGGAACTACTTCACTGGTACCCTGAACTGGTTTTTTTGGTGATTCTTGTACTTTCCCAAACATCATTATGGTTATATTTCATTTTTCCATGTAATAGATTGGATCTTATGACTTTAACTCATGATTTTCATGAGACTATTAAGAATTATTCATAAATATTTCAACATTCAAACAATATGTCATCCAGATGGTAACTTCCCACCACTCACTTGAAATCATTGGAAACATTATAGTGTGTCTGTGATAATTAAATAAAATGTGAGTTACATACATAATAATCTCCCCTTTTTATTATCTCAAACATGGGAATAATAAGAGAATATTTCATGAATACAATAAGAGATTTTTTAAATTACGAAGTAAAAAAACGTCATTTCATCACCATAACTGGAAAAAAATTCAAAACATAACACAAAATCAATTAAAAAAGAAAAAATTAACACTAGATATTTATCCCTGATTGAGATTATAAAAAATAATTTGTAAACCGCATTACAAGAATATGAAATAAATCTTTTTAAAAAAAACTATATTTATCATAAGTAATGAGCATTTGAGATTAGAAAATTATTTTTTAAATTTTTTTCAAAAACTAGAATTAATTATTAAAATAAAATTTTTAAAGAGATATTTTCAATAAAACTCAATAATAAAACATTTTAAAAATATTATGCTCAAGAGATTAATAAAATATTGAATAAACAATTTTTTTAAAAAAGGGTGTCACTTCTAGGATTATTTTAGTATTAAGAAGAATATAGCCCCTCCAATAAAGAATTATAAATATTATAAGATATTAACTAAATAAAAAACATAAATTAATAAATAATTATTTTAAAATTAAGAAAATGTGTTCCGTATTTTAGTTCTAGAAAATATTATGTTAATAAACCATATAAACTTCTAGATGATTTTCAAACCAAGTTTGCAGTAAAGGGCTGTTACTCATGCCCAGATTGGAGATCAGATTAAAAATCCATCTAACCATTTTTTTGTAAAAAACCATTATGTGAATCTGTTCCATAACAACATCAACTTTTTCTATCCAGATAATAGTATTTTTTCTTTGAGGATCACACTAACATGACTTTACAAAATATAATTCATGGATGAAAACTTATTCTGTTTGAAAAGAATTTTGGAAAAAATTAAAAAAAAAGTAAATGAATATTCAAAATTCTTCCATGATTATTATTTAATTATCACAAGATAATCATCATAGATTGATAATGTGAAAGGGTTTTAGTGATGATGCCAGTATTTTTAAGTTTTTTGAAAAAAATAAAAAATAATATCACCTTTATGAAAGTGATCTTAAAGATAATGGTATCTTGGATCAATGTTCTTAGTGCGAGAATTTTAGATAGTTTTGTTAGATGTTTGGATCACACTAGTGTTGTAAAAAATTATAGGTAAATAATAATATATTATCCGAAAGTCTAAGAGAGTGGGTTTCATATGTATAATATGGGGGAAAACTCCAATTGTTTATATATTAGATAACAACAATAAAAAGAGAAATTAGTTTTTTTTTATAATTCTTTATGAAATGTGGGATTTTCCAATTATGTGGGAATTTCAACTTGTACATTTCTGATCTAATACACAACCCCTAAAATAATCATCAAGAAAACAATAATTTAAAAATAAATTTTCCATTTTATAATATATTATAAGATTTTATGTTCCATTAAAATTTCTAAATATTATTTTCATCAGCCTTAAATGATATTTCTTTAGATTTTATGAACAAGTACAGAGGAAATCACCAAACATGACTTTTTGATGGGCCATAGTAAGATAAATTATAATTCCAATCACACTTATATAAATCATGATTCCAACTGATTGACTTGATTCATCTAATGATAACTTACAAGTTGAACTCAAGGGATTCATAATTTCCTTTATATGATCTAAAATAAAAATATTTCTAATATCAATAATTTTTTTACATTGGTTAAAAAAGATCCATATAACTTTTGGGATATTTTAAACCCAAAGGATAATTTGAATTCTCCCATAAAACTCATTTCAAAATCATTATTCATGAAAATGTAATATTTTTTACAAATATATTTTTTAGTTCATAATATAATATCATCATAAAATTATATTGAAACAATAATAAATCCTTTGAAAATGATTAAAGAAAAATATTAGAATCATAATTTCCCATTTTAAAATCTTATTCATAAAATAAAATTATTTATCATGTCATTCAAATTTTAAGGAGATTATTTTAAACCATAAAGAGATTTTATAAACATGAAAACATGATATTAAATTTTAGGATTGTTAATATTGGATTTTTGATCCAAAAAAACATTTTCATAAATAAAACCATTTAGAAAAGGACATTTGAAATCCATTAGAAAAAAAATAAAAAAAAATGTGTTGTTAATCACAAAAATATTATAATGGATTGAATGGATGAAATGGCTGAAAAGGGTTAAACAATTATCAGTACCTTCTTCTTCATTATTTCATTTATCAAAAATTCAATCCTTGTTACATGTAATAATTTCTTACTTGTCAAGTTTTTTTTTTGAAAAAACCATTTCATTCCAATAATTGGATGATTATTAGGTCATTCCACAAGAGTCCTAATTTTGATACTTTAAAGTTTTTTAAACTCCAATTACCTATAAAGTATCTAATTATTATTATAAGTAGAATCATTAATGGAATGAGGTTCATTGTGAGATGTAAAATCTCGATGATCTCCTTTATTTATGATTGGGATACTAGTACCAGTTCAAGATTTTAATTCCCAAATAACATTCTCAATGGGATGGTATTTGGATTAAACATGTTCTTTAGGTGAATGAGTAAAATGGGTTATTAAACATCCTTAAATTCAATGGTATAAATTTTTTTAGGTAATTTAAAACTAGCTCGGTTAATATCATTATCAATTTTAAGACATGGTCTTGGAATATTATCATCAAATTTGATGTGAATCTACTCTTATAAGGTAATGATTCTATTATTTAAGACTTGGGATACCTAACTAGAGTTTATGTAACCAATAAAGATACCTTAAATGTATTTAGGTTAAATATTTCCAAGATTATTTTTGGTAATAAGGAAAAATATTTTACAACCAAAATAGTTCTGGAAGAAAACATTTTTAACTTTTCCTTTCTATAGTTCCTAAGTTTTTAAAAAAAATATTGGTCATATGAGAACACTTTTAGGTATAAAGATAGTATAATTGACAAAATCAGGCCAAAATAATTGAAGTATCTTAAAATCATTCAATATAGGCCCATATATTTCTTGTCGGGTCCAATTTCATCTTTCAAAAGTCAATTTTTTTTAGGCATTATAGGATTAGAGAAGGAATGAAGATATCCTCAAGAAGAAAAAATTAAACAAAGTAATTTTTATCAAACTATCTAATATGGTAACATCAATAAGAAAAGTATTTTTTTTTCTCTATTATATTTTCTACTTTCCTTGAATTGATAATGTCATTAAAATCCTTGTTTTTTATGTGTTATGAAGTATACTAATATAAATATATTATAATCATCTATAATCATTGAGGTGTAAGATTAACGACATATAATTGAAACATAAGATTTTCCAAAAAGGTAAAGTTGAAAAAGTTATAAGGTATTAGGGGAGGAAACATCATTTTTACTTTCTGTATGAATAATTTCTTTCTGTGATAGTTTGGAAATGTTTACAATCTACGTTACCTTTTAAATATAATTTTTGTAAATCTCAGGATTGTGAGTTATAGTTGAGCTTAAAAATAATGTTAATGTTACATTTACTAAGGAACTAATTTCAAATACATGATTTGTTATCTTCTACATTTATATACTTTATATTTTTATTTTCTATATACTTTAAATCTATAATATAAACATTTTGAAGATGAGATGTGGAAAATAAATGTTTTACATTAATATTTAAAAAATTATAAAGATAGTTTAAAAAATTAATTTTGGAAATAAAATAACAAAATTTAGTAATAATTAGTAAATTATGTTTCATCTCATTAAAAAATGATTCAAACTGAATTATAGTAGAATTATAGAAACTTATAATACCGAAAAAATAATTTTACCTTTTTAATCATCTCTAAGTGTGACATGTCCTCCGTTAATGTTTTCAAAAGTATTGAATTTAGACCGATCACCACATATATTACTTGATCACCCAAAATCTAATTATTAAGTATCTTTACTAGTTTATCTATTAATAAACTAACCTTATAAAATATTAAAAGAAAAACTTTTATGTGACCAATACCTTATGAACACCTAAGTTGTCCAATAAAGTCTTATAAATGAAAACCTGTTTAGAACAAGTTTCTCAATTAGAAATGTGAGATGTGAGATTAAATATTTTTGTTGTATCATAACTATAAATTTTTCAATTTCATTACAAAATATATTGATAAGTTTATTACAACAATATATATATTTATTTTGGGATGTTCTCTTTATAAAATTAGTCTTCTAAGATTTTTTGGAAAACTTCATTGCCTTAAAATCCCAATTTCTGAATTAATGTTTAAATAAATTTAAGAACCTAAGGTAATATTTAGGTATTGATCCCCATGGTGGAATTGATAGATTTTTTTTAATGATATTTAATAAGAGATTCCAAATTCTCAATATTTGGTATATAATTTAGTTTTGAAACCAAATCATATTTTTCTTGTAAAAGAGTGTCTTTTTTAAAAACAACTATATCTTATTTATTTTTAAGATATTAAAATTTTGATTCATGTTTAAAAATCACTGCGAATTTGATCTCTTCAATAAATAGTATCTTTATAATAAGAATAATTTCTTGAATAAGTAGAAGAAAAATAAGTAGAATATACAAAATTTACATCATTATATACCTTGATATCAACCATGATTCACTACCCATTTTTTAACTTGATTTGGATGATAAAAGAGAATAAATGAATAAACTCTAATATAAAACCTTTATTTATTTTTTTAGTTTACTTATTTACTTTATAATTATTCAAATTCAATAGACAATCATGATTCATTTGACCCATCCTTTTTCAACTAAATAATGTAATTTCCATTTATTGATTTTCCTTTTTGATGTGGTGAGAATATCTTTTCTTTTTCATGTACTTGTATATATTCTCATAAAGATGAGAAATATATATATTTATTCCAAATGTGTCATAATTTACTACGTTGAAATAAATTGTATTTTTGCTTCTTTGACTTCATTCTTGTCATTTTAGGCTTATATGTTCATCGTTATCATATATTTTAAGAGAGATTTTAGGATTTCCTCAACTGTCATATTTTTTTGGTTTCTAGATTCTTTGATCATGGTGAATTCAGACATAATATTTCATGGTAAAACCTATGAAATTTTATTAAATAAAGACTTTTTTTAATTTTTTCAATAATAGCCTTTAAACCATTCAAAACTTTTAGTGAATCGTGTATAAATTTTAGTAATAGATTCAATTATATGTATATAAAATCGTTCAATGTGTTGTATAAACATATATAATCTAGTATTATTAACTTTTTCATTCCATAATGAGTTAATTGTAAGATTTTATATATTTCATTAGTTTTTTTCCACGTATCAATTTTATAAAATTCATTTTGGTCTAAATCAAAATTCATGGAATTAATTGCTTTATTATCTAATTAAAAAGATGAAATATCAACAAAATTCCATTTTTTAATAATTTAATAATAGGAGTTTAACCATGCATAATTATCTTCTAAGTTAGATAAAAAATTCATATATGAAAGTTATATATTGGTGAACTCTTATAATAATAATTTTAAACAACTAAAAAGGTTTCATTAAACATAGAGTGTCCTTTAAAATCACCATGGGTGTTTTAAACTACCATGTTGAGAAAAAAAGAAATTTTCTTAAAAATATGTTGAATATTTTGAAAAAATTGTAAACATTGAAAATTTTTGAAAAATAGAAAATAAATAATATATATACCCCTCAGAAACCAAATAAATTTCAAATTAGAAAAAACATGATTGATGGGGGTTTAAGTTCCCATTAAAAACAATATAATAATAATTAATGTCTTAAATACTAAAATCTTATTTTTAAAATATTAGTGAAAATTAACACATTTTATAAAATTTAAAATGATTAATTGAAAAAAAATAAAAAATAAATATTTTAATGGAATAAATATATATTTTTATAAATTCATAAGTATATAAGAATGAGGTATTTGAAAATTTAATTATTTAGCATATAAAAGTAAGAGTACATCGTCATTTTTAGATAATGTGGGAAATGCTAAAATAATAAACATGTTTTAATAAAGGAAGTCATATAAAGTTATTTGATGAACCCTTATGTCTCCTTCCCCAATTTCATGAGGTTTTATTTTATTTATACCGTGGATTTAATGATATCAAATATTCTTAAACTCTCTGAAATTGTAGGTTATATAAAGAAACTTTAATACAATTGACCCAAGATTTTTGATAATTAATTATAAAAACCTTAAAGAGAAGTTATAAATTTCCTTTTATTAGTGATGGAAGAAAACCTAAGTCCCTCACTATAAAATTTACTAACCACAAAAAAATATTGGAAAAATATGACCATTTCTAGAAGAAAACTAATTTAAGTAGGGTCTTAATTCTCTAAAAACGAAAAGAAGAATAACTAAAAGAAAATTAAAAATATGTAGTTGTATGAATAATAAAATATAATAATACACTCATGGATTGAAGAGAGACATTTTTAATTAAGAATACATTGAAATCCATTTGATGATCACAACATGTTGGCATTGTCAATTGGATGAGAATGTATGAAGTTTGGACGGTAATCCACTACAGGAGTCTATTAATAGCTTCCTTGAGTGATGAGTATGTCTATGTTTGTGACATAACATTAATGAGATAATATGGGAGTTTTTTACATTAATTTAATTAATCCTAAAAGCTTCTGGAACATCTCCACCAGTTATCCACCCAAAGCCGTCAAATAGTTGGTGGGGTGCCTCAAAATCATTGGGTTTTACTAGATTCCACAGGATATCTAATATTCCTCCACCATTTAGCTAGTGGACTCATGCATTATGAGGTGGAATATTCCTTCGGAACCAATAATGCAGTGGACATATACTGAATTAGTGTTTCTACCCACTTCACATCAACTGGTCAAACAACATTCCCAAACATCACTAAGGGCGCCCAATATTCGTCCAAGTCTTCAATTTGATCTTAAAAAATTATCCCATTATTTAAATATGTGCATAGAAAATTATTCAAAGATATTAAAAGTCTCTAACATGATTTCATAAACCTTTTAATTATCAACCATTCAAATGAAACCATTATACCCTTTGAATAGAGTTTTTTATTATTAAAACAAAAGGATGTGGTAAACAAAAAATTTCACCCTAAATTTTTTATTATTTACATTAAAACAAGTGTGGTACTATTTTATCATAACATAATTAGGATTTCACATAGCATTATAATTTTTCTTACTCCACTATAAAACATTGACCAAATGAGTGTTCTTATTCCATATCACATTTTCTCTTTGATCTAGATTTTCCACTATTTATTCCTTATATGAGACATCACATTCCAATTTCACATATTCTTATTTTAGTACATGTGATGGGTCTTGTATGTTATTACATAAAAGTGACACATGGAATACATAATGAACTTATGAGAGGACTAAAGTTATTTATATGTAGTGAGACACTACCCGGATATGATCAAGGATCACAATGGGACCAATGTACTTGGGGAATATATTCCCTATCTAAAAGGTTTTGAAGGAGTCTAAAAATAATTATTAGATCATATTGAAGGGATTTAAATCCTTTTTTAGGATCTCCTTGAAAAATATATGAAACATGTAAAAAAAATATAAATTAATATATACTATAAACTGGTGTACCTTACACCAAAGAGAATATGTGTTAATATAATCACATTTTAATTCCTTTGAATACACTTAATAAAGGATATAAGTGTGGAAAAAATAATCATCCCACCTTTGTAGGGTTCTATGAACTAATTATAATCATCTTTAAAAAGGATCATATTTACCATTTATTCAGGGTATGGTAGTACCTCATAAGAAAATGAGGAAGATGGATGAATTCTTTAGGATCCAAAAAGTTTTGTTCAAGCATAAGAATGATACACACATTACTATTATATGAAAATATTCTTCATAAATACTTTAAGAAATGTTCTTAAAAGTGAATAAATTAACTCATTAAACTATAAACTATAGTTAATTATTACTATAGAACATGTATCATATACATAAATGAGACTCTCAAACATTTCGTCATATGAAAAACTTAATTAACTGATTATTTTTTGGTTTACCAAACTACCAAACAATAATTATTTTAATTTGAATTATATACAATATATCCAAAATTATTGAAAATATAAATTTTTATTCAAATATATACACTTTATAGATATATAATATATATAATTATATATATTCTAGAATTTAGTCAATATCTCCCTTGATATCATACTCTCTCTAAAGACTAAAATACTTTGATCCATTTCTTCTTATATTGTGTCATTTACAAAAACATGTAAAATCATATCCCAAACTCCTTTCCAATATATTCCAAAACTCCTTTTGAAAATATTTCATTAACATGAACTTATATCACATCATATTCAATACCTTGTAATTACCCATCCAAAATAATTTTGGATTACGCTAAATCACTTTTAGAGTAGTTTTATATGTCAAACTGAGTCCACATTCAGTCAAAAACCATCTAACCACACTATTCGTTAAAATGTTGATAAAAAATACTAACATTTATATTCATAAGTGTACTAAATGGAAGGTCTCCAGAAAAGTGTTAATGTTACTCATTTTATAAAGGTATCTATCGTCCCATCTATGAAAAACATGTATTCTAGTACATGTGTACACCATTCTTCATCATCAAAAACATGTTGTAAATACCCTAACCCTAATAGCCGAGAGTTGGTGGTCACTATATTACATTGGAAGTAGACACAATGAATCACATCCTAAAGGAGATAATATTTTAATAGTTTTGGTAATGATGATACATGCTTGATTCTCCCATAAAATTTTAAACAATAAAATTTAAAACATATTGAAAGTAAATATTATACATCCTTGAGCTCATTCAAGGATTCCTTCTTCAAATACCATGAAAAAGACACATAATAAGGGGGAGTATAGATGTTCAATAAGGGTTGAAAATAGTGGAATCTATCATGCCTAAATAATTCATAATCAATATGTAAAATAAGATAACTAAAAACATTTGTCATTTAAATAATAATTTGGTCATGAATAATAATATAGAGTTAGAAAATAAAAAAAATTATGATATACAAACAATCACATGAGCTTTAAAATTATCCATGGATATCATTGTTATTCAAATAATCACATGGACGTCAATAACCAATTTAATAATAATGGAATCCATAATACTGGACTTCATAAACAAAATATCAAGGCCTTATTCCATGACATTATACATAAATATGTATGGAATCCTCTAAATACACAAACTAGAGTCTCTCGTGAGGAATATAAATGCATCGACGACCTATAGAAATCCCCACCATCACTTACAATGTTGAATTCTTCATCGTATGAAAGGAGAGAATAACAATTCAATATATAGTCAATATAAACATTCATATTGAAAAAAAAATTATATGAAATATTAATAGTTCCCTGCTCAATGTGATCATAAACAATATTTATAATGAATAATTATGGAGTTATTACAATGTATTCCCAATATAGTATATATAAAAAATAGGTTATTTTAGTTGATGAATTGAAAAAACATAAAAATATCACTAAAAATATTCTTTGGAAATATCCCTTTGAAAAACTAAAAATTTATGAAATATTAGGATAAAAGTTTTATTTGAAAAAGATCATGGAAATATTTAAATAAATATTCGACTAATTAAATGTTTATGATGGTGGAAAATTATTTCCATGATGATTATGGTAAAGCAAATATTACTTTCACAATTTTTGTAAAAAGTCAAAGCATACCTCATTTGAAAAAAAATAAGAATATTTCAGTTTAAAAAGATTATAATAATTAAATAATGGCTAAAAATGGATTTAATAAATCATTGGATAATATTAAAAAAATTACAAATATGAACTTTGTAGAAAAATATTCTTAATTGGATAGAAATTTTTTTTTAATTTTTTGTAAAAACATAATTTTGGTATCATGAGTACATAAGTAGTGTAAAATGAAAGTAAAACATATAATTATAAGAAATATACATATGAGAAGCATGTGTTCTATATTTGAGAATGAAATATCAAATAATTCACCCATTACATACTTAAACATAAGTAATTCTAAATGGTGATATGATTGTGAAAAAATTCTTTTCACTTTGGTAACTTTTGAATCATAACGCCCAAGAAACAAATAAATTAAAATAAAACATTAAATATCAAAAATAGATTCATAATATACCATATAAAATGTCTTGTATATATACATACTAAAAATAAATAGGTTCATGATACCACATATGTCTCAATGGAGTTGAAATTTATTAAAAAATCTCTTACAGATACCATATAACTAAAGTGATAAATAATCAATGAATTAATTATTATTATAAAATGTAAATAAACATAAAAATATTGTAAATAAGATATAAAATAAAAAAATATTACACACACAATCTTAGAATATCAACAGTAATAAAGAAATAATATAACCCTATAAAAAGAAATTGAGTTAGGAAACCCCTTACAAATAGGTAACATTCAAATAAAATCATATTGGATGAAATAATTATAATTAAAACATATAATGAAATGAATTATTAAGGATTAAATATATAATATTTAAAGTTTTTTTAAACACTGTATAAAATAAATTAGGTGTATAACATTAAAATATGACTTATTGAATGAACATTGAGATGAAATCCCCTAAACTAGTCTGACTAGTCATGCACATTTTTTATCATCCGTGATGATACACATATCATAATTATATTGAAAAATAATTACTATTTTATGTTCTATTATTACAATTTTTTTATTTATTACCATAGCATATTTTATTAGTTAATTAATTAAATTCATGTTGTATTTTTTAATCATATACAGTACATATATAAAAAATGACTTTGGTAGGTTAACTATGGTAAAGAAGTCATTATTTAATAATATATAGACTAATAAAAATGAAATAATTATAATTTTTATAAATAAATTATTCTTCTAAAATCTACCATGAAATTCCTGTGAAATATTAATTGTGTTATATTCTTGGAGATGGAAAGTTGTACGTACGAATGTGAAACATTTCAATTTTCAATGATCCTAATGGAAAGAAGGTAAGTATTATTTTATTTTTCTAGAATTATAAATATATCATAAATACCATATTTTACTATAAATATACATATATAAGTATTACATGTGATGTGGTTATAGGAACTGAACTGCATCACTTCATGCAGGCAGTGGCCCACACATACACACGAATGATATTATCAATTCTTAATGGATGGAAAGGTAATAAATTTAGTGATATATTATATTTTAATAGTTATTAATATATAATTAATATCATATATAAAATTTAAACCCATAATTATAACCATTAATGAGAGGATGATATGGAATACAAATTACATCAGTTTGTGAGGCGGTAGTTTGTCGTTCACTATAACAACAATTTTATTTCCCATTTGATGGAAGAAGTATATGGATATAGGTTATGAAATTATAATGATAGAATCATAGTATATTGAACATACCTATGTTATTATATCAAACTGTTTTATGAATATTTTAAGGTGGAGGAAGATGAAATTAAACTAAAATATTCAGTTAAAAGCTATACCTCTTCTTCAGACAATCTCATCTGCATTGCACCTTAAGCCCTATAAGTAAGGTATTATGCCCAAACCAAGATATCTAGAATTTTGGGACATATGTTAGAAATATATTTTGGTATTTATGGGTTAAAAAATAATTTTTATGTGTGAGTAAAATAATATATCGGGTTCACCTATTTGAGTGAGGGAAGGGAATTCATAGAATTTCATGAAGTATTAAATTAATATGAATTAGTATTTATGTTAAAATAGATCAAAATTGATATAATTAAAATATAAGATGAGTATGAGTCAAAATATTATCATAAAATAAAATGTGGACAAGATTATATTTATTTTTCACCATTATATCATTGTATTAACATGCATTAACACCTTTTAGAAACTATCATGATACCAATGTTTTAATATTAAAGGGGTCAATTTAGTTACTATGAAAGGTAAATTTTCCAATAAATGGACCATATTTTATATTTTTATACATGTAAAAATAATTTATATTTATATCTTATTTTATGAAATTTTTATTCATTAAATAAAATATTTTTTATTGAAAATAACAATGATAACATTTTTGACTCTATTCATTTAATTTTACATTTAAAAAAACATGGAAATAATTTAATTTGAATAAATCATTTTTATTATTTTTCAATTAATTGAATAATGTTGTGTTGGTGTTGCATATGAATTTATGGTAATTATTCCATACCTAAAAATTAAAATTAAATTACCAAGATAAAATTTAAATAATTTTCATTAAATTAACAATTTATTACCAAACAGACATTGTCCTTTTCATTTTCACAAAGTATTTTTACAATTAAAAGCAATAAAGTGACATTTTTGACCTTATATATTACTTAATTATAATAAAATTATAAATCAAATAAATATGGCCCAATGTTTCCATATTTAAGACAAATGGATGTAAAGTTATAAAATAATTTCAAAAAATTTACAAATTCAAGTTTTATGGTGTTATTTTAATCAATATCAAATTATTTTTTACATCAATGATCATATTTACCCTCACTATGTGGATAATTATTTATTATGTTTACTATCCATAATGAAAAAAAATAAAAGGGAAATATTTAAAAACATTCAACCACATAACATAAAATATGGAATATTTTTTTAGATTTTAAATTTATAAAAGTGTTAGAATTACCTTTAAATTTGAACTCACAAATCATGATGAAAATCATTTTTTCACAAAAAAATTTTTCTCAAGTGAAAAATGATTCCACAAAAGTTATATGAATATTAATTTTCATTATATTAGTTTAAATTAATATAGAAATATATATATACAATAAATTTTATTTAAATAATTACAAATAATTTATTATTTTAATTAATTGAAATAGAAAAAAATTCACTTAAAAACATTTTTCTGAAAAATTGTGTTTCTAATTATAAAAATATATATTTACAAAAATTATTAAAATTTAAGATTAAAATGAAATTATTTATAATATTATAATTAAAATGGATCATGTGTAACTATAAGATAAAATCCAAAATATAATTTTACTTTTAAATTAATATATTCAATGAAAATAAATGGAATGTTTAAAAAAAATATTTTCACAACTCACTGAAAAGAAATTTTTTCATAATTTATCTAAGAAAACACCAAAAATATGTATTATATAATGATTTTAAAAATTATAAAACATTTTTATTAAATAAAATTTACAGAAATATAGAAATTAATTATTATAGTTTCTCATAAAATGCAATAGCAACTATTTTTTAATAAAACATATATTTTTTAAGAATAAAATGACTTTGATAAAAAAAATGGGGGCTTATTTCAAAAAAATTAATCGATATATTGGTATTGAGTTTAAAAATAAATATTTTTTAAAATTTGTTTAATCCTATTCATACCCACTAATTTGATGATCACATTATAATGGAGACATTTAAATAATTATATTTTGTGGTCTGTTTAGGCCCAGTGTTGTATGTCATATATGCTGTTGAAGACAATGTTCTTTTAAAATCTTGGGGTGTTACATTATACACTCTTAAATAAATTTCACCCTCATAATTCAAAAACGATCATTGTAATAAAGCATTGGACTGTTGAATATACCTTTTCTGAAAACCTACATTATAAAAAGAGTATATAAAACTATCTCATGGAAAGTGGGAAAGGGAAGTATAATGGTCATCTTGAATAACCCAAAACATGGTTCCCAAATAAGGGAAATTAGAGGGAAGTTAAAATATGATAATTTATAAGAGATTTAACTTCAAAGGACTAGTCATGAGTTACAGAGAATGTGGTTAGGAGAAATTTAATTTACCACACAACCATGAATTTGTGAGGTGTAAAAAGGGCCATCGATTCATCATAATTGAAGTTAGTAGGATAAATGTTTGGGTTCCATATCCTTTTCTTAGAGTTTATAAATTCCTTTACCATATATACTACTAAAAAAAGTAAATATACCAAATTGACAAGTACATTTTCATCCATTAATCAATTTCAACCATAATATGATCTTTTTCTCCAAAAAATAAGTATTCAAGATGATTTTTTCATGCCTCAAACACTAAAATAAACATTTATTGGGTCAAAATATTCCACAAAATTATTATTCGTTATTCCTCCTATCATCAAACATTAACCAAAAAATTATTAGAAAAAGGAAAGATGGTTCTAAAAATTATTAAACATTCATATGAACAATATAACTTTAATCACTAAAATTAAATAATAATACCAAAGTTTTAACAAAGATAAATATTTAAATAAATAAACCTATATTCAAAATAACCCCAATGACCTTTAAAATAATGAGTGTGTTAATATCCAAAGGTATATCATACCCTTCAAATTACACCTCCAAAAATGTAACAACATTCTTCCCAAATAATACTTTATACTAATCTAAATGGTTATATATACATCAATCCAACAAATAGTATCCTCAAATATCATTAACCACCTAAAAATCAAAATGATTTAATCCTAAAATTGGTTTGTAAAAATGAATATTATATTTCTGCATCATACCATTTTAGTAAAAACAATTTCATACTAAATATGTGATCATGTAGTAATGTGGTAGGTGCTTCACCATTATCTCCATTCAACTGTGTGTTCAATACCTACAGTAATTCCGGATGTGATGAGTTGTTTTCATGGAACATGGTTTGTAATTTTTCTAAAAATAAATTAATAAAATTCCTATAATATTCCAAATAAAGTTATCAACATCCTAAAAAATAAAATTAATCATAAAATAAATTTACAATCCCATGGTTATCTATAATGTAAAACATATTTTCCCATATATTAATTACCCATATTTATCTCATCCTTATCGATCACATAAACCCTAATGTTTATAAATACTAGGAAAATTGTGTCTATAAAATAAAATGATTTGTTCAACAAATAAAATTTTCACTTAAACTTATAATGAACCCAAGGGTTTAATTCCTGTAAATGTCTCCCAAAATATCTTTATTCATGTTAAATTCCCATCAGAAAAAAATTAAAAACTGATATATATTCCTTTAAACATATGATATTCCTGAGACTTATCACCCCAAGAAAATGTAGGTTTATCCTATATCACTATAAAAATCATTTGTTTTTATAGGTTTTATTCGTTGATTCAATATATCGGTTCGTAGAGAAAATGTCAATTAAAGATAGCATATCCTCTTAGAGTTCCAAAAAAAGTTGTCCAGAAATGGGACACCCACCATGTACCAGGATAATAGATGATATATATTCAACCTACTCTATTCAGGGTTATTACCCCTAGATGAATTTGTGAAAAACCCTTGTCCACTTATAGTATCTAAAAGACGATTTTCAGCTAAGAAATCTATATAATATCTAACATATTATAACTATAATATTTTATCATATACTTAGTATTGTCCTAAAATTATATCATTGCGTTTTTTTCCCTAACCTATGTTCTTCAAAATCTAGTTTTCAGGGTTTATACAGAACATTCTTTAATACCAACTATAAATACTCTTACCCTAATATCCCAATGATGGTGCTTACATTATTAAATTGGAACTAGATACAATGAATCACATCCCAAAGGACATAATTAATTGTATTTATTGGTAAAATCGATACATACCTGAATCTCAAATTATATTTAAAAATATAAAATACAAAACATTGCGAATGTAAATATTATACATGCTATAACTTATTCAAAAATTATTTCTACATATCCTAGGTAAAAGAAACAAAATAAGGGTAACATCATAATCTCTATAAGGGTTATGTATAAAGGAATATATAAATATTAAATAAATAATAATCAATTTTAAAATTACAATAATTGAAAACGCATTCTATTTAATCTTTACTTGATAAAGAATAATAATATAGAAAGTGTAAATAAAGAAAAAATTGATTCCGTATAAATAATCACATGCACTTGAAACATATACATGGATATAAAAACTATTCAAATAATCACATGGATATCAATAAATAATTTCATCATGAATGAATGCATAATTTCAGGAAAAATATATTAACCATTAAGTCCTTGTGCCAATAAATCATACAAGAATAAGAAAGGTCTCAGCTAAATACCCAATCTAGTTTGTCTAATTATATTTATTGATGCATCAAGGGGTTATAAAGGGCTTATCCCATCACTTACTATGTACAATTAATCCATTTTATGAATAGTGGAATAATAATTGAATACATAATAAGTATAATCATTCATCTTGAAAAACTAGAATATGAAATGTTAATATTTACCCATCCAAACTGATCATAAACCATCCCAAGAAAGAATAATTATTGTATCATTATAACATATTCCCAATATAGTATAAGTAAAATTATGGTTTATTTTCATTCATGGAAAATAATACAATAAAAATATCATTAAAACATTATCAAGGAAAATAAATTTTATAAACTAAAAATTTATAAAATATTTTGGTAATAGTTTCTTTGAAATAATCATAGAAACTTATAGAGTAATCTTAAAATAATTGGGCTTTAATAATTGTTGTACATTTTATTCATGTTGAGGGTGTTAAAAACATTCTTTTCATAATTTTGGAAAAAAATAAAAAAGGACATCATTCAAAAAACAAGAATATTCAAGTTGGACTATTTTTTAGAGATATAAAATTGGTGGAAATGAATTTAAAATATATTTATATAATATTAAAATTATTTATTTAAAATATTTTAAGTAAAATATTGATATGGAAGAAAAAATTCTTTATCGAATAGAAAACAAAGTCAGTATTCCTTAAAAACATGATTTTGATATCTTCAGTAATTAAAGAGTGTAAAATGAATGGAAAACATATAATTTCTTGAAATGAAATTAAAAGAATAAAATAGATTGTTTTTATGCTAGAAATATCAAATAATTCCCTTATAATAGAGATAAACATAAATAATTCCAAACATTGAGTATATTATGAAATAAACTCTTGCAACTTTGGTAGCTTTGGGATAATAAAACCCATGAAATAAACCACATAAAATTAAAACATTAACTGCAGTAATGTAAATATATTCAAGATATAACATATACCAAGAGTGGAAAATATTCCACATAAAAACAAATAGGTTCATAATACCCAATATGTGTTAATGGTAGTCCAAAGGTAAAAACAAACAATGTTATAATTTTTAAATAGATAGTAAGGTAAGGAATGAGATGATAATTTATCTATCAAGAATGATTAATATATCATTAGTATCATATATAAACATAAATCTATTATTTTAACCATCTATGAGAAGTGGTGATGGAAAATGAATTACATCGATTTGTAAGGTAGTAGTCCGTTGTATGCAACTATTTTGATTCTCATTGGATGAAATAAGGAGATACATAGAGGTTATTATATTAACATAATAACATCTCAATTTATGAAATATAATTATGTCATTATATCATCATGGTTGAAAAATATTTGAAGGATGTGGAAGAAGAAATAAAAATAAAACAATTAGTTAGAAGGTATACATCTTCTTCAAACAATCTCTTTTACTATAAACCGAAATCATTATAAGGAAGATATTATTCATATACTAATATCTCTAGATTTTGTATGTGGATTTTAAGAAGTTATTTGTATTGGGATTGGCCAAAATAATTTTTTTATTAATTTTGATCAAAGGATGAGAGGGATTCCCTTTTATATGGGATGGAAGGTCATTTTGGAATTTCGTAATGTACTAAATAAAAATTAAATATTTTTCATGTTCAAATGGAATGAAATTGATATAATTTTAATATAATAGGAATGTTGGGGGAAAGACCCTTTATTAAAAAAGAAAATTAAAAAGAAAAACCCCTATGAATTGGGTAGGGGAAAACCAATTACATACCCATAGTCCCAGAGACACATTCTCAAAGTTAAGTGGCCCAAAATCCCAGAGGACAAATACTAAACCAAAACCAAAGCGAAAAACCAATGCAGCATCCTGTCGTAGTTAATTCCCCCATCCATTGAAGCTATCGATAGCCAAAGCCTCTCACCGCCGCCAAAACATGTCATCCTGATCCATCATCCGTCGTCGTAGAGCTGTGCGGACCAGTGTCACCTGCCCCACTGAGGGCCACCGAAGCCCAAGCCATGCACCTCATCCATGACTATGTCGCCACCTGAACACACCCGCACCACCGTAACCTCAACTGGGAGCTCACCATAGAACCCCATTATCTGCTGAAGCCCCTAAGAAACATTTTTTCCCCTAAAACATGCGGACCAGTGCCCACCAAGAACACCACCACACCACCAGTGAACCTGCACCCTCGCCGATATAAGAATCTCTGAAGCCTTCGTGCCATCAAGAGTCGCCGCCATGCCATAGGGAGCCACCGCAGAGAGCCAAAGCCACCGCACCATCGAGAGTCACCACTGAGAGATAAATCCATCGTGCCATGTGGATTCACTGTTGAGAAAGCTGAGGAAGAAGGGCTGAAACCCTAAATGAGAGCTCTCGGCTGAAGCCAAGATCCCCCCCCACCCCATTCCTACACTGTATATTTGAAAAAAGAATTTCATATAATTTTAATATATTTTGATTATGGGATGATATAATATAAAATAAAAAAATTTTTTTGTTTAGATATGGTTTTTACCATTATCACTTTATGTTAACCTACATTTACCCTTTTTTAGAATTACCACGATAACAATGTTTTTACTCTTTAGGGGGTCAATATATTTACTATAAATAGAAAGTTGATCCATAAATAGAACGTAATTTATATGTTAAAAAACATAAAAATCACTTTTCTATAGAAAGTACTTTTAGGAATTTCTAATCATTTAACAAAATAATATTTATTAGCAAATAACTTTAATATCTTTTTTAAACTATTCATTTAATTTGAATTTAAAAACAACCTTAAAATAATGGAATCAGAATATTCTAAATTAAAGCATCTATAATATATTATATTTATCTAAAAAAATTCTAACACATTAATTCATTCATATAATATTATATTTATTTTTTTTAAGATCATTTGATACATTTTTCTATTAATTCAATTTAAGTTTTGTCAGTGTGGCGTAAGAATTTAATGTAATTATTCGATCACTAAAAATTAAAAATAAATTATTATGATTTAAAATACATGTAAATAAAATAAAATTTATGATAAAACATAATTTTTCATTATCCATGTCACAAAATATTATATAAATTAAAAATAAAAAGTGAAATTTTTTAATTTATCTTTTAGTTAATAAAATGGTGAAAATCAATGATATATGAAATGAATTTGACATATTTTTGAAACATGGATGGAAATTCATTAAATAAACTCATCCAATGGGATAAATACATTTTCTAATCATTTTTTAGTCATTATACTTTTATTTTTTACCTTAATTTCCTAATTTACCCTTACTATAGTGCTAATTATTCACTACATTTACTATTCATAATGAAAAAAAATAAAAGGGAGCTATTTACCAAAGTTATAGCTCTTGATTTAAATTATATAATGTATTTTTCAATATTATATTATATAAGTTTCATATTTTAATATAAAATTAAACTCTCAAAGCATGTTGAAAATATTTTTTTCCATAAAATGTATTTTCCAATGAAAAGATTATTTAACATTAACATTATGACCAGTACGCATCATTATAAAAATTTTAATACATATATATTGATATTTAATAAAAAAATTAAATTTAAATAATTCCAAATTATGGGGTTGATTAAATAAATTTAAATTGAAAAACATTATGTACTTACAAATAGTTTTTAGAAAAAACATTTTTTAAAGCATAAAAATATATTCATACAAAAATAATGAAAATTGTTTATTAAAATTAAATTAATTATATTATTTTAAATAAACTTTTTGATATGTAATTTTAATACAATTTGTAAAATATAATAGAACTTTTAAATTGAATGATTTAGTGAAATGAAATGGCAGATTTACAAACAAATAGATTTTTTTCAATATTCACTAAAAACCAAATCTATTTTGAAAATTCTATAAAATGCACCCAAATAAAATTTGAAATTATGATTTAAAAAATTATATTTTTTTAATAAATAAAATTTATAAATGTTCTAAAAATTAATTATAATATTCTCCCATAAAAATTAATAAAAACTATTTTTGAAGAAAACATATTTTTGGATGAATAAAAAGACTTTTCTAAAAATTGAGTGCTTATTCACTAATAATTAACTAGTAAATTTTTATTGAGCATGAAATTTATATATTTCCCATAATTTTGTTAATAATATTAAAACCTATCCATTTCATTTTGGAACCATTTTACCTGAGTTAGATACATATTAAATTATTTAATTTTATGTATTTCCAAAAATGGCATTAATGATATTTTATAATAAAACATATTTAATTAGATGAATTTAAATACATAAAAAATATTATATTTTTTCAAATCAATGTAATAATTTTTAAAAGAATATACCTGGTTTATTTATGGGTTATCTTACCTCTTATAGTATCTTTTTTTACCTTAAGTGAGTAATAATTCATTATTATCTTCGAAATTGTCAAAAAGGTAAATGGGGGTCAAAATAAAGAGATATGGGTGATAACAAAAAAACATTTATCAAAGTTTTATTACATGAGATGATATTTAATGATCCTTTAATATATTATAAATATATCATTTTTACATTGAAATTAATTTATACTAAGTTAATAAATTAATAAATTTCAGGAGTGCTCCTCCACTCATTTATAAAAGATAAACCCATTTACGCTTTTCTAAACAATTCAAGAGAAATTTGGTTAATCAAATCCCACACATAATACATTAATAAACTCTATCTATACATTCTATAGGTGTTAATTTTGTTTTAATACCAAACTTATCGGTCTCATGTTGTAAACCTATGGAGGTAGTTTGAAAGAGATGTATATATTTTAACAGAGTGTTCTTGTTTTATTTATTCGTCTGCCTCCATAAAATCTTTTTCAACAAATGATTAAATTATATCAGTATCATCCATTTTATAACATGTTATTTTTATTAGTCCATAGTCCATTTATACCTCCAATTCCATCAATGAGAATTGAAACCATCATTCATGTGTAAGGAAGACTACCACCCAATGAACAGATGTAATCTGTCTTCCATCAACGCCTCTCATGGATAATTATTATCACGAACCAAATATGGTCACCATAAAAACTAGAATTAAACCCATCCCATGACAATTCTTGTAGGGTCATCCCTATCTCCATGGGCTGGAACAAGTTCTCGAGTATCATATATATTGTTTTGGGATTGATTTACCTGAATATGGAAGCATAAAACATCAAAATAAATTGATAAACCGAATCTAAAACATTCATACCAAAATAGGTTTATAAAAAATCCAAAACTGAATACATTATTTCAAAAATAATACAAGAGGTCCAAAGAGACAAATGAATAGCAGAAAAACTGCCCCAAGGATAACACACTGCAAGGGGTCATCACCCATAAGCCGTCTACACAACGTTGCACCATGGAATTGGACTGACAGCATGAACCACCATCACCCAAAGACTTTCCTTTACCTATGTCAAACATGACCTAGTCTACTTACACCCAAGGGGTGTAAGTACAGTGTGAGACTAAGACCAATATGATACCAGCAATGTATTCTATATGGTAATCAATACATAGTAAAAATCAGGCAATTTTTGATAACCAGGAATTGGTGGAAATAATTTCAGAAGAATGAAACATTTACATGTAAATAGTTTTCAAAGGGAATTTTCCATGAAAGAGCGCATATAAATAAAACATTAAGGAAAAACTATTTTCCATAAATACCACCCTATGACAAAGATTACTACACATGATTCAATGAGCACCAATCTTGGGAACACCCCTAGGCACTATGTAGTCTCGGGCCCCATCTACCTCATACCTCGGTGTAAAGTATCCATATAAAATCAATTCTCATGAATGAGATACTAGTAGGGAACATACCCATAACCTAGTGGTCCCCAATAATAATCAATATAGTATTTTTAGTGTCGTAATCATTCATTTGTCTCTGTGAAATAGGGGGGAAACCCATTGAGATCACTAGCATACTAGTACAAATCTACCCTCCTAGATGCCCGAGATTCCCCCTTTGGGATCAAACCAATATCTCAATATACGAAAATCTATAATCACATTAAAAAATCACTTCTGGTTGAAATATACTAAAAATAGTAGATACGCATGTTTATCACCACTTACACCACTCAATAGAACATTTTGGATTTCCACAAAATAAATTCACAAAACGTAACAATGTTTTGCACACAAGATCCCTTAAAACCACCAATTTTAACACCATGTGCCTACCTATATACATAAAAACATAATTTGAAGCCCCCAAATCATTTCTATAAACCCATTACATGATTTAGAAAGCCACCCTATTGGCATGACATAAAATAGATTGTAAACCACCCAATTTAACACAAAATTGGTACCCAGTTTACCAAAATCCCTTTAACATTACACTTTAAACCCCATGGGAATACACATATTCACCATATCAGAATTTCTATCACTCAAAACATTTCAATAAACCCACTACATGAGTTTTAAAACAACACCATTTGTCATAACATAAAACAGAAATGTAAGACACCCAATTTAACAGCAAGTTGGTACCTAAAAATCATTTACTCAACAAACGTCACCAAAAACCAATTTCGGAGTAAGGATAATAGATAATAAGTGAGATAAAAACATAAATTCAGTAAATATAACTAATTTATCATTTATTACTCAGGGAATCACCTATCATAATTGTTAATACCCTTGAATCTATGTGGGAAAATCCAACTGCACCACCGTCGCACCACGAGGGACTTAGATTAAGCCTAAAACTAGAAGAATAGACAAAAAAACAAGAATCAAACACTAGGTTTAAAACCCTGCCTAATGTAAACAAGAAACCTCAAAGTTATGGCAATAAACCCCATGAAAAAGTAGAAAACTAAGAAAGATATTCACTTACTTGAAAAAGATTGAAGTTTCTCCACCAAATCCCCCTTTAAAATGGAGTTCCAACGAGGGTTTGAGGTGCTGTGGAGGCTTCCATGGACTAAATGGTTGAATGTGGGAAGAAAGGGGTGTGTTTGGATAAATCGCAAGAGGGAAAACATGGAATTTCAAGAATATTTTTAATGATCCAGAAACCCTACATAGTTTGGTGGCACTATTTAGTAAATTGTGCGGCGAGTTATGGCCACCAAAAATGGGATGTTTTTCCTCCAATTTCAGGCGGTCTAAGGGGGAAAACTCAGGGGGAATGATAGGCCAAGGATAGTGGGAAATAATTCCCTAAATAAACCACCATTTTACCCTAAGACTCATCCAACTCATGGGTATAAACCACCCCAACATCATTCCCCACAATAGGTGCCACAAGGAGTGTCACAAATTTGTTTCCAAAACCACTTGTCCCCATACCTTCCCTTTATGAAAACAAAATTCCAAAAATAATAAAATTATTCCATGAATAATTACTTAGATCAAGAACACCAGAGACACCAAATAAATTCCCGGAACACCTGGAGACAAAGAGAAAACCGAGAACCAAACGTGGATTTTAAACAAAGGATGGAAATTGAAAATCTAGGTTGGAAAATTCTCCCCACCATAAAGATTTCCACCCTTGAAAGCCACAACAACACTATATATAAAAAATCCCAAAATATTGACCAAGATAGACTCACTTTACACGTTTTCACCTGCCTCTAAATGGACAAATACCACTAGTTTATCAAACAAAGGAAGAGTATACTATCACAAACCAAAATTTACCCCACACACATGAAATGATCAAACATATTAAAACTACATCCCAGAAAAAACACCTCAAACACTACCAGATGAAGCTCAAACAATCCTCCAGAAATGAACAACGAACCGGAATAACGCTCCCACAACCTTACTTAAAAAACCATTGGGCGTTTTCCAATACCATGTTAACCCAAGTGAGAAATTTGTTGCTAAATAACATAGAACCAGAATACCTACAACCAAGAAAACACCAAGGAGAAAAACAATTAACTGATACGGGGTAACACAAATGGTCTTTCCATCACAAGGGACAACATAATTTCAAAGACTGAATCAGGAAACCAATTGGGTTAGGCCCCAATGATATCCCCATCATAAGGGGTAAACTAACATTCGAATTTTTCTAATAGAACTTACGTGAGACCACTGATGGGTCTCCCCACCATATGAACCAATCATATTAACTATCCATCATAGGCTAGCATGAAAAAAACCCATAAATTTAAATAGTGGGCATGAATACATGGTTAGTCCACACGGTTTAAGAAACCATGTGCTAACCATGAAAATCATTCTTTCCAAAGGGGAATCCTCGCACGATTACATGGGAGAAGGCTCATGGCCTTGCAGAGACCACACAGTAGCTTCTGCCTCTTATCACATGATTTCCTAGGTTGGTGCCTGGTTACTATTTAATATGTGTAAATTGTGCTCTTCAATATACCATGCAAAAATTTCATCCTTGTCTCTAAAAAATCAAATGAAACCCATGGGAATAACATAAACTTAGTATATAACTAGGAAATGGAGTCCTCCCACCTCAACCACGAAATGTGAAAAACTGGAACAAGACGATGACACGAGATGTTTAAACTATTCCCATATTTCATACTAAGGATAGTTTTTTGAACAAAGGTTTAAACGACTCTGGGATTTCCCTTTACTATGCACCAACTTCACTCTGAGACCTATGGCATAGTTCAGATGATTGAAGCATCTCCTACCTCACAGTCAGGCTGTAGAGAACTCCGAATGGAACTTCTTCTTCAAGTGCCACAAACAATTACATTATGATCTATAACATGTTTACCAAGACATAAAATATTCCAAACTCACCTTACTTTAACCTGAAATTTCACTAAAACAAGGGATTAGAAGATACACACACATCACACCTTATTTCATTTGGTGAGAAACAATAGAAGGAAAGGACACATATAATCACCTTCCTTTAAACCAGAGGATTTTGATGTTTTTTCCCAGGGGAGGCATACTAACAACATAACATAGACTCTCATAGGATTTCACAACCTTCACCTTTACATTATATTGATCACTCAACATCACAAGTCATCACCAAACATGAACATTGATATTGACAAAAAAAATTGGGAGAGGGACCTTATTCCATGTCACAAACAACACATGATTATCATAAGCGGCCCTAACAACCACTCTTAGACATATTTTATACACTGGTTCCCTAACATGAACTATTCAATTTATGAGACTCATGAAAGAACCAAAGGCCTTTTAAGACATCATTCTACACTGACAACCCTGAACTGCATTCACCATCGATGACTCAAGAATCTTTAGAAACTAATGTCTATTTCAACCTCCCACAACCACTCTACCACTATAAGAGGATCCACAAATCATGGAAAGAAAATGTTGTAAACTCAATCTCAAATTCTTGACAATAATATTCCTTATATTGAAAAACTAGAAGATTTTCCAATGGCGAAACAATATGGGTTGCACTTCATTCGTGCACTAACCCTTAATTGGGGCGTACCTTATCCAACTAGAGAACCCAAGGACCAAACCAAGCTAGTCTATTGATAAAAACATGCCACAAATAAGAATTTAATAGATGAGGGGAACCACCTAAAAGACTTCCCAAACTTTTCACATAAGATACCACAAACCATCCCTTCAACCCAACTTATCGACTGAACAGAAACCCAAAACACCGTTCAAATAGGAGGGGTTCTTGGACTCAAGACGTCCCACAACATCAACATTTTCAAAAAAATTATATATAATAAACACACTCCCAAACTAGTCATCAAGACATCATGTTATCCTTTAAAAACATTTCTTTTAAAACAAAAGGTTCAGCAGATAGTGCATCCACCAATGGTTCCCCATGGGGCTAAAAATGCATGTTCTCATGCCACATCGGGCACCCTCCTCATATCCATCCCAGCACTCATCTAGCTAGGACATCAACCATCCATCAACCCATATAACCCCATGAATTTGGTTTATAATTGAAATAAATAAGTTTAAAACAAAAATTCCTTCCACTTTTCAAAACCGAAATGGTCAACCAATACATCCTTTTTCTCAAGGCCTCTAACCAAGAGATCAAAATCCCAATTTACATCTTACCAAACCATTTAGAAAAATACAATAATTAAAAAAAGAACTCTCATTATATTCATGTAAATTAATTTCAAAACATTTCATCCCATTAAAACACATTTCAATAGTTTAGAGAACTGAATTGGAAACAATTTTTCAAAACCAACTTTATCGTAGTTCCTTCTTTCAAAAGAGGTGAAAACAAAAAAAAAATCCATTTCAAAAAAATTCTGAAAATTTAGTTCTGAAATTTCACAAATCTAACCATTCCATCTTCATTATAAATCCATTTCAAAAAAACTTTACACTTTTCAAAACCATGTCATTTTTCTTTAAAACGAAACTTTCAATATTTCAATAAGAAAGAAAACATGATAGTGCGAGAGGAAAATAGTTTTGGTGGGTGACATGGAAATATGGTTGGAGGACATATGAAAATCACTTCACAGTCATAGGGAGTGTTCTAGGAAATTATCCCCAACTCTATATTGCTTTTCAGGCTCTACGAGCTCCCTGATACCATTAACCCATCTCTCTTTTCATTTCCCCTAATCATCAAGAAACCAAGAAAACCAAAGGACTCACACAAAGCCTGACTTCACTGAAAAACTTGAATCCTGTAATGAGGTGTGTTATCTAAGAACACTACCCATAATTGGAATCTCAAGTCCCTGAAATCCTAGCTCTAGTCTATCATGTCTCTTCCATAAATATAATAACCCAAAGAGTAAACATGAACCTCCCCTCTAATACCAATTTGTAATGAATTGAATCTGGTTGCCATCAAAATTGGTGCCAAAACTGGAACGTTTCAAGGAAAAAATGGATTTACTTATCCCCAAGGGATATAACAAGTTCTCAAGTATCATATATTTGATTTTGGGAACGATTTACTCAAAAATGGATGTATAAAACATCAAAATCAATTAATAAACTAGATCTTAAAAATTCATACCAAACGAGGTTTATACAAAATCCAAAACTGAATACATATGTTCAACCATAATACAAGTGTTAAAAATGCACAAATAAATAGAATAAAAACATCCCCAAGTACTCTATGTGATATGGGTTCATCAAACACAAGTCGTCTCCACAATGATGCACCATGGAAGGGGACTAACAACCCAAACATCCATCACCCAAATGCTTTCCTTTACCTCTGTCAAACATGACCAAGTATACTTACAACCAAGAGTTTTAAGTAGGGTATGATACTAATCCAAATAGGATACCACCAATACAGTCAATATGGTAATCCATGAACGATAAAAATAATTTTATTTTTGACAACCAATAATTGGTGGAAATAATTTCTAAATAATGATACTTTTAAACGTAAACATTTTTCAAATGGAATTTTCCATGAATGAGAAAATATCAATAAAACATGAAATATTGTGTATTTTTCATCAGAAACCACCATATTTAAAATATAACAACACAAGATTCAATGGTCACAAAACTCAGGAACACCCCTAGGCACTAGGTAGTCTCGGGCCCAATGTACCTCGAACCTCGGTGTAAAGTAGCCAGATCGAAATCCATTCTTATGAACGATCCACTTGTAGGGAATATACCCATAACCTAATGGTCCCAAATAATCATAAATATAGTTTTTTATTGTCATCTTTATCCATTTTGCTTAGTGAAACAGTGACAAAACCAATCTGGATCACTATCACACTAGTACATATCCACCCACCTAGATACTCAGGCTTCCCTCTTTGTGAAAAAAACATTATATCATGATAAAAAATCAATAATCACATAAAAAACATAAATTATTGTCATAATAAACTCAAAATACTAGATTCATATGTTTTTCAATACTTACACCACTTAATAGAACTTTAGGATTTCAAAAAAATAACTTCACAAAACTTAACAATGTTTTGCACACAAGATCCCTTAAAAACCCCACATCGAACACCATGTGCCTACCCATATACATAATAATATAATTTTAAGAACCCAAATAATTTCTATAAACCCATTACAAGAATTATAAAACAACCCCATAATCATGAGAAAAAAATTGACTTGTAAAACACCCCATTTAAAACAAAATTGGTACCAAATTTATCAAAATCCCTTTAAAATCCCACCTTGAACACCATCGACATACCCATATTCTCCAAAATAGATGTTTCAGCACTAAAACAAAATTCTATAAACCCATTACATTTGTTATAAAACAACCCCATTTTAATTAACATAAAATAAACATGTAAAACAACAAATTTATTTGCAAATTGGTACCTAAAAATCATTTTCTCAACAGAAATCACCAAAACCAGATTTCTTAACAAGGATAATGAAAAATAAGTGTTCTAAAAATAGAAATTAATAAAATATAACTCATGTTGCATTTATTACCCACGGAATCACCTACCAAAATTGTTAAAACCCTTGAATCTTTGTGTGAAAATCCAACTGCACCACTACCGCACCACAAGGGACATAGATTAAGCCTATAACCATAAGAATACACCATGAAACCAAGTATTAAACCCTAGGTTTTAAACCCTACCCTCTATATACAATAAACCTAAATTATAGGTTAATAAACCCCATGAAAAATGAGTGAAAAAAGGAATATATTCACTTACTTGAAAAAGTATGATGTTTCTCCACCAAACCCCCCTTCCAAATAAATTTCCAAGGAGGGTTTGAGGTTCTTGGAAGGTTTCTATGGCTTAAATGGTCGAATGGGGTAATAAAGGGGAGATTTTGGATAAATCTTTCGTAAAGAACCGAAAAATTAAAGGAAATATTTTTCTTAATTTTCTTGGAAATTTTACAAAAACGCAGTTTCTGACAGCACCTAATTCCTAGGCCCGGTGTGCCCGGAATCTTTTTCCGAAGTTTAGCTCGGGTACGTTCAGTGAACGAACGAGCGGGTTTTTAAACTTTTGAACCGGTGCTCGGAATCGAATTCTGAGGGCACTGATGGAATCACAGTGCCGGTAATTGCTTATAAACACCTTTTCCGGAGTTGGTTTTTCCCGGGTGTGGTTTTTAAATTTTCGGGTTAAGTAAATGAATAAAATAATGGGTCTCACCATTAATTTTATTTTTCGTTGTTTAACCTAAGTTAAGGGGTTAAAGTGGGACCCACAATATCCTACACCACTAGGTAGGATATTTTTGGGGTGGGGCCCACACGAGCCCCACCTTTTTCAAACCCCCTCCTTTAATTGAGAAATGCACCCGCACCCCCTTTTAATGAAGTCAACCCATGCGTTTCATCTGGTTAATAAATGCCTCATTAATTTGGAAGGTTAAATCGTTGCAACTAATTCATTGAATTGATTCTTTCTTTTTGAAATTCAATCGTTGGCTTGTGCATTAATAAAATAAGACAACTCTTATTTTATTAGGGGTTGGTTGTGCAAGAGGGTTTGGGGAGAATTCTCTCAAGTCGTGAAGTTCTTCCTCCTCGACGAAGAACGCGAAGAATGTCGGATCCTCGGAGATCGACAACGCGGCGCTTCTTCCATGACGTTCCTTCTCCACGACGTGACGATCCTCTTTCCACGATATTTAATTCTGCGACGAATCCTCACTTATCGAATTCGACGAGGTAGGGATTTATTTTAATTGTTGTTCGTGAATTCTTCCGTTGCCTTTCTTCATTTCTCTTGGAGCCGCCTGATACCGCAATAACGGGAGGGGGTCGGACCGCACGAACATGGCCGACCCTCCTCTCCCCTTTGGTTGTTTGATGTTGTTTTCGGCACGTTCAAGGCAACGTGGTGTCGAAGCACCGTGCGGAAATATTAATGAAAGGGGGAGAAGTGGTGTCGTCGCTCCGCGCCGTTGAAGACGAACCAAAAGACGTGGCACAGTCGTGCTATGCTGGAGAACTACAAAAGCGCCGCGGCCGGAGCGGGGCTGCAGCGGAGGGGCGTGGTGCCATCGCGCCACGCCAGACGGACCAAGGTCGTGGCTAAGGCTGTGGTGGAGCGGGGAGACCGGCAGCCGGTTCCGGGATGTCGGCGTCGAAGCAGGGGGACCAGCCAGCGCCGGTCCCGTGGCGGCAGCAGCCGGCCGGCCAGAGCAGGCTGGCCGGTCAGGGGAAAACCATGGGTTCTTAACCCCCGGTCGGCCAGCAGGTGCGCCCCCCCCCCCCCCCCCCACCACATGGGGGCTGCGGGTTCTCAACGCGGGCGGCAGCGCCCCCCCCCCCCCCCCCCCTTCACAGCTCGGCCGAGCCGCCTGGCCACTGGTCACGCCAGCGCGCTGAGTCGGGCTTCCCAGGTCGGGTCGGGCCGCGCCCCAGTGGGTCGGAACTAGACCCGGTTCGGGTCCACCTGGTTCGGGCTGACCCTGGGGGTATTGGGCCGGGTCTGACCAGGGCCTGAACCCCCTAATACCGAACCTCTTTCGGTCATCTGCCCATAACATGTGCTGCGGACCTCAGATCGACGCACTGTCAGCTGCGATGCTATCCTTGGATCGAGACGGTCTTTTTAGTATATTACACTCAGGGTTTCGGAGAACTTTGGGTTTGGATGGGTTGGTTCGAACACGAAATCAACCGGGCCCTCAGAGCGGAAACGCTTATAACTTGAGCTCCGGACGTCCGATTGGCGTTCCGTCAACTTTGTTGGATTCCTCTTAGTGAGACGGACCTTTTGGTTTACTCTGCTCAAGGTTTGGATGCATTTGGAGTACAGTCGGGTTGGTTTTGACATAAAAACTAACCGGGCCCCTGGGGCGAAAAAGCCAATAACTCTCAGACCGGGCGTCCGATTGACGCGATGTCTCTGATGTTGAGTTCTAGTTGACGATAGGGATCTTTTGGATACATCAACTCCGTACTATGTGTCATTTGATGTATCAACCCCTCGGCTCGTGGAGCGGACCCTCCCGAACGAGCTTGCTATGTGCGGGAACCCTAGAGCTGGTTGCGACTGCGACTTCGATGACGATTGTGCAGAAATCCTCGGTGGATTCGACGGCGACGACTACAGCACTCAGTGATCCTACGTGGATCAGTTTTACCGATCTTATGTGGGTCAGATCCTGTGTGGGTCAGCGCTCAGCAGTCCTGTGTGGGCCAACGCCTACAGATCTTGTGTGGGTCTGATCCTGTGTGGGTCATTGCGGGGGTTAGATACCTATCGATCCTGTGTGGGTCAGATCCTTTGTGGGTCATTGCGGGGGTTAGTACTTATTGATCCTTTGTGGTTCCGACGGCTTAGATGAATCAGTTGCTAGATCTGATCATCTCTATCGTCATACGAATAAGTATACCTATGTGAGCTGTATCTTGACTTTGAATCCTTATCTTCAATATGATTCACTTGATATCCTGTGTGGATTACGTTATGCTTTCTTGTGTGGATTGGGTTTTGGTTTCCTATGTGGACTGGGTTGTACTTGAGCTCGGATGTTGGAGGCGAACGAGAATTGATAACTTGGGTATATGTATGGGAATATACCAAAGTAGTGCCAGATGATACTTCGTGTTTTTATCTTTCCTTTCTGGATTATCCTTTGTGGATTCTGGGAGACCTTCGGGGGTCTCGGGGTCCCTACTGAGTAGCTTATACTCACCCCTGTACGGGCTATGCCCGCACTATGTTGCGTTGGTTGCAGAAGACGGACAATACTGATCGTGGTTGAGGCACGAGGAGCAGGTCAGTACCCAGAGGTGGATCACTGGGCGGGGCGTACTCAGAGCGGACGGCTGGACCCGAGGAGCTGTGGAGGCTATCTGTACCCACCCTTCAGGTGGGACTTCCAGTGGACAGCTCGAGGCTTTAGCTTTACTTTCAGTTGTTTTTTTCCCTTTCTAGATGTACTTTACTTTCAGTTTGGGTTTGTATTCTGGCCCACTTACTTTTCCACACTTACTATTGTACCCAGTTTTTACTTAGTGTTTACTTCTGCTTGCTTACTCTGTGGTGTTGGTTTACTTTAAAAAGGAAATGTCTTCCCTTTTTACTGGGAATTACGCCTTGGTGCTAGTCTCTAGCCCCTGGCCTATGGAACGTGGGCTTGGGGTAGTCACGGCATGGGCCCCGAGGACGGGTCGTGACAAATTTGTATCATAGGAGTTCGGTTCTGCCGCAGAACTCAGGACTCTGATCTTTTTCTATGTGAAGCAATAGTGTTAATAGTATTGAGTGTGGTTATCAGTCTAGGGAGTCCAGTGTTGGTGCGGCAGCCGACGTATCTGTACACCAGGACCCTGACTTATGATTTCTGACTTAATGCACGAAAACATTGATTGCATGTGTGTTACAAGTTTTCGTTGTGATTACTTTGTGTCAGCTCACCAGGTATACTGTTTGACCGTGGCGCACCTGTTTCCATTTCAGGATGGCCCCATGACAGCAGCCAGCTAGGGTTCCGAGCATTGTACGTGACGACAGCCCACCGAGTGACAAGGCCTCGGTACAGGGCCCTTTGACAGCAGAGGCACCGGTGGTACCTCTACCCGCCGAGCCACCGACGCTACCAGCCCCAGCCACTGACGATGCACGTCGCCTTAGTGCACTACACGGGTTTCAGCTCCAGCAACCACCCAGGTTCCACAGGGAGACGGCCCCTCAGGCAGCCGAGGATTGGTTAGAGGCAGTTGTATGGGTTTTTTGGTTAGTAAGGACACCAGCAGACCACATGGTGATCCTTGCAGCGAGCCTCCTGCACGCGGCAGTAGGCAGATTCTAGAGCTTGATGCTCTAGGTGCATGATGAGGCATCTCCCCTATGGACGGACTTTGAGATCCTCTTCCTCTTTGATTTCATCCCAGCCACCCTTCGTGTGGTGCACATCCAGGAGATTCTACAACTGCAGAAGGGCATCTTAACGGTCACCCAATACTTGGCGAGATTTACCAATCTCTCGCGCTACTCGACAGACATGGTACGTGACCCATTATTCCAAGCCCGGACCTTTGGGCAGGGATTGAGGTATGAGATTAGGGCATCGCTGTTCTCCCTCAGCATTCTGACACAGGCAGGGGTACTGGAGCGAGCCGTTCTAATCGAGAGCTTCCTTGCTGAGCCTGCATCAGCAGCGAGACCTACCGCAGGGCGGCACGTAGCAGTGTCTTCTGCAGTAGGCAGTCGACAGATGACTCATGGGTCCAGGCAGACCAGACCCTCAGGCAAACAACCTTAGGACACAGGCTCAGCAGTGCGGGGCACACAACGCGGAGCCAGTCTTTCGAGAGGCAGACAGTGCTACGCATGCGACGGGCAGGGCCAGATGGATCGTGACTGCCCGACCCGCCATGCTGAGGAGAATCAGACGGTTGAGGGTCCACCCAGGCACAGACAGAGGGTCGACCGTGGCGGTCTGCAGGGAGCAGGAGGACGAGGCAGAGGAGCTGTCTGAGCAGCAGGTGGTGGGAGACGCTTTGAGTCTCTACCACTACCACCTCCAGGAGGTCCACCCCGACCATAGGGAGTTGGCGGGCAGAGATAGGCACAGCTTCAGGCAGCGGAGGCCTACGACCACGGTGCGCCCAAGATGATTCGAGGTACTATATGTGTCTATTCCACCCTTGATGTAGTTCTTATAGACACAGGAGCGAGTCATTCTTTCATAGTCGCTTCCCTTGTTCGGAGCTCGGAGATTCCGACAGAGCCGTTGGCTCGATCTTTATGGCTAGAGACTCCTACGAGAGCATACTCGATGATTAGGCACTGGTGCCGGCAGTGTGAGCTTACTCTAGGAGGTGAGAGCTTCGGTTAGGATCTTCTTGTAGCGGCGTCATGTCATCTTGGGCATGGATTGGTTATCTACAGTCCATGCTCAAATTGACTGTATTAGGCGCAAGGTGCGGTGTGTACGCACCGACGGGAGCAGGTTCACCTTCACCGGTGAGAAGGGAGCATTCACAGCACAGGATGGACTCCTGCAGAGGAGAGGACAGCCCATCACTCATCAGTTGGCTCACCTCATCCTAGGAGCAGTTGACGTGAGGAGTCCTAGTTTTCCTGTAGTGGTGGATCAGTATGCGGACGTTTTCCCCGACGACGTTCCAGGACTACCTCCTTGTAGAGAGGTAGACTTTTATATTGATCTGTAGCCCGGGACAACCCCGATATCCACCCCATCATATCAGATGGCTCCCACTGAGCTTTGAGAGCTACGGTTACAGTTGGAGGACTTGCAGGGAAAGGGATTCATCAGACCCAGTGTTTCACCCTGGGCTTCCCCGATATTGTTCGCCAAGAAGGCGGACGGGAGCTTGCGACATTGTGTCTACTATCGTCTCCAGAACTAGGTGACAGTGAGGAACAAGTATCCGCTACCGAGTATTTATGACCTCTTCGATCAGCTCAAGGGATCACGGTGGTTCTCGAAGATAGACCTTAGGTCACGCTATCATCAGCTCGGAGTTCAGGACGAGGACATGCCGAAGACGGCCTTCAGATGTCCGTATGACCACAATGAGTTCTTGTTTATGCCATTCGGCGTAACCAATACTCCTGCAGTGTTCATGGGCCTCATGAACAGGATCTTTCAGCCATACCTCGATCGATTTGTCATGGTCTTCATCGAAGACATTTTGATATACTCGACGACTGAGGAGGAGCACACCTACCACTTACGGGTTGTACTAGACACACTCCGAGAGAACCAGATTTGTGGTAATCTCTAGAAGGGTCAGTTCTGGATACGCGAGGTACACTTCTTGGGAAACGTCATCTCTGAGGTGGTAGTTGCGGTGGATCCTCTGAAGATCGAGGCAGTGCTAGCTTGGAAGCCACCCAAGAGCCTAATGGAGGTGCATAGTTTCTTGGGACTAGCTGGATACTACCGGAGATTTGTGCCAGACTTCTCCAGAGTTGTGGCACCACTCTCAGCTTTGACGAAGAAGGGGAAACCCTTTGTGTAGTCAGACAGATGTCAGCAGAGCTTCCTGGAGCAGAGACAGAGATTGAACAGCGCACCTATCTTGAGGCTATCGGAGGAGGGAGTAGGGTACGTAGTCTACTGCGATGCATCAGGGACTGGAATCAGATGTGTTCTGATGAAGGAGCAGGAAGTGATCGCATGTGGATCACGTCAGTTGAGGCCGCATGAGCAGAACTACGCTACCCATGACCTGGAGTTAGCAGCAGTGGTCTTCGCTCTGAAGAAATGGCGACACTATCTGATGGGTGAGCGCTTTACAGTCTATTCTGACCATTAGAGTCTCAGGTACATCTTCTCATAGAAATAACTGAACCTGAGACAGTGGTGATGGATCGAGTTCCTCCATGACTATGACTTTGAGATAGTCTATACTCCTCAAAAGGGGAACGTAGTAGCCGATGCACTCAGCAGTAGGACGGGCATTCAGCTACTTGGGGAGGCGACAGAGCAGCTATCCGCTTTACAGATATCCTTCGTGGATAGAGATGTAGCAGCCTTACTTCAGTCACTCAAAATCACTCCTCCACTTCTGCAGTGGGTCAGAGAGGCACAACATGGGGACACTGACTGTGAGACGCGGCGTGCGCAGATATCCTCAGGACAGGAACCTGATGGTTTCTCTGTAGGAGGAGAGCACGATGTCCTTTTCAAAGGACATACCTTGGTACCAGTTTCTTTACGAGATGAGGCGCTGAGAGAGTCTCACACTTTCCCTTTGGCGGTACATCCTGGCCTGGCGAAGATGTACCAGGATCTCAAATGACAGCACTGGTGGCCGGGCATGAAGAAGGTTGTGGCAGAGTTCGTTTCTCGATGCCTCACCTTCCAGCAGGTGACGGCAGAGCACCATGTACCAGTAGGCTTGGTACAGCCCTTGGAGGTCCCAGAGTGGAAGTGGGATGGGATATCTATGGACTTTGTGACTGGACTTCCACGCACTTCTAGAGGTCATGACTCCATTTGGGTGATTGTCGACCGACTCACCAAGTCGGATCACTTCTTACCCATTAGAGAGCAGGGCCCAATGGAGAGCTTGGGACACCTCTATGTTCAGGAGATTGTACGGATTCATGGTGTTCCATCATCTATTGTCTCCGATCGAGATGCTAGCTTTACTTCCCGGCTTTCGAAGGGGTTGGAGGAGGCATTCGGGACGCAGCTACGTCTGAGCACCGCCTTTCACCCTCAGACAGATGGTTAGATGGAGAGGACCATTCAGACTCTCGTGGACATGCTATGTGCATGTGTCCTCGACTTTGGTCGCAGCTGAGAGGACCACCTACCCTTGGTGGAGTTCGTGTACAACAACAGCTACCACTCCACCATCGGGATGGCACTATACGAGGTGTTGTATGGCCAACCTTGCAGATCTCCTCTGTGCTGGACAGACCCTGGGGAGTCAGCACTTATGGGATCGGAGATGGTCTAGGTCACGATAGAGAAGGTCCAAGTCATCCAGGAGCGGATGAGGATAGATCAGAGCTGGCAGAAGTCTTATGCTGACAGGAGGCGGAGGCCACTAGAGATCGAGGATGGTGACCACGTCTTCTTGCGGGTCTCACCTCGACCTGGAATATAGAGATTTGGACGAGGCGTCAAGTTGTCTCCATGCTTCATTGGACCATTCCAGGTCCTCAGCAGGATTGGCGAGGTGTCTTATCACCTGGCTCTACCACCTCAGTTTCACCGGGTGCACGACGTCTTCCACGTATCCCATTTGAGGAGATACGTGCATGACCCAACGCATATCATTGACCATGGGGAGATGGATATTGATGATGGGGATACTTTTTGCGAAGGTCCCAGTAGAGATCGAGGATCGACAGGTGCGGGTCCTACGTGGAAGATCTATTCCTCTAGTGCGCATCAGATGGTAGCACGGGAACCTCCAGGAGAGTACTTGGGAGCGGGAGGCACAGATGCGCGCTCAGTACCCACTTTGGTATCCCTAGTTTATTATGTATCTTTACAGGGACGTAAAGCCCTGAGGTGGGAGTGATGTAAAGACACGAAAAATTCAAGGGAATTTTTTTCTTAATTTTCTTGGAAATTTTACAAGAACACAGTTTCTGACGGCACCTAATTCTGAGGACTAGTGTGCCCAGAATCTTTTTCCAATATTTAGCTCGGGTACGTTCAATGAACGAACGAGCGGGTTTTTCTAACTTTTGAACCGGTGCTTGGAATCGAATTCCGAGGGCACTGATGGAATCGCAACACCGGTAATTGCTTAGAAACACCTTTTCCGGAGTGGCGTTTTCCCGGGTGTGGTTTTTAAATTTTCGGGGTAAGTAAATGAATAAAATAATGGGTCACACCATTTATTTTATTTTTAGTTGTTTAACCTAAGTTAAGGGGTTAAAGTGGGACCCACAATATCCTACACCACAAGGTAGGATATTTGTGGGGTGGGTCCCACACAAGCCCCACCTTTTTCAACCTCCCTCCTTTAATTGAGAAACGCACTCGCACCCCCTTTTTAATGAATTCAACCCATGCGTTTCATCTGGTTAATAGACGCCTCATTAATTTGGGTGGTTAAATCGTTGATATTAATTCATTAAATTGATTGTTTCTTTTTGAAATTCAAATGTTGGCTTGTGCGTTAATAAAATAAGACAACTCATATTTTATTAGGGGTTGGTTCTGCAAGAGGGTTTGAGAAAAATTCTCTCAAGTCGTGAAGTTCTTCCTCCTCGCCGAAGAACGTGAAGAACGCGAAGAATGTGAAGAACGCAGGATCCTCAGAGATCAACGACGCGACGCTTCTTCCATGACGTTCCTTATCCGTGACGCAATGATCCTCCTTCCGTGATGGTTAATTCTGTGACGAATCCACGCTCATCGAATTCGACGAGGTAGGGATTTATTTTAATTGTTGTTCGTGAATTCTTATGTTGCCTTTCTTCATTTCTATTGGAGCCACCTGATACCACAATAACGGGAGGGGGTCGGACCGCACGAACATGACCGACCCTCCTCTCCCCTTTGATGGTTTGATGTTGTTTGTGGAATGAACAAGGAAACGTGGTGACGAAGAACCGCACAGAAATATTAAAGAACGGGGGAGAAGCAGCGTCGTCACACCGCGCCATTGAAGACGAACCAAAGACGTGGCACGGTCGCGCCACGCCAGAGAACTACAAAACGCGCCGCGGCCGGAGTGGGGTCGCGGTGGAGCGGGGAGACCGGTGGCGGGTTCCGGGCCGCCAGCGTCGGAGCAGGGGGACAGGCCAGTGCCAGTCCCGTGGCGGCAGCAGCCGGCCGGCCAGAGCGGGTCGGCTGGTCAGGGGAATACCGGGGGTTCTTACGTAACAGTTGGTGTCCTCAGAACCAACTGTTTTTTACTTTGATTACTTGAATTTTAACTTATTATATATTGTTCATTGTTCTGCATGACTATAATATAATAATGTCCGAGAATATTTGTTGCATTAATAAGGTCATAGCAGATCCCTGCTATGATGAGAACCTTGAAATGCTATAACAATATTCTTAAATAAAGTTTTGCGGTTGGATGACATACTATAATAGGACACATAGTATATAGACCATCATGTGTGAGTACTCGTAAGAAGACATGACTCTCTCTCATGGAGTTCACACTTGGTAATCTCCAAGAAGGGAGATTATGGGAACAAACCCGCCAGTAGTAATTCCGCATGTCTTGGTGTCATCGTATATTGCTATCTGCGAGCGTGTGTAATGGTCCTTAGACTGGAAGATTATAATTAACTCATTTCATGACTCAGACACTTAGATTTACTGACGAAAACCGTCATGCAGATAGCTGGCGGAAAGTAGGGTACGTTTGGTGCGTCACGAGTGACATGTTGTTAATGGATAAGTCGATGCAGGATTTGTCCCTTCTATTTATGGAAGTTGATATCTTGGCCCTTTGATTGAAATAGAACTGTCGCATTAAATTCCATGTCCATGGTGTAAACGACGAGTTTATTTCAGGTAGTCAAAGAACGAAGGATCAAGAATATAGGTTTATGACACTTCCATGAAACCTGATTGATGATATATCGAGAAAAAGGGATTAAATTACACAGTAAGCGTTCGTATGAGGTGATACGTCAATGCGGCGTCAACTTCTTTCTCTTGGGTGCCTTGACCCGTTACTAGACAGTAATCTTGGACATTAGGAAAGCCCGCCTAACGCCATCGAGAAAGAGGCCTAGAGTGTCACACACTAAGTGTATCCAAGTATCTCAAGTTGAATAAAGATTATTCCCGTACTTGGTTTAATAATTATTCAAGGAAGCCTAAGTTTTTTTAAAATATAGAGGAAAAATAAAATAAAACAAGTACACTCCATGTATTATAAAATTTACAAGTCGTGTAGTTTTATTTTGGAAAGGAAATGAATAAATGAAAACAAGATATACATGTCGTGTACAATTAATGTACACGCTGTGTAGTTTTCAATGAAAAACAAGTACTTGCTCTGTATTTATTATTACATACCGTGTAGTTTTTCCAGTCGAGATTTTGAAGATATAATATCATTTTATTAAATGATATTTATTATAATCAGCGTGAGCGCATGTCAATGAATTAATTATTCGACATGGGGGTTTTCAATAAGAGTTAATGAAATAAATGAAACGTGTAACACGTTTATTTATTTTCATAACTCTATAACCTCAAACTCGATTATAAATATCCTCAAAACCACAACTCTATTCCAACACAAGATAATCGTTGTGCACAACATCTCTGGATAATTCTTTCAAGGACGAAACAACCTCTTCCTCCAAGAACACTCTCCACACTGAGAGAGATCCTCTTCCATCGGATCAAGATGATCTAAGGCGGACAATGCAAGCAAATGCTTCTCCACGCTAGCACTTGGAGAATCCTTTGGCGACATCCAGAGATATGAGGTACCCGTGTGGATCACCGCTATAGGGATTCTACACTTGGCTTCTGCGACGCAACGACGGATCACATCGACAACGTGATCAAGAACATCAACGAAGAAAGAACACCCAAAAGTTATTTCTTTATAATTAATTAAATTAATTATAATCAACCTGTAACGATCCTTGTTTGTGGTTCCAGGAAAAACTATCTTCTTTGTCTTTTTCTGTGATTCGATCCGTGGAGACTGGCGTTTATCGTCGTATTGATCCCGGATTGATCATTGCTAATGACAAAAAGCCAAGTGGGCACATCCACCCACACGCTTCTGCTGCACCCGGAACCTTCAAATGGTATCAGAGAAAGCTACAACTTTGATTATATTTATTTAATTTCCATTGGTAATTTACGCATTTATATTTCATTCAATTCGAAATAAATTGTTCTATAAATCTCAATAAATGAGATCTATTATTCCTCCTTCTTTTCTCGATTCATATCATAGAAATAGACTTTTAATTTTAATTTTCATTAAAATAAAAACGACGAACTCATCCATAGGAGCTTCTCTTTCTGTCTGTACAACATGGGATTACACGGCGTGTACTTAAAACTACATGCTGTGTACTTAGGTTCAACGAACATGCACTGGTCCTCCAAACCACACCGTGTGAATTGATTATGCCTAAGTTTTAATCATGCCATGTTGACCAGAATTGAACGGCACATGGAAATCGGAATACACAGTGTGTATGTTGCAGAAACACATCGTGTAGTCTGTTCCGGCCCAGGTGAAATCGTGTACAAAGATAAGCCGCGTACCTCGTACACGGGATTGCCAGGTCGGTTACCGTGTAACAAGGAAGTACACGTCGTTTATGATTCATCTACATGTCGTGTACTCCAAAATCTCCAAAGTACAGAAAACACGCCAAAGCCCCAGCGTGTACTTTGGATAAAGGGTGGAAAGAAAAATACACGCCGTGTAATTATAAACTACACTCCGTGTACTTTCCAGAAATGGATTTTCACCAGGTGTCCCCCAATGTACAAATACCCGTACAAGGAATATGGATGAGAAGAATCTCAAGGAAATTCAGAAAGGAATTTAATATAAATAATTTTTTAATTATAAGACCATAATTAATTGAATTCGAGCACGACTTATCTTAAATGAAAGAGCGATTAAAAGAATTTTAATTCTAAATATGCGTAAATTTCGTTGCATTCTATGGATGATCATGAACTAGACCAAATACCCTTTGTATGTGTATGGTTTCATTTAAATTTATTTAATTTAAATTTGTTGGCCTGCGAGACTTCTTCCAATAAAATGTCGGGTCTGCGTGCCCATGGTTTCTTTATTGTAAACCCATGTAATGGAGGATCTCCCATGCCAGAGGAGACGGTTCAAATCCCGAAGCCGAGGAAAAACTGACACAAGAAGATACAAATGTGGATAGGTGGGAGCTATAAAACATGAACCAACATGTTCAAAGTGTTTTCCCTAGGTCAGGGTTAGCTTATCAAAACCTCTAGATAAGCTAACCAATAGAAGCTCCTGATCATGCCATCTTATTTTATTTCTGTCTGATTGCATGGTTTATTTATTATGTATGTGTTTTCATAATCACATAATCAATAAAATGAACAAGCATGCAAAGATGGAATAAAATAAAAACCGGACTATGCGTAAACATTATCAGAACATGGTTAATCACTTTAGAAAGAATCACTTAATATTAACAAACATGTGATAATGAAAAACTACGTATAAAGACTAAAATCCCTCAATACCTTATTAAGCTAGACCAAGCCTTCCGTTACCTGATTAAGGGAAAGACTCAATAAAACTATGTGTTTGACCAACCCTTGTTGGGACACTTACTTTTATAAAGGAATCCCTTATGAAAGGTTTTGGGTTGACTTAACCATATTACATCAAGAGAAGTAGCCCTTGCTAGACTTGGTGTAATATTGGAGGCAAGAGTTGAGGAAATCCAAGTCAGGATTTCAGGATTGGGGATTCCACTCAACAGATCAAGGAACTATAAACTCATAGTTGGCAAAGACCTACCTAGCTAAATACCTTCAAATAGCTTGACCAACCCTTTTTGGGGTTATGCGAAGGGAAATATGGATCCTTGCCACTAGAATGTCAAAGCAACTGGACATTCCAAGTTCAATGGTGAGGGCCATTGGGACTTGATAAAATAGTGGGAGAAATAATTCATTCATTCATTATTTCTCATAATTTGTAATCAAGAAAGTACTAATAAATCTGCTCTTTTAAATTGGATAATCAAGATGAAAAACTCATCAACCACATTTTCTTTTTGATCGATACTGGATAAAGACAATATCCTCACCGGCAGTAACTTTCAGGAATGGTTTAGTCGCCTTCGGGTTATCCTACGCCATGAACGAAAGTTTTACGTGATGGAGTCCTCACTTCCTAATTCTCCTACCCCAGGGGCGAGTGATGAATATTTCTTGGTCTATGATCAACATTTGAATGATTCTCTCGACGTTCAATGCTTGATGCTATCATCGATGTCTAGTGAGCTCATGAAGTCTCATGAAGACATGGATGCCTATAGGATGCTCGAGCAGCTTTGTGGTCTATGCCAGGAGAGAGCAAGACAGGAAAGGTTTGAGATCTCCAAGGCTCTATTTCAGAGCAACCTTGAAGAGGGTGCCCCAGCTGGGCCTCATGTAGTCAAGCACATTGGCTACATTGAGCGCTTGGAGGGTCTAGGGTTTAAACTCCCCGAAGAAATGGGCACCGATCTCATTCTTGCATCACTCCCCCAGAGCTTCTCAAAATTTGTTGTTAATTTCAACATGAACAACATTGAGAAGTCTCTATCTGATCTTCTTATCCTTATTCTCCAAGTTGACAATGACATGAAGCGTGAAAAGCCTTCAGTCCTTATGTTGAATAAAAGGAAAGGTAAGGTGAAGAGATTTAAGCCCAAATCTTCTTCAAGGCCTTCCAAGAAAAGAAATATCAAAGGGGAGGCAAAGGAACAGGATGTTGTTTGTTTTGCATGTGGCAAGAAGGTCCACTAGAAGAAAACTGCACCCAGCCAAGGAAGCAAGGGGAAGCTTTAGGTGCGTTTGTTATCGAATGCAATCTATCAGTTTCTACTAATTGGGTATTATATACTAATTATGGTGATCACATCTGTATCCAAATACAGGAACCATGTATATTCAAAAAGATTGATCGAGGTGAGGTGGATCTACGAGCAACCAACAGAGCTAGACTCGCTGTTGTAGCTGTCAGAGACTACCACCTAACATTGCCTACTGGGATGGTCTTGGTTTTGAATGGTTGTTATTATGTGCCTTATGTTACTAAAAACATTATTTCAGTATCCATATTAGATACTGATGGATTCATATTCATGTTTGGAAATGAATTTTGCTACTTTTATAAAGATATAATTTGTTTTGGTAGGGAACATATATATAACGGCCTTTATGTGTTAGACTACACAAACCAAGTAATGGCAATCGATAAAAAAGATAATTCACATGACTCATACCACACCCAACTTTGGAATCACCGGCTAGGTCATGTCAATGAGAAACGTTTGACAAAATTACATCAATATGGGTATTCAGATTCTTTCGAACTAAAACCACTTGGTGTATGTCATGCATGTCTACAAGGCAAAATGACCAAAGCCCCATTTAGTGGGAAAGGTGAAAGATCTAAAGAGCTTCTAGAATTAGTTCACACAGATGTGTGTGGACCATTTCCAATTGAAGAAAGGGGTGGTTTCTCATACTTTATAACTTTTACTGATGATTTTAGTAGATATGGATATATATACTTAATGAGGTAAAAGTAAGATTCTTTTGATCGGTTCAAAGAATACAAGAATGATGTTGAGAACTAGATTGGTTAGAAGATTAAGAAACTCCACTCAGACAGAGGAGGAGAATATCTTTATCAGGACTTCATTGATTTTTTACAGGATTTTGGGATTCTATCTCAACTCACTCCCCTTACACACCGCAGTGGAATGGTGTAAGTGAAAGGAGGAACCACACCCTGTTGAACATGGTGAGATCAATGATGAGTCATGCGAGTCTTCCATTATCCTTTTGGGGATATGAATTACAAACAGCAGCGCACATACTAAACCAAGTACCAACTAAATCGATAAATGGTATTCCATACGAGTTATGGAGTGGACGCAAAGCCATGTTGTCGAATTTACATGTGTGGGGTAGCAAAGCATTTGTTAAGGCCTCTTTAGGTAACAAACTCACGCCCCGAGGCACAAAGTGTATCTTTATAGGATATCCCAAGTAAACAAGGGGATATTACCTATACAACCCCTCAGACAAAAAGGTTACAGTGGCAAGACACACCATATTCCTTGAGAGGGAGCACATCTCCAAAAGTGATAGTGGGAGCGAGATAGACTTCGATGAAGTTGAGGCTCAAGATACACATGAGTTGGTACAAGAACAGATTCCAAAAAGCCCCGTGGAAGAACAATATGTTCCAGAGACACAAGAACTACGTAGGAGCATGAGAGAGGTGAGAGAACCAGAATGATATAGTTTCCTTGTCGCCGAGGATGGTGACTCATTATTGGTTGACAACGATGATCCTATTACCTACAAGGAAGAAGTTGAAGGCACAAAAGTCTCCAAGTGGCAAGAAGCCATGAATCTTTAAATGGATTACATGTACCAAAACCAAATCTTGATTTTGGTAGATCCTCCAGTTGATGTAAAGCCTATTCGTAATAAATGGGTATTCAGAAAAAAAACTGGACATGGAGAGGCAAGTCAGCACCTACAAGGCACAACTGGTTGCAAAAGGTTTTAGACACCGTCAAGGAATTGACTATGATGAAACCTTTTCACCGGTTGCGATGCTGAAATCCATCATAATCTTATTGGCCATTGCTGCTTACCATGACTATGAAATTTGGAAAATGGATTTCAAAACAGCTTTCCTTAACGAGAACCTCCAGGAAGATGTCTACATGACACAACCTGAAGGGTTTGTGACTCCAAAGGATGCCAACAAGGTATGAAAGTTGTAGAAATCCATTTATGGATTAAATCAAGCATCAAGATAATGGAACATTCGTTTTGATGAAGCTATAACGAAATTTGGCTTTGTTAAGAACGAATGTGAGCCTTGTGTCTACAAGAGGTTTAGTGGGAGTGCAGTCGTTTTCCTAATAGTATATGTTGATGACATATTACTAATTGGAAACGAAGTACCTGTCTTACAGTCAGTCAAGGAACTGTTGCATAAATTCTTCTCCATGAAAGACTTGGGCGAGGAGGCATATATTCTTGGGATCAAGATCCATCGTGATAGATCCAAGAGAACGATGGGCCTGAGTCAAAGTACATAAATTGACAAGATACTGAAGATATTCAGTATGGAACAGTCCAAGATGGGACTGTTACCAGTGTCACATGGCATTCATCTTTCCAAGAAAATGTGTCCTCAGACACATGAGGAAAGAAAGAGAATGGAAAGGATCCCTTACGCATATGTGATTGGGTCAGTCATGTATGCTATGCTATGTACGAGGCTAGATGTTGCTTACGCATTATGTGTGGTATGAAGATATCAAGATGATCTAGGAGACCGCCATTGGATGGAATTCAAGACTATCCTTAAGTATCTGAGGTGTACTAAGGATATAATCCTGGTTTATGGAGGAGATGAGGAAATAGTCATCAGAGGACATGTAGATGCTAGTTTACAGAATGATCAAGATGACATGAAGTCGCAGACTGTATACATCTTCAGTTTGAATGGAGGTGCAGTGAGCTTGAAGAGCTCAAAACAATGTGTGGTGGAAGATTCTACAGTAGAGTCCAAGTATATCACAACTTCTGAGGTAGCTAAAGAAGCAGTATGGGTTCGAAGCATCGTCCAAGAGTTGGATGTTTTACCAAGCAGTAAAGATCCTATCACACTCTATTGTGATAATACTGCAGCGGTGACACTTGCAAAAGAGCCAAGGTCACATCAGCGGACAAAGAACATACTTCGAAAGTATCATCTCTTGAGGTATTTTTCTCAGAGAGGTGAAGTTACAGTGAGCACTATTTCCAAAGAAGACAACGTGGCGGACCCATTGACTAAAGCCTTGACTCAGCAGAAACATGATCATCATGTGAGGTCTAGTGGACTAAAAGTCGTAGGCAGTTGGCTCTAGTCCAAGTGGGAGTTTGTAAGGGTTGGTGTCCTCAGAACCAACTGTTTTGTACTTTGATTACTTGAATGTTCACTTATTATATATTGTTCATTTTTCTGCGTGACTATAATATAATAATGTTCGGGAATATTTGTTGCATTAATAAGGTCATAGAAGATCCCCGCTATGATGAAAACCTTGAAATGATATAACAATATTCTTAAATAAAGTTATGCGGTTGGATGACATACTATGATAGGACACATAGTGTATAGACCGTCATGTGTGAGTACTCGTAAGAAGATGAGACTCTCTCTCATAGAGTTCGCACTTGGTAATCTCCAAGATGGGAGATTATGGGAACAAACCCGCCAGTAGTAATTCCGCATGTCTTGGTGTCATCGTATATTGCTATCTGCGAGCGTGTGTAATGGTCCTTAGACTGGAAGATTATCATTAACTCATTTCATGACTCGCACACTTAGATTTACTGACGAAAACCGTCATGCAGACAGCTGGCAGAAATTAGGGTACGTTGGGTGCGTCACGAGTGACATGTTGTTAATGGATAAGTCGATGAAGGATTTGTCCCTTCTATTTATGGAAGTTGATTTCTCGTCCCTTTGATTGAAATAGAACTGTCGCATTAAATTCCATGTCCATGGTGTAAATGACGAGTTTATTTCAGGTAGTCAAAGAACGAAGGATCAAGAATATAGGTTTATGACACTTCCATGAAACCTGCTCGATGAGATATCGAGACAAAGGGATTAAATTACACAGTAATCATTCGTATGAGGTGATACGTCAATGCGACGTCAACTTCTTTCTCTTGGGTGCCTTGACCCGTTACTAGATAGTAATCTTGGACTTTAGGCAAGCCCGCCTAACACCAACGAGAAAAAGGCCTATAGGGTCACACACTAAGTGTATCCAAGTATCTCCAGTTGAAAAATGATTATTCCCGTACGTGGTTTAATAATTATTCAAGGAAGCCTATGTTTTTTTAAAAGATGGAGGAAAAATAAAATAAAACAAGTACACGCCATGTATTATTAAATGGACAAGTCGTGTAGTTTTATTTTGGAAAGGAAATGAATAAATGAAAACAAGATGTATATGTCGTGTACAATTAATGTACACGCCGTTTAGTTTTCATTGAAAAACAAGTACACGCCGTGTATTTATTATTAGATGCCGTGTAGTTTTTCCAGTCGGGATTTTGAAGATATAATATCATTTTATTAAATGATATTTATTGTAATCAGCGTGAGCGCATGTCAATGAATTAATTATTCTACATGGGGGTTTTCAATAAGAGTTAATGAAATAAATGAAACGTGTAACATGTTTATTTATTGTCATAAATCTATAACCTCAAACTCGATTATAAATATCCTCACAACCCCAACTCTTTTCCTACACAAGATAATCTTTGTGCACAACATCTCTAGATAATTCTTTCAAGGACGAAACAACCTCTTCCTTCAAGAACGCTCTCAAGACTGAGAGAGATCCTCTTCCATCGGATCAAGACGATCTAAGGTGGACAATGAAAGCAAAGGCTTCTCCATGCTAGCACCTAGAGAATCCTTTGGCGACATCCATAGATACGAGGTACCCATGTGGATCACCGCTAGAGGGAGTCTACACTTGGATTTTGCGATGCAATGATGGATCACATCGACAACGTGATCAAGAACATCAACGAAGAAAGAACACCCAAAAGTTATTTCTTTATAATTAATTAAATTAATTATAATCAACCTGTAACGATCCTTGTTTGTGGTTCCGGGACGAACCATCTCATTTGTCTTTTTCTGTGATTCGATCTGTGGAGACTGGCATTTATCGTCGTATTAATCCCGGATTGATCATTGCTAATGACAAAAAGCCAAGTGGGCACATCCACCCACGCGCTTCCGCTGCGCCTGGAACCTTCAAATGGTATCAGATAAAGGTTACAACGTTGATTATAGTTATTTAATTTTCGTTGATAATTTACGCATTTATATTTGATTCAATTCGAAATAAATTGTTCTATAAATCTGAATAAATGAGATCTGTTCTTCCTCCTTCGTTTCTCGATTCATATCACAGAAATAGACTTTTAATTTTAATTTTGATTAAAATAAAAACAAGGAACTCATCCGGAGGAGCTTCTCTTTCTGTCTGTACAACATGGGATTACACGGCGTGTACTTAAAACTACACGCTGTGTACTTAGGTTCAAAAAACATGCACTGGTCCTCCAAACCACACCGTGTGAATTGATTATGCCTAAGTTTTAATCATTCCGTGTTGAACAGAATTGAATGGCATGTGGAAATCGGAATACACAGCGTGTATGTTGCAGAAACACACCGTGTAGTCTGTTCCGGACCAGGTGAAACCGTGTACAAAGATAAGCCGCGTACCTCGTACATGGGATCGCCAGGCTGGTTACCATGTAACAAGGAAGTACACGCCGTGTATGATTCATCTACATGTCGTGTACTCCAAAATCTCCAAAGTATAGAAAACACGCCAAAGCCCCGGCGTGTACTTTGGATAAAGGGTCAAAAGAAAAATACACGCCGTGTAATTATAAACTACATGCTGTGTACTTTCCAGAAATGGAATGTCACCAGGTGTCCTCCAATGTACAAAGACCCGTACAAGGAATATGGATGAGAAGAATCTCAAGTAAATTCAGAAAGTAATTTAAGATAAATAATTGAATAATTATAAGATAATAATTAATTGAATTCGAGCACGACTTATCTTAAATGAAAGAGAGATTAAAATAATTTGAATTCTAAATATGCGTAAATGTCGTTTCATTCTATGGATGATCATGAGCTAGACCAAATACCCTTTGTATGTGTATGGTTTCATTTAAATTTATTTAATTTAAATTTGTTGGCCTGCGATACTTCTTCCAATAAAATGTTGGGTATGCGTGCCCATGGTTTCTTTATTGTAAACCCATGTAATGGAGGATCACCCATGCTAGAGGAGACAGTTCAAATCCCAAAGCTGAGGAAAAACTGACACAAGAAGATACAAATGTGGACAGGTGGGAGCTACAAAACACGAACCAATAGGTTCAAAGTGTTTTCCCTTGGTCAGGGTTATCTTATCAAAACCTCTAGATAAGATAACCAATAGAAGCTCATGATCATGCCATCTTATTTTATTTATGTCTAATTTCATGGTTTATTTATTATGTATGTGTTGTCACGATCACATAATCAATAAAATGAACAAGCATGCAAAGATGAAATAAAATAAAAATTGGACTATGCGTAAACATTATCAGAACATGGTTAATCACTTTATAAAGAATCACATAATATTAACAAACATGTGATAATGCAAAACTACGTATAAAGACTAAAATCCCTCAATACCTTATTAAGTCAGACCAAGCCTTCCATTACTTGATTAAGGGAAAGACTCAATAAAACTATGTGTTTGACCAACCCTTGTTGGGACACTTACTTTTATAAAGGAATCCCTTATGAAAGGTTTTGGGTTGACTTAACCATATTACATCAACAGAAGTAGACCTTTCTAGACTTGGTGTAATATTGGAGGAAAGAGTTGAGGAAATCCAAGTCAGGATTTCAGGATTGGGGAGTCCACTCAACAGATCAAGGAACTGTAAGCTCACAGTTGGCAAAGTCCTGCCTACCTAAATGCCTTTAAATAGATTGACCAACCCTTGATGGGGTTATGCGAAGGGAAATATGGATCCTTGCCACTAGAATGTCAAAGCAACTGGACATTCAAAGTTCAATGGTGAGGTCCATTGGGACTTGATAAAATAGTGGGAGAAATAATTCATTCATTCATTATTTCTCATAAATTGTAATCAAGAAAGTACTAATAAATATGCTCTTTTAAAGTGTAGAATCAATATGAAAAACTCATCAACCACATTTTCTCTTTGATCAATACTGGATAAAGACAATATCCTCACCGGAAGTAACTTTCAGGAATGGTTTAGGCGCCTTCGGGTTATCCTATTCCATGAACGAAATTTTTACGTGATGGAGTCCTCACTTCCTGATTCTCCTGTCCCAGGGGTGAGTGATGAATATTTCATGGTCTATGATCAATATTTGAACGATGCTCTCGATGTTCAATGCTTGATGCTATCATCGATGTCTAGTGAGGTCATGAAGTCTCATGAAGACATGGATGCCTATAGGATGCTCGAGCACCTTTGTGGTCTATTCCCGGAGAGAGCAATACAGGAAAGGTTTGAGATCTCCAAGGCTCTATTTCAGAGCAACCTTGAAGAGGGTGCCCCAGCTCGGCCTCATGTAGTCAAGCACATTGGCTACATTGAGCGCTTGGAGGGTCTAGGGTTTAAACTCCCCAAAAAACTGGGCACCGCTCTCATTCTTGCATCACTCCCCCAGGGCTTCTAGAACTTTGTTGTTAATTTCAACATGAACAACATTGAGAAGTCTCTATCTGATCTTCTTATCCTTATTCTCCAAGTTGACAATGACATGAAGCGTGAAAAGCCTTCTGTCCTTATGGTGAATAAAAGGAAAGGGAATGTGAAGATCTTTAAGCCCAAATATTCTTCAAGGCCTTCCAAGAAAATAAATATCAAAGGGGAGGCAAAGGAACAGTATGTTGTTTGTTTTGCATGTGGCAAGAAGGGCCACTAGAAGAAAACTGCACCCAGCCAAGGAAGCAAGGGGAAGCTTCAGGTGCGTTTGTTATCGAATGCAATCTATCTGTTTCTAATAATTGGGTATTATATACTACTTGTGGTGATCACATCTGTATCCAAATACATGAACCAAGTGTATTCAAAAAGATTGATCGAGGTGAGGTGGATCTACGAGCAGCCAACAGAGCTAGACTCGCTACTGTAGCTGTCGGAGACTAACACCTAACATTGCCTACTCGGATGGTCTTGGTTTTGAAAGTTTGTTATTATGTGCCTTCTGTTACTAAAAACATTATTTCATTATCCAGATTAGATACTGATGGATTCATATTCAAGTTTGGAAATGAATGTTGCTACTTTTATAAAGATATAATTTGTTTTGGTAGGGCACATTTATATAACAGCCTTTATGTGTTAGTCTACACAAACCAAGTAATGGAAATCGATAAAAAAGTTAATTCACATGACTCATACCACACCCAACTTTGGCATCACCAGCTAGGTCATGTCAATGAGAAACGTTTGACAAAATTACATCAATATGGGTATTCAGATTTTTTCAAACTAAAACCACTTGGTGTATGTCATGCATGTCTACAAGGCAAAATGACCAAAGCCCCATTTAGTGGGAAAGGTGAAAGAGCTAAAGAGCTTCTAGGATTAGTTCACACAGATGTGTGTGGACCATTTCTAGTTGAAGCAAGGGGTGGTTTATCATACTTCATAACTTTTACTGATGATTTTAGTAGATATGGATATATCTACTTAATGAGGTATATGTCAGATTCTTTTGATCGGTTCAAAGAATACAAGAATGATGTTGAGAACTATCTTGGTTAGAAGATTAAGAAACTCCACTCAGACAGAGGAGGAGAATATCTTAATCAGGACTTCATTGATTTTTTACGGGAGTTTGGGATTCTATCTCAACTCACACCCCTTACACACCGCAGTGGAATGGTGTAAGTGAAAGGAGGAACCTCACCCTGTTGGACATGGTGAGATCAATGATGAGTCATGTGAGTCTTCCATTACCCTTTTGGGGATACGAATTACAAACAGCAGCGCACATACTAATCCAAGTACCAACTAAATCGATAAATGGTATTCCATACGAGTTATGGAGTAGACGCAAAGCCATGTTGTCGAATTTACATGTGTGGGGTAGAGAAGCATTTGTTAAGGCCTCTTCAGGTAACAAACTCACTCCTCAAGGCACAAAGTTTATCTTTATAGGATATCCCAAGTAAACAAGGGGATATTACCTATACAAACCCTCAGACGAAAAGGTTACAGTGGCAATACACGCCATATTCCTTGAGAGGGAGCACATCTCCAAAAGAGATAGTGGGAGCGAGATAGACTTCGATGAAGTTGAGGCTCAAGATACACATGAGTTGGTACAAGAACAGATTCCAAAAAGCCCCGTGGAAGAACAATCTGTTCCAGAGACACAAGACTACGTAGGATCATAAGAGAAGTGAGAGAACCAGAACGATATAGTTTCCTTGACACCGAGGATGGTGACTCATTATTGGTTGACAATGATGATCCTATTACATACAAGGAAGCAGTTGAAGGCACAGAAGTTTCAAAGTGTAAATAAGGCATGAATCTTGAAATGGATTCCATGTACCAAAACCAAGTCTGGATTTTGGTGGATCCTCCAGTTGATGTAAATCCTATTGGTAATAAATGGGTATTCAAGAAGAAACTGGACATGGAGAGGCAAGTCAGCACCTACAAGGCACGACTGGTTGCAAAAGGTTTTATACACTGTCAAGGAATTGACTATGATGAAACCTTTTCACTGGTTGCGATGCTGAAATCCATCATAATCCTATTGGCCATTGTTGCTTACCATGACTATGAAATTTCAAAAATGGATTTCAAAAAATATTTCCTTAACGGGAACCTCCAGGAAGATGTCTACATGACACAACCTAAAGGGTTTGTGACTCCAAATGATGCTAACAAGGTATAAAAGTTGTAGAAATCCATTTATGGATTAAATCAAGAATCAAGATCATGGAAAATTCATTTTGATGAAGCTATAACGAAATTTGGATTTGTTAAGAACGAATGTGAGCCTTGTGTCTACAAGAGCTTTAGTGGGAGTGCAGTCGTTTTCCTAATAGTATATGTTGATGACATATTACTAATTGGAAATGAAGTACCTGTCTTACATTCAGTTAAGGAACGGTTGCATAAATGATTCTCCATGAAACACTTGGGTGAGGAGGCATATATTCTTGGGATTGAGATCCATCGTGATAGATCCAAGAGAATGATGGTCCTGAGTCAAAGTACATAAATTGAAAAGATACTGAAGATATTCAGTATGGAACAGTCCAAGATGGGATTGTTTCCAGCGTCACATGGAATTCATCTTTCCAAGAAAATGTGTCCTCAGACACATGAGGAAAGAAAGAGAATGGCAAGGATCCCTTACGCATCCGTGATTGGGTCAGTCATGTATGTTATGCTATGTACGAGGATAGATGTTGCTTACGCATTATGTGCGGTATAAAGATATCAAGCTGATCCAGGAGACCGCCATTGGATGGAATTCAAGACTATCCTTAAGTATCTGAGGCGTACTAAGGATATGTTCCTGGTTTATGGAGGAGATGAGGAAATAGCTATTAGAGGACATGTAGATGCCAGTTTCCAGACTGATCAAGATGACATGAAGTCACAGACTGGATACATCTTCAGTTTGAATGGAGGTGCAGTGAGATGGAAGAGCTCAAAACAAAGTGTGGTGGAAGATTCTACAGCGGAGTCCGAGTATATCGCAGCTTCTGAGGTAGCTAAAGAAGCAGTATGGATGCGAAGCTTCGTCCAAGAGCTGGATGTTTTACCAAGCAGTAAAGATCCTATCACACTCTATTGTGATAATACTGCAGCGGTGACACTTGCAAAAGAGCCAAGGTCACATCAGCAGACAAAGAACATACTTCGAATGTATCATCTATTGAGGGATTTTTCTTAGAGAGGTGAAGTTACAGTGAGAACTATTTCAACAGAAGACAACGTGGCGGACCCATTGACTAAAGCCTTGACTCAGCAGAAACATTACCATCATGTGAGGTCTAGTGGACTAAAAGTCGCAGGTAGTTGGCTCTAGTCTAAGTGGGAGTTTGTAAGGGTTGGTGTCCTCAGAACCAACTGTTTTTTACTTTGATTACTTGAATGTTCACTTATTATATATTTTTCATTGTTCTGCATGACTATAATATAATAATGTCCGGGAATATTTGTTGCATTAATAAGTTCATAGCAGATCCCCACTATGATGAGAACCTTGAAATGATATAACAATATTATTAAATAAAGTTCTGCGGTTGGATGACATACTATGATAGGACACATAGTATACGGACCGTCATGTGTGAGTACTCGTAAGAAGACAAGACACTCTCTCATGGAGTTCGCACTTGGTAATCTCCAAGATGGGAGATTATGGGAATAGACCCGCCAGTAGTAATTCCTCATGTCTTGGTGTCATCGAATATTGCTATCTGCGAGCGTGTTTAATGGTCCTTAGACTGGAAGATTATCATTAACTCATGTCATGACTCACACACATAGATTTACTGACGAAAACTGTCATGCAGACAGTTGGAGGAAAGTAGGGTACGTTGGGTGTGTCACGAGTGACATGTTGTTAATGGATAAGTTGATGAAGGATTTTTCCCTTCTATTTATGGAAGTTGATATCTCGGCCCTTTGATTGAAATAGAACTATCGCATTAAATTCCATGTCCATGGTGTAAACGAAGTGTTTATTTCAGGTAGTCAAAGAACGACGGATCAAGCATATAGGTTTATGACACTTCCATGAAACCTTCTTGATGAGATATCAAGAAAAAGGGATCAAATTACACTGTAAGCGTTCGTATGAGGTGATATGTCAATGTAGTGTCAACTTCTTTTTCTTGGGTGCCTTGACCCATTGCTAGACAGTAATCTTGGACTTTAAGCAATCCCACCTAATTCCAACGAGAAAGAGGCCTAGAGGGTCACACACTAGTGTATCCAGGTATCTCAAGTTGAATAATTATTATTCCCGTACGTGGTTTAATAATTATTCAAGGAAGACTAAGTTGTTTTAAATGATGGAGGAAAAATAAAATAAAACAAGTACACCATGTGTATTATTAAATGTACACACTGTGTAGTATTATTTTGGAAAGGAAATGAATAAATGAAAACAAGATATACACACCGTGTACATTTAATGTACACGCCGTGTAGTTTTCAATGAAAAACAAGTACACGCCATGTATTTATTATTACATGCCATGTAGTTTTTCTTGTCGGGATTTTGAGGATATAATATCGTTTTATTAAATGATAATTATTATAATCAGAATGAGTGCATGTCAAGGAATTAATTATTCAACATGGGGGTTTTCAATAAGAGTTAATGAAATAAATGAAACGCGTAACGCATTTATTTATTGTCATAACTCTACAACCTCAAACTCGATTATAAATATCCTCACAACCCCAACTCTTTTCCTACACAAGAGAATCGGTGTGCACAACATATCTGGAGAATTATTTCAAGGCCGAAAGAAACTCTTCCTCCAAGAACGCTCTCAAGACCGAGAGAGATCCTCTTCCATCGGATCAAGATGGTCTAAGGGGGACAACGCAAGCAAAGGCTTCTCCACACTAGCACCCGGATAATCCTTTGGCGACGTCTAGAGATACGAGGTACATGTGTGGATCACCGCTAGAGGGAGTCTACACTTGGCTTATGCGACGCAATGACGGATCACATCGACAACGTGATCAAGAACATCAACGAAGAAAGAACACCCAAAAGGTATTTCTTTATAATTAATTAAATTAATTATAATCAACCTGTAATGATCCGTGTTTGTGGTTCTGGGACAAACCATCTTCTTTGTCTTTTTCTGTGATTCGATCCGTGGAGACTGGCATTTATCTTCGTATTGATCCTGGATTGATCGTTGCTAATGACAAAAATCCAAGTGGGCACATCCACCCACGCGCTTCCGCTGCGCCCGGAACCTTCATCGTAACCCCGGTTGGCCAGCAGGTGAGGCCCCCCACATGGGGGTCGCGGGTTCTCAACACGGGGGGGCAGCCCCCCCCCCCTTCACCGCTCGGCCGTTATGACCGAGCTGCCTGGCCGTTGGCCGCGCCAGCACACCAGGTCGGGCTGCCAGGCCGGGCCGGGCCACGCCCAAGCGGACCGGACCCGGACCCGGGTCGGACTAGGGCTCGAACCCCCTAATACTGAACCTCTTTCAGTCTTCTGCCCATAACATGGGATGCGGACCTCCGATCGACGCACCGCCAGCTGCGATGTGATCCTTGGATTGAGACGGTCATTTTGGTATATTACACATAGGGTTTCGGAGAACTTTGTGTTCGGTCGGGTTGGTTCAAACACGAAACCAACCGGGCCCTCGGAGCGGAAACACTTATAACTTGAGCTCCGGACGTCCGATTGATGTGCCGTCGACTTTTTTGGATTCCTCTTAGTGAGACATACATTTTGGAAAACTCCGCTTGATGTTTGGACACAGTTGGAGTACGGTCAGGTTGGTTTTGACTTAAAAACCAACTGGACCCCTGGGACGAAAATGCCAATAACTCTCAGACCGGGCGTCCGATTGACGCGCCGTCTGTGACGTTGAGTTCCAGTTGACGATACGGAACTTTTGGATACATCAACTCCGAACTATGTGTCAATTGATGTATCAACCCCTCAGTTCATGGAGCGTAGCCTCCCAAACGAGCTTACTGTGTGCGGGAACCCTAGAGCTGGCTGCGACAGCGACGACGATGACGACTGTGCAGAAATCCTTCGTGGATTCGACTACGACGGCTACAGCACTCAGCGATCCTACGTGGATCATTGCGACTGATCCTGTGTGGTTCAGATATTGTGTGGGTCAGTGCTCAGCGGTCCTGTGTGGGCCAGCGCCTGCAGATCCTGTGTGGTTCCGATCCTGTGTGGGTGATTGCGGCGATTAGTTACCTATCGATCCTGTGTGGGTCAGATCGTTTGTGGGTCATTTTGGGGGTTAGTTACCTATCGATCCTATGTGGGTCAAATAATTTGTGGGTCATTGCGGGGGTTAGTAACTAACGATCCATTGTGGGTCCGACGGATTAGATGAATCAGTGGCCAGATCTGATCATCTCTATCGTCATACGAAGAAGTATACCTGTGTGAGCTCTATCTTAACTTTAAATCCTTATCTTCAATATGATTGACTTTATATCCTGTGTGGATTATGTTATGATTTCCTGTGTGGATTGGGTTGTGGTTTCCTGTGTGGACTGGGTTGTACTTGAGCTTGGATGTTGGAGCCGAACGAGAATTGATAACTTGGGTATATGTATGGGAATATACCTTAGTAGTGTCGGATGATACTTGGTGTTTGTATATTTCCTTTGTGGATTATCCTTTGTGGATTCTGGGAGACCTTCGGGGGTCTCGTGTCCCTACTGGGTAGCTTATACCCACCCCTTCATGGGCTATGCTCGCACTACGTTGTGTTGGTTGCAAATGACGGACAACGCTGATCGTGGTTGTGGTACGAGGAGCAGGTCGGTACCCGGGGGTGGATCACTGGGTGGGGCGTACTCGGAACGAACGGCTGGACCCGAGGAGCTGTGGAGGCTATCTGTACCCACCCTTCAGTTGGGACTTCCAGTGGACGGCTCGAGGCTGCAGCTTTACTTTCAGTTGCTATTTTCCCTTTCCAGTTGTACATTACTTTCAGTTTGGGTATTTATTCTGGCCCACTTACATTTCCGCACTTACTACTGTACCCAGTTTTTACTTAGTGTTTAATTCTACTTGCTTTCTCTATGGTGTTTTTTACTTTACAAAGGCAATTCCTTCCCTTTTTATCGGGAATTACACCTTGGTGCTAGTCGTCAGCCCCTGGCCTATGGAAGGCGGGCTTGGGGTAGTCACGGCACGGGCCCCGAGGACGGGTCGTGACATCTTTGAAGGGTAAATTTGGAATTTTAAGAATATTTTTATTGATATGGACACACTATTGGGTTTGGCGACACGGTTTAGTAAACGGTGCGGCCAAACTGTGTGGCCAGTTATGGATACCCAAAATGTGTTGTTTTTCCTCCAATTTCCAAGGGGTCCAAGGGGGAAACCAAGGGGTAAGGATATTCCAAGGATAGGGGAAATAATACCCAAAATAAATCCACCGTTTTACCCCAAGACTAATCCAACTCAAATGTATAAACCACCTCCAACAACATATCCCACAAGAGGTGCCACTAGGAGTGTCACAAATTCTTTTCCAAAACACCTCATCCTCAAACATTCCCTTTAGAAAAATACAAGTCAAAATACCGTCCAATACTTCCATGAATAACTAATTAGATCAAGAACACCTGAGACACCATATCTAATCTTATAACACCTAGAAACCAAGAGAAAAGGAAGAACCAATAGTGGATTTGAAACAAAGGATAGAAATTAAAAATATAGGTGTGATAGTTATATTGATGTATTTAATGTATTTATATATATAATATTAATTACATAATTCTAATCATCAAAATATAATGTATCATCAATTATCTTACTTTTCCTACCATTGAAAAATTATAACATCGTTATATTGTATATTTGGATTACCACCTCCATGAAATGATGTGATTCATCATTAATATATGCATCACAAGGATAATATATATAAGTATTTAATGAAATAATACGAAAATTATTATATAATGTTAAAATAATTCTTATCATATTTCCATATTTTTTGTTTTCAAATGGAAATGTCACTCATGCGTACATACAACCAACCATCTCCACGATTGTAACGTCATTAATTGTCAATAACCTTATTTATTGTTAGTTTTAAAAATATAATCTATGTATAAAAATAATAATTATTTCATGATTATTATTTTTAGATTATGGGATAATGACATATTTGACCAAATACGACATACCAAATTCATTTTGGGCATATGGTCTGAATATCATCAAAACATCTGATGTGGACTAAATTGATTGTGTAATTGTGTATAACCTAGTAATAAATAATATAAATGGAATAATAAATGTTAAAAATGTTCTTTATCAAGTAAATAGTTAAAATAATTTTATTATTTAAGATGATAAAAAATGTATGTGATGAGTTAGACTTGTGGTAAGGGATGCTTGACATTAAACGACTCATTTTAAATGTTTTCAATGTTTATTTTAGAAATCATGTTCTCATAGGTCCATTTTATTAAAAACTGTTTTAAAGATATATTTATATAGAAATTAATGATTTATAAATGATCTTTTTGGTCAATTTTTACTTTCTTTAATTTTTTTAAATGTATAGCTTTACATATTTTATATGAAATGTTATATAGATTTTTTTTACAAAAAGGCAAAAGGAAAGTTCTATTTTATTATATATAGTGTCATCCAGTTTTTCCAATGCCATAAAAATTATTTTATGTTTGGATTTATTTAAAAAATTTCATGTTTTATTTATTGAAATTCCATCCTTCCATATGTTCTAGGTATTTTCAAAAATTATTTTAAATGGAATTGGTATTTCAATATATGGAAATTTTTTTCTTATGGGTGAAATTCTAATTTTATGGAACCATTTATTTTCTATAATTATGTTATAGTTCTTGAGAATTATTTTTAGTAATTGGTGGTTTATTTATGAACCAAGTACATGTGTTTTTTTTATAAACCAATTATATTTGGTCCATTATAAACCAAGCATGGTTGGTTTTGATATAAACCAAGAATGGGTAATTCTGATACATCTCTCCAATTTGTTGGGTATTTATAAGAGTTATTGTTAGAGTTATATAAAAATTATATCCCAAGTAAAATACATAAACTTTATATGATTTTTAATGAGTTTTAATTGAAATTTTTTGATTTAACAAGGTATGATTATGATATTATTTTAGGGGAATGAATATATCCTATTGGAAAAAATGTATATTTTTGTGAAAATATTTCCAATGGTTTTCATTTTTTCTAAATAACAATCATGATTCTGATTTTACATTTAGTTTTTGTTATAAAGTTTTTTATGAAAAAATTTGTGCAGTAAATATTATTTCATTTATAATTAAATGATTATATGAGCTCAAATATATTATGATGAAGGTTAACCTCTCTTATATATCCTCTTTGTTTTGAAAATAGATATCGAGTTTCCTTTATTTTTCTATATTTCTCTTAAAATTATTTGTTTTTATCAAGATATATTTTCAAATTATTTTTTCAAAGGTATTAAGGATGAGTTAAAAAGTTAATAAAGTGATACTTCTAGATATGGAAGTCACATTAAATGTGAAAATGTTTTTCTTTATATTGAACTTATTTTACTGGGAAATGGATACTATGTTGAAGTGTTTACTTTTAAATATTTTTAACTGATTTTATAAAACTCTCTACCTAAAATTTTCAAAATATGTAAGTGATGCAAAATTTCTTTTTGATGTTGTACATTTGTTATGGTTGAAATTTGTTCACATTCATTAGTATCAAATCTTGAATTATATAGATAATATTTACCATATTTTAGGAGTGCGTCACTGGGGTTATTACAGTTGGTATCAGAACAAGGTCTAGTAAAATTGGATATGTTAATTTTTTTCATGTGAGGTTAGCTTAATAGTTAAAGATAACATCATGGGGTTATAATTTTTAGGTTGGACATAATTTCAAAGTGTTAGACATTCCATTAGGGTTTTAAGTGATGGGATTATTAGGTGTTTAATGATATTTTATGACATTTTTTTATTTTTTGAGGTATATGTGACCCTAATATTTGACGTTAAGGATTATTTCACTAGAATTATTTTACATTTTTGTCTATGTAAGTTGAAAGTCACCAGATAGCTTTTGTGGTTAAAAGATTATTTAATATTAAAGTTATTAATATTATTTTGAGGGCGTTCATCATATTTTTTGTAATTTCATGAGAATTATATTAATATATTTTTATTAAACTTACAACCCATAGGTCGGATGAAAGCATATCACATTTTTAAATGATAAGGAGCATGAATCCATGACCGAATGGAAAAAAGGTGTAATTCCTACCACTGGTCAATGTGTTTCCCTAGTTAGAATTATTATTTTTACATACATGATTTGACATATAAAGAGTAAGGTGATTGTTGGAAAATGTGATTTATTATATAGATAACCATGGGATTGAAAATTGATTTGGTGGTTAAGTGATTAAAAATATTTCAGGTAAGAACACTTTAATTTTAGAGAACATTATATGATTAAGATAAAAGGATTATTATGGGGTGTTGTATGATGAATAAAGGGTTATTTATCTTTTAGAAGCAGATATTATTTTAATTTGAATTTATGGTAATTTAGGTAATTTATGGAAATGATTATCATATTTTACAGATTATATGATTATCTAATACACATTTGTTGTATATAACTTTATGAGTGACTAATGTTCATTAGATATAAATGTTCAATTAATCTAAAAATAATATGTAATAGAATCCTTATAATTTTAATTGACATGGTCAAAAAAAATTTGAAAAAAATTATGAATATTTATTTATCAAAGTATTTAATTTGAACATTGGGTGTTATTGTTGAGGATTTGGTAATTAATGTTGTATTTTTTTCCAATGAAGGTTTATCATTTTGGGAATTATCTTACATTAGGCTAACTATTTTAGTTTTTTTTTATTTCTAGATATAAGAGTAATAGATTTTCATCCCTTTATGAAATTACATGGTCTGTTAGAAGATTATTTTAGCTCTTCAGGCATAGAAAAATCATCTTTATTATTCATCAATTGGATTAAAAGATGGGATAAATGTGTGAAATGGTATAAACGTGCATGAAATGATGAAAATTTCATTTATGGGTTTAAAGAAAAGAAATTAATTATATTTCCTTATATTCTTAGTCTATGAGGTAAAGGAATTAATCAAATATAGTAAAAGGAACATTAAACAAAAAAGTTGTCCGATGAAATTCATTTATGATGAATCAGTGGTCTTTTTCACACCTATTTTGTTTGCGGTATTGTGGTCATTAACTTTTTCATGATCATTCAAATTCATGTTATAAATGATCTCTATTAGTATCCATTATTGTTTAGATACTAATTATTTCTTCCATGACCATTTTTCCAATTCACAAGAAGTTTATACTATTTAGAAACCTAGTTATGTGTTAATCCAAATGAACATCATAGTTCCCTTTCCCACTATTAAAAAGGAAGTTTTATTACACATTTTCTCAATGTGGGTTTTAAACAAATGTATTTTTAAATGTAAAACCATTTAATACTAAGGTAGATTTAAAATTTTGAGGAAGATATTTATTAAATTGGGAATGATTTAACAAACCTCAGACTTTAAAAATAAGACAATGTTGGATAACTCACACGACCCGCAACATTGTGCTATAATTGTAACACCCCGACCCTAGTTACCCAGAGTCGGTGCATTATTACAAAACATTGGCATGATCACAAGAAAGATCAAATCTCGAAAGACCGATTGGTTTAGTAGCCTTGGAAACACTAGATATATTCATAAGTTTTACATTACATCATAAATTGAAAAACTACTACAACAAAATAATGTATCCACAATCCACACTATTATCCCCTCATAATATCCCTGCAGGTCATTCATAACTTACTTCTTCACATCCTGGGAAAAATAAAACATATAAAAGGGGTGAGCTCAAATGCCCAGTAAGGATAACAATATACCAGAAACTTTCATAAATAATAATAAACATTTAAGGCTATGTATAACTAAAACAAAAGCCTTTTAAACTTGAACTTCAACATAGTATGGAAAAAGTAAAATGAAATAATGCCATTTACTTGTTCACATGGATATTCTACTAATCTAGTAATCATATGAAATATCAATAACCACTTTCAAAATCTTGGAATGCATAATGCCAGACTATCATAACCACATAGCCAAGGCCTCGTGCCAAGACTACAAATAAGATATTGCCAAGGCCTTGTTCCAAGACACTAGTTTGTCTCATGAGACCTACCGATGCATCGAGGAGCTATAGCGGGATCCACCCGTCACATATTAAGTCCAATGCATTCCCATATGAAAAGGTTTAAACATAACATAAACATTCGTATTAAAACTAGCATACGAAATGTAAATAATTTCACCATAAACTATGAATGGTATAAAAATAGCACATCCACAGTCAAACATATCACAAAACCTTCAATACAATATAGAAGTTTTGTATCATAATAAATCAACTTCAAATAAGCGTAAAATCCATCAAAGGATGTTGACATAGATGAAATCAAAACACTTTTTGGAGAAATATCTCTTTCTATTTTTGAAAGCATTTAAGAGCCATATAAAATAAAAAAATTTCTTGAAAATATTCTTATAAGCTTTTAAGGAAAGCTTCGACGATTTTATAACGAAGGAAAATAACCGCACCCACCGTATAAGTTAAAAAAACATTCTTACCTTAATTCTGTCGAAAAGGTTAAAAAGGACCTTGTTTTGAAAACGACAGAAAGATTCCTTTATAAACCACTTATAAAGGTCAAAAAGGGTATAAATGACTTTAAATCATATTCAAGTAAATAGTAAAAATGTTTTGAAATATATTTTTAAGAAACATGGATGTGGATGATAAAGAGATCCCAGTAGATAATTATAAATAAACAACCTCGGATAATGAAGAGATTGTGACATAACCCTTACCCTGTACTTTTCCTTGGTTGGGGTAGGTTAACCTCCTTTATAATGGTGAAATAATTTTTATTAAATTATACAAGAATCATATACATTAATATGATATCATATATGATCTTTTAATATTGATTTGATAATAATATCTTAGTATTATTGTTGTTTTGGGTGTTAACTTACTTGTTTTCTTTTATATGTTTTGTTACGTAAGACATGTTTGAAAAGGATAGGTTGTATATTATTCATATCCAGAATGATATAAAGTCCTTAAACATCATTTTTTAAATCATCAAATGATAATTATACTTGAATGGATACGATGGAGAATGAATCTCATCGCGTTCGTGGAGACGGTAGTCCGTACGTACGCACGGGCGACAATATAATTATTTTGATATTAAAATAATATATAAATGGATGGTATATCAAATATAAAGAATAATTAACATGTTATATTTATTATTTACATGAGTTACATATCATTATTATACCCATCCAAATAATAATATATTGAATAACAATTACACCACGACGTGGAGACGGTAAGCCGTACGTACGCACGTATGGTGACATGTTATTCAAAGGGTGGATAGAATACTGAATATAGTAGTACCATATTTATAATAACATCACAGTATATATATGGTATTGGAGTTATTATTTTATAATGGTAACAACAAAGGAAGAAGAAGTGGAAGAATAAATGAACTTGGAAAAGGGTGGTGAAATCATTACCTCTTCTTCGGGTTCTTCCTTTTGATTTGATCAAAAGGGCTCCTTAGGTTTGCTTTCTTATCAAACTAAGGCCTCTAGGTTGTATTGAGGGAAGTTGGGAGAGTATTTGGGCAGAGTTTGGCCGAACAAAAAGGCTTTTAAGGTGTGAAGAAATGAGAAGTAGGAGTGCCCTTTTATAAGAGGGGTGAGGGGCACCTTTGGAAAAGCTAGAGATATTAGTTTATAATAAATTAATATTCGGTTTAAAATGGCTCCAAAGTTTACTATTCAACGGTTAAGGTGGGGATGGGTCGAAAACAACTCAACCAATATAATTTAGACAGGTTTGGGTACTTATATTAACCTTATCTTTAAGTATTAACTCTAAGTTAATTAGTTTCACTTTTACAATGTCTCTTTGTATTTTTATATAATATGGTTAATAAACTTACTATATACATCCAAGAGACCCCCAAGTAGTCCATTAATGATGAACCTATCATGATATAAGTCTCTTGGACGAACCTTAGATTTTTAGGAATTTAATATCAATTAATAATATAATATTTGTTTTAAGAACTCTTTTATGTCAATTTTGACACTATTCAATAGTTGATTTTTTTGAAAATAATAACAGATTGATTACTTTGAAAACAGTAAATTAAATAAATTCTAATATATCATATTATCCTATAAAATTAGTTTAATTCATTAAAAGTTTCATATTATATTTATTTGGGTATTTATAATATCAATTAATTTAATTTTTCACTATTTTAGTAATTACTGCATCATCATTGTGTCATAAATAAAATAAATTATTTAATGTCTAAAAATTATAAATAAAATATAATTATGTAGTCAATCTTTTTATCTTTCTAATGAATAAGTATAATCTAAAATCAAACATATATAACCCTATGTAATAATTGTTTTTCTAAAAGATATATGCTTTTATCATTTTTGTATTCATTTTAACTTAATTAAAATAAAGTGTCCCTATCACCTACAAGTGGCACCATGGGGTCCCCAAATCGTCCCAAAGATGCCTATGGTAGATCATGTATCAACAAATAAGGCTAGGACACGTTTTAGGGTAATTTAGTATTATTATAATATTATTTTTTAACCCTTATTTACCAGATTTACCCTTAACCATGGTAATAAAATATTTACCACAGTAATTATTCAAAATGTCTAAAAATAATAGTTACCTATTTACACAATTTGTACATCCTGATTCCAAATATGGATTCCATTTTTCTAAATTCAAAACACAGAAGTGGCAGAAATTAATTTAAAATTAATTCCCGCTGTCAAAACAAAAAGCGTGTTTTTAAAAGATAATAACTATCAAAAGATTGACACTTGTTTATGTTCGGTTTAATTGTAAAATTATGTCCAATGACCAACATTATATTAAATTGTAAAAATATATTCTAAATATACTTTAAAACCACTCAAATTCACAATTTATCTCTATTAATTATTTTGATTAAAAAAGTTGTTTTTAATTAAAATTTAGTAATTTTCACTATTCATCAAAATATGAAAGTTATCCGAAAAGTACCAAAATTTCACCTTAGGCTAAATTCGATATTCCGAATCTAGAAATGAAGTCCATTTTAAAATATAAAATATATATAATTTCGGAAAATAGGTATTACTATTCATAACGGCTAGTTTGATTGGTTGTGGTGTGTGTTAAAACTCAAGGTTGCGTACAACACACGCTATTGTATTATTCAAAGAAAGCATACCGTGGAAGCTTGGGATGTTTCATTTTAAATTTTTGATGTACCCATTTAGTCAAAAAAGTTTAAAATATTGTATTTAAAAAGGGTTCACTATTAAAAGTTGATAAAAGTGCAATACTGAAAATGAATTTGTTCATGCATTATATCTAAGAAACTCATAATATGGATTCTAAAATTATAAGGATTATATAAAGTTTAAAATTTAGATAATACTATTCATAACCTCTTTTGAATGGCCTTTTTTTTGTAATTCATGGTGTGATTGAACTCGGTGTTGCGTGTAGTGCAAGTTATTGAATTATTTTGAAGAAATAACACACTATGAAATCTTGGGGTGTTACATTCTCCCCTCCTTCAATAAATTGCGTCCTCGCAATTTGAAATTGTTCTTCGAAAATAAAAGGTTGAAAATAGAAAATATATTTGTGGGAAAACCCACATCGGAAATTGGGTTACCAAAATTTAGTCTTAATATAAGGAAAAGAAAAATTAAAGGGTCACCACCAAATTATGATCTCGATTAGGAGAACATTGGTGGCAATTAGAGACATAAAATTGGAGGAAAAACGTAAATATTTATAGGTAGTGATTGAGGTCATCAATCACAAACAAGTATAAAATTAAGGTCCTTAAATTCATCAATCTATGATGATTTGAAATACCATCGGTTCAACAAAACATAGGGTATTAGGATAACACATTTTTGAAGTTTCAAAATATCTTAGTCGAAATCCCACATCGAAAAATGAATTAATGAGGCCTCTATTTAAAATAAAGAGACGAAAGTATGAAGATTACCGAAAATAACACATACTAGGGTTCCATGTAGTAAAATATGGATATGGAAGAAAAATCTAACCATCAATTATCTGATGGAGAGTGGTAGAGAACATGGCTATGGAAAGGCCAACAATCCCAAAGCCATAAATTAGTGATGATTTAAGGTACCATCTAGGAAAAAAATTTTGTTCTAAGTTACTTTTCTTAATATTGAGGAATTTATTTATGAGATTGGCTAAGATCATAAGGAGATATACTTACTTTATAATTAGAGTTTTATCCATTAATAAATTTCTACCACAAACTCATCTTTCACTCTAAAAGATAATAGAATGTAAAAAAATTCTATTTACACTATTCGTATAGGGTTCCAAAATAAACGAATTTATAATTCATCTACAAGATCTTTTAATAAAAACTACATTATTTAATCCAGGACATCTCGTGGGCCAGTGGTAGGTGATACACCCTTGTCGCCCTTCGGTTGCGGGTTCAAGTCTCGCAGCCTTGCCGGACGTGACGGGTTGTCGCCCGACCTCCGGGTTGTCCTTTTATGGAAATCCAAAATAATCCAAACTAGAAATATCCAAAATACTTCTGTCCAAACTCACAGTCCAACATTTATAAGGAAGGTAAACATAATATAGATCCTTTTTACCCCGTAATAGCATACGAATACCTTCATCATGTATTACCATATTCCGTATTGATTACATTCATGCTCCCTTATTCCATATAGAATGCTGGATATACTTCATTAATCCAAAAATGTTTTAAACCCCAACAATGATGGAATATACAAATCATTAATCAGTTCCAAGGTAGTCAAGAATATCCAATATAATTTATCCAAAACAATCACATATTATTCCAAAATCACTACCTCAGTATCAGAACTATATTATGATTTATCATTCTCTCAACCATATATTTTCCAAAAATTTATCCTACTATTGAGTCACTTTTCTTTGTTCCACACAATCTCAAGTCCTTAATGAAATAGTACTGCAGTACAATCCTTATATACTCCATAATTATTATAACAAGTACATTGTTGATACAACACTCAATTGACATAATCAACATAAGAACTCTAATCATTCCTCTTCATCTGTGGTAGTATCATAACTTGATTATTATCCAATAACATCATTTGCGGCATAGTCTGATGACTGGGACATAGGTTTTTGTAGTGTCCAAACTCCTTGAAAATGAAGCATTGTACATTTAAAACCATTTTCTTACCCTTGCAGTCATGTACTTTGTGCCCTTTTCCTCCACACTTATAACAATCTCTCATTCCTTTCAGGCAAGTTCCAGGGTGTTTCTTTCCACAGTTACCACATATGGGAAAATTCTTCTTTTCCCTCTTCCCTTTATCCATCTTTCTCTCTTCCATCTTTTTCTTCTCTTGCTTCCCTTAAAAGCCATAGGACTGAGTAAACTCTTCACTTATCTTATCAACACATGATATTATTTCTCCATATGATGATAATACATGGGAGACTATTTCTCTTATAAATTCTAGCTTAAGACCATGAAAGATATGATCCTTCCTTCTCTTTGGATCATGTGCATTTCTGGAGTTCTCATTCCTTCTACTGGGCACCATTTCTAAACAATGGCATACACTAGATCAGTTTATGAATCAAAATACATAATCCCATACTTATAAAACACATAACATAAATTGAACTATTTATGGATATAATCCATAATCAGAAAAATGTTTTCTTTGAGGAAGTATATACTCATAAACCCTTCATAATGATTTGTAAAGAAAATGAGAGTTATCCTAAGCATATCCCCCGGGAGTGTCGCAACCAAGAGTGCAGCAAGGCCCGTTGTCGTGCACCAGTTCCCGTTCGAGTCTAGCTCAAAGCGGTGTTTTCGGGTTTTATCCCTAGGTACATCTGTGCCAGAGCCGCCTCTACCTGCTCGTATCCAGATAGGGATGTATTGCTCGGAAAACTCACAAAATCTCTACAATACCAAAATTCTAGGAAGTTCTTCTATACTAATCCTCAAATTTCATCTTAAGTCTACGTGCTCTAATCAGAGTTTATCTAAATCTAGCTTCCAAGGTTTGTACTAAACTTCCTCTGATACCAACTGTAACGCCCCGACCCTAGTTACCCAGAGTCGGTGAATTATTACATAACATTGGCATGATCACAAGAAAGATCAAATCTCGAAAGACCGATTGGTTTATTATCCTTGGAAACACTGGATATATTCATAAGTTTTACATTACATCATAAATTGAAAAACTACTACAACAACATAATGTCTCCACAGTCCACACTATTATCCCCTCATAATATCCCTGCAGGTCATTCATAACTTACTTTTTCACATCCTGGGAAAAATAAAACATAGAAAAGGGGTGAGCTCAAATGCCCAGTAAGGATAACAATATACCGGAAACTTTCATAAATAAGAATAAACATTTAAGGCTATGTATAACTAAAACAAAAGACTTTTAAACTTGAACTTCAACATAGTATGGCAAAAGTAAAATGAAATAATTCCATTTACTTGTTCACATGGATATTCTACTAATCGAATAATCATATGCAATATCAATAACCACTTTCATAATGTTGGAATTCATAATGTCAGACTATCATAACCACATAGCCAAGGCCTCGTGCCAAGACTACAAATAAGATTTTGCTAAGGCCTGGTTCCAAGACACTAGTTTGTCTCATGAGACCTACCGATGCATCGAGGAGCTATAGCGGGCTCCACCCGTCACATATTAAGTCCAATGCATTCCCATATGAAAAGGTTTAAACATAACATAAACATTCGTATTAAAACTAGCATACGAAATGTCAATAATTTCACCATAAACTATGAATGGTATAAAAATAGCACATCCACAGTCAAACATATCACAAAACCTTCAATATAATATAGATGTTTTGTATCATAATAAATCAACTTCAAATAAGCGTAAAATCCATCAAAGGATGTTGACATAGATGAAATCAAAACACTTTTTGGAGAAATGTCTCTTTCTATTTTTGAAAGCATTAAAGAGACATATAAAATAAAACATTTTCTTGAAAATATTATTATAAGCTTGTAAGGAAAGCTTCGACGATTTTATAATGGCGGAAAATAACCACACCCGCCGTATAAGTTAAAAAACATTCTTACCTTAATTCTGTCGAAAAGGTTAAAAAGGACCTTGTTTTGAAAACGACAGAAAGATTCTTTTATAAACCACTTATAAAAGTCAAAAAGGGTATAAATGACTTTAACTCATATTCAAGTAAATAGTAAAAATGTTTTGAAATATATTTTTAAGAAACATGGATGTGGATGATAAAGAGATCCCAGTAGATAATTATAAATAAACAACCTCGGATAATGAAGAGATTGTGACATAATCCTTACCTTGTACTTTTCCTTGGTTGGGGTAGGTTAACCTCCTGTATAATGGTGAAATAATTGTTATTAAATTATACGAGAATCATATACATTAATATGATATCATATATGATCTTTTAATATTGATTTGATAATAATATCTTAGTATTATCGTTGTTTCGGGTGTTAACTTACTTGTTTTCTTTTATATGTTTTGTTACGTAAGACATGTTTATAAAGGATATGTTGTATATTATTCATATCCAAAATGATATCAAGTCCTTAAACATAATTTTTTAAATCATCAAATGATAATTATACTTGAATGGATACGATGGAGAATGAATCTCATCGCGTTCGTGGAGACGGTAGTCCGTACGTACGCACGAGCGACAATATCATTCTTTTGATATTAAAATAATATATAAATGGATGTTATATCAAATATAAAGAATAATTAACATGTTATATTTATTATTTACATGAGTTACATATCATTATTATACCCATCCAAATAATAATATGTTGAATAACAATTACACCATGACGTGGAGACGGTAAGTCGTACGTACGCACGTATGGTGACATGTTATTAAAAGGGTGGATAGAATACTGAATATTGTTGTACCATATTTATAATAACATCAAAGTATATATATGATAATGGTGTTATTATTTTAGAATGGTAACAACAAAGGAAGAAGAAGTGGAAGAAGAAATGAACTTGGAAAAGGGTGGTGAAATCATTACCTCTTCTTCGGGTTCTTCCTTTTGATTTCATCAAAAGGGATCCTTAAGTTGGCTTTCTGATCAAACTAAGGCCTCTAGGTTGTAGTGAGGGAAGTTGGGAGAGTATTTGGGCAGAGTTTGGCCGAACCAAAAGGCTTTGAAGGTGTGAAGAAATGAGAAGGATGAGTTCCCTTTTATAAGAGGGGTGATGGGCACCTTTGGAAAAGCTAGAGATATTAGTTTATAATAAATTAATATTCGGTTTAAAATGGCTCCAAAGTTGACTATTCAAAGGTTAAGGTGGGGATGGGTCGAAAACAACTCAACCAATAGAATTTAGACAGGTTTGGGTACTTATATTAACCTTAACTTTACGTATTAACTCTAAGTTAATTAGTTTCACTTTTACAATGTCTTTTTGTATTTTTATATAATATGGTTAATAAACTTACTATATACGTCCAATATACCCCCAAATGGTCCATTAATGATTAACCTATCATGATATAAGTCTCTTGGACGAACCTTAGATTTTTAGGAATTTAATATCAATTAATAATATAATATTTGTTTTAAGAACTCTTTTATGTCAATTTTGACACTATTCAATAGTTGATTTTTTTGAAACTCATAACAGATTGATTACTTCGAAAAAAGTAAATTAAATCAATACTAATATATCATATTATCCTAGAAAATTAGTTTAATTCATTAAAAGTTTCGTATTATATTTATTTGGGTATTTATAATATCAATTAATTTAATTTTTCACTATTTTAGTAATTACTGCATCATCATTGTGTCATAAATAAAATAAATTATTTAATGTCTAAAAATTATAAATAAAATTTAATTATGTATGAAATTTTTTTGCCTTTCTAATGAATATTTATAATCTAAAATAAAACATATATAACCCTATGTAATAATTGTTTTTCTAAAAGATATATGCTTGTGTCATTTTTGTATTCATTTTAACTTAATTAAAATAAAGTGTCCCTATCACCTACAAGTGGCACCATGGGGTCCCCAAATCGACCCAAAGATGCCTATGGTCGATCATGTATCAACAAATAAGTCTAGGATACGTTTTAGGGTAATTTATTATTATTATAATATTATTTTTTAACCCTTATTTACCAGATTTACCCTTAACCATGGTAAATAAAATATTTACCACAGTAATTATTCAAAATGTCTAAAAAAAGTTACCTATTTACACAATTTGGACATCCTGATTCTAAATATGGAATCCATTTTTCTAAATTCAAAACACATAAGTGGTAGAAATTAATTTAAAATCAATTCCCGCTGTCAAAACAAAAGGGTGTTTTTAAGAGATAATAACTATCAAAAGATTGACACTTGTTTATGTTCGGTTTAATTGTAAAATTATGTCCAATGACCAACATTATATTAAATGGTAAAAATATATTCTAAATATACTTTAAAACCACTCAAATTCATAATTTATCACTATTAATTATTTTGATTAAAAAAATTGTTTTTAATTAAAATTTAGTAATTTTCACTATTCATCAAAATTTGAAAGTTATCCGAAAAGTACCAAAATTTTACCTTAGGCTAAATTCGATATTCCGAATCCAGAAATGAAGTCCATTTTAAAATATAAAATATATATAATTTCGAAAAGTAGATATTACTATTCATAACGGCTAGTTTGATTGGTTGTGGTGTGTGTTAAAACTCAAGGTTGCGTACAACACACGCTACTGTATTATTCAAAGAAAGCGTACTGTGGAAGCTTGGAATGTTTCATTTTAAATTTTTGATGTCCCCATTTAGTCAAAAAGTTTAAAATATTGTATTTAAAAAGGGTTCACTATTAAAAGTTGATAAGAGTGCAATACTGAAAATGAATTTGTTCTTTCATTATATCTAAGAAACTAATAATATGGATTCTAAAATTATAAGGATTATATAAAGTTTAAAATTTAGATAATACTATTCATAACCACTTTTGAATGGCTTTTTTTTTAAGTCATGGTGTGATTGAACTCGGTGTTGCGTGTAGTGCAAGTTATTGAATTATTTTGAAGAAATAACACACTATGAAATCTTGGGGTGTTACAATAATGAATAATGAAATATTATTATTCAAATACGAATATTATAAAAAAATATATCGAATTGGATGGTAGGAATAGTAATAACCGTATTATTAAATATATACAATTTTCTATCACAATAAAAATGTTTTGATAAATGCTTAGCAAATAAGCACTCATTCTTTAGTCATTTTATTCTTCAAATATATGTTTTCTTCAAAATGTATTTTATTTAGTTTTTTGATTGAATACAATAATTAAAATTTATTTGATTAAAAGTATATAATTTTTAAAATAATCTTTTCAAAATTACTATACGGTAGATTGCTTTTATTTTTCAAAAAATATTAATTTTTCTGTGGAAAGTAAAAAATGCCAATATTTTTAAGTGTCATTTATTTTCATTAAAAACTCCCATTATGATTTTAATTTTATATTAAATTTAGATAAGTTTAACTAATATATAAATAATATAATTAATTACATAGTAATCGTCTTTATACTTAATTTTTTGTATAAGTTCATTTTTAGGAAAAAAAGACATTTATCTAAAAAATTATTCTCATTGCATTTGATGTGTTTATATTAAATATATTTTTTCACTTAAAAGAAATTAATTTTATAAAATATAAATAATTTCTGGATTCATAAATTAAAATTAATCCTTATATTAATTTTTTATATATTTCTTGAAACTTTATATTTTTGTTGAATAATAAAAAATATTATTTTATGAAATATAGTATATTTTGGATATCACCATGAAATAAATATTATATAAAATTTATTAAACTTATTTAATGAATCATGTGTTATAATATAATATAAATAATATAAGAAAAATTCTAAAAGAAATAAATTTTATTTTATTTAATTATATATATAAAAAAAAATTTCAGTGGTGACGTTGTGCTTACACAGTACAGGAAAATTCCAATCTGGTGTTTATAATATTATATTTGAGAAGTAAGAAGTCTTTTATCATGTTATATAACAATATTTATTATTATTTATAAATATATATATATATATATTAAAATTTTGGAGATATATAACAAGTGACTTATCCAAATGATTTTGCAATGTTGGCCAAGGCTTAAAACATCAAAATAACATATTCAATAAGTTGTCATGACATATAACTAATTAAATATACATATGTAATGAATTTAAAGTTTTATATTTCAATTTATTTATTTATTTTTATAGTGTTACTTTATTTTTTATTTTTAGTGATGAAATAATTACCTTAAATTTTTACACAATGTCGACCATGCTCTTCTGTAAATAGTATAAAATCAGGTAAATGACTTTTAAGAATTATAAAAGTAATAAATTTTAGGTGAGTTAATGTTTCTTATGAATTTTTATGATAAATAAAACATTTTGGAGCTGTTTTAATGTTTTATATTTTAATGCCATCATTTTTCATGTTTCTCTCTAAAACTAACAATGTGAATAGTTCTTAAAATGACATTAATGGTATTTTGTGTCAAAAATATTTTATTAAATTATTTAAAAATAATAAAAATATTTAAATAGAAAAAGTATGACATTAAATGTTCTTATATGCCATAAATTTTTCATGTATGAGAAAATTTTCACCTTATAAGTAAAATTACTTATATTTTATACTGAAATTTGTGTTATCTCAGTTAAGGTTGAAAATAATTAACAGATGGGTTAAATAAAAAGTTAATGATTCAAATGATAGATAAAATAAATAAAAGTTTATTTAATGATAATATTAATACCATATACACCTTATTGTTGAATAAATGAAATTTTATGTACCATTTTACAAGAGTTAGACACAAATTAATTATTAATATTTCTTGTATTTCCAAAAATGTCAATAAGGGTATTTTATAACAAAAAAAATATTTCAGTAAATTATTTTAAATAAAAAAAACCTATAATTAGAAAAAATAATTGTATATGAATGAAAATAATAACCATTTTACGTTTATGTATCATCTCTCCTTTTATGGTAACAGTATTAACCCCTAAGTAGTAAAATAACATTTTTTCACTGTAATTGTAAAAAAATGGTATCATGCTTTAAAAAATAGATAAGTGTGAAAATATTATATAATTATATAAAAAATCATTGAATGATATAATTTAAACTTTAAATATTTTTTATTTGATTTATAAAATTTCTTATCCATTTTAAAATAATATTAACATTTATTGATTTAGTACTTTATGAATTTTCAAGAATACTCCTCCCTTGATTTTCAAAAGGGAGCCTCTTTTCCTCTAGTATACACACATAAATAGCCATTTGTTTCAGCCAAAACATTCCTAAATATATTTATAACATCAATAGCCATGTTATAGAGGTATTATTCTGGTAATAATACAATCCTTGTAGGTATTATGGTGTATAGAAAAGTATTTTTTCCAAAGAATACATATAGCTTTTAATAGAATATTTAGGTTTTATTAATTCCTTCACCACCTTAAAATATTATTCAAACAATAAAAAATAATATCATAAGTATCTTAAATATAGTAAGATTTTATTTTTTTAATTATATATCCTCTTTCCATATCCTCTTCTATCATATGAGGTATGAAACCATCATCCATGTTGTCACGACCCGACCATACCCAGGCTCGAGCCGTAACTACCCCAAGCCCGCCTCCATAGGCCAGGGGCTGGCGACCAGCACCGAAGGCACAACAAATCGGGGAGACCTTTTCCTAAGTACATGTACACACACATGTAGCCCACTCAATGCAGAAGTGAAGAGTAAAGGGAAAAGTAAAGTACTCACTGATATAAACAAACCGTAAATGTGCATCGACCATTAAACAGTACAAAGGTAGTGCTGAAGGTAAACTGAAAAGAAAAGGAAAAAACACGTGTCCAACCATAAAATTTCCACAACCCGACAACCGGTAAAAAAAAAGTAAACAACTAGAGAGTATCCCACATGGAAACCCCTCTACGACCACCGTACGTGGTCCAAGCTCCTGAACTCCTAAGTTCCTCGATAGTCACGACCAACCTATCTGTCGTCTGCATTGGCACACCAAGTGTGGGAAAATCCCAAGTAGGGGTGAGTATAAAAATACTCCGTAGGATACCCCGAAGGCTCGAAGGAGCAACAAAGGAGGTATTGACGAGGTGATAAGTAGATCAAACAAAGAATAGTAAAGGATTAAAATAGAGAGTGCAGTAAAGAGTACAGTTCAACCCAAAAGAGGAAGGAAGTAGAGTCGTCCAAACACAAGGAGCTAGAAATGGTGAGAAGATAAACTTCTAGTCGAGTATTCTCAACCTATAGTAGGAGAGTAAACTCATCCAACCACAAGAATCTAGACACGGAAATCACGTGGCATACCTTGTGCGTCTTCACCTCTCTAGGAAAGAGAGTTACCAAAACCCAAGAAGTGGGTACTAGAACAAGGTATATACATATCCATATGCTCTATCAGGAAGCTCTATCAAGATCGTAAGGGGATCTCCATCCCGTAGCTCAGCCCAAGAAAGTGAGTAGCCAAAAGTCCCAGAAATTACACCATTGATGCCCAGCATCCTGCATGTCTGCCACAAACTGCAAGTCAAGGGGATCAAATCATCACACCTTGACATTATCCACTTTGTGCGGCACGAACTCGCCCGCACGGATTTAGGTCATGTCTCAAGGACACGTCTTAGTGGGGAAAGTTCCCCTCGTAATTGAGAGTTCTGGGGAAAGTCGAACCACACCTCATCACTGTCACACAGTCGAGAGGTCTACTCAAAGTCAATGTTGTCACATCACTGACCCGTATAACCAAGGGTCCCGCTATAGTAGTCACTGAGAAAAGCCACAGACTAGCCTAGTAGAAAGGAATAAGTTTGAAAGAATTCTTCGGGTGACCCACTGCCCAGCCCCGCTGGAGGGTAAACCCTAAAAGGTCGTCGGGTAACCCACTGCCCAATCTCTACTAGAGGGTAAACCCTAAGAGGTCACAGGGTAACCCACTTCCAATCTCTACTAGAGGGTAAACCCTAAGAGGTCGCTGGGTAACCCACTGGCCAGTCTCTAATAGATGGTAAACCCTATGAAGTCAATGAGAAACCCACTGCCCAGCCCTGCTGGAGGGTAAACCTGAAGAAGTCGATGAGCAACCCACTACCCAGCCCTGCCGGAGGGTAAACTCGAAGAAGTCGATGAGCAACCCACTGCCCAACCCCACTAGAGGGTAAACTTGAATATGTCGATGAGAAACACACTTCCCAACCCCTCTATAGGGTAAACCCGAAGAAGTCGATGAGAAACCCACTGCCCAGCCCCACAGGAGGGTAAACCTGAAACTTCTCTGGCCATCCCTACTGGAAAAAACCTCATGGGTAGAGGTTTGGTGCTCGCGTGATGTATTGGTCACACCGAATCCTCAAAATTCTACCAGGGAACATGAAGGGATGTGATACTTATTTCCCACATAGCTAAAGGATAAAGGAGAACCCAAACAACTCCGGCGATCAAACTGTCGAGAACAGAACTAGGGGAAACCACTCAACCCTGCTGGTCTAAACCATCCTGAACATTAGGACTCTCTACCTCACGAGAGGTCAAAGGTACATAAAGTAGAACACGACACACACATGGGGCCCACACGACGTGTGGCCCAAACTCATATCCAAATCATGTGCACCCACATTCTCAGGTACAAACAATAACATGTACCTCCAATAATTCTCGTATACTCCCAGAGTATGCCACATTGCCAACCTAAGGGATATCGTGCACATGGCATCCAATGTCAGTGAAAAAAGGCGTAAACATAACTTCACCAACCTAATTCCTCCAAGGCCCTAGCATGGCCAACCACATCTTTTTAAGCATTCACTTCACTCTCCCAAGAGTGAACGTGATCACATGCCAAATTTTCTCTACAAACACCACAGGAGGAACCACCACTGGTACACCATTCATGATTCCACATTAAATGAGATCCCAAGTGAGACTTCACGCATCCAAATGGATCGTACTGTTGTAATACCCACAGAAAAACATGCGATATAGACTATTTACTCGCCTCCAATAAACATCTGATGTAAAATTCGTTCAACACAGCTTTATGCCTGAACGGCGTCCCGTGTTCCGGAGCCTTGGTCCTGAAAATAGTCGGGCACATCGCACCATTGAGATCTCCTCGGAAAGACACATCCAATTGAATTATTACTTGCGTGGAATGGATTTCTGAAGAAAAAGAAAATTTTCATTGTACCTCACATGAGTTGTGCTTCGTGTGACCCACATCTCAGTTTTGAAGCATAACGAACAGATTGCACCATTGTGATCCTCTAAAAAAGGTACACAAGATTGACTATCCACTTTTTTGAAACGGACACCTGGTGATAAAGATAGAAATCCTCGCCAAATTCCAAAATGACACTCATGGGGCACACATCATCATGCAGAATTAAAGAGGGAAGATTATACCATTACAATGCCCTCGAAAAAACACTGAAAATCGACTGCTCGCACGCCCAAAACAGACATCCGATGAAGAAGTTGCTAAACGATGCTCGCAGCTTAAAAGATGGGTCATGGGGCCCGTGCCTCAACTCCAGCTTCAAAACCTGAAACCACCCAGGAAAGATCCTTCTCAGCGCCAGGGTCCCAACGCCACTGAAGCCGCTCAAAATGGACTTCGGATGTGTCTGTGCCATCCAAAACAATAACCCCTGGGAAAAAAGCCAAACTACTTAATGGGAGTGTCACGCCACCGAGGCCCCTGTCTCGGGAGTTAGACCCCCCTGAAACAATCTCAAAATGTCCGCCTCAATCCAAGGAATTTTTCTCCATTGATGGCACGTGAATCCGATTTGGGCGTTTAAAATTTTAGGAAGAAAATAGGTGGTTCGGGCCGGTTCTGTCGGCCCACCTTGTGCGAGGACCTCCCCACGCTTCACCGCGAGCCGGCTTGCCTCGCCAGGACCGGATTAAGCCGGTCCGGCTTTAATTCCATGGGACCCGTGTTTTGAAGGTCCATGTCACCAGCCGGGGTCTGACGACCCTGGTCTTCCGTGTCAACCTGGCCGGCAAAGCCGGCCGGTCTTCCCGCACCGCGCGCCCTCGCCCGGCGCCTCTGCTCGACCGCGATGTCGTAGTCGGAGCCCCCGCAGCCACCTGGCCACCTCGGCCTCACCGATGCCCTCTACCGAGGAGCCCCGCCGAACCCGTTGAGCCACCACCTGCCTGAGGCCGATCCGCCGCCTAAACCTAAGCCGCCCGCCGCCTAAGCAGAGCCAGCCGCCGCAAAAAAAACTCCAAAAACCCGCGGATCATTAGCAGACGACTACGATCGCCTTGGAACTCAAATTTTCAATCCGAAACAAGTGTTGGATAGCTCAGAACATATACTACGCAACCAAGGGCTGCTCTCGACAAAATAATGGAAATTAGATTCTACAAATCAAGCTAAAAGGTGATGCGAAAATTAAAAAAACGCAACGATCCTACCTGTTGGGCGTTGCCCGAAGCTTTGATCCTTCATCGTGCCACCACCATTGTCGCTTCTACTTGGCTATGGGGTGGAGGAGAGGAGGTTGAGATGGATTGAGGGAGGTGGGAGAGCTCTTCCGCCAGAGGAAAACAAAAAAATTGAGAATGAGGGGAGGGTTTGTTGTTTAAGTAGAAAAATAATTTGAATTTTAATTAATTTTTTTAAACACCCCATATTGACCCACATCTGAAACTATTGATGGGGTTGAGGTTGATCCTCCCCTAGGGTAAAAACCACCTCACGAGCACAATGGAAGTCCCAGAATTTTAATCTGAGGCCCCTTTCAAAACTTATAAAACATAATTCCTGAGACTGATAAATTACGAAAACGCCGCTGGGGCCATTTTCCACAAAAAGGCCACACCTAGGAAAATTGCACCCCTCCTAGGGTAAACGGAATGATCCGAACTCAACGGTGCTCTCGGGTTTCCCATCTAAGCAACCATTTAAGAGTTATTCCTTTTATTTTGCGTGGCCAGTGTGAACACACTAAAAAGTTAATTCCGGCCACACCAAGGCTCGGAATCGCAATCCGTCTGAAGGCGCTGCTCTGGAATAACACCAAGAAAATTCCAAAGTCTTTTATAGCAAAAATTGTGTCCTTACACATGTGTGCGGTGAACTACCGCCCCACGATCCAATGTAATACCTTTTCAATCATTGTCTCTTATGAATATTTATGATGATTGTTTTAAAATATATATTTTAAATTAATGGAATAGTTATTTTTATTAAATTATAATATATAAACTATTTTATTACCTAACTATCAATTTAAAATGATAAAGTTGTTCATCTTTTCCTGTGGATTACGATCTCCATGAAGCAATGTGATTTATCTTTCATCACTACAACAAATGGTAGGTATATGTAAGTGTATTTAAAGAAATAATACGATATTTCTGATATAATTATTGTAATGGAAGTATAAAATAATTTTAAACAATTTTATATAATCTTCATTGAAAAATGGAAACATTATTCATCTGACGCTCGACCAACTGTCTCTATGATTGTAACATAATTCACTTTTCATAAAAATATTACATGGTTGGTTTTAGATGTACATTTTATGTATTAAAATTATGATTATTTCATGATTATTATTATGGATATTATTTAATAATTACCTCTATGACCTTAATCAATAAACCAAATTCATTTTGGACCTACAAACCAAATATTGAGAAAATATCCATTTTGAACTTAATTGATTAAATAATTGTTTATAACTTGATAATAAATAAAATAAAAGGAATAGTAATATTTAAAATGGTTCTTAAGAAATAAAATAGCTAATATAATTTTATTACTCCAAAATATAAAGAATTTATGTGATTATTCAGACTCGAGGTATGGGAAACTTTACATTAAAAAACACTTTTTAAAGATTTAAAGGATTATTTTCTAAATATTTATCTTATGTGGGAATATTCCTAAAATTATTTTATTGATGTTTTTATTTATACATGAATTAATTATAAATTAAATTATATGGAACTTTTTATTTTCAATTAATTCTTTTTTAATGGAATGTTATAATATATTTTATGAAAAAACATTTTGACTAGAAGACAGTGGGAATGTTCTATTCTATTATATACTATGTCAATGATTTTACCCACTACCAAAACCATTATTTTATGTTTGTATTCCATTATATGTTTTCATGTTTTCATAAGAAACCTCATTTACTATGATTTGGTTATTTTATAAAAATTTATTCAAATGGAATGGATTTTTCTATATCTGGAAATGTTATTCTTATGAGTGTAAGGAATATTTTAAAAAGGATTTTTTGTGTTCGGATTATGTTATAGTTATTTGGAATTCTTTATAATGATGTTTTGTTATATTATAACCCATGTATATGTGGTTCCATTTTTGACCATGTATGGGTGGTTCTATTGTAAACAAATAATGTATAATCTCAATATAACTCCCCAATGCATTAGTCATTTGTAAGAGTGATTGTAAGTGTGAAATGAAAAATAAAGTCTCAAGATACCAATATTAAATTTCTATACTTTATAATGATTTTTTATGTAAATATTTTTATTTGAAAAGGTAATATGAAGATATTTTATTTTAAATCAATGGTTATGTTCATTTTTTGTTACAAATTGTTAAGTAGAAATAATACAAAGATTTATAAGAGGAGTGAATTTGGTTTTTTCGAAAACTCTTAACTGATTTTACGTTTTTCCTTTTATTTGTGGTTGATTCATATATGAAATGTTCTATATAGTAAGTTATTATGAAGTAGATAAATAATGTTCTGGAACACAACAATTTTTATAGTGGTTTGGGGGAGAAATATCCCCTAGTCCACTCTACCAACGTTCTCTCTATGAGATTGGTGATTTTCCCAAGCTGGTCCTCCTATCACAAGAAATTCAAATCCACTACTTAGTATAGGTAGTTGACCAATTTACATCAAGGACTAGACCAAAAAAAGTTTATTTTGAAGGGAACTGAACAATCCACAACTTAGACTGAGAATCTGACAATCCACCACAAGTTATTCTATGTATTTGAACCTCAAATAAATCAATAGAGTTTGATTTTATGAGGTTTTAGGTTGAACGTCACATTTTTAGTAGCCACTATAAGAATATGGATAATCCTATTCAAAGATTAAAGTATTCAATAAATTATTTCTTGGAAGAAATCCTGGTTATAATTGATCTTTAATTGTATTACAATGAATAAATAGCAGTTTTACAATAGTTCAAGGGTGAAAAGTATATCTCCAAAGTGTAGCCTCTTTTTGAAAAGAGAAAAATTTTTCATTCTTTGTAGAATTTCAATATTAAAAATATATTAAAAAGTATATAGTTTTATATATCTTTAAAAAAATAAATTTTGATATAATATGTAGAGAAGATAGCGTTCTTCGTTAATCTAGATCCAGGAAAGTTGTTTGAGAGATCAAGAATATTCAAACTAAATTGATCAGAAGAGTCATAACTTCCCATAGAAATATGAATGATTTATTTTATTGAATACTATTCTTATAATAAATCATAATGATCCTTTGAATGATTCATAACATATCTTTTAATCGATCTTTAATTCTATCAATACTATTACTAAAATCTCAAATAAATTTATGGATTTAGATCTCTGAAATTGAATACACCAACATAGGGCTTAACTCTGTAGCATAAGGTTCTTTTGAGTAGTGTCGGTTCTATTGTGTAATGTAGGGTTCTTTTTCATGTTGGGTTCCTTTATGTAATGTAGGGTTCTTTACGTAACGTAGGGAATGAATTGGGATTCCAAACTTCACCGTTGAATTGAATTTTCACATGTTTATTCAAACATATGGTTGATAAACCATATATTCATTTATTGAATCACCATGTTGTTCATCCATACATGTACTTTTCAGCATAGTGTAGGGCTTATTATCCATATGTTCACTTATCGAATGTAGGGTATGAATAGTTTTTTCAAAAAATATCATGTAGCTTTATATTCCATTAAAAAGATACTATTAAACAAGTTATAAGTTCCTAAAAAACTTAAATCAACTTTATTAGAAAAAAAGTGTATATGTGAGAATAAAAAACATATATTTCAAAATATTATTGATATAATACATCCCCAACAATCTCCACCTTTTTGGGGGTCACAAACCCCATAAAGTAACTCACTAAAATAAAGGATTTTTAAACATTTATAATGAAAATATTAATTTTTATTAATAATTTTTCAATTTCTTAGAATTAATTTGATTAAAGAAAAAGATACAAGTAAATTGAAAATGTTTGTGGTTACCCAATTTTCTCCTCCTTTTTTGATATCAAAAAGAATGTTTAAAATAAATAGGTACAAAACACAGTTAAAATTACAGTAAATGGAAATGAATTCTTACTAAGACTAGTGATGTTATATAAATTTTGAATTGTTAGTTAAATGTTAGACATTAATAATTAAACAAAGAAATCTAAATAAAATTCATAGAAATGAAAATAAAGTAAAGTAAATTTTTTTTTCAAATAAAATGTTTTGGAAATATATTACAATATACGAATAAACATATGAAATGTTTCTAAAAGGTTGGTCTTGGGTTAGATTGGGTGCCTTTCTTATCCTCTTCTTCATTGGAAGAGGATATAGTTGGATAAGGAATGGATTGGATAGCACCATGGATATCATTCAGCTTGAACAACATGATTTGAAAATGATTTTTGAACACTCTTTTCCACTTATGGAGCATCTTCCCAGAATCGCGGTCAATCATCAAGCTCTCGACCAAATTTACTTCAATGAAATCATTAACATATTCATCAGATTGTATGAAAGAATCCATATTATCTCTAACTTGATGAATAAATAGCCCTAACAAAGAATCATTATAGGTCAGTTGACAGATAAAATGTCTTTTATTCTCCATAGTAATATTCAAAGGAGTATTGTCACAATAAAGAGTGTACATTCTATCACTGAAATCAGCTAACACTAAACAAATAGCTTCAAATCTTCTGATCAAATCTTGAATAGTTTATTTCAGTGGAAGATGATGCTTAACTGGCTCTAAGAGACTGAAATTCTCTTCAAAAAAACTTATTTAACTTATTAAAATCTTATTTTTTTAACAGATATTTCCTTCTGGTATCTGATCTCACTAGATAAGGTTCTAATAAAATCTTCAATGTCACCCACTAAAATAAGAGTTTCCTGAACTTCATTTAAATTAGTCTAAAGAGCCTCAAAATAAATACTAAGAACTATTTAACTCTTAAGATATTCTACTTTCTTATTCACAAAATCTAAATCTTGTCAAAGAGACAAGTTCTTTTCGTCCAAAACATTATACCTATTAACCAATGCTTCGATATAAGATTCAGAATACTCTGTAGAAAGTGCTCTTGAAGGATTTTCTGCATCCACACTATCCAAACATTGATATCTCCCCAAACCTACCAATTATTGAACATTTATTCTCCCTATTAAATAAGACACTTATACATATACTAAATCCGTAACAACCAATAAGAGATTAACAGGGGTGTCACCACCTGAAATTGGGATAACATCCCTCTATTAATCTTTATTTTTTGCCTCTTTCTCAATATTATTTGACCCTTCAGCTCTATGGACACATATTCCTCCACCATTTAATTCAACTACATCCATAGCCTCAGTAATGTTAACTGAAATTATTCTTTTATCAGAAATATTTTCAACTACACTAGATTAAACTTATTCTTTTTTCCTTGGTCTAATAGAACCAATGATAGTAACATTCTCTGATCCACCAATGTTGTTTCCATCATCCTATCTAGTTCCATCATGCGAATAGATAATATATTATTAGAATATTTACTCCAAAAATATACTAGATTCCTCACAATTCCATCATTAAAACATTACTTTGATGACATATTTTTCCTAATGAGATGTGTCAAACATTTCTTAGTCTAAATAAAAAGTAAGAAATATTCCTTCCATAGGGATAAAATACATTATTACATCTTTATAATAGTAATAATTCATAAATAGTAGAATATACCTAGGAAAATTAATCTTGATATGGTACATTAAAAAACAAAACCTACATATCAGGATACAACACTTTTTCTAACTCAGTTGTCCTTAGAACAATTACTGACTGAATAAACTTTTTCATCACATTTTGATCAAGATTTAGGTTCCTAGTCATCATATTCTTGATAGATGATGTTCCAATCAATAAATACATTATATCCTATGATCTAAATATTTCATGTCCTTTATTTCTAAAATCAAAATTATATTCCACCTCATGGGGACATACCAGAATCATAGAAATTTGCAATAAAGAAATAGAAAATTCTCCATGATGAATCCTAGACTTACTAGAATATACATAAACATTAAAACTAAATAAAATATTCCAAAAAATTATTTTTTACTTCAATATCAAAAATAAATGGCATATTACTATCTCCAAAAAGATATTCCTAGCCATGAAATCTGATTAAATTCTTTAAAAACATATTTGTTTCATTTATCTAGTCACAATTAACTACCTTTACTTGAAGAGTTTTTTGATGAATCACATGTTGGAGAACCTTCTTGATCTGATCAAAATCATCAATTTTATTTTATGCTTCAATTTCATTTATTTTTCTAGAATGGACTGAAGGCCTTCATTTTTATTTATTTTTGATAACCCCCCTTTCAAGGGATGAGGGGGAACCCTTACAAGGCCAGTAGGCTCAGAGATTACATGGCCTGTAGGCTTAGGAGATTACATGACCCGAAGGTCTTAGGGAATTCAACCATACTATATATAAGGAACTGCACCTCCCCAGCATCTACATCATGATAGTAGCTCTCCACCTTCGCATGGCTGTCTGGCTAGGCTTCCCATGAAAACACTGGCTGGTCCATATGGCATTGCCATACCCTCTCATTCTAACATATCCATTTGGATCTGCTCTGGTGAGTGCACCTACTCTGAATCCTCTTCTGGGCATGCTCCTTTTTGGAAGTGTGTCTGGGGAAACTGTATATGGCCCAAAGGCCTAGAGGTGGCCTAAAGGTCGTAAAGGTGGCCCAAAAGCCCTACTGGCCTGAAGGCCTGGGTGGCCCGAAAGCCTTATGGACTCCAAGCCCAAACTGGTGGCCTGAGGTGAATAGTTTCATCTGCTACAGTACTGAACAGTACTTACTACAGTACCTGCTACAGTGCCCGCACAGTGTGCAGTCTTGCAACAGTACCAGTGCAGTGTACAGCCTGCAACAGTACCTGCACAGTGTACAATTCTATTAGAGTGCCTGCTACAGTACGTCCAAAAATATGCCTCTACCTAGTTTTGAACATGGGTTTTGTGGAGGCACTTAAGGATACCATACCAACTGGGCTAAGGTTCATGTGCATTTCATATGTTTTGAGGATTGAAGGTTTTAATTTTAGGAATTCAAAGAACTGTAATGATAAAAGATCTAAAATCCAAAGGGGGAAAAGAGTAAGAATGAGAACAGGATGAGTCTAATGTTTTAGTTTGGGTTCTAGAATGCTGATGATGTGGCTTAATCATTAATTTTTTTTTAAAAAAATTCATGATATAAAAAAAATATAAATTTACTTAAAAAAATGAACAAGTTCTAAATAAAAAATAATTGATAGAGAAATTGAAAAAATAAATTAATAAACATTTCTTTAAAATTAAAAAGTTATACCCCCCATAATAAAATCAAAACATGTTGTGGGAAGTGTTTTAGTAAAAATTCCATCTAACTGATATTCATTATTTAAAAATTCGAAATATATATCCTTTTTAAGAACATGATCTCTTAAAAAATGATAACTTGTATCAATATTCTTAGTCCTAGAGTGACTTACGTGATTTTTTGAAATATTTTTTGAACTTGTATCCTCACATAAAATAGTTATATTATTAATATTTAGTCCAAATTCTAGTATAGTGTGTTTCAACTAGAAGAATAGCAAACAAAAACATCCCGTAAATATATATTCTACATCAACTATTGAATGGGAAACTGAATGTTTTTTCTTACTTGACCATGATACAAAATATTTTCCTAAATAGTAATAGGTTCCTGTGGTACTTTTTCTATCTAATCTATGTACTACAGAGTCAGCATCTAAATACAAAATTAAATTTAAATTAGAAGTTTTGGATAAAGAAGATATTCAAAAATAGTTCCTTTTTAGATATCTAGAAATTTTTTTAATAGTGAAGTGATGGGATTCTTTTGGATTTCAATGAAATATTGTATAGAGACATATATAAAATATTATGTATGGTCTACTATAAGTAAGATATAATGAACTAAAAATCATACCTCTATATAACTTGTCATCAACAGGTTTTCCAACTTCATCAAAATCATGTTTTATATTAGTACACATAGGATCTTTATAAGTCTTGATATTTTCATGCCTAAAATTATTCAATAAATCATTAATTTAATTAGTTTGATTTAAATAATTTCTAAAATAGTTATGATAAATTTGAAATCCTAAAATTAAATTAAATTATCACATCTTACTCATTATAAATTATTTTTGAATTAGATTTGAAAAATCATTACCAATCTATTAATTTGTTCAACCAAAAATAACATCGTCAACATAAATTTCTACCAATGAAATACTAGAACAAAAAGTTTTCATAGAAAGTGTAGGATCCACTGATCCCACAAAAAATCCATTTTCCAATAAAAATAAATTAATATTTCATACCCAGCCCTAGATACTTGTTTAAGGCCATAGAGAGATTTAGTACGTTTAAAATGTGAATTTAGTTTGTGTGGATTTTCAAAACCAACGAGTTGTTCAACAAAAAAATCCTCCATTAAATATCTATTTAAAAATTATAGTTCAAAAACCATCTCGTATAATTTAAAATTAATATGAGATTAATAATCTAAAAAGATTCAAGTGTCTTCTAATCTAGATATAAGGGAAATGAATTCTTCCTAATCCATTTCTTATTTTAGATTATATCATTTTTATAACAATCAATCTTTGTTTTTCATAATGATCTCTTGAAGATCATTTTTATTTCTAAATATATATTTAGTTCCAAATACTATATAATTTGATGGTCTCTATAATTATTTTCAAACTTCATTTCTTTTCAATTTGTTTAGTTCTTCTTTCACTACTAACAACCAGCTCTCATATCCTAAAGATTCTTCAAAAAATATAGGATCTAATTGAGATTGAAAGGAAGATAATTCCACTTCGTTTTCTACATTTATTCTAGTTCAAGTTCCTATGTATAGGTCTCCTATAGCAGTTTTTAAAGGATGGTTCCTTAAGATTCTAGACTGTCTGGTTAAGACACCTATAGGTTTATCAGTTTCATATTCTTCTGAACTAGACTAAATTTATTTTAATTTATTTTCCAAAAATAGTTATAGGTTCTTCAAGCCTCATTTTTTCTAAAGAGTTAGGTATCCCATGTATTTGATTTTACTTTTTACTAAAAGGGTTATTTTCATCAAACTTCAAATGAACTGATTATTCAACAATGCTTGAAATTATATTAAACACTTTATAGTCTTTTTAAGTATAATAATAACCTATAAATATTCCTTCATCAAATTTTGGATCACATTTTCCAAGGTTTTCCTTAGTATTTAAGATATAAACCTTGAATCTAAAAATATTAAACAAATTTTATTTTTGTTTTCTATTATTTTATAAGACTATATTAATTTAGTATTGAGTAGTTCTATTTATTCATTCCATAATACCCTTTTTTGAGGTTTCCTTGGTGTAGAGAAGATGTGTTTAATACTTAAACTCAAGAAAATAAATTAAATTATTGATTCTAAAATTCCCATACATTATCACTACTCAAAGAAGTTATTTTAAAATATTTTTAATTTTAAAAATTCTTCAAAAACTATAAAAAATAGTGAATACCTCACTTTTGAGTTCTAAAAAATAAACCCAATTGAATCTTGAAAAAAATCATCATCTAAAAATAGACATATAATTTACCATCCCAATGTGATACTCTTTATGGTCCAAATAAATCAATGTGGATAAGTTCTAAAGTTTTAGATGTGTCCATTTTGTTAGTTTTTTAGAAAAATTATTTTTTTGTTTACCAATTTTACATGCATTACAAAATTTATTGTGTTCAAACTTAAGATGATAAAAATTGAAAACTAATTTTTTCCAAGATAATTTATGTAAATAATATGTATTGAAATTTCTATGTTTCCTATGAAATATCTAAAAAAATTATTTTAAGTGTTAAAAAATACACTTTTTTACTCAATGAATTGAGATCTAAAGTATAATGATTTTCAATTCTTGGTGCCTAAAATTGAATCATTATATCTTTGAAAACAGAATATGAAATGTTAGAAAATTCAACATAAAATCCATAATCACAAAGCAAAGAAATACTTATCAGGGTATGATTTAGACCATGTACATATAGTAATTAATTGATTGATATTTTCTTTGGATATACAATAGTTCCAACTCCAATAATATTTCCTTTATCATTATCACTAAATATTACTAGACTTCCATCCATTTGCGTCAGTGTATTGAAATTTTTGTTGTATCCACTCATGTTTCTAGAATATCCATAATCCATATACCATATAGTGTGTATGTTCCTCTGGTATTTGATCATTAAAAACATTTAAACATTTTTTTGTTTAAGAACCCAAATTTTATTTGGTCCAGTTGTGTCAAAAAAATCTTGGAGTACTAATGTTCATAATTTTTCTAATTTTTTATTTATGTCATCAGACATATTTTTGGAATTAAAATCTTTTTTAATACAACTAATTTGAGGATTTATTGAATAATATTTATTAGTGTAATGTCTTTTTTTCCAAAACTATATAAGGTATAATTTTTTGAATTGGGAACAAAATTACTTTTTTATAATATTGACTTCTTACCCTTTCATCTTATTTAAAACGTTTCTCTTTTAATTACATTCTTTACAATAATCTCATTAAATGTATTTTATCCTTTTTAAAATACTAGTATAACTTTTATAAGATTCATCTTCATTATGTAGTTATTTTATTTTATTTTCATGAACAATATAGTTTGGTGTATATGAATTATTATTTTTAGTTAGTTCATGATGTTGTTTTAGCATTGTTTGTCTTTCACCTAAAATAGCATTGTAAATATTTTTTAATGATTTATGTTTCTTTTTTATAGAATCGTATTTATCTTCCATAATTGATTAGTAAGTAGCCTATTTAATATTTTAATAAAATCAATGTCATAGGTAAAAGAATAATAGGTTTGTTCCACTTCATATTCATTATCCAAAGAGGACATGTTTCCTTTCAATTTTTTTGGATCTTTTTTTGAATCATATTTTTATGATCTATAAGAGTTTTTAGATATATTACATTAATTTTTCATAGATCCTTTTTTATTCTCATTATAATCATTTTTCTTATATTTCTTTTCCATCCTTTTTACTTCAATATTCAATTAGGGGAAATCAATTTTGATGTGGCCCATCTTTTTTAATTTATAACATCTTAATTATCTTGGTTTCTTTTCATCCTTCTTATATAATTTATAAAGCATGTTTTCTTCTTATAGAAGTTTCTAAAATTTCTATCTACCTAAGACAGTTCCATTTAATATTCTAAGGAATCTGTATTTTTATATTCGACTTCATGTTTTGATTTTATTTCATGCTTCTAAGATATCACATTAAGGGTAGTGTTTTCCCTTTTTACAAAAATCATGTGATATTTAGATTTTTTAAATCATCAATGTTCCAATTATTTATTTTATATTCAAATTATTAATAGGTGATGACTGTAAAATAGCAGCAGATATGCCATTCCATTTTCCAAGTAATACTCTAAGTACATTTCGTGCTTGATATGATTGTGAAATTGGATCTCCCAAGGTAGTAATATTGTTAATAGTTTTTGTTAACTTCCATTTAATTTTTTTGATTCTTTCACCATTAAATATTATAAATGTGTGTTTAATAGAAATATAATTTTCCATCCAAACGTGATACTCTTTTTGGTACAAATAAATCAATGTGGTTAAGTTATAATGTTTTAGATGTATCAATTATGTTAGTTTTTTTGAAAAATTATTTGGGTTGTCTACCAATTTGACTTGCAACACAAAATTTATTGTGTTAAAACTTAAGATGATAAAAATTGAAAACTATTATTTTCCAAGATAATTTATGTAAATAATATGTATTGAAATTTCCATTTTTCATATGAAAGATCTAAAATTTTCTTATCTTAAGTGTTAAAAATATGATTTCTGTTTACACAACGAATTGAGATCCAAAGTATAAAAATTTTCAATTCGTGTTTCCTAAAATTGAAGCATTTTATCTTTGAAAATAGAACATGAATTGTTAGAATATTCAATATAAAATCCATCATCAAAAATCTAAGAAATACTTATCAGGGTTTGATTTAGACCATATAGAAAGAGTACTTCATTGATTGATATTTTCATTGGATATCCAAAATCTCCAACTCCAATAATATTTCATTTTTCATTATCACCAAATATTACTAGACATCCATCTATTTGCATCAGTGTATGGAAATTTTTGTTGTATCCACTCTTGTTTCTAGAATATCCACAATCCATATACCATATAGAATGTTTGTTCCTGTGGTATTTGATCTGTAAAATCATTTAAACATTTTTTTGTTTTGGAGCCCAAATTATCTTGGGTCTAGTTGTGTAAACAAAAAAATCTTGGAATACTAATCTTCTTTATTTCTCTTAATTTTTATTTCTGTCATAAGACATATTTTTGGAATTGAAATCTTTTTTAATACAACTAGTTTGAGGATTTTTTTAATAATATTTATTAGTGTAATGGAATTTTATTCCAAAATACTATAAGGTATCATTTTTTGAATTGGGAACAAAATTACTTTTTTATAATATTGATTTATCACCCTCTATCTTATTTCAAACATTTCTATTTTAATTACATTCTTTACCAGGATCTCATTAAATGTATTTTCTCCTTTTTTTAAATACCAGTATCACTTTTATAAGATTCAACTTCATTATTTAGTTATTTTATTTTATTTTCATGGACAATATATTTTTGTGTATATGAATTATTTTTTTTAGTTAGTTCATGATGTTGTTTTAGCATTTTTTTCTCTTTCCCCAAAAATAGAATTGTAAATATTTTTTAATGTTTTATGTTTATTTTTTATAGATGTGTATTTATCTTCTATAATTTATTTGTAAGTAAACTATTTAATATTTTAATAAAATCAATGTCATAGGTATAAGAATAATAGGTTTTTACCACTTCTTCTTCTTTAGCCAAAGAGGACAGGTTTCCATTCAATTTTTATGGCACTTTTTTGAATCATATTTTTATAATCTATAAGAGTCTTTAGATATATTACATGAATTTTTCATGGATCCTTTTTTATGCTCATTATCAGCATTTTTCATAAATTTATTTTCTATCCTTATTATTTTATCATTCAATTAGGGGAAATCAGGTTTGATGTGACCCATCTTTTTGGATTTATAACATCTTAATTATCTCAGTTCCTTTTCATTCTTCTTAAAGAATTTATAAAGCCTATTTTCTTTTTATATAAGTTTCTAAACTTTCTATCTACCTAAGACGGTTAAATTTCATATTCTAAGGAATCTGTATTTCTGTTTTCGACTTCATGTTTTGATTTTATTTTATGCTTCTAAGATGTCACATTAAGGGCAGTGTTTTCCCTTTTTACTACAATCGTGTGATCTTTAGATTTTTAAATCATCAATGTTACAATTAGTTTATTTATATTCAATTTATTTATAGGTTATGATTTTAAAATAGCAGCAGATATTCCATTCCATTTTCCAAGTAATACTCTAAGTACTTTCAGTGCTTGATATGATTTTGAAATTAGATCTCCTAAGGTAGTAATATTGTTGATAGTTTTTGTTAACTGCACATTAATTTGTGTGATTATTTCACCAATTAACATTATAAAGGTGTAAAAATTTATCTTTTTAGTAACAAACCTCATATTCTTTATATTTTATATTCCTTCATATGTAATAGAAATAGTATGTCATGCCTCTTAGGTAATAGATCATTATGATGCATAATTAGTTTCATTAGGGCCAAGTCCACCTTTGGTAGCATTTTTTTCCTTCGATTTGATTTTATTTTCATCTCCTTGTGTATCATAACAAATTATTGGCTTCTCATGAATCAACATAAGGATTGATGATCTTAAAATAAACTTTTAATATTATATTCTTTAAATAGATGATCATTTCTAGTCTACAACATATATAGTTTCCACCATTAAAGTTGGGTTAACAAATCATAGACATATTTTCTTTAAAATAATTCATTTCCATCATCTTTTTTATACCATATTCTTTTGATATTGCTAGATATTTTTCAAAAAATGTCACCATTGATACCAATTGTTAGCTCGGAATAATACAAAGATGCACAAGAGGGGGGTGAATTGTATCTTATCGACAATATTGATTGATTATATATTTTTTCCTTTTATTTTTGATTGATGCTGATATGTAGTGTTTTATATTGTAATTTATTGAGTCATGGATAAATATTCAATAAGAACATAGAAACTACTATAATGGTTCGAGGCATAAAGATCCCCTACTCTACCCCACCAATTCTCTCTATGAGCTTGGTGATTTTCAATAGAAACGTCTTATTATTATATAACCTTCAAATCCACTGCTATGGATACTCAATTGACATCATTACATAAATTCTTAAACAAATTATTATGGTTATTTTATCGGGAACTAGAAAATTCAAAGCTTATACTTGGAAGATTACACTCAACTATAACTAAATCCAAGCAGTTGAAGCTCTAATAAATCAAAAGATATTGATTTGATGTTGGTATATGTTGAACTTCACTATTGTAGAAAAAAATGAAATAATATGGATCATATTTTTAAAAAATTAATATATTCAAGAAATAATAGCTTTGAAACAGTCCTGGTTGCAAGTGATCTTCAATTGAACATAAAAAAACAAACAGTAGTTTCATACGAGTTTGAGGTTGAAAAGTATATCTCCAAAATGTAGCCTCTTACATAAAATAATAAAAATGGTTATTCTTTTCATCAGTTCTATATTCAAAATATATTCATAGTTATACCATCATATATATCATTCATAAAATAAAATGTGATAGAATATATTAAGGAGATGGATTTTTTTGGTATTCTATATCTAAGAAAGTCACCTAAAAAATCACAGATATTAAAATAGAATTGATCAGAATAGAAATAACTTCCCTTGGAAATAGTAATCACTTATTCTATTTAATACTATTCATTGAAAAAATAAAATTTCTCATTTGAATCATTGATAAGATAGCTTCCAATTGAACTTTAATTCTATCAAGACTACTACTGAAATCTTGGATAAAATAACCGATTCAGATCTCTGATATTGAATATACAAACTTAGGGTTCGAATCTATAGCATAAGGTTCCATTTCAAAGAATAGGTTTCATTTGTGTAACATAGGGTTATGTTTCATAACATTGGGTTCCTTTTCATAATGTAGGAAATAAATTGGTATTCCAGACCTCGCCATTGAATTGAATTTTCACACGCTTTCTCAAATGTTGGGTTGATTATCCATACATTCTTTAAACAAATAATAAGTTTGTCAATCCATATGTGTATATTTCATTATAGTGTAGGTATTATTATACATACATTCATTTACCAAACATAGTGTATAAATAGTTTTTACAGGACAGATCTCATAGCTTTGTATTCAATCAAAAAGCTACAAGTAAAAATGGAATAAGTTATTGGAAAATTATAAAATAAAAATTATTATAAAACAAACAGGGGTATTTTTAAGAATCATAATCAATATATATTTATGATTATTGTTGAAAAAATACATTCCCAACAGAAATTTATATTTTTAGGAAAATGGTTTTCAAGTATTTTTCAAGTTTTTTAATGAAATCCCATGATTATGTTTTTCCATTAAATGTTTCTAAGAATTTTATTTAAGAAAAACCTTGGAACATCAAGATGATTTCATGTGTAGGTAAATGGTTATTTGAGCTCAAAATTTATTATTCTTAAACAAAAACTCACTTATATGACCTCTTGGTTTAGAAATGTACTATTGGGTTTTTATATTTTTAAATATGTCTCTTACAAATCTTTTTTTTTCTCACCCCATGTTTCCAAATTATTTTTCATATAGATTAAGGATTTGTATAAATTTTAATAAAGTTAGAGTTCCACTTATGGAATTTTTCATAGATAAAATAGGCATATCTTTATAGAGAACTTTTTTGTGGGAAAATGGATATTGTGTGCAATTTCCAACTTGGAAATATTTTTTCCTAATTCTCTAATATAATAATCATGAAATATCCTTGTGTATATAAGTGATCCAATATTTATTTGTTTAGTTGTAAGATATGGATGGTCGAAATTATGTCATATTTATTGTTATAAAAGACATAAATGTATTGATTGTGTTTTAGGCATTGGATTCTGAGAGTCCAGGTCTAGGGCTATTACAAAACTCTCTAGTGATAAACCTCTATGAAAAAAAATTATTTTTATAATTGTGATCTTTAGAAATCATATTACAAACAATTCATCTTCTTGGAAATATATATAAAATTAAACATGTAACATCCACAGCTACGATGTAAACTTTTCTTATCTACTTCTTACCCTTGCTAATATCAACATAATCAACCTTATAAACTTATTCCATCAAAAAAAATTTCAAATAATGTAACAACATACATTATAGTTTATTTGTCTCTTGAAAATATATCAGGATAATGTGACAATAACATTAATACAGTAACTAAGTATAACTATTACAAATCTCTTTATCACTAGACCCTAATCTCTTTTAGTATAATATTATAACACTTCTTTATGGTTACTAATTTTACTCATTAAATATCTATTTACCATCATACCCTAAACACTGTTAAGATATAAGGGGTAAGTTCACATTATAATTTTATGGGTATAATCCTTTGATAATATATGATATGGAATTTTTTTATAACTAAATGTAAATATTTAAATTTTTCTTTATCATTATATATCCTAAAAACTTTTATGATATTAAATGAAAAATAAATAAAACTTTAAACTAGTGAAATCATTTAAAAATATAGTCTTTCACCTTTCCTTGATAACTAAATATAACTATTTACATTTTTTTATAGTTGAATATCCGAAATTATTTTAATATATAAAATGAGAAACTCTTCAATATAATATTGGAATAATCTTTAAGAAACATTTATATTTACTTTCTAAATAGTAAATTAATGTAACACTTCACATTTTTCTTTAACATTGCATACCATAAACACTTTTGGATATTAAGATTAAGTCATTTTAACCTACTATTAGTGTAATAATTTATTTATTGGATTTAAAATTCATTATGTTCAAACATAACCCCACTAGTTTCTTAGATTTTATATTTTTTATAATATCTTACAAAGATAAACAAACCCTTTGGTGATTAGAAATGACATCTATTTCCTTTTAGTTAGAATAATTTCCAAATAAACTATTGTTTCCATAATATATATTTTATTCTATGTATTTGGAACATTTTTATTTTCAAAATTATATTTTATTATAATATCTCACTGATGGATGGTGGGAACACATTCCATTATATTTAAAAAAAATTCTAGATAAGCACATTTATCAGAATCATTTTCTTTGATCATTTATATAAATTGACATGTCAAAAACCATGTGTATATAACTAATTATATCATACATGTTCATGAAAAAACATTATTATAAAAAAATATCTTATCCTGTAAATTAAATGAGGTGAAGGTGCCCATTATTTACTTAGATTCATTTCATCTTGAAAAAATACTTTACATTCAATTCCTTGATAAAGTAAATATTTTAAAAATTTCGTGAATATAAACTATAAGCTTGATCAATTGTTCATTTAATCTGGAACTCATATATATTTACATCACTTTATAAAATATATATTCTCTATCACATAGTTCTCAAAGTTGAGGAATTAATATCTATAACATCCATACCTGATAGGTAATTTACAAGGAGTTCCAAAAACTCATTCAGGTATATATTGGATTGTCCAATTATTTTTAATTATGATTCTTCCTTCTTGATAACCCTAGGTCTCAATGATAAATTACCTTACCAAAAAAACATTGGTAGTCTCTCCATAATTTATGTTTTAGAATTAAATAAATCATAAACCATGTGGGTTAAAAAAATCAATCTCATTTAGTTTAAATAACAATGGTTTACATGTTATTCCCAAGAGTGAAATGAGATAATACAATTCTTATGACAATTTAATGGAACATTAATGTTTAAAAATAATAAATATAGAAACTCTTTTTCACCATTTAATAAAATAAACCTTCAAGAGCCAATTATTTCTCAAATTATTTCCTAACATATATTTACTACACTTTTTTAATCATGCAGTTTATATCATATATCTTTCAAAATAATAGAATTGATTTTTAACACTAATAATGTTTTAAGGAAACCTTTAGTCTCATTTTTCATCTAAGGCCTTTAAAACGTTAAATGGATCATTATATAATTAAACAATAATACACATTCACTGGTTAATGAATTTCAACACTCAGTAACTAAGGAAGGAACTATTATGACATATATAATTTTCCTTAACAACATTACATAGATCACCAATATTCCTCAAGAACATTTTTTAATTTTCTAGTGTAAGGAGTAGCATACATTAAGATTATCCTTATAAAGGATAGATACCAAGGTTTATAGTGATGGTGATGATCATATTAATTACAACATAATCTTTTATCATAAGAGTATCATGTATTATTAATCATTTGGTAAGATCTTTTATTAAATGGGATCCAACTAAAAAGATGAACCAATTTAAAATTCATCAAATCATTAGATAGAATAGATTCATATTTTAGTATGAAATAATCCCTCAAGGGAGATCCTCTAATCACATAATAACTTGGGTGTGGAATCATCCTAATCATATAAAATATGATTCTTGGATAGATGATGAGACAACCCTTTGTCTAATATATTGAATGGATAAACTAAACCTCATTCATCTGGTATCATTTACCAGGTAATTTTTACCCAAAGAAAATTTCAAGAATAGATTAAAAAAGGATATCCCAATAGAATCCTAATTTTTGAAATCCTACCCTTGGATGATTCTGTGTCACCCGTTACATTCTTTCAATACACAAGATAATCTTAGGACACTCTACTTTAGCAGAACCCACCTGATTGAATTATTGATGTCTTAAAAAGTGTCAATTTATATGGAATCTCACACTTATAATTTTAAGGTGATTTTTTCTCACCATATTGTTTCATTTATTTACCTTTATGTATATAGGCTTCTATTAATTTAATTTGTAATATTATACCCTAAAATTAAGAAATATGTTCAACTCATATTGATGTGTAACTCCTTGCATAACATTAAGGTTTGTGTTAATTACCAAATATAAAAGTTAGATATATGCATACATATCCAAATGCATTTTATGAATAAGATACATGAACATTATGACATCCATGACCCAGATTCCACTAAGGGTTCCCTCAGCCTAGTTGTTTACAAGGCCTCAAGTGTATCTCCCAGAATTGCATAAGTTGTCGACTAGTAGCGAGCGCCTGGTGTGTGTCGGTGGGATACTATTCCCCCATTCCTAGTGTGCAGTATAACAAATAACATATAAAATTGGGTAAACAAGTATTATAAGGAATGTAATAATAATCATAATTCATATCATAACAGAAGTAGACATGAGTAATAATAATTGGAGAAATTGTTATGAATATGAATAATATCATGATGACATTTCATGTAAATAAAATGTTTGAAAACATAGATATATATAGGAATTAAACACATGCTATGAAAAAGTTGTAAAAATGAATCCAAAAACAATACAAAGAATTTTGAGCACCATCTCAGTCATCTACTATAACATCCATCCTAATATAAGCAAGCAATAAACTGGTTGTAGCATCATGCTTCCCTTTATCAACACATGCATTCCTGTAGACTACCCTAGTGCCAATGGCACCTGGATAGTGTGTGAGATAAATCTTAGTAGTCCACCTTCAATGGTTTCTATAACATCCTCACTATTTAATATACATTGAAGCAGTGAAATCATGGATATATATAAATGAAAATTATTATAGTAATGGAAATACCTATGTACCTACTTCATCCCTTGGATGGTATCTGAACATGTCACAAGTTCATTAATTAATTATGGTCAAGTTTATATAATTAATACACATGAGGAATATCCAGCACTAACATCACCCTCATGATGGTAATAGTATATGTTACAGTATGTTACAAGGCAACTGATATTGATACTAATAATGAAAGGGTTCCAAGGTAAGAACCATGGAAACCAAGAACCCGAGATTTTCCAAATCAGAAGTAATTATAGCCTAGATATTGGGTATATAATTGTAATCCAATGATAATTGTCCAAGGAATTACACAATAGTGATGATCTACCCGAGTCCAAGGAATTCAGATAAAATGGGATAAGTTTTGGCTAGGCTCATGGATGTAACCAAGTCACCTGTGTCTATAGAAGATGTGTTGGATCAAAGGATTGTATCCAATGAATCTTGTAATATTAAATGAAGGATCTTATGGTGTCATATTGGGCATCAAATGATAGAGGATGATCTTGTTCAAAGGTGGGTCACAACTAAGGAAACCAACATCCTTGAATAAGAATGGTGTCCATGAGCACTCAAGGCATTCCCTCAGGAATCCAAAATCTAACTCATAGTTGTGTACATAATCTATAAAAATTAATAAAAATTTATCATGATTTATATAATTTGGTTCTAACAACTATAAAAAAGACACATAATTTAAAAAGAAGACACCAACTGAAAGTGTTGTACCCACACGTCAATTTATATATTGATGAATCTTAAGGAATGATTTATAAATCACCTACTTCATACTTGTATGACTCTCCCCATCCAGTATCATCTACTAATTTATAATGGATTGGAATATATATGTAGAACAAACATATTCCCTAAAAAATAGGTCATACGAGCCTGCATCTAAATAGGGTCATTGATTGGAATAAGAATGATGAAATATTAAATGTTAATTGGTAATGTAATGATGCAGTTCCAATAAGAAAAATAGTTGTTGAATTGTATTGTATATGGATGCTCAAGATCAAAACCTAGCTTAGAGGTTTTTTTTCTTCAAAAAAGAGAAAATAAGAGGTCATTGTCTACCATAGAAAAAAGAAAATGAGGTTTTGATTTAAAGTATAACATAATTGAAAACCCATCATTTCACCAAAATTTAGACTTTAAACAGTTTGGATGGATGGTCTGTCCATACCATATAGAAACCATGAATGGGAAGATATAGGAAGGGGAATATCATAAAATTAGTGTGTACTATTTGACTAAAACCGAGAAACTCCACTGTTAAATTTGTATAACTTCTCACATGGTCATCCAACCCAAGTCACTTGGTTTGGAAAAACTATGTTCCACACTCCATACAACTATCAATCCTTTTATGGAGAAAAATAATTATGCAGCCTACCTTTCACGGTTTACTCAAACTGTGTGATAGGCCAAAAACCTCCACCGGGTGGGGTTGTGAGCCCCAAAAAAGATCTGGTCACTAACGAAACCTTTACTAACTCATATGTAATCCACATTAGGTCCATAATGTAAATTAGGCCATAATTTAAAGGATACATACCTTAGTGAAAATCAGGTTCTTATAGTCTTTCCCATTAAAGGAACTCGCCCTCATGTTTTCCTTTCAAGGGTAGCGGAACACTGCCTGAGAATAACCATAGACACTAGGTACATAAGTCGGCCTCCTCCTCCCAAGTCGCATCTTCAAAACTGATGTGATGCCATTAAACCCATAATATATGGTCAAAATATCCATTAAGATCCTTATTTATCTATTCAATGATGTGTATGGGATACTATTCAAATGTACTATCAACATCTATCTCTACTTCCTCACAATAAAAAGTATGATATGGGTCGGCATGATACCAATGAAGCTATGAAACATGGAAGACATCATGAATTACATGGTACCTCTAAGGTAGTTGTAACTAGAAAGCTACCGGCCTGAATCTCAACAAAATCTCAAATAGCACTAAAAATCATGTGACAACTTCCTTTGCCCTGGTATCTATCTGTTACCTAGTATGGGAAATACCCATAGGAAAATATGATCCCCAACCTCAAACAGTAGAGGTCATCCATGGTGATAGGAATAATATTTATATCTATATTGATTATTAGTCATACACATTATGTTTAGAAGTCTTCTTCATGAGATGATGACATAGTAGGTCTGCCTCACTAGCCACTAGCTAGCACATGGGTGAAAAGCATGACCTACCATACAAAGCCTCAAAAAGGAACATTTTCAATCAATGTCTGAATTTTATGATTATAGGATAACCCAATTATAGGGATATGATTCTCCTACGAACCACTAATAATATGGACTCATGCCTTGATCATGTTCTATAAATACTTTATCATCTGTTCTGAATGTCCATTGGTCTAAGGGTGAATGTTTTCTCAGAAGCATCTATGTGCCCATAGGCTCCTGCAATCCCTACCAGAACCATGAGGTAAAAATAGAATCCCAATATGAAACAATAGTATGAGGGACCCAATTTAGTTGGATGATCATACAAACATTAAATATTCTTATCTCATATAATGAGAAACTCTCTCAGATAGGTAGGAAGTTTTATACTTTCATCAGTCGGTCAACAACTACCCACACAGTATCTCTGCCTCTAGGAGACCTAGGTAATATGAATACCAAGTCAATGGAAACATATTCCCATTACCATTCTGGGACTAGAAGCAGTTGTAACAAGACTGTAGGGTTTTTTTTCTTCTCCCATAACTACTGATAGGTGGAATACCTTGTAAGTAAGCCTGCAATCAAAATTTTTATCTCATACCCCCAATACTAGAGTCACATATCCCAATAAATATTGGAGATGACGAGATAAACTTCCCCTTAAGAAGTGTGGGACTATAAAATCAAATCCAATCTCATATGTGTAGGTACCTGGACACTTCCAAGTATATGTATTATGTCACCTCTATCCATAGACTGATCCGGACACCGGTCAACTCCTAAAATACACTCCTAAAGAACCAATCACTCAGGATCTCAAAATTGTCTGCACTTTACCTTCTAAAGGAAGTAAGAGGTAGTAATCAAGGATGAGAGGTCGGACTTCTCCTAACTGTCATTAATCTCTTGGTGAATCTCAGAGAAGAGTTCCATTAATATCCATTCATCGCAAGATTCATTGTAGACTTGTGCCTATGTTTCCCAACTCAATGAATCAGCTACTACATTTCCTTTTACAGACGTACTGGAAAGCTTGAAATCAAAGGACTAAAGATATTCAACCTATGTTCACTATATAATATTCAAGTCACACAATGAAAAGAAATATTTTAGGCCCTTGTGGTCCCTATACAGCATAATTTTCTCACCAAATAGATAGTGTCGCAAGAAATGTAAAACATGAACTACTAATGCAATCTCATGGTCATGTGTCAAGTAATTTCACTCATGAGGAATCAATAGTCGCTATCCATAAGCAATAACTTTTTACTCTTGCATCAGCACTTATCTTATGACAATTCTCTATGAAACATAGAACATGATATAACCTCTGCCTAGATTTGGATGAATCAAAATAGGTGTCAAGACAAGCCTCCCTTTCAGATTTTGAAAGGATTTCTCACATGCTTATAAGGATTTTAACTAAATAAACTTATTCGTAAGACTAGTAAGTGGTGTAGAAAGGCATGAGATGTCCTGTATCAAATACATATAATATCCAGTCAGTCCCAATAAACTCTATATATATCAAATGTATTCTTGGGGTTCTCCTATAAAAATACAGCAATCACCATCTCTAGGTCAACATAGACTCCTAATAATGAGATAATATAACCAAATAAGTGAACTTTTTTGATCTAGAATAGTCACTTAACAATTATGGAATAAATATTGTTCACTCTAAGTGTACCTAGAACGATCTAAATGGGCTTAGCATGGTCACTATGAGTGTGATAATACACCAAGTTCTATTCAACAAAAAATTAAGAAAAAGGAATATAGATATGGATAGGATACCCTATTAATTAGATACATGAGAATTGTAGTCATGTTCACTAGACCAAATGGTATAACAAGGTACTTATACAGACTACACCTGATATGGATTTTTTTTGAGGTATGTATGATATCTTGAATCACACTTGATTATAGACCAATCTCAATTTAATCTTTTAAAACACACTAGTTATTCAGAGGAGGTCAAAAAGATAATATATTCCTGGTAGTGGATTCCATTTCTTTACCAGGATCCAGGTAAACCTTCTATAAGCCACTAATAGATAAAGGGTCACATCCCCCTTCTTGGAAAAAAGTTAGGGAGAACCCCAAGATGAACCGCTAGGCTGTATAAAACCATTAGACTCTAAATCCTATAAATAAAACTTCAACTAATATATATCAGTTTTTTCCACACTATACGAAGGAACAGACACTAGAGCTAATCTCAGAATGATCTTAATGGGAAACTTTACCTCTCTATTAAGAGGTAATCTAGAAAAATTGTTGAGAAAGACGTCCTTGAAATGATCTGCTACTAAAAACGAATCATCTTGATATAAACCCGGATCTTTTATAAAGAGATTGGAAATATAGGTAGTAACTCTTCCTAACCAAAGATACTCTAGTCCATATATATTGTCCCAGACATCCCACTCACCCTTATGTAGAAAAATACTTCCCTCTGGTGATGTTCATGACACCCCATGGTGATAGAAGTATAAAATTACATGATATGAAACCAACCAATCCATCCTAAAAATGACATCAGATCCCTTCATCTCTAGAACAATGTGTTCTATTAATGAAGGGTAACTTCCTACATCAAGGGGACATTCCATGCACTTGTGTATGCTCATTGACCATATTCCCAACAGTGTATTTAGGGTCATTAAACCACAGTAATGTTTTATTTTCTTCCCAAAACATTTCATGATAGATAAAGATATAAATGAGTTTGAAGCATCTATATTAATTAAAGTTGATATTCTTGTAGCGGCCACTATAATAGTACATTATACTACAGATGTTCCTATAGCTTTATCCTCTAGTATTGAATTTAATTCATGAAACTGTCATAATCCACAGCAATGTGAACATATGGATTACCAATATCAAAACTGCTCACCTGGAAATGCTGGTGATCGGGATAAGGAAACCACAGCCATGAATTCCTCCTTGTAAAGTCCTTCCAATGCTACTCCACCTCCCCACCTAACATTGCATAAGAGAACATACCTTAAAGGTGGAGCTAGTGTGAAACCACTTCCAATATAAGTTATTGGAATGGTTCGATGGAATCTCTTTAGATGTCTCACAAGGCCTCAATCCCAACACTCCATATGGTCTCTATCACACTGAGCCTTCTGGTTACCCTATCATATACACTGGTTACACACCATAGATCTACCAATATGGGTACTATGGTAGCTATTTCCATGCCAAAACCCCTCAAGGAATCGCTTCCTACTACCAGAGAAACTACTGGCCTGTGTGAGCACTAGTTCTCTATTTTCGGTACTATCATCATCCTAGGGGTTATGATAATTGATAAGAGCCTAATTGACTATTTTATAAAAGGTATTTAGGTGAAAGATATTCAACTGAGTATGTGTGTTAAATGAAAATCCATAGTCAAATCATTTATAATTTGAAATCTCTTCACAATATAGAAACATTTAAAGGTGCTAAAACTCCGCGAAACATGCTCAATAATCTATGATTGATATAGAACCCTACTCAATATTTATAAATTATAGGGATCTCTTATATATCTACATATTAGGAAATAACTAATTGTAGAAAGTAGTCTGGAAATCATCCCATAGAATGCCCTGGTGGAAACCATCCTAGGTAAATACATCACACCATCCATTGGCCAAATCGTACAATATGTATGTAGAAACATTTTTCCTCCTATATGGAGGAATCTACAAATTATAAAAGATATAAAATGATGAATATATCTAATACTTATCATCTTATGGACCACCATCCCCCATGAAGGTAGGAAGATGTTGTTATAGGAACACAGGTGTCAGAACAACCATCATTGGTACAACCAAAAGAGACTCATGCATAGACTGCATAAGTTGTAGGAAACAGTCATAAACATCGGCATCAGTTCCCATATTAGGTACATCAGGTGATTCCTCAAGTTTATCTCCTAGAGGTATGATTTTTACCAAAGGGCCCACCACATATGGGGCATGATCATCACCACCCTCCAAATGCATGATGCGGGTATGTTGTGGTGGAAGTGTTCTTCAAATTCAAATCACACACCTCAGAACAAGATATAATAATATATATAGAAACACTAGTGGAAGTTGAACAAAATAAATGGCTCACTACCCATCGTATAATACCCCAACTAATTACGTATAAAGCTATAAATTGGTAGCTACTCAAGTATATATTACAGGGGTTCTAGTAGATAAAGGGTTATTGTCACCTTGCCACATCATTTACAGGAAACAATTTCATTCATTTAATATTTAATAGCATGGTTTTCTCCTTTAAAATTCATTAACCTGACATGGCGTGAAAAGGATGTAAAATCGTTTCATTTTAGAATCTATATTTCACTTTTAAAATTTTCATTCTCTCATAACTTATATAAAATTTAATTTAAAATGGATCATCATTCCCAACAAATTAGTTCTCATACACATTTTCACTGAAAACAACACCCATTTGATTTTAATATAATGGATCGACACTATAAATTACCAATTACAACCCATGAGGACACACAAAACCTAATGAATTGAAATTAGAAATCATCCAATCTCATCCATAGGAAATCACATGCATATTATAACCACCACAACATCACGAAACAATCACAAGAAAATCAGGCAATTCAAAGTGTGAAATGCAGCTATTCGACTTGGAAATATGAATGAAATGTGAATTATAGGTGCCTATGGTGATGCATGTAACAATTCTCCTTGCCCTCATATCGTCGAGCTAAGGATGAAATAAAATTCTAAATCAAAAGAATAATTAACAACCCTGCATAGCATGAGCTTCACCCAATAATGAAATGATAACAACAGTAATAAGAATGAATCGAACAAAATTATAATTCTTGAAACTCATCATTTACTTTGAACATCACTTTGCAGTGCCCAAGAATGGCTTATAACCACGTTCCAAAAATTCATAATCTCAAATCGATTCTCTCAAAATAGTAATGTAAGAAAGGAACTCCTTTGATAACACTTTTTGACATCCCAAAACAAGATGTCACTAAGGATTCCCTGAGCTAAGTTGGCCACATGGCCTCAGGCACATATCCCGAAATGCCAGAGGCTTCTGACTAGTAGTTAGGGCTTTGGGTGTGTCTGTGGGGAGACTATTCCCATATAAATAGAGTGTATCATATCATATAACATATAAGAATAGGATAATAAGTAGTAGAATCAATGTACTAATAAACAGAACACATAGCTTAATATAAGAATATATGATTAATAGTAGTTAAAGAAAATAAAATAAACATACAAAAGATGATGATGATATGTAATATATATAAAAAGCAGAAAAACATGGATATAGAGCATTATAAAATTCATTATATTTAAAAGTAGAAAAATGGAATCCAAAAAATTCCCAAGCATCCCGAGCTCTAACTCCGTCATCTGCTATCAGCTTCATCCTACTACAAGAAATAAATCATGTTTTTGAAGTAGCACACTTCCCCTTATCAACACCTACATACATGTATTCTTCTTTAGTGCCAATGGTAGCCTGAATATTGTGTGAGATAAATCTCATTAGGTCACCATCAATTTTTCCTATATCATTTTTTCAATGTAATATAAACTAAAATAGAGAAAGAATTAATATATAAAAGAAATTAATTATATTAATGTAAATAACCAAGTACCTACTTCATCCCTCGGCTAATATATGAACATGTTATCAGTTAACTAATTAATTATTTTCTAGTTTATATAATTTTGTAACATGAGGCATATCCAGCATGGACATCACCCCATGGTAGTAATAATAGAGGTTCTAAGATATAACAAGGAAACATGTATTAATAATAAAAATAAAAGGGTTCTAAGGTGATAACTGGGGCCACCAAGACCTCAAGGGTCACTAACTCAGTGGTAGTTGTTTCTTGTATAAGTGGAAACAGTGTAATCCCTATATCATTATCCAAGTTATTCCATAATGGTGATGATCTAACAAATTCTAAGGAGTACATTCATTATAAAATGGGATAAGCTATGGCTAGGCCCAAGGATAGAAAGAAGACACCTCATAACTATAAAATCTATGTTTTATCCAAGGAGTGTGTCCAAGTAATCATATAATAGTACAAGATGGATTCTATGGTGTCGTACTCGGAATCCACTAATAGATAAAGATCGGGTTCTATGGTGGGTCTCAACCAAGGAAAATGGAATCCTTGAATTGGAATGGCACCCACGAGTAATCAAGGAATTCCCTATGGAATCCAAAATATAACTGAAGTCTGACCACTCCAATAATAATTTCAAGGTCTATATGTAATTAGGAACCTTATAATTAGTTATTTTAATTAATTAAAAAATGTTATGATCATACCATTTAATAAGTCATTTTTGTCCAAACCTTGTCACTCATTAGTGTGACAAATCCAAGGGGCATGAAACCATTCAATTCATTTATATCACATTTAGTTCATTAGGTTCATTAGACTACCTTCCATAATAAGTAAAAATGGTTTCTGTGATATGCATCCATACATTCAATTATATTCAATTAGGACAAGTCATATATATACCATATACTTTCCATTTCCATTTTATATTGATTTATAAAATTATAGCACTTAACATAGGGGTTAAAGTAGAAAAAACGTGGTACAATCCAATCACAATTTCACAATTAAATACTCATTTAACATGGAAGGATTACCTTTAGAATGGTCAATCTAAGGCACAATCAGATAGTGCTACAGACACATATGTCAAGCAATAAAAACCCAATTATGGATAACACCTAACTTGTGGTGGTCAGAGTTAGTGGATGTAATAACAAACAATGAATAACATGTATAGAATGAGTCTTTAATATTGTCCCATGGACTATAAGTAAGACACAAAAATTAAATAGACGATGCCTAATTAAATCATCATGCCCACAAGACAATTTATAAAAAGACGAATCTTGAGGAATGATTTATTGAACACCAACCACAAACTCATATGACTCTCCTCATCTAGTACCAGCCTTTAATTCGGCCTGGATTGGAAGAAATATAAAAACAACCCTATTCACAAAAAAAATAGATCATATGATCATACATCTAAATAGAATCATTAATAGGAAGAATAATGATGAAATATTAATAGTTAATTGATAATGTACTGATGTGGATCCATTGAGATAAACGATGGTTGCGTCAGACTCTCGATAGATTCTCATGATCAAAACCTATTGTTGATGGATTTTTCATCTAAATGGAAGAAATAAGTGGTTTTTGTTCACTGTAGATGAAAACCAAAGTAGGGCTTGATTTTAAAAATAACTTAATTGATAAATTTTCATTTAATTCAAATTTTTCCTTCACATGGTTTGGCTACACGGTTTGGCCAAATGGTTTGCAAAACACACACTAGAAGGTATACAAGGGGAATACATCATGGTTAGTGCACAAGGTTTGACTAACCATGTGAAAACTGCGAGAAACTCCACTTTCAAAATTGAATACATTCTCCCGTGGTTTTGCTGCCCAAATCGCACGATTTGGGAAGACTGTGTGCCCTACTCCATCCCACCCTCCAGCCTCACACAGTTAAAAATAACCATGAGGTCTACCTCGCACAGTTTACTCTAACCATGTGATAGGACAAAACCCTCCATCAGTCATGGTTTTGATGTCCGAACAAGCTTTGGTCACCCATTAAACCATCACTAACTCATAAGGAATCCTCCATAGGTCTATAAAATAAAATTATAACAAAATATAAACGATCTATAACTGAGTGAAAAATCATATTCTTACAAACACTTCATTAAAACTCATAGATTAATCCTCATTAGTAATCCTAAAGAAATAAATAGACAACCCCATTCCCCAGCCAAGACAACTCATAATCCTCCACGTATGTACATATTCTGACCCCAAGTCTATCAACCTAGGGATACATTACTCAATAAAAAATAAAACTCACCAAAAATCAAACACATAATATAGACAAACTATATTCGACAACTAAATTCCATATTATAAATTTAATTACAAACTGAGGTCAAGGTATATGGAAAAAAATTCACTATGGATTCATCTATATCATCTAATATAAGGCTCTATCTAAGAATAAATTTATTATATAATTTTTTTTCTTACATAGATTCAAAATATAATCAATTTAAAACTATGAATAAAACATGGAATAACTTTTAAATAATGAAAAAAATCAAACATTTAAACGAGAGATAAACATTTATGAATAATTAGTAAATCAAAACAAATTATAAGACCTTTTATTATCTCATGCATTAACATTGTGGATAATCCATTGTTTTTTTAATATAAAAATTTTATATTCATTCTAATATGAACTCTTTCATATTAATTATTATATTTCATTTCCATTTAAAATATGTGATATTATATAAATTATAAACTATTTATAATTAAATTAATATGTTTTAAACATTATTCATAAACTGATATCACATATTTAATCATCATTTAAACATTAATCATATCAATCATCAAAACATGTTTTTATGTCGCTTAAATAATGTTCCAAATAATCCCCCTTTAATTTGAACAATTAAAATTAATTCATAAATCATAATTCATAATTTAAATATAAACATTATATATTTTATCATTAACTCATAATTTATAACTCATTATAAATAATCACTTATGATTTATAGATAAAAACTTTTGTTTCTGTATCAAAATTCATTCTATATAATTTTTTATAAAATCTATTTAAATATTAAAAAAATTATTTGGGAAAAGGTTTTAGAAACATTTAATTAATTGAAAATAATCTATAATTAATTAATTTATAAACATTTAAAAATTAAAATATCAAAAAATACCTTTTATAATTATTTATAGAAAGTATATAAATAATTAAAACCATTTAATATTTTAAAAACAATTTTTCACAAGAAAAATCGGTTCACCCTTTTACCGAGACTCATTCATGTGTAAATGTAATATAATCTAACCTTGAGCTGATACTCTATGTAGGGGTAAACCACTTCTAGATTTTTTTTGTAAAGGTAGGTTAGTTCGAACCTTTATGTGACTAGTACTACATAAGGGTACACCCACTTTTACCTTTACTAAGAATTCTGGCACCGCTGCATAAGCATACAATATTGGTCACCTTCATGCACCTTTAACTCATGTAAGGGTAAGAGACCGATTACCTTTACCTGAGCCTTTAAAACCCAATATTACCTTTAATTAAAAAAATAGTGTATAGGGTACATTAGGTCATACCATTATATAGCTTTAAGAAAAAAAACCAATTACCCTTATACACTTTTTTTATGGTAACCAATTCTATAAGGGTAACTATAGAGACAACCTTTATGTGAACCCTTCACGTAAAGGTAATCCTCGAGTTTTTTTACTTGTGTAAGGTTAATTCTAGGTGACCATTAAATATATTGATCTATATAAGGTTAAGTTTTTTTGGCCCTTACCTAGACCACTCTATCTATGGGTAAATCCTTGATTACTGTTATTCATATTTGTATCATAAGGGTAAGGGATTTCATACCTTTACATAGCACATGTACAAAAGGGTGAAACCTTTACATGAAATGGTTTTTACCTGAACATGTATCTTCCCTATTTTTTATTCACTTCTTCATTTCATCACTTTTTCATGAAACATATAATATTCTTTCTTTGATACCAACAAAATATTTCTAATGAGTCTAATAATAATTATTAGATTAAGAGGAGGTGATTAAAACCCTTTTTTGAGGATCTCCAAACTGGATGAATTCAATCATATAAGAAATAAATAATTAAATATTGAAAATAGTTATAATATACACGAAATGTTTCCTAAATAACCTTTATAACTTTTTAGTGCCTTCAAATTTTATTGATAATGATCATAGGAGAGGAAAACATTAGTATTCCACCTTTGTGGGGATCTATGGGATGATCTGAATCATCCATCATATTGATTGGATCCCCCACTTCTCCATTGTATTCTATTATATCATTATAAATTGAGGAATATGTTGGGAAAATTTGGGATTTTGAATGTTTTTACAAAAAATATGAATACTACACACACTTACATCGTATAGAGGTAGGCTTTATAGAATCTGTTAGGAGGCTCCTTGGAAGTGCATGCATTAACTCATCGATTTTAATGCTTTTTTAATGCTTTTTTTTCAGTACTTGTATCATATACATAAATTCAACTCTAAAATGTTTCATCATATGAAACAATTTATTAAATGATATTGGTTTAGTTGACTGAACTTCCAAACAATAACTATTTTTACATGAAGTACAAAAAATATACCCATAATACAAGAAAATATATATTTTAATGAAACACATTATACCTAATATATATTTATATTGAATAATTATACATATATATACATGGATTTATGGAATATATTAATAATCTTCTTAAATTTTATAACCCACTTTCATGGAGATAGCTGGAGGAACACCTTGTCACCAACTTCAAACTCATGATCTTGTTGATGATTATCTGTATATCTATTCTATCAACTTTGTAACAATTTAATATTCCACTGAATGGTTTTAACCACATCCATACATTCTTTTACTAGTTCAGAACCTATCACCCTTTTATCCACAATATCTTCCCAGTATGTTGGATCATTACATTTCCTCCTATAAAGAGCCTTATATAGTTCCAAATAAAATATAGAATAGAAATTACTTTTATATGAGAACTCTACTAGGGGAAGGTGTTGATCCCAAAATCCATGGAAATCCATAAAAAATGATATGATCATATCCTCAAATGTTTCAATGATCCTTTTAGACTGACCATCCATCTGAGGATGAAAAGCAGCGTAGAACCTCCACTCTATCTCCAATACTTTTCGAAAACTTCCCCATAATTTTAATTTAACATCAAATCCCAATAATATACCATGGATAGTGGTACCCCATGAATCCTCACCACTTCCCTTATGTGTTTCTTGGTGAGTTTTTCATGGGTGATATTTTATTTGATGGAAATAAAATTCATTGAATTTGTAATGTGGTCGACTACAAATGAAATATCAATATTTACATTAGATGTTTTGGGGTTTCCTATGATGAAATCCAGGGTGATGTTTTAACTTTCCCATAGAAGTGTGGGTACTAGTTTCAATATACACTTGGGATTTTATCATTTATTCTTAACATTCTACAATATGAAGCATAGAGATACATATTCTTCAATTTCTCTATTGATGTCATCCCACCAAAATTTTTATGTTATATCTCTATAAATAATTATACTTACTAGATGAATAGAAAATGATGAGATAAATTTATCAAGGAAAACATCCTTCTTCAATTCCAATTTTTATGGGACACATATTTGAGTTCCAAAAAAATATAACTTTATCTTTATCAAAGATGAAATATGGAATAGTCCCTAAATGTTTTTGTAGTTATGAATCATCTTTACAGGATTCTTTTATTTTTACATTAATGGATGGTTGATAAATAGTTTGGGAAAGATAGGATTTATATCCTCCCAATATGAATTCAAGATTCATCTTCTATAAATACATGAGTATTGGGTCTTCTTAAATCCTTATCATAGATAGATTAGCATGGTATTTATAACTTCGAGAATCAACAACCTTATTTTACAACACCGCATGCATATTTATAGAGAATTCATAATATTTTAACAATTTAAACTATATACTTTAGAACATATTCAATTCATTCTATTTAAATATATATTTCATGCTCTTTTGTTCGTTGAATATATATCTATATTAAACATTTCCTTATAGAGATAATGTCTTCAATTCCTTAATTTAAAGATCAATTATACCACCTTTAAATCATGTGTCATGTAATTTTATTAATGATAATTTAATTAATGTGGGTCGTAAGAAATAATGTCATGACCCAACCTAAAGGGGATTGAGTCTTGACTCCCCAATCCTGCCTCCATATGATAGGGAAAGGAGACTAGTGCTTAGTATGCTATTAGGCACAAGGAGGCCTTAGCCTAATGTACCTGTACGCATGCACCCACATACTCCTAAATGAAACAGTGAATAGATATACTCAAAACAGAAAATAAATTCATTCATACATCTATCACAAACCAGAGTGCAACAGAAGTACAAAAAAGGTGAAATTAGGGCCCACCAAAAAACTGTAAAAGAATCCAACCCACTATGAATGATGCGATCACTGTCAAACACCCACCGATAAGCTTCGCGACCAAGATTTGATGAAAACCTTGGTTAGTCTAGCTACTATGCTCTACCTGATTTTGTTCCAACTGGGACTTTGTCAAAGGACCTCTGGTCTGCACTAGACACATGACATGTGTGGGCAAAGCCCGTGGATGGGTGAGTATAAGAATAAAAAGTAGGCACCCCAAAAACCACCAACCAAAATGGGTTAACTGATAAGAATCAGCTAATTTGACCCATCCAAAGGGAACCCAAATGAGAGAGAAACTCCATCTCAAGACCATCCTCGGAAATACCAAACCAGTCAGCTCGAATTCCTTGGCATGTCAACAAAAGGACACATGCCACGGGGACAGTCATAACATACCCAGATATACTTAGAACAATCACCCAGTCACACGGTCCCGACCATAGAAATTCTATGGAAAATTAATTGAGGTTCCAATGAAACACTCACAATGGCCTCATGAGTTATTGAAATCATAGATAGGAAATGGTTTCGACTTGAATAAAAGGTAGAAACATGGCTCAGAGCACACCCAATGAGAGAACAACCGTTCATGATGGCACGCAGAATGATAGGGGACAAACATCGACAACCTGAAGTCTATGATCCAACCTCACCAACCTAGTTGGTGGTCAGTTGATATATTCCAATCAATTGGTAAAACATTCAAATGGCACAACCTAACCAACCATCATGATACCTATCTGTGAATGCACACTCAATGGATAGCGTCACAAAAAATGTCACCGAATGACTAAACCACTCAAAATCCATAGGTAGGGGATCCCTCCAATGATCCCCTAGGGGAAACATAAAACCCAAGTTGTAACACCAAAATTAGAAAGTTTATCATGCAACAACCAGAATATAGAAGCCCTCGTCTCTCAAAGGATCAGCACCCAAGTAGTTTTGCTCATGCCACTACCAAGAACTCCACTGAGGAAAATGACACGATCTAGATTTGACACCCTAAATATTATATCACCCAAATAGGGGATCTTCTCCCGTGCACTTCAGGTCTTGATGATACCAAAAACCCCACATGGTAATTAATAGAACACACTGAAGAAATTAGAAAGAACATATATTGATACACATCTTGAGGGTCAGCTCCCAGGGCTCACTGGGGCTCCATCCCCAACTGGAACATCCTCGGTAGAGGATATATGCTCATGCAAAAATTGGTATCACTAATTTTGATAACTCCACCAAGGAAACAGTATGTGATGTGAGTACAACTCCAGGACTCTTGGGGTGATATATTCACTAAATACATTAGGTCTACTATCGAAGTGGATTAAGACAACTCGATCATGAAATAAGGAACGTACCTGCACTTCACGTATGCAAAGCAACCAAATAGGGGTCACTATCCGGTGAAGTGGATGTGATACTAAAACCCACGTAGTATCCTAAGAGGGTCAAGTCTAACAATCTGAATGCGATACAGAATCCCACATAGCTAAAGGACCAGGGTGACCCACTCAACTGAGCTAATCAAAACATCACAAACATGGACAAGGGGGGCCCATTCAACCCAGATCATCATAAAGTTTCCATGAAAAACTAAGGGGAACCACTCAACCAAGGTAGTCAACATCTATAAGAAATGTTATCCATAGAGCATTGCCTGCACACCACATCTCATGTTCCCCAACTATGACAACCATGGCATTCTATGAGGAAAAACAAATAGTATAGGCTATTCACTCACCCAGAATGGACAAACGGTGAGAGGGGTAATATTCACCACAATGGGTTCTCATGGGTCCCACACCTCGATCTCGTAACACATAGAATAGATCATGCCATTACAATTATCTTGAAAAAACACATGGGATAGACTGCTTACTTGTGAAAAACAGACACATGGTAAAAAATGCTCATTTCACTGCAAACACCTAGAATGGGCCTCTTAGTGCCGATATCCCAATTTTTTTCACCCAATCATTATCTTGAAATTATCAACATACCATCAAGGTTGAAACACCACTAATGATGCGTCAATAATATGCTCTGTGGTGAAGTTATGGCAAGTCAAAGTTGTATAATAATAAAATATTATTATTCCTTCAAGGATTCATGGACCTAGAACATGAACCCCACTCATCAAATTTTCCAAACCATTATCAAATGGTATATCTCGATGCAAATATCTCATTACTGCAAACGTCTTGCTAATCTGACACTCGGTTTGTGAGTTACGGTTGTTTAAAGAACCCTCAGCTCAAAGCCATCCAGACCGGCCCGCTCTGGCACCAACCAGCCCACCGGCTCCTGACCACACTGTTTTACAAGTCCTAACACCCTCTTTTCGCCATCTATCTGGACAGCCTTTACAAATCCACCACACCCAGCCTCATCATCTTCCACCCTACTGTGGCCATCCGCCCTCAGCAACCCACACTGCTGCAACCTCTGCCCCACTCCACCAGAAACCATTGTGCTGCCACTAAATTCTACCATTACCACTGTCAAAATCCACCATCAACATGGGAAACCTTCCATGGACCACTAGGACCACTCTAGTGGTCCCAAAATTAAACTGAGACATGTTCTTGCACCCTCAGGACCATATCTACATAGACTCAATGAAAAATCGAAGGAAAACAACACCTGAAAAGGGGGCGTAGGATCAAAACTCAAACCACCTACCTTTTGGTGGAACATCGATGCTTTTATAAGATGTATGTGCTCTGAAGACAGTGTTGTATGATCCGGTAGTGATCACCATCAAGATCAGAGCTCAATGATGCTTTATTTCACTGATTCAACTGATTTTTAGTCGAAGGAGGAAGATGTGTGGGGGTTGTTGTGCTCCAGGGAGGAGAAGAGTGGCAGGGCATCGAAGGGGTTTAATTTTATATTAAATCCCACTTCTGTATAATTCCCATCCCCGATATGAATTTTCGAAAAACACTCGGTGCGAACACCTTTATGTCACACCTATGGTAAACATGACATTCCTGACTCAACCGTAGTCTCAGAAAGACAATCTGAGACTCTAGTAATATATTATTTCAAAAAACACCTATAAATAAATAAATTTATTTATTTATGAAAATTCCTTTGATAACTTTTTCCATGCCATTTAGTGCCATCAAAACTTATACCCCGCCTAGGGTAAATGGTATGCTTTGGATGCAAATGTTCCCTCAGATTTCTGGAATGAGCTAATCTTTAGAAGATGAAATCTTCCTGTCATGTGAATAGTATAAAAACGTAATATTTTTATAAAATTTATTTTGGGAAGATGGGTCCATTAAATCACACATCATCGTTATGCCTATCTCTGGATTTATTCGTAGGAATATTCCAAATTTAGAGAGGGCCAAACCCGAGTCACTACATCCTCCCCACCTTAAGCTTTTCATCCTTGGATAGAAAAACCTAGGAACAATGGAAATGACCTAAGCTCTCCACTTGGACTCCCACACCTATGATCTCACAAAAGGTTTGTGTGTTGTAACAAACATGCACCAACAAAAACCACGACACCAACACACTTTCAAGGAAAAGACCTCCTCAGCACCCTATCTCTCCACATGATTGGTGCCAATGCCAAACCATAGAAGGTTGACATACACCCCACCTTATGGAAACTCAAAGTCCCACTAGATATCCTATCACATGATACCTCACAAAAATCATAAACACATCATGAGAAATTCCTCTACCACCTAGAGAACAAATAGGGTCACCCAAGTGTACACACAGGGTCTTACAAGCCCTTACAAAACCACTGCGAACACACATAACCAACCTCAAACCCATAGGTTGAACGAACTCATTCACCACACCTTGACACTATGCACTATGGGTGGTACTAACTTGCCTGTATTGTTTCGGATTGCACCATAACATTGTGTCTTAGTGGGGGAAGTGTCTATCCTTACTACAAATTTGAAGCCACAGTGAACCACATCACAACATCATTGAGTGTCCCACGTACTAGCTGACGTCAAGCACCCGAGGGAATAAACAATCAATATAGGCATATCTGGACCGTCAAACTTGGTCTTGCGGGACTTCAGCTACCGACACATTGGCAAGCCTCATTTACACAAGTCAAAGGGACTCAACGACCACAACTTGATATTGTCCGCTTTGGGCGACACTAACTCACCCACACGATTTTCATCACATTACAAAAATGAATTTCAGTGGGGGAAGGATCCCTCTACCTCGTATAGTCGAATCTACATCAAACTACACCAACCCAAGGTCTTTTGAACATATCTCTTCCACTGCTGATAAAAATCATAATGTGGAACCCTCGAAGTCTACTGTTGTGGAATCATCTTGAAAAAAAATCTATACGCACCACAATCAAAGAGTATGTTTGGGGAGATAACTCAAGAAGGGAAGAAGAAACCCAAAATTAAATCCTAAATGAGGCATGTACCATTATTTCTCTGTGACTTGTATCATAATGTTCCGATTCAAAAGGCATATTATCAAAGTCTTGGTGTATGGATACGTCATTCACCTATACTAACACTAAAGACCCTGGATGGAAAGCCGAACTCGAAACATCCTAACACTGATACTATGAAACCCAAACCAATCCCATATCTATAGAAACTGTTCCCTAGGGTCCCAAAGGTGGAACCTACTCTGAGAAAACTTTTTCAGGACCTGACCCAATGGAGCTCAAGTACTTACTCCCCAAGTCAGCCTCCATGGGCCAGGGGCTAGCGACCAGCTCCGATTAGGCTATCACACACAAAGAGGCCTTATACTAAAGTACATGTATTCATGAACCCATAAACACCTCCATGAAATAGTGAATAGATATATAAAAAACTAAAAAAATTCACTTATACATCTTTCACAAACCAAGGGACACCAGAAGTACAAAAAAGGAGAAAACAGGGCCCACAAAAATCTGTAAATTAATTTTTCTTGCACTGAAGGAGGGGATCACTATCAGACACCCATTAATAAGATCCTTGGCCAAGAATTGTGGAATACCCTAGTAATTCCAACTAGTACACTCTTCCTACTCTGAGTTCAATGAGGACTCCATTGAAGGACCTATAGTATCCCCCAGACACAAGACATGTATGAGCAAAGCATGTGCTGGGGTGAGTATAAGAATACTCAATAGGAACCCTAAAAACCCCCAACCAAAAGGGAGTAACTGATAGGCATCAAATAACCCGACCCAGCCATAGGGAACTTAAATGAGGGAGAATCTTTATCTCAAGACCATCATCAGCAATACCCAACTAGTTATCTTGATATCCCTAGCATGTCAACAAAACAACACATTCCATGGGGACTCTCAGAACATACCTAGATATACTCATCACTATCACCCTATCTCATAGACCCAAACATAGATTGTACATGGTAAATGACTTGAGTTTCCAATGAGACACTCACACTGGTCTCATTACATACCTACCATATAGAAAAAAAGGTCTCTCTCTCTGGGTGAAGGTAAACCTTCCTCAGAGCACACATAATAAGAGCACTACCATTATCGATGGAAAATAGAATGAGAGGGGATAAACATTAACAACACGAATTAGAAGATCCAACCAAACCAACCCATTTTCCACTCAACAAATAGATGCCACTTGATCGGTAAAAAATGAAAATGCCACAACCCAGCAAACCCTCGTGATACCTATCCACAAGAGCGTGCTCAAAAGACTATGTCATGGAAAAATTCACTTGATGACTAAAATACCCTAACTCCTTGGGTAGGGGATCCCAACCAGGATCTACTAGGGGAAACCTCAAACCCTAGTTGGAACACCAAACTTTGAAAGGGTACTGTGCAACAACATGAATCTGGAACATCTCCTCTCATAGAAGATCAATGCTCGAGTAGTTTTGGTCACGCTAATACTGGGAAATCCATTGAGGAAAACATCACAATCTCAATACAACACCCTGGATATCATATCCCTCTAATAGGGGATTAACACTCTTGTACTTCTGGTAAAAAAGATACCAAAAACCCCACCTTGTAACACACAGATGGCACCCCAGAAATCCAAAAGAATAGATATCGATGCACAGCTAGTCAGCTATCTCCTATGGCTCATTGGGGATCCATCCCCTAGTGGAACATCCATGGTAGAGGATCGATGCATGCATAAATATTGGTCACACTGATTTTGAGAACTCCACTAGGGAAACATGAAGGGTATTGAGGATCACTTCAGGCCTCTCAAGGTACATGCTCCAAATCGGCTGAGTCTACTATCAAAGAGGATTAATATAAATAAATCCAGAAAACATGAATCCACCTGCATTGCATGTATAAAAAGTAGTCGTAGAGGGGTCACAGTTTGGTGAAGGGGGTGTGATACTGAAACCCTCACAGTAGCCTAATAGGGGTCAAAGTCTGGTGAAGGGGACATGATACTAAAACCCTTGTAGCTAAAGGACTAGGGTACCACTCAACAAAACCGGTCTAAACCTCACCAATAGAAACCTAGGGGACCCACTCAACCCATCTTGTCATAACCCCACCATCCAAAACTATGGGGAACCACTCAACCCAACTAGTCATCATAGTTAACCTATATGATCCACACAACATCACCTATATTCCACATCTCATGTCCCCATACTGAGGACACCATCCTATTCTTTGTGAAAAAACATGCAGGATAGGCTATTCATTAGCCCAAAATGAACAACCTGTGAATAGTGTATTATTCACCGCAATGGGTCATCATGGGTCCAACACCATGATTTTTTATTAAGCAATAAAAATTTATCTAGAAACTCATGTCTTACCATCATGGTCCCAATACCACTGATGGCACATCAATCAGACGCTCCATGATGAAGTTTTGGTAGGTCAAAGTTGAATAATAATAAAATCTTATTATTATTTCAAAGTCTCATGGCCACGGTCCATGAATCCAAATCATAAAGATTCTGGAACCTTGCTCAAAGGGTCCTTATCAGATAAAGGATTATATCTACACAAATGGCTTCAAAATTGAACACCCGATTTGAGTGTTACAGAGGTTTAAAGAACCCCTGACTCAAAACAATCTGGACTGGCCAGCCAGCTTTCAGTCGCACTGTCATCCCCATTCTGGCACCCCCATGTCGTCGCACCCAGTTGTGCACTCCAACACCCAAATACTTACTTCCACCTGTAGAAACCCACACCATTGTGACCTCTACCCCACTCCACCAAAAACCACTATATTCCACCATCACCACAACTGGAATGTGACCTCTCCTCTAGAAAACCTTCTGCGGACCACTGGGACGACTCCAGTGGTCCAAAATTAAACCGAGACCAATTATGGGACCCTCGGGATCATATTTACGTATAGCTGAGGAAACATTGACGTAAAACATCACTTAAATAGGAGGCACATGATCAAAGAACAAATTTCCTAACTTTTAGAGGAATGTTGATAAGCTTTTACATAAGATTTATGCTCTGATGTAACTTTGGCATGATCCAGGAGTGATAACCATCAAGATCGGAGCTCAACAACCCTTCATTTCTTCAATTCTACCAATTATTCATTGAAGGAGGATGAGGGGATAGGGATACCATGTGACAAGGTGGATAAGAGTGGTGGGGGATAGAAGGGGTTTAATTTTTAATTAAACACCATGTCCAATTAATGCCTAGCCCGGATACACCTCAATCCAAGACACCTAGCATGGATGACTTTATATCACACCAAGGGTAAACAAGACTTTCCAAACTCAACCATCGTCTCAGAAAGTCGATCCATGACATCATTAATAAGTAATTTGAGTTGATTCCCATAAATAAATAAATTATTTATTTATGAAAATGGTCGTGAAAACTTTTTCAACCATCAGTTTGCACCCAAAAAAAACATATACCCCTCCTATGGTAAACAGAACAGTTCAGATGTAACCGTGCCCTTGGATTTCTGATCTGAGATACCATTTAGGAGATAAACTATTTCTATAATGTGCAAAGTATAAAAAATACATAATATTTTTATATAGATTATTTCGGGCACATTGGGCGTTTGAATCGCATGCCATCTTTTCACCTAACTCTGGAATTTTTTGTAGGAATATTCCAATGTCATACAGGTCCAAACCCGAGTCTCTATAAATAAACTTATAATTATACTTGAGGACACAACCCAAATACTTTTTGAATCATCATTGAATTTTACGAACCCTTCCCAACTATAGGGTAATGCAAGTTCAATAGGTGACCAACCGCATTGTTAGTTCCTTGAAAAAATATACAAATTCCACTATCCAAAAGAACTTTACTACCCTAAATGTTATCTTGGTTAGTATATTTGATAGACATTGGAAATTTCCCACAAAGCTTCAATAATACCCTACTAACCCCTAAAAACTATGAATCTCAGTTATAATAGTAAGTCTGCTCCATTGTTGGCTAACTTCTATCCTTGATGGATCTACTAATATTCCATTTCTAGTGATTATATAAACTATGAATGATTCATTATAAATTAAAATTTTATATTTTTAAATGTTTCATATAGTTTCACTTTTTTGTATATTTTTAACACAATCTAAAAATGATATTTGTGGTCTTCCATTGTATTTTATTATATAATAATATCATTTATAAATATAATGAGAATTTGATCAAGGTAGTCTCTAAAGACTATATTAATTATATCCATGAATATATCAGGACAATCATCCTATTTTAATGGAATCACTATAAATTCATAGTTTCCATATCTCATTTGAAAAGTTTTGTTCTTGAAATATCCTCCCTTTTGGGAATTTACTAATGATATCCATATTAAATGTCAATATTTGGGAAGTGTTGAGCTCCCATAAGTTCTCAAAATAGTTGAAATTCATTAATACAAGGTAAAGTATATTTATTATTAATTTTTTTCTATTTAGTCTCATGATATTCAAGGAAAATATGAATTTATCTTTCTTCTAAACAAGGAGGACTGGTTCTCCCATGGTGAATCACTAGGGAGGATAATCCCATTCTAAAAATACTCTTTTGGAAAATTATTTAATTACTACAATTAAATGGGGGGAGTTATGTATAAACATATTGGGATAATCATGCATTCAAGAAAGATATCAACTGAAAACTCAACCTCACACTCTTCGGGAATACCTAGTACTTAATCTAGAAATTAATCAATATATTTTGAATCATTTGGTATGTCATCAATTTTAACATCATCCCAAATCACTTGAGCTATAAATACCACATTACTGGGAATCTGGACCCATATTATAGAAATTACTTCCAAGTTATGTCCATTATGGAATCATGCCTTTTTATTACATAACTTTTCATTACATTTTACAAACAGAGGATCTTTGAAGTCTAGTGTCATGGAAATCATGAACATAATATATGAAAACAGTATAAAACATTCTTCTAAACCACTCATAAGGCTTCATAATAGTTTCATCCTACGTATAATTACATCATCTCATATCCTGGAGGCATACATCAAAGAAAAGGGTGAGCAGAAGGCTCAGTAAGGAAAACAAGTGAAATAGTTGACATGTGATCTTGAGCAATATTAATAAGAACATGATAAAAGTCATAAATGCATGAGAAATGGAAGAATAGGAATATCATGATAAAAAGGACCTTAATTATAACTTGAATATGTGGCTACAACATTTCATTTAGATATTGATGAACATATCACCAAGGTTTATCCCCGAGGTGTCAAAAAAAATAACCAAGGTTATTCAACAAGGTATTGTGAAACTTGTCATCTGTAGAGATTAATTCTTTACTCAATGAATTAGAGCACTATAAGGGAACACCCTTAATATTTATTTATTTTCATGTGATCTACATATATCATAAGAAAAAAATTCATAAATGACCCATAGAGAATAAAATAAATGGGTTTCATTTCAAAATCGTGACATTTTAAATGTTCTTAAAAATAAGATCATTATATCATTTATATCCCACGGAAAAAGAGTGAGGGTTATATGTATATACATTATAGAATAAAATATTTCCTTTTTATATATTTATAAACACCCATAAAAACGAAATAGTTCTGGGTATTCACAGAAATAAACAAGATAATTTCTTGAGAGAAAGATATTGAAATTTTGAGGGGAAATTTCTGTAGCATAATGGCTATATAAAATGATTTTAGAAAATAATAAAAATATAGGGCACAATGGTAACCCACTCATAAATAACTCATATTAAAATATAAATACATAATAACATGGAGGTAAGAACATGGTATGTAAATTTTAATGACATACCACAAGAAAGGGAAACTTGAAAGGAAGGAGAAGATGTGATTTCTTTTACGAGAAATTCGGAAGCCTAACGGCATCACATAAAAATTCAGAAAACAAATTGATGAGAGTGGAAAGGGTCTCTCAAAAATTATACATGAAATAGAATGTGATGAAAACATATAAGAAAATACCCTCAACATAAAGAGATGGAAACTAGAAGACACAACATAAAGGAATTCATGACATAAAAGAGGAGGGTGAAAGGATCCCTTACCTTGAAGAGAAACATCAAAAGCATGAAGTTTGGGACCTTGGGAGGCTTGAGGGAACCTTGGGAGGACTTCCTGGGAGGTATGGAGACCATATATTCGTTTTGGATGATTTTGGAATGAAATGAATGAGGGAAATGGCTTGGTATTTATAGGGAAAGTGAGTGAATAAATTATTAATTTCCAAGGCACACCTCATCGGTGGTATTCACAAAACCATGGGCTTTCCCAAGGTATTGTGCACTTGGGATACCTCATATAATAAGTCACTATTCAAAAGTCTACCAGAAATCTTACATCATTGTTACATCATTAATGATGTCATTAAACACCTGAAACTCAAAACTGCATTTTTATTATTCACTGAAAATTCAACTGTTTCAGAAAAAACCAAAAATCCACCCTAACCTAATATATATCATCTGAAATAAAAAAAATGAAGTCTATTTTATGAAAATAATTTTCTAAATATTTTTAATTTAATTTTTAAATAAAATCATCATTTATTCCCAAAATACAAATTTAAAACCATAACTCATTTTGTAACACCTTAAAAAAGTAATCAAGGTCCCATAAAATTAACATATAACCATAAGACAATAAAGTAACAATTTATGATTAAATTTTATGAGGATAAATTTCCATTTTAAATTATTAAATTAATTTTAAAATTTCAAATAAAATATTTATGGCATACAAAAATACCAAAACATAAACTATGATCATTTTTCACTTTTAAGATGTCTAAAATGTATTTATACATTCATGGATGAAGTTTCTATTTTTTTGGTCAAATTACTATGCATTACTATTCATATGGGTATGTTACTGTTCCTAAATTACTATTCACTAAAAACCAAGTTGATCTTATTAGACTCTAAATTTATCACTGCTCACAACTGTAGAAGACTGTTTTTTGAAAATTATTTCAAATTATTAATTATTTAATGAATGTAAAAATATTTTAAAATTCCCCTTTTTTATTAAATTCATCAATAATACACATCCTATAATTATACTGATATTTGAAATTCACAAACTTTTCCATAAGAATAAATAACAATTTTATTTATATAAAAAGATTACACAAAGCAGTTAAGGCCTTGTTACATATCACCTTTTTACACCAGCATATGAACTAAGTGTTAGGTGTGCTACGGTGATAGAATCTTGGGGTGGCTCGGACAACATTGCTCGAGTGGTGATTTCTATCATCTTGAACTTCTCCCTTAGGCGATTCTTTTCAAGCTACATACGTTGAAGTTCGGCTTGGGATTTTTCTAAAGCAAAGCCCAGTGATGCTACCTCCTTCCCAACCTCCGACATATGGGTTTCATATGGCTTGAGTCTACTGGATGAGGTCATTAAATCTTTTTTGTGTATTAATTAACAAAGATAACTGTATTTATAAAAACACGATATTAATATTATAGTTTTGAATGGTCATATTGACCAACGGTCAAATAATAGTCAAAACACAACGGTCACATTTTCATTATACCCACAAAATTAGGAAACAAATATAATTAAATTGTTCGGGTCATTACATTCTTCCCCCCTTGAGAAAATTTGTCCCCAAAATTTTATATCATACCCTCTAATGGGAAATGGTGTGGGTACTTCTATCTCATAGACTCCTTCGGTTCTCATGTGGCTTCATCATATTTGTTGTTCCTCCACAACACCTTAACAAGGTGGGTAGTATTGTTGCATATAACCTTGTCTCTACGATCAAAGATCTCCACCGGCTGCTCCTCATAAGAGAGGTCATGTTCCAGTTGTACCACCTCTAGATTTAATAAATGTGAAGGGTCAGGTATGTACTTCCTCAAGATGGATACGTGGAAGACATCATGAACTTGGGCTACAATTAGAGGAAGTTCAAGTTGAAAGGGCACTGCTCCCACACGATAAAGGATTTCATAGGGGCCAATGTACCTAGGGCTAAGCTTCCCTTTCTTCCCAAACCTGATGACACTCTTCCAAGGTGAAATTCAAAGAAATACTTTGTCACCAACATCAAAATCCATTTCCCTTCGATGGCTTTCGGCATATATCTTTTTCCGAATCTAAGCAGCGTTAATGTGTTGTTGGATGGTATGGACCTTTTTTGTTATCTCTTGCACAAATTTAGGCTCAAGAAGCTTTCTCTCACCAGCTTCATCCCAAAAAGTAGGAGTTCTACATCGCTTCCCATATAGAGCTTCATAGGGTTCCATTTGAATACTCAAGTGGAAGTTGTTGTTGTTGTTGTAAGATAACTCAACTAAAGATAGATGTTGATCCCATCCACCTTTAAATTCCATTGAGCATGTTCTTAGCATATCCTTGAGTGTTTGAATAGTCCTTTCAGATTGGAAATCACTTGGGGGTGATAGGCCGTACTGAAATTCAATTCAGTGATCAGAGCTTGTTGAAGACTTCTCCAGAATTTTGATGTGAACCTTGGATCACGATCAGATGCTATAGAAAGTGGAACTCCATGCAGCATTACCACTTCATTCACGTAAATCCTGGAAATTTGATCAAGAGAGAAATCTTCTCTAATGAAGATAAAATGGGCAGTCTTGGTGAGATTTTATATAATAACCCATATCACATTATTTCTTTTGGATGTTCTTGGGAGACTAGTAATGAAGTCCATAGTGATATTGTCCCACTTCCATGCTGGTATGGGTAGTGGTTTTAATACCCCTTTAGAAAGTAGATGTGATGACTTAACTTGCTGACATACCAGGCACCTTGAAGTATAGTTAGCAATCTCCATTTTCATATTATCCCACCAATAATGATCACAAAGGTCCCTATACATTTTTGTGCTACTAGGATGTATATAGATATTAGAGTTATGAGCTTCATCCATCAGCTCTTTCTTAATTTCCAGAATAGATGGAACACATAGTCTTGTATGAAATTTAAGTACACCTTTTTGATCTGTATTGTACTTAGGAAACATCCCATCCTTCACATCCTCAGACTTCTTCTATAATAAAGGATATTCTTTCTCAGCTCTCTTGATCTTTTCTAGTATTGAAGGTTGAGAAATCATTTGTGTTAGGGTTGATGATATCCCTTCCCTTATAATTCCCATGTCCAGCTTTACTTGGTCATTGATCAAATGATCTTTTTGAATCCTCATCATGGAAAGAACAACTGGGTCTTTCCTGCTTAATGCATCAACAACTTTTTTTTCTCTTCTGAGATGAAAATTAATTGAACAATCATAGTCTTTAATAAGCTCCAACCATCTCATTTTCTCATGTTCAATTCCTTTTGTGTGAAAATAAACTTCAAATGTTAATGATCTGTGTATATATCACATTTCTCCCCATAAAGATAGTGCCTCCATATCTTCATAGAAAAAAATGATTGCCGCCAACTCCAGATCGTGCGTAGGATAGTTCTGCTCAATATTCTTCAACTGTCGAGATGCATAAGAAATGACCTTTTTATTTTTCCTGAGGACGCACCCAAGATCTTTTAGAGATGCATCTCTAAAAATAATGAATCCTTCTCCACTTTAGGGAAGAGTTAACACAGGTGTTGTATCCAATCTCTTCTTCAGCTCTGGGAAAATTTCCTCACACTCCTTTGTCCAGATGTACTTGACCCCTTTTTGGGTTAACTTGGTTAATAGATTATAAATATGTGAAAAGTTTTTCAAAAACATCCTATAATACTCTTCTAATACTAAGAAACTACTAATATGAGTTATTATTGTAGGTTGAGGCCACTCCTATACAACTTTTTTCTTTGCAGGGTCAATTGTGATTCCTTCATTGGTAACAATGTGCCCCAAGAAAGCAACTCATTGTAACCAGAATTCAGATTTACTGAACTTTCCAAAAATTCTCTCCTTCTATAGAGTTTTCAAAATAACCCTTAGATAATCCTCATGCTCCTCACGACATTTGGAATATATCAGAATATCATCAATAAATACTACCACAAAGGTATTAAGGTAGTAATTAGAGACTTTATTCATCAAATCCATAAAAATAGAAGGTTCATTAGTCAGTCCAAAAGGCATAACAACAAACTCATAATGCCCATATCTTGATCGGATGGCAGTTTTTGGAATATCTTATTTCTTCACCCTCAATTGGTGATAACCAGATCGAAGATCAATCTTAGAGAAGAATTGAGCTCCACAAAGTTGGTCAAATAAGTCATCAATTCTTGGAAGAGGGTATTTGTTCTTTACTGTGATTCCGTTCAGTTCTCTATAATCAATGCATCACAACATCGATCTATTCTTCTTCGTCACAAAGAAAATAGGTTCTCCCCAAGGAGACACACTTGATTGGATAAACACCTTCCCCAAAAGATTTTGTATTTTTTTCTTTAATTACTCCAGCTCCACATTTTCCATCCTATATGGGGTCTTTGATATTGGATGAGATCCAGGTACGAGTTCAATGGATAACTCTACCTCTCTTTATGAGGGAGGTCTACGCAACTCCTCAAGAAATAAGTTAATGTATTCTTGGACGATGGGTACATTTTCTATCCTCAAACTCTCATTTCTTTCTTCTTCTTCACCGATAAATTCCATAAAGAAGGGTATAGGAGGTTCTTCTATAAAATGGTCAGGTTCAGATATCTCTCCTTGGAAGATAACTATAGTTTTTCCATTCAACACTCCTGATATTTCCTTACTTCTGCATTTGATCCTAGCATTATACTTTGAGATCCAGACAATCCCTAGAATAATGTCAAATTCCAGCATGGTAATGACTACTAGATTTGCGATAATATTATTCTCACCAATGTAAATACTAGAGTTTCTAAACACTGATGATGCTTGGATAATCCCACCATGAGTCTTGACTGGAAACTCTACTTTTAGCAAGTTGGGGGTTGATTCTAAATTCATTGAAAACTTGGAAGAAATAAAGGAATGAGTAGAACCAGAATCAAACAAAGTACATGCTAGCTTTGAGAGAACAATAATAGTACCTTCTACCACATCATTTGGAGCTTCGACTTTAGCTGTCGTGATAGAAAAAGCATGACCATGCTCCCTTGGCCTTTGCTGAGGCTGATGGTGGTTCCCTCCACTGCCCTCGGATTTGGAAAGTGATTGGAAAAGTTCCCAAGTTGTCCACACATAAATCACTTGACATGAGGTAGGGACTACACCATCTTACCCTTGTCATTAGTGTTTGGAAGTTGAGGTTTCACCTCACTAGAACAATTCCTTGAAATATGGCCATCTCTTCCACACTAGTAACATTTCCCACTACCGAGCAGATAGTTCCCTAAATACTTCTTCCCACATTTTTTACACGTGGGAAGTTTCTCTTTCTTGCCTCCTCTTCCTTGATCAAAGTTCCTCCATAAGTTAGGCTCCATCGGTCTCTTTTTGTCATTTGATTTATGAGACCAATGTGTATCACCAAACTCCAGTTCGACTTTCATCGCACATCGCACAATCTCCTCATAGCTTTCATAGTCTCAGTTGGATAGATTCTGCCACAGATGAGGTCTCAGTCTACCGAAGAATCTATCAAACTTACCATTTGGATCCATGACAAATCTAGTGGTATATCATGAAATTTGGGTGAAGTTAATCTCATAGCATCCAAAAAATTCTTTCTCCTTCTGCTTCAGCTCGAGAAACTCCTTCTCTATTCTTATTCTCGTGGAACTAGAGAAATACTTACTGATGAAAATCCCTCTGAACTCTTCCCAATCCATAGCTTCAACATCCACTCTTTTCCTTGTGTTTTTAATCAGCTCCCACCACTGATCAGCTTCTCTTTCTAAGCGGAATATATCCAGGGTGACCTTCTCTTGCTCTGAACAGTGGAGCATAGAAAATATCTTCTCGATGGAGCTGATCCACTGCTTAGAAATCAATGGGTCAGTCGATCCACTGAAGGTTGGTGGTCGTTGTAACATAAAGGACTCAATAGAATGTTGTTCCTTTCATGGTGAGATCAGTATCTAACCTTGATTCATGTTATTTCCCATAACTTGAGTCAGTTGGTTCATCAATCACATGAATGTTTCTATTTCGGCTTCCATCGGAGGGTCATCAGCACATGGTCCATTGTAGTCACCATCTGCATGGTTCCTCCTATTGCCCGCCATTTCCTAAAATAATAAAACCTTAATAAGAAACTTAATTCATTTACGAATCTTTTAACTATAAAGGATTTATGTCATAAAACCTTTTTAAACAATTACATTTCTCTATAAATCTTTCATAATGATTCATAAAAAGATTATGATTAACCAAACATATCCATCGGGAGTGTCATTACCAAGAGTGCAGCAACGCCCATTTTCGTGCACTAGTTCTTGTTCGAGTCTAGCATAAAGTGGTGTTTTCGGGTTTTACCCCTATGTACATATGTTCCAGAGCTACCTCTACCTGCTCGTATCCAAACAGGGATGTATTTGTTCGATAAACCACATACTCAATACTCACCAAAATACCTAAAATTTTTCCTATATTTAAACTTTTCAATAAGGTTCTTAATAAATATTTCATAGACTAATTTCAATAAATAACTAAACTATTCTTTGATACCAACTATGACATCCTGCCTTTTTATTACATAACTTTTCAATACATTTTACAAACAGATGATCTTTAAAGTCTAGTGTCTTGGAAATCAAGGACATAATACATGAAAAAAACATAAAACATTATTCTAAACCACTCATAAGGATTCATCATAGGTTCATACTATGTACAATTATTGCATCTCATATCCTGGAGACATACATAAAAGAAAAGGGAGAGCAGAAGGCTCAGTAAGGAAAACAATAGAAACAGTTGACATGTGATCTTGAACAATATTAATAAGAACATGATAAAAATCATAAAGGCATAATAAATGGAAGAATAGGAATATAATGATAAAAATAACATGAATCATAACTTTAATATGTGTCTACAACATTTTATTTAGACATTAATGAACTTATCACCAAGGTTTATCCCAGAGGTGTCATAAAAATTACCAAGGTTATTCACCAAGGTATCATGAAACTTGGCTTCTCTAGAGATTAATTCATTACCCAATGAATTGGAGTTCTATCAGGGCACACCCTTATTATGTCTTAACTTTTATGTGATCCGCATAGATCATAAGAAAAAAAATTCATAAATAACCCATAGAGAATAAAAGAAATGGGTTTCATTTCAAAATCATGATGTTTTAAAAGTTCTTAAAAATAAGATCATTATATCATTTATAACCCATCGAAAGGGAGTGATGGTTATATGTATGTCCATTCCAGAATAAAATATATCCTTTTTAAATATTTATGTACACCCATATAATTGAAATATGTTTGGGTATTCACATAAATAAACAAGATAATTTCTTGAGAGAAAGAGATAGAAATTTTGAGGTGAAATTTCTGTAGCATAACGGCTCTATAACAAGGTTTTAGAAAATAATAAAAAGACAGGGTACACAGGTAACCCACTCATAAATAACTCATGTTGAAATATAAATTCATAATAACATGGATGTAAGAACATGTTATGGATATTTTAATGACATAGCACAAGAAAAATAAACTTGAAAGTTTGGAAAAGATGTGATTTCTTTTACGAGAAATTCGGCAGCCTAATGCCGTCTCTTAAAAATTCAAAAAACAAATTGATGAGAGAGGAAAGGGTCTATAAAAAATTATACATGAAATGGATAGTAATTATAACACATAATAACATACCCTCAACATAAAGATATGGAAACTACAAGACACAATATAAAATAATTCATGACTAAAAAGAGGAGGGTGAAAGGATCCCTTACCTTGAAGAGTAACTTCAAAAGCATGAAGGTCGGGACCTTGGGAGGCTTGATGGATCCTTGGGAGGACTTTGGGAGGTAAGGAGACCATAAATACGTTGAGGATGATTTTTTAATGGAATAAATGAGGTAAATGGCTTGGTATTTATAGGGAAAGTGAGTGAATAAATTATTAATTTCCAAGGGACACCTCATCGGTGGTATTCGCAAAACCATGGGCTTGACCATGGTATTTTACCATGGTATTGGACACTTGGGAAACCTCATAAAATATATCACTATTCATTAGTCGACCTGAAATCTTACATCATTAATGATGTCATTAAACACCCGAAACTCATAACTGTATTTTTACTATTCACCGAAAATTCAACTGTTTCAGAAAAAACCCCAAAATTCACGCTAACCTAATGTGATGATCTGAAATAAAAAAAAAATGAATTACATTTTATGAAAATAATTTTATAATTATTTTTAACTTATTTTTTAAATAAAATCATTATTTATTCCAAAAATACAACTTTAAAACCATAAATCATTATGTAACACCTTAAAAAAGTAATCAAGGTCCCATAAAATTAAAATATAACCAAAAGATAATAAAATAAAAATTTATGGTCAAATTTTATGAAGATAAATTTCCATTTTAAATTATAAAATTAATTATAAAATTTTAAATAAAATATTTATGGCATACAAAAATACCAAAACTTAAACTATGATTATTTTTCCACTTTTAAGATGTCTAAAATGTATTAATACATTCATGGGTGAAGTTTCGATTTTTTTGGTCAAATTACTATTCATTACCATTCATATGGGTATGTTACTATACCCAGTTTAATATTCACTAAAAACCAAGTGGATCTTATTAGACTCTAAATTTCTCTCTGCTCACAACTGTAGAAGACCATTTTTTGAAAATCATTTCACGTTATTAATTATTTAATGAATACAAAAATATTTTAAATTACCCATTTTTCCCTAAATTCATCAATAATAAACATCCTATAATTATATGGATATTTTAAATTCACAAAATTTTCCATAAGAAGAAATAAAAATTTTATTTATATAAAAATATTACACAAAGAAGCTAAGGTCTCGTTACATATCCCCTTATTACACCAGCATAGGACCTAAATGTTACGTGTGTTATCGTGATAGAATATTGGGGTGGCTCGGACGACATTTCTCGAGTGGTGATTTCTATCATCTTGAATTTATCCCTTACGCGATTCTATTCAAGCTACATACGTTGAAGTTCGTCTTGGGCTTGGTACAGAGAAAAGCCTAGTGATGTTATATCCTTCTCAAGCTCTGACAGATGGGCTTTATATGGCTTGAGTCTACTGGATGAGGCCATTCAATATTATTTCTATATAAATTAACCAAGATAACCGTATTTATAAAAACAAAACCTTAATATTATAGTTTCCAACAGTCATACTGACCAATGGTCATATAACAGTCGAAACACAACGGTCACAATTTAATTATACCCACAAAATTAGGAAATAAATATAATTAAAAAGTTTGGGTCGTTACATCCATGATTATCCCTATGTTGATACTTTATAACAAAATGATTTCGTATAATAAATGAGATCTCATTTCTTTGATAACGTATTTGGGATCAATGTAAGGATATCTAATCTTATCCAATATTAATTAAAATTCAACAAAGTGAAGAAAATTTAATTCTATTGGAAGTATATTCTTATAAATTTTAATGGGAGAGGATTTATATATCGTAGAATTAATCATCATTCCACCAGGTGTGTTTATAGATAGTTCAATATCAAACACTTGAAATGATGATTTTATATACATCAAAAACTTGTGTGATATAATATAATGTGAAGAACTGGATTAAAATAAGGTATTAATAGATCTTGAATGGAGAATAAGTGTACCTTCGATCACATAATTATCATTATCCAATTAAGTGGTAGTGATTTTATATACTCTCCTAGGTTCCCTAGTATTTGGAAGTAATTGGGTATTATTCCCTTCAGTAGCTCTGGGATTAAGGAATTGATTCAAAAAATTCCCAAACTCCTTTAATTAGGAACATTGATTAGTGGGGAAAAAATAGTTGCGAACTTCCTCTCTTTAATTTGAATTTTTTCATACTTTAATTATTAATGATATTGGTGGACAAATATACCACATTTAAAACATATTCATTTCCCTCATAGAAAATCTCTTAGGATCGTTTTCCCCCATTTCTATCCTAAACAAAGAAGAATTTTATTTCCGTACAAAGATTTTCCATCTGTCTTCCACTAGAACTCCATCTTTTTTTATAATCATTAGAGTAATGAGATTATTTTACTTACACCTCCACATTAATTTTTAATCATAAAATATCTTAATTTCTACTAAATTATCTAATATCGTGTTCCCTTTTGTGACTTGGATTAAGGCCAATGAAAAATACTTTAATCCTACTCTCATTGTTTGTAACAAAGGTGGAGATATACCTTTCTAGTCTTGTGATGTTTTATTTATAAGTTCCAATTTATTTATAATACTTTCTTTCAACTCTAAGAATTTCATCACCATATTAATTTCAATGTTTTAATTAAAACACATGGTGAAGAAAACATTTTATAATTTTTTCCATACTATGTAGTATACTTCTTCCATATTCTTTGTATTCATAATTAGAGTCCATAATTGGGTGTCCTCGCCAAACAACCAATAGATGTATATAACAACCATATCATGTTCCATGTACTAGATAAAAAATATATTTTTTCCATCACATTAATATATTCCTCAAAAAAAGGGATTAGAAGATCTACAGAAAGTGGGTTGACATTCTTGCATGAAGGAATCAATAGAAATTTTCTCCCTCGTTGGTATGTTTGGGAGATCAATGTGATTTTCATTATAATTCCCAACTTGTGGGAGTTGGTTGATCATTTCTATAAGTATTTTTAGTCCAACCCCCATTCCATTAGGTTTTTAATTGAGAAATTTATCTCATTGTCCCTCACACCCATTGTTAATTCAGTTACATTGGGTTCTATCCATCTATAAAACCCAAATGGGTTAACACGAGGGATGAAAATTTAACTTCATGATGATTTTATCATTATCAATAAATTAAAAAGTATTAAATACTATAATCTTTTACCCTTTAATGTCATCATGTTATCCTATAATTATTTTTGTTCAACCTATATCAATCCTATGTTGCTTTAAGGTGGGTTTTCCATTACTTCTCAACATAATCCCTCAATGTAACTTAGAAATCAATCATTTATAAACGTTTTTAATGATTATATGATACGAAAATGAATATCTCTAAGGACTATCAAACCAAGAGTGAATTTTGGCCCCATTGTCTTGCACCATGTGAAATTTGAGTTATACCCAAAATGTCCTCTTTTGGGTTAATACCCCTTCGTACACATGTACCCAATTCTACATCCACTTGTAGTATCGAGACAAGTTAGTATTTCAACAAAAACCAACTAATAAAGAAATACCAATATTTTGAGTCATCATTATATACTAAGACACGTAAATAAGGTTTTTACAGAAGTTGTATTACCCAAAAACCAAATTTAACTGAACTAATATCCAAAAAATAACTACACATTCATATCATGTCAATTGAGCTAACATAAGTTAACATGTAAATATTATATATCATTTTAATATTTAAAAACTAAACATTACATAATAAACTTAACTTCTTGGTAATTTATAGATTTTTTATCTTTTTAGACTAGATACAAAAATACTTATTTTACAACTCATGTGAAAAATTCCCCTATAATTTTTTTTAAAGGTCGGGGCTGAAGCCTCAACTTTTATTATTAAATAAAAGAAATTGCCTCTTTTAACTGGGTAGAGGTAAACCCATTACATGGCCCGAAGTCCTAGTGGGATTGTAGCCCATTACATAGCTTGTAATACCAAATAAATGGCCCAATTCACATTCTGTGAATAGTAACCCGCCTGCTATAGTACCCACACAATACCGCCACTGCTACAGTTTCCTGCCGCCGCTACAGTACCCGCTGATGAATAGTGTCTCTGCTACTACAGTACCACTACAGTGATGCTATAGTAACCTGCATCCAATGGGTTTTGAACCCCCATTTCCATGTAGGATTTTGGGGTGCTTACCACTAAGCCAAACCCCAACTACAGAACTCGCCTATAATTTAATCATACTATGTATTAAACAAATTATATCCCAAGTTAAGATCATACTCATGTCCTAAGAAATAGAAACATAAGAATGGGGAATGATTAAACCCTGATAAAGGAGATAATTAACATATCAACATGTTACCGGTGGTGATATCATAAAAATACGATAAATTATAATTATGAGAGAAATATCATATTTAAACAATTTGAAATCACAAAAATGGTTCATATGGCATGATAAGAGAATAAGTAATTCAATTTCAACAGACATATAACATGGCATAATTACTGGTAAAACGTGATACATAAATCAGGAGAAAGTGAGCATAACATAGTCCCATATTAAAGGAATGTAGAAACAATCTAAACATAGAAACACAACATTGAGGATTATGCATAACCACCTGTTTCTCATTATGGATCTGAAATCACAACTATTTTCTCATAGTGAATTAGATATCACAACTTTTTGCCTATTATAGATCAAAAATCACATCCATTTTTCCATTTTGGATTGAGTCTAACTATTCATTTCACAATTATGTCATGAGATTTAAATATTTACACTATACATTGGAGTGTTATAGAGGTCCAATAGTTCACTTAAACATTAACCATACACTTTTGTGTTATGAGAAAACATATAATAATCACATCAATAATCCTAGGATTAACAATGTGTTTCACATTATATTAAAAAATTTGTTCCATATATAAAAAAATAAACTACACTAACTGATACCCAATTCGATGACCCAAAATATTAAATTCAAAAAAAATTAGATTTTTTTTATAAAACCTAACATAATGGAAAATACGTCCCTTTTGATGTAAATAATAAAACATAATACAAATCATTAAAGAGACTAAAAATATTCTCTTAAAAGTAAATTGTAATAATCACATGAATTTATAATGTTTTTATTACTAAATAATAAAGGGGGAAATTGGAAGAAATTGGGATCATAGACAACAAATAAAGACCCATTTAAGATAAATCAACACTTAAGAGGATATGAATTATTTAGAAAATATTATAATTTTACAGAAAATAAAATAAATAATGGAATGGGGTTTTTCTTAATTTTTTCCCTAGGGGTATAAAAGTGGTAATTTTTTGTAATAAATCTATATCATTTAATACAGGAAACATTTAAGGGAAATGTATAAATAAAAGTGGATAAATTAAAGAACGAGCTATGAGTTACCAAATTCCCTTACCTTTCCTTATTTATTTTCATATAAGTGATCTAACATCTTGTATAAAAAATATAATTATTTTAATCACCTATCTAAAAAACTTATTTTTATCCATACCAGTTAATTTATAGTCATTATCTATATGTATATTGGTAAATTCTTATCCATTTTCAATTTTTTTATGGGTAATCATGATTTTTTAGAGATGTTTTTTTATCACAATGTTGTTCATCATTCCTATCAAAAATATAATCCTTAACATATCATAAAAAGGTATGAGAATTTTAGTTTAAATATAGTTTATATACATATACTTTCATTCTATTAAAAATTTAGTTATGGTTCTTTTATATGGAATCGGTGAAAATTGCATTTCAGTGTTTTTTCAACAAATGTACAGTGGTAAATTAATTAATGTGATAAATCTTTATATTAAAAATAAAAAACCAAAAAAAAAATTCACTTTTTAGAGTCCTATATTAAGAAATCAATTGCATACTTGATAGAAATTTGTGGTATTTTTCATGTAGGTGGTTAAACTAACACAACAAGAGTATGATATAATCTATATGTGAGTATGGATATAGAGGAGTTTATTTTGTTATAATATTATTATCATAAATATAATATAAAATTATTTATATTTATTTAAAGTGATTAATTTTCATTGGAATGTTTTATATGATGATGGAAAATAAAAACCTAAATTTTCACATATAAATTAATCACTGCATTCCTCTTAGTATGTTCGTTTTAGGTGGTTAGTTTTACTATAATCACTTATTACTAATATTAATTATATAATTCCTAAATTGTATTTAAATAATATAATTAGTGACATAAATAACATATATATTAACTAAACCCATTTATCTAACCATACCAAAATGGGGGTGATGAAAAAATTAAACATGTCTTTCATAGAGGTGATAGTTTTCACAAGCACTAGGAAACATTTTAATTTATTTTATTGAATTTATGGAAATAGATAATTTTTATACAATAAATATAATAAAATATCATTATATTATTTTTATTAGTGTAATTATATACCTAAGGATATAATTTGATTGGTTGATGTTGGATGGGAAGGATAAATAATAGAAGTCAAACGGTAGGTAATAGTTATTTTGAGAATTTGGATATTCTCATGAAGTATCCATTGGAAATGAAGAAATTTAGGAGAATTTTTGAGTTTAGAGGATTAAAATGTTTCAAGGGGCTCTAAAATAATTATATTGTTTAGTGTTTCATGAGAATTTCTAATTAGGGGTTTGTCTTTGAAAAGGGAAAAAGTGAGCTCCTTTAATAGGTGAAAAATAGGGAAAACAAGGGAAAAGAATGTTAGGTGAGTGGTAATAATGGAATTGTATGATAATTAGGTTAGTTATGTGGGAAAAGTTTTTAGATATTTATAGGCATTAATTTACAAATTAACAAATAAATTCTATAAGGTCTAAGTGTCGATATGATTTAGTAAAATTAGAGCTACATTAGATTACCCATTTTAACAATTATTAATCTTGATTAAATATTAATTATGGTTATTATTTTATAATAAAAAAATTATAAATCCTTTCTTAAAAAATTTAAATTTCATTAATACAAATTTTAACTCTATTTAGTTAAATTAAGATACTATATAATGGAAAATTACCTTTATGATTAAAAAATATAATGTGATTAAAAACTATTTTTTGTAAAAAATTTCATTTTAATCATTAAGTGTAATTAATCTTTTTAAATATTTATTAACAATTAAATGAGTTTCAATTAATTTTAATATATAATTAAACATTATATTAGACTATTAATTTACAATATTTCTATTTAATTAAGAAACACAATGTCTAGAAAAGTATAATTCATTGAAAAATAAAATTTTCATCATTATAACTAATATTTTCCTTTGTAATTTTTTGCTAAAAAATTAAATTAACCCCACTACCAAATTTTTAAAACCTAATTATAAATATTCAAATCAATTTATATGATTTAATTTATAAATGTGAAAATAAAAATTTCAATCAAATCGTGTATAAGAATAATTTTAAGAAAAAGTGTCCTCTATGAATAAAATGACCATTGTTTTATTATACATTTTTATATAGTTTTTATAAAGTGGTTAAATATATTTATACATTCTAATTTAAAAATAATAATATAACATTAAAATTTAATTAATTTTTTAATGTAATTTAGTTTTATTTTTTGTTCAGTCTTTCCTGAATGAAAATCTACTCATGCGGTATTTAATTGAGGAAAAGTATTTACAAAAAACATTGATTGTTATGGGTGTTTTTAGGACTCCCATGTTTTGGTGAAGGATTATGGGGACTAAAATTTAAAAGGAGGCATCCAAACATCCTTGGTTTGGTTTTGTTTTGTTTCTTCTCTTAATCCCTAGTTAACCCCCTGAACCAACAACAGCCTCCAACAGTACAATGTTGGATTTTAAATACCCTTGTTGTATGAATTTATGTCTCTTGAATCAAGGAACTCCCCTTTCCCCTGTCTTATTGATTCCTATTGTTATTCTTCCTTATGTGAGTTATTTTTTGGTGGAGATACTCTATTCGAGTTTGAAGTTAATCAAGGATCTATAGTAACATGTATTTCTTAGGTTTTAGTGTTATTTTGTTGATGGTGTCTAATTCATGATCATCCAATATTTCCTGAAGAATGTTGAACTTAATATTTAGGTAGGGGATACTTGTTCCCTCGTTATTTTATGTTCATCTAGGTAAATTTAATGATTTATTATTCCTTTGGGTGGATATTATGGGTTTATATAGTTAAAAAATAGTTCTCTAAACCTAGAATTTAAGGGGATGGGAGTATTTTCATGTGTTTAAATTTTTTTATTCCACTTTTTGGTATATACTAGTCCACTAAATTTTTTGAAGATCATGCTTATTGGGAACCGTGTTTATGTTGTGGATATTATGATTTTTAGACCTTATTGGGACTCATTACTTGAATCAACTATGCATAAATGGCTATGAACCTATATATTCTTCATGAGTTGGTTTCCTATATAAATATTTATTCTTATGATAACACCGATGAAATAAAATATTGGTTCATGTAAAATCCCTATCTACGTTTTGTTAGAATTGAAAGATTGAATGTGTTTATATGTGTTCATGTGCTTACTTTTAATTTTTGGTTGCGATGTGAACCCTTTTTAGGATTAAACGGTGGTAGTGTTGACTAGCTTGAATGTGGGGTGTGTTGTGGTAATAGATTCATGGTGGATTGGAAGGCGTTGTGATGGGGTCTCATATGAAGTGGACGGATTATAGTGATTTTTTGGGATACTATTGCGTTTTGATGATGGTTTCCATGTGTTGATGTGTCTATTTTTATGAGGGATATAGAATATATATTGATATGTTTTCGTTAGTGGCATAGAATTTATTGAATGGAATTCTAATGGTGTAATATAAATATAATGGGTTGTAAATTAAATTTACCTGGGTTTGAATTCATGTTCAATAATTGATTTAATGAATAGAATGATTAATCAACTTAGTGAATTAAATGAGAAGTAATTCATTTTGTGGGTTTCCATTAAAATTGAAATTAATAGAATCACAAGTTGAAGTTGGTTGACAACCAATAAATCGTACAATTTGTTAACATTAAAATGGAATGTAATGTGTTCCTCGTTTTTGTAATATTGTTTTGGTGTGTTTCATTGGTGTAAAAGCATTTAGTTGAAAGGGTCAAGAGATGCTGTGGTGGTTTTGAAGGATGCCTTAGTGGAGTAGGATGGGAACCCATAGAAGATTAATTATGTATTTTTTTATAATGTACTTTAATGTTATTTTTATATACACGCCACACCAATTTGAAGACCTTTATAGAACCCAAATGTTTTGGGTTCCTAGTGTTTTCTATAACATCTATGTAGATAATTAAATGGAAGACCAGCTATCTAATTTTCCTCACTCTTCCATCAGTAGAAGTGATGGTGAGGGATAGTGGTGGATATGACTACTGATATTGAAAAATAGTGGTTGAAATACCTTATGATGATGATAGCTGGTGTTTGAGATGCATAGTGATGATGAGTACATTGTATGTGGTGAAGTTCATGCATGGTATAAGGAGAGATTGAGTTTGATGTCCATCATGTTCATGATACCCCACTTCCTTGATTATGTGATGAGGTTATGATGTTGATTTTTACTGATGTAAGCAATGGATTATTTACCTTTTTAGTGCTGGGTAGGTTGGCATGCATCCAAACAAACAATATAAATTAATAGATATATGATGTAAGGAAATTGAAGGAATGAGAACACATGATGTTTGAAATTGGGTCTTAAGAGTACAAAATTATTGGAGAAGTGGTTTTTGGGCACCTTTGTTTATATTTATCTCTTGATTATATGTTATTAAATTTTGATTCTTTATTTGGAAAAAAATATATAGTGATATTATGAATATATAGTTGACATGTTTATGTTCATACTGGTTCTAAATTTTATTCACAGGGGACATAGTGTGCTATTTTTACAATTTTATGAGATACATTGAGTATGATCCTACTGATTATATATGTTATGATCACCATATATATATATATATATATATATTGTTTTCATGTTTCTAAGAGGATTTATAGTACCAATATGGGTATTACTATCTGGAAAATTATATCTTTTGTTGAGTTGTTGTTGTAGGGTTTATCTTTTAGTACTTACGTAGAGAATTTATTTTTATTTGATTCACATTGATCATGCATTGTGTTTTGGATTTTATTTCCTATTTTATAGTATGTGATGGTGTTTTGGTGGTTTATATCATATTTATTGATCCTATATAAATATTATTGAGTGTAATGCCTCCCATATCTGTTATTATTTTTTATCGACAGTGCTAGTCACCCACCCAAGGCCCACTAGAGGTGGGATTTATGGTTCATTATCTATATTCCTTAATTTCAAACCCAAGAGTCATACCTTTGGAGGGATGGGTCCTGATAATTCATTTCAATTTAACAATAATATATATTTTCAATTTGGACATTTCAATTTTATTCTACCACTGATAAATCAGTATGTAGTTTCTTATTAAAAAAATATTTTTAATCTCTTTTCTTGCTGAGGTGTGTTATGGTGTAAATTTTTCCAACTTTGTCTTGACATATTGTATTACCACTCATTTCCTCATATATTCATAAAATGATATAAATATTTAATCCAAAATATATTATCAATTTATAATATCATTTTATAAAAATGTGAAATAAATAATATAACACATATACAAACAAATAAACACGTGGGGAATCCCATATTAAAGAAACATTCACTTAAAATCCCTTTTACCATTTAATGCTCACTTAGACATTTTTTTTCTATTAAAAAAATCCACTTTAAAAACGCAAATCAAAAATTAATTGAAACAAAATCCAAACCATGTCCCTCATTTTACTATAGAACATTAGTCAAAATAAATCTAAATAAATTCTTTATTAAAAACCTATTTATTGTAGAAGATAATTTTTTTTAAATTCTTCATATAGAAAACATTTAAACCATTAAAATAAATTTCAAAATCGCATTTTCAATTTAAAATAAAAAAAAGTAAGTGTTCATTTACGTAGTTAATGACATCAATATATCTATATTTATATACATAGTGAAAATAAGATTTAATATTTATATGTATAACATAATTGATATTTAAAAATTATATAAGATATGTATAATAAAATTAAAAAAGGGTCATAAATAAAAAAAATTGAATAAAATATTTATTTTTAATTCGTATGGAAACTATTAAATTCTCAAGAAAACTGTGAAATGAATTCCTATGTAATCGTTCTAAAATTAAATGAAATATTATAAATCAAAAATCACTATTTAAAATAAAAATTTATAAAGAATATTTTTAATTTCTTCAATTTAGTATTCCAATAATTATGTATAGTTTTATTTTAAATAAAACTATACAATGATCATAAATAAAAAATATACAAAAAAATACATCCATCGATCTAACATAATTTAACTATAAATATATAAAACATACCATTGAACTGTATATCAACAAATTAATCCTCAAAAACTCATAATCTTAATTAAAAATTTCTTTAATTAAGAAATGAGTGTCAAAAAAATACATAATCCAAATCCACGATATGAAAATTAACTTTAAACATCACACATTATGGGTTGTCAAAATAAATTCAAAATCAACCTATAAGTGTGGTTGAAACCCATGGTGTAAAAATATATCACTTTTTAACAACATGTATTATGAGTTTTAATATATTTATAAAAACACATATCATGGGTTTTAAAAGACCCTTGAAAAATCATATAATATTTTAAAACAAATATTTTATATAATTATAGTGTTTTTAATAAAAAAAATTATTCATTGATAACATTATAAAATTTTTAACAATTCACATTATTTATTATAATATTTACCCATGTTCACACTCATAATTATTATTTTTTTTTTTTGTAATAAAATATAGCATATAAAAATTATCCAAAACACAACATACAAAATATACAATTCACATAATATTTAACTGTATAAAAATATTCAAAAAAATATTATATTAAATAAAATAATAAAACTACTAAAACATTATTCATGACTTATAAAAATAAATTTAGTATCTAAATAAATATAAATAATTAAAGAAACCATAATACTCATTAAGAATTCATACAAACATAAATATAAAGCAACCTACTCCTTCCTAAACAAATAATCCCAAAATTTAGCCAAATAGAAATATATTCCATCTATTATAGAGGTCCTGAAGAGAAATTGAAACCAATAATAATTTTTTTCTCCCCAGATTAATTAGATAATTAGTTATCTTTCCAAATAAACATGTATTTTCATAGTAAAAACATAAAAATAATCAATAAATCACACCCAATGAGAGAGATATAAAAAACTTTCTCCACCATCAAAATATTTTTTCTCAATTACCACACCTTCCATATTATCCATAAAAATAGACATGGAATTAAAATTGATGATAAAATAAATATATTGAGGGTATTCACAAATAGTTTAGAGAAAACCCCCTATGAAAATCATGGATAGTATAATATTACATGATATAAACAAAAGATAAAGAAAAATAAATATTTATTGAAGATTAATATTTTTATAATATTGGAATGTATCCTTTATCATGTTTTATATCTATATAAAAATAGGTCATACAACAATAATACACTATTGAAAATTTTAGGAACTTTTTCAATTTCCATTTAATTGACATTGTTTACCCCAAAAGAAGGGATTTATTTTTAACCTCCACTATTAACACCAAGAAAATATGGGTTTAATGTGCCACAAGACTCTCCATTAAATTCCTAATTATCCAACCAATGGTAATAAAAGAATCTCTAATTGAGCCATTAACTTTATGCCTAAAAATAGATACAGGAAGTTCTCATTTAGTCTAGATACCTTGAAATATCTCAATTGATAAAACTAGAAGCTTAGAAACAAGAATAATCAAACATTTAAAAAAATTTAACATCTCATATTTCATCATTTTACATTATGCATTTCAAACAAATATTAACACCTTATTAAATAGTTATATATTTCCATCACTCTTTATTTTACGTCTAGACTTATATTGAGGCATCCATATTTACTTGCTAATGTATCATGAAAATTTCAATTCTATTAAATTCAAATGTTAAATATGTACTTAATGTTTTATATAAGAGAAAAATACTAAACAATTTAGACAAATACCAAAAAAAATTACCAAAAGAGACCCACTAAAATTTACCTAGGTATTTATTAAGTAATAATTATTATTCTATTTCATTAGTTTATAATGTTCTTAATTGAAATTTCGTACCGTAGATAATTACTTCTCTTTTAATATTATAATATATATGTATATTCAATTTAAACTTTACATAAATAAAAAATTTCAAATATAATATATCCTTTTTAAAGAAAAATAAACTATAAGATGAGAGTTACTTTTTATTGGATAATTTTTAAAATAACCATTAAAGATAATAAATATAATGATCCTTGTTTGCAATGAATCTCATAATCATGTTGTATAATTAGAATTCCATTCAAAACATTCATTTAATTATAGTTTAAAAAACATTAGAAGCATCAATCTCTATATCTGTTCTAAAACTAATATAAAAGTCACTAGAAAATGAGAGAACAGTAAAAGATTCTAATAAAATATTCATCTATAAAAACAATATACCTTTCATGGAATATCCAAATAAAATTAATCTACATACATAGTAAAATATAAGAGAAGACCCTGCAATAAATATGAACCTAATGCATCCTCTTATATTTTAAAATTAGAAAAAATATTCGACTACTTGGATCTTATAAACTCATCCCATAATAATTTACAATATATGAGACAACACACCATTTTTTAATGAAGTGAGTGATTTACCCTATTGAGATATCTGAGAAGGTCAATGGGGAGGAGGTGAAATGATGAATTCAAAATTTCAATTAAATTTAAATCAAAAGTATACTAAAATGAAGATGAAAGTGAAGAAAAAATAAACAAATAATATAAAGTATTTTATTAGTATTTTATGTTAGAAATGATCCAATATAGACTCTGCACATATCACTACTCAATTATTGAAATGTTATTTACTAGAAAAATTTAATTTTCTAGGGATTCACAACCACTTACATCCTTCCTTTTACAAGTGCAAGAAAAACTACACAAAAATCTGAATTGTAATGGGGTGTCACAACCAAAAACATCATGTCCCTTTTCTGATAGTGGTATAACCTATAGAAACAAATATTTTGGAGAGGAATAACCGAGTGATCATCCTTTTTTAGGGAAACTAATAAACTAATTATATATGTAAATTAATATTAAAGTAGGAAAAAACATGACATATAATGAAATATATCGAACATGTCAAACTAAAAATAGTTGTTACAACTTGATCATGTTTAGTTATTAATTTTGACATGATAAAGTTTTCACCATAGAATGAAGTAAGAGACATTAATGATCATAGATACCAGAAAAGATAGTTGTTTCATTTGGTTCCCTTGGTCTTTATTTGTAAAAAAATTTAATGGTATATTTATTTATGAGAAAACTATATGATATTAATCACATGGTAGTTTCAAACTTTTTAAATAAGTATTAATGGTTAAAACATAAATATAAATATTATATTAGTTTAAATTTAACACATTTATTAAAAATATATGTCTTTTGTTCACTTATAAAACAATTCACATGTTCTTGATATTTATTGAAAACATAAATCTATATCATCTTATAATCTTAAGGATTGTAATTTCTAATGATCTGAAAATAAAAAATGTAATATTCCATATACCACATCTTTTATTAAATCCATTTCTAAATAAAATAAAACTCACACAGCACAAGGAATTTCAAAAGAGTAAAATCCAAAAAAAATGTTAGAGTAACTTATATCTTCCTTGTCAATAGTTATAAAATTTTCAAAAAGCTATAAAAATTGTATGAGTAAAATAAAATTATCATAGGAGTCAAATAACATTTCATTAGAGTTATATCTAATATCAAAAGTTTCCTTCCAAAAAAGAGTTATTTTGAAAATCAAATGACTTGTTTTTAACATCCCCTAGTAATTCCTTACCCAAAAAATCCAACCACAAAAAAATATAAAATTAATAAAAATTTAAATTTAAATTAAATAAATATCATATGTACTTTAAAAAATTAAAAATACTTAAAAAAATCTTTAAATTATTCAAATTGTTTTGCAAAAACTTAATCAAATAATAATGTTTTACAAAATTTCATATTACCTTAAAAATTTTCAATAAACATTAAAAAATTTCACAAGAGTCTATCAATTGTAAAAAATCGTGAAATATAATATATTTAAACAAAATAAACACAATATGTAATATATTACATGTTAATAAAAAACTAATATGTGACATTTTTATAGATACATAAGTTTTTTACATAAATATAAATAAAAAACATCAACATGTAATATTTTTAATACACCAGAATCATACATATAATATTTAATAAAAAAAAGTTATGTTATAAATTTTAGAGAAATTTTTTTTCAATTTATATTCTAAAAATAAATAACAAACAAAATTAATAAACTATGAATTTATAATACAACACAGTCAACAACATTCTAGAATTCAACAATTAGAAACACAATAGAGATGGTTATTTAATTTTTAAAACAAAAAAGTAATATGGAAAAGATCCACTCTAACTGAAATAACATATATTATGAAAACTATTAACAAAAATACCCCCACTTTGATTGGAGGTGAATATTATTTCTATTACACCAAATTATGTCTATGATTTCAATATAAATGACACTTGATGTTTTAAATGGGTTTATGAATTGATAAAATAACATGTTTTAAAAAAATTGATTATAGAGATAAAATGAATCATTAATGAATTTCGTAAAATTTAATAAGAGTAACTTGACTTTTATTTTACATTAAGAAAATATTAAGTTCCATGAAATCTTATGGGATAGTTTTCCATTTTATGCACTTATTAATTGAAATATAATTAAGAATGCTTAAAATATCCCCTGGATAACAACACATTTATTTAAAAATGAATTACAGAATATTAATCATATTCACGATATTGTGTAAAATAAGGAAATTGAGACAAACATACAGATTCAAACATAATCACAAAAAAAATTGGTACAATCAGGAATTATTACTAGTTCATTTCTGAAAAGAATGAAACTTTTCTAAAACTATATAACATGAATTTAACCTCAACCATATATTTTTATAAATAGAAATAATAATATATGTGAAAAGGCCTAAAACGAATTTATTTATAATAAAACAGAGTTGAATAAAAAAAATATAATAAACATATTTATAAAATTAAAACTATTAAAAATACATTTCTATCCAACAAAAACATTCAAACACTATAATATTATCAATTTTAACAAATTTCAAATTTAATGTTTTAATTAAATTTTATTTATTTTTGAATTTCAAAATTTCTATTTTCCCAAATTAAATTCATTTAATGGGTATAGAATGTACCATCCATTACTAAAGTAAAAAAAAATATTTAAATAATCTCATTTTTATATCCAATAAACCTACACATTTTTTATCCTAAATGATAAAGATAAATAATACCTAACATGATTCATTATTGATAGGATTATGGAATATATATTCTTAGGAATGAAAAAAATGATGATACATGGAGTGAAATAATCCAAATTTGATTAAAATATAAATTATTCTTTATTAGTCAAAGGGATAGATTCATTCAAGTCCTATAAAAAATTAAGGGATATTTATTAAAAATGTATTAGATAAAAATAATAATAAATAAACTTTTCACAGATAAAAACCAATAATTATATTGGGAAACAAAATAGAAAAGAATATAAATTTTAATCAGTTAAAAAATTAATAAATAATACAATTAAATATAATAGAATAATCAAAAGTATCCATTTTCAAATAAAAAAAACTTGATTAATGGTCATCCTTGTATAAGAAATTTTTCAATGTGATCATGAATTTTTTTACAATGCAGGAATGAATCAATACCACTCACAAATATAGGTTTTTACTTCTTCACTTATAAAATGTTTATAACAAATAGGAACATTTAATAGCTCTGAAAAATGATTTATTTTCTCACACCATTTTCAACCCCATACTGAATCATGAATAGTTACATCCTGGGTGGCTAGATCCACATAACTCATTACATATTCTAGGAGGATCGATGAGTGGAACATAATTTAAATTCTACCATTTTATAAACTTATTAAATCACTCACATGTTGAAAAAAAATATGTTTAATGTATAAGAATATGTTTATAAATTAAATTTTATCAGTTTAAATTCAAGATCACAACCAAATCTAAGAGAATAGAAAGAACTATTTTGAGGTAGCATATTAGGAATATTTTAAAAATGAAAAGTTATTATTTTTCCCTTAATTTTTATTTCACCTATGATTTAAAGCCAAAAATGAATATAAGAAAGCATAAATGACCTTTTTTTATAAATACATGGAAATAAATAGTTTACATTAAGATATATTCCTTTTTAATTAGAAAATTAATTATTATACACGAGTTAATACCAACATACCCTTAAGTAACATCATGATACAATTAAATTGAAAATAGTGATATATGAAGTCAATTAAAATTAAATAGGAAAGGGATAAAAAGTTTATTTAAAAAAACATCAATAATACAATTAAAAAATAAACAATTTAGACTAGATCCCCTCATATGTCATAACTTTATAATATAATGATATATGAAAATGGGAGTTGAATCAATGAACTGGGTTATAACAATATGATATAAAACCAACATTTATTGACTTTATGTTATGTATAATTCATATAGTTAGAAATAAAGATGATAAAAACCTCTCCAAAAATCAATAAAACCCATTATTAATCCATTTATAAGTGATATTATACTTGTTACAACTTTATTTATATATAAAAAAGTCATAATTAATGAAAATTAAAGAAATATATATCTATAAATATTCTTACACAATGATAACTTTAATAGAAGTAAAATTGGTGACAATGGAAATAAAATATTGATACACCAAATTCAAGATCAAAAATGAATCCCAAAATTAACGATATTTTCAAGAATTAATGATAAGGAATTTGTGTAACGTCTTATTTATAAGATAACATTTTGACCCCAAATCGTAAAAAATAAAGAACTCGTATATAAAAAAATAGATTTATCCACCTCAACAAACCACATGGTTTTGATGTTAAATTGTAAAGCCTTTTAAATTGTACTATCATATATTAAAAACTGATTTTTTTAATCATTCCCTATCTTGAAATAAACTAATATCAAGATAAAAATAAGAAATATATTGTCATTTGTCATTAAGATATTCATTAGTATCATGTGGTTGAACATCTTTTAAGTTCTTAGTGCAAATAATCAATAGAAATAGAAAATAATATTGATATAAATATCATTATATTTTGGAGAAGTCTTTATTCTTATTTGAAGATCCCACTTTTTGTTTGAGTTTTATTTGTTGTAAATGGTTGTTATTAGTTTTCAATGGTGGTTAATGAAATATAAATATTTTATAGGTGTCAATATTTTGAAGAAGTTGGAAGGAAATAAGTTTTTTGAAGTTCTGATAAAGTATCAAAGATATCCAAGCGTGATGAAAAATTGAATGTTTCTTGTATAAATAGATGAATAAAGAAGTATTCAAGTATTATTATCTCTAGGAAATTATGTTGAAGTATTTTAGTATATAACTCTGATGATTTTTGGACTATGTTTATGTTTAGAAGGCAGGTGTCACTATGTTCTTGGACATGAAACTTTGTTTTCAACAATGAAGAAGGAAGATGATCTGTATAATTCTATTTCATAATTGGATAATGCTTATGGAAATTTATGGAGAGGAATTAAAGAAAGGAAAATAAATATTTATTGCATGATGAGCTTGTTTGGAGGCCAATTAAAATATAATTTATGTATCTTTTATTTTTATATGATTAAAACAATTAATCCATGCACCTAGATTGTCAAGGGGACACCTTAGCCACTTCTTAAGTGGGCAGGGTCAACCCTCATCCATCAATAGTGGTCATACTGGAGAGTTGGAGGATGTATAGGGGGTACCTCCATAGGTGGGCAGGAGTGTGAGTGGGTGCATAGTGTGCCTGTTGGTTATAAATGGTGTCATTCTTGGGTGTATTACTTTGATGACTATTGAATTGGTCTTCAGTTAAGAAGAAATCTTCCACTATGTTCATTGAGATGATTTTTTTTACAATAATAAAGAAGTAATGTGGTCCATACAATGTTGTTTATTGATTGGATGATGCTTATGGAAGTCAAGAGACTGTAATTGAATATGGTCCGGAAAATAAATATTGTATAAGGATCTTATTTGATGACGATGCATAATGATATTATTTTTCATGTAGTATATTTATGGAATTAGTTGAGACTTTATGGTCTAGAATTTGATAGTGAGATATTTACGATATAATATATTCTACACATAGAATATAATATAAGTACCATTTATTTTTCCTATTGTTAAAAAAAATTAGGTTGGCCACCTAGTCATCCATTGGGACCCCACAACCACTACATAGATGGGCAGGGTCAGCCCTTATCGAGCCATAGAGGTAGTAGAGGATAGGTGGAGGAAGTATAGAAGGGACCTCCATAGGAAGGAAGTTGTGTGAGTGGGCCCATAGCCCACCTACAGAGTGGGAATGATGTTGTGCTTGGGGGGAGCATATCGTCGTGGCCTATGTGGGTGTGTAATGGTGTATCTAGGTGTCGACCCATGTTTCGTAAATTGATACACTATCTTTAAGTCTTTTCAAATTTAGATGAGCTCTAACGCGCACGTGTTTAGAGTGGGACCAGAATAAAGTGTTATTGTTCATGGGTTTAAAATTGTATGCATATAATTCTAGGTATTGGATCAAATGGATCTAATTCATTCGATCACCACTGGAATTCATCTTCAAACTTTTTATGGTTTAAGATTTTTCTATTCACTGATGTATATGGATGAACCCAACGATTCCATGACTATTTTTTGGCTCAGATACTTATACAATGAGTTGAATGACTACCATGAATAAAATATTCCTCTTTCATACTTGAATAAGTTGAATAAAATATTATTGGATGAGGATGATATAAAGTTAAAATAAGGCATTTATACAAGAATGATTCCAAGATTAGAAATTTTAGGGATCATAATGATATTATCACATGAAAATTAGATATCTTCTCATAAGATGACAAACCATAAAACATGGAATCACATGGTGAAAAAAATTACATATAAAAATATAATGAAACCTATTGTGATATCTTCAATCATTCAAGGTTTCTGATTTACACATCATATTTTGGGGGATTTCTGTCAGCGAATTAATGAAGGTAAGGTAGTAAAACACATCTATAAAAGGATATAATGCACGATTGAATACACTACTGATTCTTTCATTATTTATAAGTAATTTTTTCATAAAATTGAGCATTCTTTATATTTTCTCTTACATGAAGAAATGGTGTTCTCCTTGAGACTACTTAGTTACGAAAATAGGGTAGTTCTATGATTATATATATTGTGAAGAATATTAGTGTACTCTATTATGAAAAGAAGAATAACTGTATGCCTTTGTTTTTTTAACATGCCTAACGAGATTCACTAAGAACTAGTTCCATTACATTCTCTAATTTCTCAAAGAAATAATAAAGTGAGCTATTCCTTGACTTATTTACTCCCACAATGATTTGTGTAAAAAAATTTAATTGAGTTTCATGAATCATTTTTGGTTTGTGTGAAGGAATTTTGTTAAGAGGAAACAAATAAACTTGCACAAAGGCACATGGAGTATCTAGGGAAGTGTTATTCTACACACTAGAATCCTAATGAGAAGAGAGTATGAGTTTTAAGGAAGTGGTAGGGAAGATAAGAATATAGTGTGTCCATATACATATTTGTGTGAATAAATAATAAACAATTTTAATAGTTCATCAATTCTTGCCTGCATATGTGAATTCTGATGCACACATGAGTTCATAAACATTTGAGGTACCCAAAGTAGACATAAATATACAATATTATATAATAATAAAAATAAATGAATCTTTTAGGATTCCACATGTCATGAAACACACGTTACATGCATAAAGTATATATAATGTAATTAGGTTCATAAGTCCAGAAGATAACATTCTGCATTTGGGAAATATCATTCTTGCATGAAATAATATTGAAAGTGAAGTGCGATATAGTTTCATAAATATTTTTTAAACAAATAATAACAAATAATAAATAAAAATATAATTATATATATTGTGAATTAAGGAATTTTGATATTTCAATACACTGTAATATTCATATAATTGAGACTTAAGGAGAAAAAAGGTTTGCATAATTATATATTAATTGTTATTTAGGGAAGAATAATTATGATGATGATGATCTATAATTTCATTGTCTTGATCATCATGAAGGAAGTATTTTATTGTAGAAATTTTTTAGAAACATTGTATCAACTTTACAGATACCATACTTTGAATATGTTAAAAAATGTATCACCAAATGAATAGGTACTGGATGATTACTAAGAAGAGTTGTTGAAAACATTTATATATATTGATTATCATTTGGGTGAGAGAATGATTCAAAGATTTTCATTCCACAACATATTCAAACATTCATGATTTAATTTAAATGAATTAAGAAATATAGTTTTTAGTTTCCTAATTTGATGATGATGAAGAATTATCTTTTTGTTGTCGTGCATGTAACAGGTGAATAAATTAGTGAAATAAAAAAGTAACACTATTACATCCAATATAAGTATCATATAGTGGAATAAATTATTTCTTTCACATATTAACATACAAAAAATGAATACTTTCTTCAAATATGGTATAAAGAACCATCCTGGAGCATTAAAAAAATAATTTTCAATTGACTATAGTGAAACCCAACTGAAAGGATATTACCAAATTCTTATAACCACATAAAAGGTTTGTTTCCTAGTAGTTGTGTGGTATTGTATTGTTTCAAATCCATTTCAAGTTCTATCTACTTTTATTAAGTAGTGAACCTTTTAAAAATAAATTTTTTCATCATTATCTATATTCATATAATTTTTTACAAAAAAGAAAATTGAATAATTGAATCCTAAGCCTAACAGGTCTGTGAGGTAAAAGGGATAAAATTTATAATTGGTGAAAATGTTCCCAACATTGGTTCACTCCTCTTTTCAGTTTTAAATATATCAATATGTGGTCCCCTAATCTTTAAACATTCCATTAGTATCCAAATCTAACCTCATTATAGTAAATATGAATTATATCTAAAATATCCCTGATATTATTTCATCATAATGATTTAGTATAATAGAAGTCCCTCTCTAGATTCAATAACTACAGAAACCAAAAATATCTTGATTTATAGTAAAAACATATAATTTTGAATAAAATTATCTAAATGGGGGCATAAATTAAACCCAAGAATTATAAACTAAAATCACTAAAATAGGATTACAACCCCTAAAATAAAACCATTATCTAAAATGTAAATAAGATGAAAAATAAATTGATCGGATAAAATTGTTTCTTTCCTTTTATATTGAGAAATATCTTGTGAGATGATTGAAAAGAAAAATTTGGAAAAGTATGTCTTAGAGGAAGGGTCCTACAATGTCGGATTAGGTGGGATAAAATATACATTGTTTTTCTTATATATCTCTAAATTTATTTATTTTTATTTTTAGATAAGATAATTTATATTATAATTTTAAAGTATATTTATTTTTTTAATATGTTTTTTATATTACATTTATAAAAATCATATATTTAATTTATTTGAAATTAATAAAATTATAACATAAAAAATATATATGTTATTTAAAATTATTCTTAATAACATTAATATATTTCTATATTGTTTAATGTATGTTTTAACAATATTTATATAAGTTTTTTGTTCATTTAGTGCTGTTAAAAACTACTATCCTTAGACAACTCTGTTTTTGACAACAACAATGTTGGTTCACTAAGATAAAAAATTGTTTGATATGCAATAGAGATGAGGATGCATCGCACGAAGCTAAGTTGACCAGGGGGATGAAGTGATGGATATGGGAAAGGAGGATGACATTGAGAAAGAGGTATAGGGTTTGACATCATGTAGAGGGGATGTACCATTCCATTAATAGATTTCAGGTATTTTAATAATTTGTATTTTTCTTTCCTTTTTACTATCTTATTTCTCGGTTGATTCTCAAGATCCTCAATTCTATTAGAGGTTTTTGGGGTAGTTCGTGAAAAGTTCATGGTTATGTAAAACTGTGTGCTTTGTCATAGGAAACTGTGTGCCATATTGAATTCTTTTCTAAAAGGTGGTTCACAGTTAGTTCTAACCATACAACCTATCCATTAAACCATATTGAATGGGATAGTGAGTATTTTCATAATTGTGACAAAGTTATCTAACCATGTGTTCAAACTAAGAACTCGTCCCCATAAGCCTGATGACGGTGCATGGTTAGGCATATAGTTAGCTCTTATCATGTATCCGAACCCAAGAAACCAAATGAATGAGTTTTAAATATCCTTGAAATTTTAATTAAATTCAACCACCCCCTATTATAATTTATAAAAACAACCAATTCAAATTTTTTAGGCTCTCAAGAGGTGATATAGCTACTATAACCTCTCTTCTTGTCGGATCTAAGTGTTATTAGATGTGATTGATCCCTTTCCAGTAAGTCAAATCTCTTTGGTTTTGAATTCTCTATTCTTATCTTCTCTCCTTATTTTAGAGCGATGAATCCCTGTATAATAGATGAATATATAAATTGATTTGATGGATTGATATTATAGTGATTCCTATTTGATCTCCCTCACCATTGACTCTCTATTGGTGGTTTTTGTTTTGGGCATTTGATTGATCGTGTGATTAAAGGTAGGTGGTTCTATAATGATTTCCCTACTTTTTAAAAAATTATTACATGGTTTAATTAAAATTTAACTTCAATTTATTTACATGATTTGTTAAAATTATTTGATATTGATTCTTTGGAAAAATGGGTTTTAGTGAAAATTATTTTGAATGGTGTGAATTAGAAAAAAAACCTATAATTCAGTTTCGAAATTGATAATGAATGTTGAAACATGAAATTGGGAATTTGAACTATGAATTATGATTTGAATTGAAATGAATTCACATGATATATTTATTGTTTAAAATAAAAAATGATCTTGATTCATTATTGGTTTATTTGGAAAAGAACTCTTGGACTCAAACTCCCATGAAATGGATTGAAAATGAAAACTCAAATTAAACAATGTTGGATTTTATTTTTCCTAGATGAGGTGTTTATTGATTATATCCAAATGGATTAATCATTTGGGACGTGTGTTTCATTTGATCTGTGATTATTGAATATGTAGTGAGATGATCCTTGAGCTAGAAACTATAACAACTCAGGGAATATGATCACGGTTCTTAGTTTGTACTTGATTATTTCATAGCAGTGTTTATTAAACTATTTTACTCATTCCCCTTTGATTAATGAAATTTTTTAATTTAATTACATTTTTATATATTTCCCATCTTGTTTATTTTAAAGGATATTTGATTGAAAATGTGAAAAAAAATTCCATTCATTTTTTTATTTAAATTGAAGCACAAATGGATTATTTTTCATATAAATTCTTATGGTAAATTTGGTGGAATCCTACAAGGGTATTTTTTCCCACACAATACCTTTTCTATCGTAAATTTTTTAGATTATTTCATTTTTTGTATAGGAAAATGGAAATCACCAATTAAATGTGGAGGGTGTTCTTGATTTATGGGGTGTTTTGTGATGAAGGGGGCTAGTGGAGTTGGGATCCACTCATTGCTTGGAGTTTTTGAGTCTTTTTCTAGCTGGATATTAAGGTTTTTATTCTAATGGTGTACCAATTTTGATCATATCTATCTACTTGTGGGACTTTTCTACTTGAGGTGAGCTTGTCTTATAGTCCATTTACTAATTTATCTTATGGTGTTCTTAATCTTTTGCTAGATATCAGGGTGAAATAAGTCTCTCTTACCTTTTATTGATCCTAGATGTTAGTCGCCAGCTCATAGGGATCGAGAACACACTTAGGGATATGTTAGTCTCGGATTGGGTACCATTGTACTAGGTTAGTAGGGTTGGTTCATGAAAAAAAAATTGTATCAATGAATGGTTTATAACCTTTCCAAGAGGTCATTATGTGTTTTGTGATATCCTAGAAGACATGAGGTAGGATTGACAGGACATGAGGGGTAGTTTATGAGTGAGTTACTAGCCATCTCCCATAGATATGATCCTTGAATCACCATGACCATATAGGAAAATAATTTTTAAGTAATAGATTTATTTTTTCTAGAATTTCACTAAAATCGATCATATTATTTTAAAATTCCTTTAAAATTCAATTTTATCTCATAGAATTAATATTCTAGTATATCTTAGATTAGTTGAGGATATGAGAATCTTTGCTAATTTTTTTTGTCTATTCAGGTTATGTATTAATTTCCCCCCCAATAATATGTCTCAATAGACCTTAGGATAGAGATTCTAATTAACCATTTCATGAAAACCCTCTATTTGATCAGAATCTCATTAGGATAGTGGTTTTTGTTATCCAAGATCTAGGATAGGTAGTTTCACCTATTCCAATTTATCCTTTAGTAGTGGAACTTTGAAAGGATGAAACTATAGATTATTACTAAGAAAATAGTTTTTAGAAACAACAAAATTTATAAGGCTTTAATTATCCTTAAGAAGCGTAGGATTTGTTGAAAAAATTTGAACAACTATTGAGTTCTTGGAAACACCATATGCAATAATGGTGAAGTGTGAAACCTTAAGTATTTAAGGGAATGTTTGGAGGTTATGGTATTAAATGGTTAGAGTTAATAATCATAACATTTTATAGTGGATAGAATTAATAACTATTTCACTTATTAGTTCTATTTTATCGATTGGTTTTTGAAATGTCTATGGAATTTCACATCCTCCAACAAGGAAAAGGAACTATAACTCATTATGTAAACTACATTACTAAACTTGTTAAGTTTTATCGTATAGTAGTGAGGAAAGATAAGGTGAAGGAACAAATATTCAGGATGGGTCTTTTATTTGATATCCAATATTATTTTTTCATGTGGAATCTAACTTCTTATACAGATGTGTTGGATAGGGATTTAATGGATGATCTTGCCCTGGATAATATGTAATGGTTGGTGGGAGTTACTCCTACCCCAAGTGGTAATTATGTCAATTCATATAAATTAAATAGGAATAAGGATGATTCTTATAGAATATCATGATAGGAAGAATCATATAGACCTTTTTATGTGTCTATAATAAGATCATTGAGTTTATTTCTTTGTGGGAAGGTTTGTAATTTAATGAAATTTTATTCAAATGCACCACATATTTTTTGTTTGTATGTTCACTCAACACACCTACAAAATTTCATTCATATTTTTGTTCCCTGTATAATGTAATAGTCTCATAATCACATAAAGATACTAAATCATTGTCATATTCTCTAAGAACTAAGGGGTTCTATCCATTGGTATCCAGAATGAAATATTCTTCACACAGTGGATGGGTCTCCCAAGGAAGCTTATGTGGGTCATGTGATAGTGGGATGAACAATCACTATAGATTTAATATTTTATATCAGTACATCCCATTATTTCATATTGACTCTTATTTTAAATAATCTAAACCATCCTATGGTTATTATATTGTATTTTATGGATATTGATACACCCCATGGAATGAAGAAAGTCCAGGGTCATTAATTCCCCTTTTATTATTTCTCTTTATCATAGATTGAGCTCATCTGAGATTTTATGGTTATTAACATCAAAACTTTTGATTATATTCTTGGTTTGGATTAGCTAATTAACTATAACTCAATGATTTAATGGTATTTTTTTATAAGAGTCCTTTACTACCCCTGATGGGGTGTGTCATGTATCCTAATAATGGGAACTGAGATTGAGTAGAGTTGAATCCCATATTCCATAGTTAGGTAGAGTGTTGTCTATGTTTTATTTTGATTTGATGTAAAAAAAAATTAGTAATGATCTTCCACCATTGGTCATCATGTTTCCAACCAACTTTTCTTTTGACTTTTCTTAGTGTCTGCCAGTAAGTTAAGTCGAGTTCTCTATTGACTTGGTATCAGGTACCTAGACTATCATTATGACTTCTAACAATATTGAAAATACGAAGTTTAATTATATAAATAATTAGTTAGATGATTTGTTGGATATAATATTTATTCACCTATGTTTGTCTCTGTTGGGGCGCCTATGATTTATATAAAATAAATAAGGTATAATACTTCACCTTTATATTGATTGTTAAAATATCAATCAATTCATGGTAAATAAAAAATATTTATTTCCCTAAATTGATGATCTGTTTCATTGGTTGAAATGGGAAAATTATTTCTCAATGATTGATCATCGGTTGGGTTTTCACCATCTTAGAATCAAATAGCCTTATATTCTGAAGACCTCCTTCCGAAGTAGGTATGAACATTATGTGTATCTTGTTACTCAATTTCGTTTAATCAATGCTCCTATATATTTAATGGAATTTATGAATAGGATATTCCATAAGTATCTCAATTTATTTGTGGTGGTGTTTTTGGATAGCATATTGGTTTACTTATCAACCGGTAAAGATAGGGAACAAAAAATACCATGGTATATTAAAGAGGATTTATTACATGTGGTTAGGATATTGGGATCTAGGTATGAGATGAGATATCACATATTTCATTTATTATTGTTAAACTTATTAATGGGTATACGTCGACCAGAAAAAACCTTCATGAGTACTTCAGCTTCTTAAAATGCCGATTTGGAAGAGGGGTGATATTTAGTTGGATTTTGTGGTTATGTTGCTACTTAACCCCAAAGGGAATAATGTGATGATGGTAGTGATCAATAACTTAATGAAATCAACACACTTTATCCCCATTCATGATATAACCACGTTTAGGGAATTTGTAAGTTCTTATGTGTATGATATTTTCAAACTGGTCAAAGTTATATCTATTGTAGATGATGATAGAGATCATCAATTCATTTATCATAATTGGAGAGGCCTTTAGTAGTCTATAGGACTTCTTGTTTGTTTTACCACAATATATCATTATTAGATGGATGGATAGATATAATATGCAATATATATTCTTGAAGACATGTTTCATGCTTGGATTCATGACGTTTTTGGAAATTGGGATAGCCACTTAGGACTGGTTGAGTTTTTCTAAACCAATAGCAACAAATCTTCTGTCAAGATGGTACACATTGTTGACTTTTATAGACAACCATGTAAATATTAATTTTGTTGGTCATAGATTGGTGAAGCTTCTCTAGGTGGGAATGGTTTACTGTAAGAGATGACAGAAAAGGTTTGGTTTCTTCATCAAATAATGGTGATGTCTCAAAGCCTGTATAAATACAATGTTGTTCAACATCATAGTGCATTTGAGTTTGAAATGGTTTAATATGTATTTTTGAAATTTTAACCTCATATAAGTCACTGATTTTTAGGAAAATAGGGAAAACATTCCTTGATAATAGTGGTGCAATTTGAGGTTGTTGAGAATATTGAAAAGTGGCTTACTATAGGAGTATCCACCTCAGTTAATATCGATTCAGGATGTGTTTCATGTAACACATAACATAAAATATCTCTCTAACCCATATAATACTTTTATCTAGGAGTAAATTGATATGGGAAATAATTTATCCATGACTGAACAGTAAGTTTATATTTTTTTATTCTAAGATGAATTTTATTTATAGGTAGTCTATACCACCATCTGGAGTTATTTGGTTGTAAGGTTCTAATTATCATGAGACTTATGAGTGTGAGGAACTAATGAGATAGTAGTGGTCTCATATATTTGACATGGAGTCTTTTTAACAAGCTCTATGGGTGTAGAAGTAATTTATGGTGGGGATATTGTAACATATATTTACCATCTTTCATGTAATTTTATCCCATATTTGTTATCATCCTTTATTTAGGTTTAATTTTCAGGGTTTTCTGGTTCATTTGAATGTTTTTTAAAACGTATTTCTGTTTTCCATGGTTGGAATAGGGTTAAGGAACATCATCTAGTTTTTTCAAGGAAACTGTGTTCCATAAAAAAGGGTTTTAAAGGGCGTACATGGTATGTTCAAAACGTGAAGCCTCCCCCCTTAGACCATAAATCAGGGGATTGAATGTATTTTCATTATTTGTTCATGGTTATATAAGTGTATGGAAAAACCATTCACCCTTCTCTAGAATCTGATTGAGGGTGAATGGTGGTGCAAAGTGTTAGCTCTAACCATGCAGTCCTACCTATGAAACCATTCAAACAGGTTTTTAATCCCTTGAAATTTTTAATTAAAGTATCAACACCCCCCCCCCTCCCCCCATTATCATTTCTAAACACCAAATATATTACCCCCAATATAACCCATTGTCCTTTGATGATCTCAAGAGTTTATTTTTCCCATATAACCTCTATTCATATTGGATAAAAGCATTGGTAAATGCAGTTGATCCCTTTCAGATAATTGATTTCTCCTTTGTTGTGAATTCTCCATTCTTCTCTTCCATCCATTATTGTGAGGGATTAATCCCTATTTTTTTGATTGATATATAACTTCATCTAATTGAATGAAATTATATTTATCCCCATTTGATCATCCTATCCTTTGAATCTCTTATGGTGGTTCCCATTTTGGGTGTTTAATTGATCATGTGATTAATGGTTGGTGGTTTTGTATGAATTTTCCTACAGTTGAAACATTGATTAATTTCTTGAATTGGAACATAATTTCAATTTATATCCTTAAATTGAGGGGATTATTTTATGTTAATTATTTAGAAAAAGGGATTCTAATGAAGTATTATTTTGGAAGGCAAGAATTTAATATAAAATATGATTTTATTTTTAAATTGATATGGAATTTTGAAACCTGAAATTGGTCATTTGAACTATGAAATATTATTTGAATTAAAATGATTTACAATGATCTATTTATTGATTGATTGAAATAAAATATGAACCAAAGTAGTTAGTGGTTGATTGGGACAACATGCAAGGACTTGGACTCCTCATAATGGATTGATGATGAAAACTCAAAATAAACCATGTTCGAAATGATTTTACCCTAATGGGGTGCTGATTGATTCTATCACAATGGATAGAGACTTAGGAACATGTGAATACATTAATTCATGATGATTTAATAATTAGTTCAAATATCCTAGATCCAAAAACTAACAAACCTCAGGGGATAGAAACATGGTTCTGAGTTTTCGTTTTATTATTACAAGCTTGTTCTTACTGAACTGTTTTATTCAATCCTCTTTGATTGATAAATATTTCTCATTTAAGCATGTTTGAATATATTTTCCATCTACTTGATTTGAAATCCTATTTTATTGAAAATGTGAAAATTATTTTTTATGCCTTGATTTATCTAAATGGAAGAATAAATTTTTTATTTGTTTTATAATTTCTTACGGAACATTTGTTGGAATCCCACTACACTATTCTTTTCACACCTAAATAATTCAATTATTTTTTTGTATATTATGCTATTATAGGTCAAGGAAAAGTGAATGTTTCACTTAGAGGTGGTGGGTGTGCTTGATTCATGGTACCTCAGATGATGAAGGTGACAGTGGAGTTATGATCCACTCATTTAATAGAGTTTTCTAGTTTTTTTCTTGTTGGATATCGAGTTGATTATTAAGATATTGTACCCCTTTTAATATTATTTGTATAATTATAGTACTTTTCTCCTTGATTATTTTTTTAATACCAAGTGTTTTCTGATTTATATTCCATTATTCTTTATCATTTTCTTGATCTTGGGGTGAAAATTTTCCCTCTAACCTTTCATTTATACCAAAGTGCTTATCACCAGCCCATGGGAATTGGGAACTCCCTTCAGATTATGTTAGTTCCAAATTAGGTACTGGTGTACCAGGGTATTGGAGTTCATTCATGATATGGGATATTGGGGTTGGAATCACATGGAGGGGGAAGGGGAACTTCTTCAAGTGATTTATGGAGGAAGAGTGGGGCCATTGTTAAGTGGTGTGCAGAGGGGGATGACTGAGATAGAAATGTGTAATCATGTTCAAGGTTATTTATAAGATATAGGGATGTGTTGTTAGTAACATTCAATATATGTGTCATTTAGAAGCGGTTTATCATAATTCTGGACGAAATTAACTTTTTTAAATTTCAATATATAGTTGATTCTATGAAACCACACCAATATTCAAATTAAATATATGAATAATAATAGAAATATGATATTAAATTTACAAATAGGTCTCCCAAGATCAAAACTATGAAAAATGTCTTAGGATGTCATTTTTGGACCATCCCCAACTATAGTATCTCATGGGTTAGCAGCGACGAAGATAGTAACCCCCATAGGTCTTCCTCAAATAGGCTAAAAGTTATAAAATAATGTCAATGATATAAAAAATATGAGAAGAATTACCCTATTAAATTAATCAAATATGATATGAAAAATCATTACTCATATCCATAACATAAATATAAAATAACATATATTACCCTAGTGAATATAAATTTCGATATAAATTAGGGTAACCAAAATAAATACCCAAAATGGAACTTCTAGGAAAATGACCCCACAAACACCAACAACCACCATGAGCTGCAATGATTTATTTTGATCACTAAATACATGTCTTAAATCTAAAAAAATTTAATATATGTACAAAGGTTTGAGAATAAAATTATACTCAGAAGGATTCTCTCCAAAAAGTCTCATGAAAATGTGGAAGATGCGTATTATTATATGGGTAAATAAATAGGAGAACCCACTCATCACATTTGTTAAATAAACCACCACCCATCACTATAAATATTCAATCACTAACTATCACATGAAATTATAGTAACATAATATTAACTAATGTATATGAATAGGGAACGCTGTAAAAACATTCAATTTGAACTAGCCTCCCCCCATGCCCCAATGGATTACATTCTGGTAATCCCATTTCTTCTATATCCACAATCCACATCAAATCCACAATCCTATAACCATAACTAGAATCAACATACCACAGCCACATCATTTCAGATCCATAATATCAACACAACCTCCCTATAGTGGGGTACATAATCATGAAGGACATAAACCCTATGCCCTCCACATTCTATGTATTCCCCCACTTTTCATTTGCATAATAACCACAAAATAACAAATACATCATGTGACGACCTGACCCCGAATGCCACTTAATGGGTGCCCCGAGCACGGTGGGCCACATGGCCTAAAATGCAAATTCTTGAATGACAGAGGTTTCCGACTCGCATAGAGGGCCTAGGGTGTGTCTGTGGGAAGAATAATCCCTAATTAATAGAGTGTAGCACATCAGAAGAGATATAAATGAATAGTAACTAGTGGAAGCAATATGAATAAATAGTTGAAGCAAACTAATGCAATAGAGAATCAAGAATAACAATAACTATATCAACAGTAATAAGGATGATGTAATTTCGTGTCATAAGAAAGCTGTAAAGCATGGAAACAAGACAAAACGAATAACATGTTCCATAAGGTAAAAGAAAAGAAAGACTACTCAAAGCATCCCAAGATCCTACTTAGTCATCTGCTATCAAGCTCCATTCTTTCAGCACACACAAAAATTTTGGAAGCTGCATGCTTCCCTTTATCTATACCTACAACCATGTAATCTACTTTGGTTACCAAACAGAGCCCAGAGAGGGTGTGAGAAAAAATTTAATGTGCCACCACCAACGATGTCTATAACATCTAGCCCGTGTAATGGAATATAATAGTGTAAATAGATGCATATATACTGTAAAGCAAGTAGTAAAATATGACTAAATAACCAAGTATCTTCTTCATCCCTTCGCTGGTGTCAGAACATGTAATCAGTTCATTAATTATTCAATTATCATTTAATTTTAATATGTCACCTGGGGAATTTTCAACACTGACATCACCTCAAGATAGTATAAGTAGTGAATTTCTAGAGATGTAATAAGGAAACCAAACAATGATATCCAGAGCAGGTTTTCCAACATAAAAACTGGTCACATAAACTCATGGAAAGCTAACTTAACAATATCTGAGTCTAGCTAAGGGGTAAGAGTGTAATCAAATGATTGTAATACATGGTAGTCCACAATAATGAACCTACCGAGCCTAAGGTGATCGACCAAGGTAAAATGGGTCTAATCAAAGACAGGGCCCTATGGGCTTTCACCACGGCACCTACTAGTCAATGTTGTATCCAAGGAGTGTATCTGAGGTATCCTTTAATAAATAAAGGGACCCAATAGTAGTTTAATGTGCATACAAGGAAAATAAAAGAACCCGAATCTAGGTGGGTATCAACCTAAGAAAACGGTATCCTTGAATCAGAATGTGGTTCTTGAGACCCAATGTATTATCCTCCCATAATCCAATACAAGATTGAATCGGTCCATTCCTGTTTTATATTTTAATCATGTAATAATTCATTGGGTTCATTTCATTCCTTCAATTAGTGTGGATAGGTCAAATATATTTGAAACCATTGGTCCATGATTTTTCTTCCATTAGTGTGGATAGGCCAAGTAGCATTGGAACCATCTAATCTATTCTTAGTTAGTCATTATGGCTTATTCAATTATTGAGGTTCACTCCACTACCTTTTATCAACATGGAAATGGGTGGTATGGACATGTAACCATTATTCAATTCATTTAAATAAGGCCAAGTTATATACTCAGTATACTTTCCATTTTAAATTTCACTTTTCATTTTTAATAACCATTTGGAAGCGCTTACCTTAGGTGGGTCAAGTGGTAAGCATACATGGTACATGCCGTTATGAAATTATCAATAACCATAGTCCATTTATTATAAGGATTCTCACCTTTATAAAGGTCAAGAAAAGTCACACCTGAATGGTTTCTCAGACGTGCCAAAACACTAAAACCCAAATATGGAATAACCTTCAACATGAGGTGGATTGAGTTGTGGGTGAAACCACTAACAACTAATCACATATTTGGAAAGAGAATAACCATACAATTCTAATGAGTATAATCATGGAATGTTAATTTAAGAAACTGTTTCCAATGAAACTGATGGGCCCCACACAAACATTCAAAAAACAAAGAACATTAGGGATGAGTTATAGACCACTCACCTTAGGGTCGTACGAGACTTCTCCTCTGGTATCGTCCCTTGATTTTCCTCGGATCGAAGTAGATCTTAGAAAATGAGAAAAATTATCACATGGAGTTATCTTAGTCGAGGGTGAATGGGAAGAAGAATGGATAAAGGGGACCCGAGTACTTACCATTACACATCCAACATGATGAAAGGAAGCTCGATTGGATGTCAGACGAAGGAGATCTCTTGATCCCTATATTTGGCCTTCAAAATGATCAAAAGGAAGAAAAAGCTGGAAAATCCCATAGGTTCTTAGATTAGGAGGAAGGGGAAGGATTCATATATTTTTAAATGAATTTTAGACATTTTACATAGGTTTTTAGTCTGTGCACAGTTTGTCAAACCGTGTGCAAACCATGCGAGATGGTTCTGCCCGAACCTGGGAAAAAGCGGCATTTGCCCAGTTTATCTATACGGCCATGCACAAGCCATGTGAGGTGCCACTGTCTGAAAAAACAAAATCTTCATGGTTAGGTGAACCGTGTTCTAACCATATTCAAACCATGTGACTTCACCTGTTTTCCCAAAAACAGGTGTTCTGAGCTCCAAACAAGCCCCAGACACCCTCATAACCTTTGATAACTCATTTGGAATATATATTAGGTCCAAATTAAATATTTAGACTAAAAATTAAAGGATGTATACTTGAGTGAAAAACATATTTATTACAGTATTCCCCCCTTAAAAGAACTCACCCCCCGAGTTCTCCTTCCAAGGGTAAGGAAACACTATAGGGGAAACTCTGACCACTAAGAATGTACATTGTCTTCCCTCTCCCATGTCTCATAATGTACTTAGTCATGCTGACATAGAACCTATACGAGAGGGACAGACTTACCTCATAGAGCCTTCACGATTTGGTCAATGATGCATACTGGATACTCCTCAAAGGTAGCATCAGTATCTAACTAAACTTCATTAGGATAAAAGGTATGAGACGGGTCATCATGATATTGGGGAAGTTCTGAGACATGAAAGACGTCGTTCATGGCATTTTACCTCTGAGGTAGTGGAAACCGATAGGCTACTCGCCCAAATCTCTCTAGAATTTCCAACCGCCCAATGTAATGAGGATACAACTTTCCCTACTTTGGTAACTGTCTATGACCTATCCTGGTTGATACCTGAAGAAACACATGATCCCCAAACTCAAACTTAAGACATCATCGATGGAGATTTTTATAAGATTTATGTCTAGATTGAGCAGTAGTCATATGCTTCCTGATCAGATGGACTAGTTCTGAAGTCTCCTAAAGAAGGTGGGGACCTTGTAGGCTACCTCACTTGCCTCTAGCCAGCTCAAGGGTGAGCGGCATAGCCTACCATATAAGGCCTCAAAAGGATCCATCTCAATCATCGCCTAAAAACTATTATTATAGGATAACTCAATAGGTGGGATATGATTCTCCTAAGAACCACCGAAATCAAGGATGAATGCTTGGAGCATATCCTCCAAAACCAATATTGTCTATTCTGATTTCCCATCAGTATGAGGGAAAAAGGTTGTGCATAGAAGGACCTGAGTTACCATATCTTTATAAAAACCCTTCCATATCTATGAAGTGAAACAATCATCCCTAACTAAAACAATTGTACATGGAACCCCGGGTAGTCGTATGATCTCACAGACATACAGTTTTCCCTGCTCATCAACTGAGAAAGTCTCTTGAATAAGATTGAAGTTGAACTATTTCGTTAGTTGGTTAATTACTACCCAGATAGCATCGCTACCCCTTGGTGACCCGTGTAATCTTACTATAAAAACCATAGCAACATCTTCCCATTTCTTTTTAGGGACTATAAGTGGTTGTAACAAGACTGTATGTCTCTGGTGCTCTGCCTTCAGCTGTTGATAGGTGGAACACCTAGTGATGAATCCTACAATCTAACGTTTCATCCTAGGACACCAATACTGGCATCTCATATCTTGATAATTCTTCAAGATTCCTGGATTAACTTCCCACTAGGTGTGGGACTCATTCATCAACTCCTCTCTCACATATGTAGGAACCCAGATATGTCAACTTAGATGTTGGATGTCATATATGTCCGTAGAACAATCCTATGGTGGGTTATATCTTGATATACTCTCATGGAGAACCAAACCTTCAGGATCTAAAAATTTCCTACTCTTCACCTTCTCAATGAAAGAAGAGGTAACTGTTAAGTCTCATCGGTAAAACTACTCACAACTATCATGAAACTCCAAATGAAGTTCAGAAAAGTGGGCCATTATATTCCATTCACCACTGGCTTCCTTTACGGCCTACATTTTAGTTTTCTGAATCATTGAATTTGCAAGCACATTGCCTTTTCTAGGTGTATAGGCAAGATCAAAATCAAAGGATTGTAGATATTCGACCCATCTTCACTGTCGGAGGATCAGGTCATACTGAGAAAAGATATACTTGAGGCTCTGGTGATCTTTATACACAACAAAGCACTCACCCAAGAGATAATGTCTCCAACAACATTAGGCATTGACAATTGTTTCTAGCTCAAGGTTGTGCATTGGATAATTTCTCTAGTGAGGCCTCAAATGCCGAGATCCATACGCAACAACTTTGTCTGCCTACATCAACATTACTCCTAGGCCAATGCCTAAAGCTTTGCAGAAGATGATATAACAATTACCATGTTCTGGAAAAATCAGAATAGGTGTCTATACAAGCCTTCCCTTCAACTCATGAAAGGATTTCTCACGTGATTCTGACAATAGGAACATAACACCCTTTATTGTAAGTCAAGTACAAGGTGAATACAGATGTGAAAAGTCATGTATGAAACACCTTCAATATCCAATCATCCCTAAGAAACTCCTAATATCAAACATGTTTTATGATGCTCTTAGGAGACTACAACACTAACCTTTTAAGGGTCAAAATATACTCATCGTTCTGAAATCACAGGGCCTATGATGTGGACCTTTTCAATCCAAAATTCGCATTGAGAATACTTGGATTAAATTTTATTTTCTCTCAGTGTAATCAGAACGATCTTTAGATTTTGGGCATGGTCGTTACGAGTGCATGAATACACCATGATTTCGTCCACAAAGACCAAAAAAATAGTACAAAAAAGGACAGAAAACCCTATTCATCAAAACCATGAAAATGGTAGGTGCATTCCTAAGACCGAATGGCATAACAGGATACTCATACATACCATACCTGCTATAGAAAGATGTATGATATATGTATGATGGTCTGACTCACACTTGATAATAACTTGATATCAGGTCGATCTTAGAGAACACCTTGGCTACTTGCATCTAGTCAAAGAGATCATCTATTTGAGGAAGTGGATACTAGTTCTGGACCATAAACTATTTCAACATTCTATAATCCATGCATAAACAGAGAGTTCCATATGCATTCTTAACAAAAAACACAGGTGAACCCCAAGAAGATGTACTAGGCCATATAAATCATTTTTCCTCTAAGTCCTTTATCTTCCTCTTGAGATCCTAAAGCTCAGTAGCTGCCATCTAGTACAGAGGAATGGACACAGGGGATGCTCCTGGAATAAGCTCAATTTTAATCTCTACCTCTCTCTCAAGAGGTAATCCAAAAATTTCCTCAAAAAATACTGCCCTAAAATTTTCAACTACTAGAGGGAAATCCATTTGAAGAAAACCCTGATACTCCATGAAATGATTTGCAATTTGGGTGGTCACTCCACTTATCCCATGATTCTTCGGTCCTGGTCTCCTAGCCTGGATATCCCACTCACCTTTGAAAAGATAATTGTTTCCTTATAGTGATTTAAAAGTAACCCTAATGCGATAACAATCTACAAAGGCTTCATAGTGGGCTAACTTGTCCATCTCAAGAATGAAATCTAAGCCCATCATCTCATGAATAGATAGATTCCACATGAAGGGGTCATTTCCAACCTCAAGGGGAAAGTTCTTGCACTGGCATATGCCCTCAATCTGTATTCCCAATTGTGTATCTAAGGTCAATACACCATAGTGATATTGTATCTATAGTCCAATACTTTCCATTATAGTGATAGATTTAAAAGAGTTTGAAGCACCTATATCAAAGAAAGAAGAGACAGTAGTTGAATCTACTTGAATAGTACCTCGTACATTAGATGGTCTCACTGCTTGATACTTGGGTAACGACTATAAGGTATGAAACTGACTTGATCCATGACCCTGTGCAATAGATTGACTACCATGATCATGACTGCTCTACTAGAGCTTCCGATAATTAGGGATTGGACTACCATGGCCACAAACTCCTCCTCATATAGACCTATCAGTGCTACTCTAACTATCCAAATGATGTGGTGTAAATGAACTCGCTCATGTAGGTGGATTTGAAGTTGATCCTTTTCCACTCGAAACTGGTGGAAAGGTCCTAAAAAAGCACTGATGATAACCCATACGGTCGAAAGAATGGAACTCCATAGTTTCTTTATCACACTGGGTCTTCTTATGCCCTATTTTTCTACAGTGATGGAACACTACAGATCTATCAAACAAGATACTCTGGCTGCCACTGCTCTGAAAATAAATCTCAAGGGAACATTTCCTACCAATGGAAGAACTACTGGCATGATGCGGCACTGATCCTTTAAACCCAATACTTTCTCTATCCCTCAAGTTACAATCAGTGATAAGGGCTTGATCAACTATTGTACAGAAGGTGGGAAGACCAAAGACATTCACCTGAGTTCGGATGGCGTACTAAACCCATCCTCAAAACGTCTAGCACGTGAAAGCTCATCACCGGCTAGAAGTAGTGAAAAGCGCTGTAAATTAGTAAAACATGCTGAATTATACATAACTGAAATAGAACCATTCTCGAGATGCATGAACTATATGGCTCTATCAGCTCTCAGTGAATGAGGAAAGAACCAATCTTATAAGGAAGTCTCGAATTCAACCCATAACATGCCCTGATGGCGTTCGACCTGGGTAATGACATCCCAGCAACGCTTGGCCGAATCCTAAAGCATGTATGTATCAATATTGACTCTCCTATCTTGAGGAATTTCTAGATGCTCAAAGATAGACAGCATTGTCTCCAGCCAACACTCAGCTTCCTGAGATCCACCAACCCCAAAAAAAGTAGGAGGATATTGTTGTTGGAACACGCGGGTTAGATCAGCCATTGTAGGTGCAACCCATAGAGCACCAATCATGGACTGCATCATATGTAATAAACTATCATGGACCTTGGAATAAGTTCTTAGATTAGGTACAGAAGGTGGTTCCTCATGTGGGAATCCTAGAAGTAAGACTGGTGGCTCAGGTCCCACCATGTCTGGAGCGTGGTTGTCACCACCCTCTTGGTGAATGACATGGGGACGTCATGGAGGCATTGGTCTACAAATGACAAGAACACGCCTTTGAAAAAGATTAGATTCAAGGAGATATCATAACTTGTAGGAAAATACCGTATGAAAACTCACTACCTGAGGCATACTATACAAACTACCCGCTTAGACAACCAGGTATCGATAAGTGATCAAGAATAAGTTTTATGTCATTTTGAAGACAATTCTTAGGTTCACTCATTTACATTTCATAAACATGACAGGCGGGATAAGGATGTATAACCAATTAATTATTGATTTCATGATTCACTTTTTAATGGACAGCCATTTCTGATGAATCAGTGCCCATACACATATCACCCAAAACAATACCGATTTACTTATAGCAAAATGGCATGACTTGGTAAATTACTCGTCCAACCCATGAGGGCCCATAAACCTCAGAAATTGAGACAGGAAATCACTCAATCAAATCCAATGTAATACAAGTACAAGAAACTATCACAACATCACTCATTAATCACAGAAAAATCAATCAATTCAAAGTAGTGAAATGCACCTATATGGCTTGGAAATATGCATGACAAGTGAATTCTAGGTGCCTATAATTATTCAAGAAGTAGTAAGACATTCCCTCATATCATCAGAAAAGGATGAAATTAATTCCCAAGAGTGATGATCAACAGCACCACACAACACGTGAATCAACCAATAGTGAAATAATATCAACTGTCATAGGCAAAATAGAATAACAATTTAATTATGGGTAAAGTCGATTTTACCCCGAACATGGGTTCATGACGCCCAAGAATGAATAATGACCAAGTCCCAAGAATTCCTATTCTATAATCTATTGTCTCCAAATTGTGAGGCAATAAAATAAACCACCTCTGATACCACTTTGTGACGAGCCAAACCTGGATGCCACTTAACAGGTGCCCTGAGCCCAGTGGTCCACATAGCCTCAAGTGGATCATCCCAAACGCTAGAGAATGCTGAATAGAAGCGAGGTCCTAGGGTGTGTCCATGAGAATAATTCCCTCATAGGAGAGTTTATCACAACGAAATAGATATAAATTATTAGTAAACAGAAGAAGCAATAAGAATAAATAGTGATGAAAACTAATGCAATAGATAAATAATAATAATAATAATAACTATATCAACTGGAACAGTGATGATGTATTGTCATGTCACTAGAAATATGGAAAGCATGGATATAAGTCAAAAGGCATAACATGTTCCACTTGGTAAAAGAAAAAAAGACAACTACAAGTATCCTGAGATCTTACTCGATCATCTGTTATAAAGCTCCATCATATCAGCACAAAATCAAGTATTGGTAGCTGCATGCTTCCCTTTGTCAATACTTGCAACCATGTAATCTACATTGGGTATGAAACAGCTCCCGGAGAGGGTTTGAGATAAATCTAAGTGGGCCAGCACCAATGGAGTCTATAACATTCGGCCCATTTAATGTAATATAACAGTGTGTAGGCATGCATATATAAAGTAAAGAAAGCATTACAATATAACTAAATAACCAAGTACTAGCTTCAGTCCTCAGCTGGTGTCTGAACATGTGACCAGTTAATTAATTATTCAATTACCATTTAATGTTAATAGGTCATGTAATGAATTTCTAACATTGACATCACCTTGGGATATAATAAGTATTGAAGGTCCCAATATGTAACAAGGCAACCAAATAATAATATACAGTGAGGGCGTTCCAGGGTAAAACCAAAGGTAACATAAACTCATTGAATGCTTACTCTGTAGTATCTGAGTCTATATAAGGGGTAAGAGTGTAATTAAATGGGCACAATCCAAGGCATTCCAAAAGAAGGCGCATACCTAGTTCAAGGTGACCAAACAATGTCAAATGGGGATATGCAATGACTGGGCCCTAAGGGCTTTCACCGAGGAAGATACTAGTCAATGATGGATCCAAGGAGTGTATCTGAGGTATCCTATAAGAAAGAAAGGGACCCAGCAATAGTATATCGGGAATACATGAATAGACAAGAACCAGAATCTAGGTCGGTATCAACCTAGATAAACAATATCCTTGAATCGAAATGGGGTTCCTGAGACACAAGGTATTCTCCTCTTAGAATCCATGGTGATCTCAAGTCAGTCCATTCCTATTTGTTATTTTAATCCTATAATAATTCATTTGGTTAATGTCTAGCCTTCCGTTAGTGTATATAGGTCATGTAGAGTTGAAACCGTCGGTCCAAGACCTGTCTGCCATTAGTGTTGATAAGCCAATTAGCATTGCAACAATTTAATAAAGTCTTAGTTAGTCATTAAGGATTATAAAATTATTGAGGTTCACTCTACTACCTTCCATCAACATGGAATGGGGTGCAATGGACATGTAACCTTTATTCAATTAATTTAAATAAGTCCAAGTTATATACTCATTATACTTTCCATTTTACATTTCACTTTTCACTTTTAATATCCATTTGGAAGCACTTACCTTAGGCAGGTCAAGTGGTGACCATACATGGTACATGCCATTATGTAATTATCAATAAAAAAAGACATTTATTATAAGGAGTCTCACCTTTAGAAATTTTATGAAAAGGCACACATGAATGGTGTCTCAAACATACCGAAACACTAAAACCCAATTATGGAATAACCTTTGGCATGAGGTGGATTGAGTTGTGGGTTAAACCACTAACAACTAATCACATGTTTGGAAAGAGTGTAACCATAAGATTCTAATGATTTTAATCATGGAATTTTAATTTAATAAATGGTTTCCAACAAAATTGGTGGGCCCCATACAATCATTCAAAAAACTACAAACTTAAGGATGAGTTATAGACCACCCACCTTAGGTTTTTACAAGGCTTATCCTCCGATATCGGCCCTTGATTTTCCTTGGAATAGATTAGATCTAAGAAAAGGTGAAAAACACTCACATAGTGATATCTAGGTGAATATTGAAAGATAATAAGAATGGATAAATACAACTCGAGTACATACTATTTCACATCCAACATGATGAACGGAAGATCGATCAGATTCTAGAAAAAGTAGATATCTTGATCCCTAGCTTAGGACATCAAAAAGATCCTAAGAGGAAGAAAAATGAGGAGAATCCTATAGGTTCCCAGATTAGGAGGAAGGGGAAGGATTAATATATCATTAAGGGTTTTTTAGACATTTTACATAGGTTTTTATCATGCGCACAGTTTGTCCACGTGGTTTGTCAAACCGTGTGAAAATAGTGTGAGATGGTTCTGCCCGAACATGGGAAAAAGGGTCTTTCTCATAGCTTAGATGCACGGTCGTGCACAAGCTATGCGAGGTGCCACTGTCCAGAAAGACACAATCTTCACGGTTAGGTAAACCATGCGCTAACCATGCACAAACCATGTGACTTGTCTTGTTTTCCCAAAAATAGGTTTTTCGATCTCCAACCAAGCCCTGGACACCCCCAAAACCTTTGCTAACTCATTAGGCATCCATATTATATCCAAAGTAAAGATTTAGAGTGAAAAACAAATGATCCATACATAAGAGAAAAATCGGGTTCTTACACATCATAACCTGATTAAATGTATACAATAACCTCAATTTACTATATCATATATGTATATAATTTGTGACCTGAATCCATTATAGTGAATACATTGATTTTAAGGTTGAGTGAGGAAGGTGGAGTTATCAACCAACCATGCAACCATCATACAAAATGTTTGGGAAACATCCAAAAACAATGATTACATATACGTTTGGATAAGGTTACCTAGATTGAGTGGTGGTGTGTCATAAATAAAATAAATATAAAGGATATATAATTAACCACATAATACAAGCCTAAGGGTCAACACTCAAATTAATTTCAATTAATATTGTAGCCTACTAAATTCAATTCATCACCACCATCACATATCAATAATCATAGCCACGAGAAAACAATACCAATTAACCATACCTCCACTACATGATAGTTTTACATATAAAAAACTTTATATTATATCACATCGTTATCAACTTACAGAATTTTCATTACTGTCTACATTTCATTTGTAATTTAATAATTTATTCCTTCCATTATCTCTTTATCACAACATCATTTAATTTAATTTTTTATTCATCAATTATTTTCCAATTCATTAGTATTCTATCATTATGCTAATTTAATTTCTATAATTTAATTCATTTTAACACATCCCATTTTCAATTTTATTAACTCATTATTAATCATTTTGTCAAGCATCTATGACCTAAACCCCAAAAAAATCTCAACACAATAGATAAAACATCAAGTCCACCTATTTCAAAACATCACCCACTTCTTCTTATGTAAATCATTCCAAATAACTAGCCCAAAAAAACTCATATCACCGCACTAAACTCAAACATAATAATAATTTCCTAATAATTACAACAACTAAAAATATCAAATACCATAATAAGTAATATCAAGCACCACTTTAATAGCCTCTCCAAAAAGTAATAAAAATAAATTATTAAAGGAAAAGAAGATAGAACGTCACTTTGCATCATGTATGACTGATCACTTGATGGTTAAGGATAACATACAAAAAGAGATTATAGAGAGTACCCAAAACCAAAAAAAGTGTTAATAGGTTTAAAAGGAGGTTTGAGGAATTTGAGATAATCCAAGAGGTAACTATAATGTATATCAAAAAACTGTAAAATGTAATATCATTTCATGATAGGTATGGTCACATACTAGTGGTTTCTAGATCAAAAAATCATATCATGGACTCCCAAAATATCAAGGATCAAAACTGTTTGAAAATAAATACAAACTAATAAGTTCAAGGTAGTAAAGGTTCATTTACGATAAAACTCTTGAAACTTTTTGAATCACAATACAAATCTTGGCCTTATCCCTTAAACCAAACATCCCATATACATAAATGAAATTGAAGTAAATAAATCCTAGTTAAAAAGAGGCATGCTAAGATTTCATGGAAAAATATATACAAAAACATATCATCTCCAACATGAATCAAACATTATATAGTGTAACACACTAGACTATGGTAACTCATTTCCCCCAACTAACCAATTACGGTTGTACAAAATTATCCATGACATGATCTAAGCTTCATGGAAGAATTTCAATGTTATCTCTATATTACATCGACTAGTCACCACTATCTAACACCAAATTAAATATGAAACCTCAAAAAAAATTAAAGGACAAAAATAAATCCAAGAATCTATATTATACACCTATAAATAGATTCTAATCCTTAATAATAAAAACAAAACTCTGATAAGAACAAATAAATCTAAAAAACCCAAACACCCATAAAAGAAACCTCTTAAACAAGACGATAACCACCGCCCGAACACAAACTCAACATATAGAGAAAAAAATCCAATCATATCAACATAAACTCTAGTATCCCAATATCATTACAAAATAATGTTCTGAGTTTACAATGAAACTTAGTATGAATATATGACTCTCTCTTCCATGTACGCTCCTCCAAACACTCATGCCTCCATAATACAGGATCCAATATAATTACTCAGTAATGAAACTCATTCTCCTAATACTATTGATACTCAATTGGACACCAAATAATAATTGGATAATTATAAACATCTTACTCACCCCAATAAATAACATGATATTCATCAAGAGGGTACATATTAATATATAACATACGATATAAATCATGAATCTGATCTGTCATTGTAGGAATTTCTAACTGATAAACTAGAAAAACAACACACTATAACACCTAAAAAAATACAAAAAACAATGAATAACGCTTACTCCCATGACCAAACATTCATTTACCTTAATGAGAAGAAACCTTAAGAAACGCATGATCTTAAACTTCAAACACTAAATTCCCCTTCTTATGATCATAATATGACTTTTGATGAATTTGTGATTATTTCATTTTCTCATGAGTCACGTGGACATTCTCTTTCAAAATATATACTGAATCGGGTCCTACAGATGATTGTTCTCCATCCATAGTCTATTATAATAGAGATCAACTGGACTTTAACTAAAACACATCTAATGTATCCATATCTATAGATTAGTGGTAGATATTATTATATAAAAAATAAACCACATATAGATACTTTTTCTATGAACTTATACAATTTAGAATACATGTGTGACAAAATTCCTCCAATATATGGATCTTCCACACTATATAACCATCCATTTGAGAGTGAATGGAAAATAATAGGAATAAATGATATCACAAAGCATGTTTAATACCATACTAAACTCTTAAGTTAAATTGAAAATCCCAATTATAGATGATAATATATAGAACCCCATAAAGTTGCAAGACCCTTTCTATATACAACTTTATAACACTGAACTCCTTAATTTCAATGAAATAAAGAAACCTTTTTATCAAATCCTTAATTACTCAAATAAAGTTGTATCCTCTTGGATATTGAGGAATACTAGTAATTAAATCCAATAATATGCCTCCCCACTTACACTTATGAGTATCCTATTTCCATGTTAAACAACCTGAAATTTGATGCTCAAGATTCTCCTATTGGAAAAACAAATACTAAGACAGAAAAAACACCACTAACATCTTTATGCCTTTCCACTAGAACTGAATTTAAAAATCATGTTACATCTTGGATATAAAACGATGTACTACTTAGAGGGAGTTGTGAAACTCATTGAGTACTACCTATTGAATTTATGATAAAACCAAAAACATCTTATGAAATGATATCAAATTAAAATCATCATACAACCATACATTGGTAGTATTACTATAGAAAACATGATCCCACCCAATGTCTACCTCAACCTCTCCCAAGTATGACTCCTACAACTATAGAAACATAGATGATTTAACTAGCATCTGATATAGGTGATCTCTACCAATAACATCCTACAAAAAAAGTTTTATATTTTTGTGTGTGTGTGTAAGTTCATCAATCATCCTCCATGTATCTATAGACTCTCAAACAATAACAACATGATATTTATTACTCATCAAAAAAGCTACCCTACATCCTTTCCCGAGGGTGTAAGATATCTCAAAGTGATAATCCTACATCAACTTCATCCACATATTGTTATGAAAATTAAAATCTCACTAATATAGTATATACCATAGGATAATTTGATTAGTGTGGATAATAAAATCCTCCCCAAATGATATTATTCTATTTTATATTTTGATAAAACACCACTACAAAAACTCAAGATCATGGATTGTATAGTTACATTCATAGGGATAAGACCATCAAGATGCAAATGAGATCAATACACTTTTAAAATATATATATAAGAATATACATTATGAGAAGTGTCAAAAAAATACCTCAAATATATATCATTACTTTGGTAACTAAAGAATAGGTCCATTTTTATTTTTCTCCTTTAGATACTCAAACGCCACCTGCCACTAATTTTTCCGCACGAATGAATATTCTAACTAAATAAAATATGTTAAATGGGATAACAATAAAAGAGAAATTATATTTGAACCACCTATAATATCATAAGAAACTAAAGAAGTTGTAAACCATTGTTATATTCTCGGAATCCACCTAAGAGATAACAGCTCCAATCATTGAAAGCTTAATTACCACCCCATGTTGAGAAAAATATATTTCTTAGAAACTACATGTTTTGTGTGAAGAACTTTTGTATAGATTTATATAAAACTAATGTCACCTAATATATTAAAAAATAGTCCTAAAATTATCATCATAATCCTCCTTTGACCAAGATGCATGATAATTCCTGAACAAATAATGATCCAATAACTTTCGGAACACATAGTTTGTAATGAAATCGAAAACATCTATAGAATTGCTGACAGAAATTGAAACTACCATAAACTCAAAGATTCCATAATTAAAATTGATATTATTATTCACAATATATTCATATTTCTCCCTAATATTCCAATACCCGATCCATATATTGATCATATAGAATGAGTGAGATCCATCAAACTAATAAAACAATGGTGGAATATTTCATATTTTATTATATTTATCAAATATATATTCAATAATAAGAGTAAAATTTAATTTTGGGGTATTAGGTGAACAATAAAGGATCTATCCAATGTAATTTAATTTTCCCATTTTTCATGGCAAAGGAAATGAATACGGGTCTATAGAATAACTAGCATGGATGATTCCTTATACCAATCAATCTATTGATTATTCAGATGGTTTTTATTTCTATGAGAAGTTTTAATGAGATTTATTGCACTATATACATCATATGCAAGAAATGGTGAAATTGGTAGAAGGATTTCATTATTGAATCTATACGAAATAGCTTTATAAACAAGTATTCAATAATTACTTGATGGACTCAAAGTGTTTGAGAGATAGATAGTGTTTCAGAATAAATAAATTAAGTAAACTGTATTTTGGTTATTTTAATAAGTGATAAATAGTCTTGGATAAAGGTTGATCTGAATATATATGGCTTGAGATTGATTTAATAAGAGTTGCACCTGATGTAGAGGAGGAGTTTATTTGGATACTCTAATTTGAGTATTTTTTTTAAACACAAGGATATGATTTAAGGGGTTTATGTTTATTTGAATAATTCCTATAATTATTTGATGTAGTTATAAAATTTATTGACATGAATGGATAATTACCACATATCATTTGACAGTTATTAGTGTTCATTTGAATATTTCTAGATTTATCAGTTCTCAAGATGGAATTCTTAAAAAGAGTAAATGGAATTCATCTACACCATACAATATGTAATAGAATTGAGTTACATTGGCACTATATAAGAGAATCTATATATAAAAGAGGGAAATATTATATGTATTTTTCTTACTATAGAAGATATTACAACCTACATAATAGAAATGGAACACACATAAGAAAATTATGATACACAGATTAGAATTGTTTTATGGGTAAGTATATTTAACAATTTAGAAGAGAAGAGTCCATAATATAAGTTAATTCATATATTCTACAAATTTATTATGAAAAATAGAAAAGTGGATTATGCTATTTAGTTAGCCCATAAGAGAATTATCATATGAATATTCCTATAGAATAAATGAGGCAGTTGTATTTTGTTAAAAACTAATCAAATAGGGGAAAAGGAGTGTGATGATTTTTCATAACCCAATAAAATGAAAAAGCAAGATTTCTTTAGTTTCAATAACCAAAAAAATAAACCTGATGATACTCAGGTTATGCTTAAGTTTTGAGAACATCATGATGCTTTTGGGAGTAATCATACAAGTATGAAATGAGAAAATAGAATAATTTGAAGAAGAGGATTTAATTATTGATTAAATATATGATTCTCATAAGGGAAAAAGTAATTCTTGATTTTTCAAAAATAATAATGATATTCTTGAGTCAAAATACTATTATTTTATCATCAGTTCCATAATTCATTTCTGAATAAATTTGATTGATATGAATAATGAAGAAAATTTTGGATTTGTTACTATTTTAAAAGAGTCAAAATAATCTCAATATTGGTCCTATGTGAAGATCACATGCTGCAAGACTGAGTCCCACACCATACACAAGAGTGTTTTACATTTCTTATAGTAGTGAAGATTGTTATTCAGATCATAAATAGGGGTTATTTATGGAAGAAGAAGTCAGGATACCAGGCTAGGCCATGATAAGAATAAAATAATAATAAAATAAAATAATTAAGATCATAAAATGTGGATAATATTTTAAAACTCTTCGAGTTTAAAAATAAGAACATAATAAAACATTATAACTCAAAATTTTTATTCTATTATGGTGATTTATCACTAGTATCTATATTATACCCTCAACATGGAATTTATTAGAATAGAAAATTAAAATAAAATTTTTAATTCGGCCACCCATTCATGTGATATGTGTGGATATCTGGGAGAGAATATATTAATAATCCATAAATCCATTCAATAAAATTATTTTTTACCATTGCTAACAATTATAGGGTTAAATTTGAGAATTGATAAGCAATATAGATCTTAAAGAATATGAATAAGTAGAACCAAAAGTCACCTCATGGTGTAAAAAGGAATAATAAAAATGATTGATCTGATGCACTTTTTGGATCTCATAGAAAATGAATAAGAAGAAAATTAGTGATCATAGATGACTGGATAGAATATGTTCTTAAATCTCAATGGTATGTGAGTTATTTAGAGGATTTAGAATGATATAGAAAGGAACATATTCTAAAGAAGAACTAAAAACCAATAAAGTGAAAAAATTGAGTTGCAAGTGATGAGTTGATAAATACATGAAAGAAATCCAAGACACTATGTAGTCTAGGAATATTATTAGTATAGTCAGTTTAGAGACATCCTTGGAAATATTGTGTTGATATTTACCATAAAGAAGAGGATCAAAGAAATTAAAACTAGTGGGATGCTTGTTTGAAGAGGTTTTGTGCAACACAACGCAATTTCACATGGGTAATATTGTGGAATCAAAAAATATGTTATATTGTGTAATTTATTTTTAGATGATACCTAGATAAATCCCCATGTATATTAGTGATTCAATATTAATGGAGATTATATGACTTCAAAATTACATGAATCACAAGGATTAGTATTCCTTAGAGGGGATGGACCTTTTAGGAATACATATACCACTTTAATTTTAGTATCTACATTGGATTAGCTATTTTGAAGTTTAAAATATAAAAATACACACCTAGTTTAACCATTCTCATTGTTTTTCATCCCAAATTAGTATGAAGTTTATTGAAGAAATTTTCAATTTGGTAATATTGTCCCATACGTGATTCCCCCACCCCCAAGTGTGTTTGGATTGTCTAATTTGACACTAGAATTGGTATTAAATTAAGTTTACCTCTGATTGGATCATTTAGGTTATCAAAATTTATATAATAGAAATGATTCTCTCTTATTGATCTTCCAAATTTTTCTCTTAGTTATTTTTTTCTAAAATATATGACATGAATTTTTTAGATGTTAGAAAAAGATCCTAAAATTGCATAATTAACCTATTTCACTATTAGATCATATTTTAAAGTCTTAATAAATATATTGTGGAAAAATTATAGGAAAAGGGTCAAAAAACAAAAGTCTTATTGAGAAAGGAGGATACACCACTATCTAAAAGCTATCAAAATGGTGAGAATATAATAACTAAATATATGTATGACTTTTCCACTGGTGTATTTAGATCAAACCATGAAATTAGATCAAATGAATCCATTCAAGACCCCTATCATGAGTTTTAGGATTTTATTAAATATATCATATTTGATCTGATCACATAAATATAAACTTATATCAAAGTGATCTTGGATGAAATGTCATAGCTAAAAGAAGAGGATGATTCATTAGTTTAAACATTGTAAAATAAATTGAATTATTAAAACACTCTCAAAATTATTTTAAAATCCACGGAATAATTTTAAACTATTTTAAATTGAAATAGGTTATATGGTCCATGAAAAAATGTGAAGAATTATTTATGATTTTGAAGTGTTTTAAAAAAAATTGAGGAAGTGTTTTGTGTCTTATAAAATCAATATAAAATCATGATAAGCATGAAGGATTCACAAATTGATATTAAATCTAAAAAGGATATAATACCTTGATAATTATATTAGGTAAATTAGAAATATGCATGATTATGAAGTTGGAATAATGAAAAGAAAATGGGAAGAATGATTCATTATATTTATGGTTGAGAAATATACTTTCAGAATGAAATTCCTAGAGATATAAATCAATGTGAAGAATCTTTAATAATCCCAATATAGATATTCCAAATCTACTAAGATAAAGGGAGATTCCACAGAATCATTAAATGAAATCCTACCTTCATGTAAGACTCTAAATTGTGGACATAAGATATTGAAATAATCTAGATAAGGATCCACCTATAGATCATGCAAAAATGTATTCTAGAACATAATTTATTAAGATAATATTGACTCAATTTTTCCTATAAGTGAATAGAAACAGATTTTTTATTCAAAATAAGAGTATAAAAATGCTGATAAACCCACCAGGGTATCAACGCTAGAGGTAAGATATTGTTTGAATAGATTCCCCAAAAAGGATCCCCAAATTTTGATATTCCATCCTAAAAATAGCAAGGAATTAAATCTATAAAATCTAGATTGACTACACCAAATGTGAAAATAATGAGATTGATTGGAAGGTTCTGGTGTTGTGGGAGGTTTTGGCACAAAGTCATCGATTTTAGTCCTTGTATGTTAGGGAGTATAAATTCAAAAATCATGAATATATATATAGAAAAAATAAAGATAAAAGAGTATATACTAGATTAAAATAATCTACATAGAAAAGAATAAATTCATCCGTCATGAATAGAATTTTTAACTTGAATAAGTTTTCATAAATGTTCAGGATTGATGGAAACTAATATTTTTAATGGTTCTACAATCCTACCAAATATCATAGATTTATTGAATTCAAGAAAGATCAACTACAATCTATGAAATTGGTGATAAAGGAATGTGTTCCTTCCTTGGGTTCTAAAACAATAAATTAGAATATAGTAAAGAATTAAATAAATAATTTTGACTAGTATGTTCATCAAACATGAAATAAATGATTCTACTAAGGATACAAGGTTCATATCATAAACCCCTAAAATATGGACATTAATTTCAATGAAAAATTAAGTAAGTTTTAAAGAACAAGGGGGTCCATCCAAAAGAGACATAGTTAGATTATATGAGTGGTTGATTCGATTGATAAAGAGGTTGATAGGCAACCTAATAAGGGTATATTGAAAAATGATAAAGTAGTGTGAATATGGTGAAAGGAGACTGGGTATAGGTATGTCAAATTTATGACATGGTTTACTCAATAAGAAATATTTATGAAATGTAAATGTAAATCACTAATGATATCATGTACAAAAACAAATTTTCCCACAAATAATTCCACAATCAAAATAAAGGATGAGCATGATCCTAATTATATGTTGATCATATATCTATAACATTTGGAACATTCTTGAAGTTTAGAGTCAATTGAAAATAATCATAGTATTCTATTTACTTTAGTTCAGAATCATGTTTCATCTAAGAATAAATTTTACTAAGTAAGGAATTACATGCTAGCATGTGATGTTAAGATCTTGAAACCAAATAATGAAGCTATTATCAAGAAGTCTACACACTTTAGAGTTTCTATGAAATGGGTTTGTGGGTTGAGATATATATCTCATCCCTACTTATCTAAATAAATAATCATTTATTTTCCAAATATTTCCAAATTATCTTAGTTATTATTTAATATTTGGAATTGAAGTTGATTAAGGGTGGAAATCATCCCATGATGGGGAGATCTCAAAAAATGTGATGCCTCAAAAATTTAACAAATTTTATTGAATATTAAAACATAGATGTCCCCTTAAAAATATGAAGGTTTTTGTATAATTTATTTCTCTTTTTATCAGTATAACTTTTAAATATTATGTTAATCAAGGGGAGTGATTATCTACACAAATGGGAAAGTCCATTCACTTGAAATGATTTGATGTGTGTGCTCAAGTGAGAACAGTTTCATAAAAAAATTATAAATCTATATAGGATTCCCCCAATATTGTAAAGATATAAAATTTTATTATATGTAGTAGAAAATATAGATAGCCTTATTTTCTAATCTTGTAAATGTTGTTTTCTACAAAGGTATATCCCCAGATTATGTGGATTTGATTAGTCGATGACACATTTAAAAGAGAAATGTTATTCTATATTAATTTTAGTTGATTATTTTCTATTATGAAGTTCTTATAATCCCCTATAATTGGTAAGTAGTGATTCTTATTGAATTCCTTCTATAAAATAAAAATTAAGTGAGTCTCTCAACATAGAAGGGGAATAAAATCTAGAATATATGAGTTTCTTAAAAATTAGAACTATATAAAGAATGTGAAATACCCCTCCCACACAATTGTTGATATCAAAATGGAATAATCATAAATCCTTATATTTCCCTCTAGTTTCAAAAGGGGGATATCATATTAACCTTTTCATTTATTATAAAAAAAGGGGAGAGGAGTATCATTGACTTTAAAATCATGTTTTTTGAATAAAAATTGTGAAATTATTTGGGATAGAGTTTTTGTTTGTAATATTTATTGGCATATATCATGTCAATGATAAGAGTTCATGTCAATTTTATAATCTTAGGTGAAGAAGAAAGTATCCACCGAATGGTAGTGAAGTTTCTTTTTATTGTGTTTCCATGTAAAAAGAATAAAATATGGGTCATTAGAATATATGGATAAACAGATTCCTTCGACCAATAATATCTTATGAATATTGAGATATTTTTCATATTTATGAAAATATATTATTAGGTTGAATACACTTCCTACACCATATACAAGAAATAGATATGTTGTTAAAAATGATAGGATAATGAATCTACACTAAATAGCTCGGTAAATATAGATTTAATAAGTTTTTAACAGATTTAATGTTTTTGAGAGATAGATGAATTTATAGATTCCATTTATTAAGTAACTTGTATTTTAAAGACTATAATAAGTGATAAACAATCTTGTATGATGAAATATTTTAATAGAGATGTCTCGGGATTGATTTAAGAAGAGCTTCTCCTAACCATGAAAAGGATTTTTTTTGGAATACTCTTATTTGAGTAACTTGTATATTTCAACATCAAGGATATATAATTGAAATATTTTTTGGTTATTTGAATAATTTACATAATTATTTTACAAATATCAAATATTACATTAGAAGAATACTTAATTTCAAAAAATAATTTGAATATGATAAAAGGTAATTCATTTTTTTGCTTTAGGGAAGAAGATAATTGAGTTACACGAGGCACTATGTAAGAGAATCAATCTATGTAATAGTGAAATAATAAAGGGATTTCTATTATAGAAGAAGACATATCAAATCCAATAGGAGAAATGGAAAACACATAAGATAATTATGCTGTGTGGATGAGAATTTTTCCAGTGTAAATAAATTGATATATGCATAAGTGAAGAGGCTATCGTGCAAGTGAATTAATCTACACTATAGAAGTTTGAAGAAAAAAGAAAAAGGTAATTATGCTACATGTTCATCACATAAGAGAATTATCCAATGAAGCTACCCATAATGTAAATGAGTTATCCCAATTTCAACAATATTTGAGCTCATAAGATAAAAATATAAGAAGAATTTGAAAAATATCGAAAGAATTTAAGATCAATATTTCCAAGCTTTTGATATTATAAATTAAAATAAATATAAGGACTTTTAATTTTTACTCAAGTGATTAAAATATCATTAATGTTTTATGTTCTATGAAAAAATATTAAAATGATTAAATTTAATGATCTAAAGAAGTAAATATCACAATTGATTAAATTTGTGAATCTAAATATAGAAAGTGGAATTCATAAATTTTAAAGAATAATGTAGATGTTATCAAGTTGAAATATTGATTGTCCATTAGTGACTTACTATATTTATGAATCAAGATGAAAAATAAGAATAATGAATTAAGTGTTGAGTTGTTTCTAATTTTACAAACTCAAATTTATCTTTGTACTATCTTCATTTAAAGCTATTATAATGATAACTGACTTTTAGTCCACAAAAATGAGTGCTGCCCATTTTTTGTAGATATGAAGATTGATATATATATCTGATAGTGTAATTATCTAATGAGTAATAATCTTATCTATGAAAATAATAAATGAAAAATAAAAATTTCTAATGAGGGAATTAAATAAGGATAATCTAATAATACTCATTGAGGTAAGAAACATCACATGATAAAAGATGAGAACCCAAAATCAGTATTTTATTGTGGTTCTTTTATGTTGGAAGGTAATTTTTTCCTTGTAAGACCATTTATGGGAATAGTAAATAAATAATCACAATTAATATTATTCCCCATGCCTGCGAGAAGTGTGGATCTAAATAAGAGTAGTGATGACGTGTCCATATGTCCATAAAAAAAGTAATGTGTACTATTGCAAAAAAAAATTATAGGATAAAAATGAGAACTAAGAATAAAAGGAGTTATCAATAGTGAAAGGTAATAATAATATGAAGAAGAATAATATGAATCAAAATATTTTTCCCACTATAGAAAATATGAAGAAGAATAATTGATCTTATACCGTTTTTGAGTTTGTAAAAAATAGAAGAAGAAGAAATTAAGTATGTAGGTTAAACTAGAATGAATATATTCAGAAAAATCAACGGTAATTTTTTTATTTTATGGATTTATATTTAGGTGGAAAAAATATATTTTGAAAGATAGTTTCAAACTAGGAAGGTATGTAGACCAAGTTGTGTGTGTTGAGTTGTTGAATACTTAAAGTTATAAAAATATTATGTGCAGTTGTGGTGTTAGATCAATAAAATGATCCATCCACATTAACCATCCTCATAGGTTCAAAATCAAAGGGGTTAAATGGTTCAAGAATAAAATTTTCATTTAGTCAAAATTTTCCACATATGATTTACCCCCCCCCCCACCCCCAGTATATATTTATGGTCCACTTAGGTACTACCCAAATAGATCATCGGTCCTTGGGAGGGGATAATGGTTCTTCAACATCATTGGGTTAAACCTCTAGAATTTTATAGAAAGCTTAAAACTACCACTTCCCTTCTTGAATAATAACATTTTCAATTCCCAAGAAGACACAATGGTCTAGATAAAACCTTTCTGCAACGGTAATCAATGTGAATTTCTTACTCCGAAAACATGTAAGGTTGTATACGATAAGAAGAAAAATAAATTGAAGAGATGCTTACATAAAAAAATTGATCTCAATTTCATGTAAAGGGTGAAATTTTAGGGCCTTTTAAGAATAAACATTAATAATATCCTTAAAAAATCCTAGGAACACTACATCGTGAACATCCACAAAACTCAACATTAACTCTTCCATATGAAATATAAAAGAGTCTCTAATAAATAAAAAACTATACGATGATACAAATCACTAGAAAATAGTACAAGATGACCATCCACATAAAATAAAAAACATTAATCCAAAATAAATAATTAATTTGATACACAAAATATTACCAATTAATGCTAAATATGAAATAATCTTTCTATAAATGTAGTAATAATATATCCACCAAATCTTCATCATCTCGCAACCCTGAAAATATTCCAAAAAACTATAATAACCTTCAATTTTTGTAGTCAACTATAAGGACCCATCCCCCAGGGCCCGTGCTGTGACTACCCCAAGCCCGCCTTCCATAGGCCAAGGGCTGGCGACTATCACCAAAGTTGAAATTCCCTAAAACTGGGAATTCATTTCCTTTATAAACTATAAACGCACACAGCAGAGCACATAGCTGGATACAAAACTCTATGTAAACTGTATAACAAAAATATGCTTAAAAGTAAAAGGGGCTGGAAATACAAGCCCAACTATAAAGTTTAAGGAACTATAAGTACAAGTATAACTGAATAAAGGAAAAATAATTGTGGGGTCGTCCTTTGGGATTCCTACCTGAAGAGTAGGTACAGATAGCCTCTCCAACACTCCACGTCTATTAGTCTCCTCCGTGTACCAACTCGACGTAAGATCCACCTCTGGGTACCGTCCAGTCTTGGTACTCTCAGCCTCAGTCAGCGTTGTCATTCGTCTACATCCAACACAACGAATTGCGGGCATAGAGCATGTAGGGGTGAGTATAACGATACTAAGTAGGGACCCTGAGACCCTCAAGGTCCCACAAATCCACCAAGGATAAACCATAAAGTAAGGAATAAACAGATAACCCTACCTAGTTATATTCCCATACATATACCTAAGTTATTATGTAATTCGTCTCAATCATGAGGAAAACACAAAAGTATTGACTAAGATCAACTAGAATTTTATTCTAGGGATAGAATCAAGTAACATCCCCAAGACATTATCGAAACCATGGCTGCTGGAGAACTCTTCCTCTATTGAGTATAGTGGGGCTTCCTCCCCATATAGAGGTGCTTTCCACTAACCTTGGACTGCTGAGGTACTCCTCCTATCGAGTACTGTGGGTCTTCTGTGTCACACAGACGTGCTCCCCACCGCGGGTTCGCCGCCACACCCATGTGCTCCTCCTCATAGCCTGCTGAGGTACTCCTCCTATCGAGTACCATGGGTTTGCCGTGTCACCAAGCGTTCTCCTCCACTGTGGGTCTTCTGCCACAACCAGGTGCTCCCCATTGGTCTAGTAGAGTCTCTCCAAGTAAAACGGTCAGTAGTCATCAGGTCTCATCCAACTACTAAGTCTCTGCACTCTGCTCGCTCGTCTCTAGAAGTATCCCTACCACGAGCTACTAGTTGATACTCCAACTGTCACGAATTCCCATAAAGAAGTATCTCAAAGGTCTGCCATGTCATCGGGGTCTCAACGCAACAGACGGTACGTCAATCAGACGCCCAGTCTGTGAGTTATTAGCCTTTTAGTCTCTGGGGCCTGGTTGGATTCGTGCACGATCCAACCTGACCATATCTCAACTATACCCCAAACTCCAGTGGTGTATACTCAAAGGGACCATCATGCTTCAATATTACTATGGCCACTTACGGTTCATCAAACGGATGTCCGGTGCCAAAGATATGGTGAAAATAAATTAAAGATGGTCGTGGTGGGTGCGGGTCCGGTCCGACCTTGTCATACCAACCTGGCCCGACTCAGTCTGGGCCGACCCGGTTCAAGTTGACCTGGCTTACCCCGCTGGGTCGAGCCCGGCTCGATGGGACCAGCCCAGCGGACCATAAGGGACCGCAGAGGACCGAGAGGGCGCGGACCGGTCGCGAGGGCACGGACCGGCCGCGGGTTGGCGCGAGGTCGGTTTATCCCAGAGGGTTCCACTTGGGCGGCTTGGCCCAAAGGGTGTCGCGAGGGTGGCTCGGCCCAGGGCGCAGGGCCAGTTCGGCTCAGAGGGCGCGGTGAGGCCGGTTTGGCCGAGAGGGCGTCGCACGGCTGGTTCGGCCGAGAGGGCGTCGCGGGGCCCGTTCATTCTAGAGGGCGCTGCGATGGTGCGACGGCTCAGGAGACCGGCGGGCGGCGGGAGATGGGGTGGCTCGGTGCCCGGTGGGCGGCGCGGCTGGTCTGGCCAGCTGGTGGCGTGGTTGGTCCAGCCAGCGGGCGGCGCGGCCAGTTTGGCCGGCGCGTGGCATGGCCACTTTGACTGGAGCATATCGGGAAATACAGCCGGCAGGCAGCGCGGCCGACGGGCAGCGCGTCCGGGGCACAGCGCAGCTCGGACCATTTTGGCATACAGCGGTGCGGGGCCGGCGGCCTCGCAGTTCAGCCCGGGGCGGTGGAGCTGGTTCGACTGGGGCACCGGAGCATTACGGGGGCGGCGCAGGTCGCGGAGGTCGCGAGTGGCACAACCGTTTCCTTCATCGCCTTCGTCACTGTTTTTTCTTTCCTCCATTTTGAATAAAACAGTGAAACAAAGAAGAACGGCAGAGAGGTCGGGCCATATTGGTTTGGCCCGCACCCTCTGTGTTTAGGGTGGTAGCAAGCAGTTCAAATCCTTCTTGAATTTTAATGAATTATCATGAATAAAAGATAATATAAATTCAATCAATCACCCCACATATTCTCACAAATAAAAAATTCCAACCCGCAAGGAAAATATCTGCGGATCAACTTGATAATAAGTTGATCTGTGTTCTTTTTTTTAGAAGGAAAGAATCATGGGAATATAAAATCAATCACAAAAATCACATACCTTGTTCGTTGTTCATCGAAGTTGGTGCGAGAAGGTGGATGTCGTTTCATTGTAGACTAGCATGTCCTACATCGAAGGATGTTCCAAGGAATAAAGTCAAATTCGAGGTTGTTCTTCATCAGTGGAGCGTTCTTCATTGAGAGAGTGTTCTTCATTGGTAGATGAAGTTCTTCATTGGAGAACTTTATTTCCCCCAAGCTCTCTCCTCTCCCAATATTTCTCCCAAGTTCCACCAAAATTAAAATTCCAAGCCAAGATAACAGATTAAGTTTTCTATCATTTAATTGCTGACACAAATTTCAAAATGGTTGGGTTAGAAAATTAAATGTTAGGGGAGTCAGCACATTTAATTATTTCATTGGCAGAATCAATGTGGAGGAAGCCAAATAGGCTTCTCCACATTAAAGAGGGGGTTGAGATGTTTCCTCTCCCCCTATTATGAGGGATAAACCTCTAGTGGTCCTCACCACCATAACTCATGGGAGGTTTTAGGCCTCGGGTGGTCCCCACCACCATAACCTCTCACGGGAGGTTAAGGTGTGGTGGCCCCCACCACCATAACCTCTCAGGGGAGGTTAAGGTATGGTGGTCCCCACTTCCTACTTCCACATGGCTGGTTACAGCAGATAAAATAAAATAAAACATGAGCTTATTTCATTTTATTATTTCCATGAAAACCCCAAAAACTTACTTCCACCCTCAACCAACTGTCATTGAGGTGAAAGTCTTCTTAAGAGAATATTGGTCGTACGAGTACAACGGTGTCCTTAGATTTCAATTCCAATCACCTATTCAAAAGTTATAAAAACCGGTTTGAAATTTCACAGAACGTACTTGAACAAAACTTCAGAAATTGATTCCAGGCATATCGGGCCTCAGAATCTCGTGCCGTCAATTTTCACGGACTCATAAAATTACCATTTAATTAAAAAAATACATGGAAATTCTGGGTCTTTACATCAACAATAAGTACCATGAAATTATCTATAACAGGATTCTTATGAATCATAACATTGTTGGAATGGTGAAATAATTTTATTATATTAAATAAAAATAATAACAAGCCAAGGTAGAAGATTAAATTATCATACCTCATAAAATCTCTATCCTACCTAGCACTAGAATCTACATGAAATGAAACTAGACATTAATTTCTACTCTTCATCAATTCCCTTAATCACAACTACATTCAGAGTCATGCTCTCTCTAATGACCATAAAGATGTGTAATATCACAAATAATTCCTTTCCCTATTACTTATCCCCTCTTCTACCCAAAAAATGTTACCCAAGATGTTGTTATTGATAAGGTTGTAGATGAAATTGTTACAAATGTTGCATATGAAATTATCCACCTACCCCATGTTAAACATTTATTATGGCTAATTAATCGAACTAACAATATAAATAACCCCATGAGAAAAAGAAACACTAGACCAGAAATCGCAATATATTCCTAACAACTATCAGCACTCGAGAGTGGGAAGAAATTTTTTTATACAAGCTCCTCACCATTATGAACCTCAACTTCATAGAAAAATGAGATCCTCTATTTGAATCCCAATTCCTAAAAAAATATTATGATTTACCTCTCAAGATGAATCATTCTATAAAATAATTGTCTCTATTGCCTCAATTTTATCCAATACCATATGTTAGAAAAATAGAAATGGTGACATTTTTTTGGATCCATAGATGAAATGATTCCTCTAAATTACACACTCTATCCTCCTAATCCAGTATAAAATAAATAGTTAAATAGAAAATATTCTTGAATATTTCCCCAAACTATCACACACTATGGTACCCTTAAGGAAGACAAAGATACTCCTACCTCTTTTAATTATTTATCATAAAGGAAAGAAACTCAGTATAGAAATTATTCCATAAATCATCACATGATATCTAAAAATCTTCATGGTCAATAAGAAAAAATATCCACCACAATTTAGTATATCCCTTCAATATGATTGCATCAAATTGAGTATATTTATCCCTTCACATAAAAATAAAACAATAATAAATATCTATCTCCTTTATATAATACTCTCCCTTATGATTAGAGCCAATCCCCTTATATTTCACCATTATTTAATGTTGAAACTCATACAATGTCTTACATTAACAATTCCCCACTTTTCAACTCTATAATACATAAAAGGTAAACTCATAAGACTATAATATGGAATATATTTAAGATCAACTAATTAAATTAAGATTAATATCAATACCATTCCCAAATTTATACAATGGAAAAATAAATCCTGGTGTTTGAACCATACCTTGGTTTATACCATTTAATAATCTATCTTCAACTTAGTTTGTTTAATAATATTATGGTGTATTTTTTAAATCACTTGGGTTTATAAACACGGGTGTCCTCACTAGACTTGATTTTCTATATCACAAGTAATATCAAATGACATGGTTTCCCTATAAATATCCTGCAATCCTTACTAGTTACTAACAAAAAAATCATTCCTAACTCTCATTCATAGAACTGATAACGCTATGTTATGACCCTGCCTCATTGGTTCCCCTCCTAGGTCAGAAATGAAAATGTTTGAGACCCTCAAATCTATCCAACAATAGGCCATCAGATGAAGACTATTGTCATGGTACAAAACACAATATATGAGGCACTTCTTTATTAGATGGTAGAATAATAAGATGAAAACAAACCTATCATTTCCATATAATAATTATAAAATAACCAATAATACCATAATGTATGTAAATATCAATAATAAATCTAATTCTCTAAAAAATAATCAAATTGAAATTTCTATGATAGTGACTCCATAAGCAATAGTCATCACCCTGATCTAGTAAGTTCTATCCCAGTAACTGAATCCCTCTTTAAAATAATTACAAACTATATATATAAAATATATATATATATATGAATGTATGTATACCGATATGATAATATCATCATACTCAGTAGGATCCTCCCCAAAACCTCTCATGTAAAAATTTGAAGAAGCATAGTAATTCCACAGTGAACAAATAGTGGAACCAACTTGTCACATTTATCAAATCAACCACCACCCATCCTCACTAAATCTTGAACTCAAAATATCTCTCATAAATATTGATATATAATATCAAAAAATGAATATAATATGGTCACCCTACAACAACTTCTCTTATAAACAAGACGCGCACACATCACATCAACTTATGTCCAAGTATTCAAATCCTTTTTATATCCACATATCCATATACCACATCATAGCCACAACTAAATGAATAAAATTATATAACATATAAAACAACCACATCATTTCATATATCTAATATCACAACATCCTATCTATGATAGGTCATACAATCATGAAATACATCTACTTTATTATATCCTCTTTTAATGTATACCACCACCAAGCATCCACATCACAACCACATAACCAAAAACCCATTAGATCCTATATATATACAATGAACTCAAGAAATCACAACCTATAAATATATAATTCATAAAGTCAAGACATTAGAATTCATATTATATTTGGGGTAGATAATAGGGAGGGGTAGTCATCCATCTATGTCACCTCTATCTTAAATGTTGAGGAAAACACCCAAAACATATGACCACATTTGGTTGTCATTATGGTTACCTGACTAAGGTGGTGGTGCATAATAAATAACATAAGAAAAAATTATATATAAATTATCACAAAATACAAACCAAATGTTCAACACTCAAATTCATTTAATTTATTATTTTTTCTTGAAACAATTGATCCATCACCACTACTACATACAGACCACCACTGTCATAACTAACAAAAACACAAAGTTACCACACCTTCACTATATAACAACTTCACATAAACTAAAAATTATCTTTTTATCACATACTTTTCAAATTCTATATTTTTTTCATTAAAATTTCATTCATTATGTGATAATTTATTCAATTAATTCACCATTTATCTTAATTTAATATTTATTCATCAATTATTTACAAATTCATCAATTTCACATCCATTGATTTAATTTATATCTATTCATTATTTTCACAAATCACATTCATATATATAATTTTACCAACTCATTTAGTAATTAATAATTAGGAAAATATGAATTAAATCACTATAACATCTCATTCTAATTTCCAAAACATTAATTATTCCCCATTCATAACATCTCCCACCTCTTCTCACATTAAAAAAATTAATCCACTAAAACTATAATGTTATAATACCACCCTAAACTCAACCATTGTATTAATAAAGACACAAATGTAGTTTCTAAAATCATAAAATACCAAAAAAAATAACATAAAACATTATTTTTTATTCATGCCTTCATATTAATCCACCACATCATGCATAACCAACATTATGAATTCCAAATTTCAAAATTGATGATCGTTACAAACATTTAAATATTTATCTAATTATAAAATTTAAAGAGAAAAAAATTATAACAAAAAAGTTTATCATAGTAAATTATTTCAATCAAATAACAAAGTGATATTTTTGAAATAACATAAAATCTCATAAATCATATACGAATCACATCTTCCCCTTTAATTTTTTTTAATCTAGTTTTTTATTTTTATTAGGTTAATTTTGACCATAAGTACAATGAAAAAATCGGAATTATAAATATAAATTAGCACATAAATAAATGAAAATAGATCTTGAGTCCCAAAACCTAAATTTATAATTTGATAACCACTGTAATATAATAATGAGAAAATGCAAATCAAACACCTCCATACTCACAATTATCCACCATAAAACCTATGTATAACAATTCACCATCAAGATCAAAAACAAAAATCAGTAAAATAAAATATAAACCATTAATAAATTCTCTTAATGAAAGAATAATAAGAAATGAATATTAAAAAAGAATATAAAATAGAATTTTATATCATGAATGATTGACCACTTGAATATAAAAATTAAAGTCCCCTAACTGGTGACCAAGAGAACCTTAAATATATCTAAAGGATTACAAGGTTATGAATGAGGTTAAAATAATTGGATTGATTCTGATATGAAGGCCCACTTTATATTAAAAACTAGAAATCCTAACATCATGGGAAGTCACGCGTGGTTATTCCATTGTGGTAGAAAGAACTAAAAATCACAATGTAATATCTCCAAATATCAGTTACCACAACCATTTCAAAATTGATACAAACAAATAATTGTGCTAAAAAATAAACTTTATGATTTCACTATAAAACATTAGCGTGTACCGATTTAAACTTTAACCAACTATCTCAAACTTGATAACCACCAAAGATAAACTACACCACATCACTCATCACTACAATGCAAAAAACTTAGCCCACCCGATCAGAGGCACACCAAGATTTAATGGATCAAGTTCCACATCATATCACATATACTCATGTCATAGTCCCGCTGAAAATGAAGTAACACACCATACTGTAGAAGCTCCACTCCCCCAACTAACAAATCATGGTGTAATGAAATTCTTTATCATGCGGTCACAATGACCAAAAGTAGATATTTCTATAGAAATGAACAACATATTATTTTTAATAAAATATGAATTTCAATATATATCCTAGATTAATTTTATTAATGATTGATAAAAAGACACAATTTAATTAAAATTCCAAAAGAAATTAGAATATTATATAAAAAAATTAAAATTCATTATATTCATTATATTCATTATATTATGTATATATATGACTTGAGAATATAATCAATAGTTCACATCAATTATTATTATTCAAGAAATATCCAATGTATAGAACTAAACACATGATATGGAGTTAGATTAATCACTAAAATTTCATGAGAATCGTTATCCTTGAAATTTGGGACATCTATGAAAATAATATTATTTTATAATAAATTTAGGACTATAGTATTTTTAAATATCATGTGGACTTATATTGATATATTTTATCCACATATATTTTATTAAAATTTAAAGTTTTTATTTTAAAATCTTTAATAGTTGGAAATATATTTATTTTTAATCATTTTAGAATAAAAATTTAATACTTTGAATATTTACGTTAAAATTAAAAAAAAATTATGTTTAATTGATAAAATGTTATTTTTTTAATTTTCATGATATTTAATTGCTATTTTCTTGTATTTTTTGTTGAATCATATCTTAAAAATAATTTGGAATTAGTTTTGAGGATTTCAGTTTTGGGAATTAATATGCTTAATGTGCTAAGTTCATATCTTAAAACTCTTTTTGGAAAAAAAAATCAATTATATTTGTTAAAATTAAAAATTTATTGAATATTCCATTATAAAGTATTATCATGTTTTAAATTCATTAATATGTAGTAAAAAATTATCACACACTCTATATTATAGGTCTTAAGACCATAATAGTGAAACATGGATAATTCCAAACCTCAGAAGGTTATAAATGACTTCTTATAGTGAACAATGTGTTTTTTAAGGTGGGAAAGGTACTTAATAAGATAAAAGAGACACTTCATAATGTTGAAGTGTAACTCTGTAAGGTTATACCCATTTTCATAAGGTTAACCACTATGTGTTTCCCTTTGTGAAAAATTAAATAGAGGTTGAGGAATTTGCAGAGGGAATCAGTTTTTAGTAATAAAGGAGAATTAATAGAGCTTCATTAGGTCTTACCTAATAATTTCTTCCCCTAGAGAAGAAAATAGAGATCCTTCAAGAAGATTTTTATAATTTTCATTAAATAAGAAGAAGAGGAAACATTTATTGATTAAAATAGATATTTTTTTATCTCATTAGAATAGATAAATATCGATGATTTTAGCTTTAATATTTACGATGTTATTTCGGTCTGATAGTTATTTTAAATTAACTCAGGGGTGATGATGTCATCAGTTTGTTCCTTCAGTTTAATAAAATACACCTAATATTAATCAAAAAAGAACTAATTCTATTCTCATATTAAAATTTAATGGTTCTATAAATATTCTATAATGAAGATCGATTGATAGCACAATCTAAAAATATTGGGGTGTAGGGAAGAATAGATTATAGTCAATATTTGGTGATTCAAAGATGATAATGTTCTTAGTACGCTCTGATGTCAGACCTAACTGAATCATGTGGCCAAATTTTTCTTTTAAGAATAAAATTTTAAATATGATCAACCAAACCATATGAGAATCTAACCAATCTAGCCACACATAGAAAAATAGTTGAAGAATGGATAAATTCCAATGTAGATTGTATTGTGTATTGTAGCTTTAATAAATTTATTGGTGGTAATTTGTAAGTATATGAAAGTTACCTATGTTCATTTAATTTTATTTGATTAAAATCTATTATTGAAATAGAGATGAATATTTTTTTTATTCGTTCGCTTCATTTTTGTAAATTCAAATTGATGAAGAATATATCAATTTGAGTTATGCAATGCTATTATTAAAAGGATTAAAATGGTCACATAAAATGTGATTAGATATTTACTCAAGAGGTTCAATGTTGAATCTATCAATATTGAAAATCCTAGTCTATGAAAATTATGGTTAATTGGGCTACAGGAAGTGAGGTAAAGCAGGTTCGTAGGAGCTGGAGATGTCAAATGATCATAGAATAAGGGAAGAGTTATAACTGAATTCTATGAAGCCCTAGGGACTCCAATTTTTGATGAGTTGTGACAATTTGGACCATTTATTAATAATAAAATTAATGAATATTAAGTTTTTTTTCAAACTCTTGTTAGAAACTAGTGATCAAATTATTATGGATAATATTTAGATTTTTCCTTTAAAGTTGTATTTAAAGGAGTAAACTAGGGTTTTATAATAGAGAAGAGGATTTTATTGTGCATATATTAAGATATTTGAGTTTTGTTATTTTGTTTTATGAAAATTATAATATGGTAATTTAATTAATATAGAAACCAAATTACTTTCAAGGGATCATCTTTAATATCTCAGATTAGTTTCACAAAGTACAGTACAACACCAAAAAAAAGTGTTTACTAGATTTGTGGACTGAAAAATTATAAGACCATGATCGATGAATGTATATCCATTTATTTTATACTGTTTTATTTTTTAAATATCAAACAAAATAATCAATATGGGTAATTAAATTTGGGAATTATTGCTAAGGTGATTATAGAGTGCTAAGACTGATTGACCACTGAGAGGGGGTGAATCAATGGTTTAGATTTATGAATTCTTTTCTTTCAAATTAAAATTCTCAAAATTGTTAAGGTTATTGATACACTCATTGATTCTTATAGTATAACATCATATGAATAAATGGTAAGGGAGATCACAAAACATGGTATTTATAATGTTCATCTGAAAGGACCACTACTTTCCTTGTTGGCCATACCAAAAAACATCAATTCTCCACTATAATCCATATATCAATTAAACTAGTAGATAAAGAGTGAAAATTTATAATAACCCATGAATCCACATAGGAGGTTCTTTATGTTTCATCCCATAATATTACTAGGATAAAAATTGTCCTTCTCTCGAATCACACAAGATACTTCTCTTACTACCATCTCTAGCTAAGAGACTTTTTCTACTCTAGGATCCAACTGAGATACTTCTTTCTTTTAACTCCAAATAAAAAAAATAAACCTATACCAATAAAGAATAAGAGACTTCTATTTCTCCCAACTCTAACTGAGAGATTTATTCCCTTCTAAAGGGTTGATCCACTAAAGGATGATCCTAAGATATTCCTACATGATATTCCAATATCTAACTTTCTCATGTAACTATTAAAAAACCTATGCAACCAACTGGGCTTGCTCAAATATATCTAACCATGTGTATTTTATTATTTTATTCCATAATGATGTTTTTGATCTTTAATTATTTCTTTTTAGATGAATATCCAACCACAATTAATTTGTTTGAGTAGTGAACAAAAGTTATATAATATTTTATGTAAGAAAAATATTGTACAATCTCAAACCCCTCTCTTTAAGAATCTAAAAAAACAATTTCACCATGTTCCGTGAAGTATGCATGGTGTATGTTTAGTGGGGAAACCCAAAACCATATATTTTCTCCCTTTATTGTTTTATGTGTAAACTCAAGTTTTTTTCTTATACTCCAGTTTTATATTTTCAAGTTATTATTCAATCACTTTTATATGCATTCATGAATTCATAGTGAATATATTCTTGTGGTTTCATGCACACACATCTACTTCATGTAATATCAGGCACACTATATACCAAAAATGTTCTTCTACAATATTTATGCATTTACATATGTATTTTTGTTGATCTTCCTCCTCTATCTTCATTAAAGAGTTCACAGTTTCTCAGTGCTTTATTCAAACCAAACTTCGGCATTATCCTTATAATTAGTGTATCAGAGATAGGTTGTAAACATCATTTCATAGAACATGTTCTTCATAAAAAACATGGGTGTGAGGTTCTAAAATTAAGAGGCCATATGATTCTCTTCTTCTTCACAGAATCCAAGTGCTATGCATTTTCCCTCTTTATAAACTATAAGGCTTCACAGTGCTCTATTTTTTCTTAGAAAAATTAGAGACGATATATATAATAGTAGATGGACTCTTGGATTTGGAGATTCTACTTTTATAGGTGATTCATCCACCACCTTATCTTCAAGAATTATTTCATGTCAAATAAAATCATCAACGAGCCAAAATCATAGTGTACCTTAATATTTTTAAACCCCGTACCTTTAATCATTTTAATCATTACATGAACTAAGTGATTCCAAAAATAAAGTTTTCTTTTACTTTATGACGACGCATCATGTTAAATAATAAATGATCCCATGCTATATTATTTCAAAATAAAAAACTGAGTCATTAACTCAAATGGTTGAATATCCTCCTATAACTGCATTTCAATTCAGAGATGTTAACATCTTCGAATATATGAATTCCTACAAGATTGAGATTTCATGCATAGATGTTTGCAATATTATCATATCATAAAATCAATTTTAAATCACCCATGAAGTATTTAGGTTTTATCATTTATGTTTCAGAATAAACTTCAATAGACTAGAATACTCATATGAGGCTCGAAGATGACGATAAAGAGAATGGAAGATCATATATCACATATTATATGGATTAGATGAATACATTTTATCCTTATCATTTTAAAGATTGGTGAATAGTTAATTGTGTTTCTGATCCCACATCGAATCTCTGTACAATAGAGAAATTCAATATATAAAAAAGTGATCCAGGGAACACCTAGTGAGTAGTAGGAAGTCTACTCCCATATCCATATATACACACTCCCGGGATCACATGCCACACTGATCCATGGTGGAAAATATACCCACCTCTCGTGTGCTCACCTACACACATTTCGCAGTTGCTATATGTCATCCCACTCTCACAACATTCCACCATGAAATCTAGCTCAGATGGCTCCCTTTTGTGTGTTTGATCCCCTCCCCCATTATTCCATTTTGATTTTTCCTAGCTATTCTGTTTAGTTGGTCATTTGTTTAATAATTCCAAAAATAATAATTATTCAGTATTCTGATTACCAAAAACGAAATTCCAGACCATATAGATAAGAATTATTCTTAAATAATTCTTTAAGAAAATTATAGAAATATTTTTACATGGAAGTATCCTTATATAGAAATTACCTTTTCCTGGACTTTTTTAAATCCTTTTGAAAATCCATATTTTCAAGGTCTTCTTCAACATGTTTTAATAATGTTCAATTTACTTATCACATGTGGTTTACATTTAAGATCATATTTAACAATTATCAAAATTATAATGATAGTTACTCAAGCATGAAATCCAGAGTCATCAAGTGAATCTATAACAATTCTCTAAGAATTATCACTTATTTCCATCAACTCCCCAATAACATATGGGAACATCATTGACAAAAAATGAAGCTTTGGGCCCAATAATCTCCCCCTTTTTATTTATTCTCAATATCTCTTCATATATTTACAAGACAATATGTGTGCTCAAAACATTATACCCTTATTAGAAATAAAAGGAAAAGGTTAACAAATTATATCCCATGGTTTTCATAATATAAGTCTTTTATTTAATCAACTATAAGAATATATGGTCTAACATAGTGTATAAAACAAGGGAGACAAAACAATAGTTTTCTAATATATAAATAAAGTAACATTCATGTAAAATCATGCACAAAAATTCCCAATTCTCATTTTATGGGTTTCCAGAAATCATATATTTCTATGAAATTCACAATACTTTACACACTTCAATAAACACAACAGAGAGATCACGTGGAAAAAAATAACTCCCCATTTTTCTTATCTTATCATCAACCAAGAAATCCCAATTAATTTATATGAGTACAAAATTACAATGAAGGATAAATGTGTGATTATAATAACTAAAACTTATAACTTCTCAAATATGTTCATATTTTTCACATGTACTGTGTAGTAAAGATTTAATAGATTTAACTAATCAATGCTCCCCCACAAGGGATGCAACCATATCCTTGAATTTCATAGTGATCATTAGAATCCATGAATTACAATCTATCCATGTTTTCCGGAAGTGATAGACCCATATATCTCCTACAATTACCTACACATTATATTAAAATACATAAATGATAGGAAATAAGGAGGGACCTTCTTGTTCTTCAGGAATTAAATTTTGAATGAGAACAGCCTCTCAACTTGGGCCATTATTTTTTTCTCAATCTAAGTCAAGTTATTATCAAAGTTGTATGGAATAAATTTTTTCACCTTAGTTTATATAAAAACATTGTTTCCTTTATCTTCATAATTTTTTTCATCATCTTCAAATTACTTTTACAATTTTAATTGACTTAGTCAAACAACTTTGACTCGTTCTTGATATTTTCTATCTTCATAGAATATTCACATGACTTACCATTGTCTTTATATTGAATAATTTTTTATTTATGAGTATATGGAATATATCCTGGAAGTCTATAATGCATTTCTCTCTTCAGTGAACCTTATTCATAAATCTACCAAACACTTCTTCGAAGTATTAATATCAGTTTTTAATTAGAATATTGGATAGATTATTGTTTACAACATTTTTCTTTTTGGTTAATGTTTGTTTAATTGAATTATTATTTTGTTCACAACCATATTTTCTAACCTACTTATAATTTTTTGTGGTCATCTCTTTGCATTATTAGTTGATTTTTTCATGATTGGTACATATTGGCACACATCAGAATAGTCACCACATCTATTCCAGAACTCAGAAAAATATTCAAACACTCAAATCTATTCTTGGAAGACAAATTCATCTTCAGTGGATTTAAATTCCCTAGTGTAGGTTTTCTATATTCATCAGTTATTCTCCCCATAAAAAAAATATGTTATTATTTTATTTTATTTTTAGGTTATTACCACTTCCAATTCATTGTTCCCAAATATCCTCCAACACCAACAGTAGACAATGAATCTTATCATTTCATTTCTTTGTATAGTCAGTCTAGATTTTACATATTTTGAAACATTCTGTTTTTTATTTGAACAATTAATCGTTTAGAACCTTCTCATGGAAATGTTCTTTATACATATTTTCTCAACCACCCTTTATGTGATGGGTTTATCAGTATTTTTCACCTTCCATATTTTACCAGAGTTTCTTTTAAAACATATACCGGCACATAAAACCATATTTATTCATAAAATCGGTTCTATATTATGGGATACCTTCTTCTTAGAGTATTTTTTTTCTTTTTTTAGAGTATAATATCATAACCCTTTTAGATACATAATGAATAGTTCAAACTTTAATGTCAGCATCTCTTGTTCAAACAATTTGAGAAATTTTATCTTCTGGTGATTCACGAATATTAAATTTCACCTCCATCTCCAAAAACTTCATGTTGAGTTATTTATTCTCATTCTTAACAACTATCTTCTTATCTTCTTAGTCCGTCATCATCTTATTCATTTGTTATTTATGTATATTTATTGATTCTTGAAAATAATTTTCAATCTCTATAACCATGTTGATTTATACTTTTGTTGAGTAACTTTGATATCTATAGAAGGTTTGTAAAATTTATAAAATTCATAAATAGATTCTAAAAATAAAGTCACAAATAAATATTTCTCACAAAACTTTATTTGAAATTCTTCAATAGCTTTAGCATATTGTTCAATTAAAATAGAAATTGTTTAATCCTTTTCTTTCATAAGTTTTGCGAGAGTTTTGGATATTCCAACCCTTTTATCTAATGCCTCTTATATATAATAAACCTTATATTAAATGTTTTTTTATCCTAAATACCCTTGATGCCTATAAAAAACATTTTTCCACTTATTTGGGGATATTCTAAAATTTTTATTTGAATAAAAATGAAGATAAATGGGTAATATATCATCATAATAGCTTAATCAGTATTTGTTAAAAGAATAATATTCAAGATAATTATTGAAACATGTACCACTTTGATTAACTTTAGTTAGTGGTGTATCTTCCTTTATTGTAATATTCTTATTTCACTTAATTGTATGTATCTTCTTAATATTATTCAATGTTGTGTAAGAAATCTCCATCTGATGTATCTCATTAACTTAAAAGATCACTTCATAAAGACTAAAATGTATTTTTAGATGGAACATGGGATCTAATACCACATATAGATCCCCAGTCTGTATTGACCACTAAGATGGGGTGAATAAGTAGTTTACTTTTGTGAATTATTTTATTATATTATATTCAGCCTCTTTAAATTGTAAAGTTTCTTAATCCACCCACTGCTTCTTGTAGTCCCGTCTCATATGAAAAAATGATAAGAGAGAGCACAGAACAGAGTATCTATGAGGTTTTAATAAAACTACTACTCCTTTACGGGTTGGTTATACTACCAATATGGGTTTGAAACTATAATATTTTTATCAATTAAGATGGTTTATGTAGAATCAAAATAAATATGAACTCAAAAATCCACACATAAGGTTATTTATAATGTATCCAACATTGTCCCCAGAATCCACACTAGACTACTCCTAATTCTCACAAGAGACTTCTCTTAGTCCCTTCTCCAACTAAGATACTTCTTCTACTCCTAGATCCGAGTGAGAAAATTCATGATTTCAACTCCAAGTGATTGACTTCAACTAATCTCCTCTCAAACTGAGAGACTTATCCTAATCATAGATCCAACAGACATAATTATTTTTATTTAATGGTTTGATGTACTATAAGATGATCCTTTTATCATCCCCTATAAGATTATGGGATCTTACTTTCTCATGTACCCATTTATGTACATTTTTTACTAGTTTTTTATGATTAAATATCTCTTATCACCAGTATATGATTACATTCCTAAGTGAAACTATACTTGAGTTGTAATTATTTCTTTTTCTAATTACGACCTAGCCAGAATTAATGTGTGCAATATTTTCACACATGTTCGTCAATATTTTATGCAAGAATAATCTTACACAATATAAAATATTCTATTCTTGAATCCATAAAAAATCACCATATTCCATGAAATATTCAAGGTGTATGTTTAGTAGTGAAACACTAGAAAATATATTTCTTTATTTATTATTTAATATGAAAACTCAAGTTTGTTCTTTCAATTTGATTTTTTTATTCACATGTTATTATGAAATAATGAGTTCATGAATTCATTCATGCATAATTAATATGTTCTCCTAGTTTCATGCATGTTGACCCCCTTTATGCAATAACATACATGTCATATATTGCACGAGTTCTTTTGAAAGCTTGATCCCTTCTGATAAGTGTGTCACTAGATATTCCTCTTTTTTCATCGTGAAATAGTATGTAGTTTCCTATTGCTTCTCACAAAACTAAATAGTTTCAAAATTCTTCTCCTTCATATAAAATTGTGAGGTTGTATTAAATTGTTCAAAAAACAAGTTATTCATGAAACCCTTCATTGTGGGGTTCATAAATCAAGAGGCTGTAGGATTCTATTCTTCTTTGAAAAGGTAATGTTATATGGGGATTTTCTCTTCAATAACTAGAAGTCCCCACAGTGTTCTTTTTTTATTTAGAAAAATGAGATCCTCTAACACTTGAAGCAATATCACTCTTGTTTGAGGTGATTCTCATTTTATAGGCAAGGTATCCACCACCTTATCTAAAGAATTATTTCATTTCAAATAGAATCATCAATAAGATGAAAATATTTTTGTATCATAATATTTTGGAACCTTATTTGTTTCATTTTGATATTCATGTGATCTAAAAGATACTAAAAAATTCATATTTTCCTTCATGATGATGCCTCACATGAAATGATAAATTATCACATTTTCCATCATTTCAAAAAAAAATCATTGTTCACTCAAATGTCTGAATAGCCTCCTGTAATTTCATTTTCATTTGATAATGTTATCATCTTCAAATATACACATAAATGTTAGATACAAATTTATTTCATGGAGGGTTGTTGTATAATCATCTCAAAAAATAAATAATATAACACCCATGTAGACCTTTTTTTTATCATCAGAAGTAATGAATGAAATTTGGAAGATTGTGACACATATATGTGTATCAAAGATAATGAAGATGATATAATCTGATTAGATGGATACATTTTATCTGTATCTATTCAAGTTAAGATGTACAGTGTATCATGTTTTTTATCCCACGCCCCATGGACCACTTGGTGAGTATCGTGGGTCTGTTCCCATATCCATGAAAGAAAAAACATGGGCTCATGGTCCATGATGACCAACATTGTCCCACCTTCCCACATTTAGTGTTCTTACCCACATGCACTATGTTGGTGTTATGCACAGGCCAACTCTCACCCAATCCACCATATAGGATGGGATGGCTTGCTTCACTATATTTGGTTGATACATATTCCCACAATTCCTTGGTTCAGCTATATTGGATGGTCTATTTGGTAAGTCATTTTTTTAATAAATCCATACAGAATATTTGTCAAGTATTATCATAAGTAAAAAAACAAATTTCAAGCCATATACTCAAGATTTATTTATAAAAAATAGAAATATATATTTCATGTCCTTATCCTCATGAAATAAATAAAACATGAAAGGACTTATTTAAATCATCTTTAAAATCCATACTTACATTGTCTTATTAAACATGTTGTAATAATTTTAACTAATCTTAGCATGTGTATTCTCCACGTTAGATCAGCCTCAAAAATCACCACAATTATATGGAGAAATTCTTGGGAATAATATATAATTCCATAAAGTAAATTCATAAAAATTATCCAAGAATCACCACCACTTATCACTATGAACTCATAAAACTCAAATTGATAAATCATTAATAACAAAGGTTTTATTTAGCCTAAAAATTTTGAGACTCCAAATACCTATACTCCTAGATCTAGTGATAAAAAATATTAATTACATATTGCCTTTAATACCCATTGAAGAGATTCAAATTTAACCATAGATAATAATAATATTAATAATTAATATTGAGTCACTTACATACCCAAGACCTTTACGTTTGGAGTTTTAAATGATTATAAAAAACCTTTCACTAAAATACCACATATATTCCCCAATAAAATTGACATTTTCCCAACTAATCTAATGTTTACTTATTTAATTATATGTTTTCAATATATCCCACTAAAGAATTCACACATTATACACATATAATCAAATCAGATGTAATTATATTCTTAATAACCTCGAGAAATGGAAATATAATAAGGGTATTATAAAATACATGGTATATTTAGACAAAACCTATAACAATTAAAGATCACAAGTGGGAATAAGATGGGAATATGAGTATGGTAAAACAATCAAACTACAATGACATAACATAAGATAATAAAACCCAATATAATACAGATCATAAATATTGAGTAATGGAATATGGTTTTTGATATAATAAATGATTCATAGAGGTGAAAAAACATGATTCAACAATCATGAACTGTGAAACATAACATACGCTTTTTGAATAATATATAAATTTGGTATAAACATAATATATAATAGTATATTATAAGTTTAACTAACAAAAATATCATAAATATTGTGCATCAAGAATCCCTTACAATGCCCCAGAACTTAGTGGATCAAGAATCACTACCTACACCACATATTTGATTGAGTAACATGAATCCTACTCTATAATTATATCATGATATATAAATCCTTAACTAATCCATTGGAGTTATATATATATAGGACCCAAAATATCATAAAATTATAAACTATACATATGTTCACTATAAAAACATAGAAACATTCATAATTTCATCATAGTTCAGTTAACCCGTGGTAAAGAAACGTGATTCATGAATTTTCCCCCTAACATGATCATATACCATCCAAAAAATAATATTGATAGTATAATGGGATAATATAGCCATGTAATTATAGTATTTATTAGAGTATAGTGACATAAATGAAAAATAGTTTTACGAGAATGTGATTTACATAATAGTTTTGAATGGAATTACAACAGAAGAGATTAGGAATTAAATTCTTTTAGTACCACAATTTCAATCTATAAAAAACATCAGAGAATTTAGATTTTAATATATAAAAAATAACTCAAATGTAGATATATATTTCTAGTTTTTGATGAAAATGGAAGCCAAAGAATTTTTCATAATGTATTAGTAGCATGGTTGTAAAAACCAACTTATAAGTCACTTGAAAAATATATTTCCATTGTATGAATATAGGAGATTGAAAAAAATAATTTTAAATGAATTCAAAATTCTAAAACCATTAAAATAAATGACTTTGATGATAATAAATATAGATTTGATGAAAACGAAATATATAACTTTAATTAAACACCTTTATTTATTCTTACAAAAAAATAATTTTTGCTATTAAAATAAAACAAATCACCGAATAATGGTAATGTAAATTAATTTTTAAACCCCAAAAAACATTAATACTAATCATAAATAATAAAAATTTATATAAGAGTATGAAAATGAATTCATGAAAAAAAACACTAAGAATGACATGTTTTTAATACTTTTGTAAAGAAATATGAAAAATGGAATATACAGAAAATGTTAAGAAGATTCATATTAAAAAAATTAATTGAAATAAAATTAAATATAAAATGAATTTAATTATTCATTTATGTACATAATATAACATTCATAAAATAATATGAAGAATATAAACATGTAAGAAAATATTTCTCAACTGAAAATAATAGATAAGGTTGGATCCACTAAATAATATCATTTAGGTTGAATTGGGAACCAATGTGAAGTGATATGATAATAAAACATGTAAACATTAGAAATTACTCTAGGATAATAAAATATATCTGGTTTTTTAGAGAAATAACATATAATTCCCTCATATAGTAACATGACATAAACAACTTCAAATACAAAGTGACGCGAGAAAAGAAACATTTACTATAAAGGTAAGGAAAGAAATATAAATCCATATCATTGTAAAAGAGACCATAAATTAAAAACAAATTAAAATAAAATAGTATTATAAAAATCCATGAACATTAAATTGTTTCATTGAAAAAAATCATGGAATTTAAGGATAATACTTGAAATTCATAGAGACTTGGAAAGGAATTCATTACTAAAAATGTAGCAGGTGAAGTAAGTATATATCACAGAAAATGTTTTTTGAAATAAATTTAATTATATATAAAATAAATAAATAATAATATAAAAATAATAGGTTTATTTTACATTTTCTAAGAATAAAATAATCAATTAAAGAAGGATATAACTCAATGAATGGAAATTGCGTTAAGAATTACATTATGGGTTTGGTAATATATAAATAAAATAACATGGAAATAAATAATTAAATAATCATTTAAATCTCATTAATAAATGGTTATTTATGATAAAAGGAGTTATTGGATAGAAATTAAATCATATCCAAGATAAATTGGCGCATAATTTAAAATATCTCTCAAGGAATAGAAACTGACACAAATAATCCTTACCTTAGATGTACTCCTTCTTGAACATGATCTAACCTCTTTTATAATAAACTAATTCTCATTAATGATATATTTAAGAACGTTATTCATGTGTTTCATCATTTTAATTAATATCTTATATTTAATTATTATATAGTTATCACTTATTTTCTGTTAATATTGATCAACGATCATTAGAATTTTTAATTATCCCTTGTTTGTTTCAGTTAAACAAAATCAGTTATCATTCCAGGTTCATGATTTTATATCATCAAAAAAATTAAAATTTATATACTAAAATTATAAAAATAATTTATAAATTTCTAGGTCCATTATGTGAAAATTTTTGATATGGTTTGACTAAATGAAATCTAGACCATTTTTGTTTTGGTAATTTTAATGAATAAAATGGGGAAAATTAATAAAGAGATAAATATTAAAATTAAATTTATATAATTAAAGAATTAATTATTTAATTATTTATGTCATATAATATAAGTAATTAAGTTCCCAAAACTATCCATGATAAAAATTTATACCATCGTTCATGTAGGTGTTTAAATCGACCAAAACAAGAACTCGCCATAATCAATGCATGAGTACGGTTATGAAGTGATTTTATAAAAAAATAAGAAGAATAGAAGAATAATAATAATATTTAGATGATTTTAAATACATAAATTATAATTTCTACTAGTTTTATGAAGAATGTAAAGGGAAAAAATGATATGAAATTATAAGTCATGAAGAAGAAATCTTATCCCCTCTCGGAAACCTTCTTATATTTGATGTAATTTTGGAATTCAAATCAGACTAGAAGAAATCCAAAATGGGTTAGGATTACTAGTAAACTAAATATGGTAGGTTATGTGTAAAATTTTAATTTAATGTGTTGATTCAAAGGGGTTTTATAGGGGGCCTTTTATAAGTGAATGGAGTGGCATTTTTGTAAATACATATCACTTAATAAGAAAAGAAAAGTGATTTTCAATAAAAGTTGATCCAAATATGAAATATGAGGAAGATAATATGATTTAGGGTATATAAATCCATCATAAAATCATTTATTTAAAAAAATTATGAAATTTTAGGTATTTACTCCATGATTTAACACCTTCATCTTCTTTTAGCCTTTATTGTGGTGAGTAACTTTTACATGGGTAATTTATTTTTATGATTGAAAAAGAAATGTCTATCTTTATGTAATTAAAAAATTATGATTCCAAATATGTATTCCATTTTATTATATTAAAAATATAAAAATTATAAAAATTAATTTTAAAATAATAAATGATTATCCAATAAAAACAGTTTTTAGAAAAATATATTTCTAAGAATAAAAATAAATTTAGGAAAAAGATTATGAATATTATTGATTATAATGATATTTACCTACTTATTTAAAAAAATATTTTTATTTTAATTTAAAACCAATCCAAAAATTAACATAATCATGTCAATTTTCAATTAAACGAAAACGCCAAAAATAGTTTTTATTAGAATAAAATAAAACATAAGTTTCAAAATATCAAACATAGGTTTCTAAATTCGACGTATGTTTTTAATTGATTTGTTTTAATCCTTAATTAAATATTTAGTTAAGAAAATGGTTAAATAAATTTTTAAATCATTTTTATATCAATTTGATTTCATAAAAGTTAGGATACTTATAAAACCTGTATTTTTTACTACTCACTAAAAATAATTCTTTTAAGAAAAAGAAAATAAAATTAACTCTAAAATAAAATTTTCAAGAATAATCTAAAAATATGGTTAATTTGATAAAGCTAAAACTAAATATTTTATGAATTTAAATTTTAAACAAAAACATAAATTATATGTAATAAAAATATTTTTTCTAAAAAAATTGTTTAACCATGAATAATTAAATAATCATTACTTATAGTTTCATGATTATTTATTGGATATTGTGAATTTATTTTATGAAAATTCTATTGAATATAAATAATATTTTTTTATATCAGTCTGAAAATTAATAAATTTTAAAAAAATATATATTTTAGGGAAAATATTCTATTAAAATAAATAGTCTTTTTAAAAATAACTTTTTATCATTATCTCTATTTTTTAAAAAAATATTTTTTTAATGCATTTTTTATTTTTTAAATATAAAAAATTAACATCTAAATAAAATTTATTTATAAGAAAAATATAATGAAAATTATGAATCAATAATATTATATTCAATTTCTTTATTCCCTTTTAATTTGATTCATATATTGTATAATTTATTTCCATATTAATGTAAAATCTAATAGTATAACAAATTTATAATTTAGATAAAATTTTTTATGGAATTAAAATGTATCTGAAAACTTGGATTGTTCCATTATACGTCTTTAAAACAATATCTCCCTCAAAATTCTAGTACTTGGAAAACAAATGAGGTTATCCATAAAAATTAGAATATCCAATATATAATATCAATTGAGATATCAACCTCAGTATCTTATGTAAGAAAAAGAAACTCATTTTCTCTCATAATATAAAAAAGTTTATATTTTCTTTTGTCCATACCATTTATGCCAAATATACTTCTTTAGTTTGTAATAAATCTGATGAGTTTCTAGAGGAATACATTTCCAACATTCATTTTGAGGATCATGTACTCATGCAAATACTAAAACCAAAATGGTTATGATATAAATAGATAAACATATTAACATGGAAAATCAATCATTAGTGTATTATCCTTTTAAAGTGTCATTTAAACCCAAAATATATGTGGTTCAACTATAGGTTTAAGCAATAAATTTTTTCATTAAAAATTTCCTTTAATTTTATTCTCATAATATCAATAACTTAATCCCTTTAAAAAACTAAATCTGAATTATCATGAAATTTGTTACTATTTTTTATACCCCAAAATCCTGGAAACCTATGCTCTGGGAATTCAACATAACCATTTAGAATGTCAATCAATATCTTTCCTAAAAAATTAAAATTTTCTAAGACTCCTGTTATTGACGTTAGAATAAAATAAAAAAATTTCTCAGAAGGGTATTGATTCTGCTGAACTTATGATCAACCATAAATTTATTAACCAATCATTAGACCAAAAACTCTTAAAATATCTCCATCTGATTACAAACCAACCTCTAAATTTATCAAAACCCTTATTTGATACCAACTAAAACTCTTTGGGCCCATACTCCTAGATCTAGTGCTGAAACAAATTATTTACATACTTGATTTAGTACTCACTAAAGTTATCCAAACATAACCATAAATAATTATAATATCAATGAATAATATTAACTCTCTAACATACCCAAGATCATTATGTTTAAAGTTTTATAGAATTAGGAAATACCATTAACTAATAAAACCCAAAACTTTCCCTTTTAATGGGAATTTTTTCACAAAACCAATGATTCCTTATTTAATAATTATACATCCAATTCTCCCATAACATTATATACACCTGATACACATATAGACATATCATAAGTAATATTCTTCATCTAAACTAGGTAAATGGAAACATTTGAAGGATGAGATCAAACACTTAATATTGGTAATCTTATGCAACAGAAATTAAAGATCATAAGTGGAAATAAGATGAGAATAAGCATATAATAACATAATAAAAGTGAAATGATATAATTTAAGAGAATAATACACAATACAACATAGATCATAAATCACTAGTCAAAGAATAATGATTTTGTTGTTATAATTTGATCAATACAGGAACACATGAGAGAGGGTGAATTAGGTATTGTCTAAGTTTACCAAATTTCAATTACTTCATTAAACCTTTACACCCCTTTTAAATTGAATATCTAGTGTTTGTTAAGACTATTATATGTTTTTTTTTATTAATATTGAATACTCCTTTATAAAATGTAGATAAATTTGTAAATATAACAAGTGTTTTTATAAGGTTCAACCCCTCCTTGGAATGTTAATCCTTACCCTTCTTGGGTTTTCTATGATAAGTATTCTCCACTAAAAATTCATTTTCATTTCAAATGGATTTTGGGTAGTTTTCTTCCTAACTCTCACATGTTATATTTTATAGGTGTGGGTTTTAATTATTATGTATTCAGACTATTTATTTTATCCCATAACTTCTCCTTAAATAATAATTATTGCAATTATTATGTTTATTAATAACTACCCTTGAAAAAAATTAAAAAATTATATCCAAGGATGGATTTAATCCCACTAAGTTGATATACCTCCTCAAATTACATATTTCTCATATATCACTACCTCGGTATGTATTTATGGCTTACAAATACTCTTTAGAATCCCACAACTCATAATCTTAAGAATATATACCATAAAATCTTATTTTGATTATATAAGATGAATATTACAGATCCATAGGATTTTGAATGTTGATATATGATAAAATAGTCAAATTTTCCCTTGATTAATCATTAGATTTTTTATGAAATTAATGATCTTTATTGTCTCTTCTCACTTCTTCTAATTTTCTTCTTAAACACCTAGATAATCATACCTAGGTAAAATAGCATCAGATTCTTCATCGGGACTGTGTATAACCTATAGGACTACTTTTCCTTACCTTTTGTGAGAGATCATATTCTCATAACAAACCCAAAATAATATTATTTATTCTTAAAGATTTTTTTACTCACAATTATAATGACCTAATGTTTAATAAATTAAATTCCCTTTTCAAATGAATAAATTCATTATTAAAAAATTAAATTATATAAAACACACGAACTACTTTGGTTATTCTTGACCATTATAAGTTGTATGTTGTTCGATTTAAAAGACCATTAAGCATCATAACCAATGATAATATAGTCATTGTACAGTGATCTTTATGATTTGTATATATTCTGGGTTGTGAGAAATCTAATTTACCAAAACAAAAGAAGATATAGCCTTGACCAGTAGGATCATACCCTATGATTCCCAATTAATGGGGCTTCTAAGGGAGATAAAGTCACTAGGATTTTCCCTTGACCAAGACCATGATGATTTTAAACAACTAAAGCATGAGAAAAAATTGTTTCATGATAAGTTGAAGCTTATCAAGATCAAGTCCCAAACCACATTCATCGAACCACCCTAAAAAAGTGTCAATATTACACACCTTACCTTTAGGGAAAATGATGGTGTAATAAGGGGTTATGTATCTAGACCCCCACAGTATGAATTTTTATATTTTTATTTTTTATAAAATAATGATTAAATTTATCCCCTTTATTTTTACTTTATAAATGATTAAATAATGTGTCTAATAATAATAATATTTTGATACGATGAAACGCAAATTGTATTTCTGGGAAATAAAGTGTTTAAATCTAGTTAATTTTTTGTTGAATTCAATATTTTTTTAAATAAGTATTATTTTAAAAAAATATTCTTATTAAACAATATTTCTTTAAATATAAATGATAATATAATTTTATAAATTCAATTGAAATTTTTATAAGAATCATTAAACTTTTATCATTTTAAAAAACTGTGTTTAAATTGTGTTTTTATAAAAAATAGAGATATATTATCTAAAAGTGTAATTTTTAATATTTATAGAATTATTTTTATAAAATAAATAGTATTTTGAAATATTAATTTCAAAATTTTCCATAGGTAAATTTTTCATAATTTTCTAAGATAGTCAAATTCTTGCGTATAAAATATATAAGATATAAATATATAATATGTATTATAATATAATAAAAGCATAAAATTTATTTGATAAATACTATAAGGAGTATCCTTAACAAAAAAATTATTTTTCCAATTTTAAATTACATTTTTTTAAGTTATTTAATTAACTTTATAAACCCTTAATTATTCCTCCAAAACCAATATTACATTTTTAGGTTTTAAAAGTATTTATTTTTTAGCACGCCTAGCATTCACATCACCAAGGATAATATTTTAATTAGTTATTTAATAACTATTATATAATATTTATATCCACTCTTATTTGTTATAAACCATGGGAAAAACTATTGGAAGGTTTTTGGTTTTGATTATTTTATTATATAGAGTCCAAAAACCTATGTTTAGAAATTAATAAAAAAAAGTACCCCCAATTTTGGCAATAAAAACACTCTCAAAATCCCATTAATCCTCACCAAAAAACATTGAATAATGAATTTAGTCTTCCCTTGCCTCTATATTTACCTCTAAAGTTTCCCCCAATATCTTATGAATCACCTCATAATCTTTTACAAGTGCCCTCTCAGGGTAAGGGATCTTATCCTTCTCCTATTTATTAAAGAACCTTCTTCATATTATGCCTTTTTATTTCCAATTTTTAATGTTTGGATATGTTTTTACACATCCGTACTACTTTAATTATTATTTCTATGGGATTAGATACCCTTTTCACTAACATTAAACCCTTCAATGAATCTTTGTGTACCCCTGTTGTACTAACAAATTTATCTTGAAATTTTCCGTGTAAAACATTTGTATAGAGAATACCCATCTCCATTTTCACCCAAGGGTATTCAACTATATGTACCTTACATTAATTTATTGTATAATAAAATTCATATAACCCATGATCCATAATAATCGGATTAAAAGTGATTAAAGACAACTATTTGTTGGGTGATTGGTGTGGCACACTTATGCATGTACATGATATGAATGTGATGGGTGGGCCTGGAATTATATATCCCTATAATGAATTCAGTGTTGTTTTTAACTCATGAGATACTATGTATGGTGAAATGGATCTTATCCTAAGAAAACTATGTTATGATGTCTCAACATTGATCATTGACTTATGTTTATGATGTTTGGTTTTATATTTTTTCCACATTTCCATGTAGACTTTATGTTACCATCTTTATTAATGATTTAATTTTAAATTTTATGATTATCACCCCTATTATGTTGCCTTTATATACCTATTTACGCACATATAATACTTTACCATAGGTTTTTCTTTTATTATTATTTTACTAGGCTTTATAGAACACCTATTTCTTATATACACCCCCAGGTTATCCCATACAGTTTTAAAAGAGTGTTAGAATTTTAAGGGTTTGTTGTGTAGTTTTTAAATAATGGTATTGTAACAATGTTTCATGTTATTAGGTAATTTTCCTGGTTTCTCAAAGAAACTAGGACTCACTATATTTTGGGATTGTATAATGTGTACCTTTATGTAATAAATCATGAATTAAGGTATACTAAAACCGAGGTTTTCTAAGTTGGTATAAAGGGAAAAATGAGTTGTTTTGGGGAAAAGGATTTGAAAACCATAGTGAAAGCCTTAGGGATAAGTCTTAACATAGGAAAACATCACTAAATATTGGTAAAGTATAGATTAAGTGGTTTCCAAATAAAAAATACATGTCTGGATACTAGAGGAGGATGTGGCTCTGGTAGAGTCGTATCTGTGGGTAATAAAATCAAAATGGGTGCATTGGGCATGACTCAATTGTCACCTGGAGCATGAAAAATAGTACTTGTTTTGCACTTGGTTTGAAACTCCTAGGGGTTTTGATTTGGTAAATTCACAATATACTTATGAACCATTATTAAGGGAATAAAATTTACCATATAATTTTATACTAGGCAATAGATCATGGATAAAATATAATGAAACATATAAATTAATAGGTTAATTAATATATGTCATGTATGAGTCCCGCCATTAATGTGAATGGTTTCCAATTAATGTGTTTAATAGTTTAAATATTATTAACCATAATTTCTGATTTATTTTAGAACATGTCTAGAAATATGTGGAACTGATCCATCAACCAATATGAGGGCCAATGTGATGACAACCTAAATGAGATCCCAACCTGAATGGAGTAAGATTTGGGAAATTCCTGGAAATCATTTCTATATTAAATCAAGTTTTTAATAGAAACATGAATATTTAGAAACACCCACGTCCCCAAAGAAGTTTAATGTAATAATATAGACCATTACGCAACAAAGGCCCCCAACTTACAATAGGTGTTTTTAACCATTACTCATAGAAAAATAGATCAACTCCATTAAAAAGATATTATATATCCTCTATTTCTCCAAAAGGACATGGTTGTATAGGCTATTTATTGTATGGAGGGATAATCTTGTCAACTTTGTATGTTGAAAAAAAATACAAAGACTAGGGATTATATTTAAGCGATGGACTACAGAGAATTCAATGAAAAAAAATTCAACAAATATGTTCCTTTCACCCTCTGACTTAAAATGAAGAGGTATTTCCTTATCCTCAATAAAAAGGATTATGAATCAATTGAGCATATGATGTGAACTTCAAAATACATTCAGGATATTCCTTTGGCATTTTAATTGATTTTCAAAGTAAATTGGACCACTTCTTTTGTGGGAAAAATCTCAATTTATAAAAATCCTTAAGAATTTAACACTTTGACATCTATAAAGAGATTGTTTGATATGCCCTAAAATTTGATATAGAGATGAAATAATTTCAATGGTATCATGTGTCTAGATATAGGAAGTGGGAGATGGATTTTAATTCTTGTGGTGTGATGGGGAAATATGATGTGAGAAATAAATTCCAATATCCCACTTTTCAAATGTGTAGGTAGAAGAATCCCAAAATCAACTTTAATGGGAAAAGTAAATGCCTTAGGTTTGGGAAGGGAGTGAGCCTTGCTGGTGATTACACACAAGAGAAAACCACTAATTAAATGGAATTAATGAATTTTATAGTCAAACCTCATCCTATTATCTGATGTTTCAATACCTAAGAATACGGTCTCTATTTGAATAAATGATCTATTCCATGGGTTTTCGATGATAACTTAAGACGGAAACCGTGAAGGACTTAATAGAAAGGGTGAGCATATGTCATCACAACTACTAAGGTGGATCCTAGAAAAGATGTAGAAATAGGTATGATATTTATTAATTCAACGATACTAAACATACTATTTTATTTTGGTTCTACACATTATTTTTTATCAAGAAATATTAGTATAACTATTCAAACACCACCTCAAAAACTGAATGTTGAGTTACCAATGAAGAATGGAAATGGGTCAACTGTTGCATCTCAAGCATATTACTAATCCCCTATAAAATTTTGTGGGAGAAATTTCCAAAAAAAAAGATTCTGATACACCCTTTAGTGTAATTCAATTCCATTCTTGGGATGGATTTTCTTTCCTTGTATATAGACAAAATAAATTACTGAGAGAAAAAAATCACCCCTTGTTTCACAAATCACCCTCTTATTGTATAAAATTTCAATGAGGAGGATGAATATCATATGGTATCATAATCTAAAGCATAGATATTATTTCCATTTTATAAATCTTATCAATAGAAAATTATTGATACTAAGGAAAATATTATCCATGATGAAATTCTCATGGTAAGGGAATTTTCTAATGTGTTTCCTGAAGAATTGTCCAGTATTCCTCCTAGCCAAGAGGTTGTGTTATCAATTGAACTTGTACCTAGAGTTTTTCCAATATCCAAGGATCCATATATAATAGAAACTATTGAACTTAAAAAATGTAGGAGATACAATAAGATAATCTACAAAATGGTTTATACACCCAAGTGATTCAATGTAGGGAGAACTGATATTTTTTATTAATAAGAATAATGGGTAAATCCACCTCTTCATTGATTATCATGAGCTTAAAAAATTGAGATAAAGAAAAAGTACCTTATAACATGTATTAATGAATTTTTTAATTGGATATGTGATGATCAATACTTCTCCAAGGTTGATCTTTAATTAGGATATTATCAATTAAAGGTAAAGAAGTTGGATATCTCCAAAACAATTCATAAAATGAATGGTCACTATGAGTTCATAATAATTCCATTTAGACTCAATAATTCTATATTAATGTTCAATTAAAATATTAATAAACTCTTTGGGGATTACCTTGTCAAATTTATGGTAGTATTTATAGATGATATTCTTATATACTCTAAAATTATGGAAGAACAAAAGGAGAATTTGAATATTGTATTGAGGACCTTTCAGAAAGAAAAGTAGTATGTAAAGTATAGTAAATTGGATTTTTGGAAATAGAAAGTATCATTTATGGTTCATGTTAACAACAAAAAAGGGATATATATAGATCCTTAAAAAAAATAGGAAATTAATTATTCTCCCAAACCAACATAAGTGATATAAACCCATAGTATCATTGTATTATATGGGTACTTTTGTCAATATGTGATAAAATCCACAAAATTTTAATGCCAACTAACCAACATAACTTGGGAGGGAATAATGTTTTTTCTAGACTAATGAATGTTAGGAGATATTTAAAGAGTTAAATAAGAGGTAAATCATTATACTTTTACTCGCATTACCCACCAATGTGAAAGGATTTGTGATATGCATTGATGAATATAAAAAGGACTTATGTTAAGTACTCATGAGAGATGATAAAGTGAAAACATATTCCTCCCTCCAATTAATTATTAATTAATAGAACTAAAAAACACAAGATCAACATTTTGATGCAGTAATATTCACATTGAATATTTGGTGAAATTATCTCTACTAGGAAAAAGGGAAAAATATATATGGATCATAAAATCCATAAATATATATTCAGAATAATGGGATAAATATGAACCAATAGTGATGATAATAAATGATAAATGATTAATATTTTTCAATCCATTACCATCCTCATAATGTAAAAATGTGGTGAATGCTCTGAGTAGAAAGGATCTTGAAACCCTATTCATGATAATGATTTCAAGGGAAAAAAATTCTTTGACATTCAAGGGAGAGACATGAGAATAATAAAAGGATATACATCACTTCTTGATTAAATAACCACTCAACCATACATTCATTATATGATCAACGAATCCAAATATGTGATGAAGTGCTACAAAAAAGGTAATGAATATTATAGAATTCAAATTTTCTCAATGTGGATTTGTAAAGTTTGGAACCTAGATATGTGTCCCATAAAAACTAGAACTGAAGACAAAAATTTTGGATGATGTGTATATCCCATCCTTATCTATTCACATTGGAATCACTAATATGTATATAGATCTAAAGAAAAAATATAGTAGTATAACATGAATATGGATATTGAAAACTTTATATCTTGATGCTTAGAATGTCAACATGTCAAGGCAGGATGATGGAAGTATAAGGGTGGGATAAAACCATTTCTCATACAATTATGGAAATGGAAAAAGCTAACCATGGATTTAATTATAGGACTCCAAGACATCAAAGGGAAATAATTCCATCTAGGTAGTAGTTGATCTCCATAAAAATTCAGCACATTTTATTTTTACTAAATAATATTTCCATCTTTACCAACATTCCATGATATGTATAAGAGAAGTGGTAAGAATAAATGGATTTCCATTACCCATTGTATCTGATTGAGGTTTTAGGTTTACCTTGATGTTTCATAGAATCCAATAGTAATAATTAGATACATAGTTGAGTTTCAGTACTTCTAATTACCCTCATACAGTTTTTCAGTTTAAGAGAACTATTCCAACTATAGATGATAAATTTATATCATGTTAAATGAATTCACAAAGATATTGGGATCAACACATTCCCCTATTATAGTTCTTATATAACAACATTTCCTATTATATTCTTAAAATGGCACCTTATGAGGCTCAATATGGGATGTAGTTTTGAACTTTGACATGCTTAAATGAAGTTAGAGAGAAGAACCAAATGCGTCCAATCTTGTCTAAGAGATGATATAGATTGTTCCAAACATTCAAAAATATATTAAATACTTACATCTTAAATAATAAATATATTCATACATTCCATTACATGGTATATATTTTGAGGTCATAGATAAATTTTTCCTTTATATATCACCATGGAATAATTTAATGAGGTTTGGGAAGAAGTGAAAGATTAGTCCAAGATACATTAACCCCACTGTGATCCTTAATTTAAGTAGGGACAAGGACTATTGAATAGACCTCCCACCAAACATATCTCAAGTATATGATCTGTTCTATATATCCCTCTTGATTAAATATAAACCATACCCCTCACATGTAAAGAATCCAGAGGTGGTACCCTTGGAGAATGATCCTTCATACAAGGATAAGTCGTTGAAGATCATAGATTATAGGGACAAAGTTATATCAGATAAGACAACTCACCTGGTAAAAGTATTATGGAGGAACCTAAACTGAGAGGAGAAAACATGGGAACCATAAGAGGTGATGATGTAGACGTAACCTAATCTATTTTAGTGTGTGAAATGAAATTTAAATGGTGAAATTTCTAAATATGAAAAAAATTTAGGACATGATGTATTATAAATTAAATTACCTTTTCAAATGAATAAATTCTTTATTAAAATTTAAATTTTAGAAAAAACATGAACTACATTTGTTATTTTAGGCCATTATAAGTTATATCCTATGATATTTAATATATCGTTAAGAAATATAGCCATTTAAGATGCATATATTTTACAATGATCATTATGCTTCCTATATATTGAGGGTTTTGATAAATACAATTGACAAAGAAAAAAAAATTAATATCCTCGATCAGTAGGATCATACCCAATAAATCCCATTTATTATAGGTTCCAAGGGAGATAGAATCACTAGGCTTTTCACTTGACCTAGACCATGTTGATATTCAACAACTAAAGCTTCATAAAAAACATTTATAAGATAATTTTAAGCCTTTCAAGTTCATTTTCCAATCCATGTTCACTAAAACACCCCCAAAAAGTGTCACCATCACACACCTTACCCATAGGGAATACACTGGTGTAATAATGTGTTGTGTATCTAGACCTTAACAGTATAAATTTTTATATTTTTCTTTTTAATAAAATAATGATTACATTTATCCCCTTTATTTTTACTTTATAAATGATTATATATTGAGTTTTATAAAAAATAGAATTTGATCCAACGAAACTAGAAGTTTTTATTTGGAAATATAGATTTTTAATCAAGAAATTGTTTTGGTGAACTCAGTAATTTTTGAAATAAATGTTATTTTAATAAAATATTATTATGAAATGATATTTTTTAAAATAAAAAAAAAATAATACAATTTCATAAAGTTAAATGTAATTTTTATAAGGGTTAAAAAATTGTTATTATCATAAAGACCCATATTTTTCATTAAATGGATATTTTTTATTTAAGTTTAAATTTTAATATTTAGTTAATTATTTTGGTTAAATAATTTTATTTTTTTTAAATCATAATATCAAAATTATCCAATGGTGAATTTTAAATAATTTTCTAAGACTGTAATGTTTTTGGGTAAAAATAAATAGGGTATTAATCTACGGTATGTATTATGACATCATAAAATCCAAAAAAGTGATGTAATAAATACTATAAATAGTATACATGGCCAAAATTTTGTTTCCCCTTTAAAATAATGTGTTTACTTTACATGATTAATTTAATAAACCATTAATTAATCCTATGAAGCCTATATTGTATGTTATGTTTTTCAACTTAATTTTTTATGAAAATGACTCACTTCCACATTACCAAGTGTATTATTTTAATAATTTAGTTTATTAAATTTATAAAATATTTAAAAAAACTCCTCATAGGTTGAAACCATGGGTATAAATCATTTAAATGTTGTAGTTTTGATTATTTTATTATATAGAGTCCAAAACCTAAGTTTAGAAATTAATAATGATTTCTCCTCTCTTATGTATAAAAACTCACCCATCCTCCCATTCCTACTCATTGAAAAACCTTATTTAAATAATTTACTAGAAATTTACTCTATATATTTCTTCATATGTGCCCCAAATCTCTTAAGAAGCTTTTACCAAGCTTTTAAAAGCACCCCCTCAGGATTAGGGATCCTCTCTTTATCCTCTTTATTGAAGGAATTTCTTTATATTATGCCTTTTATTTCCAATAATTCATGTTGGTATCTATTTTTACACATACATATTACTATAATTATGTTTTATAGGTGATTATATACCCCTTTAACTGTCACTAAACCAATAAATGTATCTTCATGTTCCCTCGTTATGCTATGGAGATTATCCTGTGATTTTCCATGAAAAACATTTATGTAGTGAATACAAATACCCATTTCTACTCATAGGTATTCACGTAGATATAAATATTATTTATTGATTATGGAATTATATGTATGTAATACACACTCCATAATTATGGGATTAAAATAAATTAAACACATCCAGAAGTAGTAATATTTTTGGGGCACACTTATGCATGTACATGATATGAATGTGATAGGTGGGACTGGAATTAAGTATCCCTATAATTCATTGGGTTATGTTTTCCTCTATTGATATACCATGTATGGTACAAGGGATGTTATCCTAAGTATTTTATTTTATAATGTATCAATGGTTATCCATGACTTATTTTTGTGATTTCCTGTTTTATTTTTTGACATATTCCCATTTTTCTTTTTTGTTGTCATCATATATCATGTTTCAATGTTCAAGTTTATGATTATCACAACTTTTAAATAATGTTGTTGTACCCATCAATCAAGATATAATTCTTTGTATCTAAATTACTATAGAAACTGAGACTCAAAATATTATAGGATTTTATTTTATGTACCTTTGTGTAATAGATCAAATATTATTGTGTATTAAAATATGGTTTGTCACACACAACACAATATGTAACTCCAACATAGCAGCAGAGGCTACTTCAAATTACTCTTTTCTTTCATTATATCCTTATATGGTTATATATTCATATTAAATGTATCTTTTTATTTTCAATATCCATAAATGGAAGATGAAAACTTTACTCATGGATATTTTCTAAAGCACATGCACCAAAAGATACCTCCATGATCATTTTTTTATTTTCTCATTTATTAAAAAACCATGGGCCCTCATTGGGTTTCCACAAAAACAATTTCCTTTTTTCTCAATAATTTTTACGCTGTAAAAATATACCTTATATTTTATTATTTAATAAGATTGGATTCATCTTCATCAATAATATACCACTATAAAATCAACACTTAAATATCCCAAAAAATAAAAATAATATACATCACAATATCTTGAAGTGTAGAACTCTATTTTTCTGGCATGAGATATTCCATTAAAATAGGTCTGGTTCGATCTAATGCCAGTACATAGAAGAATAAACTCATCCTTGTTTTCTAAACTAACATCAACTCAAATTAATAATATATAGGATTTATATAATAAGTATAATAATAATGTAACTTCATCTACATTACTCTTAAAATCCTATGAATTTTCATGTTCATTATCAAGTGTCTCATCCAATTGATCCTCTCATATTGATCTCATTTTTTCTATCTCAAAATAGTCGTATATCATGGATTAATTATGCTTCATGATGTTTTGATCATTATTTAATATCTCTTGGATAATCTAATTTAGATTTTTTACTTTAGATTCTTAAATGTAGAAACTTGAATTTTCAATCTATAATTTCCAAAAATTTCCCTATATATAATGTAATATGCTATAGAAAAACTTCATTTTATATGAATTAAAATTTTTACAAAGTAAAAAAGTCATAATATCATACTCATAATTCTAACCATTTCTTCATAAGACATGTTTTTAATGAAATTTAAGCCATACTCTCTCATATTATCCATTTTGTATGACTTTGAAGCTTTATGAAGCATCCATATTCATTTCATAATTCTTTATAGGTCTCAGGATTTCATGGCTTTTCAAAAAAAAATTTCCCAACATTATCAAAATCATACTCTTAGTATGGAATTAATATGAACTGTATCAATTTAATTTAATTTCATACAGTCTTCAAGTCATGTGAAGGATCAAAATTATATTTCCAATCTAAAGTCTTATGATGAATTTTGAAGCAGAAACTCAATTTCATACATTGGAATCCAACTGCATCAAATTAAGTGTTTCAAAATACCATCATGATAAGTGATGTTCAAAACCTCCCCTGTAGGGAAAACAAAATAGTCTTAAAACATCAACCAAAATCGTGCTCGCCCCTGATCCTCCTCATTGTTTAACATAATTTATTTTGGTGAAGTTATATGATATTTAAAAGTGATATGGATTCTCAATGCCTAAAGCTTTAGCAATGTCACATGGTTATCTCAAATCTACACACTAAAGTCATAATATGTTCCTTATGTCATGTGATGGAGTCTGATTCTCGATTGAAAGTCATATGATCAGTATATAAGTCATGTAATGATGTAATATGCTGAAAACTCATATGATCTAGGAGTTTTCCATTTTTTAATGAACTAAAAAATTCCAAATTAAGTCGAATGACTTATAATGTCTCAAGGGCCTCTCCAAACTTCTGAAACATTCATCTAATTTGTATTCACACAAATTTTTGTCCTAAAAAATAGCCACCTATATTGGATGGTTCCAAAAAAGTTCATTTATCTCCCCCAAAAACATTGAACGTGATTAAATAATTTTAATGAAAACTCTATAAGTTTTCAATCATGTGTTTTAATATCCAAATCTTCATTACTCATATATTTCATTAAAAATATTAAAAGAAGTATTATATATCTGCTTCACTTTTCATAAACATGAATATTGGCATAATCATCATCTAATGATTTTGTTTTTATCCTAGAACATATCTAGCCTAATGTTCAAAGGCAGCTACACTTATTTCCTTTACCCAAAAAGTATAGGAAGATCTTACTTCATTAATTGGGTGGATAATACAATCCATCACTCATGAAATTTAACTTTTCATAATTAAATTACAATTAAAATTAAAATATATATGATTGAAAACAAATAAAACATCAACCTAATATCACTTTAATCTCTCCATTGGGATTAGTTTTTAATTCAAAATTTACTAAAAAATTCAGTATTACGAATCTCCCCCTAATTAATAGTATATGAAAATGGAGGATGTTTTTATACCCCATTAACACTATAATATAATAATGCCTTTTTTTATTCTCCCATTAATGATTTAAATTATTTAAATGGATTGATTTCTCAAAATAACTCTTCTAATTTTAATAAATTTATCTGCTTCTCATGTGTTCATTCACTTCCCATGTTCTCAGTAAACCCATTAAAGGGTAAGGCATAAAATTAATCTTCAAAATGTTATATAAACCCATAAACTCTTAATATAAGTGGGATAAATATTTGAAGAAAATAAGAGTGAAAACATTATACAAAAAGTTTATTCATATGTTCACTTCAATGTGGTTCCAACATCTAAAATTATTCTCTTGGGTATATTCACACATATTTTCAATAAGTTTTTATGAACCTAAAATAAACTAAATAAAATGCATTAAAACATTCAATTACAACTTATTACACATAATCATATTTTTTTTATAGTCGCACACCCTTTATAATGTATCCATCACAAATTAATACAATGTTTGGAGAGTGAAAATAATGCCCCAATAATCAATTTTCAAGGGGTTTTCCATATTACTTGATTTAATAAGACTTTTTAAGACACTAATAGCTTCAATAAATTTTGTGACTCCCCCTCAAGGGATTCACTCCAAAAATCAAAACATTAAACTCCATGTATTTATGAAAAACCAAATTTATGTGCGAATAAGATGGATGATCTTTATCTTCTTTGTTGGAGAATTGGGGGTGAGACTTGTTTCTCAACCAATGTATCTTTGTCTTGGAAGCTTAAAGACTTTGATAAATATTAATTATTGTGTTACCCATGATTTAACAAATCTTTTCTAGTTTGGGTAGCATGTATTTCTTACCCTTTTCAAATTTACTCTTATCAGTAATAGAATTCTCAGCTATAACAACAATAGAATTTTCTTTCTTTTCCTCTTTATTTATGTTCCCAGGTTGTTCTAGTTCATCAAGCGATCTGATCAAGCACAATTTATTCAAATATTCATCCTTATTCTTAAATTTGTTTTAGTTTTTTATTTTTAACACTTATAGCACCATAAAAACTGGTGTTTTCCCTTTATTCCTCATTATTCTCGGAAAAAGAGTCATACATATGACTACCATGTATCCTACCAATTTAGAAATTCCACACCTGTTTTTTAAAGGCTTAGAATTTCCCTTTTTTTCCAGTCTCTTAGCTTCATTACAAGGAGTATCAAGCACTATTATAATCCTACCATCCATATCTTGTATTGAATTTTTTTATTTTAAACCTTCTCCAATTAATTTTTACATTAATGTACATATTGAAAAGCTCCATGGTTTGGCCTCTCTAAAAAAACAGAAAAGTATATTCTCTTTCATCTTGAAACCCTAATCATCATTCTTCATCGACTTCTGAGGAGCATCATACTCAACTAAATTCTTCATTAATTTATGTCCTAAGGGATAAATTATTTCTTGATTTAGCTTTTTCTAATTATATGGTAGTTATTTATCCACCATTATTAATCATAAATGAAAGACTAATTTCTGAAGGTTGTGTGGAAAAATCTTTTCATCTTCAAATAGATTTTGTAAATTCTACTTCGATGCTCTCTAAATTTATTAATTTTACCTCTATCTCTAAACATTTCATATTGAGAGATTATTTTTATAATTTAATATATTTCATCTTATCATTAAATTCTCAATTCATTTTCTTCATTTTATCATCATCATTTTTCTTATGTCAAATAAGAGTTGTTAAAATCTTGTTTTTTCATAGCCATCATGTCTATTTTTGAATTATTGACATCCAAGAAGACATGAAAAATCTTTTCAAATGAATGTAGCACTTATTTAACAACATTATTCAAAACTTAATTATTACATGAATCTATTTTAAATTATTCAAAATTAATAAATAATCATTCATTTCAAAGTATGTCAATTTCATCTTTGATTTTTACTTGCATTGTGAGAGTGTTGTAGGAGTTCATCTTATTTGATAATATTTTTTACTTTTCCTCATCTTCCACTTCTTAATATGACTTCTCATACTAAAATATCTTGATGAATTGGAAAAAATAAGGCACTACAATAATAGTTATAAAATTCAGATAATATTTAACCTCATGGTAGAGGTATTTAGTAGATTCACTCCACCTATTATCACTCCCTTAAAAACATTCGTTGGAGTAAAGACATTATATATATTTAATTGATAAATTCTAACCATTATGATTACCTTGCTCTAATGGTTTATCATCCATTTTCATTGATATATTTATCAACTATTGTGTCTATATTTTAATTTTTCATTTACATTTGGGTGACATTAGAAAATATTCACTAATAGGGATAGCAATATATTCTTTTATCTGAGGATATTTTAACTCAAATATGTACTCCATGTATATTAGTTAAAAATAAATGGAAAAAAATCAATTCATTCAGAGATATCATTATCCATTTATTTCAATAGTAGTGAATAGTAAATCCAATTTCAGATAACCTTGGATATGATACCAATTGTAAATCCCAGTCGATCTATGTAGACTTGCCTAAGAAGTAAATAAAGCTTATATTTTCTTAATTTACCAAATATCAATAACTTCATTAAACATTTACACCCCATTAAACGTGTACCTAATATTAAAATTAATATTGATGGATCTTGTGTTTCTTAACCCAGAAAACACCCTTATTAAATGTAGACAAACTAGTAAATAGTATATGTATCCATGAAAAAAAATCTCTATTAAATTTTTTTATTAATATAAGTGGAGTGTGGGAAATTTTTGTCCTATCCCACTCATATATATTACATGGGTTTGGGATTGAAAATTTATTTATGAAAAAAATTTATTTGTTCCCACATCTTCTCTTCAAGTTACCATCATAAAAACTATTTTTTCATAACTTCCACCTATTAAAGTAAAAAACCAACTTCTATACATGTATAACTCTACACCCACTAAGAAAATAGCATTCCCTAACATAGAGACTATTTATAAAACTTAGTATTTTTATCTTTACCTAGAATCTATTTCTTCTTCAGATTCTATTATTAGCCCCTCTCAACTAAGAATATTAAGACTACATTCTAGAGAATCTTTAATGGATTAAATAAAATAAATAAAAACTTCTCCACGGTATTTTTCTAAGATTTAAAAACACTAAACCACTTCGGTCTTCTCTTACAAACTCATCTTCTTCTGTATAAGAAATTCAATATCTCCATTACATCTTCTCACTTATTCTTCTTTTCTGATTTAAAACACATATAATGTTACTTGTCTTATACAATAAAATATTCTTCCTTGAGAGGATACTTGGTATCTTAGCCTGCTTTTCTAAACCTTCTCATGGGATCTCTGTCTCTTAGCTAACCCTTTATCTTTGTATTCACTCTTTGATAGAGTTATGATTCTCTCTCAAAAACTCAATTACTCCCCCATATTAATAGTGGATACCTCACTTTAAATTTATTATACCTTGATATCCTTATATTAATTTGAACCTATATTAAATGTGTCATTTATTTTCAATATACATAAATGGAAAATTTCAATAGTTCTCATGTTACTTTCCAAAATCCCATGTAGTAAAAGTTACCTCTATGGTGTGTTTTTTATTTCCTCATTTAATATATAGTTTCTTATCTTCACTGATTTTCATAAAATATAATTTCCTATGTTTTCAATAATTTTTGAACCTTAACCAAATATATATTTTATTTTATTCTTCAATAGGCTTATATTAATATCCCTTGAGAATATACCACTATAAAATCCATACAATAATCTTAAGAATTGTATGAAAATATAAAACATACTAGATTGATCCATGGAAATATCTCTTTAAGGAATCAAATATTACATGAAAAATGTAATGTCTTGAGATTGAGTCTGTACATAGTAATATTAACTCAACGTATTCTTATCAATTAATATCATATTTATTTAAATATATATAGATGTAAGATAAATTTTTGAGCAATGATGTATCTTTAACTTCATTATTCTTAAAAACACATGAAGTTTAATCTTCTTTATAAAGTGTCTCATCCACAAGATCTTCTCATCTTGACCTTATTTTTTAATTTCACAAAATAGGATTTTATCATGGATTAATTATGGTTCATGATGTTTTCATCATAATAGAACTATTATTTTAGAACCCCCATTTAAATTTCCACTTTATAATCTTAAATTTATAATCACAAATTTTTAGTTTTCAAATTCCCAAAAATTTTAGTAATTTTAAAGTCATACTCTATATAAAAATCCATTGCATGTGACTTTTAAATCATACAAATTTCCAATGTTATATTCTCCAACTCGTAAGTCTTATAGTTTTTCAATAGAAACATTTCATAAAATTTTGAATTAATACTCTCCTAGATTCTCCATTTAAAATAACATTGAATTCATATTTATTAGTAATATTTATTTCATTAGTATTTGGAAGTCATACAATTTCATTCCTTTTGAGAAAATAATCATCCCCACTAAATCAAATTCATTCAGTTTGTAGGGAAGTTATAAGATATATATCATGTCACTTTAAAGTCACATCGTCTCCAATTTGTGAAATGGATCAAAGTAAAATGAAAAATAAAAATTAATATGATGAATTATAATGCTAAAACTCAAATTCTTTTGGTTTACTCAAAGTCTTATGATGAAGTTAGACTATTCCAAAAAGTTATCAATTTTTCACAAAGTTAACACTCTTGAAAAGTCACAAATTTATCTAAAATTCATACACCAAATAAATATGGTGTTCCAAATGTCATATGATAGAGTACAACACTAGATATAAAATCATATGATCAATAAGAATATCACATGATAATGTTATATGGTGAAAAGTCAAATGATCTAAGACATTTCTAATATTTTAGGGAGTTCAAAAATTATAGATTAATTCAAATGTCTTAAAAATAACTTCCAATGACTCTAGGGATTCTCCAAAATTCTAAAACTATCATTAAATTTATATTCTCACTAATTTCAATAGTCAATAATCTCTAACTCCATTTTAGGGTCCCTCCAACTTTATCTATATCTCCAAAAAACATTAAACTAGATTCAATATTTATAATGACAATATTATACAATTTCCAACATATTTTTGAGTATCCATCTCTTCATTTCTCATATTTTTTATTTAATATATTGAAAACAATTATTATCTATCTTCATAAATTGTCATAGACATTAATATCACCACAAAAATAATTAGATGTTGTAGTTGTTATCGAAGAACCTATCCAGCCAAATGTCTAAAGGTAATAGCACTTATTTTTTTGCCCAAAAATTATGGGAAGATATCACTTCATTAATTGTTTGGATACTCTAAGCCATCACCGATTAATTTTACCTCTTCAAAAATACATTGATAACTACATAAAAACAAATCTAATTAACAAAAAAACCGCATTCAACCCAAGGGCATTGTATTTTGTCATAAAACAAGATTCATATGGGTGAGGAAACATAAGTAAATAATCTTAAGCCATGGTACAAAACCTAGGAATAAATCATAACATTAAAATTTGTCGAACTAATTATAAATCATATAATATGTCAAGATTAACTAAAAATTCCATCATAAACATAGTGGATCAGGAAACAATACCTATGTCGCATAACGTAGTGAATCAAACATCACTGCCTACGCTTAATAGTGGATTAAGTATCAAGACTCATACCCCGTAATAATATCACGAGATATAAATCTTTAAAAAGTTATTTGAGGATATATATAGGACCCCACCTATAATATAAGGATAAACCATACATATTTGTGCCACAATATTGTGGAAACAATCATAATTTCATGGTATCTTTGTTAACCCATGGGAGAGAAAATGGTTTCATAATGATTTCTACACTAGAAGATCATATTCCATAAATAAATAGATGATGGTTTATATCATTAGATAATATCCCCATTTAATTATTGTAATGATTAAATTATATGTACATATATAAAAAACTCTTATATAAAAAGATGGTTTACTTAATACTTTCGTATCGTATCACCTTAGAAAAAATCAGGAACTGGATTATTTCATACCACAAGTTAAATCTCCCGAAATAAAAACACAATAAATGAATTTAGAGTGTAATAAATGAAACATAACTCTAAAAGAGATAAATCCTTGTATTTTGAGAGTAAAAAGGATGTTAAATAATTTTTCATACACCTTACCAAACATGGTTGTCAAAATAAACTTATAAGTCACATAAATAATTATTTCAAGGTGATGAAAAGAAGAAATTGAAAATATAATGTTAAAATAATTCCAAATACTTAAACCTTAAAGATAAATTATGTTAAATATTTTAATTGTGGATTCTATGATTAATATATATTTTATTGTTCTGAAATTCCTTTTTTGATTATTCTAAAAAAGTAAAATTTATTTCAAAAAATGGAAACTTAACAAAATAATAAGAGTATAAATTAACTTTAAAAACCTTAAAAACTAAAGAGGATTTTTATTTAAGAAAAATGGAAATAAAAGTGGGACAAGGAATACATGTGTAAAATATTAAAAATGATATTTTTTTTCAAACTTTTATAAAGAATATTAAAAATTGAATCATACAGAAAACATTAAGAAGATTCATTTTAAATGTTTCTAAAGTAAATTCAATACAAAATAACCTTAATAAATATCTAATCATATAATATAATATTCATAAAATATTATAAAAATATTTACATGGAGGAAAATCTTCCTAACTGAAAAGAAGAGATAAGGATGGTTTTATATACAGGAATCCTTTTTTTGATGTATGGAACAAAGGGAAGTGATATGTTAAGAACAAATTTAAACCACATAAATAACTAGAGGATAAAAAATAGATATGGTTTAGAGATAAATTACATATAATTCTATCAATTATGAATTTTACATAAACAATATCGAATTCAAAATGAGACTAGAAAAACCCTTATAAACAAGGTAATTTATGAACAACAAATTCATATTGGAAAAAATGAGACTATAAATTCATTAGAAATGAAATTAAATCAATGACAGAAATATTCAATGACTTGAATTTGAGTCATATATGCTAAAAAATATAATTGAAGTATAATACTTTAAATGAGTGGAGACTTTGAAAGAAAACCCTTAATAATGATGTAACATGTGATATAAGAATTTAACACCCCAAGAATCTATGGTATGTTTCCCTTTGAATAATGCAATAGCTTGCATTGTACACAGCTTAGAGATTCTAACACACCGCGACCAATCAAACCAGCCATTATGAATAGTAATGCCCACTTTTTAAAATTTATAAATTTTATTTTTCAAAATGGACTTCATTTTTGAATTCAAAATATCGAAATTAGATTACTGTTATTTTTTGGTATTTTTCTGAAAACATTCAATTTTTTATGAATAGTGAAAAACACTCTGTTCTTAGTTAAAACAAACTTTTTATTTAAATAATATTTATTTTACTTTATTTTATTTCATGTCAAAATAGATAAATAATTCCTATATAAGTTCAATCTAATTAATTGTAGTAATTTTACAATATGTTTAGATATATAAAAATTTTATTGAAATTTTTATCGTCTTTTACCCACCTCCTAGGAGCATTTGCAAATTTGAATAAAACTTAATTTTACCACTTCTAGGATTTGAATTTCAAAAATCTGAGAGACAAAGTTAATATCAGTTAGTAAAATCAAGTTCAATAAGATGAAAATAATTTTTGGTGAATAGTAAATTTTGACTTTTAATTACCATGGTTAAAAGTAAATGGGGTAATTAAGGATCAAAATGATATCATAATTACCCTAAAATATGTCGCAATTCTATTGGATAAGTATAATTTGACCAAAAACAACCTTATGAATAAAATATGACCCCCTTTGTCCCACTTTGATTAGATTAAGACATTTATTATTATTTTATTTAAAGAAGAGTTTAAAGAATTAAATTCAAAGTTTGATAAGTAAACCATTTTTAGAATAGGGTTACACACAATATAAATTCGACTATAAATATTCATAAGAAATCAAAAATTATTTCCTACATAATGGTATTTTATTTATAATCTTTAGACCTTAAATAATTTAATTTTTTTATGACACAATAATGATGCATTAATTACCTTATTAATGAAATATTAAAATAATTGATATTATAAATATCCAAATAAATTTAAATTGAGATTTATAATGAATTATACTAATATTATAGGTTAATATGACTTGTTATGGTTGGTTAAATAAATTTTATTCGAATTGATAATGTTTTAATGGATTTCAAAAAAAATCAAATACTAAATAGTGTCAAAATTGACATAATTGAGATTTTAAAATAAATACTATATTATTAATTTATATAATATTAATAAAAATATAATTATCAGCAAAAAGACTTATAAAAGATTATATATATTAATAATTAACCTCTTTGGGTTCTCTTGGCAGTTTATAGTAAGTTTAGCAACTATAAAATATAAAAATACAAAGAGACATGGTAAATGTCAAACTATTAAACTAAGAGTTAAATCTAAAACATAACCTTAATATGGTAACCTAAACCTCTCTAAAACCTATTGGTTGAGAGGTTTTCGACCCAACCCACATTTTCCTCTAACTAAATAATTTTGGAGCCATTATAAACCGAAAATGATTTTTCTAGAAAATAATATTTCATGATTTTCCTAAAGTGACCCTCACCTCTCTTATAAAAGGGCACTTCCCCTTCTCTCAAAATCACACCTCCAAAGACTTTTGTCTCATCCAACTTCTACCCAAATATCCTCCAAGATTTCATACCTTCGTTTTAGAGGCCTTCCTTTTTTCATAAATCCATTCTATAGATCCCTTTTGATAAAGTCAAAAGAAAGAACCCGAATAGGAGGTAAATATTTCATCACCTCTTTCAAGTTATTTTCTTTTTCCACTTACTCTTTATTTGTTGTTTCCTTAAACAAATCAATACCTTATACATACTGTGATGTTATTATAAATATGGTACAACCATATTCGTTATTCTATCCATCCTATAAATGACAACGTCACCATACGTGCATACGTACGGCTTACCGTCTCCATGTTGTGGTGTAATTTGTTACTCAAACACTTAATTATTTTAATGGGTATAATAATGAGTATAAATAATGTTAATAATAAATATAACATGTTATTGATTCTGTATATATGATATACCGACCAATTACATACAATTTCTCCTTCAATATAATGATATTGTTGCTCGTGCGTACGTACGGATTACCATCTCCATGAACGCGATGAGATTCATTTCCCCATCATAACCATTCAAGAATAATTTTCATTTGATGACTAAAATTAATGTTTTTGAACATAATATAATTTTGTATATGAATAAAATACATCCTATACATAAAACATATGGCTTACGTAACCAATCATATAAACGAAAACGAATCATTTAACACCCGAAAAGATTATAATGCTGAAATATTATTAACAAAGCAATATTAGAGGATCATATATGATATAATATTTATGTATATAGTTCTTGTATAATTTAATAACAATTATTTAACTATTATACATTATGTTAATTTACCCTCGACCAAGGAAAGGAATCGTTCCATCATTTTCCAAACAAGGTACTTTATGACATTTTTGAAAAATATTAAGGTAAGAATGTTTTTTTTAACTTATACGAAGGGTGCGGCTATTTTTTGATGTTATAACATCATCTAAGATTCCCTTGAAAACATATAAGAATATTCTCAAAATAAATGTCTTCTTTTATAATTATTTGACTCTTAAATGGTTTTATAATAGAAAGAGTTATTTCTTTCAAATACTTTTCATTTCATCTATGTCGACTTCCTTTGATGGATTTTAAACTTGTTTGAAGTTGAATTATTATGATTCAAATATTCTATATTGAATTGAAGGTTTTGGGATATGTTTGACTATGGATGTGTTATTTTTATACCATTCATGGTTTATGGTTAAAGTATTGACATTTCATATGCTAGTTATAATATTAAAGTATTGACATTTCATATGCTAGTTATAATATGAATGTTTATTTTATGTTTCAACCTTTTCATATGAGGAATGTATTGGACTTAGTATGTGACGAGTGGAGCTCGCTATAGCTCCTCGGTGCATCGGTAGGTATCATGAGGAAATTAGATGTGGAATTGGCAGAGGCCTTTCTCAATTTAATATATGGTTTTGGTAGAGGCCTAAATCATTTTTAGACGTCTTGGTCGAGGCCATGACAAGATGTTTCAGAATGTACCGCATTATACATTCCCTCATTATGAAAATAATAATGATGGTTCATGTCGTTATTCGACTAGTAGAATACCCATGAATATGTTTTATTATGGAATTTTTTACTTAACTCATATTCCTATCGTAAATTGATCATGTTTATTATATTTAAAGGTATGTGTTTTTAATTATTCACCATGCCTAATGTTTATGTTATCTTCTACTATATTGCATACCCTTACGGAGCATTTGAGCTCACCCCTTTCTTATGTATCATTTTCCTAGGATATGAAGAAGTTAGTTAAGAGTGACTTGAAAGCATTATCTAGGAGGCTTGGATGTTTTTAATGGAATAAATTTGTGTTGTATTTCTTTTCAAGTTGTAATGTTGAACTTATGTATGTATCATGTTTCCAATAATACTAAACTGATCAGTCTTTCAGGACATGATTCCTTGTATCATGACAATGTTATGTAATAAAGCACCAACTCTGGGTAACTAGGGTTGGGGAATTATAGTTTGTATCAGATGAAGTTTAGTACAAACCTTGGAAACTAGATTTAGAAAAAATATAATTAGAAAACATAACCATAAGATAAACTTGGAGGATTATTATAGAATAACTTCCTAGAATTTTGGTACTATAGAGATTTTGTGAGTTTTCCAAGAAATGCATCCTTGTCTAGATACACGAAGGTAGAGGCGGCTCTGGAACAGACGTACCTAGGGGTAAAACCCGAAAACACCGCTTTAAGCTACACTCAAACGGGAAATGGTGCACGAAAAACCATTATGAAGGATTTATGAGTATATACCTCCTAAAAGAAAACATTTTTATGATTGTGGATTATATCCATAAACTCTTCAATTTATGTTAAGTGTTTTAAAATTTTTGGATTAGGTATTGTGATTCATAAATTAATCTATTGTATGACATTGTTTAGAAATGACACCTAGTGGAATGAATGGAAACTATATCATTGCATGTAATCCATGTTGGGATTACCCTCCTACTCAAGATAATTATAGTGGATCCGGTGATGCAACTTGTGTTGATCAGCTTATCACCATACTGGGACATCTCACTCAGGTTAAGAATAGTAACATTAAATGTATGGACCACCCTGATCCACAACATGGAGGATCAATGTTAGACCACTTCATGAAGAAACAACGACCAACATTCAATGGGATTACCAATCCTTTAGTAGCTGAGTAATTTATAAGTTCCTTAGAAAAAATATTTCATGATTTGGGGAGTAGTGAAAGGGAAAAAGTTGTCATAGTAGTTTATTTTCTCATCGGAGGTGCATATCAATGGTGGTCATTGATTCAAAACACAAAGGAAGATGAAGAAGTATCAAACAATGAATCGAGGGAGTTTGAAGCTGTTTTCTTAGAAAAATACTTTCCTCGTGACTATTGAGAAGATATGGAAAGACAATTTCTGAGTCTGGGGAAAATAAGGATGAGAATGTCGCAAAGTATGAGGATAATTTTACAAGGAAATCAAGGCATGTTTCATATTATATATTGAACCCAAGAAGTAATATTGATCGATTCTTTGATCAGTTAAAACCATTTCTCCGTCGAGCATTAGTCTCACAATCCTTCTCATCATATGAAGATATTGTCTTATGATCTATCAAGACAGAAAAGGAATTATCTAAGTCATATGACTTTAAATGAAATTAAGAGAAGAAGAGATATTTTGAACACTTTGGGAAAGGAAATAAGGAAGCAGGGAAGTAGGGAAGAGTTGAATTTCCACCCTGTGATAATTGTGGAAGCAAGCACCCTGGTGCCTGTCTAAAAGGAAAAGGAATATTCTACAAATGTGGACAGAAATTCCATCTTGCTAATGATTATAAGCAGAAGAAAGAAGCTACCAATGTTCAATGCTACAATTTCATTGGGATGGGACATTATGTAAATTAATTTCCTAAGATTCGGGAAAACTTACCTCAGAAAAGGCCAAGGGATCAGGGCCAAGCTTATGCGATCACTACTGTTGAGGTTTTAGCTCCAAAAGACGTGGTGGTAGGTAATTTAATGGTTTCCACATGTTTATCCAATTCTTTATTTGATTCTGGATCATCTCATGGTGTCATATCTTCCCAATTTTCTAAGAAAATTAGATATTTCCAATTTGATTTAACAAGGGAGTTGTCAGTCAAAAGTACTAAGGGAAGTATCATTGCAACATGGTTTTTTGAATCAGTCCCCATTAAGGAATATAAACGGTATTTATCTGTTGATCTAATCATAATACCCATGATTTAATCGGATATAATCATGGGTATGTATTAGATTTTGGACCATGATGTGAAAATTTATTGTAAAAGGAAGGATGTTATAATTCTCAATGATGATAAAGAGTACCTTATCTTTAGAGCAGAAACATCACCATATGATTTTTGCCTAGATCAACCCCCAGTAGCTCTACTAAATTCAATTATTGGGGAGGATGAGAGTGAAATAATTATTGTTGAGGAAAATAATGTTCGAATATAGGACATACCTATTGTGCCAGAATATGTTGAAGTGTTTCCAGAGGATTTACCTGGACATCCTCCAGAATGAGAAATTGAGTTTTCCATTGATTTAATTCCTAGTTCAAGGCCCATATCGAAGACCCCTTATATAATGGCTATTGTAAAATTAGTGGAACTAAAGAAAAAACTATAGTAATTGAGTAATAATGGATTTATTCTCCCTAGTTTTTCTTCATGGGGAGCCCCTGTCCTTTTTGTTAAGAAGAAATACGGATATATGAGGTTGTGAATTTACTATAGGGAGATCAAAGCTATAAAAATAAAGAACAAGTATCCCCTACCTTGCATTGATGATTTATTTGACCACATTCATAGGCTCAATATTTTTCAAAGATTGACCATCGATATGGATATCATCAGTTTTGTGTGAAGAATGAAGACATTCTGAAAACATCATTTCGAACCAGTTATGGGCAATATGAGTTTATAGTAATGCATTTTGGATTGACTAATGCACCCTCTATCTTCATGGATCTAATGAATATAGTTTTCAAAAAATATTTTGATGAATTTGTAGTGTTATTTATTGATGATGTTTTGGTATACTCAAAAAGCTACGAAGATCATGAAAATCACTTGCATATTATCTTAAGGAATCATTGAAAAAATGATTTATATGGAAAATTTAGCAGGTGTGAATTCTGGCTTCAGGAGACTTCTTTTCTTGTTCATATTGTCTTTAAGGAAGGAATCTATGTTGATCCTTCAAAGACCAAGGCAATCCACAAATGGCCAGCACCGATAAGTATAACTGAGGTAAGTAGTTTTATTGGTTTAGCAAGTTATAATTGAAGTTTCATCTAGAATTTTTCCTATTTGGATAACCCATTAACCAAGATCACACGTAAAGGGGTTAAATTTGTTTGGACGAAAGAGTGTGAACAATGTTTTGAAGAACTGAAGATAATATTAGTCAACTCTCCTATCTTGACTCTACCATCAGAGAATGATGCGTTTGTTATTTATAGTGATTCTTCAAAGAAAGGACTCGGTTGTGTCCTTATGGATAATGATATGGTTATTGCCTATGCATCACGATAGCTAAAAATTTTTGAGAAAAATTATCCCACTCATGAACTTGAGTTAGCAGCTATAATATTCTCTCTAAAGATATGGAGACACTATCTCTATGGTGAAAATGTGGGATTTATAATGATCATAAGAGTTTTAAGTATATATTTTCTCAAAATATGAACTAAACATGATGCATAGGAGATGTCTTGAACTACTCATGGATTACGATTTCACAATACACTACCACCCGGGGAAGGAAAATAAGGTGGAAGATGCTTTGAGCAGAAAGGATTATGGAGTTTTGAACAAGATGGGAGTTGAAAGGGATATAATTTTCATGGATCTAGTACAGATGGATATGGGAATAACCATGGAAGGTGAAACATCAATACTTTTTCAAATGGTTTCCAAGCCATATTTACTGTAAAGCATAAAATATTCTTATACTAATGATGAGGAGTTTCAAAAGAATATTAAAGCTATAAATGATGGGAGATTGAGTGACTTTGTATATGAAGATAGAATTTTAAAATTTGGGAAGAGACTTTGTGTTCCCGATATACCTGATCTAAAAAGTGAATTGTTGGATGATTCTCACAGCTCCAATTTCTATATACACCAATGGAGCACCATGATGTATAGATATTTGAAGGAAAATTTTTGGTGGGACAACATGAAGAGGGAGATTTCTGATTTTGTGTCAAGATGTATTGCTTGTCAATAAGTGAAAGCTGGAAGGCAACATCCTGGAGGAGTCGTGCAACCTCTTCTCATACCTGAGTGGAAATGGGATGATATTATGATGGAATTTTTCATGGGGCTACCAAAGACTCCTATAAGGAGTGATGTAGCGTGGTTCATTATTGATTGTCCTACCAAGGTAGCACATTTTTTCTATAAGAGAAGATTTACCACTTGAACTTTTAGAAAGACTATATATTAATGGCGTTGTAAGACTTCATGGAGTACCCCTATCGATTTTTTCTGATCATGATCCCTGTTTTAAATCAAGATTCTATAAATGACTTCAGAAGACCCTGGATATAGAACATTGTTTGAGCACTGCCTACCACCCTCAAACTGATGGACAATCAGAATGGACTATTCAAACCATAGAAGATAGGTTGAGATCTTGCCCACTTGACTTTCAAGGTATGTGGGGTTGATATTTACCTCTGTTAGAATTTTCCTATAACAATAGCTTCCATTCAAGTATTCAGATGGCACCATATGAAGCGTTATATGGAAAGATATGTTTCCCACTAACTTGTTGGGATGATGTTTTTTAAACAAAACTCGTAGTCCTAAAATTGTTGAGGAAACAATGGAAAAAAGTGAAGATTATCCAAACCCACATCAAAGTATCTCAATGTAGGCAGAAGAGCTATTTCGATAACCAAAGGATGGATTTAGAATTTCATGTTAGAGATCATGTTTTCTTGAAGGTATCTCCATGGAAGGGAGTTATATGATTCGGTAATAAGGGTAAATGGAGTCTCAGGTACATCAGACCTTTTGAAATTTTATAATAAATTGGAGTTGTTTCTTATCGTTTGGTAATGCCGCCAAGTATCTCCAATGATCATGATGTGTCCCACGTATCACTGTTGAGAAAATACATGTCTGACCCAATGCATGTACTCACCTATGAGGAAATTGAACTGGAACCAAATCTATCTTATTGTTAAGATCCTGTCAAAATTCTGGATATCAGGGAACAAGTGCAGAGAACCCGGACGACTTGTCTGGTAAAGGTACTATGAAGAAACCATAAGATGGGAGAGGAAATGTGGGAACCAGAAGAAGTTATGATGAAGGACAACCTGAATATTTTTGTGTGATATTATTCTCGAAATTTCGAGGACGAAATTATTTGAAGGAGGGAAGAATTTAACACCCCCATCTTCCATGGTATGTTTCTGTAACACCCCAAGCTTCCACGGTACACTTCTCTTTGAAAAATACAGTAGCGTGTGTTGTACGCAACTTGGAGTTCTAACACACACCACAACCAATCAAAGTAGACATCATGAATAGTAATACCTACTTTTTAAAATTTTATAAATTTTATCTTTCAAAATGGACTTCATTTTTGGATTCGGAATATCAAAATTAGCCTATGTTGAATTTTTGGTATTTTTCTGAGAACTTCCAATTTTTTATAGTGAAAAATACTTAAAAACTAATTTTTTAACAAAAATAATTTATAGTGATAAATTATACTATTTAGTGTTTTTAAAGTTCAATTAGAATATATTTTTACCATTTTATCCAATGGTGGTCATTAGAATTAATTTCACTTTGAAATTGGACATAAACAATTGTCAATCTTTTGATATATATTGTTTCATAAAAACCCGCTATTTCTTGTGACAGTGGGAATTAATTAATCCATCTTATATGTTTGGAATTTTGTAAAATAGACATCATTTTTGAATTTGGAATATCAATTATAGCTTAGGGTGAAATTTTGGCATTGTTCTGAAAAACTTCAATTTTTGGTGAATAGTGAAACCACTAAGTGGTAGTTAAAAAACAGATTTTTCATATAAATGAATCATTACCACTTCTACGAATTGAATTTCAAAAATCCTACATACATGGTTGTCATTAGGATGTAAAATGTGGTTCAATGGGATTAAAATAATTTTTTGGTGAATAGTAACTTTTATGTTTTATTAATCGTGATTAAAGGTAATTAGTGTAATTTAAGGTAAAGATAATGTTATAATAATATTAAATGAACTTTAAACTTTTCCTAACCCAATTGGATGAGTCATGGCCGACCAAGAAAAATCATGGGTCAACTTGGGGACCCCATGAGGCCACTTTGGTAGGAAAATGACATAAAAACGTTTTATTTAATGTTAAAATAAAAATGTCACAAACATGAGTTGTTCTACTAAAAAAAATTTTAAATGGGGTTATACAAGTCATAGGTTTTACTATAAGTATTTACTAGAAATCTAAAAAGATTTCATACATCATGATATTTGTTTTATAATTTTTAGACATTAAATAAATTAAATTATTTATGACACCATGATGATGCAGCGATTATCTCATTATTTAACGATTTAAATGAAATGAAAAGATAATGTAAAATATAAGACCTACACAAGTCAAAAAACTATTGGATGGGTGTATTTAGAACTCTTATAACCTTATCCTTGAAATATATAATTTTTTTACCTTTAAAATCCGAAACTCATTATATAACAAAGTAACATTTCATGACTTTCCAAGGGTGCCCCTCCTCTCCTCTTATAAAAGGCCCCCACCTCTACCACCTTATTCACACCTTCAAGCCAATTGGCTCGGCTAACCCCTGCCCATTTTGTCTCTCCACATCCCACTCTTACTCCTATAAGCCTCACTTTGGGCAGAAGTCTTCCCAAGGAAGCCTTTGAGCTCAAATAAAAAAGAGTTACCCGTTTTAAAGGTAGTGTTTTCTCTTGTGTTCTTATGTTTTATTTTGGTTCTCCAACCCCCTAAAATCTTTTTATTAATTTATTTTGTAACAAATCCAGTATCCTAAATATACTAGGATGTTTTTATAATAATTATTCAAGCTACAATTACACACACCTACATCTAATGGTTAAAAAACATACAGTTTCTGTGGATGGTGAATTTCTACCTCATTAAATGATGATTGTTCAACACTCATATAACACCTTCAAAGGTGGACATTAAGATGTCACTATATTTATATATGATATATAATATGTTTTTGTTTTACTTAAGCTTATGTATTTTTCATTTATGGAATACCTTTATGGTTTCCATTATGGGTAAACGCGATATCTTCATTTTAGGAAGTGCGGACTACCGCCCCCTCAAAGTGATTTGAATCGTTAATGCCATATGTGGGATTTATAAAGGATGGAGTAAATGATATTATATATGATATTATACTGTAATTATAATATACCTTTATATCATTATGATTTCATTCCATTAAATATGACATATAAATGGAAGTAGCGTCCATGCGTACGTACGGCTTACCGTCTCCATGAATGGTGCATTTCATTTCTTACCTCTAAATGTTAAGTAATATTATGAATGAATGTATATACTAGATATATATGATATATATGATATATAAGTCATGAATATAAAGAAGGATATAATGGATATTTCACCACATGAACAACTTTTAATTATAAGATGTTTATTTTTGACTCAAGTACCAAAGATCGACAAAACGACCGTTATTAACTTAAATAATTACATAATGTTCATAACATAATAATAAGTGATATAAAAGGAATAATGAACATGAAAAGGTTCTTAATCAAGTAGAAATTAACTCTGGTTTATTATTCAGGAGGTTAAAGAACGGTCGAGTCAAGTCTGACACGAGGTAAGGGAACTTCTTAACCCAATTTCCATTCTTTGGGTTAATCTCCTAGTTTCAAATTATGTCATGATATTATTATGTCCTATCTTGTATTTTTACTTTCTTTATGTGCACTTATAGTGAATACACACAATAGATCTATTTTATTTAAAAAATGATCTTTGTAAGGGACTTCGTCTCAATCTCCATTCATTGAGGCATATTTTGTTTTATACAAAAATTTATTTTATATAGTGTATAAACCCCTTTGAATTTTACGTTTATTCAAAAGGAATATTTTTTATACGAAGCGTTTTACTAAATGATAAAAAATGGAATGTTTTTTTGTCGTACGTATGCGGCGAAAACGACTTCTCTGCCGCCATGACCATTATTTGATTTTTGGCTTCCTCTTCATGCCATAACTTTTTTTTAAATGAAAAACAAATACAAAGTTTTAATTTTCCTTTATTTTGGTATTGAAAATGGTTTTGAAAGTGTTTTTATTATATCAATGTGTTGTATTGATATCTTGTGATTGAAATGTGGAAATGTTATTTTTCCATTATGCATGTTTTATGTGATACGATTATTTTATGGTTTATGATATGTTTAAACCTATTCATATGAGGAATGCATTGGACTTAATAAGTGATGTGTAGAGCCCTCTATAGCTCCCCGATGCATCGGTAGGTCTCATAAGTAAAACTAGTGTCTTGCCACGAGGCCTTGAAAAAATCTTATTTGTAGTCTTGGCATGAGGCCTTGGCTACGTGGTTATGATAGTCTAGCATTATGAATTCCATCATTATGAAAGTGGTTATTGATATTGCATGTGATTATTCGACTAGTAGAATATCCATGTGAATAAGTAAATGGAATTATTTAATTTTATTTTTTCCATATTATGCTGAAGTTCAAGTTTAAAAAGGCTTTTGTTTTAGTTATACATTGCCTTAAATGTTAATGTTTATTTATGAAAGCTTCTGCAATATTGTTATCCTTACTAAGCATCTGAGCTCACCCCTTTCAATGTTTTAATATTTTCCAGGATGTGAAGAATTATTTTATGAATGACCTGCAGGGATAGTCAGAAGAGGATATGAGTGTGGACTATAGAGACTCTCTTATTGTAGTTTTTCACTTTATGATGTAATGTAACATTTATGAATGTATCTAGTGTTTCCAAGGATACTAAACTAATCGGTCTTTCGAGACTTGATCTTTTGTGATCATGCCAATGTTACGCAATAATGCACCGACTCTGGGTAACTGGGGTCGGGGCGTTACAGTTGGTATCAGAGGCAGTTTAGTACTAAACTTGGAAGCTAGATTTAGATAAACTATGATTAGAGAACATAGCCCAAAGATAGACTTTGAGGATTAGTATAGAAGAACTTCCTCGAATTTTTTTATTAGATAGATTTTGTGAGTTTTCTGAGAAATAAATCCATTTCTGGATACGAACAGGTAGAGGCGACTCTGGCACAGATGTACCTAGGGGTAAAATCTGAAAACACCGCTTTGAGATAGACTCGAACGGGAATTGGTGCACGACAATGGTCCTTGTTGCACTCTTGGTTACGACACTCTCGAGGGATATGCTTAGGATAATTATCATTTTCTTTACAAACCATTATTAAGGGCTTATGAGTATATACTTCCTCAAAGAAAACATTTTTATGATTATGGATTATATCCATAAATAGTTCAATTTATGTTAAGTGTTTTACAAGTATGGAATTATGTATTTTAATTCATAAACTAATATAGTTTATGCCATTGTTTAGAAATGGAACCTAGTGGGAGGAATGGAAACCGTATCAATGCACGCACTCCGTGTAGGGATTGCCCTCCTGCTCAAGATAATTATTGTGGAGCTGGTGCTGATCAACTTATTACCATACTGGGACAACTCAATCAGGTTATGAATAATAACCTTACTCGTATGGAGCACCGTGATCCGCAACGTGGAGGATCAATGTTAGACCGCTTCATGAGGCAACAACCACCAATATTTAATGGGATTACTAATCCCTTAGTAGCTGAGAAATGGATAAACTCCTTAGAGAAAATATTTCACGCCTTGGGGAGTAGTGAAAGGGAAAAGGTTATCATGGCAGTTTACTGCCTCACTGGAGATGCTGATCAATGGTGGTCATTGATTCAAAACACAAAGGAAGATGAATAACAATCATGTATGAAACGGAGGTAGTTTAAGGAAATTTTCTTAGAAAAATAATTTCCACATGACCATCGAGCAGATATGGAAAGGCAATTTCTGAGTCTGAGGCAGAAGGAGGATGAGAATGTCACAAAGTATGAGGCTAACTTTACAAGGTTAGAGAGGCATGCTGAAGATTATATACGTAACCAAAGAAGTAAGATCAATCATTTATTTTATGGGTTAAAACCTTTTCTCCATCAAGCATTAGTATCACAATCTTTCTCAACATACGAAGATATAGTCTCATGTGCTATCAAGACAGAAAAGGAATTCTCTAAATCTTATGACAATAAAGTGAAGCAAGAGAATAAGAGAACAGTGGAACAAGAGACAGATAAAGGGAAAAAGGGAAAGAAGGATTTTCCATTATGCGATAATTGTGGGAAGAATCACCCCGGTACTTGCCTAAAAGGAATGGTAGTTTGTTATAAATGTGGAGAAAAAGGTCACCAGGCTCGTGATTGTAAGGGAAAGAAAGAAGCTATCAATGTTGAATGCTACAATTGTAGGGAAATGGGGCATTATGAAAATTAATGTCATAAGCGTCAGGGAAACTTACCTCAGAAAATTCCAAGGGATCAAGGACAATATTATGCTATTACTACAATTGAAGTGGAATACTTAATGTATTGGTGCTTTTGGACTCAAGGATTATATTCTGGATATAAGAATAATGTGATATATATAAGGATTGTACTGCAGTACCTTTTTATTTCATTATGGTTTTAATATGATTAAGGTAATCATATTTTTAGTATGTTACAATAAGAGAAACTTTACTTTTTGGGGGGAATCGGATGTTACAATTGATTTTGGAATTTAGAGACCTTTTAGAGAAAGTCTGGGTAGAAGTATTTTGGATAACTATAAAGGTTGGAATGGATTAATTTGAACCTTGGATAGTATTGTTTAAGGTTAAAACATTTCTGAATTTTATTTTTGGAATATTATAATACTATATTTTTAGAAAAAGGACAACCTGTAGTTCGGGGGATAACTCGTCGCGTCAGACAAAGCTGTAGGAATTGAACCCACAACCATAGTGCGACATGCCTTTATTACCTACCACTAGCCTACAAGAAATCCCTGGTTATTACAAAATAGTTTTCCTAATCTAAATGGTATGTTTTAATATTTTGAACCTTATACGATTAGGATAAATATAATATTTTTGAGTTCTATTATCTTTTTGAGTGAAAGATGAGTTTGTGGTAGAAATTAGTTGAAGGTTGAAAATATACTTTTCAAGCATAAATATATATATGTCTATCTCTATTTATATGATTAAATTAATTCTTAAACTTTAGTAAAGGGATATTAAAACAAAAAAAATGTGTTACCCTAATACCTTATGTCTTGTTGAACTGATAATATTTTAAATCCACATAGATTGAAGGCTCTGAGGCCCTGAATTTTACACTTGTTTGTGATTCATGACCTCAATCCCTCCCTAAAAATATTTACGTTTTTCCTCCAATTATATGTCTCTAATTTCCACCAATGTTCTCCTTATCGAGATCATAATTTGGTTGTGACTTTTTCATTTCCCTTTCCCTCTTATTAAGGCTAAATATCATTAACCTTATTTCCGATGTGGGTTTTCCACAAAGGTATTTTCTATTTTCAACCTTTTATTTTCAAAGAAAAGTTTCAAATTATGAGGACTCAATTTATTGAAGGATTGGAGAACGTAACACCCCAAGCTTCCACGGTACACTTCTCTTTGAAAAATACAGTAGCGTGTGTTGTGCGCAACTTCGAGTTCTAACACACACCACAACCAATCAAAGTAGACATCATGAATAGTAATACCTACTTTTTTAAATTTTATAAATTTTATCTTTCAAAATGGACTTCATTTTTGGATTCAGAATATCGAAATTATCCAATGTTTAATTTTTGGTATTTTTCTGAGAACTTCCAATTTTTTATTGTGAAAAATACTTAAAAACAACTTTTTTAATCAAAATAATTTATAGTGATAAATTATACTATTGAGTGTTTTTAAAGTTTAATTAGAATATATTTTTACCATTTTATCCAATGGTGGTCATTCTAATTAATTTCACTTTGAAATTGGACATAAACAATTGTCAATCTTTTGATATATATTGTTTCTTAAAAACATGCTATTTGTTGTGACAACGAGAATTAATTACAAAATTAATTAATGCAACTTATATGTTTGTAATTTTTTAAAATAGACATCATTTTTTAATTCGGAATATCAATTATATCTTAGGGTGAAATTTTGGCATTGTTCTGAAAAACTTCAATTTTTGATGAATAGTGGAAACCACTAAGTGGTAGTTAAAAAACTGATTTTTCGTTTAAATGAAACATTACCACTTCTATGAATTAAATTTCAAAAAATCTGACATACATGGTTTTCATTATGATGTAAAATTTGGTTCAATGGGATTAAAATAATTTTTTGGTGAATAGTAACTTTTATGTTTTATTAATCGCGATTAAAGGTAATTAGTGTAATTTAAGGTAAAGATAATGTTATAATAACATGAAATGACCTTTACACTTGTTCTACCCCTATTTTATGAGTCATGGCCGACCAATTAAATCCATGGGTCAACTTGGGGACCCCATGGAGCCACTTTGGTAGGAAAATGACATTAAAAAATTTTTATTTAATGTTAAAATAAAAATGTCACAAACATGAGTTGTTCTACTAAAACAATTTTTAAATGAGGATATACAAGTCATATTTTTTACTATAAATATTCATTAGAAATATAAAAAGATTTCCTACATCATGATAGTTTATTTATAATTTTTAGACATTAAATAAATTAAATTATTTATGACACCATGATGATGCAGCGATTACCTCATTATTTAACGATTTAAATAAAATGAAAAGATAATGTAAACCTTAAGACCTAAAAATGTCAAAAACCTATTGTATGGGTTTATTTCGAACTATTATCACCTTATACTCTAAATATATAATTTTTTGACCTTTAAAATCTGAAACTCGTTATATAATAAAGTAACATTTCATGACTTTCCAAGAGTGCCCCTCCTCTCCTCTTATAAAAGGCCCCCACATCTACCACCTTATTCACACCTTCAATCCATTTAGCTCGGCCAAACCCTTCCCATTTTGTCTCTAAACATCCCACTATTACTCCTAAAAGCCTCAATTTGGGCAGAATTCTTCCCAAGGAAGCCTTTGATCTCAAATCAAAAAGAGTTGCCTGTTTTAAAGGTAGTGTTTTCTCTTGTGTTCTTATGTTTTATTTTGCTTCTCCAACCCCCTAAAATCATTTTATTCATTTATTTTGTAACAACACCAGTATCATAAATATAATAGGATGTTTTTATAAGAAATATTCGAGCTACACTTACACACACCTACATATAATGGTTAATGAACATATTGTTTCTGTGGATGGTGAATTTCTGCCTCATGAAACGATGATTGTTCAACACTCATATAACACCTTAAAAGGTGGACATTAAGATGTCACTATATTTATATGTGATATATAATATGTTTAGTTTTTACTTAAGCTTCTGTATTTTTCATTTATGGAATACCTTTATGGTTTCCATTATGGGTAAACGCGATATCTTCATTTTAGGAAGTGCGGACTACCGCCCCCTCAAAGTGATTTGAATCGTTAATGCCATATGTGGGATGTATAAAGGATGGATCAAATGATATTATATATGATATTATACTATAATTATAATATACCTTTATATCATTATGATTTCATTCCATTAAATATGAAATAGAAATGAAAGTACCGTTCATGCGTACGTACGGCTTACCGACTCCATGAACAGTGCGTTTCATTTCTTACCTCTAAATGTTACGTAAAATTATGAATGAATGTATATACTAGATATATATGATATATATTATATCTAAATAATGAATATAATACTGGATATAATGGATATTTCACCACATGAACAACTTGTATTTATAAGAAGTTTATTTTTGACTCAAGTACCAAAGATCGACAAAACGACCGTTATTAACTTAAATAATTACATAATGTTCATAACAAAGTAATAAGTGATATAAAAGGAAAAATTTAAAATAAAAGGTTCTTAATCAAGTAGAAATTAACTCAAGTTTATTATTAAGGAGGTTAAAGAATGGTCGAGTCAAGTCAGACACGAGGTAAGGGAACTTTTTAACCCAATTTCCATTCTTTGGGTTAATCTCCTACTTTCAAATTATGTCATGATATTATTATGTACTATCTTGTATTTGTACTTTCTTTATGTGTACTTATATTGAATTCACATAATATATCTATTTTATTTAAAAAATTATCTTTGTAAGGGATTTCGTCTCAATCTCCATTCATTGAGTCATATTTTTTTTATACACAAATTTCTTTTATACGGTGTATAAACCCCTTTGACTTTTACGTTTATTCAAAAGGAATCTTTTTTATACGAAGCGTTTTACTAAACAGAAAAATGGAATGTTTTTTTTGTCGTACGTATGCAGCAACAACGAATTCTCCACCGCTGTGACCATTATTTGAGTTTCGGTTTCCTCTACAAGCCATAAATTTTTTTTAAATGAAAAATAAATTCAAAGTTTTAATTTTCCTTTATTTTGGTATTGAAAATGGTTTTGAAAGTGTTTTTATTATATCAATGTGTTGTATTGATATCTTGTGATTGAAATGTGGAAATGTTATTTTTCCTTTATGCATGTTTTATGTGATACGATTATGTTATGATTTATGATATTTTTAAACCTATTAATATGAGGAATGCATTGGACTTAATAAGTGACGAGTAGAGCCCGCTATAGCTCCTTGATGCATCGGTAGGTCTCATGAGACAAACTGGTGTCTTGGCACGAGGCCTTAACAAAATATTATTTTTAGTCTTGGCACGAGGCCTTGGCTACGTGGTTATGATAGTCTGTCATTATGCATTCCATCATTGTGAAAGTGGTTATTGATATTTCATGTGATTATTCTACTAGTAGAATATCCATGTGAATAAGTAAATGGAATTATTTAATTTCATTTTTTCCATATTATGCTGAAGTTCAAGTTTAAAAAGGATTTTTTTTAGTTATACATTGCCTTAAATGTTAATGTTTATTTATGAAAGCTTTTACAATATTGTTATCCTTACTAAGCATCTGAGCTCACCCCTTTAAATGTTTTAATATTTTCCAGGATTTGAAGAATTATTTTATGAATGACCTGCAGGGATAGTCAGAAGAGAATATGAGTGTGGACTATGGAGACTTCGTTATTGTAGTTTTTCACTTTATGATGTAATGTAACATTTATGAATGTATCTAGTGTTTCCAAGGATACTAAACTAATCGGTCTTTCGAGACTTGATCTTTTGCGATCATGCCAATGTTACGCGATAATGCAATGACTCTGGGTAACTGGGGTCGGGGCGTTACAGTTTCCCTTTGAATAATGCAATAGCTTGCATTATACGTAACTTCAAGATTTTAACACACTATGACCAATCAAACTAGCCGTCATGAATAGTATTACCCACTTTTTGAAATTTTATAAATTTTATTTTTCAAAATGGACTTCATTTTTGAATTCGGGATATCTAAATTACCTTAGTGTGAATTTTTGGTATTTTTCTAGAAACATTAAATATTTGATGAATTATGAAAAACACTGCATTATTGGTTAAAACTGGCTTTTTATTTAAATAATTATTTAATTTATTTAAATTTATTTTAGGTCAAAATTTATACATAATACCTATATAAGTTCAATGTAATTCATTGGAGCCATTTTATAATAAGATTAGATATATAAAAAATTTTATTTAACTTTTAACCGTCTTTTACCCACCTCCTAGAGGCATTTACAAATTTGCATAAAACTTAATCTTACCGCTTTTGTGAGTTTAATTTCAAAACTTCGAGAAAAACGGTTAATATTTGTAAGTTAAATGTGGTTCAATAAGATGAAAATAATTTTTTGTGAGTAGTAACCTTTGACTTTTATTTGCCACGGTTAAAAGTAAATAGGGTAATTAAGGATAAAAATGATATCATAATTAACCTAACACATGTCCTAATTCTATTGGATAAGTATAATTCGTCAAAAAACAACCTTATGAATAAAATATGACCCCCTTTGGTCCACATGGATTATATTAAGACATTTATTATCATTTTATTTAAAGAAGAGTTAAAAGAGTTAAATTCAAACTTTAATAACAAAACCATTTTTAATATAGGGTTACACACATTATATATTTGACTATAAATATTAATTAAAAAGATAAATATATTTCCTACAAAATTATATTTTATTTATAACTTTTACACATTAAATAATTTATTTTATTTATGACACAATGATGATACAGTAATTACCTTATTAATGAAATATTAAAATAATTGATATTATAAATATCAAAATAAATGTAAATTGAGACTTCTGATGAATTCCACTAATTTTATAGGTTAATATGACATATTAAGGTTGGTTAAATAAATTTTATTCTAAGTGATGTAGTTTTAATGGCTTTTGAAAAAATCAAATACTAAATAGTGTCAAAATTAACATAATTGGGTTTTTTAAAAAAACATATTATATCATTAATTGATTTAATATTCATAAAAGTATAAGGTTCAGTAAAACGACATAGATATGGTTCTATATATTAATAATGAAGAACATGGGGTTTTCTTGGTAGTTTATAGTGTGTTTATTAACCATATAATATAAAAATACAATGAGACATGGTAAAAGTCAAACTATTTAACTAAGAGTTAAATCTAAAAGATAATGTAAATATGGTGACCTAAACCTATCTAAAACCTATTTATGGAGTGTGTTTTGACCCATACACACCGTATCCTCTAAATAAATCATTTTGGAGACATTAGAAACTGAAAATGATATTATTATAAAATAATATTTAAAACTTTTCCTAAAGTGACCCTCACCTCTCGTATAAAAGGGAACATCCCCTTCTCTCAAAATCACACCTCCAAAGCTTTTTGGATCGGCCACACTCTTCCCAAATACACTCCCAATTTTCCTCCCTTCATCTTAGAGTCCTTACTTTGGTCATAAATACATCCTTAGGATCCCTTTTGATCAAATCAAAAGGTAGAACCTGAAAAAGAGGTAAATATTTCATCACCTCTTTCAAGTTCTTTTCTTCTTCCACTTCCTCTTTCTTTGTTGTTTCCATACAAAAATAATAAATCTAGTACCTTATAAATACTGTGATGTTATTATAAAAATGGTACAACCATATTTATTATTCTATCCATCCTATAAATGAAAAATTCACCATACGTGCGTACGTACGACTTACCGTCTCCATGTCATGGTATAGTTTGTTATTCAAAAACTTCATTATTTGGATAAGTAAAACAATGAGTATAAATAATATAAATAATAAATATAACATGTTAATTATTCTTGATATATGATATACCATCCAATTAAATATGATTTCTCCATCAATATAATGATATTGTCGCTCGTGTGTATGTACAGATTTCCATCTCCACGAATGCGATGAGATTCATTTCACCATCGTAACCATTTAAGAATAATTTTCATTTGATGACTAAAAATAATTTTTATGAAAATAATATCATTCTGTATATGAATCAAAAAAATCCTATCCAAAAAAAACATGGCTTACGTAACCAAGTATATAAAGGAAAACGAATCAGTTAACACCTGAAACGATGATACTACTGAAATATTATTAACAAAGCAATATTAGAGGGTCATATATGATATCATATTTATGTATATAGTTCTTGTATAATTTAAATACAATTATTTAACTATTATATTGGAGGTTAACATACCCTCGACCAAGAAAAGTACAGGGTAGGGGTTAATTTCACAATCTCTTTATTATCTGAGGTTGTTTTTATGTAAGTATCTACAGGGACCACTTTATCATCCACATCCATCTTTTCTTAAAAATGCATTTCAAAACATTTTTACTATTTACTTGACTATGGATTAAAGTCATTTAAACCCTTATTTGACCTTATATTTTTTGAAAGGAATATTTCTGTCATTTTCCAAACAAGGTATTTTATGTCCATTTTCACAAAATTAAGGTAAGAATGTTTTTTGAACTTGTATGATGGGTGAGGCTATTTTATGTCATTATAACATCATCGAAGCTTCCCTTACAATATTATAAGAATATTTTCAAAATAAATGTTTTCTTTTATAATTATGTGACTCTTAAATGGTTTCAAAATATAAAGAGGTATTTCTTTCAAATAGTTTTCATTTCATCTATGTCAACATCCTTTGAGGGATTTTAAACTTGTTTGAAGTTGATTTATTATGAAACAAATCATTGATATTGTATTAAAGGTTTTGTCATATGTTTGATTGTGGATGTGTTATTTGTAAACCATTCATAGTTTATGGTTAAAGTATTGACATTTAATGTTCTAGTTTTAATAGAAATTTTTGTGTTATGTTTCACCCTTTTCATATCAGAAATGTATTGGACTTAGTATATGACGGTTTGAGCCCGCTATAGCTCCTTGGGGAATCAGTAAGTCTCAAGAGACAATTAGACATTGAATTGGTCAAGGCCTTTCCCAATTTGATATATGGTTTTGTCCGAGGCCTAAATAATTTTTGGACGTCTTGGTCGAGGCCTTAACAAGATGTTTCAGAATTTCTGGCAGTAAACATTCCCCCATTATGAAAATAATAATGATGGTTTATGTGGTTATTTGACTAGTAGAATACCCATGATTTTGTTTTATTATGGAATTATTTACTCAAAACATATTACTTCCATAAAGTGTTCATATTTATTATTTGTAAAGGCATGTGTTTTTAATTATTCATCATGCCTAATGTTTATGATATATTATTATGTATTACTTACCCTTTCTAAAAATTTGATCTCACCCCTTTCTTATGTTCAATTTTCCCAAGATATGAAGAAGTTAGTTATGAGTGAATTTAAGGTGTAATATAGGAGGCTTGGATGTTTTTAATGGAATAAATTGGTGTTGTATTTCTTTTCAAGTTGCAATGTTGAACTTATGTATGTATCTTGTTTCCAATAATACTAAACTGATCGGTATTTTGGGACATGATTCCCTGTATCATGCCAATTTTATGTAGTAAATCACCGACTCTAGGTAACTAGGGTGGGGTCATTACAAAGAATGTATCAAGGAAGATATTATGTGAAATATAAGTAAATAAAAATAAAAAATTTTGAAATAAAATATAAAAAAATTAGTGTTTATAATGAAATTAATCTTACTATGACATAATATATAAAATTATGGTTTAAAACAATGAAAAAAATTGAATTAAAAATCCCTTTAATATTTTGGTAATATGTGAATCAAAATTACATAGAAAGTGGTCGTGAAATAGACTTTTAAATGACATGAATAAAATTGGATTGTGTTAAAAGTAGTTAGTTAATTATAAGTAAATCATTTTAAAGAATAATTGGTTCATAATTTGAAATATATCTAAGAAAATGTAAATTAATACAAAAAACCCTTACCTTGGATTCCTACTTGATATCGAATGCTCTTACCTCATATAGAATAAAGTAAGACTTATTAAAATTCTATTAAATAACCTTATTAAAGTTTTTTACCTTTAATATTAGTATCTTATACTTATTTTTTACCTTACAAAAAAACATTGAACATTAGTTATCAGTAATATCAACCATCACTTGTCTATTTCAATATGATGGGATTAGTCATCACTCTATGTTCATGATTTCAACATCTCTAAAATAGTAAGGGTACTATAATATAACTTCAATAATGATTTATTAATTTCTAATTCCATTCTAGGGATGTTTCCTATATGGTTCTCCAAAATTAAATCCATAAATTATTGGTTTCAGTAATTTTTTATGAATAAAATTTGGTATATTATTAATTTATTAAAAATTAATATTAATATTATATAATAAAAAATATAATATAATTTTTAATATCATATAATATCATTAATTGTGTTTTCATATCCATCCATGATAAAAATTGATAACATTGTTCATGTTGGTGGTTAAACATACTCAAACAAGAACTTGATATAATCAATGGATGAGAAAGATTATGAATTTATTTAATTAAAATATCATAATTATATAAGAATTATGATATAATTTAGATTTTATTAAAGTGATAAATCATAATTCACTTGCGGTGGATGGACAAGAAAAATTATAAATAATGACAAGAAATTATTACTTTCATAGAAGATATTTTATCCCTTATAGGAAACATTCTTGGATTTGAAGGAATTTGGAAATTATAATGAGAAAAAAAGATAAAAACTGTATGATATACCTATTATGGAATGATATATTATATAATAAGGAGCGTAATTTAAAGTTGTGTCATTGAAAGGGTTCTAGATGGTTCATTTTATAAGTGATAGGAATGGAATTTTTCTAAATGCTTACTACTTAATATTAAAATAAAAGTTATTTTCAGGGAAAGAGGATCCATATTTTAAAAATAAATAATATATATATAAGGGTAGGTAGTCAAATCCATTATCTAATAATTTAGAGATGATTTTTTATGATGTCCTAGTTATTTAACCGTTGATTTAACTCTTTACCATATTGTAACTTTTATCGTAGTGGCTAACTTTAACCTTGATAGTTTATTTTTTTAAACATAGATGAAACATACCTTTAAAACTAAATTTAAAAATCTAATTGAAAACATTAAATACATTTTTATTATATTAAATTAATAAAAAAATAATTATAAAATAATAAATGTATGATGCATCCAAAGAGTTTTTAAAATATATATATTTTCAGAATAAAAATAAATTATGTCCAAATGTCGCAAATAATATTTATTCCCGTGAAATTAATTGGTTTATTATCAAAAAATAGAGTGATATGAATTTAAAACTAAGCCAAAATTTAATTAGATCTTGTGAATACTTAATTAATGGGAAAAGGACCAAAATAGTTTTTTATTAGAATACAATATAACATGGGTTCTAAAATTTCAAAAATAGGTCTCTAAAATCAAAGTATTGTTTTTTTTAAAATGATTTATTTAAATTATTAAATACATCATTGGTCTATAAAATGGTTTCTTAAATTATTGAGTTAATCTTATATCATGATAATGTCAAAAATGTTACAGTGTTCATAAAATCTATATATTTTAATATTCACTAAAAATAAAACATTTTAGATTAATCCAAAAAACACATCCTAATATAATATTTAAATTTTGAATCCAATAATGATGTTAATTTAATAAAATTTAAATTCTAAAATTTTGGAATTTAACTTTTCAATAAAAACAACTATAATTCATAATAAAATTATTGTTTGTAAAGAAAACACTTTTGTTTATCCGTGAATAATTAAATTAAAATTAATTAAAATTTTATAATTATTTATTTTCTATAATTAGTTTATTTTAAAAATAAATAATTTAAATTTATCAATATAGTTTATTGATATCATTTTTAATTGTAATAAATATAAAAAACTGAATCTTTTATAAAAACTACTCCTTTTAAATAAATAGTATTTTCAAAAATTAATTCTTATCTTTCAATAAATTCTAAGATCATATATTACGATTCAAATAAACTATTTATAATGATAATGTATAAATTTAACATCTGTATAAATTTTATTTAAATCCATTATATATCAAAAAATTTGAATTGATAATATAATAGTCAGTGTATATATATCCTCTTCATTTGATTAAAACGTGTCTGATTTATTTCCTTCCCAAGATCAAATATGTTAATAAAATATATTTATAATTGATAATTATATGGTTTATGTAATTAAAAAATGTCCTAAAACTAGGGGTGTTAGATTATACCCCCATTAAAAAAATTATCCGTCAAAATTTAGGTACATGGAAAACAAATGATAATATGATTAAAATAGAAAAACCCAATATATATTTTCAAAAGAGATGTTAACTCAACTATCTTAAGAAAAACAAGGAAACTCTTTTTCCCTCATAACAGTCATATCTTTATATTTTCATTTGTTACAGCCAATTTTTTCAAATGTACATCCTTGGATTGTAATGATTTTTAGGAATTCCTAGAGACTTACCTTTCCCAGTATTATATTAATAACCATGTACTCAAGAAAATACTAAAAAAAAGTCATTATGAAAATAATATATAATCATATTAATATTAAAAAATCATCCATAAGTGTCTTATCATTCAAAACCTTTATTTTAACCCTAAATACATTTTATTCAACTATTTCCTCAAACTATAACTCTTTTTGTTCAACCTAAATTTCAATAAGTCTTATATATTAATATAATTAAAAGAATCCCAAAAATAACTAAACCAAAATTATCATGAACTTTATTTCTATTTATAAACACAAAAATCATTGAAACTTGTCCTCCTGGAATTGAAATAGTTTTTTATCCTAAAATAATAAAAAAATCCCATATCAATTAATATTATCGTAATCATAAATACTAAAAAAATATTAATCTTTTTACAGAAATAACATAAATCACCATGTCACAAATCACTTTTCAACCCCCAAGATTATATATACATTTCTAATTATATTCCCAGTATCAATTGGACCATTTACATAAGTAACCATAATTAACTCAATATTATATCACATACAACCTATAGGGTTATTTCTACCTCAATCATGTATTCTTCATAAAACACCTAAAACATTTCCAAAAATATCATTAATGTCCATAAAATACAATTACATAAGACCTTAAATGGTTATCTATGATTCTGAACTTTTGATCAACCTTAAAATTTTTAACAATTTATGGTACCAAAAACTCTTAATATATTCACATATTATAATATCATATCCTTTAAAATTATCTAAACATTGAATTGATACTAACTGACACACCCAAAACAGATAATCCAAGATCTAGTGACAAAAACATTTTCTTTACATACTTTCTTTGATACCCATTTAAGTGAGATGAACTTAACCATCCATAATTACAATATCAATAACTAATATTCAGTCACTTGCATTCCCAATAACATTTTTTCTAGGGTTTTACAAAATTAGGAAAAGCCTTTAACTAACAATACTCATTTCTTTCCAATCAAATATATATTTTTCCCACAAAATCAATGTTTCCTTATTTTTCATTAATACTTCAACATCTCCCACAAAATTATCCAAATATGATAACAATATACACATATCTTTCATAATAATCTTCTTCATAATCTGGGTAAATGAAAAAATAAGTAGGGTGATATCAAACCCTCATTAAAAGTAAATATAATAGATAAAAATTAAATATCATATGTGGGAATAATATGAGAATATTTGTATAATAATATAGTCACAATATAATGAAATAACATAAGATAATCATGCCTAATATAACATAGATCATTAATCATGTGTGTATAATGTATATGGAATAAAACATGAGTCATAGCAGGGTACAAAAAATATTCAAAAAACGTGAGACATGGAATGTAAAATATGTATGATGTATAATATAGAAATTTGGTATAAATATAATAAATAGTATAATATTTCATGATTAACTTACAAGACCTTGATAGACATAGTGTATCAGGCATCACTGCCTCTATCTCGTAACATACTGGAATAGGCATTTCTACCTACACCCTGTAGTGGATCAAGAATCAAAACTTTTACCACATAATTATCTCATGATATATAAATATTTTTAACTAACTAATTATATGGAAATAAAGGACCCATACGGCCACATAATTATAAATCATACATATTTGTTCCACAAGAACTTTGAAACGTTCATAATTTCATCATATCTTAGTTAACCTATAGAAAAGAAAAGGGTTTCATGAAAATTTCCACATAACATGATATTATCCCATCCAAAGATATAATATGAATGGTATCATTAGATTATATCACTTGTGAATAATATGAATTATTATTGTATGTTAACATAGATTAAAAACAATTAAAAGAATATGGTATACTTAACACATTTGAAAGGTATCGCAAAAGAATACATCATGAAGTAGATCATTTGATGCCCTGAGTTCTATCTCCCAAAATAAAACTATCATAATGGTATCTAGAGTTTAATTAATTAAATATAATATTAAATGAGATATATCATTTGTGCTTGATATGAAAATTGATGTGAAATAATTTTTTATAATGCTTTTATAACATGGTTGTAAAAACAAACTTATAATTCACTTCAAAAATCTGTTTTAAGGGGATGGAAAGAGGAAATTTAAAACCTTAATTTTAAAATAATTCAAAATACTAAAACCCTAAAAATAAATTAAGTTTCATATAATAAATTTTTAATGGAAGATAAAGATATACATTAGTGGAATGAAATCATTTTATTTATTCTTTTGTAACATTAAACATTATATTTAAATCAAAAAAATCACAAAACATTATGAATAGAAATTACTTGGAAAAACTATAAAATCCTAAAGATTAATATTAAAAAATAAAATAAATTATAAAAGGTGGATAATTTGTTTAGGTGGAAAACGTTAAAAATGATATTTTTACACTTTTATAAATTTCTGAAATAGGATATATGGAAAATGTTAAGAAACTTCATTTAAAACTTCTATATATAAAGTAAAAGTTATTAAAAATGACATTAATAAATATTTTATGTATAGAATAGAAAATTCATAAAAAATATAAAAAATATGAACATGGAGGATAAATATTCCCTAATGAAAAGAAGAGATAAGGTGAGTTTCACTTATAGGAATCCTTATGGTGGACTTATGAACCAATGTGAAGTGATATGATAAGAAAACATTTAAAAACCATAAATAACCAGAGTATAATAAAATATAATGGCTTTTAGAGTGAAATAAAATATAATTCCTTCATCTAGTAATTAGACATAATATATCTCAAATCTAAAGTGAGACTAAAAAGAAACCCTTACGAACAAGCTAAGGTATGAACCAAAAAAATACAAGGGAGGAAAGGACAACATAAATAATAAATAATGAAATTAAAATAGAGATTTAGATATTAAATAACATTAATTTTTGTCAAATAATATAAAATTAATAATTTAATGTCAATACATGTAATGAATGGAAACATAGAAGGGAAACATTTATTAAGAGTGTAACATGTGAAGAATGAATATATCAAGGAACAGAATATGTTAAATAAATGTAAATCTCTATAAAAATTATAAATAAAACATAAAAAATCATATGTTATAGTTCTTATAATATCATAACAACAAGATTACTGAATGAAGGATATAACTTGGTAAAAGGAAATCGAGTTAAGAATACTCCTATGAGTTTGGTTATAAATTAATCAAAATAACATTTAAATATATCATGAAATATAATTTAAAATGAAATTAATAAATTTAATTTATGATAAAATAATACAATAGTGTGTAAATAAATCATGTTAATAAATTATACGTGCATAATTTGAAATATGTCTCAAGGAATGGAAATTGAGACAAGGTACCCATACATTGGATTTATGCTTGCTCAAAAGCACTCCAGTATCTTGTTTAATAAAATAATATTCATTAATAAGATATTTAATAATCTTATTGGTGTATGATAATTTTTATATTAATCCATCATATTCATTTATTACATATTTATTAATTATTTTTAGTTAATATTGATCATCGGTTGTTAGAAGTTTCAACCAGCCCTTATCTGTTTTAGTATAATGGGTATGTTCATCATTATATATTCACGAGTTCATAGTATATAAAATTTTCAAGACACTCTAACTAAATTTCCATATTTATTTATGAAGTTCTAGGTCTATTCCATGGAATTTTCTAGTAATATTCACCAAAATAAAATCCATAAATTGTTTGTTTCATTGATTTTTAATGAGTAAAGGGTGTTATATTAATAATTTTGTAAATAAAAATAATACCATTATTAAACTAGAAAAAAATTATTTACTTATTAATATCATTTCATACCAAAAAATAATTTTTCACAACTATCCAGGATAAGATTTTATAGCATCAATCATGTAAGTGGTTAAACCCACCCATATAGAAACATGTGTAATTTATATATGAGTGTGATTTGGAATTGATTGTATTATAATATCATCATTATAGAAGCATTATGATACTATTTATATTTCATTAATTATATAAACATAAATTTATAATAGGTGGATGAATAAGAATAATGAAAAATAATGATAAGGAATTATTACTTAAAAGGAAGAAATTATGTCCCCTCTTGGAAACCTTCTTGATTTTGAAGGAATTTGGGAATTATTATGAGAATATAATCTAACCAATTTGTAAGAGTATTATCAGGGAAAAAATATGTTATCCTATGGAGGATAACTAGAATTTTTATGTGGCTTTGATGGGATGGTGGAGGGATCCTTTTATAAGTGAGAGGAGTGTCATTTTTATAAATAATTATTACTCAATATAAAAAGAAAATTAATTTTCAATGAAAATAGATAAATTTAGAAAAATAATGAATAATATTTTTAATGAAGTTTATAAAACCATCATCTAATAATTTAAAGATAATTTTTTATGATAATTTATGTCATTTCCACTTGATTTAATGCATTTGCCTGATTGTATCCTTAACCCTGGTGACCAATTTTTACGGTGATAATTTATTTGTATGATAGGAAATGAAATTGTACATTTTATATAATTTAAAAATATTCTTTCTAAATATGAAATAAATATTATTATATCCAATTTATAAAAATTATAAAAATTAATTCCAAAATAATAAATGTATAACGCATAAAATAGTTTTTAGAAAATAAAAATTTAATCATAAAAATTAATTTAAGAAATATATTATTAATAAAAATGATTTAAAATAAATTAATTGGATTATTGTACAAAAAAAATAGGTTTATGTATATTTCAAACCATGCCAAAACCGAATTGAATCATTTGAATACCTAATTAATGTAAAAGTAAGAAAAGATTCGTTTTTATTGGAACAAAATATATCAAAGGTTCCAAAATGGAAAAAATATGTTTATAAATTCAAACTAATATTTTAAAATTTATTTTTAAATTACTAAATAAATATTTTACTGATAAAAAGTTTGCATTGATATTTAATTCATGTTCATGTCATATGATTTCATAAGAGTTACGTTATTCATAAAAAATATATTTCTTACTATTCACTAAAAATCATCATTTTCAAAAAAATATCAACAATTCACCCTAAGTTAATATTGAAATACTAAATCAAAAAATTTCATTAATTTAATTGTACTAAAATTATATAATTTACAAATAAAAATTATAAATAAAAACTTATATAGTATATAATAAAAAACATTGTTTTCAAATAAAACACATGTGTTTAGCCATGAAAAATTAATTTACATTCTTTATAGTTTCTTCATTATTTCTTGGATATTATTAATTTATTTTAAAGATAATTTATTGAATTTTATCAATTTATTTTTTTAATATCATTCTCTAAAATGAAAAAATTTTACAAAAAAACTTATTTTATATGAACAATTATTTTAAAATATATAGTATCCTTCACAAAAGAATTATGTATATTTTTCTCCACTCTAAAATAATTTTATTATATCAAATAAAAAATTTATAATTAAAATAAATACATTTAACATTTAACATCTAAATAAACATTATTTATATCAATTTTATAAAGGAAATTTTGAATTGGTAATATTATAACCAATTCCATTATGCCATTTTAATTTAATTCATATACTGTATTATTTATTTCCTTATCAGGTTCAAATATTTTAATAGGAAATAGTTATTATTTATAGATATATGGTTTCAGGAATGAAAATTTCTCCAAAAACCTATAGTTTTATAGATAGTGAAACTAAGTTGGTGGCTTAGGGAGAACAAAAATAACGGTTTATCCTGAATAAAAAAAATGCATATTTAAGAAATAGGTAAAAAAATAGCATTGAGAGAAAAACAAACTAATAACAAGAAATTTTGGGAAGAATTTTCTAGGTAATATTGGGAAGAGAAAGTCAAATTCAAAGAGAAGAGATATGAAGAATGTTTCTCGATGGAGAAGACTATCCACATCTTTCCTATTTTCCTTCAATATCTATAAAATGAATTTCTCATGTTATCCTCTTTCACTTACTTTCATGTTTTGATGTAATACTCATTAAGGGGTTGAAAATTACTATAGTTTGGTAATCAATTTATATTCTCAATTCCATCTTTTATAACATCAATTCATACTTCTTGTCTATTTTTATTTTTATTTAGTTATTTATTTTTATTTTTTATGTATTAATGCATTAAAATCAATATCAAGAGAGTTATGAATCAAATTCCCAATTCAATAGGTCTATATATTAGGAAAAGTTAAATTGAATGAATGAAAATTTTAAAATAAATGATAGTTTATTTTTTTTAATGAAACATTATTGATTCATTTCTCATTTCCCTATAAAAATTATTTTTGACAAAGATTGAGATCATCTTTAATAGTAGTTATCATTATCTATAGAGATTAAAAATAGTTTTAGTGATATGGTTTTCATGTTGTGTTGAAACCTTAAACATTATTCCTTCAAATAAGCAACATTAATTATTTTGACCCTTAATTATCTTTGGTAAATTTCTTGTAGCATAGTTTTAGAGCCTAACCATTTTTCTAATACCACAACCCACTTTTTATCCTCTTTAATTACTTGATTTTAATTTTACATCTACTTTTCTATCACACAATTATATTCCCAATGCTTTCTATAGTAACTGACAAATAAATCCCTTATATCACTCAAACTTTTTCTCTTGGCTTCATCACTTCACTATTATTCTAGTGTAATTTTATAAATTAATTTTTTATGGTTTTGTGTACTTGTTGATGGTATAAAATTTTTTTATCATTGATGGGAAATACGTGGCATAGATTTCAATAGAATTTAAATACAGAAAATAAAATAAAAAAATTTAAAAGGATCTTGTTGTTGAAAATTCTGAAAATAATAGTCATCTGTAGAAATGGGATGATTTTCATGATCCAAATCACTAGTTCCCCACATAGACTAGAAGTAAGCTAGTTGTGACACCCCAAACATGTCTCCAATAGGCTTGGGGTTGGATATGAGCACTGATTAACCATATCAAAAAAATGGGAGGCTATACCCTCAACATACGATAGGAAAATAAAGACATACCACCAACCAAAAAAATAAAAAAACCATATAGGATGTACATAAACTTCTAAAAAGTAAAATATCATTAAGTACCTTATAATTAACTAGGAGAAGAGAGTTAACATGTCAATCGAAATACAATCTGAACCATGTAGGAACCTAATTTCAACCAAATCCATCATGATCTATCTCTACAATAACATTCCTAAAAGTACACTGATCGACATGTTTTGATGCACAAAAAAACATGTGTTGGCCTATAATGAATCGAATTAGGGTACCCTCCAAAACTGGAACCCAAGCCATTTCACTACTGACCCAAAGGGATTTTCTGATCCCCATAAGCTAAGGACTAGCACGGGGCCATCAATCAATAACTAGAGGGAATGATTTTTTCAAATATGAAACAAGTTACATGGAATACTTATATACACAACAGTAAATAATAATGATAAGGTTAATATTATATAATAACATAAACAAAGATAGTGGTGATGAAACTCAGAAGAAGCAAGGTAAGGCTCCAAGTTACATGTCCAACAACCAAAAGAACAACTAAAATTTGAAACAAACACTCCATATGATATGTGGGAAATCATCCACCATCTCACCACCACTTACTCATGTCTAGGTAACATAAAACTCATCACCTCACTATAGTTCCTTGCATTTTCCTTCATCAAAAGACAATATAACATCTATGCATTCTTGATGAAATGTTAAGGTTGTAAGATAATTGGATCAGCGGGATCCTACCCAGTTGTTCCATATCAATTCACTATAAAATAATCCCAATATTCTCAATTCTTCAAAAAAAAATAAGACATTATAAACAGTTAAACAATTTTATTTCAAAAGTATGGTAAACAGTTTCCCTTTTTCCACATATCTAAAAATACCAGGTAAAATAGTTTCAAACCATAAATCCATCAAAAAATTTACATTTATCAAAAATAGGTATAGAAAATCCAAAATAGTATTAAACAAATAAAAATAGTAAAACACTCCAAGGATAACTTGCATTTAGATTAGATATGTCACTCCACGTCAATTATTACTAGTGTTCACAACAAGTCCCTATAACCCATCCAAAAAGGTCTAGTGAATAGTATAATTCCCCAAAAAGTGAACCCTCCTACCATGTTAATCAAGTCATAGATCCAAATGAATCTTGATCTTGGAAAGGAATAACACCCCAGAAAGTGAGCACCCATTCATTACCAAAGGATGAGCCCTACTACTACACCTTACAACTAAGTAATCATGGATCCCTTATGTTTTATTTATCAAATCGTTTCAAAAGGCCATATATGTTTCACAATACAATTCCAAACACCCTTTTTCCATCAAATCCTTATTTGAAATCCCATTACGAAACCCATTTCAAAATTCTCTAAAAATCACCTTTCTCATACCAAAATGAGGGGAAACCCATCTTTTCTCAAAACCCAATTTACACATATAAATCAATAATTCATTAAAATTTATTTATAAAATAATTTAAAAACTAATAATAATCCTGATTTATACAATATCAGCTTGAGATGGAACCACTTACCACAAACTCAGGCTTCACACCACCCACATTGGGATCCAAACACAATAAGATAAATAAATAATCACAAGACAAATGAGTGAATTCCCTAACATAGATTCACACATCATAGAATAAAATTCCAAAAAAAGGTCAGTAAAGAGGTCAAACCAACACATACCTGAAGAAACCCATGCAATTCACCACAACCAACACAACGTCCAAACTTCAGAAGATGATCACACTATGGATCTTTAGGGGACTCAAAAAGAAGCACCACATGATCAACCCATCCCATAAATAAATCTCTACATTACTTATAAAGACAAAAAAATGAATAAAAAATGTGAATGGAAAATTACCAAAGGAAGAGAACCCAAAAATTATAAAGATTAGTACCCCAAAAAGAGAGGCATGGAAGTGATGAAACAACCCAAAGATTCCTACTATAGTAATAGGGTTTGAGAGAGGGGGATCTTTGTTGGAGTTGGTGGCCTAGAACCAACTACTTTGTCCTTTATTCATTAAATAAACATCTTATCACATCTTTATTGTTCTACAGTGTGACAATTCATGTGATAATTTTCCAAGGATAGTTATTTCCTTAAAGGGTTATAGAGGATCACTACTATGATGAGAACCCAGAAGTTCCATAACATTGTTCTTGAATATATGTTCTATGGACAGATGATGTTATTTAAGGGAAACAAATAATAGAGGCCATTAGGGGTGAGGACTTATAAAACTTTGAGGCACCTTCTCATGGTGTGCGCCCATGGTAATATCTAGGAGGATATTATGAGAATGAGACCCGCCAGTAGGAAATCCACATTTCATAGTTTCATTGGATGTTCCTATCTACAGACGTGTGTATTGGTCCTTAGACTTTAAGATTATTATTAATGGGTATTACAAATCGTTCACTTAGATGTATTGACGAAAATTGTGACAACACACCGTTCGCAGCGAGGTAAGATAAGTTGGGTGCATCACGAGTAATACAACATTAACAGATAATGCAAGAAAGGATTTGTCCCTTCTGTTCCATAACGAAAGTAGATATGTCAGTCCCTTTGATGGAATTGATATAGCCTAAGTAAATTCATGACCATGGTAAGGAATGGAAAAGTTCAATTCCGGAAAGTCAAAGAAAGAATAATCAAGAACATTGGTTGATGGCACTAGAATTAAACCCACATGATTAGAGATATCGAGACAAAGGGATTATATTACACGATAAGTGTTATTATGAGGTGATATGTCAATGTAGCATCAGCTTCTTTCTCTTTGGTTCCTTGACCCATTGCTAGATAGTAATCTTGGACTTTAGGCAAGCACGCCTTATGACAACGAGAAAGATACCTAGAAGGTGACACACTAAGTGTGTCCATGTATCTCGGTTAAATATTAATTTAACAAGTTAAATAAATATTATTCCCGGTTGTGGTTTAATAATTATCTAAGGATTATTGGTCGCATTTATTTTGACACTAGGTATTCAAGAGAATATATTGTGGGTGAAATAATATATTTATTAGAAAGTAATACATTTACATTTATTTAAGAAATAAATAGACATTACTAAAGGTTTAATAAATGTGGTGGATGAAATAAAGAAAAATATAAAATAAAAGTACATGTCGTGTATATTAAATATACATGACGTGTAGTTTTATGGAAAACGAGTACACGCCGTGTATTAATGAATACATGCTGTGTAGTTTTTTCAGTCGGTATTTTGAGGATATAATATTGTTTTATTAAATGATATTTATTATAATCACTGTGGGCGCAAGTCAAGGAATTAATAGTTTTACATGGGGGGTTTTCAATAAGATTTAATGAAATAAATAAAACGTGTAACGCGTTTATTTATAATCATAACTCTATAACCTCAAACCTGATTATAAATATCCACACAACACCAACACTTTTACCCAATCGTTGTGCACAACAATTCTGGATAATTATTTCAAGGCTGAAAGAACTACTTCCTCCAAGAACGCTCTCAAGACCGAGAGAGATCCTCCTCCATCAAATCAAGGTGATCGAAGGCGGACATCGCAAGCGAAGGTTATTCTGTTCTATCACCTGGAGATCCCTTCAACAACGTCCAGAGATACGTGGCACATGTGTGGATCACCTCTAGAGGAATCCTACACATGGATTCTTCAATGCAATGGCTGATCACAAGATCGTGACTGGAGACATCAACGAAGAAAGAATTCCATCAAGTTAATTCTTGTCAATTAATTAAATTAATTTTAACCAACATATGATGATTCTATCTCAATGGTTCTAGGACCCCACTTTTTCATTCTTCATTTTATTCTGAAGATTTGGCATTTTACATCATGACGGATCTCAGATTAATCATTGTTAATGCTAAAATCAAAGTTGGGAAAACCCTCCAACGTGCTTCCACTATTCCCGGAACCTACAAGTAGTATCAAATAGAGGTTATATCATTGATTATAATTATTTAGTTTTTCATTGGTAATTTACGCATTTAATAATTTAGTTGTTTCAATTCAAGTTAGTTGTTCATTAAATCTAAATCTCGAGATTTGTTCCTCCTCTATAGTTTCTAATTCACCATATAAAAATGAACTTTTATTTTAATTTTTTATTAAAATAAAATTGAGGAGCTCATCCAGAGGAGTCAAATGTTCCTAGTCGTACAACACGATAACACACAGCGTGTATTCGTAAGTACACACCGTGTAGTCTAGGTTCATGCATCGGACAGGTCTGCCAAATTAGGTCGTGTATTGATCCTATCTAAGTCATTTATGACATCGTGTGTTAACCAAGAATAGGTGGCACATGGATTTCGGATTACACGTCATGTGGTCCAATGCACATGGCATGTGGTCCCTTCAGGTTAGGGTTGGACCGTGTACCCAATACACGGTTTCCCCGGCTAGAAATCGTGTAAAACTGAAACTACACGGCATGTGTCCCACTGAACACATTGTGTACTCTGAAAATTTCTGAAGTACATTAACACGCCATGTCCCTGGGCGTGTACTTCAGATGGACGGTGAAGAAAAGTGCACGCCGTGTAGTCAGAACTACACATTGTGTACTCACCCAAATTACTCAGATTTATTTTAATTTGTTATTATATTATACAAACCCTTAAGACAAGTACCATGGTGCTGGTGTAAAGATGAGGCACAACACGTGATAGTTATTTTATATATATTTTTTTAATTTAACTTCTGTGTAATGAATGGGAATTCACTGGGTTGCCTCCAAGGTACAAGTTACGTACAAGGATAATTTTAATTTATTTAAAATTATGATGGATGAGAATCTCAAGGAAATTCAGAAAATGGTTTAAGATAAAAGGATTGATTAATTATAGATAATTAATTGATTCGAGCGTGATTTATCTTAAACAAGAACGATCAAAGAATTGAACGCTAGTTTTATTTTGGCGTAAATATCATTTCATGTATGGATGATCATGAGCTAGACCAAGACCTTTGTATGTGAATGGTTTCTTGAATTTATTTATTTAAATTAAATTTGTTGGCATGCGAGCCTTCTCCTCATTAATATGTAGGGCATGCATGACCAAGGATTATTTTATGTAAAATCCCCTTTTAACCCCTCACCTACGTGTGAGATAAATGCATGTGTAATGGATGGAGCTCCTAAGATAGTGGGGGCGGCTCAAGTCAGGATCCAAGGTGAAACCAATCCATGGAGATACAAATTTGGACAGGTGGAAAGCTGTAAAAATGAACCCAAAAGGTTTAAGGTGTTTCTCCCTTAGGTCTTGGGTTAGTTTATCAATCGCTAGATAAAATAACTAATATAACAAAGCTCATGATCATGCCATTTATTTTATTTCTGTCTATTGTATGGTTTATTTATTGTGGGTGTGTTTTCACGATCACACAATTAATGAATTAAACAAGCATGCAATATGGAACTAAAATAAGACAGGCTTATGCATAAATATTATCTTGACATGGTTAATCACTTAAGTATATCCCACATAATATTAACAAGTATTTAATAAAAGATAATAAAATGGAAATTTACATATAAATATAAAATCCATCAAAAGAAATTTTAAGTCGGTATAGCCTTCCATATTCCTTGTTAGAATCAAACCATAGTTCAAAGTGCTTGACCAGTCCTAGTTGGGTGATTTAAATTATCGGTGAATTCTAAATCAAGGTTTTGGGTTGACTTAACTTGGTTGACATCAAGGGTTGACTACCACAGCAGGACTTGGTGTGACCAAGAGGCAAAGGTTGAGGAAATCCAAAATAAAAGGATTTCAGGATTGGGGAGTGCACTCAGCTGATCAAGGAGCTGCGAGTTAATGTAGTTGGAATTTGGAATGCCTACCTAAAACCCTTCAAGTTTCTTGACCAACCCTAGTTGGGGTAATGATAAGGGAAATATGGATCCTTGCCAGTAGAATATTCAGGCAACAAAATATTCTGAAATCAATGGTGAGGGCTATTGGATTTCAATAAAATAGTGGGAGACTAATAAGTATTAATTTATTTATTTTTCACATTTTTTAATAAATTACTAAACCTTTGCTCATCTAAATTTGTAGAAATGGCAAGAAATGACTTTAAAAATTTCATTGTGAAATATACTCAAGAAGGAAAACCTTCTCACCGGCACCAATTTCCAAGAGTGTCAGAGGAATTTATGCTTCATCCTTCACCATGAAAGGAAATTGTATGTGTTGGAAGAGCATGTTTCAGTTGCACCTAGAAAATAGGATAATGATGAGGAAATATCTCTCTATGAGAAAAACAAGGATGATGATACAGGTGTCCAGTGTTTCATGCTATCTCCATGTCCAATTATCTCTTGAAGCAACATGAAAACATAGACGCGTATAGCATGATGTCTCACCTAATGGATATCTACCAAGAGAAGGAGAGACAAGAGAGGTATGAGATCTCTAATGCTTTGTTTACAACTAATCTTGGAGAGTCTACGCCAGCTGGGCCACATGTAGTCAATCTTATTGGCTACATTGAACGCCTGGACATCTTAGGGATTAAATTCCAGGATGATTTGCATACAGATCTCATCCTATCATCACTTACCAAGACCTTCTCTAGATTTATTGTCAACTACAACATGAGAAACAATGAGAAGGGTTTATCGGAACTTATGACCATAATTTTCCAGGTGGATAAGGACATGGAGCATGACAAAACCATATTCCTTATGGTGAATAAGAAAGGGAAGGACAAGGCATATGGGATAAAGGCTTATAAATGGTCGGAAGACCCCGAGCGTCGTCCTTCCAAGAAGGGGATGTTCTAGAGGCAGGGCAAGGAATGGGAGGCGGTGTGTTTTTCATGTGGAAAGTAATGTCACTAGAAGAGGAACTGCACCCAGAAGCATGGGGATGCTAAAGGTGCATTCGTTATCGAGTGTAATCTTTCTATTTATACACATTGGGTATTAGATATAGCTTTTGGGGCCCACATCTGTATTCAAATACAAGTACCAAGTAGATTTATAAATATTTCCATAGAAGAGGTTCATCTTCGAGCTGTCATTGGCGTGAGGTTGTCTACGTTGGCAATTGGTGATTACCACCTCTCATTGTCGACTGGGATGATTTTGGTTTTACGTAACTGTTATTATGTTCCTAGTGTTACCAAGAACATAATTTCTGTATCTTGTTTGGATATGGATAGATTTATTTTCAAGTTTGTAAATAAGGGTTGTCTCTTTTATAAGAACAATGTATGTTATGGTATGGAACATTTAAATAATGTTTAGTTTGTATTAAATTATGAAAACCAAGTGTTGGAAATCAATAATGAAATAAACTCACATGACTCATACATCACCCAATTGTGGAATCACCATCTCGGTCATGTTAACAAGAATTGCTTGACAAAGCTCTGCCAAGATGGAAATTTAGACTCTACAAAGCTAAAAACACTTGATATATGTCGCGCTTATTTACAAGGTAAAATGACCAAGCTACCTTTTGGTGGACCAGGTGAAAGGGCCATAGAGCTTCTAGGATTGGTGCACATGGATGTGTGTAGATCATTTCCACTAGAAGCTAGAGGTGGATATTATTACTTGATTACTTTTACTGATGATTTAAGTAGATATGGCTATGTCTACTTAATGAGGTATAAGTTAGAGTCCTTAGAGAAATTTAAGGAATTCAAGAATGAAGTGGAGAATCGGTTTGGTAAGAATAGAAAGAAACTTTGATCGGATCTAGGTGAAGAATATCTGAACCAAGAGTTCATTGATATTCTACGGGAGTCTGGGATTCTATCTCAGCTCACTCCTCCTTATACACCAGAGTGGAATGGTGTTAGTGAAAGGAGGAACCTCACATTGTTGGACATGGTGAGGTCGATGATGAGTCATGCAGATCTTCCATTATCCTTTTGGGGATATGCATTACAAACTACAGTATACGCATTAAGCTGAGTACCAACTATGATGGAAATGGAATTCTCTTTGAGTTATGGAATGGTAAGAAACCCATTTTGTCGCATACACATGTATGTTGATGAGAGGAGTTTGTTAAGGCCTTATCAGGAAACAAACTAGCTCCTCGGGGCACGAGTTGTATCTTTCTAGGATATCCCAAGGAAATGAAAGGACAATACCTATATAACCCTCAAGACAAGAAAGTAATTGTCTCCAGACAAGTCATCTTTCTTGGGAGGGATCACATCCTCAAAAAGGATAGTGGGAGAAAGATTTACTTCGACGAAGTTGATGCTCAAGATACACTAGAGTTGGTACGGGAACAAGTTCCACAGGTCCCCATGGAAAAGGTTCCAAAAACACAATTATTGCATAGGAGCTGAAGAGAGGTAAGGGAACCAGAGAGATTTGGTTTCCTAGTCACTGAGGATAGAGAATCATTATTTTTGGACAATGATGAACCTCTCTCCTACAATGAAGTAGTAGAAATCTTATAAGCTTCAAGAAGGCTACAAGAAATGAATTCTGAGATGGATTCCATGTATCAGAACCAAGTCTGGGTTCTGGTCGATGAGCTAGTTGATGTAAATCCTGTTGGATGCAAATGGGTATTCAGGAAAAAAAATGGACATGGAAGGTCAAGTTAGCACCTATAAATCAAGGATAGTGGCTAAAGGATTCAGACAGTGTCAAGGAATTGAATCTGATGAAACCTTCTTGCCAGTTTCCATGTTTATATCCATAAGAATCATAACTTCCATAGCAGCTTACCATGACTACAATATTTGGAAAATGGATGTCAAAATAGCATTCCTTAACAGAAACCTTCAGGAAGATGTCTATATGACACAACCAGAAGGGTTTGTGACACCAGGTGAAGTCAAACGGGTTTTCATGTTGCATAAATCCATTTATGGATTGAAGCAAGCATCCAGGTCATGGAATATTTGATCTGATTAAGCCATAAATGAATTTGGTTTCATTAAGAACGAATGTGAGCCATGTGTTTATAAGTGGTTTATTGTGAATGAGATCGTTATCCTAGTAATACATGTTGACAAAATATTGCTTATTGGAAATGATGTACAAGTCTTACAGTCAGCTAAGGACTGGTTGAACAAGTGTTTCTCCATGAAGGACTTGGGTGAAGCAGCCTACATTCTAGGGATCAATATCATTTGTGATAGATCCAAGAGGAATCTTGGACTAAGTCAGAGTACATATATTGACCAGATACTAAATAGATTTAGTATGGAACAATCCAATAGGAGATTGGTTCCAGTGTCACATGGCCTACATCTTTCTAAGAAATTGTTTCTACAGACACAACAATATAAAGATAGAATCAGTAAGATATTATATGCTTTAGCTATAGGAACCATCATGTATGTCATGTTATGTACCAAGATTGATGTTGCTAATGCACTGAGCATGGTAGGCAGATATCAATCAAATCTAGGAGAACAACATTGGAATGATGTTAAGATTATCCTTAAGTATCTGAGAAGAACTAAGGATATGTACCTAGTGTATGGAGGAGATTAGGAGCTTGTCATCAGAGGGTATGCTGATGATGGTTTTCAGACAGATCTAAATGATCTGAAGTCGCAATTTGGATATTTTTTCTGTCTCAATAGAGGAGCTATGAGCTGGAAGAGTTTAAAGTAGCCAGTTTTCGACGATTCTATAGTGGAGTCCGAATATATAGTGGCTTCTGATGCAGCCAAGGAAGCTGTCTAGATTCGGAACTTTGTCTAGGATCTTGATGTGGTTCCTAGCAGTAAAGATCCAATTACATTGTATGGTGATAATACTACAGTGGTGGCTCTTGAAAAAGAACCAAGGTCACATCAACAGACAAAGAAAATATTCTGGAAGTATCACCTCTTAAGGGATTTCTACCAAAGGGGTGAAGTTGTAGTGAGAAGAGTGTCCACATAAGAGAACGTGGCAGACCCCATGACTAAATTCCTATCTTAGTAGAATCATTAATATAATGTGAGATCTAGTGGGTTAAAAGTTGTTAGCAATTGGCTCTAGTCCAAGTGGGAGTATGTTGGAGTTGGTGGCCTAGAAATAACTATGTTGTACTTTATTCATTAAATAAACATCTTATCACATCTTGATTGTTCTTCTACGTGAAAATGCATGTGATAATGTCCCAAGGATAGTTGTTGCATTAAAGGGTCATAGCGGATCCCTACTATGATGAGAACCCAGAAGTGCCATAACACTATTCTTGAATATATATTCTATGGTTGGATGATGTTATTTTAGGGACACAAATAATAGAGTCCATTAGGGGTGAGGACTCATAAAACTTTTAGTAACCTTCTCATGGTGTGCGCCCTTGGTAATATCTAGGAGGATAATATGAGAATGAGACCCGCCAGTAGGAAATTCACATTTCATAGTGTCATTGGATGTTCCTATCTGCAGACGTGTGTATTGGTCCTTATACTTTAATATTATTATTAATGGGTATTACAACTTGCGCACTTAGATGTATTGATTAAAATTGTGATGACACACTGTTTGTTGTGAGGTAGGATACGTTGGGTGTGTCACGAGTAATATTACATTAATAGATAATGCAAGAATGGATTTTTCCATTCTGTTCCATAACGAATGTAGATATGTCAGGCCCTTTGATGGAATTGACATAGCCTAAGTAAATCCATGTCCTTGGTAAGGAATGGGCAAGTTCAATTCAGAAAAGTCAAAGAAAGAATAATCGAGCACATGGGTTGATGGAACTAGCATGCAACCCGTATGATTAGAGATATCGAGACAAAGGGATTATATTACATGGTAAGCGTTCGTATGAGGTGACACATCAATGCGATGTCAACTTCTTTCTCTTGTGTGCCTTGACCCGTTACTAGACAGTAATCATGGACTTTAGGCAAGCCCGCCTAATTCCAACGAGAAAGAGACCTAGAGGGTGACACACTAACTGTGTCCATGTATCTCAGTTAAATATTAATTTAACAAGTTAAATAAAGTTTATTCCCAGCTGTGGTATAATAATTATTTAAGGATGCTAGATCGCATTTATTTCGACACTAGTTATTCAAGAGAATATATTGTGGGAATAATAATATATATATTATCGAGTAATGCAGTTACATTTATTTAAGAAATAAATAGACATTACTCAAGGTCTAATAAATATGGTGGATGAAATAAAGAAAAATATAAAATAAAAGTACACACCATGTATGTTAAATATACACGCCGTGTAGTTTTATGTAAAACGAGCACACGCCGTGTATTAATGATTACATGTTGTATAGTTTTTCCAGTCGGGATTTTGAGGATATAATACTATTTTATTAAATGAAATTTATTATAATCAGTGTGGGTGCATGTCAAGGAATTAATAATTGTACATGGAGGGTTTTCAATAAGATTTAATGAAATAAATAAAACGCATAACGTGTTTATTTATTATCATAACTCTATAACCTCAAACCCGATTATAAATATCCACACAACCCAAACACTTTTCCCCAATCATTGTGCACAAAAAATTTGGAGAATTATTTCAAGGCAAAAAGAACTAATTCCTCCAAGAACGCTCTCAAGACCGAGAGAGATCCTCCTCCATCAGATCAAGGTGATCGAAGGCGGACATCACAAGAGAATTTTCTTCCATGCTAGCACCCGGAGATCCCTTCGGTGAAGTCCAGAGATACGTGGCACACGTGTGGATCACCACTAGAGGAATCCTACACTTGGATTCTATGATGCAATGATGGATCACAATATCGTGACCGGAGACACCAACGAAGAAATAATTCCATCAAGGTAATTATTGTTAATTAATTAAATTAATTATAACCAACATATGATGATCCTATCTTTATGGTTTCGGAACTCCCTCTATTGTTTTTTGTTCTTTGTTCTATTCTGAAGATTCGGCATTTTACATCGTGATGGATCTCTGATTGATCGTTGTTAACGCTAAAATTAAATTTGGGAAAACCCTCTAAAGCACTTCTGTTGTGCTCGGAACCTACAATCATTTCAAATGATCTTTTATTTAGGGTTGTTTCACATAAAAACTTGTGATTCATAAATGATTCACATTTTGACTATTTGATTTATGGCGTGAACTCCCACGGTTTCATACACGCCAAAAAAGGAATCACCTCAACTTAAAAATATGGAGTGACAAATATATGATTTTAATTGAATTAAACAAAAAAATACACATTTCATGCTCTATAAAAATCACTACACTTTCCCAAAACTGAATTTACGTCATTTATCCAATTCACGACGTGAAGATGTTCTATAGCTAGTTCCCAACATGGTCCCTATAGAAAACTCCCAATAACCTCAAAACACAAAGTACAACCTATTTAACACAAAATATATCATACCTTTAACCAGAATGTTACATGGCTTGAGGCTCGTGTAGGGCCCAGTATAAAATTAAATAGTATGCTACCCCCAAAAATAAAGGGGAAACTAGAATATATGTTAGTTACCAATAGGAATGAACTATAAAACCACCCAATTCATCCCAAGGGAAACAAAATCTTGGAATAGTACATTACAAAACTCTCATACACAAAGGACTCTTGATTTGGTAATGTGGTGAGGAACGAATCTAAATTCTCACTAATCTGACCCATGGGGACACCCTTAATAGGTCCTACACCCCAGGAAAAGAATCCTTCTTATCCAACATCCTCCATAGAAGACCAACTTGATTGTTTTAGGAAAATGAAACACCTCACCACACTATTAATTTAACAATTATATATTTAAAAACAGAGCATTTATTATTTGAAAAAATAAAGTAACCATCATCACAAAGTTGAGAGATAAGGATAAAATTTTGATTTAAACCATCCACATAGTTAAAGTTTTTTATAAAGATGGTGTTCAGATTTCCAACATGTCTAACTCCTATAATATATAATTTATCATTGTAACCATAGGTGACATAACCTCCATCTATCATTATTAAGTAATGAAAATTAAACAAATCTCCACTCATATTCCTTGAGCTTACACTATCTATGTACCTTCTTTAATTATTTATATTAGACCTTTTTATCAACAAATAAAAATTAAAATAGATATTATTTTGGTACCCATATTTTCTTGGGTCTAGTATGGTAAGAAATTAAGGATTTAGGAACCCAAATCTGTTTGGGTTGTCCAATACCTACAACACTAAATTTTGAAAAAAAACATTGGGAGAATATAATTTTTAACTCCACAAAATTGTGGGTTTTTAAAATTTCAATAACTTTCATAGTTTCCTAGCTCACAATACTGAAAAAAAAATTAATTTTTTTTATTTTTAGACCTGGGTACAAAATAGTTCTTGTAAAACATTTGTTTTTTTACCTTGACTTTCCATGTACCAAAACCAAGTCTGTGTTTTTATAGATCATCCAGTGGATGTAAAGAGTGTTGGCTATAAATGGGTATTCAAGAAGAAACTGTACCTAGAAGGGAAAGTCAGTTTTTATAAGGCATGACTGGTTTGAAAATGGGTTAAAAAACATCAAGGAATTAAATACAATGAAACCATTTCACCAGTTTCTATGCTTAAATCTATCATAATTATATTTTCCATTATAAATTACCATGACTATGAGATTTGGAAAATGGATGCCAAAACATCCTTCCTTAATGAAAACCTTTAGGAGAATTTCTATTTGATGCGACTATAATGGTTTGTGACTCCAAAGGATTCCAACAAGATATTAAAACGGAAAAATCCCATTTATCAAGTGGAGAAAGCATCTAGGTCATGGAAGATTCTTTTTGATAAAGCCATAAAAAAATTATTTTTATAAAGAAAGAAAGTGATCCTTATATCTTCAAATGTTTACTTTGAGTGCAGTAATTTTCTTAATTGTGTATGTTGATGACATATTACTCATTAGAAACAAAATACTAGTCTTATTATAAATTAAGTCTTAGTTGAATGAATAATTTTCCATAAAGTACTTAGGTGAGTCGATATATATTCTTGGGATCAAGATCGATTATGATAGACCCAAGAGACTGTTTGGCCTCTGTCAAGGTACATATATTAAAAGGATGCTGAATAGGTTTAGTATGGAATAATCTAAGAGGGGATTGTTACCAGTGTCACATTGAAATTATCTTTCTTAGAAATTGCATCCTCAGATAAATGAGGAATGAAACTTAATGGTAAGTTTTCAACACATGTAAGTGATTGGTTTAGTCATTTATGTTATGTTGTATACTATGTTATATATTTTGTATGTATTAATTATGATAGTAAGATATCAATATGACCTAGGTGACCATCATTGGATGACATTCAAGAATGTCCTTAATTATCTGAGGCATAATAAGGATATTTCCCTGGTTTGTGGAGGAGGTCAAAAACTAGTCATCATAGGATATGCAAATGCTAATTTCCAAACATATCAAGATAATATGAAATTAAAAATGGGATATATATATATATATATATATTGAATAAAGGTGTTATGAGCTAGAAGATATAAATGTAGGTTGTGTTTGTAGATTCTACAGTATATTCTTGGTATATTGAGGTGTATGATGTAGCTAAATAAGCATTATGGATGTGAAACTTCATCCAGGAGCTTGAAATGGTGCCTAGTAGTAAATATCCTATCACATTATATTGTGATAATACTAAAATAGTGGATCTTTAAAAAGAGTTAGGGTCACATAAATGAATGAAGAACATACTTCCTAACAAGTAGAAGAGGGTCAACCACCTAGATAGGGTTCCCATGCCTATCATCCAACTCACCCTACTACTCACTTTGTAGTCAAAAGATTCCATCAGACAACATAAATTTTAATAATGGATCATCTTAAACAACACTCTCAATTATAACATCACAACTAGAAATCATATCAATCCTAACTCATATCAACCACTAACCTATGGTGTGGGACCCACACCTCATCAAGTGTCTATAAAATGGTCAAGGGAGTTCCAAACTCACCACTGATGGACCTCACACTTTGAATAACTGTACAATTACCACACCATAAAGGAAAATAATCTTACCACTCATTGCATTAAATATAGACCTCTATAGATGGAGGACATGTGTCTATCTCATAGGGGAGTACTAACTCTTATGTAGGATAGCGGAACCCAACCTCATCGATATCAAGGGAGTAAAAACCAAATATCCAAATGGGATGTATGTAAAATAACTGGAAAACTACACCAACCAAAGAGGACCTAATTCCTTCCTGGAAGGGGATTTCCAACTCACATGGATAAATAATTATTCCCTATCAAATTATAGACATCATCATCTACAAATAGAGGACCCCCACCCTGACCAATAGGGGAGTACTGTCACAACTACGATAAGGTGGTAAATGTATCATTAGATCAAGGGATTACTAACTTCATTCCTTTATATGAGGACCCACTCTCTATAAAGATTATTGTAACTCCCAATACCCATGGGGGAGTACCAAACTCCCAAATTTTATATGGATGACATTCACATTTCCAAACCTCACATGGAAAAGAGGGGGTACCGACCCCAATGAATGATCCTTGTCCCATGTGATCTATTAAATAAGTGGAAAACTGTCTCTGTAGATAGAGGAACCCACCCTAAAAAAATGGTTGATATACCATTTCTCTCTGATATCCATATGAAGTATTTAAACCCCAAAACAAGTGAAATACCATCTCGGCCTAAGGATATTTTTAATCATCATTTATTTTTAGAGCCTCCTAGATATCTCACATGCCTAAACATAGTCTCATGAATCTCATAATTAGTTGAAAGGCCTATTCCAAACCCTAATAGAAAAAATTTTCATGATGGAAATCAATCCTCCCCATCATATAGTGTTGATATATGAAGATTTTACATCTCCTCATGAAAACAAAAAATGTGAAGACTGTTAAATGATGCATGGACCTACAAAATTGTACCCTATGGAACATGCTATAAACACCCAAGTTAGTCATCCATATTAACAGAAACTTTGTATAGGAATGTGTTGGTTACTTCACCCTAGGAAGGTTCCTTGGTTTGACAACTAAACCAAAGAACATAAAGCATTTCAATCCCATATATCCTGAACAAAACTTATGAGACACTTATCTCGAAACTCCAACCACCGAATGCACCTACACTAATACCAATCTATCTAGACCCATACCTTTTTGGTCCCTCCAAAAATGGTTCTAATCAAACTATGACACCACAACCCCTCGTCCAACAATCTAGGAATTATTGAATTCTGTTGAGTATTCATATCAAATAAATGTGTGGCCCCATTATAAATATCATATAGAAAAAGAAATACATTCCACTAACCAAAAAAATTATTCAAACCCATATAGGATATACTTATGAAGATACAATGTAAAATATGCATTCCTACCACATAAGAGACCCTGAGAAGAGAGTCACCACACCACACCATCTCTAGTGTGAACCCTATCAATTGATGAGTTCCATGGGATCCACCACGATCTATCTTTGTAGTACCATTTCAAAAATTACATCAAACATTACATCATCTACATATTCCCAAAATATATGATGATAATTCCCATGTAGGGTTGAGTATAAAAATACCCATTAGGATTCCCTAAAAATGAAATAGGAATTCATGTCATCATTAAAATAGGTCTAAACCATTTGATCACCCAAAGAAACCCAAGAAAAACAAATCTTGAAAAGAGGAAATCAAAAATCTGTTAAACATAAAGGACATCCAATCTAGTAGTGCGGCTAAGTTTAAATCTGATAGATGACTCATCTTCACCATGGGGACACCCTGAATAGTACTCATGCCTCGAGGGAAGACACATCCCTACTCATTGTCCTTGAAAGAAGACCAACATGATTTGTCCAAAAAAGGTAAACACCTCACTATCCAATAGGCACACCCAACGGAAACCTGTGAGATCCCTATTCAAAAAAGGGGCACTAAAAAATGAACTATGCTTCCCTCAACAAAACCACTACTGACACATAGGGAAAGTAAATGGAATTACTCTCATGCCATTATTCCCTGAATAAGGATGTATGCTACATCAGGATCACTAGAGAACATGGTAAAAAACCCAATGATCTTAGAACATCTTAGAGAATTTAATTACTCAAATAGCCTAAAGTAAATGCATGCCTTAAAAATAGAAAATGTGGTAATTGAGTAGCATTGAGCCTCTAAAGGGTTATAGGGATAATTCATCAGGGTTGTAACTATTGTAGTAACCCAATCCTTTAATGAATAATAATAAAGAGGGAATAACCAATATCACACTGAGATATACGATAATATACACATGTGAACCATTCATGGAGTTAAAACAATCCCCATTACTGAGCCCTGAAATTTGAAGCCATCACTAGATACCTACTCCTCATTAACACTTACAAATTATCCAAGGGGGTACCGACCCCAGTCATTGATCAGTCTCTATCAAACAATTGCTGAAAACACCAATCTAACATTGTACACTCATTAGGGATTTCATTAAATTCCATTAGGAATGATAATATATGAATATTACTATCATCAACCATGTAGTAATAGGTCTCACCTCATGAGAATGATCTCTGGGAAACCATAGTTTAGCATGGAGGACTCAAGCCCCTCCCTATTTGGGGATGCAAACCCTATCAACTAAAAGGGACTACACACAAATTATCATCAAACATAAGATCAAAAATAGTTTATAAATAAATATAAAATTATGACACCCCTATAAAGGCATTAAATCAGATGGTCTGGGGTTAGATATTACCAAGAACACATTGCAAACTTCTCCATATTCGTTATTTGTAACTTGATTAGAGACACTGGAGAGTGATCGTATCAACTATATGAATGAAGGAAGACCACAAAGGTATTCTCAACAAAGGATCAAAGTATGAAACCTTTATCCTCTAAATCCAAGCCACATACAAATATAAAAACACTAAGGTTCATGGGAAATGGGGGTGGCTATCACATAACTATAATGTCTTTATAATAACCATCGGACAACTCTATTGTGATATTGGTATCTCCCATATACATAGACGAACATAGGAATTAGAAACCCTCCATCCACAAAAAAACCAAATCCATCAAATACCCTTATTAGATCTAATATATGAAGAAACATGATGTCTCAATGCTTGAAATTTGATAGTTACTTGGTAAATATACATCCCTCACACCCTCTCAGTTAAATTAACTAAATATCATCATCATTTCCAAGGGATCCTGATATGAAACCAACCTCAAACCTCTGACTAGCAATATTTAAAAGTGAAGAGGACCCCACCATCACACTTTATATGGAATTATATTCATAATATACTAAATGTGTTTCCAAACTCATCTCTAGGGAAAGAAGATATGTAAAACCCAATAAATAATGAAATACACAACATGCATTGGAATTACACAACATTTCCACCCCAATACCTACACTGATCATGTTTATTAGAATGAATAGGCATATACCTTATGATTAAATTTCATGTCCTTATAATACATAGGGTGTATACCACATGGTACCCTATCCATGTACCTCATCCTTCCCCATGTCATATAACTCGATATGGAATGTACTTGTACATGTCATGTCCCATGCATGGGGTGTGTTTGTGCACATGTCAAGACCCCATTTCATGAATTCTAGATGAACAATGCTTGAAATCATCCCTAATCCACAATAAACACCATGAATTCAAACCAATTACAAATGGAAGATGAAAATTAGGTAATACATAATCTCATTTGAAAATTAGGTGTAATTTATGATTTAGAATGATGTATAATTGAAATAATGTTCCCTACCTCATGGTGGATCTTATAGCTTCAAGAACACAGGATCTTCATTCACAATTCATGGTCAAAGCCATCAGATTTTTCCCTTTGATATCTCTCTATAATATGATATATTTTATCACACCTTGCTTGTTCTAATGTGCCATAAAAAGTGGTGGGGAGAACACTTTGATCAAGAATAATGATAGAGTTAATGAAAATGGGGTATTTAATAACCCTAATTAAATAATATGGAATACCCATTAAATAGACCCAACCCATCCTTATAATCTGAATGGTAATTGTACCTCACCTTGATAAAACCCCATGTCCTAAATTAAATCATGAAATTTAAATTCCAATTTGAATCTTTGTTTTGGAGATATCAATGTCCAAACCCATGAGATTAAATAGTATTTATTTTATTAAATATTAAATTTCCTGAAAAATAATTCCCTATAAGGATTCTCTCTAAATTAAATCCTAATGGTAAAATATGCATACCTGAAGCAATTGGACCATTAGAAAAAAAATAGGTTGCTCAAAAGGTGAAAATTACCAATTTTCCCTTATAAAAAACACAAATATTTGAAACTATAAAAGTTTATAAGTCTTTAATGCATTAAAATAAGGTTCATTATAATAATTTTGTTGGAAAATTATACTTGTATCTAATGATATATAAGTGTATGGTTTGTTTTAAGTGTTAACTACCTTTATTTACAAGTGGATGTAATAAAAAATAATTTGATCAAGTTTTTCAAAGGTTTTTTACATAATGTTTTTCAAAGGATTCATTTTTGAAATAAAATTTTGAAAATTGTGTTCATTGGAAAAATGCTCAAAATATTTGGATTAATTCAAAATTCCCAATAAAATAAGAATATTTTTAATGAATGGAAGATGAATTACAGGATTTTGATCACTTAATAAAAAAATTGAGTTTTATTCCAATATGATTCATAGGATTGGGGTTTTATAGAAAGTTTAGAGTTTATGCAAATAGTATTAAGTATGGAATAAGTGTTTGGATCATAGATTTTGTATTGGAGTTTCCATTTGATAAAAAAATTATGATGCTTTTCTGATTTGTAATTCAAAAAAGTCATAAGTTTTTTGATAAACTTTTGATGCAAGCCTTATGAAGGAAAGTGGGTGAACAGGTGTAGTTAATTAGATTTGGAAAGAATACAGTAGCTGAAAGTCTGGGAAGTTATAATACATACCAATTTAAGTCAAATGATTCTATTCCAATCTTAAACGCATTCAAATTCAAGAGTAATTTATGATACAAGAAGATGATTTTGGAATAAATAACTTGCTAAAGTAAAATGTTTTTTGACTCTATTCATCAGTGCGAGATCACTAGACATAGTTTTTGTTTTGAGGCTGGGAAGGTTTATTAGAGCTTGTGAAGACCAAGATATCGGTTTTTATTATGACCAATAATCCTCTAGATTCAAATATTTGGATAAATAAATTGATGAAGCTGGAAGTTCTTGTGTATCCTAATCAAAAAAGGAATGAAGTAGCTTCAGACGTCAATTCATTGGGCATGTCATTCCACAAATTCATCATAATAGATTTTGACTATGATTCGGTCTATAAATTGTTTAAATATTAAATACATCGGATATATAGTTCTATTGGAGTTATAATTGAGTGGGTAATTTTTTGAGGCCAATAAATCATGTTAGGTAGAGACCAGTCCATCATAAGAACGCTAACACTGATAAAGTCATCATATTCTAAATTTCATAAAATTTGGGATCATCAGTCTGAGGAAAAGTAGGAAATGATATTTCATTGAAGAATTTTTATCCAAAGAAACATTGTTATATCTAAAAAGGGAAACTATATTTATAAATAAATAAATAATTCCCTCAATGTTTTAACAAGTTTTTTTCAATTGGTACGGAGCATCATAATGAAAATTCAAATGCTTTTCCATATGATCAATTGGTATGGAGAAAAGTAATGAAGAATATTATGATTGTACATATTTATTCATCATATTAATGAAAAACAGAATGAAAACTAGAATCATATTGAAGAAATTTTTGTACATATAAAGATTGTAAAAAGTTGGAGAAGTGCCTAGATGTTTTGAGAATGGTTGAAGAAGACAAAGATGAAGACTTAAATGAATGATAAATTCAGGATTTGTGAATTTCATTAAGTAGTAGAAGGTATTTTTTTTCTGACTTTTACCATTCAAGGGTGCCTATAAAAGGAGAGAATATTACATGCATGATTTGAGTGTTGAGATATTCTTGTTTACTAGAGCTCTGACAATTGTGGAACAAGTATTGAGTTCCCAACCAGAATTTGTGTTCCAGGTTGAAGTTGGGGAAGATTATCAAAGTGATGTTTGATCTGATCATCAGATCAATTCCATCTGAGTGAGCTCATTGGAGTGACATCCACCAGATCAAATTTTCTCAAACTGATTTCCATCAAACAGAGGAATATTTAGCAACAAATTTAATTTAAACTCAATTAAATAAGGAAGAGTTGAAGGAGAATCGGACCAAGGCCAATCGGACAGATCCCATTGGATAGAAGTTATCGAACTGAGTTAGATCAGACTGAATTTTAATTAGGAAGTTTCCCAAATAGATTTTCTAGAAAATGTTTCAATACCAACAAGTTTCTTAGAGAAATTATTGAATTTTTTAAGGATTTTATGCAGGTAATGTTTGATTTACATTAATTGTGGAGGAAGTGAAGACTTTTTAAAGTAGATCATAAAAGAATAAGGAAAGTGAAGCTTGTAACTGTGGATACATACCAGTTTCTGAAAGGTTTTGTGTGTTTTTGGGTGTATAAATAGCAGAGTTAAATTATATACTAAAAGGGATTGTTTGGGGAATAACTAACTACAAAAAAAAATTCTATTGGGACTATATAATTGTTCCCTGCTTGTGCCTCTTTTTCAAAAATAAGATAGTGAAAGAATTAATATTGGTGGGACTATCCCATATGGAAAGGAGTGGGTCTTTGTACGAAACCTTTTAAATATTATGTACTACATTCTCTTTATATTTTTTTCATATAAAAGTTATGTTTAAGAAGTTATATTTGAGTGTATTATAACTTTACTAAGTTTCAGATGTTAAGAAATTTTACCAATGAAGTTAATAAACTTTCTTATAAAAGAAAAAGGAACCACTGATTCAACCCCCCCCCCACCCCCTAATAGTTTAAATCCTATTTAGAAACAACATAAAAAATTTATGGATTGTGTTTTCAAGTACTTTTGAAACCTAGGACATTATTTTTCCAACAAGAGGCATCAATCAGACTCCCCATCAATTATCTCTAGAAAGTGTCATGTCATGCTATTTTAGATACTAATGATTTTTATAACACCGCACACCCACATCTTAGATTATCTTCAATTATTTACACTTAATATTATACAAAATTTTCTCACACACTATAATTTTACCTCTACTTTCTATAATTAGTGATAAATAAATCCCTTAGATGGCTCACCCTCCTTCCCTTGGGTTAGATGCTTCACTATTATGCCACGGTGAGTTTATAAATAAAATTTTTACTGTTGTGATAACCTCTATCTGGTATTAAAATTTAGTATCATTGAGGGTGTTATTTTTTTTAGATTTCCTTTTCGTTTAAATAAAAAATAAACTAAAAATAAAAAATTAATGTGGATCTTGTCATAGAAAATTCTTATATTGATGAGTCAAGTGTGGAAAGGGGATGATTTTCATGACCCAGCCCACCAAGACTCCGCCTGGACTAGAAATAAGTTGAGTGTGATTATCTAAGACCACCTCAAATAGGCATAAGGATAGGGAATAGTGTTGAGTATGAATATAAAACAAATGTGATGCCTTAACCTAAACATCCTATGGAAAAATATATGAATAACACCAACCAAAAAAAAGGATGCACAACCATGAAGGATATAAATAATAAACTAAAAGGTAAAATATATTTTATTACCTCACAAGAGACTGTGAGAAGAGATACACAAAGTCAAATTGTCTCTAATCTGAACTCTTCCTTATCATAAGTCTCATAGGCTCCACCAAGCTCAGACTTCATGGTACCTAGTTTGAAAGGACACCAATATATCCGCTTTCTGCACTAACGTAGCATAATTGGTCCCAAGTCCCATGAAATGGTGAGTATAAAATTACCCAGTATGACACTCTAAAAATGAAAAAGGACTATAGGTTTTCATGAAAATAGGGATGAACCAAACAACAACCCAACATAACCAAAGGAAAACCCAACTTGGGAAGAGGAAATCACATAAATCTCAAAAAAATGCCACTCTATCTAAACATGTGACTGGGTTTGATTCTAACTGCTCACTCATACACACCATGGGGACTCTCTAAATAGGTCCCAAAACAATGGTGAAGAAACTTCCCTATACAACTTACACTATAGAATACCAAATCAATCATCCTCTAAAACAGAAACACCTCACCACACTATTAACACACCCTAGGGAATCACGCAAGATACCTAGTCAATAAAGGAAACCAAACCATGGACTGAATTCCTATCACTAAAGCCACCAATGAAACATAGTGTCAGTAACTCAAACTACCAACGCATCATTCTTCCATAAACAGGGCCTTGTGATACATTGAGCTCACAAGAGTAAGTGGATGAAATGGACAAGTTCTCTTGGAACATTGAAGAGATTTTTGTGCCTTTGAAAACCTAAAGGAAACACATGCTAAGAAAATTATCACATTTTGGGATCCCAAAAACCCAGAAACTCCCAAGGTTTAAAGGAATCATTCACTAGGGTTTTAAATTCTATTGGAACCTTCCCCACTCTATAAAATTAACCTAAAGGGAATTAAATAAATCACTTAAAAAATAAAAGCCTATGAATGCAAGAATAATTCTTGGAGTGTAACCATTTAAATCACTAATCCATTCCATCCAAGACTATCATGGAATACCCATACCGATTTGGAACTTAAAACCTAGATGAGGTGGAGCTGAACCTAGACACGGATCCATATTTGTCGAACAACCACTTTGAACATTGATCCAATGCTATATTCACATTGGGAATCCCATTCCATACCAAGTTGAAGATAATCTAAAAAGAGTACCATCATAGACCATGTAATAATATCTCACACCTCGCGAGATGGTGGTATAAGAAACTAAGGAATTTCATGGAGGACATGTAACCCACCCTGCAAGGGGATGCTGATTCCATCAACTGAAAGAAATTCTCACTCCCCATCATAGTACATAAAATCTGGAATAGTATTTGAATCAATATTCTATACTAGTACAGCTATAAAGGAATCGAATCTGATAGTCTGGTGACAGGGACCACCTAGAACAAATTGCAATGTTACTCTATCTGCCTTGGTTAAAACTCCAAAAGAAACATGTTAGTGGGAGGGCATCCACTATCCAAATGAATGTTATCCACATAGGATTTATAGACAATTTAGTGAAGTCCCAACCCTTAATCATATAAATACAAGCCACATGAAACAATACCAAATCATAGGTGTAGAGACCCAAATCTTGACGTACACGAACATTACATTAATTTTTGCGGATTACTTAATACATCACAAAAACAGACACACAAGGATTGTAATAGTTTATTGTCTTTTGAAACTCTGAATATAATCTTCTAATCATGGTGAAAGATCATCAACATCTCCCAAAAAGATCTTCCCCTTTTGTTTTCTTACCTAAAGAATTTCTTTAAATCCTGGGGAAAATAAAACATATAAAGGGTGAGCTCAAATTCTTAGCAAGGGTAAGCATGGAGAAAATAAAACAAATCATATACATTTGAACTTAAAAAAACATGAACATAATGTTTAAACACCAAAATCTTGAGCAATGACATAAAACATGAAAGTACATAAGGAATAGATCATAAAGAAACATTAATCATGATAAAATATCATGGGAATAAAACATGTAATTATGGCAGCCATTAAGCACATGTTATGATTTCCATAGTAGCCAATCCATTGCTTCCAAGACTATCTTAGTGGACAAAGTCCCTTTCTAAATCGAGTTCACTCCTTGTTCCAGTCCTGTATCACTAAACCGGATTAAATTTACATTCCATCCATGTCTATATCATGAGATATAAATCTTTATCCAATGCATTGGAGGGATATATAGGTCCCACCTATCTCATAATGAAATCATTCTTACGTGTGCCACAACAGAAACATAAATCATTCATCATAACCCAGAGAATAAAATGGGTTTCATAAACATCATCCCATAATAAAATAATCCATATAAAACAAATGGATATCATTTCATCATAAGAAAAGTGAAACCATGTAAATCATAGAGACATTATATTTTAAACATACACATATGAAATAATGTCATCTTATATGGAAAATGGTTTTGATAAAACACTTGAAATTAATTCTTGAGGAATATATCCTCTCTTCTTCAAAATCATTTTATTTTCACAAAATGCCATGAAATTTTAGAATAAAAGGATTTTGTTGAAAATAGTCATGAAATCTTGTAGTGTAATATTCATGAAAATAAGGCATTATAAAACTGTAAAAATCCATTCATGCCGTATAAGTTAAAAAAACATTCTTCTCGTACTTTTGTCGGAAAAGTCAAAAAGTACCTCGTATGGTAAACAAAAGAAATATTCCTTACATACCATGTAGTAAAAGTAAAAAATGGGTAAAAAGTACTTTAAACATACATGAAACCATTTTTTTAGAAAACATGGACATGGATGATAAATATAACCCCAGTAAATACTTATGAATAAAAAATCTCAGATAAAACTGAGATTGGAAAATTTATCCCTTACCTTAGGTCTGATATGCTTCGTACGTATCTGAACCTCCTGTATAACGATTTAAATAATGTCATTGACTTATTACAGAATCATATTCATTGTTATTATATCATATATGGTTCACTTATGACTTTATATTACCCGTTCTTTTGTAAATTCCATGTTAAATAAGTGTTTAGGGTAAAATCGTTTTATTTATCGTATGTGTTTGAACTTGTTGTTCATGATATTATTATTACTTATATCATGTTTTACTTACTTCTAGAATGTAAATCATGATTTATATATCATATATATTCAGTATATATATATATATATAATATATAGATAAATAAATTGAAATACACCGTTCATGGAGACGGTAGGTCGTACGTACACATGAACGTTGTTTTCCTTTCCTTATTAACTTGAATTGAATTAATTAGATGACACATATATATATATATAAATACATTAGATTATTAATTTAATATATTTCATTATTATTCATTATATATACTTTATAATCATTCTTGAATGGTTAACATGGAGAATGAATCTCATCGTGTCGTGGAGACGGTAATCCGAACATACGCACGCGCAGTGATTTCATTTTCCGTAGGATGGATAGAAGGTGAAATAGGGTTGTTTCATATTTATAATAACATATCAGTATATAATTAATACTGGTTTTATTACTTTATAATGAAACAACTAAAGAAGAGGAAGTAGAAGATGAAAGAAACTTGAAAGAGTCGGTAGAAGAGATTACCTCTTCCTCGACGCTCCTCTTGTAAGCTTCCTCTTAAGGCACTAGAGTTGGTCTTTTGAGGAGACCAAAACCTCTATAATGTTTTTAGGGAATTTGAGAAGGGAATTTTGAAGGTTTTTTACGAGCTTGAAGGCTCAATGTTGTGTAAAGAGGAGTGGGAGGAGGTTCCCTTTTATAAGGGAAGAGAGGGGCACCTTTCAAAAGTGTGAATAAATTATTTTAATATAAACTTATCTTCGGTTTCAAAAGGTCCAAAAATCATTAAAGATGAATATAATATGACTCATGGTCGAAATAAAATCATCCAATCATAATTGGAAATGTTTTGGATAATATTTTAATCATTATAATCTTATTTATTTAAATCATTTATTAATGAGGTAAAAACTGCATAATTATTGTGTCATAAATAATTTAATTTATTTGATGTCTAAAAATTATAAAAAAAATACAATCATTTAGGAAACCATTTTATATTTACAAGGAATATTTATAGTCAAAAATATAATTTATATAACCCCTTATAAAAATAAATTACTAAAATATTTTTGTTAATGTCAATTTTGTCTTTACATTAAATTAATTAATCCAAATTGTCATTATCACTACCAAGTGGCTAAATGGGGTCTCAAAATCGACCCATGGATTCCCATGGTCGGACACTACTCATACAATAATATCAGGACAAGTGTTAAGGTAATTTTGAATTATTATAATATTCTTTTAACCTTGGATTACCCTATTTACCTTTAACCGAGGTAAATAAAAGTCAAAAGTTACTATTCACCAAAAATTATTTTCATCTTATTGAACAACATTTTACTTATTGGTAACAACCATGTATGTAGGATTTTTTAAATTCAATTCAAAGAAGTGGTAAAATTTCATTTAAATGAATGAGTCGGTTTTTTTTAACTACCACTAAGTGGTTTCACTATTCATCAAAAATTGAAGTTTTTCAAAAAAATACCAAAAATTCAGCCTAAGATATATTTGATATTCAAAATTCAAAAATGATGTCTATTTTTCCAAATTCAAAACATAGAATTCGCATTAATTAATTTTAAAATTAATTCCCGTTATCAAAACAAATAGCGTGTTTTTAAGAAATAATAACTATCAAAAGATCGACACTTGTTTATGTCCAATTTGAAAGTGAAATTAATTCCAATGACCAACATTGGATTAAATGGTAAAAATATATTCTAATTAAAATTTAAAACCAATTAAAAATATTATCAAACCATATAAATTATTGTGATGAAAAAAAGTTGTTTTTAATTAAAATATAGTGTGTTTTTACTATTTATTAAAATATGAAAGTTATCAGAATAATATTAAAAATATATCCAAAGTAAATTTTTATATCCTGATTCCAAAGAAGAATTTTATTTTTTCAAATTGAACTTATAAACCTTTCAAAAACTATATTTAAAGTGGGTGTTCCATCAAAAGGCGGCAAAACTGTAATTTTTGAAAAATATTTATTTTACCCAAAAAAATTATTTTGTTCTCCTACCAGGTTCTAGAAAATGTGTAAGATGAATAATAATGTTATAAAATTCAAAATTTAGTTGATACTATTCATAACGGCTATTTCATAATAATATTATAATCATATATCGATGTTTAGTGAAACCTGGTACTGCGTAAAACACACGCTATCGAGGAAGGTCGTGATTGCGTGTAATGTAAGCCAAGCCAGGGTTGCGTGTTTTTCAAGACTCCATCATTGTTTCATATAACATAATACAACCATATTTCATTTATACATTGAATATATATATATAAACATACACTCAATGTTGTGTAGAATGACTACTATCAAACAAACTTGAAATTGTGTGTAACAAAATCCAAGAATAGTGTTGCGTACACTACAAGCTAATACGGTGTTGAATATAGCGCAAGATAATCTTGGTGTAGCGTACAACACAATAAATCAATGAAATTAAAAAGAATAATACTCATAAAATCTCGAGTTATTACATTCTACCCCCCTTAAAATGAATTTTCCCCTCGAAATTCGTCGGGTTTATAAATGGTTTACTACTTGAAAGTTTCTTTCATAGAAACCCACATCGTAAAAAGGAATACTAAATAATTAGTTTAAAAAGGAACCTTAGAAACATAACGAATACCCAAAGTAACTCATCATTGGGTTTCCAAATAGGATAACATAGGTGAAAATATGGATATGGAAGAGAAATATAACCATCATGTTCTGATAGAGAGTGGTAGAGAACATGGCTATGAAAAATCCAACGATCACAAAGCGATAAATTTGTGATGATCTAAGGTACCATCTGATTCATCGGATATGAGGGTACTAGGACAATGTTTTTAGTCCTGGATACCATTTCCCTAATGTTTAAAAATTGTTGAATTAAAAGAAATACTCACTTGATTTTGGTACAATCCCAATGTTGTTTGTGCCTTGAACAATTTCCACTTCATCTCTTAAATAAATGAAGTTGAATTTGTATTTTGTGAAGTGTTAGCGGATCATGCGATAGAATGATAGGTCATTCTATCTGTCTCAAACATAATTTTAGCAATAATTATATACATAAGTCCATCTATGATGAGACTAATCGTATATGGTTGCTAAAATAGACTTATTTTCATCTATCATAGCGCTAAAATAAAACTATTTTCTACTAACCAGGGACTTCCTGTAGGCCAGTGGTATGCGATAAAGTCCTGTCGCACTTCAGTTGTGGGTTCGATTCCCGCATCCTTGTCCGACACGACGGGTTGTCGCCCGTCCTATGGGTTGTCCTTTTTCTAAAAATATACTATTATAATATTCCAAAAATAATATCAAAAAGTTCTAGCCCTAAACAATACTATCTCATGTCTAACTTAATCTATTCCAATCTTTAGGCCTACCCAAACTCACAATATAAGGAAAATGATTGATAGAGAGGTCATCTACCAAACATGTAAATACCGTCATTTATCCCCATATATCATAAGATATGTCTTGTTAGTCACATTCCAAACATTCGAATGCCTTAATCATGTATTCTCTTGAAAAATGAATACCCATTGAACCTTAGTGATAACATGAATGCAGTTTAAAGTTAAGACTTTCCACATACCAAAATCCCAAAAATTTTATATACTCAAACCATGATATAAGTTTTTCCTTATATCAGTCATGAGCTCATTTCATTTTATCTTTATCCCTTCATTATGCGCATATCATATTCTTTCCAAAAATATTTCAATCACTTTTCATGGTTACTGGTACCATATAATTATTGAAATCCAATACATAGATATTACAAAATTCCACGATACCATAAATGAGATTCCATGATACTATTTTGAAATCCCATTGCATAAACACTTAATCATTACACAACATCATTGTCATACTCAACATCACAAATAGTGATCTCATGTGACTTCCCTTTATCCTTTTCCTTAAGTGGTTTCTCACTTTGATCATCAGTAACCCTTGTAATAGGGCATTGATTAGTATAATGCCCCATTTCCTTGCACTTGAAGCATTGAAGTGTTGGGGGACCGTTCTCTGCAGTCTTTTCTTTATTCACATCATTAGAAACCCTTTTTCCATTACTTCTACACTCAGCTGCTCGATGACCTTCTTTTCCACACTTAAAAAATTTTCTAGTCCCTTTAAGACAATCTCCACCAATCTTCTTTCCACACTTTGAGCATAAAGAAAAATTCATCTTCTTTTCACCATTATTCTGAGATTTCTCCTTAAACTCCATCTTTATTTTCTTGTCAAAACCATGAGATGGATATGTAACACCAACTTCCATTTCTACCTTGATAGAACAACACATAATTTCTTCATAGCTACTGAAGTCTCTTATAGATAATACCCTTCAAAGACTTGGTTTTAAACACTAAGGAATCGATCAACTTTAATTTCAGGTTAGATGATAAATTCGGATGCATACCTTGCAAGCCTTGGGAAATTCGCTTCGTATATACCAACAGATTCATCATCCTTTTGCTTAAGCTTAAGGAAATACTTTTACGTCTTTGTTCCAATAATACAAGGGAAGTACTTATTGAAAAATAAGTTCTTGAACACATCAGATTTCATAGATTCAATTTCATCTTGGGGCCTCATATTCTTAATTAGAGTCCACCATTGGTCTGCTTCACCTTCTAAGCAGTAAATAGCCAGAATTACTTTTTCATGTTCCGAACAGCGAAGTATGGAAAATATATTTTCAGTGGTTCTGATCCATTGTTCAACAACAAGTGGATTAGAATACCCACTGAAAGAAGGTGGAAGTTTCCTCATGAAGGACTCAATAGAATATTGTTCCCTTCTTTGCTCATTTGGAAGTCCAGAATGATTCATAGCTTGTGTAACTATAACAATAAGATTTTGCACTCCATCTCCCTTAACAATGGTTTGTTTAGGAGGACAATCACTGCATTTTCCATTACATTGATCAACACGGTTCCTTTGGGTTCCATCCATCGTCTAAAACCCCAAAAAATAGTGTGAGAGGAAAAAATCATGCTAGGGAAAACAACATAATAAATGGGGAGTACCTTCAATATCTAAAATCTTAGGTTTAATTCTAATATTGTTACTTTAATTCTAGGACTATAACCTATACTTATACTTAACCTTAGGTACATCCCTAGACAAACCTTATAAATATCTCTAGGGATCTCACTAAATTTCTCGCATCCTAGTTTCCAATGGTTGACTAAAACTTTCCTCTGATACCAACTGTAGAGACCCAAATCATGACGTACACGAACATTACATTAATTTTTGCGGAATACATAATACATAACAAAAACAAACACACAAGGATCATAATAGTTTAGTGTCTTTGGAAACTCGGAATATAATCTTCTAATCATGGTGAAAGATCATCAACATCTTCCAAAAAGATCTTCCCCTTTGGTTTTATTACCTAAAACCTTTCTTTAAATTCTGGGGAAAAGAAGACATATAAAGGGTGAGCTAAAATGCTTAGTAAGGGTATGAATGGAGAAAATAAAACAAATCATATACATTTGAACTTAAAAAAACATGAACATAATGTTTAAACACCAAATTTTGAGCAATGATATAAAACATGGAAGTATGTAAGGCATAGATCATAAAGAAACAATAATCATGATAAAATATCATGGAAATAATGCATGTAATTTTGGAAACCATTAAGCACATGTTATGATTTCCATAGTAGTCAAGGCATTGCTTCCAAGACCATCTTAGTGGACAAAGTCCCTTTCTGAATCGAGTTCACTCCTCGTTCCAGTCATGTATCACTGAACCAGATTAACTTTTTGTTACAGCCATGTTTATCTCAGGAGATATAAATATTTACCCAATGCATTATAGGGATATATAGGTCCCACCCATCTCATAATGAAATCATTCTTACGTGTGCCACAATATAAACATAAATCATTCATCATAACCCAAAGAATAAAATGGGTTTCATAAATATCATCCCATCATAACATAATCCATATAAAACAAATGGATATCATTTCATCATAATAAAAGTTAAACCATGTAAATCATAGAGACATTATATTTGAAACATAAACATATGAAATAATGTCATCTTAGATGGAAAATGGTTTTGATAAAACACTTGAAATTAATTCTTGAGGAAAATATCCTCTCTTCTTCAAAATATTTTTATTTTTACAAAATGCCATGCAATTTTAAAATAAAAGGTTTTTGTTGAAAATAGTCATGAAATATTGTAGAGTAAGATTCCTGAAAATAAGGCGTTATAAAACCCTAAAAATTTTTCCCAGCCATATAAGTTAAAAAAACATTCTTCTCGTACTTTTTTCGGAAAATTCAAAAAGTACCTCATTTGGTAAACAAAAGAAAGATTCCTTAAATACCATGTAGTAGAAGTCAAAAATGGGTAAAAGGACTTTAAACATAAATGAAACCATTTTTTTAGAAAACATGGGCATGGATGATAAATATAACCCCAGTAAATACTTGCGAATAAACAATCTCGGATAAAAATGAGATTGGAAAAGTTATCCCTTACCTTAGGTCTGATATGCTTCGTACGTATCTGAACCACATGTATAATGATTTAAATAAAGTCATTGACTTATTAAAGAATCATTTTTATTGTTATTATATCATATATGGTTCAATTATGACTTTATATTACCTGTTCTTTTGTAAATTCCATGTTAAAGCAGCATTTAGGGTAAAATCGTTTTATTTATCGTACGTGTTTGGACTTGTTGTTCTTGATATTATTATTACTTATATCATGTTTTAAATACTTCTAGAATGTAAATCATGATTTATATATCATATATATTCAATATATATATATATAATAGATAGATAAATGAAATGAAATACACCATTCATGGAGACGGTAGGCCGTACGTACGCATGAACGCTGTTTTCCTTTCCTTATTGACTTGAATTGAAGTAAGTAGATGACATATATGTATATATATTGTAAAAACCCAGATCTTCATTTCAGGTAGGCCTCTCCTTTTTCTAGAGTTTTGAGAAAAATGGAGTTTCTGGAAATTTTCGAAGTACGCGTCGTGTACTTTATGAGTACACGACGTGTACTATTTTCCCGCTCAAAGCCGGGTGTTGGCCGTGTCCGGGCCACACACATGGTGTGTACGGATGATGTGGAAGCCGATTTTAGCAGAGTATGGAAAACCCTAGTACACACCGTGTACAAGTACACGGTGTGTACTTTCTTTTTTTCATTAAAAGTATCGGGGTCGCACCTGACGCACAGAAATGTCTTCTTCTAGGTTCCGTTCATCCGAGAGCGTTGAGGATCTATGGATATTCGACAAGACCCTGCTCCTCTGTACGTTCTTCGAATCGATCGTCGTCGATTGCGTTGGAATCACAGCGGTGAGTTCTCCCTTCTCCTTGATCTTTATTTTCCAATTCCTCCTTGTTCTCAAGTTATCGTGGGTTGAGCGTTTTTGAAGTTTTCTCAAATCTTCGTCGTTATAAGGAGAATCTGTCATCGTGGTTCACTTATATCGATCACCTAGGATCGAGGTAGGTGGTTTGTGCTTTTCTGTAGAAAGTAGTTTAATATTATGTGCAATTTACACCAATACCATTGAACGGGTATTGCGTGTTTCCTATTTTGCCAATGTTGTTTTCTTTATTTTCTTGATTGCTTGAGTAGAGGTAATTACTTGTGAATTGTGTAGTTTTACTGTACACTGGATTGTTTTCATGCTTTTTATACTTGTTTGGTGTTTTTTCAGTTGTCATTCCTAGTTGTAGGATAGTAGAACTATTGCTTATTTTGTTGTTAAGCCTTAGAATGATAGCCATGTAGTTCTTGAGGTTTACTTGGATGATACACGTGCACTATGCATGTTTATTTTACACAGGGCTGTGAGAACCTAGTGTAGTGGACCATAGGGATAATGGATGGAAGGGCTTCTCCAGAGTGTATTTAATTTACGATGCGAGGCCAGAGGTGGAATTGACATTGAGTGCTTCCTCAGAGAGTTTGTAGTTCCTTGACGCAGGCCACGGGGGGAATTGACATTTAGTGCTTCCCCAGAGAGCCTTTAGTACTATATGAGATAAAGAGGGAATTGACGGTTAGTTCTTCCCCAGAGAGTGTATTCTTTAGCTTATCCAGAGGGGTGAGACTGTGTGTGCCTCCCAGAGGGTTGCTAGTATTTGTAGGTTGAACCTTAGGGGTTAGAGTGTGGGAACTACCCATAGGTTACCTTTTTGTGTTCTTATTGCTTGAGTAGTAGTTTCTTGTTTGTAGAATATATGCTAGACTCTGCAGATTGCTACTGTTGTGTTTTACTTTGTTACTGCTTACTTTTTACTACTTACTATACTTTACCTGCCATATATTCATTGATTGTTAGGCACAGATCTTTTGGTGGTTTCCTATTGGGGATTTGTCTTACACCCTGTTTGGGTCATGCTTTTGGGCCCAAAAAGATTATATTGTTGTAGGTATAGATCAGGGCAAGTGTCCTTCTACTTTAGGTTCTTAATTTCCCTGGAGATGGAGAGCATGGGACTGAGCCGAGGCTTGCGATGCTGAGAATTTTCTCATCTTTTTTTCTTTTTCACTTTGGTTTAGTATTTTATTCATCATTGTGACTTGTTTGGCTGTTTCCCTAGACACATATTTATCATGCATCATTACATATATTTCAGCTCCAGTTGTTTACTTATCAGTCTTCCATTGTTTACTCTTGTATGGATGTCTACTGTTTCCGCTATTGTTGTTATTTGTTTTCTATTCCATTATGTACTCTTCCAATGAGTGCATAGTTTCCCCACTATCACACCCAAGGACCTCACTGCTAGTCGACAGCCTCTTGAGTTTGGGGAAATGTGCTTGAGTCCATGTGACTGACTAGGTACGGAGCGCCTCTGGGTGGCTTCCGAAACCGGGATGTTACAAAGTGGTATCAAAGTTGATTCTTTTCTCTTGAATTACTGTTTGGGGGCCTTTAGAAATGGATAGGAAAGATTCGGTACTTGGTATTAAGTTGTGCTCGAGATTAGCTAACCCATGTATAGGGAAAATCCATACTACCTCATCAATTGCAGTTTGTTGGTTTTGAGATTTTACGGTTGATATGATTTCACCTAGAGTGATTCACATGCTTTGTATTGTTATCTTCTTGACTATTATGGTTCTATTTCTGTCGCAACCCGATGAGATGAGGGTATTCCATCTCATGCATCATATAGGCACTTGTAGAAATCACATGCCATGCACTCTTGCCATGCCATCTAGGGTGCATTAGCGATTGTATGCTCTTGTGATATACGTTGTGTAGATTATGCATTCTTTTGTGATAGATGCTTGATATAATCTCTATTGCCTTGTTAGAGGATTTTTTGTATTCTAATTTTCTTGAATAAACGCCAAGCTTTGATTCGCGAGGAGTTTGGGCCCTCAAGAATCGGAATTTGGCACCTCTTGACTTGTTTTCTGTGTTTTTTGGGCTTCTATGCAGTTTCTGAGCTACTACCCACAAAAAACCAGAATACATAGCATGTACTTTTTGAATACACACCATGTAGTTTTTAGACCATGTCACTGACCGTATGAACAGGGACACGCTGTTGTATAAATAACTCCAGGAACAGCCGTGTACGGTTGGTACACGCCGTGTAGTTCGGAGTCGTTTACCCTACCATGTCACTAACAACACGGGTCAGGGAAGCTCGAGTAGAACATGTAGTGTTGTAAAGGAACACGCCGTGTAGTTCTATCCAGGTACCTGGTCATGTCACGAACAACACAGGTCGGTGTTACCTTCTCTCAGACACGCCGTGTTGTTTTCGGAACACGCCATGTAGTCTTGTTCAGGTACCTGGTCATGTCACGAACAACACGGGACAGTGTCACCTTCACCTATACACGTCGTGTTTGTTCGGAACATGTTGTTTAAGGTTCAACCATGTAGACGGCCGTGTATTTAACAACATGGGTAGCCAAAGCCTTGTCAAGTACACGCCATGTTTGTTCAGAATACATCGTGTAGTCTCGGGTTAAGTCAGACTGTCTCGGTTTGCCGTGTAAAGAGACTCAGGTAGGGGAATAGTTTTCAAGTACACGCCATGTGTGGGGTCAACATGTTGTGTAGTTTTAGGTGTTACCTGACCTGTAGGGCAGGGGTACACACCCATGTCAGTGGCTTAAGAAGACACACCATGTAGTTTTTATACATGCCATGTAGTTATGTTATGTAAACTTGTGTGTTTTTCTTTCCCTGTTCTCATTTTGTACTATTGTGTTCACTATATTTGTTAATTTTGGTCTAAGGTGTGCTTTTGATCTTTCAGAGCTATACCTATGAGACATCCACCGGTTGTACGTTAGTCATCGGGCAGTGATCATATGCCAGATATGGCTGATCGGGGACTTCTTGTTGATCCTCCAGTCGGGCCAGCCTTGGCACCGGCTATCATATCAGTTGTAGGTGCTAATGTACAGTTCAGGGAGGGTTTTATGATGATAATACAGACCTTTCAGGGAGCACTACTTCCTGCCACGACTATGGCAGACTTGACACGGGTTTTCTAGCAGCAGCATCCTCCTACTTTCTCAGGGGAAGGAGGACCACAGGTTTGAGAGTCATGGTTAGAAGCCATGCTGACTATCTTCGAGCATTTGGAGACTCCTCCAGAGAGTCGGGTCAATATCTCTACCTACATGCTCCGAGACTCCTCCAAGAAGAGGTGGTACGTGATCTCACAGGCAGGTCATCAGCAGGTTATGGCTTGGGAGGAGTTTCAGCGCATGTTCTATGACTACTTCTACATGAAGACCCTAAGGGCCGATCGAGCCTGGGAGTTCATGAGTCTAGAGCAGGGTACTCTTTATTTCAGGGAGTATTCCTCTTGATTCACTGACCTGCAGCATTTCACACCCCTCTGGGATGGAAGTGGGGTGTTCTTAGCAAGAAAGTTTGAGGATGGTCTCAAGCGGGAGATCCGCTCGCAGGTGAATACCTTCCAGTTGACTTCCATCACTTCCATCGTCAACCAGGCACTGATTGCGGAGCACAATCTGAGAGAATCCGGAGCTGCGACCCAGGGCGGTTCTACTTCCAGAGCTAGTGTTCCTCCAGTTGACAGTAGGAAGCACCATAGAGAGCCTACGTGCGGTGATCCGAGGAGGCGAGATACATCTTCAGGTAGCCAGGTCATATGATAACAGTGTGGAATGGCAGGGAACACGGGGCTGCAGTGCCAGAGAGACATAGTGGAGTGCCGATCATGCGGAAAGATGGGTCACCTTTAGCATTTTTGCTAGTTGTTCTCACCAGTATCTTGTGACAGGGGTTCTTCCATGACTCCTCGTTCTGGAGCAGCACCACCGGTTTCACACCAGTCAGGGAACTGTAGTTCTTCCAGCCGTTCGGGCCATGGTGGAGGTCGAGGTCATGTCATTTATTCCCTATTCCTTCAGCGCCAACAGGGAGGTCCAGTTCAGAGTGGTCAGGTAGGGTCACAGGGCCGTGGTGCAGGACAGACCTTTACGGTGGAGCAGACCTATCAGGAGCAGGATCCCAGACCTTCTACAGTTCGATGTATGATTTTAGTAGCCTCAGTTTTATCTTCAACTCTTTTTTATACTGGTGTTATGCATAGCTTAATCTTTGTTGCTGTTGTGGAGAACCTTGGGCTCTGTGTCTTTTCTTCTGCCGACTCGTTGACACTAGAAACACCTTTGGTGACGAGGACATCTAGTGTACGCCAGTGCAGAGAGTGCCCTCTCGAGGTTGCAGGGTATCATTTCTTATGGGATCTCTATGTCCTAGAGATGACAGGCTATGATGTCATCCTTGGGATGGACTGGTTGGTTCACTTCCAGGTAGTCTTTGACTGTTATCACCGCAGAGTGAGTTTCATTTCACCAGAGGGTGAATCTTTTCTTCATAGAGGCGAATGGGATGTTCAGGCGAGTCGACCAGGACTTGAGCATCATGGGCTAGGAAGGGTGACATCCCAGATTGATAGTCTTTATCTGGATGATCAGGAAACTTCACAGCTATACTTTCCTCCAATGGTGGATCTTTTCAGGGACGTCTTTCCAGAGGACTTTTCGGGTTTGCCTCTAGAGCGTGAGGTAGACTTTTCTATTGAGCTCGTGCTAGGAGCGGCACCGGTGTCCATTCCTCCTTATAGGATGGCTACACCTGAGTTGCAAGAACTCAAGAAGAAGTTGTAGGAGTTGCAGGCAAAGGGTTTCATCTGACCCAGTACTTCTCCTTGGGGTTAACCTGTCCTGTTTTCGAAGAAGGCAGAGGGTACCCTTTGGCTTTGTGTGGATTATCGGAAGTTGAACCAGTTGACGGTCAAGAACTGATATCCCTTGCCAAGAATCGATGACCTCTTTGATCAGCTTTGAAGAGATCGGGTGTTCTCAAAGATTGATTTTAGGTCTGGTTATCATCAGTTGCACATTAGACCATCAGATATACCTCTAACATCCTTGAGGAGCAGGTATGGTCTCTACGAGTATACAGTTATGCCATTCGGTCTCACAAATGCACCAGTAGTTTTCATGGCATTGATGAACTGAGTGTTCCATCCTTACTTGGATTCTTTCATCGTGGTCTTCGTGGATGATATCTTGGTTTACTCTCACACTCAACACAACCATGCTACCCATCTTGAGATCGTTCTAAGTACACTGAGAGAGAATCGTCTTTCTGCTAAACTCTCAAAGTGTCACTTTTGGATGGATCTGATTAACTTCTTGGGTCACGTCATCTCAGAGGAAGGAGTATCTGTGGACCCAGAGAAAGTGAGATATGTAGTCTCCTAGGAGCAGCTGAAGAACGTTTTTGATGTATGGAGTTTCCTAGGGCTGGCTGGATACTACAGATGCTTCATTCAGCACATCGCATGCCTAGCATCACTATTGACAGGTCTGACCAAGAAGGGGGTGAAGTTCTTATGGTTAGATTCTTGTGATTCAACCTTTCAGGAGATGAAGGTAAGATTGACTTCGGCACCGATACTAGTCTTTCCAGAGCCTGTCAAGAGCTATACTATCTATTATGATGCTTCGGGTATCGGACTAGGCATTGTGTTCATGCAGGGAGACGGATTCGTTGCGTACGGGTCTCAGCAGTTGATGCCACATGAGAGGAACTACCCTACGCACGATCTGGATTTGGCAGCTGTTGTTCATGCCTTATTCTATTGGAGACACTATCTTTTGGGAGAGCACTTTTTGGTCTTCACCAACCACAAGAGTCTCAAGTATATCTTCACTCAGTGTGATATGAATCTGAAGCAGCGTAGGTGGGTCGAGTATCTTCAGTCTTTTGATTTCGAGCTTGCCTATATGCCGGTAAAGGGTAACGCGGTGGCAGATGCGTTGAGTAAGAGAACTCAGATTTAGGCAGTTCAGGAGGCCAGTAGTGAGTGGCAGATTATGGCTCTGTTCTCTGAGATGCATCTGGAGGTGCACGATAGACAGGGACAGACTTTCCTATCTTCTGTAGTTGTTACCTCTACACTACTTGATTGGGTACGGATGAGGCAGCTGTCATACTCATAAGGCTTAGTCCTGCAGGAGAGTGTGTGAGGAGAGGACTCTCTTCTTGGATGGACAGTGGGTGAGGATGAGATCTTGTGCTTCCAGGGATGCGTATGGGTGCCAGCAGACATACGTGAGGAGCTGATGCAGGACTTTCATTCCTCAGTTTGGGAAGTTCATCCTGGCATCACCAAGATGTATCAGGATCTTCATCTCCAGTACTGGTGGCCAGGTATGAAGAGGGATGTTGCTAGTTTTTTCTTGAGGTGTTCTACTTGTCAGCAGGTGAAGGTGGAGCATCAGCGAACATCAGGCCTTTTACAACAGTTACCCATTCCTGAGTGGAAGTAGAATGATGTCGCGATAGGCTTCGTGACCAGATTACCGAGGTCGCCCTGAGGGAACGATGCTATTTCTGTTGTCGTCAACAAGCTTACAAAGGTTGATCTTCTTGCCGATCAAGGAGACCTTCAGTGTTGATGATCTGGGACAACTATACATTCGAGAGATTTTTCATCTGCATGGAGTTCCACACTCCATTGTTTCAGATAGGGATGCGTGCTTTACCTCTTAGTTATGGCGGGGACATAAGAAGTCCTTGGGTACACATGTACTTTTCAGTACAACATACCATCCCCAAACTGATGGTTAGTCCGAGCGCACGATCCAGGTGCTTGAGGATATGCTCTGAGCTTTCATTCAAGACTTTGGCGATTCTTGGGAGAAGCATATTCCTCTGGTGGAGTTCTCCTACAACAATAGTTTTCAGGTGACTATATAGATGGCACCTTACGAGGCCTTGTACGGTAGACCTTTCTGATCACCCTTATGCTGGCTGGAGGAAGGAGAGGCATCTTTACTAGGACCTCTTCTTGTTCAGGAGACTTCGGAGCAGATAGAGTTGATTCGGAAGAGGATGGCTACAGCACAGTCTCGAAAAAATTCTTATGCGGTTCAGAAGATATGACCTCTGGAGTTCGAGGTTGGGGATCATGTTTTCCTGCATGTCGCACCGAGGTTGGGACATAAGAGGATTCAGAGAAAGGGTAAGCTTTCACTGTGGTATGTCAGTCCGTTTGAGGTATTGGAGAGAGTTAGGCCGGTTTCCTATCGGTTGCAGTTACCTCAGAGGTATCTTGCCATGCAGGATGTCTTCCACGTCTCTCAGCTCCGACGTTACTTTTTAGACTCGTCTCATGTCTTTCATCCTGAGGAGGTTGAGCTCTAAGTAGATGTATCTTTTGAGAAGCATCCCATCCGGATTGTCGATCGCAGTTTGAAGGTTCTTCGTGGGCGGTCTGTCCCTCTTGTACGGGTCCTATAGTAGCATGGGCGACTATAGGACGAGACCTGGGAGAGGGAGGCCGATGTACGATCGTAGTGGCCGAAGCTGTTCAGGGTTCCATCTTCTACGCCTCGCTAGGGAAATTCGGCGATGAATTTCTTTAAGGGGGCAGTTTGTAAGAACCCGGATCTTCGTTTTAGGTACGCCTTTCCTTTTTCTGGAGTTTTTAGAAAAATGGAGTTTCTGGAAATTTTAGAAGTACACGTCGTGTACTTTATGAGTATACGTCGTGTACACTTTTCCCGCTCAAGGCTGGGTGTTGGCCGTGTCTAGGCCACACACACGGTGTGTAGGGATGATGTGGAGGTCGATTTTAGCAGAGTACAGAAAAACCTAGTACATGTTGTGTACTCTAAAAGTACACGTCATGTACTTTCTTTTTTTCATTAAACAGACTGGGGTCGCGCCTGACGCATAGAAAGGTCTTCTTCTAGTTTTCGTTTGTCTGAGAGCACCAAGGATCCGCAGATCTTCGACGAGCCCCCGCTCCTCTGTCCATTCTCCAAATTGATTGTCGTTGATTACATTGGAATCACAGCGGTGAGTTCTCCCTTATCCTTGAGCTTTGTTTTCCAATTCCTCTTTGTTCTCAAGTTATCGTGGGTTGCGCATTTTTGACGTTTTCTCAGATCTTCATCATTCTAAGGAGAATTTGTCATCGTGGTTCATGTATATCGATCTCCTAGGATCGAGGTAGGTGGTTTGTGCCTTTCTCTAGAAAGTCTTGGAATATTATGTTCATTCTCCACCAATACCCTTGAACGGGTATTGCGTGTTTCCTATTTTTCCTTTGTTGTTTGCCTACTTTGTTTGATTTCTTGAGTATAGGTAATTGTTTGTGAATAGTGTGTAGTTTTACTGTACTCTGGAAGTTTTCCATGCTTGTTATGATCGTTTGGAATTTTTCCAGTTGCCATGCCTAGTTGTAGGATAGTGGAAAAATTAATTATTATGATGTTGAGCCTTAGAATGATATCCAAGTAGTTGTTGAGGTTTACTTGGACAATACACCCACGCTATGCATGTTTATTTTACACAGGGCTACGAGAACCTAGTGTAGTGGACCATAGGGAGAATGGACGGAAGGGCTTCTCCAGAGTGTCTTTAATTTACGATGCGAGACCACAGGGGGAATTACGGTTGAGTGCTTCCTCAGAGAGTCTATAGTTCCTTGATGCGGGCCATAGGGGGAATTGACGTTGAGTGATTCTTCAAAGATCCTTTAGTACGATACGAGACTATAGGGGGAATTGATGGTGAGTTCTTCCCCAGAGAGTCTATTATTTAGCTTAACCAGAGGGGTGAGAGTGTGTGTGCCTCCCAAAGGGTTGCTAGTATTTGTAGGTTAAACCTTAGGGGTTAGACTGTGAGAACTACCCAAAGGTTACCTTTTTTAGTTATGCTTGCTTGAGTAGCGGTTTCTTGTTTTTAGAATATATACTAGACACTGTGGATTACTACTGCTGTGTTATACCTTGTTACAGCTTACAGTTTACTACTTACTGTACTTTACCTGCCATATATTCACTGACTGTTAGGCACAGATCTTTGGGTGGTTTCCTATTGGGACTTTGTCTCACACCCTGTTTGGGTCATTCTTTTGGGCCCAAAAAAATTATATTGTTGGAGGTATAGATAAGGGCAAGCTCCCTTCTACTTCAGGTTCTTGATTGCACTGGATCTGGAGAGCATGGGACCGAGTCGAGGCTTGCGATGCTGAGGAGTTACTCATCTTTTTTTCTTTTTCACTTTGGTTTAGTATTGTATTCATCATTGTGACTTGTTTGGTTGTTTTCCTAGACACATATGTATCATGCATCATTACATATATTTCATCTCCAGTTGTTTACTTATCAGTCTTATGCTGTTTACTCTTGTATGGATGTCTACTGTTTCTTCTATTGTTGTTATTTGTTTTCTTTTCCGCTATGTACTCTGCCAATGAGGGCATAGTTTCCCCACTATCACACCCAAGGCCCTCGCTGCTAGTCGGCAGCCTCTAGCGTTTGGGGAAATGCGCTTGAGGCCATGTGACCAACCAGGTACGGAGTGCCTCTGGGTGGCTTCTGGAATAGGGATGTTATATATATACATAAATCCAGTAGTTTTATCATGTCATATATTTCATTATTATTCATTATATATACTTTATAATCATTTTTGATTGGTTAACATGGAGAATGAATCTCATCGTGTCGTGGAGACGGTAATCCGTACGTACGCACGCGTAGTGATTTCATTTTCTATAGGATGGATAGAAGGTGAAATAGGGTTTTTTCATATTTATAATGACATATCAGTATATAATTAATACTTATGTTATTACTTTATAATGAAACAACTAAAGAAGAGGAAGTAGAAGACGAAAGAAACTTGAAAGAGTCGGTAGAAGAGATTACCTATTCCTCGACGCTCCTCTTGTAAGCTTCCTCTTAAGGCACTAGAGTTTGTCTTTTGAGGAGACAAGAACCTATATAATGTTTCTAGGGAAGTTGAGAAGGTAAATTTGTAGGTTTTTTCTGTTCTTGAAGGCTCAAAGTTGTGTAAAGAGGAGAGGGAGGAGGTGCCCTTTTATAAGGGAGGAGAGGGGCACCTTTCAAATGTGTGAAAATATTATTTTATTATAAACTTATATTCGATTTCAAAAGGTCCAAAAATCATTAAAGATGAAGATAAGATGACTCATTGTCGAAATAAAATCATCCAATCCGAATTGGACATGTTTTGGAAAATATTTTAATCATTATAATCTTATTTATTTAAATCATTTATTAATGAGGTAAATACTGCATCATTATTGTGTCATAAATAATTTAATTTATTTGATGTCTAAAAATTATAAAAAAATACCATTATGTAGGAAATATTTTTTATTTACAAGGCATATTAATAGTCTAAAATATAATTTATATAACCCCTTATAAAAATTAATTACTAAAATATTTTTTTTAATGTCAATTTTGTCTTTACATTAAATTAATTAATCGAAATTGTCATTATCACTACCAAGTGGCTCAATGGGGTCGTAAAATCAACCCATGGATGCACATGGTCAGACACTACTCATCAAATATGGTTAGGAAAAGTGTTAAGGTAATTTTGAATTATTATAATATTCTTTTAACCTTGATTTACCCTATTTACCTTTAACCGCGGTAAATAAAAGTAAAAAGTTAGGATTCACCAAAAATTATTTTCATCATGTTGAACCACATTTTACTTCTTGATAACAACCATGTATGTTGGATGTTTTAAATTCAATTCACAGAAGTGGTAAAATTTCATTTAAATTAAAGAGTCAGTTTTTTTTAACTACCACTAAGTGGTTACACTATTCATCAAAATTGAAGTTTTTCAGAAAAATACCAAAAATTAAGCCTAAGCTGTATTTGATATTACAAATTAAAAAATGATTTATACTTTTAAAAATTCAAAACATATAAGTGGCATTAATTAATTTTAAAATTAATTCCTGTTATCAAAAAAATAGCGTGTTTTTAAGAAACAATAACTATCAAAAGATCGACACTTGTTTATGTCCAATTTCAAAGTGAAATTAATTACAATGACCAACATTGGATTAAATGGTAAAAATATATTCGAATTAAATTTTAAAACCAATTAAAAAGATTATCTAACAATATAAATTATTGTGATGAAAAAAATTGTTTTTAATTAAAATATAGCATGTTTTTACTATTCATTAAAATATGAAAGTTATCAGAATAATATTAAAAATTTATCCAAAGTAAATTTTTATATCTTGATTCCAAAGAAGAATTTTATTTTGTAAAATTTAACTTATAAACCTTTCAAAAATTATATTTAAATTGGTTGCACCATCAAAAGGCAGCAAAACTGCAATTTTTGAAAAATACTTATTTTACCCGAAAATTTTATTTTGTTCTCATACCATGTTCTAGAAAATGTGTAAGATGAATAATAATGTTATAAAATTCAAAATGTAGTTTATACTATTCATAACGGCTAGTTCATAATAATATTATAACCATATATCTTTGTTTAGTAAAACCCGGTACTGCGTACAGCACACGCTATCGAGGAAGGTCGCGATTGCGTGTAATGCAAGCCAAGTCAGGGTTGCGTGTTGTGCAAGACTCCTTCATTGTTTCTTATAACAGAATCCAAACATATTTCATTTATACATTGAATATATATATATATATATATATATATACACTCAATGTTGCGTAGAATGACTACTATCAAACAAACTTGAAATTGTGTGTAACACAATCCAAGAATAGTGTTGTGTATACTGCAAGCTAATACGGTGTTGCATATAGCCCAAGATAATCTTGATGTAGCATACAACACAAGAAATCAATGAAATTAAAAAGAATATTTCTCATAAAATCGTGGGTTGTTACAATAGGTGAATGGGAAAAGTGGGGAATTCCACTAAGAGTATCATATACATCTAACACCCATCAACCTACTCTACTAAAAAGTGATTATCTCACATGCCTGGATAAACACCAGTGTTCATAGCCATCCATCAACTAGAATACCCAAAGACACCAATAACTCTCTAGGGATCCAATATCTAAAAACAAGTTAGGTTCCCCATTCCCTCCATCTTATTGCACGACTATAAATCAACATCCCTTACACCAATTCAGCAACATTATCTAAATCTCATCATCATTACTAAGAGATCACAATCCCCAACCAACCTTAAACCATCTCAAAAATATAATCTCAATGTGAATATGACCCCACTATCATGCCCTATAAAGAAATTTATTGAAATAGACTAATTATGTTTCTAAATACAGATTCATGGTAAGATGATAAAAAAACAATGTAAATTGGGTAGTTCGTAGTGTGTACTTGGAGTACACTGCATGTCTACACAAAGCCCTTCTCTATAAATGTTTCTCGACAAGACTTTGTGTGTACATTCTATGTACACAGTATGTCATTATACTACACAGGGTGTAGTCTACATGGTATCCTATCCTTATACCCCATAGTAGGTCATGTTGTGTAACTCAAATGGCAGGTAAATGTACACACCATATCCACCACATGGGGTGTGGTTGTGCACATGAACAAACCCCATGTCGTACATTTGAGTGTCCTACTCGGTGTGTAAATCCATCCCTCACACTGTTTAGACCTTATCCCCAACCATATATTCACAAAAAAAAACCCAACATATTTTCTTTAGACTACCCACAATGTAGTGATAAATTCCAAATGAACAATGTTTGTAGTCAACCGAAATCTACACCAAATAACACTAATTTGAACCAATACTAAATGAAAAAACAAAAATAAGGAAATATATAATAAAATAAAAAATGAATGATTAATTTATGAATCAAAACATGGAGGAATTTAAATAATTATTCCTACCTCATGGTGGATCATTGTATCTTAAAGAACCCATGATCTTGATTCATGGTTCATAGTTATAGCCATTATATTTTCACCTCTGATCTCTCTTGAGGATGATATCTCTCTAATATCTCCTTCTTAGATCCAATCTATTGTCAACATGGGAGGTTAGAATTCCTTTGTTCATGAATAATGAGACATGGGGAAGAAAATTCGGGTATTTAATTACCCTAATTAAGTAATATGGAATGCCCATTAAATGGTCCACACCCTGGATCGGAACTCGAATGGGAATTGTACCATACATAGGTAAAACTCCCCATTCTAGATTCCACCAATAATTCAAAATTCTAATCCAAAGATTTGTTTCAATGATATTAACATTTGAAGTTATGGGAATAATTAATAATTATTTTATTAAAATTAAATATTCCAAAAAAAAATTGTCAGGCTGGGAATCTATCCAAATTCTATCCCAAGGGTAAAGTCCAAATTTTGGAAGTAATGTTTCCATCAAAAAATTTCTCCAAGGTTATTTGATTAGTGAAAATTACCATTTTACCCTTAAAAAGGCACATTGATTTGAAACATTGAAATGAACTTAGGATTTCACATAGGAAATGTCACAACCCCTCCCCCTAAAGGTACACCTCTTAGACCAATAATGAGAGAAGGTAGATAATGACACCAGAATACCACCTCAAATAGGACATGGGTTGGCGTAAAGTACTGATGGTATATTATGAAAAAAAAAATTGAAGGAATTACCCTATAAGATTGAGAAGATGATAGAGATAAGATAGAAACACAAAAATAACTCTTACTCAAGAAAAAATTAAATAGATATCCCAAATACATGTATGTAATTCCATACAATGTAAAAAATAAAAAAGGGAATTATAAGTACCAAAAGATAAACTTGATAGCAACCAAAAAACACAAATAGTTCTCAAACAACCCATAAGAAAATAATATACATCCTAATCAGTAACCTTCTCCTACTGGAAAAAAATTTGTTTATATATATGTGAGGGTTATAAAAATAGTTATACTTAGTATGATCATTTATGGATCCTCTCATGAAAATGTTAAAGAAAGTATAATAAATCCAAGTAGACAATAAGTGAAGCTAACTTGTCACCAAAATAGGTATATTGAGTTCCCATTATAACCATGGATATATCTCACCAAGTATCCCATACAAATAAAAATATAATATAATATCAAAAGAAGGAACCCTTCTACCACTTCCCATTGGTTTTCCACTCTTCCCCACTGTTGCGTGTCTAAGTCATCTCTCTCCAAAAGTAATTCATCCCTAAAACACCCTTTCTAAAGTATCATACCATGAACCCTATTCATCACATAATCTCATCAAATACCATGACCCATGTGTATCACATCATCATATCATCCAATTACAAATCTCTAGAAAGTAACTAAGTTGTTTTTTGGGATCCACCACAGCCTGTATATCATGTTTTGTACCTCAATCCAACACAAATCATACACATAAAACCTATAGTAATCTGTAGGATGCTAAATCTAGGGATACACATGTGTGAAATAACAAAAATATAACACATCCCTCTACAAACATGTATGGGTAAAGATAACGACCATGCATACTAACACATAATACTACCCGGAGAAGAGACCAAGGTTAAAGGGGGTTGTCATCCATCCACTCCTCACAATCATGGGTGTCATTATACCTACCAACATGGGTGGGGTAGTGTATGAAATCAAAGAAAAAATAGGATATAATATACCTCACAACCACATTGTGTGTAAAACCTAGACTTAGATTCAATTTCACTTATTGTCTCTTGGACACCTGGTCTTCAACACTAAGGATTAGATATCCTATAAGCAGACTAATAATTTTTAGAAGTATTTAATTTAATAAATAATTTCCTTTTAACATTTAACTTCACATTAAGTGATTCATTGTCCATTAATTAACATTATTATATTCACATTTCATTAACCACCAAATGAAGTAAATACCCTCCAGGCATAATCCAACTGATTCCATGGTTCTACAAGATTTTATGCATTAAAATTACATTTAAGAACCAACCCCAAGGGTTAAAACAATTATAAAATACTATTATTTCATAATTATAGGTACTCTAGGAAACATCCTAATCAACCATAAAATAGATTCATTACCAATCATAACCAGCTACCTCAAGTAGTGGGAAAGTAATGTAGGTAAACAAGAAACCCATCCATCTAGCCTTTAAATAAGAACATCATCATGATAGAATTTATCTTTAGCACAATAATTTTTAAGCTCAACTTCAACCCATTCTATAAAAACTATTGTTGTCTCAAGAACTATCACGCTTATATACATCTTGTAATCATAGGCATCAACTACTACCACAATCATAGGCCTCACTACCCATATCTCTCCAAACCATAAGTCATCCCAGGCTCACATCACATCATATATAAAGTATTTAATTAGAGTAAACACAAAAAGTAATAAACAAAAAAATTCAATAGGTCATCTAGGTCCTAAAAATGATGCATCCATCCTTCACATGAAAAAGGGCTTGTTCATACCTAAATATATTTCTTTATTAGAAAGTTGGTTTAATTACTATATTAGATTAACTGATTCATTAATAAAATGTTACAACTATAGACACCCTGCCTTTTCAACCATTGACATTACACTACATTTTCGGAAAACTTAAACATTGTATCTATAGATTCCCAAAGACTTTGATTTCTATAGTGACTTTGGAAACATGGAAACAATAACACTAGTACAAATGAGAGCTACATCATCTCTCACTAGGTTCTTCTTAACTATCACCCTTCTTAGACATATCATACATAGTACATATCATCATAACATGGGGGGAAAATGGGGTGAGAAAAAATTCTCAGTAAGGGTAAACAAGGAAGGCATGTAAGAATAAACATGATTATAAGGGTATGAGAACATAATCCTAAAAATAGAAGATCATACCCTGCATATAAAAGATCATAACTGAAATCATGGAATAAAGATTTGTAGTTCATAAGACATGAATCATATGAAATAAAGAGCATAATCCATGAAAGAAAAACATAGGAATAAGACATGGAATTTTTGAAAACAAAAAATCATATAATTATTTCCATATTATCCATGGAATCACTTCCAATACCATCTTAGTTGTATGGATTCACTCCCCATACAATCACAGTAGCATAAGTTCACTTCTCATAACATATTAGTAGTCATGGTTCACTCCCATGGCCATGATAGTAGCATGAGTTCACTCATCATACCATCTTATTTGTCATGGTTCACTCCCATGCCCATCATAGTAGTCAAGGTTCACTTCCAAGACCATCTTAGTTTATCTCATGAGATATAAATCTTTACCTCGCATTGGAGTGAGATATAGGTATCACCCATCACATAATGAAATCATACATACATGTGACTCAAGATCATAAATAAAAATATCATAACCCAATAAATGAAATGTGTATCATAAACATGTATACATATCACAACCTGTGTAAAAATTATAGGTTTCATAATCATTTCATCAAAAACATAACACGTGAAAGAGTAACAGATTTCATATAACCCATGAAGGAGAAATTTGTTTCATAAATACCATGAATTTAAGAATAAAACGTTCATAGAAATGATATAAATTGAACCTTTATATTGTCATGATTAAAACCAATAGATGTTATCTTAGATGTAAAATAATTTTGAAATATCTTTTAAAAACATTTCTTGAAGAAATATATGTTCTTTTTCGAAAAAGGATTTTCAATACATAAAACCATTTGAAAATATTTTTCTTAGAAAATACCTTAAAAACATATAAATAAGTCATGAAATAATTTTGAAAACCTTTTTACTTTAAAAATGATAATATAATATTCAAACAATTTTCAAAAAATCCTTCAAAACACTAAAAACTTATAAAAAGAGCTTGAAAATGTTTTGAAAACCATTATACTTGAAAAATTATAAAAGAATATTGGAAACATTTTGAAAATAATTTTTCTTGAAAATATATTTTAAGAACGTTTTCTCAAATATTAACCATTTAAAAATGAAAATGGATCTTTGAAGAAATTATGGTGGGTAAATCTGTACATGTTGTACGAGGTCAAAAGAACATTCCTTTTTCATGGTAAAAAGGGTTAAACAAGTTCCTTGTTCAGAAAGTTACAAGAATATTACTTTGAAGAGATTGGTAAAATAAAAATAAAGGTAAAAGTTAATTTTATATATTATAATAGAATGGTATAATATTCTTGGAAACCCTTTTTAGAAAACATATATTTCCAACCAAAAAGAGGGTAAAGTTAGGCTTTCATAAAAACACTTTCTTAAATATATTATGTACCAAAGAGTATAAAATGTTACCAATACATGAATATAGAATGAATAAAAATAGGATAAGAAAATTCATGAATGTATTAATATATTTTTTATAGTATTTCATCAAAGGAAACATAAATAAAAACAATCTTGAAAAGTGAAGAGATTGTCTCAAAAAAATCTTATAACTTGGTAACATTATATCATAATCTCAATGTAAGAAAAACAAATTAAATTAATCTTAATATATCATGAAAATAATTATATTCACGATATATCATGTAAAATGTAAGTATATACACATCTAAAAATATTTTAGGTGCATAACAGAACATGGGTCTCAAAGAAGGAAAATTGAGACAAAACTGTTTTACCGATTTGGTAACATTATAAGGTTAAACCCCATGAAAAAATAATCTTAAAATGGTAATGTTAATACCCATAAATTTAATTAAAATATACATATAATAAAATAAATTTTAGTATATACACAACACAAAAAATATAGAGTGTCGAACATAGTTTTTATCTCAAAGAAATTAAAACTGAGAAAAAACCACCTTACCTTGGGTCTTGACTCTCTCCGTACTCATACAAGATTAATATATAATAAATATATATTTTTTTTAAATATTTTACATAATCATATTATTATATATGTTACAGTATATCATTTTATTATGACCTTATATTACCAACTTTTTAATGATTCTATGTTAAAGTTTCACTTCTGGTAATATTCGCTTTGTTCTTCGCATGAGTCTTAATTTGATATATCATTGATCTATATACTTATATCATGATTCCAAAATTTATAAAATAGTATAAATATCTGGTTTATCCAGTATTTTTATATTATAATAATCTATAGCATAATGAATTATGAAATGGAATACATTGTTCATGGAGACGGTAAGTCGTACGTATGCATAAACGTTGTTTTTGTTTTCCTTTTTTCATATTGAAAGAAAGTACATAAATGACACACACTAACACATGTATGTATGTATGTATGTATATAAATCATCATTCCAGTAACATGATTATATAATATATATCATATAATTTCACTAAACCCATCCTTAATACATTTCATCTGGTGTGTGAACGAATCCCATCACATTGAGGGGGTGGTAGTCCACACTTCCTCTAACTAGATTATTGTATTAACACCAAATATAAAGTCAAGATATGTGTGTTGTAAAAGGAATAAAGAATCCTAAATACATAATAAATATAATATATGACATATATAAATATATTTTCCCTCATAATTTTGACCATGATAGGTGGTAAATGAAAAAATGAACGATCATTGTTACGTGAGGCAGTAGTTCACCATACACAGAAATAGTATGTTGGATATTAATTGGATAGAGGTGTGTGTAATTATAGGTAAAAACATTTGAATAAAAAAAATCCTTGTATATTTATTATACTAGTGTTGTAACAAAATAATGGAATAATGAGAGTGGAGGAGTGAATAAGGGAAATAATGTTAAGGAGCTTGAGAGAAGACATTACTTCTTGATCTGGTAACACCTTTTGGTTTATGCCAAAAGGCTTCCCTGAGAGGATTTCTTCCCAAAAGTGTGATTAAAGGTTTAAGGGCGAATTTTTTAGATTCCCATTTGGTATATATTTTGTGAACTTAAAAGTTTTTGAGAGGTGTGAGTAATGGGTAGAGTTTGTATCCTTTATAGTTGGGGAGGAGTGGCCCTCTTATAAATATTTCAAGAGATAATTTCACCCCCATTTTTCGTGTTTCTAGTGGATAAAATAATGGAACGAGGTCAATAAAATTTATTATATGGTCTAAATATGGACATCCAATGGGTTTTGGACATGTCTCTAGGTCATTTTGGGTCTTAAATATAAGGTTTAATACTTTATTAACCTAATTTTTCTCTTAATCAATGTAATTAGTTTTAATTACTTTCACTAATATTTTTTGTCAAAAAAATTTAAACTTATTAGATATTATAAATTATGATAATTCAAAATATAGAATCCGTTTTCCTAATTCTAATCTCATAAGTGGCGGAAATTAATTTTAAATTAATCCCGCTATCAAAACGACAATGTGTGTTTTTAAAGTGAAACTAATCAAAAGTTTACTAATATTTTATATCCAATTTCATTGTGAAATTGGTTACAATGACCTAAATTGGATTAATTGGTAAAAATATAATCTAAATAAAATATTAATCTATTTAAAAATATAATTTAAACTTATAAATAAATTAGATGAAAAATGCAGTTTTGAAATAAAATCCAGTATTTTTAACTATTCATTAAAAGATGAAACCTTTTATAAAAATACCAAAAACTTATCCTAAACTAATTTTTATGTTTATATTATAAAGATAAATTTTATTTTTTACATATTAAATCTATAAAATCTCCAAAAAAATGGACTTAAAATGTGTTCTCCATTAAATGGAGGTAAACCTATCTTTATATAAAAATATAGGGTTTTTTTTCAAAAAATTAGATTTTTTTTCTTATCATATGTCTATAAAATATATTGGATGAATATAAAAAAATTACTGGTTATATAACCTATTTATTACATTAATATAACATACCAATCATAATTAATTTAATTTACTAGTTTAAAATATCTTTGTTACTATAATAATATTTTCCTTTATATTCAATTAGTTTTCATATTCATTAATTGGTAACCTATGAATTCATATTATATTTTTGTAAATAATATATTTTCATAATTTAGTTAACACTATTTTATATCTATCAAATTAATGGCTAGTTTATATTCCATTATAATAATATTTCAAATAATATATTAAAGTTAGGTAACACTCATTCTTCTTTGTTACGCAAGTCATTGAGGAAGTTCAATATTGCGTATAATGTATGATATCCTTATTGTTCCTTGTAATGTATGCAAATTTGGGATTTCATGTAACATACACCAAGTTGGGTCTATATGAAAGGAATATTTGACATAGTGAATATATATTTTCATTTTTGCGTAAAATTAATAATATTGAAAGATTAAATTAATTTCATAAAAAATATCCAAAATCTCATGGTGTTACAACTACCATAGGTAACCTAAGGAATCAGGTATTAAAGACAATAAATTATTTCAATATTATCTTAATAATAACTACCATTTTAAACAAACATTAATGAATAACATTCTCATTTATTAAGCCTATTTATTATTGTCATCAACAAAAATTTATAACTTAATGTTATTTAGCCAATTAGATTAACATATGGATGAAAATTTAAAATTAAAACTTAATTAAGCATTACTTGATTTCTATAAAATTATAATAATCAAAATATTCAAAAAAATATTCCACTTTAATTATTGATCAAACAAACATTACTAGATTTATGTTCCTTAACCCTTTTCATAAAATTAATAGGTTAAACCCAAACATAACAAATATGCTAAACCAAAGAATAAAAATCCATGATAATAAAATCATAATCATATATAAAAACAATTTATAAAATCAATAGGAAAGTCATTATCATGGTGGAAAAACACTTGTGATCACTACAACCATAAACCATTTCTTTCATTAATACCCTTTAATATTAATTAAGGTTAGTTCCCCATTACACTAAGAGATAAATCATGATAACTTTACTATTACACATAAAATAATAAGTGAATAAATAATTCCCCTACCTAAAGTATTCCAATGTTCTTTGATCATGAACTGAAAAATAACACAAGACTTTGATCACCTCTCCCATTAGGAAACTATATCCCTCCAATAAATTAGTTCCACAACTGCACTAAAAAAATCTATAGACCCTATAAAAACAAAGGAGACCAACCACCGTAGAAAGGAAAGAAAGAACAGGAAAAAACAAGATTGATTGGAGAAGAAACCATAATAGAAAGAGGTAAAACTTACCTCACATCACCACGTATCAGAAATAGGAAGTCAGCAATCAATCCCTATTAAAATGGATTCAAAATACCTTGAGAGAGATCCTCTGGTCACCTAGGGATGAGAAATAATTTAAGTATTTTGGGAAGAGCTGAGGGTGTGATTAGCATTATATGCACACTTCCACTTTCACTTTTCTATCGTGAATGGGTAATTTACATCATGAATGTTCTAATATTAATATGTACTAAAAAATACATTGCTCAGATCCAAAAAAACTAGGTTTATTTAACATCTTGAACTTTAGGTTCACATCATTAGTTTTCATGGATATATTCATTGGGAGCAAACCTCAATCCATGCACAACATGAATCACACCCTGTGAACATCTATTCTCAGGATGTGAATTCAAATTTAGGTTGTGAACCAAACTCTCACAACAGGAACTATATTTCACATTTTCAAATCCTCCAACAACCAGATTCCAACTCCCAAACTCTACTAATACTTCCCAAGGATTCCTCTAGGCACCACAAAACATAGAAACATTGAAATTAACTGGCTATAAATATCTATGAACTTACATCAGATACCTATCAAACAATTCCCATCCTAATGAATTTAAAAATAAACCTATAGAGAAAGGAATGAAAATAGGTTCATCTAAACAGCCAACCCATGAGATACCTCTCAATAATCTCGTCATTACATGATCTCAACCACCTCACTCTGAGGAAAAAAGTGAAAAACTACAAAACAAAAACAAACATGTCCTAAACACTCTTTTATGGGATATACCTCTCAAATAATATAAAGTACAAAATAAAAATAATTAAATAAAATAAAACCATCTCATACTCCATGTAAAGGTTAATAACCAAAAAACATGTATATATACAAGATAAGGTATAAAAAAATAGCTCGAGATACTTAACATGATTCTATGAATCACATTCATAGGTGCCCTCCTCAATTCAACCATTCAATAAAAGGAAAAAAACTAAAGGAATAGAAATCTTGTACATAACCTTCACCAAGAAATTTTGGATCTCCACTAGCCTCTCCCCAATGGTCACATTATCATCAATGTCAATTTCTCCCTAATAAATGACAAGAGAGTAATCATGAATATAATAATGATGTTAAGACCCATGGAATATATAATATATTAAGATCACATGTGTGGGAAGTGTTATATAGTACATAATGACTCCAACACGAACCAACAACTCTATTTGACCAACAAACCAGTGAGAAATATTACTCCCACACCTAATCATTTTCTTCCAATGACAAGGATTGCCCTTTAGGAACACATGATATCCAAATTTTAACTCTATAGGTATCATACCATGATCATCATAGGACTTATGAAAATACTATGTTACATTGATCCTCTCACATATCACCTAAAACATCTCTTTAGTTCTCTTCACTAGTTTTAGCCTGAGAATTTATGACTCTCTGACCTCAGTCAAGCACAATAGAGAATGGAAATTTTAGTTGTAAAAGATTCAAACGGTTATATAATGATGGTGGGGTGAAAACTATTTTTTTAATAGAACTCAACCAAAGATAGGTTCCTCATACAAGAACCTAAGAAAATATAGGAAACAAGTGTGAAACATGTCTTCGAGAGGCTCTATAGTCCACTCTATCTGACCATCTATCTATAGATGGAAAGTAGTGCTAAAAAATTACTGAGAAACAAAATCTTACTGTAAAAATATCCATACCATATATATAAAATTAATATCATGATCATAGATGGTCATTCTCAATACTCCATGAAGTCTTTCCAACTCATATAGGTACTACCTCAAAAAAAACCTACTCTGATCTGGGCTCCTTGATCACTATAAAGTGGGATGATTTTTTAAAACGGTTCGCAATCACCCATGTAGCATCAATGTCACCCTTAAATTGAGGTGAATTGGTAATGAAGTCTCTCGATATGTCTTTCCACTTCCACTAAGGAAAATAAAATGTCTAGAGAAAACCACTAGGAACACAGTACTTGGCCTTCACCTTATGTAATAATAAACATTAAGACACAAAAATATAAAAATAAATAATTTAACCCATGACAAAAAAACTAACATCTCAAATCTATGTAAATATTTTTCAAACCAGTATGTACTGGTAAAGGTAAGATATGGAACACATGGAGAACTAAAGAAATAAAATATTCCTCTAAAAACACCTAGTTTTTTTCATCTTTAGACCAACCATTACGGTCATCACTAAGTACAACTTGGTTTCTCTAAACCTTTACCTCAAAATCCCTCATATGAGACTCATCCACCTGATGTTCCAATGAAGACAACATTATCACTTGAAAAATTAAAGCTCTAACAATAACCACTCCCAAATAAAGATGAATCAAACATATATCCTCCATTACTCTCTAGGAATCTCTATATTCATGCAGGACATCACTGCATGAATTCTTTCTCAATGTATCTACTACAATATTACCCTTTCCCAGTGTATATGAAATCATTAAATCCTAATATTTCAAGAATTTCACCCACCATCACATTCACAAGTTCAGGTCATGTTGGGAGAAGACATACCTTAGGCTCTTATAATTGGTAAAAACCAAAAAAAAATTATTTTTTATGAGGTAATATCCCCATATATTCAAAGAAAACATGAATTTTTTCAACTCAATATCATGGGTGTAATATTTTTGATCATATGTATGTAACTACTGAGACCTATAATAAATAATTTATCTCAGTTGGATCAAAACCTATCCCATTATAATATGAAAAGGCATTATAGAAAACTTCAAACTGAACTCTCTTCCCTAAAAAATGATGAATTAGAGCACTGACCAACTTATACTTAGGGAACATGAAATCTAACTAACACTAATTAGTCTATAAAAAGCCTAATATACTCTTTTAAAGGCAATAATAGGAGTCAAAACCCAAGAAAATTGGTAATAAGCCTCTTATAATATCATGCAAGACCAAGAAAAACCCCCACCTCTTCAAACCTCTTGGGGTCTACCCAAGAAATGACTTCCATTATCTTTAAAGGATTTATAATTCCATAACATTGGGACACTACATGTCCAATAAATTAATATCTTGATCCCAGAACACACACTTTGATATCTTCCAAAATAGTTGTTGATGATGAAGAAATCCCAAAATGGCACATAGATTCTCTATGTGATCATCAATATATGTGGAGTACATAAGGATGTTGTCAATGAAAATAACTATGAGCCGATCCAAATATTTAAAAATTATATTCATCAAACCCATGAACATGGTTAGAGCATTAATTACACTGAACATGTCACGACCCATCCTCGGGGCCCGTGTCGTGACTACCCCAAGCCCGCCTTCCATAGGACAGGGGATGGTGACTAGCACCAAAGGTGTAAATCCCGATATCTGTGAAGGAATTGCCTTTATAAAACATAAACACATCCAAAAAGAGTACAAACAGAAGTAATACACTAAGTAAAAAAAGAAAGTGCTGAAAATTAAATGGGACAGAATACAAACAGAACTGAGAAGTAAAACTACAACTGAACGAAAGTACAACAGAAATGACAAACAGCTGGAAGATAGAAGCAGCTCCTAGGTCGTCCACCTCGGATCCTACCTGAAGGGTAGGTACAGATAGCCTCCTCAACACTCTCGCCCACCAACCTCATCTGAGTATCGTCTCGTCATGAAGTCCACCTCCGGGTACTGACTCGTCATGAGGTCCACCTCTGGGTACCATCCAGTCCTCATACACTCAATCTCTGTTAGTGTTGTCTGTCATCTGCATCCAACACAATGAGGTGCGGGCATAGCCTGTGTAGGGGTGAGTATAACGATACTCAGTAGGGACCCTGAGACCCTCAAGGTCTCACTAAATCCAACAAGGATAGCCACATATAAGGATCTCAATAGATAACCCTTAATTAGGTATAAGCCCATACTTATTCCTAAGTTATCAAGTAACCCATCTCAATCATGAGGAAACACAAAGGTTATGAAATCAACAGATAACCAGTACATTGGTATACGCCCATACATATACCTAAGTTATCAAGTGACCCATCTCAATCAAGAGGTAATCACAAAGGCCATTGACTCAGCTCAAACCAAGATTTCATTATCGAAACCCAAACTACTGGAGAACTCCTCCTCTTTCGAGTATAGTAGCCATGTCACATCTTCGAGGCGCTACTAACTAACCTTAGACTGCTGAGATACTCCTCCTGTCGAGTACCGCGGGTCCGCACCCAAACACAGTAGTGCTCCCCACCAGGGGTCTGCCACCCAAACACAGTAGCGGTTCCACTAATAGCCTACAGAGGTACGCCTTCTGTCGAGTACCACAGTTCTTCTGCCAAATACCAGGCACTCCGTCTGTCGTGGGTCTGCTGCCAAATATCGGGCGCTCCGTCCACTGGGCTAGTCGACTCACTCCAAGTCGAATTGGTCAAGCAGTCATCAGGTCCAAAGCTACTAGGTCTCTGCACTCCGTACGCTTGCCTCCAAGAGGATCCGCTCCACAAGCTACTATTCGATACTCCAAGTATCACAAAGTCCCCCAAAGAAGTATCACAAAGGAACACCTCATCACAGGAGTCTCAACGCAACACACGGCGTGTCAATCGGACGCACGGTCTGTGAGTTATTAGCCTTATCGTCCCGGGGGCCCGGTTGTTTTCATGTACGAACCAACCCGACTGTATCTCAACTGTACCCCGAACTCTCATAGGTTATACTCAAAGAGACCGTTTCTCAACGAGATTACCAACGCTTCTAACTGCTCGTCAAACATACATCTGGTCTGAAAGTTATTAGTATTTCTGTTCTATGGGCCCTGTTGGATTTCGTGTACAATCCAACCCGACCTTACTCCAAATGCGTCTAAACCTCAGGTAAAGTATTCCAAGAGAACCTTCTCATCAAGAGTAATCCAACAAAGTCGACAGCACGACAATCGGACGTGTAGAGCTCAAGTTATCATTGTTTCCGCTCTGAGGGCCCGGTTGGTTTCGGGTTCGAACCAACCCGACGATACACAAAATTCACCGAAACCTTGAGTTCAATATACCGAAACGGCCTTCGTGGTCCAAGGAACCCTACGCAACTGACGGTGCATCGATCGAAGGTCCAAGACTCAAGTTATGGGCGTTTAACTGAAGATGGTCCAAAAATAGGGGGTTTGGGCCTAGTCCGACCCGGACCAATACCACCTGGGTCGGCCCTAACTGGGACGACCCAACTCGGGTCCAGGTCTGTCCTAATAGGGCGTGGCCCAGACCGGCCTGGCCAACATGGTCCGGTCCCCGTGACCCACGTGGTTGGCTGCGTGGGTGGGCGACCAGGGGGGCGGGCGGCGCCCAGTGGGGCCCGCCCTAGCCACAGGTCTGGGGGGTTATGCCCCCCCCCCCCCCGGTTTTCTTCGAAATGGAAGGCTGTGATGGCCGGCCCATTGGGTAACCATGGGACCCCCTCGGGTCCCGCCTCTAGGAGGCGCCGGCGACAGGCACAGCCGGCCGCCCCTTTGAAGTCTGCCGCGACCTTAGGCCGCTGCTCTGTTCGATCAGTGCGGCGCAACGGCGCCGCACCCCACCACCGCGGCCCGCCCCGGCCATGGATCCTTGTAGCTCCAGCGTGGCGTGATGGCGTCGCGCCCCTCCACCACATCTTGGCAAGGCCGCGTTATGGCTCTACTCCGTGCGGCACGACGGTGTCATGCCTTTGCGGTGATCTGACAACGAAGCGTTGATGATCCACCCGTGATTGGCCTGATGCCAGCCATTTCTTCACAGTCCGGCTCCATCATCCATAATCAAAAAATGAAAGGGGAAGGGTCGGACTATGTTCGTGTGGTCCGATCCCTTCCTCATCAAGATGGTATCAAGCGGCCCCATGAAACTCAAGAATTGTAGAACGTTGCTGAACAGTATTAAAACTTGAACGTAACAACCCCTAAAATTCCCCTACAAATAAATATTCCCAACCCGCAAATAAAACCATTAGTGGATCAACTTAATAATGAGTTTATCTGCGCTCTTTGTTTTAGAAGGAAACAATCATGGGAATATTAACATTCTCAAATTAAACCCCTACCTCGAATAATCAACGTCGCACGTCAGGCGTCGCGAAAGACGGCGTCGTGGGGAAAAGATCTGTTGGTGACGTAAGAGTGTATTCGAAGATGTGGTGTGTTCCCTCTTATCACGGAGAAAAGAAAAGCTGCACGTCGACCGTTCTTCGTCGAGGGAGGAAGTTGTTCTTCATGGATGAAGAAGCTCTCCTTAAATTCTCCACAAAATATTTTCCAAGAAAATATTTCATTAAGTCTCCTTCTTTTAAAATATCTCCATGAAATTAAAAATAAGTCAAGAGGTGTGAAAAAAATAATTAATAAGGTTATTAATCACCTTAGTTGGCTCATTAAGCTTGGGAGGTGGAGAGGTGCCCCTTTAACAAGGGAATTTGTCAAGTAATTAACAAGGGAGTTAAAAGGGGGGTTAAGGGGTTATGGAATGTGAAAAGGTTGGGGCTCGTGAGGGCCCCACCCCACAATTATCCTTACATGGGTAGTTAGGAGCTTGTGGGTCCCATCCTAACTCCCCCATGTAGGATATAACCACTTTACATAAAAAGATAAAATTGTCCCACAATTTTATTCACTTCTTTTTTTAATCCACAAAATTTAACATCTCATAAACGCAATTGTGGTAAAGGTCCCCTTAATCAATTACTGGTATTGCGAGTTCATCGGTGCCCTTGGATTTCAATTCTGAGCACCGGTTCAAAAGATATAAAAACACGCTCGTTCGTTCACTGAACGTACCCGAGATAAACTTCGAAAATTGATTTCAGGCACACCGGGCCTTCGAATTAGGTTCCGTTAGAAACTACATGCTCGTAAAATTCTAAAGAAATTAAGAAAAAAAATTCCTTGAAATTTCCGGGTCTTTACATTACTCCCACCTCAGGGATTTACGTCCCCGTAAAGCTACAACACAAACTAGGGAAACTAAATGTGGTACCGAGCACACATCTGAGCCTCACGCTCCCATGTGCTCTTCTGGAGGTTCTCGTGCTGCCAACGAAAGTGCATGAGAGGAATTGACCATCCTCGTAGGACCTGCTCCTATCGATCCTCAACCTCTACTGGAACCTTGAGAAAGTCGCCCCGTTATCGATGTCCATCTCTCTATGGTCAATGATGATAGATAGGTCGTGCATACATCTCATTAGCTGAGATACGTGGATGACGTCGTGCACCCGGTGCATCTGAGGTGGAAAGGCTAGGTGGTAAGACACCATGCCTACTCTACTAGGGACCTGGAAGGTCTGTTGAACCTTAGAGATTACTTTCTGCCTCGGCCACATCTCTGTAGACCCCGTCGAGGTGAGACCCGTCTGAAGACGTGGTCATCCCCCTCGAACTCCAGTGGTCTTGAATCCCATCAGCGTAGGCCTTTTGTCTGCTCTGTGCAGTCTTCATCCACTCTTGGATGATCTACACCTTTTCCGTTGTAACCTGAACCATATCTAGTTCTACACATGTTGACTCCATCACTATCCACAAAGGATATCTGAAACGCGTCCAGCTGCTTTCTCGCCACTCCTAACAGCTAAATGCCCAATATCCTACTAATAGCATCTTCTACAACGTCCCCCTCTCCAGGAGTATTAACTATCTCGAAGTCATAGTCCTAGAGGAATTCAAGCCATCACCGCTATCCCAGGTTCATGTCCTTTTGAGAAAAGATACACCTAATATTATTGAAATGGAGAGAACCGTAAACCGTTCGCTCAACAAACAATGAGTGAGACTAGACAATTGTAAGAACTCATCTCCACCCTTCTTCGTCTACATTCCACCAAAGATCTACTGGGATATCTCCTCTGCCGAAAAGAGTAATCGGGTCTCATCCCCTAGATGAACCACGTTCTTTGCATAATACAGTCAATCCTGACATGAACGGTACTATTTCATTCCATGGATGACGTCGTAAGGCATCAATGCTAATACCAAGAGATCCAACCGTTACTCTCGCCTCCAAGGGTCGAGTCACACTATCGGCAGCAGTGTGTGGTCACTGGGTCTCCTCCTAGAGGTATCTCGAAAGTGAGGATCAAGTCAACGGTTTTAAACCGGAACCTCTTAGTATCAACCATACAGAGAGGACAGTAAAGTAAACTTCATAAAGAAAGGTGTCTTTTATTACTGTAGCTCAAATTACAAAGACACATACAACCACAACAATAACAAAAAGGAATCTAGAAGCACCAATAACAAAGACCTCCATGCCTGAAACTAGTCTCACTCTTGTCCACCTACTTCTGAAGCTCCATTGTCGTATGCTTCAGCTGCCTGAAGTTGTGCTCTCCCACATCCACCCATTCCCTGCGGTCAGGGTGGACCTCTGCCTCTTCTTGTGAGGTCCTTCATCTACTGTTTGCTGCTCATCTGCTGGACAGGTCGGGCAGTCTTGAGCCAAGTGACCCAGCTTGACACATGCATAGCACTTCCTGCTCCTCATATGGCTGGATCTGTTTCATTTTCCTCGCACAACCAAACCTATAACCCAAGGTCACCCACCTTTAGGTCCGGTACTCTTGGACCCCTGCATCATCCGTCTACTACCTATAGATGACTCACCTGCTGAAGAAAAACCATGCGGCAAGGGCAGCAGCTCCTGAGCATGCTCAGAGTGTAGATTCGCTGGTATAAACTCCACCCTAAAGAAGGTCTCTAAGTCTCCCCAGGTGAAGGTCATCTCATCGCAAAATTGGAGAATCAGGATCCACCATCTGCCTACTTCTTCTTGAAGGAGGCTGTCAGCAAGGATCACCATGAAGTTTTCTGGTGTACCTACTAGCCTGAGGACTCTCACCACAGCCTCCAGCCATTCCTCAGCCGCATGTGGGTCCGTCTCTCCTTGGAACCTGGGTGGCCTCTGGTGCTGGAACTCATGCAGTGCGCTCATGCAGCATGCATCGCCTGCTGCTTGGGCTGGTGGCATCGGTGGCCCAACGAATCGTAGTACCGCTGCTCCCTTCGCTGGTGACTTAACTAAAAGAGGGCCCCGTACTGAGGCCTCGTTGCTCAGCGGGCTATCCGTACGTACATCTCACGGGGCTCTAGCTGGTCATCCTTGGGTAGGCATCCTGAAATAAAAATATGTGACACGGTCAAATGATTATACCTGGTGAGATGACCTGGTTTGATCTGTTTTAAAAGAAACTTTTTGAAAACACACACGCAATCAGTGTTTTTGTGCACTAAGTCGGAAATCAATAGCCAGGGTCCTGGTGTATGGATACGTTGGCCGCCCGCACCAACACTGGACTCCCTGAACTAAATACCACACTTAGTACCCTTAACAATATTGCTTCAAAGAAAGAAAATATCAGAGTCCTAAGTTCTGAGGTAGAACTGACTCCTCTGATACCAATTTGTCACGACCCGTCCTCAGGGCCCGTGTCGTGACTACCCCAAGCACGCCTTCCATAGGCCAGGGGCTGGCGACTAGCACCAAAGGCCTAAATCCTGATATCTGGGAAGGCATTGCCTTTATAAAACATAAACACATCCAACCAGAGTACAAATGGAAGTAATACACTAAGTACAAAAGAAAGTGATGAAAAGTAAATGGGCCAGAATACAAACCCAACTGAGAAGTACAGCTACAACTGAACGAAAGTACAACAGAAAAAAAAATAGTTGGAAGATAGAAGCAGCTCCTGGGTCATCCACCTCGGATCCTACCTGAACACTACTGGAAAGATGATCTTTCCCAACACTTCTATACCAACGGTTTTTAAAAACCGTTGGTATAGGTACCATTTCCCAACGGTTTGGCCAAACCGTTGGGAAAGCCATAGATTTCCCCACCTTTCCCAACGGTTTGGCCAAACCATTGGGAAAGGGTGTGTTTTTTAGGCCTCTTTCCCAACGGTTTGGGAAAACCATTGGGAAAGGTCCACTCTTCCCCAACAGTTTGGCCAAACCATTGGGAAAGGGTGTGTTTTGAGCCTCTTTCCCAACAGTTTGGCCAAACCATTGGGAAAGAGTGGACCTTTCCCAACGGTTCACCAAAACCATTCGGAAAAAACACCCCAACCTAAAATAAATCAACCCATCCCTGGCCTATCCGAACGGTTCTCAAAACCGTTGGGATAGGTTCTTTGATTTTTTTCCAGATCTACTAACCGATAACATTATATAAATCAAAATTTTAAATAATTATGATAATACATATATATATTTATGAAATTATGTTTACAAAAGTGATGTTAGGTTAGTGGTTAAGTCGTTCAATTATAAACAGGGGGTTCTGGGATCAAATCCCACCGAATGTTTTTTTTGAAATACATATACCAACGGTTTTATAACCGTTGGTATAGATATTCATATTACTTATACCAACGGTTTTCAAAACCGTTGGGATAGGTCTATACCAACGGTTTTCCCAAAACTGTTGGTATAGACCTATCTCAACGGCTTACTTCGCAACGGTTCTCTAAACCATTGGTATAGCCTATACCAACAGTTTTGAGGCCTATACCACTTGTTCCAAACCGTGGGTATAGGTTAGTTTTCCAGTAGTGGAAGGGTAGGTACAGATAGCCTCCTCAATGCTCTCGCCTTCCAACCTCCTCCGAGTACCGTCTCGTCATGAAGTCCACCTCCGGGTACTGACTCGTCATGTGGTCCACCTTTGGGTACCATCCAGTCCTCGTACACTAAATCTCTGTCAGCGTTGTTTGTCGTCTGCATCCAACACAACGAGGTGTGGGCATAGCCCATGCAGGGGTGAGTATAGCAATACTCAGTAGGGACCCCAAGACCCTTAAGGTATCACTAAATCCAACAAGGATAACCACAAAGAAGGATCTCAACAGATGACCCTTACTTAGGTATAAGCCCATACTTATACCTAAGTTATCAAATAACCCATCTCAATCATGAGGTAATACAAAGGTTGTGAAATCAACGGATAACCACTACATTGGTATATTCCCATACATATACCTAAGTTATCAAGTGACCCATCTCAATCAAGAGGTAATCACAAAGGTCATTGACTCAGCTCAAACCAATATTTTCATTATCGAAACCACAACTGCTGGAGAACTCCACCTCTGTCGAGTACAGTAGCCCTGTCACAACTCTGAGGCGCTACTCACTAACCTTAGACTGCTGAGATACTCCTCCTTTCGAGTACCACGGGTCTGCACACAAACATAGTAGTGCTCCCCGCCAGGGGTCTGCCGCCCAAACATAGTAGTAGTTCCCCTAATAGCCTACAGAGGTACTCCTCCTGTTAAGTATCGTAGGTCTGCTGCCAACTACCAGGAGCTCCGTCCACCATGGGTCTGCTGCCAAATACAGGGCACTCCGTCCACTGGGCTAGTCAACTCACTCCAAGTCGAATCGGTCAAGCAGTCGTCAGGTCCACAACTACTAGGTCTCTGCACTCCATACGCTCATCTCCGGGAGGATCTGCTCCACGAGCTACTGTTCGATACTCCAAGTATCACAAAGTCCCACAAATAAGTATCACAAAGGACCGCCTTATCACAGGGATCTCAACACAATATGACAGCGCGTCAATCGGACTCCCGGTCTGTGAGTTATTAGCCTTATCGTCCCGGGGGCCCGGTTGGTTTTGTGTACGAACCAACCCAATTGTATCTCAACTGTACCCTGAACTCTCATTGGGTATACTCAGAGAGACTGTTTCTCAACGATATTACCAACGCCGCTGATGGTTCATCAAACGGACGTCTGGTCTAAAAGTTATTAGTATTTCCGTTCCAGGGGCCTGGTTGAATTTTGGGTACAATCCAACCCGGCCTTACACCAACTACGTCTAAACCTTAGGTAAAGTATTTCAAAAGAAACATCTCATCAAGAGGAATCCAAAAAAGTTGACGGCATGTCAATCGGACTTCCTGAGCTCAAGTTATCACAGTTTCCGCTCCGAGGGCCCAGTTGGTTTCGGGTTCGAACCAACCATATTATACACAAACTTCAACAAAACCTTGAGTGAAATATACCGAAATGACCGTCTTGATACAAGGAACCCTACACAACTGATGGTGCATCGATCGGAGGTCCAATAATCAAGTCATGGCTGTTTAACTGAAGATGGTCTGAAAATAGGGGGTTTGGGCCCGGTCCGACCCAGCCGAATACCCCCTGGGTCGGCTCGAACCGGGTCGACCCGACTTGGGTAAGGGTCCGGCCCGATAGGGCATGGCCTAGCTCGGCTGGCGCTACCTGGCCCGGCGCTGGCAGCCCGGCCCAGCGCGGGCGGCCCGGCCTAGCCGACGTGGTCCTATCCATGTGACCCACGCGGTTGGCCGTGTGGGTGGGCGACCAGGGGGCTGGCGACACCCGGTGGGGCCTGCCCTAGTCGCAGGTCCGGGGGTATTCCCCCCATGTTGTATTCAAAACGGCCGACCGTGATGGCCGGCCGCCCCTTTGAGGTCCACCGCGGCCTTAGGCCGTGGCTCTGTTCGACTGACATGGAGCGACGACGCCGTGCCCCTCCACCGCGGCTCGGTAAGGCCGTGGTCCGGCTCTACTCTGCGCGGCACGATGGTGCCGCGCCTTTGTGGTGATCTGACAACCAAGCGTTGACAATCAGCCCGTGATTAGCCCGACTCCGGCCGATTCTTCGTAATCTGGCTCCATCATCCATAATCAACAAACGAAAGGGGAAGGGTCGGACCGTGTTCATGTAGTCTGAGCCCTTCCTCATCAAGATGGTATCAAGCGGCCCAACGAAAGTCAAGAATTGTCGAACGTTGCTGAACGGTATTAAAACATGAACATAAAAACCCCTACAATTCCCCCACAAATAAATATTCCCATCCCGCAAATAAAAACATTTGTGGATCAACTTAATAATGAGTTGATCCGCGTTCTTTGTTTTAGAAGGAAACAATCATGGGAATATTAACATTCTCAAATTAAACCCCTACCTCAAATAATCAACATCGCATGTCAGGCGTCACGGAAGATGGCGTCGTGGGTAAAAGATTTGTTGACGACGCTGGATTGTATCCGAAGATGTGGTGTGTTCCCTCTTGTCGCGGAGAAAAGAAAAGAAGCACGTCGACCGTTCTTCGTCGAGGGAGGAATTCGTTCTTCGTGGATGAAGAAGCTCTCCTCAAATTCTCCCCAAAATATTTTCCAAGCCAATATTTCATTAAGTCTCCTTATTTTAAAATATCTCCATGCAATTTAAAATAAGTCAAGAGGTGTGACAAAAATAATTAATAAGGTTATTAATCACCTTAGTTGGCTCATTAAGCTTTGGAGGTGGAGAGGATCCCCTTTAAGAAGGGAAGTTGTCAAGTAATTAACAATGGAGTTCAAAGGGGGTTAAGGGGTTATGGAATGTGAAAAGGTTGGGGCTCATGGGGGCCCCACCTCACAATTATCCTCACATGGGTAGTTAGGGTATTTTGGGTCCCATCCCAACTCCCCTATGTAGGATATAACCACTTTACATAAAAGATAAAATTATCCCACAATTTTATTCACTTCTTTTTTTAATCCAAAAAATTTAACTTCTCATCCTGCACAAACGCAATTGCGGTAAAGGTCCACTTAAGAAATTATTGGCGTTGCAATTTCATCGGTGCCCTTGGATTTCAATTCCGAGCACCGGTTCAAAAGATAGAAAAACTCACTCGTTCGTTCACTGAACGTACCCGAGCTAAACTTTGGAAATTGATTTCGGGCACACCAAGCCTCGGAATCAGGTTCCGTCAGAAACTGCGCGCTCGTAAAATTCCAAAGAAATTAAGAAAAAAAAATCCTTGAAATTTCCAGGTCTTTACAGAACAAAATCACAATGAACTCTTGATGACCATAGTAATATCATAAACGGATCTTTAGAATATCCTTATCATCTATTTTCATCTGATGATATCTCAACCATATATCGATCAACCAAAACTAATTATCTTTTTCCAAATAATAAAATAAATCATCAATCCCTGGAAGTGGATATAAGTTCTTCACTTTCACCTATTTCAAGTGATAATAATTGATGTAGAGATATTTACTTTCATCAACCTTATTTAAAAACAGAACTAGATCCCCCCCAAAGTGATACGCTTGACCGAAAAAAACCTCATTTAAAAAGGTCGTCTATTTTTACCTACATCTCTCACAACATATGAAGGTGTCATTATATATGGAAACATTGAGATCGAATATGCTCCTAGTTATAGATTTATACCAAACTTGGTCTCTCATAAAGGGAGTAATGATACAACATCCTTATGAAAGACATCAAGTACTCTTCCAAAACCCTAGGAGATACTATTAGATAAACCTCTGATGGACTCAATATCAACTCGATTATCAAGGAATATAAGGACAAAACATGCCTCTAACCCATCTGGGGGTCTCGCTCACCAATGAAAATTGCATGATCTTCGTGAGCATCATATAGAAAAATATTTCTCCAAAATAAATCCAAAGTATACTATATTGAATACATACATCCCTTTCTAAATAGGGTGTCATATGGTTATATACATGAATATAGGAAGTCTCCCCAAGATCAATGATACCCTATTACTACCTCATAGTCTATATAAAGTTTATATAGATAAGTTCAACCATTGACTAGAATAGTCAATGCCATGGGCATTGGAAACCTCACCATCTCAAATCCTAAATCATAGACTAGGTTAGGTGATATGAATGAGTTTGTATCACCTAAATCAAAAAAAGTATGCACCCAAATAGAAAACAAAAAAATTGTTCCTCGAACAACAACTAGCTCATCTAAAACTGAAAACTCTAGAGCATGTAGCTAACCATTAATTTATTCATAGACTCTCCGAACCTGATGGAAACTACCACCATGTTCATTCCCTTCTATCTGAGGATGAGTATTATCTAGAGGATATTTTATGTCTACCATGTCTAATATCTACAAATCTAAAGCTAGAGCACCCTACTACTGCAGCCTCAATTGAAATTACCTCGATGGAGGAACCTAAAGAAGAACACCTATTTCAAATTGCCTTATCAGAAAGGTTGTACACCATTTCCTATGATTACCATGGACTCCATAAGAAAAAACATTCATTTAATTCCTTATTAGGGGCCTAAGATTCACCACCCCTAAAGAAATAATATAATGATTATTGGGAACTACCCCCAATAGTGAGAAATCTATTCTCTATAGTAAACTAGAAATATTAGACCACAGCTCGGGTACATTAAGAATCCTGATAAATTCCCTCTCATGATGATCTATTCATGGTCGATGTCCTATCAACGTACACTTATCTCACCAAAACCTTAATATATGTTGACAGCATAAACCTGGTGACTGAGTGCTAGATCTCTGGATTCAAAGCCTCCCCAGAATACCACCCCTTAGACTCCACATTTGGAAATAGTTATAAATTATATCAAATAAGGTTCTCAAAATTCATTCCAAACTCCCACACATTGGATCTCCCCTTTTTAAGGGTAAGTATCTCCTGGATACTATACATCGTTGCAATCGAAGAATGAAACTCTACTCAGAGCTGGTCTTGGAACTTCAACAAAGAGATAGCCAGCTCCCCAGAATCCTCGGGGAACAAGAACAACAATTTTCATGGTGATAAACAAAGTATCATCACCATCAATGGAAACCTAATTCTATTTTCAATAACAGATCAAATTTAAGGTTATATACACCTCCTTCAAGTTTTTTCATCATCGACCTCTACTCTATGACGATATTATAGAACGCCATGCAGAGAGAATTTGGCATGAATCTGATGAGTACATCAACCTAGATCCATACTTTCAAAAAATACTTAGGGTTCATAGACAAGTAATATGGAATATATTAGATTTATTTGATTATTAATCAATTCAAGGTTCAAACAGATCCCAAGGTCAACCCATTTTAAACACAAGTGAAATGAATAATGACACATGATCCTTTCCTAGGTATATACACTACAAATAGTATCACATTTATTAATAGGATCAGAAAACATAATTTCTTTTGTATCATATCATAGGGGGGCCTAAATGCCCATTTATTAGCTGGTCTCCCTTATTTACATTGTTTACTAAACTTATATGACACTATTTCCCTACCAACCCATGCATTCCTCACCTATACCTTCCTCCAAACATCATATATCTTTCAACCTAAACCTCTAGGGTCATGAACCCCTACCCCTAAATCTACCCATCCTAGGATGGAAATTATAGAATGGAGATAATGATGGCTAAATTCCACCTCCTATTGTCCATGGGTTAGCGATAAGAACTAAGTTTCATCCCTGAGTAATTTAAGGTGGCCTTTATATAAATGATCAGAAGTAAGACTATAGGTTAAACTGTCATAGGAAAAAATTGAAGTTAAATTAATCTTGGATGATTGGATGTAGAAATCATATTATAGTATTTATAAAGTTATTAAGATTCATCCCTGAGTAATTTAAGGTGGCCTTCACCTTACATTGAGAGTTGTTACTATAAATATTGAAATGGAATCAAGTGAATCAGTACCAAAAGAATATTATGAAAGGATACTTCAAGAGTATTTTTTATAAAGATCACTGAAGATACCCTTTTTAATAGGTTTAGTTTAATTTTTAAATTATATAAAAGCATAAAAAAGAAAATTGATCCATAGAAGCTTTCATATGATCTAATTTAGATGATTTTTTTTATATTCAAAGAACCAAACATCATAACTACTCATGTTTATTCATTATTCTAGTAAAGTTTGTTTAAAGGAATATCTTTTAAGTAACTTCAATTAGTTAAATGAAAGTGGATTTTTATGTTCAACAAAATACCATTTTTGAGTTCCAAAAAAAGATAACTATGAGTTAACTGGGATGTTTTTAAACTTACCAGAATTAGTTTTTAGAATTCACATGAAGTATTTTTGTGTGTTCATCAAAATCAATATTTTGAGTTCAACAAAATAAATTTTGTATGTTTAAATGAATAAAATATACAAATTCATTTGTAATAAAAACTGAAGGAAATTTATAAGAACATGTGTAAGTTTAACTAAAGTAAATCTATAAAAAAAATTGTATGCTCAACTTAATGAGTTTCATAAGAAATTCATGTAAATTGAGTGATGTCAAATTAATATTGTGATGATGTTAATTTGGATGATCAAAATTCAAAATTCATAGTATAAATTTAATGATTCAATCCAAGATTGGAGGAAGAGTTAAAAAAAAATTATGCCAAGTTTTATGGGAATAAAAATCCTGATATCTTCATAATGATATTAAAGGTGGCTAATTTAATAGTTGATTTAATGGGAAGTTAAAAATGAATCTTAGATTTTCTCAGCATCTATAAGAGGAAATATACGTATATAAAGGGGGTGAAACTTAATTTATATACAATAGAAAGGAGATAGAGTTTCTATGTATAGAAAAATAGAAGGATATTAAGCAACTGACCAAGTACTCCCATTTGAATATTAGAAGTGTAAAATTTGAGAAGACCAGAACTTATTATTTTAAAGAAGAGTGAGTTTCCTAGATATATAAGACTATAAGGAGGATATCATGACTTGTGTTAATCATCAACTTGAGGATATTAAAAACAATGAAGTTAAAGTAATTGAGAGCACCATAAGAACATTCTATTAGATAGAAGTCTAAGGAATAGGAATCACAATATTTCGAAAGGATAAGAAATTGAAGAAGAATTTCTAAAATAAGAAATTTTAAAGTAATGTGGATTATTGGATAAATGTGGATCATTTAAGATCCATTGTGAATAATTTTCAAGACCAAGATACTTTTTAAAAGAATATATTTAAGATATTTAAGGTGTATATGAGAAATACTAATTGTATAGGATCGTTGAGGAATATCACCCTGAAAAAGAAATAAAACTTTCAACTACTGTATTAACATGAAGAAAAGAAGGAGATTGTAACTAAGGTGTATAACTAGTTGTTGAAGAGGCTCAAGTATTGTGGTGTATAACTCATCAAATAGGTGAATAATAAGGATAGTTGGGGTGTATAACCAACTCTAGTAGTAGATTTTATGGTTGGGTGTAGAATTAGGTTCATCTAGTGGATTGAGTACTGCGGTGTAAAACCAATTAGTACATGTTACTTTGTAATCCTGGATATAATAGTAGTATAGAATCCATGTTGGGGTGTACAACCAACATGATATGTAGTACGATTTTATATCAAACCTTGTAAAAATATCTTTCCATTGTTTACATTACATTATATTCATATAATTTTTGTAATAGTGGTTTCCCTAGACCCAACTAAACAATACTTTTTGATTACCATTTCATGTATATGGTGATTTATTAATGATTTAATCTTACCATAATAGTGTTGATATTTCTAGATCAACTATTTATATGTTAATGTTCATATATTATTTTTTATATCAAAAGATTATAGTAGTTCTCATGATATAATAAGAACCTCAAGATACTATGATATTAATCTTAAATATATGTCATACTATCTGGAAAAATCATACTGACTAGACGCAGAGGAGATTTTACCATCAGGTATAGGGGTTCATAAGCATTGATAATTATTCTCATGAAGTTTTCTCATTGTGATCTTGAGTAAATGATGTCATGAGTATTGGCCTACCAATAGTAACACTGCATGTTTCAGGTTTCATTGGTTGTTCCTATCTATGAACATGTGTATTGGTCTCGAGAATTGAAATCATTATCAATATGCACCATTTTATCATGTACTTTGAATCAAGGAAAAAAATTACATTGAAGTGGTTGTGAGGTAGCTTCTATTGGGTGTAACTTTTGTGGTGTGGCATTGGTTGAAGGATCAAGATAGAATTTGTCACTTCTGAGTTAAGGAAGTGATATCTCGATCCTAGTTCATCAGGATGGTAGTACCTTCAAGAAATATATGGCCTTGGTAGAATAAGGTAATCCCATATAGTTAGTTTAATGAATAATAAATCAATAATGAGTGATGACATGATGTTTCAATCCCTCTTTATGAGATATAATGAGATAAGGAGATTGTATTACAAATCATGTATTCGTATGAAGGTTTTCATTGCCTTGATTTTTCCTTATCTCCTTAGGGTCCTTGATGGGTTTTTAAAATCTACTCATGATCTATGAATAGTGTTTAATTCTATCGAGATAAGGTCCTAGAGGGTCACAGACAATAGTGTATTCATAATTCTTCCATAATCTGATGAATAGGATTATAGGATATGGAGACCCCCACTATGGGGTCTGAGAGATGTACAAGTTTTAATGATCACTAGAAAATAAATAAATTCATTTTTATTCAAGTTTATAATATTTTTTTAATTTATTTATTAAAAATATCACAAGGTATTAAGTGAATATGTGAGAAAATATTATACAAACGAATATTATTTTAATATACAAGTTTTGTTTAATATTTGTGGGAATTATGAGTCAAGTTCAAATCTAATGTTTATCACATTATATATTTATAATATATTACAAGTATGTGATAAAATATAAATGGCATTTATTGCATGGTTAGTTGGTCTTAATGTTTCATTTATAACTTATTTTGTGGGAGTTGATTATACGAGGTTTGGGGTACCCTTTCTTGGTAATTAATTTCCACTATATAAGCATGAGGGAGATATTTTCATGGGTGTCACATCTGTGGCTTCCCATTGATGTATTTTTTCAATTTATTTCTGGTCTACCTTTTTCATTTGGGTTTCCTTTTACTTATTGAAGAAAAGTGGGATATTTTGGATTGACGGTGTGTGGCGCACTGTTGGTGCATGGTTAGTAGTAATCATGCACCCTTTCCCAGGTAACTGTGTCATATATGGATGGGTGAGGAAGTAGCTACCACACGGCCAGTGGATGGTCAGTCAGACAGTGGACCTCAGCCTAGGTTAATGTGCGGTGGGTTTTTCTTGGGTAGTGAGGGCAGCACAGTCATTGTACTATTTGAAAACTCATGCGGACTAACCATGTGGTCTGTCCAGGTCATTAAAATTTTCTTTTTTTATTTTTGTTCTCATTAATTTTAAACCTTAAACCCTAATTTTTCTCTCCCACTTAGGATTCCTCACCATAGTTTCACCTCCCTATCCTTCCCCCTCCCTTAGAGATCGATTTTTGTGCCAAATTTAGTGTGATTCCTCCTCAATTCAATAAGTATCTGCCTTTTCTCCTTGATTCCTTCTCCATTATAGGGTTCCCTCTCTCTTTCATTGGAATTTCACTCCTCCAACGGGCTAGGTGATGATTTTAGGGTTTGATCTTGGTTATTAGGGTTTATTCTTGATTTTATAGTTTTAATATTGCAGCTTCAAAGTGTGGTTGAGGTGCGGTTGGAGTTTCTCACTGGATTCTAAAAGTTTCTACACCCAAGGTAGGTGGTTTTGTGCTTAATCTTTATTTGATGAATTTTAAATGATTTCTTGACTATTTAAATGTGTACTATTATATATATATATATATATATATATATGCGATGATAAAGGTGTTTTGAATGGTTTTGATGTGCTTATAGATTGAGGGTGGTTTTTCTAAAGGAAAATTAGGTGTTTTCAAGTGTGAACCCTTGTTGTGGATTTTGGATGTTTCCGAAAAATGATACCACATGTTTATTAAATTGTTAATTTGGTGTGAAACATGTTTTAGAATAGTTTTGGTGTGTGTTATGATTTAAAACTGGTTTCAGTTGTGAAGTTAGGGATTTATTAAGCATGTTTATATTTGTTTGACTTGTGTAAGTGAAAGTGGTGGCTTATGGAACATATAAATTGTGAATTGAGCATAAAGGGAATCCTAAGTGACTATGTGGGTGCACTAGGACTAGTGTGCTAGTGATTTGGAAGTGTCTTTTTCTTTTATTCACTTAGCTGGATTGACAACGACAGCACTAACTAAATATTGATGATGATTGGGGACTGTTCGAATTTTGGATGTTTCTCCTCTCTAGTGGCTTGTGCATGATGATGTGGATAGTTGGGGTTTCTACACCACATTTTATTGCGAAATTGTGTATATAGGGTCCCACTCTTAGCTAGTGCCTATAGGGATCTCCCATGTCTTGGTGCTCTACGGTGATATCACACTTACCATTAGCATATAATATAATTGGTTGGTTATTCCAAAAGCAATCATGTTTTCTTTAGAATGGTTTTCTATAAAAATTCATCTAGTATTTCTTTTAAAAACATTCAGGTTTTTTTATCTGATAATTTTTATATCTGGGAATCATTTTTTGGGTGTCATCCTATTAGGATTTGTCTCACACCCTACTTACATATTTGGGTGTAAGAATACTTGGTTCTATTTGACACAGGTAAAGGAAAGGTGTTTGGTGATGGTGTTTCTGGATTCTAGTGGTTTCTCCTTGCTGGTATTGTGGCGGTCTCTTGAGGACAATGCTCCTCTTATTGCATATCACTTTAGGGATATTCCTTCTTTCCTTTTTTCCATCATGGTTCTCATTTAAATGATTATGCTTGAAAAATAAATTTTTTTATTCCATGTTTGGTTGTGATTATAAAGTTTTGATTTATTTTATTAATTTTGGTTGTTGAATTTTGTGGACTCAGGTGAAATCATTCTAAAATTGCATTGTTGAAACCTAAGGACTAGTTTCTAGCCTGTGGGGATCAGGAACACCCTTCAGGTCATGCCACAGACCAGGTAGGGTGTCAAGTTGGAGGGCACTCCGACATGGTTCTTGACAAAATGTTTTCAGAGGAGGTTATCTCTTCTCGGATTATGTTATTTGGTATGATTCTGGATAGACTGAAGTTAGGATTTTTTGGACTTGATGTTTTGGTTGTGAGTATGGTTCTTGGCCAGCACACCTCATGACAGATCTCGAGTCTCCATGGGATGTGGGGATATATGTCTAACTTCTCCTCCAGATAAGACGTAAAGGCTATAGACTATACATGTACATTGGGTGGTGGGAAGTGGTTTGGTTGTTATGTTGACATGATGATCTTTGCTTATTTTCATTTGATGTTATTGTTTAAAATTTTCTGATTTTTTGTATTGATTTTTTTTCTTTTGATTGTTTCTTTTTTTATAAAAATCCCTCCCTAGGGAATTTTGGTGCAGCCACAGGAAGAGTCCGGATACTATTCTATGTAACCAATTGATAAGAGACTAGTGTAAGTTGTGGTCCATGCTATTTTGGCCTTGGGACAAGAGGGGTTCTTAGTCTTGATCGAGGTAGAGAAGAAGAATTGGCTCCCAATAAGTACAAACATTAGGAGATTCTCAAGAACAAGCCTCATTCATTTCGAGGTAATACTGAGTCTCAAGAAGTAGATGAGTTTCTTGAGATCATTCAGAGGGTGAGAGAATTTATTGACACTTATGATGAATTTGGGGTTAAATTTACCTCATTTATGCTATAAGGCCATAGTCGGAGGTGGTGAGACTCAGTGGTCCAAACAGGGAAGACCAAGTAGATGAGTTGGAAGGATTTCAAGATTCCCTTCAACGAGCAGAATTATCCAAAGGTATTAGCCTATTCTAGGACCCAGGAGTTCAGGGATCTTTCCAAGGGAGTCCGGATAGTGATGGAATATTCCAATTTCATTGTAGATCTAGTGCAGTATGCACTTGAGATTGTTTCCAATGAGCATATGAAATCTTGGAGAATTAAGACATAGTTGTGAAAAGATATTTATTCTCAAGTATTATTTTCTCAATCTAAATACCTATGATGAGGTGGTTGATCGTGCTTTCATGATCGATATTGATTAGAAAGAAAATTATGGGTTCTCACGAGCAATGTTAGCTGTGGGTAGTGGTATCTCGTCAGAGAAATATAAGAAGTAGGACAAGCAGTGTAAAAGGTAAGTGGTAGTTTATGCCATCCTTCCTAGCAGTCTTTATTTGTAGCTTCCGATGAAGGGTCCATTATGTGTCACTAGTGTGGGAAGGTGGGACACATTCGAACTACTTTCATTTCTTCCCCCAAATACTGTCATTTATGTGTAGGGATGGGCCACATGCAGCAATACTATATATCCATGCATTTATATCAAAGTGGAGCAGGATCTGTGGCTTCCAGGAGGAACTTCAGCCCAATCGGAACCATTCAAGACCATGGGATTTCAGTTTGTTGATCGTGGCAGCAAGGTTGGATCATATTTTTGAAAATTTATGTTTAGGGTAGATCCTCAAGCTAGTGGTCTCTCATAGGCTCAGGTTGAGGTGAAGCATCTTCATGCAGTGGATCAGGCACCAGTAGGATCAGATGTAGGGACTTCGATAGTTCAAGGTACCATTCTAATTTCATAGTCTATAACTACTATTCTATTTGATATTGGAGCTTCTATCTCATTTATCTATACCCTTATTGTGAATTTTTTCAGCATACCAATAGATATCATGTCCTTTTGAAGGAGTTGGTGATGTTGTTGGGTAAGAAGATGGGGAAAGGTCTTAGGTGTCTGTCTTGTGCACTCTTTATGTCAGCGGTTGAGTTTGAATGGGATTTCTTGGTCTTGGATATGGACCCCTTTTATTTAATCCTTGGTATGGATTGTATGGTTCTTTTCCTACCACATATTGATGTTATATGGGGTGGGTGATTTTTATGGCACTAGATGGGGGTATTTAGGTTTTTCTTAGATAATGGGATCCTCGGTCGGGTCGTGCTAGACCTCCACTCTCAGAATTGGGTAGTCTTGTTTTTTGACTATCATCGCTCATGTTAGAGGAAAAGGGTGGTGCTCCTAAGGGTGGATTGCCTCATGTAGTGTATGATTTCCCATAGGTATTTCTATATGAAATTTCAGGTTTACCCCCAGAGCAGGATGTGGAGTTCCCAATTAATTTGGAATCGAGGACACAACCTATATCTCTTCCCTCATACCATATGGCCCCACCAAGTTGAGGGAATTAAAGATACATCTAGACTATTTGTAATCCAAAAGGTTCCTTTTCCTGAGTGTCTCCCCTTAGGTTGCCCCAATATTATATGTGAAGAAGGTTGATGGATCTCTCCAGTTGTGTATTGATCACCTGAAGTTGAATAAGGTAACTATCAAGAACAATTATCCTTTTCCCGAAATCGATATCTTTTTTGATTAGTTAAAAGGGAGAAGTTGGTTCTCTAAGATAGAATTTTGTTCTAGTTACCACCAATTGAAGGTGAAAGAGGCAGAAATTCATAACATGGCTTTCCAAATAAGTTACAGTCACTTCAAGTACTTGGTCATGCCTTTTGGATAGACAAATGATCCAGTACTTTTTATGGATATTATGAACAAGGTGTCCCATCTGTATCTTGATTCTTTTTTTGTGGTGTTCATGGATGATATCCTAGTTTATTATAGATTTGAGGAAGATCATGAGCATCATTTAAGGATCAGGTTGGGAGCTCTTTGGGATCATCATCTTTATGAAAAAATTTCAAAGTGCGCTTTTTGGATCAGGGAAGTGAGTTTTCTAGGAAATGTCATCTTAGAGCAATAGGGTTTTAGTAGAACTTGAGAAAATCAGTGTAGTTTTGTCATGGGAGAACCCAAAGAATGTGTTTGAGATAAATAGTTTTCTTGGTTTGGCTAGTTATTACTGGTGGTTTGTTTGGGACTACTCTTTCCTTGCTTCTTCTATGATATCGCTCACCCAAAAAGGGTAGAAGTTTGAATGGAGCTCGGAGTTACAGGCTTCCTCTGAGGAGATGAAGTGGAAGTTGACTACCGCGCCTGTGTTGATCTTTCCAAAATCAGGAAAGGGAGACATGGTTTATTGTCATGCTTCAGGTATGGGCCTCAATGTGTTCCTATAAAAGATGATCATGTAGTGAAATATGGATCTCTCTGAATCCAAACACAAGAAAGGAACTACCCAAAACATGACTTGGAGTTATTAGTAGTGATGCATGCTTTAAATATGTGTCATCATTACCTTTTTGGGGAGAAATTTGTGGTTTACTCTAATCATAAGATCGTGTCTTATATTTTATCCCAAAAGGATTTGATTATAAGGTAGTGTCGTTGGGTTGAATATCTATAGGGCTTTGATTTTGATATCATCTATACCTGGGTGAAGGTAATGTTCAAGAGTATTCTTTGAGAAGAAAAGTGATGGATCAAGCATTGAAAGAGTCTAGTTATGAGTGGACATTGATGGGTGTTTTTTCCTAGTTTCATATGGATCCTAAGAAGCACAGTGGAGGTGCTTTCTTGGCTAGTGTTCAGCTAAATCCTTGTCTTTTGGAGTTGATTTAGTAGGAGAAACCTAAAAATGAGTTGTTCCAACAGTCTAAGTAGTTCCTTCATGGTGGGGAGATGCCTTGTGATTGTTCATTATCTCCTGAGGGAACCCTATTTTCCTGGTGTAGTTTTATGGTGTCGTTATCTCTGAGGATGGTGGTGATGAGGATAGCCACCAGTCATAGTGGGTTGTTCATCCTAGGGATAACAAGATGTATTAAAATTTTTATCGGTAGTTTTGGTTTCTATGAATGATTCGGGACATAGATAACTTTTTATCGAGGTGTTACATGTTTTAGTTGGTAAAATAAGAGAATCAAATGCCTACTGGCTTGCTTCAACCACTACCTATATTACCTGGAAGTGAGACAATATCGCCATGGATTTTATTATTGGATTTCCTCATACACCTCATGAAATGAATTCCATTTGGTTGGTAATTGATTGTCGGAACAAATAATCCAATTTCAATCCAATTAAAGATTCATCAAAATTGGATGAGATGGACAATTATATGTTTAGGAGGTGGTAAGGATTAATGGTGTGTCGTCAATAGTCATTTATGATAGGGAACCTAATTTTACCTCTAGGTTTTGTAAAGGCATTAAAAGGGAATTAGGGTATCAAATCAAGATGATTATGGTATATAATCCTCAAATGGATGGTCAGACAGAGCGGGAAAATTAGAATCTGGAAGACATGCTTCAAGCATGTGTCCTGGATTTTAGAGGATTGTGAGATATCCATTGGGGATTAGTTGACTTTTCATATAATAACAGTTACCGGTCCAATATTCAAATGGATCCTTTTGAGGCACTCTAATGTTGGTCGTGTTGATATCCTTTCTATTGGGATGAGGTATTTGAGACCCCACTATTGGGACCAAACATTGTGCAATATACATCTGAGAAGGTCAAGTTGGTTAGGCAGTGGTTATAGATATCTCAGAGTTTCCACAAATCTTATGCAGGTCAGAGGTGCTGATATCTTAAGTTTTATGTGTTTGTTCATGTGTTCTTGAAGGTGGAACCTCATTTGGGTCATCATTGTATAGGAAGGCTAGGGAACCTAATGCCAAGGTAGGTCGGACCTTTTGAAATCACTGAGTAGGTTGGAAAAGTGGAATATGGGTTAGATTTTCCCTCTTAGTTGATGTCAATTAATGACATATTTAATTTCTCCCAATTGAATAAGTATAATCCAGACCGGACTCATGTGTTTAATTGGGAAGAATTGGAAATAGAGGCTGATTTATCCATGTTTGAACGGCCATTGCGGGTAGTTGATTCCCAAGAGAAAGTGCTTCATGAGATATTTATACCACTGGTCCAAATTCTTTGGAAACACAGCAATAATGGGCATGAGACGGGGGAGCAGAAGTCATGGTTTGAGAAAGAGTATCCATCTTTATTCTCTAATCAAGCATCAGGTTGACTTTTCGGGGACAGAAAGTTTTCATGGTGGGGAGAATTATCACATTTTTAGTTTTTTTTGAGTTATTTTCCCTTTATATTTTTGGTATACCTTTTTTCCTTTGGGTTTTATTTGAGTTCTTGGAGAAAAGTGGGAAATTTTGGGTGGATAGTGTGTGGCACATGGTTGGCATATGGTTAGTAGTAACTATTCACCCCTTCCCAGGTAACCATGTAGTAGGTGGAAGGGTGAGGTAGAAGCTATAGCACGGCCAGTGCATGGTTAGTCAGACCATACCGCTTGGCCCAGGTAATTGTGTGGTAGGTTATTCTTGGGCAGTGAGGGCAGCACAGTCGTTATACAGTTTGACAAACCAAGTAGACTAACTATACAGACTGTCCAAGTCATTAACAATTGGTTTTAATATTTTCTCTCTCCCCGATTTTAACCCTAAACCCTCATTTTTCTCCCCCACTCATGATTACTCACAATAGACATGCCTCACACTCCTTCCCCTCCCTTGGAGCTCTATTTTTGTGTCGTAGTTTGTGTGATTCCTTCTCAATTCTTCAAGTAAGTGCCTTCTCCCCTTGATTCTTTCTCCATTATAGGGTTTCCTCCCTCTTTATTTGGGGTTTCTCTCTTATAGTGGGTTGGGTGCCAATTTCAAGGTTATGTATTGGTTATTAGGGTTTATTCTTGATGTTATAGGTTTTATCTTGCATCTTTAAGGTGTAGTTTATGTGTGGTTGAAGTTTTGCACCAGATTCCAGAATTTTCTACACCCAGGGTAGGTGGTTTCATGCTTAAAAATTATTTGATGAATTTTAAATGATTTCTTGAGTATTTAAATATGTTATATGATATATATGTGTGATGTTAAAGGTGTTTTTAATTGTTTTAATATGAATATGCCTTCAAATTGGTTTTTCTAAAGGAAAATTGGGTGGTTTTTAGTGTGAACACTTGTTGTGTATTTTTTATGTTTCCCAAGAATTATAACACATGTTTATTAAATTGTAAAAGTGGTGAAACACAATTTTTAGTATAGTTTGGGTGTGCATTGGGATTTAAAATTTGTTTCTGTTGTAAATATTGTGATTTATCAAGCATGTTTATATTTGTTTGACTTGAGTGAGTTCAATTGGTGGCTTATGGAACATATGAATTATTAATTAAGCACAAAGATAATCCTAGGTTACTAATTGGGAAGACTAAAACTAGTATTCTAGTGATTCATAAGTGGCTTTAGCCCAGATTCACTTAGAATGATTGATGATGACAACACTCACTAAATATGGATGATGATTGGAGACTACTAGAATTTTGGATGTTTCTCCTCTCTAGTGTCTTGTGCATGAGGACGTTGATTATTTTGGTTTCAATACCAATTTTCACTGAGATATGATGTATCTAGGGTCCCACCTTAGATAGTTTCTATAGGTATCTCCCACGACTTAGTTCTCTATGGTGATATCGTACTTACCATTGGCATATAGTATAGTTCTTTGGTTATCCCAAAAGCAATCATGTTTTCTTTAAAAAAAATTCTATAAGAATGTCTCTAGTCATTCTTTTATAAAACATTCAAGTTTATTTATATTATAATTTTTATAGCATGGAATCTTTTTTTGGGTGGCATCCTATTGGGATTTGGATCATGCCCTAATTTCACCTTTGGCTTTAGGTTGACTTTGTTATGTTTGACACTGGTAAAGGCAAGGTGTTTGGTGATGGTGGTTTAGGATGATACTAGTTTGTCCTTCAAGGTGTTTTGGTGATGGCATTAGGAAGATTCTCCTCTTGTTGTGTGGTGCTTTTGGGGACAGTTCATGTTTCCTTTTTTTGTCACTAGTCTGTCTTGGTTCTCGTTTAATTGTGTAAACTTGAAACTGAAATTTATTATTTTATGTTTTCTTATGATTATCCATTTTAGGTTTATTTTATTATTGATGGTTTCTTATTTTTACATACTTGGTTGAAATCATTACCAAATTGCATTACTGATACCCAGGCACTACTTGTCAGCCTAAGGGGTTCGGGAATGCCCTTCAGGCCATGCCACAGACCGGGTTTGGTGTCAGGTTGGATGGAACTCAGGCTTAGTTCATGACAACGGGTATTATTCATTACCATGAATTTGAGATCTCTACTCACCACCATCCCACATCCTAGAGAGATAAATCCCTATTTGGGGAGTTTAATCTTTGATTTTCATCGTGAATCAAAGGAACAAGATCATGGTGAACATTGTGACACTAAAGTATTCATCGGATATTCGGGATAGCAACTAGAATTTAATGATCGGAATTAATACATACTCTTGAATTGTTTTTGGATGATATAGAGTGGTTCGGCCATGATTACTTTAAGAAACGATCACCTTAGATGAGTAGTAGAGCACTCAGCTTATTCAAACAAGGTAATCATTCATTTAATTTTTTTTGACTAATTAAATTCACACAGGATCCCTCAAAACTTTGTCAAGTCTTGGATCCCTGAAGATAATAAAGTCACATCACTTTGAAAATGAAAATTTTAAAATATCCATCTCATTGGCTTCCACTATGCACCCAGATACCATCAATTGATATCAAAGGGAATGCATTAATTTTTTAAGCTAAGAAATAATCAATTTTCCTTAAATTAAGTAGAGGGATTCATTTTGGTCCAAACAAATTTGACCATGCATCGATCCAATCTTGGATATATAAGTTAAGTTCATCCAAAAATTTTAATATGGATTGCATTTATTTTTTATAGGTATTTAAATTTTTAATAACATAAATTTTTATAAGTGTGTTATTTTTACCCAATTATAGGGTCCTATGGTGTTTCCAATTAGATTTTCAACTGGGTTTTGATGGGAATTCGGTCACCAAAAATATACCAACCGATGGTGAATATTCCATAAATTTGTGGAAATTTCTTCAAAAAAAAAAATTGGTTTCTAGGCTTATAATTTTGGATAAATGTTAGGTGGTAGCAGAAACATGATGAAAATATAAAAAAGTGTCAAGATATTCTGGTGAGGTTGTTAGCACATCTAAAAATGGGAAGATATTAAAAAATGTGTGCATCACAACCGACCCAACCCCACCTTTATTCCATTGTACTACTACCTCTAGTATCCCAACTGACAGATGGCCTCCCTAATCCCCACCAATGGTCACCCTACCATTATCCCCACTATCCTCGACTAGGGTTTTTTTTAATATTTTTTCTGGAAATGAAATTTTTAAAAAATATATAGGTTAAAAATATTTTTAAAAATATGTATCAATGGAAGAAAACATGCTACCGCATTTTGGTCTAGTCCAAAGGCGGCAGCATGCCTACTGCTTTTCGATCTTGTCCAAAGACAGCAGTGCATCTGCTGCCTTTCTAATAAAAAATAATAATTTAATTATATATGTTATTATACTTATAATTTTATAGATTTTTATATTATAATATATATTTGTTGTGCTTGTTTTATTTTTTTTAGAATTTTTTTAATAACATTTGAAAGTGAAAATGTTGTGTTTTAAAAAATAGATTTTGTGGCACTCAAATTTGAGATATTTTTAAGAACTAAGTATGGGTTTTGGTTGATCTTCAATTTGATATAAATATCATTGGGTGAAAATGGGTCTTTAATAGATAAATGGTCATATAAGAGAAAATGGGTCTTTATCAGGGTTGAATATCTAGGGTGATTTTTAATGTATAATTTTCCAAATTCATCAATATTTTATTAAAAATTAAATTTTAGTTTTATTTAAAATCATTACAATGGTATTTATAATATTTTTTTACATTCCTTTCATTTTAATTTATTTATTTTATTTATGAAACTAGTTTTTTCAATAAAATTTTAGTTTTTTCAGCTATATTGTAAATATAATTTAGATTGTTTTTATACTGTAGGTTTTATAGGCTTTTAAACTTACCTACTTAAAATTTAATAATTATTCATGTGTTTCAAGTAGTTGACTTTGAAAGCTGTAAAATATAAATTGTGCCTAAAATAATAATGAAAACTGAAACACTGGATAAACATGTAAAAAAGGGATGATAGTAATAACAGTATCTTTATATGAATAGACATAAAACATATACATAAACAAGTAAAATCAATTCCTTTTTCTATGATGAGGAGATTACATCCTGCATGGTGGTCTATGAAGGGGATGCCCAAATTGAGATCACCGAGCTTCGTAATGGGGTGGAGTCAGATGTCCTAGAGAGAGATGATCCTTGAGAACTGGAACGTCAACTATCACATGCTCTAGTTGTGTGTTAGTTGTAGGAGGTGTCAACGGCATGTCGTACTGTGATTCTAATCCTTCTCCCACTAGGGTAGTAGAAGGGCGTGCCTTCATCGTAGTGAGGAACCAACCCTGCAATGGATATGGACCCCAAGGCTATGATGGATCTAGACCCCAAGTTTGTAATTGATTTGGACCCCACTCACTCAAAGTTCCATTTTTATTTAAAAGAGAAAGAGCAACAAGGGCAGCAAGAGAAACCAGAACAACAAGAAGACATATGGCCTAAGGAGGCCTGAAATGGTGCAATCCGAGGGCATCCCCTCAAATCAAGGACATTCCCTCTGTATTGGAGAAAGATATATTTGGAGTACTGGTGACTTCAAGACCTTGTTCAGCTTAGGATGTGAGATGGTCGGCTACCTTATTTTCTTCTCGCCATGTGTGGGTGACCTTTGTGCCATAGTTGAGAAGATCTTTGCATTCTCTGATTATGTAATAAATCAACCAAGGTATTTGACTCTTACCTTGTAAGGAGCTATGGATAATATTCAAGTCTGTATCCACTTGGGATATATTAATATTTTTCTAAATGGTCAATTTGATCCCTGTCAACATTGAATTTGCCTCTGCCTAGATGCTTGTTCCATTTCCATAGTGATCCTTAAAAGTCATGATGACACTCCCTCTCCGGCCGCAAACAAATCCACCACCGTGAGAAATACCCTCTTTGCTGGAACCATCCATGTTCAGGTTAAAGCCTTCATCAGGGGGAAACCACTTTACTCAGTGACCTTGTACCTTAGTGCAAGACGAAATGGCCCATCTGGGTGGAGCACATAGGTACTTCAGAGATGGTGCTTCTTGCCATTTTTTGAAAAAAAGAACCAAGTCTACCAGCAAGTTCCTGATCCTAGCGATGATAGATCGCCTGGAAAAAGGGTTCCCCTCGTACTTCACCCTATTCCTCGCTTGCCACAAGCACCAACAGCCTGCATTGAGAATAATGGAACGATCCAACCTTTCTGAGCCTGCATTGTCCATCCCATTAAACCATCTATCCAAGAAAGGTTTATGCTGGTGGGCCTATGAATCATATGCTGTAAACTCTCCGAGAAAATTCCAGACAGCCTTCTCCCATTCCCCTTCAAAGAATATGTGGTTCGTATCCTCTTATCTTCTATTAATACAACAATGGAATCGGGATGCAAAGCTAATACCCAACTGCTTGATGTTGTCATCGGTTGGGATGGAATTGTTTCTGATCTTCCAGATAAGAAAGTAGTATTTGGAAGGGATCAGGTTACACCAGACCTCCTTGCTCCATCTAACATTATGAGCCTGAGGATAATGAATTCTATGAAAGTCCTTGGAATTGAAATTCCCAAAGGAGGATGGAGAGAAGATTCAATTATCTAGTTCAGAGATGGTTTTAATACGGTAAAAGTATTCTTCCTTTGTTTTTTCCAAAGCCGTTGAGATGAAGTCAGGGAAACGGCGCGCTACTTTGAAGGAAATGGTGGGTGTGGGGAAACCCGGGTACCCTAACACCTCACCTTCCCAGTTGTCGAACCAGAAGTGAATGTCCCCCTCTCCAACAATCCACTGAGAATTTTGGATAAGAGACATGATAAAGCAGCTGATCGACATCCAGAGAGGAGATCCATTCACATTTCGGTTATTCACATCATACCCCTATTTGAACGGCTATAGTTGGACTACTAGAGGAAAGATCTCAGGAACAGTTGAGGCCTCACATGCATCACGACATTTCCTACCTCATCATCATTGTGGATCATCAGCACCAGCAGCTGCTGGAGGATGTTTCTATGAGTAAATAACCTCCTCTCTCTAGGATAGACTCTCAAATATGCTCTCATAAAGCACATGATAAGATGAAATTATCTCTAGTGCATCATCATGGACCACTGCCCGCTAAAGACCCCATCCTCCTCTTCACCACTCATGCGAACAATATGCTCTGAGTGAGTACCCTATAAAGAGATTTAAAATGAATTAGAAAATATTTCAATAAAGAAACAATGTAAAATTTATCAACTTACAATTTTTTGAATCTCTATGTTGTTTTGGGTAAGATACAATATAGACTTTGGTCTATACCATGGATCATACTCAGCCTTCTCTAAAAGAAAAAATTACATCATAGGTATACCTTGGATATGAAACTTCGCACGTCTACGCTAGTAGTCGAGATATTCGGCATGTACTCGATGCTAATCCTCATCTTGTCTCCCTATCATCTTCACTTCATGAAGCTTCTCTGTGTGTCTCAGTGATAATGGAATCCACCGAACATATAAAAATGATGCATTAATCTATTAGAAAACTTCCACACAATAATATGGAAGTGAATGATGGGAACTACAGTCATAGAATCATCAATTCCAACAGTGTAGTATGGTGGAAACTGGTCCAATATAGTCTAGTATGGAATCCATGTAATCTTAAAGGACATGTGACCTTTGTCAAAATATCTCATTACCAAAAACCAAAATTGATTCGATTATTAAATTTTTTAGACATTGATAGATTGTATATACATACATGATCAGGTAAGAGACAGTCTGACTTGTGGCGATATGTTCCCAAATGGTGTGTCAGAACCATGCAGAAATTTTGTCTCTAACACCAACTATGAAATAAAACATCTAAAGTGAAAAATAATGAGAAATTATATTCAATAACTCCTAGTAGCATTAGAAACCAATAGATATGAGTAATAATTCCAACCTCCATGAGTAGCATCGTACATCACCTTCGTAGTGAGTGGTTGACCAGAAAGCTGATGGAAGAATGAGGGGAAGTGCTCCCATGATCACATATGAAGAAGGATGATGCATCCCCTGAGATTTGTGTGTCCACTATAAGATACCATACATAATTCTCTGTATGTCTATGTGAAGTAGGAAAATCCCCAGTTTTACATATTGGCCCAATCAAATTCCTCCAATAGAGCTAGATACATCATGCGCATGCGCACCCCTGAGTGATCAGAAAATAGGGTCCCTCTGATGAGTCATAATATATATTCACAGTCATAACGCATGATGGTCTTCTCATCAGTGCCATCGGGTAAATGTGGAATATGATCCTCCATCCAGTTCATAGATATCGACTCACCAACTATAGCTCTATGGATGACCAAAATATTTATACCTAATAATCACTGATCAAGGTCAACCTAAGATGCATGGGTTGGTCCAATAATAGCTTCCCTATGGATAGAAAGACCGAGATTCACTGCCACATCATGTAGGGTGATGGTCATCTCTCCCTCAGGTAGGTGGAATCTATGTGTCACTGGCCTACACCCCTCCATGAGGGAAGTAAGTAGGTGATGGTCGAAAAATGTGAAATCTGATTTGTCAATGTTGTAGAATCCATCAAAGTGCAAGTATGGTCTAATGGAATGTGGAGGGTCCCTGTAATGAAAATGGTGCACTTAACACACCCTGATCAGTCAAACCTCACCATTGTCTAACATAACCTAGGAAACATACCTATGCTTCTCAGTGTGTAGTATGGTATCATCCATCTGTATATAAACAAATGAAATTATTCATAAGTGTAAAATTTAAATATAATGTTATGTTCAATAGAATGTTATTTCTTACTAAAAATAAAGGGCCATGTCTTCATGTTTTTCTTACCAAAATAAAGGGCCATGTCTTCATGTTTTTCTTACCAAAATAAAGGGCCATGTCTTCATGACATGTAAAGAATATTACTAAAGTGTTTTTAAGATATTATTTTACCCAGAAAATGTTTTTTATATATTCATATATATAAACATTTTGTATTTGTTATGTAAAAGTTATTATAAAATTATGTTCTTTCTAATTCATGTATGATTTTCCAAATGATGGTTTGTTTCATGATTATTTGCTCACATGTATACTCTATGTTTTAGCCAAGGATATATTGATTAGGTGTTAATGTCATATCAAATAGACTTGTCATATTCCTTTTAATGTGAGTATGAAAGTGTTGTTGTTATTTGATAGTAAAAGTAATTGGAGAAGTCATAAATTTATATGAAATAAATAATCTAATTCACATATGCACATGTAGTGATGCAGATCAGATATCAAACAAAAAAAGCATGTATTCAAATAGAGAAAGGAACTTCTTATAGTACACAACCAATAATAGTGGTTAGTACAGCTGATTCTCGAACACTAAGTGAACTTCTAGAAAGAAATCATGGGAGATGAACGATGACATAGGAGGAATGGTGATAATGATGATGGTTATGGAATGGGTTTATCTCATCACCGTCATCCTAGTCACCATTCCTCCTATGTTGTGGTTCGTTTTCCATGATTTATTTCTTAAATTTCACTTTTTATTACATAATCCTCTATAATAACCACTATTGTTGGTTGTGTACTATAAGAATCTCTTTTCTTAGTTTTAATAACCTCCTTGTAGCAGTACACACAGGAAAAAAGTGACTCTCAATGTCGAAAATGGTTTTTGATCATGATTCTAATTGTGTAACTAATACTAACAAAGATGGTTGATCATATGATCTTTATTATACTAAACTTTTAAAGCATATTTTTATACCCTAATATATGATACTATTGTTTCATTATATAAAAGTTTGTTAGAATAGTATTCAAATAATATTTTGGAGACTAAGGTAAAAAAGAAGAGACAAAACCATATAATTTACAATATGAGAATATCACAATGGAGACACTACATCATTAAGGATGAGAGTGTGAACTCGACCTAATAATGTTAGGGAATAATTTCTAGAAATGACATTCTTGATGACATATGGTGAGTCTCAAACTATTACCTTATTCTTGAGGCTAGTCCATCTCATTCCGCATCTTTCTGGCCTTTGGTCTCCTATAGGAATGCAATTGTTTGATGTCAGGTACCACTATTGGTTAGCCTTTGGGAATTGGGAAATAAAAAAACTCCTCGATAGTCATCCATGGTGTAGAATAACAGTAATCAATGGTGTCTATCTTGTACACTGGATCAACATATGTTTCCCATGATATGTTCACAGAGGCACATGTTGTGATGGCATGTGCACATGGAAACTGTAAGGCCTAAAATCTTCCACATTGAGAATTTCTCACTTTTGATAATACCAATATTATTTCATCAATGATATTTGTGAGAGGGTCTAAATTCTATTGAACTTTAAATCAAGAGTTTTCTTAGCAGAAAAGTATGACATGATAACCATAAGATTCTTAAATGTTCTTTTCAATCCCTTATTGAAAGTGTATTCCATACCTTAGCCACAGCTGAATTCCATCTAAGGATAGATTTTTTAAATCAATAAATTACTTCACACAATGATATAAATTCTCTTGAACAAGGGCAGTTATAGGTAATTTTCTAATCCTTTTGAAGATATCATTGATGGACTCAACAATTCTTGCGGTCATGTGTCCATAACTAATCCCTATATCATATGACAATGTCTATTTTTCTTTTGGAATCTGCATCATATAATTATTATATTTTTTATTAGCACTATGGATTTATTTGAAACATTATTCAAACCATTTTTGATATGGATCATATGCTACATAAAAGTGATCATATTTCACATAAATTATTTTTATCTTTATGTTGAAATAATAACAAATAATAAAGACATCGTATACCTATCCTCATGATGTCCTTCTCCATAAGTTCAATGTGGAATGTTCTCCTCACATTGCTAGTAATGTGTCTAATGTGGAACCAATGATGTGAATTTAGGTATCTCCATGTATCTGGGACCACATTGATTGCCTCATTTATTTCCCAATGCTGATTATATGTCAAACAGACACCCGAAATGTGGGTGAAATAGTTATTGATACATTCTAAAAACCAACTCCATGATTCATAGTTTTCCTTCTCCATAATAGAAAAGGAAAGAGGAAGAGGTGAATGGATTCCATCTTGTATTGTTGTAATCAACAATACTCCCTTTTATTTTTTGTATCGAAATATTCCATCAATCTAAATGAACTATTTTCTGAAACGAAATGTGGAGATATAGGGGAGGAATGCCTAGAAAAACCGATGAAATTGAACATGAGATGGATCAAGTCTGTTATTTTTAGACACATATATTTTTGTATCAATATGGAATATAACTTGTTTATGGTGCCTCATTATGGCTAGAAATTATAGAAATACCTGATAAAAGTCATCCCAATCACCATAGACCTTCATAATTACCATCTGTTTCCCCATCCATGCCTTATTATCGGATTTTTATAAACAAATTTTTGTTGTATCCTATCTTTTACAAGATCTATAGGAACATCTTGTAATATCCTAATCATCTCAATGATAATGGATGACACAAATTCCACATCCAATGAGGTATGATCTTGTGTCAGACTTTGTTGAATTCAAGTATGAGCTGCCTCAATCATCTAGATTCTCCAACCTCCAAATGAAATGTCTGGAATTATCCTCAAGAGGAATCTACAATCATTACCATGATTCCCACACTGTATGAGATATTTTCTACAGCCAAATTCATGAACTATATATTTATAGTGCCTATCAATGTGAAATCTCTTTAGTGTTCTTTTTAATGCATATTTACTTGGAAAATTCCTTCTAACAGATAAGGTTTTTTCTAGCTCATGAAACTTATCTGGTACAACTCTGGGAAATGAAGTTGTGGGTGTGAGAATGTTGTATTTGAATTCATGAACATGTTTCATTGCTTTTAACCAGGAAGAAAAGAGTGGTGTATGATTTATTATGGGTCGAGATTAGTATAAAATTAATGCATTTCTAGAAACTTCCTCCCCAACTTCTGATGCTCCCTCATCAACAGCACTATTGTCTATGACAACTTAGATCTTTTATTACACAATTAAACATAATTTATTACATAAACTTCACTTGATACAACATATAAGATCAAGAGTTATAGTGTCTTTGGGGATTAGGATCATTATATAACAACTTAATGCATGAAATACAACATCTTTATTGAAAACATCCTTTACATGACCACTACATTCCCTCGTACTTAGCATTGCATGGGATAACCAAAGGACATGCATAAGAAAAGGGTGAGCTATGAAGCCGAGTAAGGGAATAATCATGTAATAACATAAGTAATACAATACATGTTAGAAAATAGGCATATCAATAGAGAACAAGATAATAATAAACATAAAGGAATGATAAATCGTGATAATAATAACATGGAAATGTGGAAACAACACTTAACATGGAATTAGCATGAGCCAAGGCTCGTTTCACATGGAACATGAGTAAACCCTCATTGCACATGAATCATGATTAAACCCTAATTTCACTTGAATTATCATGAGTAAACACCCATTTCTCATGATTTATCATGTTACTATACTTTACTCAATGCATTAGAGTGCTATCAGGGCGCACCCTTCTTAAACATTTCATTTCATGCATAAGTGTGCCACATGGATCATAAAACATTGAATCATTAAACATAATCATTTATTCCATGATAAATGAATGTGGAATACATACATGAAACTATTTAAACAATAACTAAATGTGTATAAAGTTTAATACCCTTGATAGAGAAATGGGCATGGTATTCACAACACAATGACTTTGGCTTGGAAACGCATGGTGCAATTTTGGCAGCATAATGGCATGACATAAGAACTCATAAAAATGGTTGATTAGAAAGAAAGGGGTGTCTCATCATATTTACATGACATGGATAGTAAGGGGTTCATATAGATACATTTCCCAACAAATGTAATGGAATTTAGATTCATGATACAAAAAAAACTGCTTGAATGTAAATGAGGAGAGAGAAACTCCTTTCGGAATTTTGGCATAGTAACAGGTGTGCATGGGAGGCATTTAATGAGAGATAAATGGGTCTTCCGTCATTAAAACATAAATAGGGTAGTACGTGGGAGGTTAGAAACCACACCCCAACATTTATAATTGAAAATAAAAGGGCATAACAATTTAAAGAATATTGGACAAAAATGAGAAAGGAAGAAAAAACCCTTACTTGGAAGTGTGCTTCCAAAGGCTAGAGAGAGGCTTGAGAGAGACTTCTTGGGAGCTTGGGGATCCTTGGGAGGATTATAGAGAGAGGAGGGTAGGGGTTGTATGAACTCCAAAGGCTTTGAGTTAAAAGGAAGTGGGAACTTGGGTGGGTTTATATAGAAAAGGTGAGGGAATTATTTATTATTTAGTGTTGGGGCACCTCACATTAAACTAATCAAAACCACAAACCAGCCCATGGTTTTTGCCCATGGTTTTTGGAAAAGGGAAGTTGAAAACAATATTTTATAAACCCAAATCCAAACTTCTTAAAATAATGGGGTAGCTTATGTGTAGGTGAGTCACACTCCCAAGGAAAACAATTTAAAAGGACAAAATTTTTAATAAGTCTTGAACGGTCCACTAAAGCTTTGTAAAATAAATCAAAAAAATCCAAAATCACATTATTTTAATGGAAAAACATATATTAGACAAAAACAAAGTTTATAGTATTTTTGTAACGACCTGAATCTGGAGCCACATAACTGGTGCCTCGTACCCAGTTCGCCACATGACCTCAAGCGCATTTCCCCAAACACCAGAGGATGCCAACTAGCAGCAAGGGCCTTGGTGAGTCTATGGGGAAACTATTCCCTAATTTGGTAAAGTATACAGTGGAAGAATAAACATAAACAATAGAGGAAGCAGTAAACAGTATACAACAACTGAACTAAAAGTCGAAGCAATGTCTGATATAATAATGATCCAGAACGGTACATGTATCAATGGAAAGCAGTAAGCAAAACAACATGTTGAAATACAACTGAAACTAAAGTACTAAACATAAACAGCAACTCCAGCATCATCGTCAGCCAAATCCTGGTCCCATGCTCTCCAGCTCCAACCACCAATCAAGTACCTGAGGTAGAAGGACCAAAATCTCTATCTACACCTGCAAACATATAATCTATTTGGGCCGAAAAGCAGGACCCAAACAGGGTGTGAGACTAATCCCAATAGGCAACCACTACAAGATTTTTGCCCTACTTTCAGTGAGTAATATAGAAAAAGTAAAGGAAAATAAGTATAGTAATGGACTAAGAGTACACCAGTAAATAATCCTACCAATTACCAATCACATTCATTTAATTAAAAAAACCAGGGAAAACTAGCAAATATTTCTATTCCAAGGTAAGAAAGTAACATAGCAGGTATCTCAAAAGACTACCGAAACACAAGAAGTACAAAACCCAAGCTTTTTCTTTGGCTTGGTGTACTCGTCACAAAAAACCATCAAAATTCACACTGACCCTATGGGTGGCTCAAACTAGAAGACCCCTATAGTCCAGTAATCAAACAAGGCACAGACACTCTAGGAAGCTCTCACGTCAATTCCCTTATGGTCTTGCAACGATAGCTACAGACTCTATGAGGAAGCACTTACGTCTAATTCCTCCTATGGTCTCAATGCATGTGTAAACTAATAACACTCTTGGGAAGCACAAATTCATATTCCCGTAGGTCCTACGTACGAAACTAAAACCAACAGAACCTCTAGAGAAGCACTTAATTGTCTATTCCCTCTTTGATCTCCCACACAAGGTTCTCACAGCCCTGAGCAGTCCAGTCGTGCATAATCGACTGTCAGAAGCCCTAAGTAAGTCAAAAACTACTTGGATAATATCTAACATGCATCAAAATCATTTAAACAGCAGGCAACACATGCAAACAGTTATAACAAGTAAACTAGCAATTTCAATAGGGGTTGCCTAACAGGAAAACGGTGTCGAACGGTGATAAATAGCCAAGAAGTGAGAAACACCCATGGAGTGATCCTCAAACATGCAACCAAGCATATATTAGAAACAATTAATCATAATCTAACAAGCAATCTAGGGAAAATAAACAACAGGATCAAAAATCCTAAACCCGGTATACCCGATACATGGGTATCCGGCACTTTTGCAACCAAAACTCAAGGAACTTCAATGTAGGGAAACAAACCACCTACCTCGATCCTCGAAGATCGATATACTTGAACCTCATCCTATGAAACGGCCTAGAATGGTGTATATCTGTAAAAACGTCTAAAATATTCAACCTCATATAACTCACACGAGAGAAAGAATCAGGAAACAAGGCCAAAGAAGAACCAAGAACTCACCACTGTGATTCTTCTTCAATCGACGGAGTTTGATTCGGATAACTGGTGATGGATTGGTGTCTCAGAGAAGAATCAGCCTCCTTGGACACTATGGATGGGATTAGGCGGAGAAGAAGACGTTAATGAGCATTAGGTGCAACCCCAGTCTGATTAATGAAATAAAAAAAGAGAAGTACACGGCGTGTACTTGGATTTTCCGTACTCCACTTTAAGAGGCCTCCACATCATCCCTACACATCGTGTGTGTGGCTCGGACACAGCCAGCAAACGGCTTCGAGCGGCAGAGGAGTACACGACGTGTACTCATAAAGTACATGGCGTGTGCTCTGAAAATTTTCAGATTCTCCATTTTTCCTTAAAAATCCCATAAAAGAGATCCGTACCTGAAACCGAAGTTCCGGGTTCTTACAATTTTATTACATCGCTATTGGGCCATTATGATGTCATAAAACACATTATATATTTAAACGGTATTTAATTTTTACAAAAAAATTTGACTATCTCATAAAATTATGAAAAATTCACCATTAGATAATTTCAATGTCCTGATACCAGAAATAATATTCATTTTATCTAAATAATTTTCTAAATATGTTAATTTTAACTTCTAAAATAAAAACTGACATTTGTCGAAAATTCATGGGTTTTGACAAAAATGGCTTTCAAACCTTAATAAAAATTATAATTGAATTCATAAAATTATACGATCATTTAAATTTAATAAAAAATAATTTAATAATAATAATAATCATATTTTATTAAAATATTATTTAATTAAAAAATCAATTAATTCATCAAAATAGATTTCTTAGTTGAACATTAACTAAAAATACTATTTGTGCTTTAAAAACTATTTACAAGATAACAATAATAAAATGAAAGTTTATTCATTATTATATAAAAATAATATACATAACCATAGTGCTAAGGTCTTGTTACATAACCCCATATAACACCTGCATAGGACCGAAGAGTAAGGTGTGTGATGGTGACATATTGTTGGTGTGGCTCGGATAACATTGCTCGGGTGGTAATCTCTATTAACATCCACTTCACTTGTAGGAGGCCCCACTCGAGCTTAACATATTAAATCTCAACATGGGCATGGTCAAGAGTGAATCCCAAAGACGCAACCTCATTTCTGAGCACTGAAAAATGGGCTTCATATGTGGCATGTCTACTGGATGAGGCCATCTATTCCTTTGTCTGAGGAAATTGGATTTGTTAAAACCCAATATTTATAATAATCATGTGATCATTGTTCAACGACTATATTAGCAATGGTCACAATTCTAAACCATATTTTAAAATACAAAAACCTAAAACCAAATTAGTTGAAATTTTATATAAACATTTTACATAAAGAGACATTTAATTAGATCAATAGGGATTTCCATTAATAAAAGTTTGCGTCATTACAATCTTCCCCCCTTAAGAAATTTTGCCCTCGAAATTTCATTTTCAAATACTAAAATAGATGTGGGTAAATCTACTTCATCATTTCCTCTGATTCCCACATCGCTTCTTCAAACATGGGGTTTCACCACAACACATTGATGAGGGGCATTATATTATTTCGTAGAACTTTTTCTCTATGATCTCATATCTTCACTCATTGCTCCTCATAAGAAATATCATCCACTAACTGTACTACCTCTGAAGAGAGTACATGTAAAGGGTCTGGTATGTAATTCCTTAAGAGGGATACATGAAATACATCATGTACTTTGGCCATGGTAGGTGGAAGTGCTAGTCGATAGACCATGGCCCCGACACGATCAAAAATCTCGAAGGCGCTGATGTACCTTGGACTTAACTTCTATTTCTTTCTAAACATCATGAACTTCTTCCATGGAGATATGCGTAGAAATATCATGTCTCCAACTTTAAACTCAAGGTCTCATAGATGGTTATCTTCATAACTCTTCTGTCGACTCTAGGCTACCTTGATATGCTGCTGAATGGTTTTCACCTTCTCCACCATTTCTTCGACCATTTTTGGTCCAATTAGCTTACGCTCACCTACCTCATCCCAACACACCGGTGTTCAGCACCTTTTCCCATAAATGGATTCATATGGTGCCATTTGGATGCTCGATTGGAAACTGTTATTATAAGAGAACTCAACCAGAGGAAGATGTTGATCTCATCCTCCTTTAAAGTCCATTGAAAATGCTCTCAACATGTCCTCAAGTGTTTGGATAGTCCACGTGGATTGGAAATCAGTTTGAGGATAATAGGTCGTACTGAAGTTCAGTTTAGTATTCAGAGCTTGTTGAAGACTCTTCCAAAACTTAGAGGTGAATCTTGGATCTCGATCGAACGCAATAGATAGTGGTACTCCATGCAGCCTTACCACTTCCCTGATATATATTTGTGCCAGCTCATCCAATGAGAAATCCTCTCGAATAGTAATGAAGTGTGCATCCTTTGTAAGACGATCCACACCAACACATATTTCATTATTGCCTTTGGATGTCTTTGGAAGTCCGGTGACAAAGTCCATGGTGATGATCTCCCATTTCTATTCTGGTATGGGCAATGGATGCATCATCCCCATAGACTTCTGCCTTTCTGCCTTCACTTGCTGACTCACCAGGCACATTGATGTATATTCAGAAATCTCCTTTTTCATATTATCCCACCAAAAATCCTCTCGGAGATCTTGATACATCTTTGTGTTTCCTAGGTAAATAGTGAAATTTGTACTATGTGCATCATCCAAAAGTTCCTTCTTCAGCTCCGGACTTGATGGAACACATAGTCTTTTCCCAAATCTCAAAATTCCTTCTTCATTAACATTAAAATCTAATGATTTCCCTTTACCGATAGCTTCTACTTTTTCCTAAATTCCCACATCATCGTTTTGAGCATCCTTTAACCATTCCAAAAGTAACAGTTGAGCAATCATTTGTGAAAGGATGGATGATTTTCCCTTAATTATGAGTCTCATGTCCATCTTCATAAAATCTAAGAAGATTGGATCCTATTCAATTATCATCAATGATATAATTGTTGGGTCCTTTCTACTTAGGGAACCCACCACCTTGTTCACTTTCCTAGGGTGGTAATGGATTGGGAAGTTATATTTTTTGATCATCTCTAACCATATTCGTTGGTTTATGTTCAAATCATTTTGTGTGAATACATACTTGAGGATTTTGTGGTCCATATATATTTCACACTTCTCCCGAAAGAGATAATTCCACCAAATTTTCAAAGTGAAGATCACTACAGCCAACTCAAGGTCATGTGTTGGATAGTTCTGTTCATGAACTTTCAATTTCCTTGAATCATAGGCAATGACTTTGTCATTTTTCTTCAACACACATCCCAGACCCTTCTTCGAAGCATCCCTAAATACCACAAAAAGTTCTCCAATTGTGGGAAAAGTGAGCATGGGTGAAGTGATAATACTACTTTTCAACTCCTTGAAGCTTTCTTCGCATTCATCACTCCAAGAAAACATTACTCCCTTCCAAGTTAGCTTGGTAATAAGTTTGGAAAATTGAGAGAAATTTCTCACAAATCATTGATAATATCCAGCTAACCCCAAGAAGCTATGGATATCTGTTACCAATGTTGGACTCTGTCATCCCTCAATTGTATCTATTTTGGAGGGATCCATAGATATCCCATTTCTTGTGATGATATGGCCCATGATTGTGACCTCCTTCAACCAGAACTCACACTTGTTGAACTTTTCAAAGAGCTTCTCCTTCCGCAAGTTATCTAGTATAGTTCTTAGATGCTCCTCATGATCCTCCTTGGTTTGGAAGTATATCAGAATATGATCAATAAAGACTACCCTAAATTTGTCGAGGTAATCTCTAAAGACTCTATTCATCAATTCCATAATGATTTCTAGAGCATTAGTTATTTTGAAAGGAATTACTATGAATTCATAATGCATGTATCTTGTACGAAAAGTAGTCTTGGGGATATCTTCCTTCATCACCCTCACTTGATAATATCCCAACCGCAAATCCACCTTGGAGAAGTATTTTGATCCACGAAACTGATCGAGAAAGTCATCAATTCATGGGAGAGGATGCTTGTTCTTTATCATGATTTTGTTAATCTCATGATAATTGATGAAAAGGCACACTGACCGATCCTTCTTCTTGATAAAGAGGACTGGTGCACCCCATGGTGAAGCACTTGGGCATATAAACCCCTTATCTAGATTCTCATATAGTTATTTCTTCAGGTCCTCAAGCTCCACAATAGCCATTATATATGGAGTCTTGGATATTGGCAACATCCAAGGTATAAGATCAATTGAGAATTCAACATCTCTTCTAGAGGGAAGACCAGGAAATTCCTTAAGAGACACTTTTGCGAATTCCCTCACAATAGGCATGTCTTCTAGGATGGTTGCCTCCTTAGATTCAATCATTTGAGTCAGATATGCGTGCTCATGGGGAAGTAATATCCACACTTGAGATGATGGAGATAAAGAAGATTCATCTTCCTCCTTTCACTTGTAATGAATCAGGGGTCGATTCTCCACATGGAGAGTGATTTCCCTCTCCCGACAATTTATGTTTGCTCTATATAAGGAAAGTCCATCCATGCCAAGAATTGCACCAAATTCCACCAGAGGGAGTATGACGAGGTTCACCAGGAAGTTCAATCCACAAATTATGATAGGGGAGGAGTTATATTTATGGGATGCAATGATTTCCCCATTTGTCTTACTCATTGACATCTTCACTTCCATGATTTGTGGTGGTGTTGGGATTGTTCTACTAAACTTTCAAGATATAAAAGAATGCGAAGAACCTGAATAAAAAATTATTTTCTCTTTTTTTTAATGAATAACTATCATTCATGTCACCACTTAATTGTTGGGGTTCACTTCAGCAGTAGTGATAGAAAAACCTCACCCATGTTTCCTTAGATGTTGTTGGTTGCCTCCAAAAACCTTTGGCTTAGGGAACTGATTTGCAAGATGTCATGGTTCTTTGCAGTTGTTTCAATGAACCACACATTGAGGTTCGAATAGAGAATTCCTCTCCTCTTTTGCAGCCACGCGTCTTTCTTGACGATAGTTAATATCCAGGTTCCCTTCTCTTCTACTCCTAAAACAGTTTCTCATCACCTTCAGGCAGTTTCCGGGGTGTTTCTTTCTGCACCATTGGAAAGTGGGGTGCGGTATCTTCTTAGAACCATTGGATTTATCCATCAGATGACCAGAATTGAAGTATACCTTACACTTCTTATCCCCATGATACCATTGAGATTATCTTATCTCTATTTAGACCTTGAGGGCACATCAGAAAATTTTCTCATAGTTGTCGAAGTCACAGATCACCAGTTCTTTCCACAGGCTAGGTTTTAGCCCACCAAAGAAGCGGTCAACCTTGAATTCAGGGGTAACGACAATGCCAGAAGTGTATCGTGAAAGCCTTGGGAAGTTTTCCTCATATTCTCCAATAGATTCGTCATCTTTTTCTTGAGGTCAAGGAATTCCCTTTCCATATTAAGTCGGAGGGTGCGTGGAAAATATTTATCGAAAAATATCTTCAAGAAATCCTTCCATTCCAATGCCTCGATCTCCTCCTTAGGCTTCGTATTTTTGATCAACGTCCACCATTGATCAAATTAACCCTCCATATGATAAGCATCCAAGAGAACCTTCTCTTGTTTAGAACATTGAATTATGGAGAAGATCTTTTCAATGGAGTTGATCCATTGTTCAGCGATTGAGGGATCGAATGATCCATTAAAATTAGAAGGCCTTTGTCTTATAAATCTCTCGATAGCGACTTGTTCTTTCCTAGGGGGGGTTGAATGTTCCTCTTGACCCATGTTTCTATTCAAAGCTTGAGTTATCTGAGATAGAAGCGTGACAAAGTTCACAATTCCTGCTCCCATTGGATTGGGAATCACTTTAGTACAGTCATCACTTTTATATTCACATCGGTTGTTAGCATGAGTCCTCTTATTAGTAGCCATTGGTTGGAATAAAAGGAAAGTTAGGGGTAACACATAAAAGGTAATCAAAGTACAAAACTGATGACTTATAAATAACTTCTATTTACTTAACATATGAATCTATTGGCTTCAGTCTAGGTTATTCATTATCTACTTTCTAACATATATTCTTAGGGAATTTTTGGTCCCCTAATAATGTTTCATACTAAGCTTGTGAATTTACCAAAGCATATCCCATGAGAGTGTTGTAACCAAGAGTGCAGCAAGGCCCATTTTCATTCACCAGTTCCCGTTCGAGTCTAGCTCAAAGCGGTGTATTTGAGTTTTACCCCTAGGATACATCTGTGCCAGAGCCCCCTCTACCTGCTCGTATCCAGACAGGGATGTATTTTCTTGATAAACCACTTACACAATACTCACCAAAACATAGGGTAGTTTTTATTATACTTAGTCTTGTCTGTAAGGCCTTACTAGGGTTTTCTAATCCTAATCCTAAAAATAACTAAACCTATCCTCTGATACCAACTATGAAAACACAGATCTTTTATTACACAATTAAACATAATTTATTTCATAAACTTCGCTTGATACAACATAGAAGATCGATAGTTCTAGTGTCTTTTGGGCTTAGGATCATTACATAACAACTTAAAACATGAAATATAACATCTTTATTGAAAAATTCCTTTACATGAACACTACATTCCCTCATACTTAGCATCGCATGGGATAACCTGAGGACATGCATAAGAAAAAGGTGAGCTCTAAAGCCCAGTAAGGGAATAATCAGGGAATAAAATGAGGAATAAAATACATGTTAGAAAATTTTCATATCAATAGAGAACAAGAGAAGCATAAACATAAAGGCATAATAAAGCATGATAATCATAACATTGAAATGTGGCAACAACATTTAACATGGAATTAGCATGAGCCAAGGCTCATTGCACATGGAGCATGACTAAACCCTCATTGCACATGAAGCACGAGTAAACCCTCATTGCACTTGAATTTTAATGATTAAACAAACATTTCACATAACTTATCATGATACTATACTTTACCCAATGCATTTGAGTGCTATCAGGGTGCGCCCTTCTTAAACATTTCATTTCATGCATAAGTGTTCCACATGGATCATAAAACATTTAATCATTCAACATAATCATTTATTCGAAGATAAAAAAAATGTGTAATACATACATTATACTCTTTAAACAATAAGTAAATAGTCATAAAGTTGAATACCCTTGATAGGGAAATGAACATGGTATTCACTACACAATGCCTTTGGCTTGGAAAAGCATGGTGCAATTTCGGCAGCATATCGGCATGACATAAGAACTCATAAAAATAGTTGATGAGAGATAAAGTGGTGTATAAACATATTTACATGACATGGAAAGTAAGGGGGTAATATAGAAACATTTCCCAACAAATTTAATGGAATTTAGAATCATGATACAAAAGAATTACTTGAATGTAAATGTGGAGACAGAATTTCCTTTCGGAATTTCAACATAGTAACGCGTGTCCATGGGAGGAATTTAATGAGAGCGAAATGGGTCTCACATCATTAAAAAATAAATAGGGAGGTATGGGGGAAGTTCAAAACCATACCCCAACATTTATAATTGAAATTAAAAGGGTATAACAATTTAAAGAATATTTTACAAAAATAGGAAAGGAAGAAAAACCCTTACTTGGAAGTATGCTTCCAAAGGATTGAGAGAGGATTATTGGGAGCTTGGGGAACCTTGGGAGGATTCTAGAGAGATTAGGGAAGAGGTTTCATGAACTCAAAAGGCTTTGAGTGAGGAGGAAGTGGGATCTTGGGTGGGTTTATATAGGAAAGGTGAGGGAATTCTTTATTATTTAGGTTTGGGACACCGCACATTAAACTAATCCAAACCACAAACCAGCCCAAGGTTTTTGCCCATGGTTTTTGGAAAAGGGAAGTGGAAAAAAATATTTTATAAGGTAAAAATCCTAAATTATTAAAATAATGGGGTTACTTATGTGAAGGTGAGTCACACTCCCAAGGAAAACAATTTAAAAAGACAAAATGTTTAATAAGTCTTGAAGGGTCCACTAATGATTTGTAAAACAAATCAAACAAACCCAAAATCAAATTATTTTAATGTTAAAACACATATTGGCCGAACATAAAGTTTATATTATTTTATTACATCACTATTAGGTCATTATGATGTCATAAAACACATTATATATTTAAACGGTATTTAATTTTTACGCAAAAATTTGACTGTCTCAGAAAATTATGAAAAATTCACCATTGGATAATTTTGACAAACTGATTCCAGAAATAATATTCATTTTATCTAAATAATTTTATAAATATGTTAATTTAAACTTTTAAAATATAAACCATCATTTATCGAAAATTCATGGGTTTTGACAAAAATGGATTTCAAACCTTACTAAAAAATACAATTGAATTCATAAAATTATACGATCATTTATATTTAATAAAAATTAATTTAATAATAATAATAATATTTTATTAAAATATTATTTAATTCAAAAATCCATTAATTCATCAAAATAGATTTCTTAGTTGAACATTAACTAAAAATACTATTTGTGCTTTAAAAACTATTTACAAGATAACAATAATAAAATGAAAGTTTATTCATTATTATATAAAAATAATGTACATACCCATAGTGCTAAGGTCTTGTTACATAACCCCATATAACACCTGCATAGGACTGAAGAGTAAGGTGTGTGATGGTGACAGAATCTTGGTGTGGCTTGGATAACATTTCTCGGGTGTTAATATCTATTAACATCCACTTCTCTCATAGGCGGTCTTGATCGAGCTTAACATATTCAATCTTAGCTTGGGCTTGGTCAAGAGTGAAGCCCAAAGACTCGACTTCCTTTCTGAGCTCTGACAAATGGTCTTATTATGGGGCACGTCTATTGGATGAGGCCATCGCTTCCTTTGTCTAGGTAAATTGGATTTGTTAAAGCCCAATATTTATACTAATAATGTGATCACTATTCAATGTCTATATTATCAATGGTCACAATTATTAATAGTATTTTAAAATCCAAAAATTTAAAACCAAAGAAGTTTACATTTTATATAAACATTTTATATAAAGATACATTTAATTAGATCAAGATGGATTTCCATTAATGAATGTTTGGGTCATTACAATATTCCCCCCTTAAGAAATTTCACCCAAAAAATTTCTTTTTCCCATACTAAAACAGATGTGGGTAAATCTGCTTCATCATTTCCTTTGATTCCCATGTCGCTTCTTCAAACTTGTGGTTTTGCCACAACACCTTGATGGGGGGCATTATCTTTTTTCATAGAACTTTTTCTCTATGATCTAAGATCTTCACTGGTTTCTCCTCTTAAGAAAGATCATCCTCTAAATGTACTACCTCTGAATATAGTACATGTCAAGGGTCCAGTATGTAAATCTAAAAGAGGGATACATGAGAGTCATCATGTACTTTGGCCATGGTAGGTGTAAGTTCTAGTCGATGGGACACAACCCCAACACAATCAAGAATATCGAAGGGGATGGTGTACCTTGGACTTAACTTCCCTTTCTTTTCAAACATCATCACCATATTCCATGGATATATGCATAGAAATACCATGTCTCCATCTTTAAATTCAAGGTCTCATTAACAGTTATTTGCATAACTCTTTTGTCAACTCTGGGCTGCCTTGATATGCTGCTGAATGGTTTTCACCTTCTCTACCATTTCTTCAACCATTTCTGGTCTAAGCAGGTTACACCCACCAACCTCATCCCAACACGCCGGTGTTCTGCACCTTTTCCCATAAAAGGGTTCATAGGGTTCCATTTAGATGCTCTAGTGGAAACTGTTATTGTAAGAGAACTTGACCAGAGAAAGATGTTGATCCCTTTCTCCTTTAAAGTCCATTGAGAATGCTCTCAACATGTCCTCAAGTGTCTGGATAGTCTGCTCAGATTGGCCATCAGTTTGAGGATGATAGGTCTTACTGAAGTTCAGTTCAGTATTCGGAGCATGTTGAACACTCTTCCAAAACTTAGAGGTGAATCTTGGATCTCGATCGGACACAATAGATAGTAGTACTCCATGCAGCCTTACCACTTTCCTGATATATATCTGTTCCAGTTGATCCAATGAGAAATCCTCCCAAATATAAATGAAGTGTGTAGCCTTTATAAGATGATCCACAACAACCCATATTGCATTGTTGTCTTTGGATGTCTTCAAAAGTCTGGTGACAAAGTCCATGGTGATGTTCTCCCATTTTCATTCTAGTATGGGAAATGGTTGCATCATCCCCTTATACTTCTTCCTCTATGCCTTCACTTTCTAACACACCAGGCACTTTTATGTATATTCATTGATCCCCTTTTTCATATTATCCCACCAAAAATTCTCTTAAAGATCTCAATACATCTTTGTGTTTCCTAGGTGAATAGTGAAATTTGAACTATGTGCAACATCTAAAAGTTCCTTCTTCAGCTCCAGAATTGATGGAACACATAGTCATTTCCCAAATCTCACAATTCCTTCTTCATTGACATTAAACTCTGATGATTTCCCTTTTCTGATAGCTTCCACTATTTCCTGAATTCCCACATCACCCTTCTGAGCATCCTTTAACCTTTCCAAAAGTAACAGTTGAGCAATCATTTGTGAAAGGATTCATGATGATCACTTATTTATGATTACCATGCCCATATTCATCAAATCTAAGAAGATTGGATCCTTTTCAATTATAATCAATGATAGAATTGATGGGTCCTTTCTACTTAGTCCATCCACCACCTTGTTCATTTTCCCATGGTGGTAATGGATTGAGCAGTCATAGTCTTTGATCAACTCTGACCATCTTCACTGGCACATGTTCAACTCTTTCAGTGTGAATATATACTTGAGGATTTTGTGGTGAGTATATCTTTTACACTTCTCCCCAAAGAGATAATGCCGCCAAATTTTCAAAGCAAAGATCACTGCAGCCAACTCGAGGTCATGTGTTGGATAGTTCAATTAATGAAATTTCAATTGCCTTGAAGCATAGGCAATGACATTGTGATTTTTCATCAACACACATCCCTGGATTTTCTTTGAACCATCACTGAATACCACAAAAGTTCTCCACTTGTGGGTAAAGTGAGCATGGGTGCAGTGATAAGCCTCCTTTTCAACTTCTTGAAGCTTTTTTCACATTCATCACTCCAAGAAAACTTTACTCCCTTCCAAGTTAGCTTGGTAAGAGGGTTGGAAAATCATGATAAATTTCTCACAAATCATCAATAATATCCAGCTAACCCCAAGAAGCTAAGGATATTTGTTACTGATGTTGTCCTCATCCATCCCTCAATTGCATCTGTTTTGGAGGGATCCATAGATATCCCATTGCTTGTGATGATATGGCCCAAGATTGATACCTCCTTCAACCAGAACTCACACTTGTTGTACTTTTCATAGAGCTTCTCCTTTCGCAAGTTCTCTAGTACAGTTCTTAGATGCTCCTCATGATCCTCCTTGGTATTGGAGTATATCATAATATCATCTATAAAGACTACCAAAAATTTTTAATGGTAATCTCTAAAAACTCTATTCATAAAGTCCATGAATATTGCTGGAGTATTAGTGAGTCCGAAAGGCATTACTATGAATTCATAGTGCCCATATCTTGTATGAAAATAATTCTTGGGGATATCTTCCTTATTCACCATCACTTGGTAATATCCCGACCGCAAATCCACCTGGGAGAAGTATTGTTCTCCAAGAAGCTGATCGAGAAATTCATCAATTCATGGGAGAGGATACTTATTCTTTATCATGATTTTGTTAAGATCACTAGAATCAATGCAAAGGCACATTGACCCATCCTTCTTCTTGACGAAGAGGACTGGTGCACCCCACGGTGAAGCACTTGGGAATATAAACCCCTTATCCAGATTCTCCTGTAGTTGTTTCTTCATCTCCTCAAGCTCAACAATAGCCATTTTATATGGATTATTGGATATTGGAAACGCCTCAAGTATAAGATCAATTGATAATTAGACATCTCTTCTTGGAGGAAGACCAGTCAATTCCTCAGGAAACACTTTTGTGAATTCCCTCACAATAGGCATGTCTTATAGGATGGTTTCCTCCTTAGACTCAATCACCTGATCCAGATATGTGTGCTCATTGGGCAGTAATATCCACGCTTCATATGATGGAGCTAAAGAATATTCATCTTCCTCCTTGAACTTGTAAAGAATCGGGGGTCGATTCTCCCCATGGAGAGTGATTTACCTCTCATGACAATTTATGTTGGCTCTATATAAGGAAAGCCAATCCATACCAATAACTGCATAAAATTCCACTAGAGGGAGTATGACGAGGTTCATCAAGAAGTTCAATCCACATATTATGACAGGGGAGGAGTTATATTCATGTGATGCAATGATTTCCCCATTTTTCGTACACACCGACATCTTCGCTTCCATGATTTGTGGTGGTGTTGGTATTTTTCTACTAAACTTTCAAGATATAAAATAATTAATAGAACCTGAATCAAAAATTATGTCCTCTATTCTTGAATGAATAACTATAATACCTATCACTACTTCATTTTCGGGGTTCACTTTGGCATTAGTGATGGAAAAATCTCACCCTTGGTGCCTTGGAAGTTGTTGGTTGCCTTCAAAAACCTCTGGATTAGGGAACTGATTTGCAAGATTCCCTGGTTCTTTGCAGTTGTAGCAATGAACCATGCATTGAGGTTCAAACGGAGCATTCCTCTCCTCTGTCACAGCCACGAGTCTTTCTTTCTGACAGTTAATAGCCAGGTTCCCTTCTCTTCCACACCTAAAGAATTTCATCATCCCCTTCAGGCTATTTCTGGGGTGCTTCTTTCCACACCTTTAGCAAGTGGGGTGCTAGATCTTCTTAGCACCATTTGATTTATCCATCAAACCACCAGAATTGAATTCCGCCTTATGCTTCTTATCCCCATGATACTCCTAAGATTATCCGATCTCTATTTTGACCTTGAGGACACATCAGACAATTTCCTCATAGTTTTCAAAGTCACAGATCACTAGCGCTTTCCGCAAGCTAGGTTTCAGCCCACCAAAGAAGCGATCAACCTTGAATTTGGGGGTAACGAAAAAGCTGGAAGCGTATTGTGCAAGCCTTGTGAAGTTTTCCTCGTATGATCCAACAGATTCATTGTCCTTTTTCTTGAGGGAAAGGAAGTCCCTTTCCCTCTTAAGTCGGAGGGTGCATGGAAAATATTTATTGAAAAACATATTCTAGAAATCATTCTATTCCAATGCCTCGATCTCCTCCTTAGGCTTCGTATTTTTTATCAACGTACACCATTGATCAGCTTCACCCTCCATACGATAATCATCCAGTAGAACCTTCTCTTGTTCAGAACATCAAACGATGGAGAAGATCTTTTCAATGGAGTTGATCCATTGTTCAGTGATTGAGGAATCAGATGATCCATTAAAAGTAAGAGGCCTTTGTCTCATGAAGCTCTCGGTAGCGACTTTTTCTTTCTTAGGGGGGTTGAAAGTTCCTCTTGACCCATGTTTCTATTCAAAGATTGAGTTATTTAAGAGGGAAGTGTGACAAAGTTCGCAATTCCTGCTCCCATTGGATTGGGCATCTCATTAGTACAGTGATCACATTGATCTTCACATCTTTTGTTTGATGGAGTCCTCTTATTACCAACCATTGGCAGGAATAAAAGGAAAGTTAGTGATAACACATAAAGGGTAATCCAAGGAAAAAAATAATGACTTATAAATAACGTTTATTTCCTTATCATATGAATATATTGGCTTCAGTCTATGTTATCCATGATATACTTTCTAACATATATTCTTAGGGAATTTTTTTGTCCCTTAATAATGGTTCATACTAAGCTTGTGAATTTACCATAGTATATACTCCAGGATTGTCATAACCAAGAGTGTAGAAAGTCCCATTTTTTGCACCATTTCCCATTTGAGTCTAGCTTAAAGTGGTGTTTTCGGGTTTTACCCCAAGGATACATCTGTGGCAGAGCCACCTCTACCTGGTCGTATCCAGTCAGGGATGTATTTTATTGATAAACCACTTAATAAATACTCACCAAATATTAGGGTTGTTTTTATTATACTTAGTCGTGTCTTTAAGGATTTAATAGGGTTTTCTAATCCTAATCCAAAAAATAACTAAACCTATCCTCTGATACCAACTATGACAACCATGATCTTTTATTACCCAATTAGACATAATTTATTACATAAAATTCACTTGATACAACATAGAAGTTTGAGAGGTATACTATCCTTGGGGATTAGGATCATTAAATAACAACTTAAAACATGAAATAAAACATCTTTATTGAAAACTTTCTTTACATGATCACTATATTCCCTCGTACTTAGCTTTGCATGGGATAACCTGAGGACGTGCATAAGAAAAGGGTGAGCTATAAAGCCTAGTAAGTGAATAATCATGGAATAACATGAGGAATAAAATACATGTTAGAAAATAGGCACATCAATAGAGTAAAAGAGAAGCATAAACATAAAGGCATGATAAATCATGATAATCATAACATGGAAATGTGGCAACAACAGTTAACATGGAATTAGGATGAGCCAAGGCTCATTGCACATAGAGCATGAGTAAACCCTCATTCCACATGAAGCATGAGTAAACCCCCGTTTCACTTGAATTATCATGAGTAAACACCCATTTCACATAATGTATCATGATACTATACTTTACCCAATGCATTGGAGCACTATCAGGATGCACCCTTCTTAAACATTTCATTTCATGCATAAGTGTGCCACATAGATCATAAAACATTGAATCATTCAACATAATCATTTGTTCCACGATAAATGAATGTAGAATACATACACGAAACTCTTTAAAAAATAATTAAATGTGAATAAAGGTGAATACCCTCGATAGAGAAATGGGCATGGTATTCACTACACAATGACTTTGGATTGGAAAAGCACGGTGCAATTTCGGGAGCATAACGGCATGACATAAGAACTCATAAAAATGGTTGATGAGAGATACAGGGGTGTCTCATCATATTTACATGACATGGAATGTAAGGGGGTCATATAGATACATGTCCCAACAAATGTAATGGAATTTATATTCGTGGTACAAAATAATTGCATGAATGTAAATGAGGAGAGAGAAATTCCTTTCGGAATTTTGGCATAGTAACGGGTGTGCATAGGAGGAATTTAATTAGAGAGAAAGGTGTCTACAATAATTCAAACCTAAAGAGGTAAGTATGGGGATGTGATAAACCATACCCCCAACATTTATAATTTAAATTAAAATGGCATAACAATTTAAAGAATATTGGTCAAAAAAGAGAAAAGAAGAAAAAACCCTTACTTGGAAATGTGCTTCCAAAGGCGTGAGAGAGGCTTGAGATAGGATTCTTGGGAGATTGGGGCACCTTGAGATGATTATAGAGAGAGGAGGGAAGAGTTTTCATGAACTCCAAAGGATTTGAGTGAGGAGAAAGTGGGATCTTGGGTGGGTTTATATAGGAAAGGTGAGAGAATTCTTTATTATTTAGGTCTGGGACACCTCACATTAAACTAATCCAAACCACAAACTATCACATGGTTTTTGCCCACAGTTTTTGAAAAATGGAAGTGGAAAAAAATATTTTATAGTTCCAAAGTTCTAACTTCAGAAAATAATGGGTTTGCTTATGTGGAGGTGAGTCACACTCCCAAGGAAAACAATTTAAAAGGACAAAATGTTTAATGAGTCTTGAAGGGTCCACTAAAGCTTTGTAAAATAAATCAAACAAACCCAAAATCACATTATTTTAATGGTAAAACATATATTTTCAGAACATAATGTTTATAGTATTTTATTACATAACTATTGGGTCATTATTATGTCATAAAACACATTATATATTTAAACGGTATTTAATTTTTACCCAAAAATTTGACTGTCTCCGAAAATTATAAAAAATTAACCATTGAATAATTTCGACATCCTGATTCACTAATGGAAATATGACATATACCCATGGTTCAAAACCATGGGTATAGCCCCCAAAACCGTCGGTATAGCCTATACCCAGGGTTTTGGGAAACGTGGGGCTGAGAGGCGTCGCAATAGGGGTCTGAGCCTATACCCACGGTTTGGAAGAACCGTGGGTATAGGGGTGTCACAGTTTGGAAAACTGATGTACAGTGTGGAACACACTTCCCCCACGGTTTTCAAACCATAAGGTTGTATATTAAAAAAATGGAGATGGTGGGATTTGAACACGGGACACCCCACAAGAATGCCTCGCTCTCTGACCAACCGAGCCAACCACATGTTCAATATATATATATATATAGCCTCTTATCTAAAATTGAGGAAGCCAAGAAAGGAACACGAGACTGGCTGAAGGAGAAAACGTCACCAGACCAACTGATCTGTGGAAATTTTTTCAATATATCAATATAGTTATTTACTTATATTAATTATAACTCATTTATTAGACAAAAAACTCACCTGAATTCAAACACAGGACCGCCTTAAATAATACGGACTACCCAACCAACCAACATATAGATATTACTTGTATTTATATGTGTATATTTGTAATTATATTAATCCAAACTGTGTTCCCACCAAATATTTTTGTTGTCCCGCGTATTTTTTTCTGCAGGAAAGCTATACCCACGGTTTGGCCAAACCGTGGGTATAGGTCTTCAAAATAAATCCCCCAATTCCCATAGTTTTGAAAAACAGTGGGTATACATCTTTTAAAAAAACACCTATACCCATGGTTTTTCCAAACCATAGGTATAGTTCATTAAAAAATATCTATACCCATGGTTTTGGAAAAAACCATGGGTATAGATGACCTATACCCACAGTTTTCTAAAACCGTTGGTATAGGGGTACCCCATACCCACAGTTTCTTGAAAAACCGTGGTTATAGGCCCATTTTCCAGTAGTGATTCCAGAAATAATATTCATTTTATCTAAATAATTTTCTAAATATGTTAATTTTTACTTTTAAAATAAAAACCAACATTTATTGAAAATTCATGGGTTCTGACAAAAATGGCATTCAAACCTTAATAAAAATTACATTTGAATTCATAAAATTATACAATCATTTATATATAATAAAAATTAATTTAATAATTATTATATTTTATTAAAATATTATTTATTTCTAAAATCCATTATTTCATCAAAATAGTTTTTTATTTGAATATTAACTAAAAATACTATTTGTGCTTTAAAAAATATTTACATGGTAACAATATTAAAATGAATGTTTATTAATTATTATATAAAAATAATGTACATAACCATAGTGCTAAGTTATTGTTACATAACCCCTTATAACACTTGCAAATGACCAAAGTGTATGGTGTTTGATGGTGACAGACTATTGGGGTGCCTCGGATAACATTGTCAGGGTGGTAATCTCTATTAGCTTCCACTTCTCTTATAGGTAGTCTCGTTCGAGCATAACATATTCAAGCTCAACTTGGGATTGGTCAAGAGAGAAGCCCAAATACGCAACCTCCTTTCCGAGCACTGAAAAATGGGCTTTGTATGGGGCACGTCTACTGCATGAGGCCATCACTTCCTTTTTCTGAGTAAATTGGATTTGTTAAAGACCAATATTTATACTAATCATGTGATCACTTTTCAATGGCTATATTATAAACGGTCACAATTCTTAATAGTATTTTAAAATCCAAAAACAAAAAACAAAATAATTTGACATTTTATATAAACATTTTACATAAAGATACATTTAATTAGATCAAGAGGGATTTCCATTAATGAAATTTTGGTTCGTTACGTTGTCACCATATGTTCCATCATTATGAAACTCCTTATCAGAAGTTGGGTTGACATGTATATCAAGAAGATAGTCTAGTATTTCCTCTTCTGCATCATTTGAAATAGGCTCAATTTCATGGGGAAAACCATCTTCAACCACTCATGTAAGTCTACATATTCGTATAACTAGACATTGTTGTTGTATGGTAGAAAAATCAACATACAACTCCATCATGGTACCATCTAACCATTGAGAAAATAAATTTATCGGTTGGACCCACTATGCATCATCCACCAATGGACAAGCTATATTCCACAGTGTTTCCAAGAATTGAAAATTTCTATTGATCAAATACTTGATCTCTTGATCAGGCCCCATATTTAAGGAACCACGAATTTTTTTCTTGAAGGTCGCTTTAGGTTTCACAATTAGTTGTACTAACCACTTTAGTTCATTGTGTAATATAAGAAGCTCACTTCTCAGTTTGAATAACCTCCCCATAGTAGTACACAGGGGAAAACATGACTCTCTATGGCAAAAAAATTGATCAAGATTATGATAGTGTAACTAATATTGACAAAGATGGTTGTCCATATAATATTTATTAGAATTACATTTTAGTATGACTTTTTATAACCTGAAATATGATAGTAATGTTTCGTTATATAAAATTTTATTACAATATAAGTCACAAAATGTTTTTGAAACGGATGTAAAAAAGAAGAGAAAAAATCAAATTAGTTTAATTATCATTGATAAAATGAAAATTATGATCATATAAAGTGAAATGGATAAGAAAAAACACATTAAATAACACATGAATTATTTACAATATACAAAAAAATGTTGACATTTTCCGATAGAACATGGTTTGGATGAGATGAGCCTCACTTCAAACATGAGGTAAAATCCCGCATATTTTCACTTCGTAGCTTAATAACAGCTTTGAAAGGTGTGTAATTAACTTTAAAATTTTGAAAATATTTCGTCCTTCTAGTAACATATATTATATGTTATCTTGGATTTTTTTAGAAGGCGGAAAGATTTCCAAAATTCTAAATTTAAGTACATATCTTTCAAGGATGTTACTAAGATACCAAGTGAAAATAAGTTGGATTTTACCTCATGTTTGCAGTGAGGCTCATCTCATCGAAACCACATTCTATTGAAACTTTTCATGGTATTTTTTGTATGTTGTAAAGAATTCATATGTTATTTAATGTGTTTGTTCTTCTCAATTTCACTTTATATGATCATAAGTATCATTAGATAATCATTATATGTATTCATTTTTTAATCCTATGTTATTCATTAATTAATCTATAATTAATCATTACTAATAATAACTATTATTTCTAAACTATATAATCTTTATGATACTAAAATTTTAAAACATTTTCTTATATCCAAAATTATGATACAAATGTTTCTTTGTATGATTTTCACTTAGTTAATCATTATTTAATCATTAGTAAATCATTACTTAGTTATTTATTATTTAATAATTCTTCAATAAATCTACAATCATTCCTTATTCAATTCTTAATAATATGATATTAATTAGTTAATTATTATTAGTTAATTATTATTAGTTAATCATTATATTTATTCATTTTTTAATCTTAATTTATTTATTTATTAATTTATACTTAATCATTACTAGTAATATGGATTATTTCTAAACGATATATAACAAATTAAACTACCTCATAAATAACATATTTAAAGCTGACTAAAAATAATTCAATTAATAATAATAACTTTCATTATTTAATGTATATGTTCTTGTTCATTTAATTTCATATCATCATAATTATCTTTTTATCATTGATAAATATACTGATTTTATTTTTATTGTCTTAGGTACTTTAGTAGTTTATAAAGTAAATATGAATAATCTAAAGCATATCAACTAGGAGTGTTAAACTATGAATGCAGCAAGGCCGGTTGTTGTGCACGAGTTCTCGTTCGATTCTAGCTCAAAGTGGTGTTTTGTGTTTTACTCCTAGGTACATCTGTGCCAGAGCTACATCCACTTGTTTGAATCCAGATAGAAATTTGATTTCTTAGATAACTACATAATCTTTATACTACCAAAATTTTAGAACATTTAATCATAAGTTATTCTATAGTTAATCTATACTTAATCATTACTAATAAAAACTATTATTTCAAAATATAAATAACTAAATAAACTACTTAATAAAAAAATATTTATAACTAACTTAACTACTTAAAAATGACATATTTAAAACTAAAAATAATTCAATTAAATAAATAAATAACTTTAAATTAAATAAAAAAATACTACAAAATGACGCTTCACAAAAAAAACATGACTTATTTTAGACCACCAAATCCACCACACACAAACAGGAATTTTTTAGAGAGAGAGAAGTATTGGAATGAAGAGTGATAGGGGAAATGGAAGTGAGGAGAATGGGTGGGTTCCCTTTTATAGGGCGTTGAGGCAAAGGCAGCAATGGGGGTGCCACCTTTCACCTAATGTAAAGCTGAAAGGCAGAACCCCCCCCCCCCCCCCGTCACCTTTTCCATGCCATAAATCTGGGCCAAAATTATAGGGTTAGGGATGGCGGCAGTACGCCTTCCACCTTTGAATCATATTTTCAAAAAAAATAACCTAGAAATATTTAAAAAAAAGTTCAAAAACAAATTTAAAAAACTCCCCCGACTACCCCTCTCTTATGTCTTGTCACTGATCCCCAGCCAAGCCCTACTGACCTCCCTCCTCCCTAGGTGGCTCACCCTCCTCATCATTATCCGAACTACCACCTATCCCATTTGGTCTCTATTCAGCCACCATTGTGTGTGACTCTATCATCACTCCTCTATTGATTCCACATCCTACCATGCATAAACCGTCATCAGTGACCCAACTCAGTTGTCATACCATCCCGATCTCCAATGATAGTGTTCCCACTAGCATCAGCCCATATAGTCTCATTTGACTTCTCTTCCTAGTGCAAACTCCCTTCAATGGACACTATAGTGCTCGAAAACCCCTTTTGAATCATCCCATGTCTTACAGGGCTCTGTCAACAAGCCCTTTTGCCACCGGAAACCCTTTGTGCATGGGATTCATCAGGTTCCCTCCTACCAGCCTACTCCTATGACCCTGACCAAGTTTCAGGGTTCTAAAAGTTCTTCTCATCCCAGAATAGGTCTGGGTGGGGTCAGCCCGACCCTAAATATCCATGGGAATGTCTTTCCCAACATGCAATGGGCCTTCATGAGTTTTTCTTTAACTATAATGAGTGTTGGAGAGTTTTAGGTCCTGGAAAAAATATTTAAATATATTCCAAAATTAATTTAAATTTTTGAATTTAAAAATAATAATAATGTTAATATTCAAAAACAAATTTAATTTTTGAATAAAATTAAATTTTTGTGGGACCAAGCAAAATAAATTATTTGAATTAAAATAATTTATTTAATTTACTCAATTTCCCTCGAACTTAAATTTATCACATTTTAATTTTTATCACACATTTAATTTACCCATAGACTAGTCTTGAGCAATGACTGGTTATGTTTATCTAGGTTTAAATTTATTTAATTTGTTATAACAATTGTGTGCAATGACATTAATATTTATTTATTTATCAACTGTATGCACATCATATTTACTAATTAAATATGTATAAGGGCTTGTGCATCCATCAATTTATCTGCATATATTTTTTCACTTCCCAATACCCCCTCACTTTCACATGAGTATATTTTTATTATGGTTATGAAATTGTAAGATGTAGATCATGCTAAGATTGAGGTGGTATCCCAAACGATATGTGGAAACATTGGATGGAGATTCAAACTGCAATACGAGTCATTAAATGAATTAGGTATTATACTCCTTAGGTCATGGTTTATCCATTGAGAAAAAATGTATCAACCAATATTAATTGATCAAGATCATTCAAGTAGTTTATTAAATTTATCCATTTTTTATTATTTTTGTGAATGTGGATATTTTTTAGAACACATAAAATAATAAACATATAATTCATAGATTAAAAAAATTAAGATGTATTGAGTGTTTTATATTTACTACATAGTAAATTTGTGAGAACAATAACATATTATGTGAATATCAAATAGAAACAAATTTCATTCATTGGTAAATAAAAAACATCAAATAAATATTAATTTGTAAATTCCTTCCATCATTTGAATTTGACCAAAATCAAGTGTATGAGGTGATCATCAGGCCTATTTAAGGATGAATCCTACTACTGGGAGGTTTTTATGAAAGAAACAGGTTAAATTAAATAAATATGGTTGAAAATAATTATCTATAGCTATCTAGTTTCATATTTAGTGGAAAATATCTGAGTAAATCAATTTTATGATTTATATAAGTTGATAATTCGCTCAATAGATCAAGGAGATGTGAGTTAATATAGTTAGATAGTCAAATTCCTACCTTGAAACTCTGGGAGTAGGGGTGTAACCATATATTGTACAAAGAGGAGAGGTTTTAGTGATCCTTTCCACTGGAATACTTAAGAGATGATGGTTTCTAAAACTTTTACTATAGGCTACTAGGGTTTGATAAAATAGTGGGAGACATTTTATGATTTATTTAATCTGTAATGTCTAACTGATAATCAAGATAAAAGTCCTAATATGTAAGTATTTTTTATGACAATAGAAATTTATACTGCAAATATACTACAAACAATTCTGAAAAAGAACATGTCTACACAAGAATGAGTTTCCATGAGTTATACAAGAGCTTTTACGAAGTACTACGATGTAGAAAATTCAAGTTTTTGGAGTCCCTAGTACCTATTGAGCCACCATAGGAAGAGAGGGTGAAAAAGTTGCTTATAGAAGACTCATGTATGTTGGATTTTATGCTTATATCACAGTGTTGTCAATAACTTCTGATGTGAGTTGTGGATATAAAATCAGGACATGGATGATTTCATATGTTGTCTCATCTCTGAGAATCATGTGAATAGAAAGTGAGGTGATATTTTAATGGGATGATGATTACTCGGGATATTTATAAATTGAAATATAGATCACAATCATTCAATACATCACTTTATTATATCATTTTCACCCAATTAATCTAGTTTCATTTAAGATTACAAAAACAAACCATATAGATTAAATTCTTCATTACCTTTGGGTAAGACTCACCATGAAAATAATAACCTAAATAAATATTTATCTTTAGTTCTTATTGTGAACAAGTTAAAAGACAAGGAGAAAAGGTCGGTGGAAAGTGTAACACTAAAGGAACCACTGTGATGTCCTTCAAATAACTATAGTTGGTCATAATACAAGATGTTATTTTCCTCACATGTCATGAGATAAGACTGTGTAAATTTAAAATAAATGAATTGAATTAAAGAAGAAGGTATTCACTTATTCTTCAGGTATATTCATCATTGTATGTAATTTTTTTATTGTAACACTTGGGTGTTGAATAATATATTTTTATCACATAAGTGTATTTAAATATAGCAAACAAGTTAGTATAGAAATGTTATCATTATTAAAGATTAATTTTCTAAGTGGATGAGAAAGGGTGATTCTAAAGTCAGTGGTGAGAAGTACACAACTTATATTTTCTAAGTCTAATGACTCTTATTGAACTATTGTTAATTATTGCCAAAAATATTTATCTAATGTGTCCTTTGGAAACAAGGAGACATTTCCCAATTTTGGAATGAATTTTATTTTTGGTGTCTCATACTTATCCAATCATTCAGTGATACATTAATCATAGGAAATACATGATGAATATAAAATACAATATTTTTGTACCCAATTATGGAAAGATAATATTTTTAAAAAAAACTAAGTAGTTTTCAAGGATATACCCATTATGGTTTTAAACTATTTGGAGTTAAATACCTTAGGTATTATCAAAATTAATAATTATTTATATTTTATAAAGAAACCTTTGGAAATAAATGTAATCCAAAAAAAATATGAATTAGTTTATCTAGAGAGCGTGAACTATTCCAAGGAGGAACTACAGGTAAATTTATACACTTCATGAGATTCCTTTAATTTTTTTAAGGAATTTAAAAGTAAAGAACAATATATTCATAGTTATAAGATATGAGTTTCTTTTGGTTAGTGTATCGAATAATATATTGAACAAGCATTCATAGATCATTATAATGTATCATTGAGTAATTACTAAATAAACATTTCCTTATACACATCATAAATATGATATTGCTAATAAGGATCAATGATGAGTCTTACATGTTAATAGTGATCAATAAAATGTAACATGGAGTAATTCGTAAATGAACATTTACATATACACATAAAATTAATTATGTATGTAAAAGGAGCATCAAATATGAAACTAATCAGCATTGAAAAACATCCATCATATTTAGATACATGCTTCAGAAATATCGGTGTTATTCCATAACCATATTCCAACTATAATGAAAAAAGGATATAATATGAGTAATTGTGTGATATAAATCCAACATGTCATAATAACAAGTGTTAAGAGGTAAAGAGTTTGAAAGGATATAAACAAACTTGCATCAATCGAAACATAATGTGCATCTAAAGTAATTATCAAAAAAAATTAAGGATATTACAAAAATCTAGGATATATAAAATATATTGTCATGTAATATACTATATTTCACAAAAAAAGGTGTGCTTCTATATTAGTGATAATGGGAGAAAGATTGACATGTATTTAGTCAAGGATGGATATGCACAAATAGTTGGAATAGGATCAAGTTCCATAAGATCTTTTGGACAAGGAATTTTTAGTGACGCATACTTCATAGGAAGGTTACAAAAATGGTAATGGTTTTAGATTCACTATGGTCGTTGATACATTATTCATTGAGAGTAATAAATCTTGAAAGTATGTAGTAAATGAAAACAAGCTAAGATTGACAAGATCAATTAAAATTCAATAATGGATTCCATGTATCAAAGTACATGGGCTTATTATTTTGAATATTATGGTGGGTATTCAGGTGAGACTATACATGGGCGGTACAAGAGTGGTACAACTAAAGCTCAATTGTTAATAACAAGTATTAATTCCTAAATCAATTATAATTTTACTTATTAAATCTACTTTATATTATAATTAAATTAGTAATAAGATGTCAAGACCACCAATATTGAAAGGTGTATATATGAGAGAACCAGAAGGGGTTGGTGACACCAAAAAATGCCAATAAGGGGTGTTAGTTACTGAAATCCAATTTTGGATTAAATTAAGAAAAAAGATCAGAAAATATTCATTTTTAATTAATTTTTACAATATTTTTACAAGAGTTTAGTGTGAGTTCCATGGTATTACAAAGAAAATATGTTTGATAACATTTGGAAAATGGATATTGATCTTATATTTAGCTAAGACTAGACTGAAAGGAACTCTCTAGAGTTTGGATTAAAGTATCCACCTATGTTTTTGGGAATAATAATCACTATGGTATATCTAATGGGTTACTTAGACCAAGTAAAAAGAAAAAATATTAACAAAGTATTGAAAAATACAAGTTGGAACAATTTGAGAGAGAATTTCTACCATTGTTATATGGAATAAATCTCTCCAAGAAGACATGCATGGGGTATACTAATAGATTAAATAGGTGAGTATAATTCCATAAGCACCATCAATGGATATATCACATGGTTAATTTCATTTACTATATATGATATTTATAAAATATACTTAATGTTAAGAAAATATCAATTATATCCAAGATAAATGCATGGGAAGAAGTCAAACTATCCAATTGTACTTGACCATGTACAAAAGATATATATCTAGTGTGTGGATAGGAAGTTATACCAATTATATGGGGACAAAAATAGTATTCTTATAGATAAATTGATGGTTTCGGGTGTAGTAGAAGCACCACTTGTGAGTGATAAATTAAATTTTCTTTTAACATAGACTTTCTTAAAATCCTGAGAGAGGGTCTTTCATGTTAAATTTATAATTAGTTTATTTAGATCTAAAGAAATGATTACCTCATATTAGGATCCTTTATTTGATTAAATTTTTGATCTTCCAAAACCCTTTCAAAATACCTTCACTGTGTTGTAAGTATTCAAGTGTAAAATCCCTCTGGTACAGATCCACACATGTTCCTCTTGTCTCTAAGAAATGAAAATTTATTACCATGTGAGATTGTATTGAATCAATTATATTTAATTTTTCATCTTGATCACTTCAATATCCTTCAATATTTAAGGGTATCTTCTCATTATTTAGAGTTAGAGAGGATGAATTTGAGATAGAGAGAGAGAAGAGTATTGTATGCAATGATTCTTTATTCTCAATTTTGATTAACCCTACAAAATAGACATAACCATCAATTTAAATATCTACGGTTTAGGTTGAAATATTATTTAATTCTATACAAGCCATTAAATAATATAATAATATTTAAAAATCTCATGCCATATAATAATAATATTATTATTATTATTTTATGGTGTGTTCTAACTTGTGCAATGATATATATTTTTTACCAACTAGAATATCAATATTTATCAATAAATGTGGTCTTGGTTAATTAATACTCCTCATAATTTATTGAATACCTAAATAAATATTTAATAAATATGTAATTAATCAATAAATATTTTTTGATCTATAAAAATTGAATAAAATTATTCCTTGTTCATGAGAATAATGTTTGTTCTAATAATTAAACAGAAATATAATTTAATCAAGATCAACAGAAATACATAGTGTGTGACCCTATAGGATTATTTCTTATTGTAATTGGTAGGCTTGCCTAAATTCCATGATTACTATCTAGAAATAGGTCAAAGAACCCAATAGAAATAACTTAACAGAGCAATGTTGACAATAACATATGAATTATCACTAGGTAATATAATCCCTCTATCTCAATATGTCATCAAGAAGGTTGAACATATGTTTCCTCAACCTATATTATTGATACATTTTCTTTTGATCTCTGAAATAAACATATCATCACACCATGGCTGTAAGATCCCATCTTTTTTCAAGTGTGTTCCTCTTTGTGTTTTTCATTAGTTCCTTGGTTGTCGAGTCTTATTAAGAGATAGAGAGTATTTTTTGGGGAAAATGACCTAAAGTTGTGGAATGTATATTTTCTAAATTAATGGAGTTTGGATATAAATGTATTAAGTGGGTTTATGATGATTTTCCATGCTTTGGGAGGCTTTGGAGGTTGTTTTGGTCATTTTTATGGAAAATTGGCTGAAAACTATCTATTGGCCGATTACACATGATGTACAAGTTACAAAACGTGTGACTTACACTAAACACATTTCAATAATCAGTTTGGGGAATAAAATGGTTTTACATTGTGTAAAATGTTCACATTTAGTAATACTCTATTGGGGTAAATATTAACTTTAAGTGATGGGTTTTTTGGTGTATCCCTCTAAAAATAAATACACAGTGTAATATTGTGACCAATTATTCTAAACATTTCTATGTGTGATATTTTTCTCATTCATTTAGTTTATCTTCCTCCTATCAACCTGGGATGGTTCTCTATGTGATTTTTGAAGCCTTTCCTCCTTTTTAGACATCCTATTTGTGTGATCGATCATGGTTAAGTCTTTTTATTTGGTTTTCCCCTCCTATTTCATCGTTCTTCATTAGGTTGGTGGAATCATTGGACCACTTTTGGTTGTGCTCTTGACCTAGGTTGTTTTAGGTTCTTCCTAAGATCATCTACACGTAATTTCTCATTGGTGTTACCCTTTAAAGTGTCATGTTAAACCTTTATTAAATTCATGGTGTATAAACCTTAACCCTATGGTTTTTTTAATTGCAAAGTATGTGAAATATTACGATTTCTTCAACATAACATGCACCTAAATTAATTAAATGATGAGTTGGATTATTCCATGGAATCCCTTTAGATCTAATTGTTTATGACTTGGATTATGGATACCATTTGGGTGAGTGAACTCTTGATCAAAAATGAATTAACTAATAGGTTAAAGTGTGTTTATCATGACATGATATTGGGTTATTGCTTGATATAGATTCACCTTGGCATGACTTGATTTTTGAAATTACTAGCATGTTTTGGGATTATGACCAAATGATAAATAAAATGTCTAATAAAAATATAAATTTTAATTTTCATAATTAACCATTGAGCCTTATGATGTGATATTGTGATATCCTTGAAATTGTTCCTGGTGATTGATGTTATAATTCTTATATAGCGGGCTATTCCCAATGATTCAATAGTGACCCTACTTTTTCTAACATATTTATTACATCATTTTAATCATAAACAACAGAAAATAATTACACAAACATCATCCAAATGTTTAGTTTCTTGGGAAAATTTGGACCATACATAACATTTACAAAATAAAACATAAACATTTATTTAATTCCTTCTTATCAAGCTTCTTAGTGGTCCTTGTGTTCTGCTTAGTACAAGTAATCACATGGGGATATACATAAAAGAAAGGGGTGAGCTAAAAGTCCATTAATAAGATAGATAAGAACATGGATCAACATTACATGGGGTGAGAATAACCATCATAATTACAACATAATCATGGGATCATCATCATAATCGTGAGAGGTAGCCTTAGATAGAGTCATGAAATGTGGAAATACATAAAAATGAAACATTGTAACTTAGTGGTCAACACAACACATAATTATGAACAAATCTAGCCTTATTTTCATTAATATTTCACATTATATCCTGATATTAATCACATTACTCAATTCATTTAAGCACTATATATTTTTGGTCACACACATCACATCATAATATTTACATTATCATGCATCCCACATAGAATGTATATCAATATTGAACATAAAATAACCCCTAGAAAGGAATGGGTTTAATTTAATAAATAATAAATTAATTAATAAACTTTTGGATTCCAAAAATAATTATTTAATAGAATACTTGGTATAATAATCATTAATCTTAAGTGAAGAAGAAACAGTCTCAGGAGAAGTAAAAGTTATTTTTTTGAAAGAAGATTCCTTTTGGGAAAACCTTTTCATTTGGCATAAAATCATATTGGAAGCATGTATATCAAAAAAAAGATAATTTAAGTATGACTAAAGGATATTTAAAAAATATTAAAGGAACCTCCATATGGAAAATGTAGTGAAAGGGGAAACCCCAAGGAAATGGAGTTGGGTTTAAGAATCCCCTTACCTTATGCCTGAAATCACTATTCACTTTTATATACTACATAATCAAATTATATTAATTAATTACTATATTTATAACCTATAATACATTTATTTGGTTTTTTATAATTTTATTAAGTTCATTTATAGACTTTTATATCAGTTATAGAGTTCAATTCCATCATTCGAGAGTGTCTATTTTCTTGGTTTTCATGATCGGTTCACTTGAATGTAAGTATGGAAGTTTATATAGAATAGGTATACTTATAAAAAATTAAATTTATATGTTATTAATGAACATAAATAGGTTTAAATGGTTATATATAACATTTTCATAAATGTTATGAAGATGAATCATTAGATAAAAGGTTAGGGATAATCATTTATATTTTTTTGGCAGTTATTCGAACATCACAAACTAGTTTTGTTCAATTATTTATTATTTTTTATATAAGTTAGTTATATAAAATAAAAAGGGGTATTACATAAATATTAAATTATGTACCAACAATTATATTGGTTTTATGAAAATCATTTAAGGCGTTAAAGGAAAATTAAAACGCATCATCCATGATGTCGGTAAATTGATACATCACAGGCGATTATTTCATTTTTAGAATAAAAGAGAAAGAGAAAGAAGTTTTATGATGGATATTACATTAATATGATATATTATAGTATATAAAATATAATATATTTATCATGAACATTTGAATAGAGTATGTTAGGATAGAATAAGAAAATTAAAGAAATTAAAAGAAAAAGAAAGAGGATTTTACCTCTTGAATTCTCCTCTTTGAGAACATTCTTATAGAACCATGGTTTGGTATTTTGATGAGACCAGAACCTCCTAGACATGGGGAAGGGTCTAGTAAATATATTTTGGTATAATTCGTACAAGTATCAAATCTTTTAAGGTGTGATTAGAAGAGGTGGTGAGGGTGGTATTTATGAGGGAGGAGAGGGGTGTTTTCCCATTATTTTATTCATTAGTTTATCATTTTGGCTCAAGACTATAAATAGTTTGAGAATTATCAATAAATATATTAAAATAATAAATTAGAGTTCTATATTATGGTGACTACATCATCAATGAATCAAGTAATAGTGTATTTAACTTATAATGTATATATATTGTAAATTATCGTGGTTTACTATTCACTAAAAAATTAAACTATTTTAGAAAAATATAAAAAAAATTAAATATAACTATTTTTAGACATGTAGAATTAAAAAATGAAATACATTTTATGAAAATAATTTTTTAAATATGAGGAATTTAATATTTAATTAAAATAATCATTTATTCAAAAAATACCAATTTTAAAATTATAACTGATTTTATGACACTTTCAAAAACTAACTAAGGCCTCATAAAATTATCTTATAATTATAAGACAAACAAATATGAATTTATGATTGTGTTTTATGAAAATAAATTTTCTTTTAAATCATTATAATAATTATAAAATTTTAAATAAATATTTATTACTTATAAAAATACCAATACTTAATTTATCATTTTTAAATTATTTATTTACCTATTTCATTATATAAATATATTATATATCCATCCATAAGATGCCCAAATTTTATTTATACTTTAAAAGCTGAATTTAATATTCTATTGGACAAATTATTATTCCTAAGGATCGTGTTACTATTCAAAGGTCAAGTTATTATTCCATCGGTTAAAGATCCTTAATTTCTGAAATATCCCCCTATTTCATTAATTATTAATTTATAAAGTTTGTATTATGGTTTATATGTGATTTTATGTGATTTATACTATATGACATAATTATAAGGATGGATAAATTGTATTCATAAAATTTTGGGTCATTACATTCTTCCCTCCTTTTGAAATTTCACCCTTGAAATTTTGTTTTACAAAAACAAGTCAGGGTACTTCTATAGAATCCCGCCATTTTATAACATAAACTTTCATTACATTACACAAAACTGAGGATCTTTAAGGTCTAGTGTCTTGGAAACCAGGAACATAATACATGAAAACAACATAAAACATTCTTCTTAAACACTTGAAAGGCTTCTCCTTAAGTTCATCCTAGGTTCATTACTGCATCTCATAACCTGGGGACATACATCAAAAGAAAGGGTGAGTAGAAGGCCCAGTAAGGGAAACAAGAGGAACATTTTACATGTGAACTTGAGATACTTCAATAAGGACATGAAAAGAACATTGAGGCATGAGAAAGAAATCATGAGGCATTTCATAATAAAAATAACATTTTCCATAACTTGAAGATGTGGATACATCATTTAACATAGACAATCATGAACATATCACCAAGGTCCATCCCCAAGGTGTCATTTTAAAATTACCAAGGTTATTCACCAAGGTATCGTGAAAATTGGAATCTCTAGTGGTTACATCATTACCCAATGCATTGAAGCGCTATCAGGGCGCACCCTTAAATTTTCCTTTATTATCATGTGAGCCACATATATCATCATCAAACATTTAATAAATAACCCACATAGCATAAAATAAATGGGTTTCATTTCATAATCATAACCTTTAAAAAACTGCTTTAAAGACATGATCTTTACGGCACTTTAAACCCACGGAAGGGAAAGTGGGTCTCATGTATGTAAATCCCAGAATTTAAAATAGAACATTTTGATATATATGTGAATAAAATTTTAGAAATAAAAGCTTTGAGTATTCACTTTATAACATAAAATAATTTTGAGAAAAGAGAGAGAGGCATTTTGAGACGAAAATTCTACAGCATAACGGCTATGTTTCGGGGTTTTAGAAAACATTGAAAAGAGAGGTGACATGGGTCACCCACTCATAAATGATCCATAAAACAGTAAGGGGACAGAATAAGAAGGATATATGGACATGGTAATGAAATTTGAAGGACATACCATTTGAAATGAAAAACATGGAAGGAAGACAAAAATTAGATTTCTCTTATGAAAATTCGGCAGCCTAACGGCGTCACTTAAACTTCAATAAAAAAGAATTGAAAAGATCAAATAGGGTCCCTCATCATATGATCATAAGAGATCAGTATGATAGATATAGAGATAATACCCCATCATAAAAAAGGAACTTGAAAGACTTGAAATGAAAATCGAACTTGAAAAATGAGAAGGGTGAAAGAATCCCTTAAAAATTCGGCAGCCTAACGGCGTCACTTAAACATTCATAAAACGAAATGATGAGAGTAAGACGGGATATCTCATCATATAAACATGAAAAGGGAAGTAATAGGAATATAAAAGAACATCCTATCACATAAGAATATGTAGCATAAAAGGAATGACATAAAAAGGATTACATGAAAAGAAAGAGAGAGGTCGGATCCCTTACCTTAAAACGTGACTCTTGAAACTCAAATTTTTGGACCTTGAGGGCTTGGGGTAACCTTGGGAGGACACCTTGGAAGGTAAGGAGACCATAACTTCGTTGGGGAAGAGTTGGGAGTGAAAACTAAAGGAGGAAAGGGTGGGTATTTATAGGGAAAGTGAGGGGACAAGGCAATAATGGTCAAGGGACACCTCATTAGTGGTTTTGGCAAAACCATGGGCTTTCCCATGGTATTTTCCCATGGTATTGGCCACTTGGGATACCTCATACCTTATCTTACTATTCATAATTCGACCATATTGAACATATACTTAATACATCATTTAATGATGTCATTAAACACTCGTAACTTAAAAACTATATTTTCACTATTCATCAAAAATTCAACTTTCTCAGAATAATCCCAAAATTTCACCTTAACCAAATATCAATGTTCTGATTTCAAAAATGAAATCCATTTTATAAAAATAATTTTCTAAATATTTTTAATTTAATTTTTAAATAAAAACACTATTCATCGAAAATTCATTTTTTTCAGAAAAATCCCCAAAAATTACATTAACATAATATCGATGCTCTGAGTTCAAAAATAAAGTCCTTTTTATAAAAATAATTGTCTAATTATTTTTAATTAAATTTTTAATTAAAAAACATCATTCACCTGAAAAAACTAATACTTGATTAATCATTTATGAAACCGTTATTTACCCATTTTATTGAATCACATTACTTAATCTAGGTGTCTAAATTATATTAAAACTTTCTTTGAGTGAAATTACTAATCCATTTGGTCACATTACTAATCCTAAGTGTAAATCACTATTCATAATTTACTATTCATCAAAAATTAAGTTGATCTTATTAGACTCCAAATTCCTTACTGAACACTTTTGTAGAAGACCATTTTTTGAAAATCATTACACATCATTAGTTATTTAGGGTTTACATAAATGTTTTAAAATATCCCTTTTTCAAAAATTCATCAATAAAATATATTCTAAAATTATCCGGAAAAAAGAAAATCCACAAACATCACTAAAGGATGATATCTCAATTTATTCACCCGAAAGGATTACACAAGGAAGCTAGGGTCTCGTCACATAGCCCCTTATAACACCGGCATAAGACCTAAGTGTAAGGTGTGCTATGGTGAGAGAATCTGAGGGAGGATCAGATAACATTGCCCTAGTAGTAATCTCTACTAACTTGAACTTCTCCCGTAAGCGTTTCCGTTCAAGCTTGACACGCTGGAGTTCGGCTTGGGCTTGGTCCAAAGCGAAGCCCACAGATGCTACCTCCTTCCCAAGCTTTGATAAGTGGGATTCATAAGGGTCGAGTCTACTGGATGAAGCCATCGACTCCTCTTTCTGCATTAACCATTAACATCTTATTAAATCATTAAGAGTAAGTTAATATACTACTCAAAAAGATTGGGTCGTTACATTCTTCCCCCCTTAAGAAATTTCGTCCCCGAAATTTACACTTGAGGCCTAGTCGAAAAGGTGAGGGTACTTTTGCTTCATTGTTTCCTCAGGCTCCCAAGTCGCTTCTTCATATTTATGATTCCTCCACAACACTTTCACAAGGTGGGTAGTCTTGTTTCGTAGGACCTTGTCTCTACAGTCCAAGATCTCCACTGGCTGCTCCTCATAAGAGAGGTCATGTTCCAGTTGTACCACCTCTGGGTTCAGTACATCCGAAGGGTCGGGTATGTACTTCCTCAAGAGAGATACATGGAAGACATCATGAACTTGAGCTAGGTTCGGTGGAAGTGCTAGACGATAGGCCACTGCTCATATGCGATCAAGGATTTCATAGGGGCCAATGTACCTAGGGATGAGCTTCCCTTTCTTCCCAAACCGCATGACTCTCTTCCATGGAGAAATTCGAAGGAAGACTTTGTCGCCAACACCAAACTCCAAGTCCCTTCGACGATTGTCAGCATAGCTCTTCTGCCGACTTTGAGCAGCTTTTATGTGTTGTTGGATGGCATGAACCTATTCCGTCATCTCTTGCACGAGATCAGGCCCAAGAAGCTTCCTCTCACCAGTTTCATCCCAACAAGTAGGAGTTCTACACCGCTTTCCATACAGAGCTTCATAGGGTGCCATCTGAATACTCGCATGGAATCTGTTGTTATAGGAGAACTCCACTAATGGGAGATGTTGATCCCATCCACCTTTAAATTCCATTGAGCATAATATCAACATGTCTTCGAGTGTCTGAATAGTCCTTTCAGATTGGCCATCAGTTTGAGGATGATAAGTCGTACTAAAATTCAATTCAGTATTCAGAGCATGTTGAAGACTTCTCCAGAATTTTGATGTGAATCTTGGGCCACGATCAGATACGATGGATAGTGGTACCCCATGCAGTCTTACCACTTCCTTCACGTATATCTTGGCAAGATGATCCAGAGAGAAATCTTCCCGAATAGAGATAAAATGGGTTGTCTTGGTGAGATGGTCCAAAATAACCCATATCGCATTGTTTCCTTTGGATTTTTTCGGGAGACCAGTTACAAAGTCCATAGTGATATTATCCCACTTCCATACTGGTATGGGTAGCGGTTGTAATACCCCCTTAGGAAGTTGTCGTTCTGCCTTTACTTGCTGACACACCAGGCACCTTGTAGTGTAATCAGAAATCTCTCTCTTCATGTTATCCCACCAATAATGATCACGAAGGTCTCTATACATCTTAGTGCTTCCCGGATGTATAGAGAAAGTAGAGCTATGAGCTTCATCCATCAGTTCTTTCTTTATCTCCGGAATAGATGGAACACATAGTCTTGTACGAAATTTCAATACACCTTCTTGATCAACATTGAAATCAGGGAACTTCCCATCCTTTACAGCCTCAAACTTCTCCTGCAGCAAAGGATCTTCTTTTTGAGCCTTCTTGATCTTCTCTAGTAATGAAGGTTGAGAAATCATTTGGGATAGGGTTGATGATGTCTCTTTCCTTATAATTCCCATGTCCAGTTTTACTAGATCTTTAATCAAGGGATCTCCTAAGATCCTCATTGTTGCCAGAACAACAGGATCTTTCTTGCTTAACGCATCCGCGACTTTATTTTCTCTTCCGGGGTGATAATGTATTGAACAATCATAGTCTTTAATAAGCTCCAGCCATCTCCTTTGTCTCATGTTCAATTCTTTTTGTGTGAAAATATACTTTAGACTTTGGTGGTCAGTGTATATATCACATTTCTCCCCATAAAGATAGTGCCTCCATATCTTTAGAGCAAAAACAACTGCCGCCAGCTCTAGATCATGCGTAGGATAATTCTGCTCATGAATCTTCAACTGTAGAGATGCATAAGCAATTACCTTGTCATTTTGCATGAGGACGCACCCAAGCCCTTTCAGAGATGCATCGCTAAAAATAACAAATCCTTCTCCGATAGAGGGTAGTGTTAACACAGGTGCAGTAACCAATCTCTTCTTCAGCTCTTGGAAACTTTCCTCGCATTCCTTTGTCCAGATGAACTTAACCCCTTTTCGAGTCAACTTGGTTTGTGGATTAGAAAGTCGTGAAAAGTTTTTCACAAACCTCCTATAATATCCCGCTAAACCAAGGAAACCACGAATATCAGTTATTGTTGTGGTTTGAGGCCACTCCTCCACAACCATTGTCTTTGTAGGGTCAACAGAGATTCCTTCATTGGTTACGATGTGCCCCTAGAAAGCCACTTGTTGTAACCAAAACTCACACTTGCGGAACTGCCCAAAGAGCCTCTCCTTCCGTAGAGTTTTCAAAATAACCCTCATATGATCTTCATCCTCCTCACGGCTTTTTGAATATATCAAAATATCATCAATAAAAACTACCACAAAGTTATCAAGGTAGTCCTTAAAGACTCTATTCATCAAATCCATGAAAATAGAAGGAGAATTAGTCAAGCCGAAAGGCATAACAGTAAACTCATAATGCCCATATCTTGATCGGAAGGCAGTCTTTGTAATATCTTCCTTCTTCACCCTCAATTGATGATATCCAGATCGAAGGTCAATCTTAGAGAAGAATTGATCCCCACGAAGTTGGTCAAATAAATCATAAATTCTTGGAAGAGGGTATCTGTTCTTCACTGTGATCTCGTTCAGTTCTCTATAATCAATGCATAGCCGCATTGATCCATCCTTCTTCTTCACAAAGAGAACTAGTGCCCCCCAAGGAGACACACTCGGTCGGATAAACCCCTTCTCCAACAAGTCTTGGAGTTGTTTCTTTAACTCTTCTAGCTCCACATTTTCCATTATATACGGAGTCTTTGATATCGGTTGAGACCCAGGTATGAGTTCAATGGAGAACTCTACCTCTCTTTCTGGGGGAGGTCCAGGTAACTCCTCAGGAAATACATCCATGTATTCCTGAACAATCGGAACATCTTCTATTTGTATGCTCCCTTTCCCTTCTTCATCATCACTGATTAACTCCATAAAGAAAGCTATGGGAGGTGCTTCTAGATAGGGATCAGTTCGGGATATCTCTCCTTGGAAGATAACTGTAGGTTGTTTATTCAAGACTACTGAGATTTCCTTACTTCTGCATTTGATCTTAGCATTATACTTTGAGAGCCAGTCCATCCCTAGTATAACGTCGAATTCCAACATGGGAATGACTACTAGATTTGCGATAAGATTGTGCTCACTAAAGTAAACACTAGAGTCTCTAAACACTATTGATGCATGGATAATCCCACTTAGAGTCTTGACTGACAACTCTACCTCTAGCAGTTCGGGGATTGATTCTATATTCCTTGCAAACTTGGAGGAAATAAAGGAATACGTAGAACTAGAATCAAATAAAGTACTTGCTAGTTTTGAGAGGACAACAAGAGTACCTGCTACCACATCGTTCGGAACTTCAACTTCAGTTATTGTGATAGCGAAAGCACGACCTTGCTCCCTTGTCCTCTGCTGAGGTTGATGGTGATTCCCCTCCACCGCCCTCGGATTTGGACATTGATTAGCAAAGTGCCCAAGCTGTCCACACTTGAAGCATGTGACTTCGGGTAGGGCCAGAACCATCTTTCCTCTGTCGTTAGTGTTGGGAAGTTGAGGCTTCACATCACTACGACAATTCCGAGAAATATGGCCTTCTTTTCCACACCTATAGCACTTACCACTTCCGATCAAGCAGTTCCCTGAATGCTTCTTCCCACATTTATTTCATGTGGCATGTTGCATACGCTTTCCACCTCTTTCCTGATCAAAACTTCTTCCCAGGCTTGGTTCTAGAGTTCTCTTCTTCTCATTAGATTTGTGAGACCACTGTGTCTCCCCAAACTCTAGTTCAACTTTCATAGCACTTCGAACCATTTCTTCATAGCTATCATAGTCCATGTTGGATAGATTCTTCCGTAGATGAGGTCGTAGTCCACCAAAGAATCTATCAACCTTCCCATTAGGGTCCATGATGAAGCTTGAGGTATAACGTGAAAGCCTTGTGAAGTTCATCTCGTAGGTTCCAACTGATTCATTATCCTTTTGCTTCAGCTCGAGAAATTCTTTCTCCATTCTCGTTCTCATCGAACGAGGGAAATACTTATTAAAGAATATTCCCCAGAACTCTTCCCACTCCATAGCTTCCATCTCTCCTCGTGGCTTCATGTTTTTGATCAGTGACCACCACTGATCAGCTTCTCCCTCTAGGCGGTAAACAGCAAGGGTGACTTTTTCTTGTTTTGAACAATGAAGTACAGAAAAGATCTTTTCAATGGAGCTTATCCATTGTTCCGCAACCAATGGGTCAGTAGATCCACTGAATGTTGGTGGTCGTTGACGCATGAAGGACTCAACAGAAAGTTGTTCCCTTCGTGGTGATGTCAGCATCTCAGCTTGATTCAAGTTATTACTCATAACTTGAGTCAGTTGGTTCATCATCCGCATGAATGTTTCCATTCCGGCTTCCATCGGAGGGCCGTCAGCACATGGTGCATTGGGGTCACCATCGGCACGGTTCCTCCTATTGCCCGCCATTTTCTAAAAGAATAAAACCTTAGTGAGAAACTTATTTCATTTATGGATCTTTTAACTAAGACTTCATGCTTAGACAATTACACTTTTCTATAATTCCTTCATAATGATTCATAAAAAGCTTGTGATTAACCAAACATATCCCCCGGGAGTGTCGTAACCAAGAGTGCAGCAAGGCCTGTTATCGTGCACCAGTTCCCGTTCGAGTCTAGCTCAAAGCGGTGTTTTCGGGTTTTACCCCTATGTACATCTGTGCCAGAGCCGCCTCTACCTTCTCATATCCAGACAGGGATGTATCTGTTTGATAAACCACTTACTCAATACTTACCAAAATACCAGGAAGTTTTCCTATTTTTAAACTTTTCTATAGGGCTCTTCCTAAAGTTTTTATATCCTAATTTCCACAAATAACTAAACCATCCTTTGATACCAACTATAGCATCCTGACATTTTATAACATAAACTTTCATTACATTACACAAAACTGAGGATCTTTAAGGTCTAGTGTCTTGGAAACCAGGAACATAATACATGAAAACAACATAAAACATTCTTCTTAAACACTTGAAAGGCTTCTCCTTAAGTTCATCCTAGGTTCATTACTGCATCTCATAACCTGGGGACATACATCAAAAGAAAGGGTGAGCAGAAGGCCCAGTAAGGGAAACAAGAGGAACATTTTACATGTGAACTTGTGATACTTCAATAAGGACATGAAAAGAACTTTAAGGCATGAGAAAGAAATCATGAGGCATTTCATAATAAAAATAACATTTTCCATAACTTGAAGATGTGGCTACATAATTTAACATAGACAATCATGAACATATCACCAAGGTCCATCCCCAAGGTTTCATTTGAAAATTACCAAGGTTATTCACTAAGGTATCGTGAAAATTGTAATCTCTAGTGGTTACATCATTACCCAATGCATTGGAGCGCTATCAGGGCGCACCCTTAAATTTGACTTTATTATCATTTGATCCACATATATCATCATCAAACATTTCATAAATAACCCACATATCATAAAATAAATGGGTTCCATTTCATAATCATAACGTTTTAAAAACTGCTTTAAAGACATGATCTTTACGGCACTTTAAACCCACGGAAGGGAAAGTGGGTCTCATGTATGTAAATCCCAGAATTTAAAATAGAACATTTTGATATATATGTGAATAAACTTGTATAAATAAGAGCTTTGAGTATTCACTTTATAACATAAAATAATTTTGAGAAAAGAGAGAGAGGCATTTTGAGACGAAAATTCTGCAGCATAACGGCTATGTTTCGGGGTTTTAGAAAACATTGAAAAGAGAGGTGACATGGGTCACCCACTCATAAATGATCCATAAAACAGTAAGGGGACAGAATAAGAAGGATATATGGACATGGTAATGAAATTTGAAGGACATACCATTTGAAATGAAAAACATGGAAGGAAGACAAAAATTAGATTTCTCTTATGAAAATTCAGCAGTCTAACGGCGTCACTTAAACTTCAATAAAAAAGAATTGACAAGATAAAATAGGGTCCCTCATCATATGATCATAAGATATCAGTATTATAGATATATAGATAATACCCCATCATAAAAAAGGAACTTGAAAGACTTGAAATGAAAATCGAACTTGAAAAATGAGAAGGGTGAAAGAATCCCTTAAAAATTCGACAGCCTAACGGCGTCACTTAAACATTCATAAAATGAAATTATGAGAGTAATAGGGGATCTCTCATCATATAAACATGAAAAGGGAAGTAATAGGAATATAAAAGAACATCCTCTCACATAAGAACATGGAGCATAAAAGAAATGACATAAAAAGTATTACATGAAAAGAAAGAGAGAGGTCGGATCCCTTACCTTAAAACGTGACTCTTGAAACTCAAAGTTTTGGACCTTGAGGGCTTGGGGGCACCTTGGGAGGACACCTTGGAAGGTAAGGAGACCAGAACTTCGTTGGGGAAGAGTTGGGAGTGAAAACTAAAGGAGGAAAGTGAGGGGACAAGGCAATAATGGTCAAGGGACACCTCATTAGTGGTTTTGGCAAAACCATGGGCTTGCCCATGGTATTTGCCCATGGTATTGGCCACTTGGGACACCTCATACCTTATCTTACTATTCATAATTCGACCATATTGAATATATACTTAATACATCATTTAATGAAGTCATTAAACACCCGTAACTTAAAAACTATATTTTCACTATTTATCGAAAATTCAACTTTCTCAGAATAATCCCAAAATTTCACCTTAACCAAATATCAATGCTCTGATTTCAAAAATGAAATCCATTTTATAAAAATAATTTTCTAAATATTTTTAATTTAATTTTTAAATAAAAACACTATTCATCGAAAATTCATTTTTTTCAGAAAAATCCCCAAAAATTACCTTAACATAATATCGATGCTCTGAGTTCAAAAATAAAGTCCTTTCTATAAAAATAATTATCTAATTATTTTTAATTAAATTTTTAATTAAAAAACACTATTCACCCAAAAAAACTAATACTTTATTAATCATTTATGAAACCGTTATTTACCCATTTTATTGAATCACATTACTTAATCTAGGTGTCTAAATTATATTAAAACTTTCTTTGAGTTAAATTACTAATCCATTTGGTCACATTACTAATCCTAAGCGTAAAATCACTATTCATAATTTACTATTCATTAAAAATTAAGTTGATCTTATTAGACTCCAAATTCCTTACTGAACACTTTTGTAGAAGACCATTTTTTGAAAATTATTACACATCATTAGTTATTTAGGGTTTACATAAATGTTTTAAAATATCCCTTTTTCAAAAATTCATCAATAAAATATATCCTAAAATTATACGGACAAAAGAAAATCCACAAACATCACTAAAGGATGATATCTCAATTTATTCACCCGAAAGGATTACATAAGGAAGCTAGGGTCTCGTCACATAGCCCCTTATAACACAGGCATAAGACCTAAGTGTAAGGTGTGCTATGGTGAGAGAATCTGAGGGAGGCTCAGATAACATTGCCCTAGTAGTAATCTCTACTAACTTGAACTTCTCCCGTAAGCGTTTCCGTTCAAGCTTGACACGCTGGAGTTCAGCATGGGCTTGGTCCAAAGCGAAGCCCACAGATGCTACCTCCTTCCCAAGCTCTGATAAGTGGGCTTCATAAGGGTCGAGTCTACTGGATGAAGCCATCGACTCCTCTTTCTACATTAACCATTAACATATTATTAAATCATTAAGAGTAAGTTAATATACTACTCAAAAATATTGGGTCGTTACAACTTATCCTTTATCACCTAATCTAGTTCAAAAGTCACTTATTAATACTTATGGTTACTCTATAACACTTTTACAAGTTGGGTTATCTTGTTATGTATAACCTTATCTCTTTGGTCCAGGATCTTTACTAGCTTCTCCTCATAAGAGAGATTATCTTCTAGTTGTACTACCTCTGAGTTTAGTACATGTGAGGGATCTCATATGTACATTCTCAGGAGAGATACATGGAACACATCATGAATTTGATCCATAATAGGTAGAAGTGCAAGATGATATTCCACTACTCCTATGTGATCAAGGATCTCAAAGGAGCCAATGTACCTTATGTTAAGCTTCCCTTTCATTCCAAACTGCATGACTCTCTTCCATAGTGATATTTAAAGGAGGAATTTTTCTACAATGTCAAACTCCAAGTACCTTCGGTGGTTGTTAGTGTAGCTATTTTTCTATATCTAAGTATCTTTGATATGTTGATGGATGGGTTAAACCTTATCTGTCATCTCTTGTATAAGATCCCGTCCAAGTAGCTTTCGTTCGCCAACTTTATACCAATAGGTTGGAGTTCTACAACACTTTCCATATAGAGCTTCATATGGATCCATTTGAATACTCATGTGAAAGTTGTTTTTGTATGAGAACTCAACCAATGGGAGATGTTGATCTCATCCACCATTAAATTCCATTTACTAGTCTCTTAACATGTCCTCAAGTTTATGAATAGTACTTTCATATTGGCTATCAGTTTTGAGGAGATAGGTCATGCTGAAATTCAATTCAGCACTCAAATAATATTGAAGACTCCTCCATAATTTAGATATGAAACCTGGATCATGATCAAAGACAAGCGGGACTGGAACCCCTTGCAGTCTCACCACTTCTTTCACATGTATCTTGGAATGATTTTCAAGCAAGATAACTTCATAAATAATGATAAAGTGGGAATTCTCAGTGAGTCATTCCACCACAACCCGTATTGCATTTTTTCCTTTGGATGTCTTCGAGAGACCAGTGACTAAGTATATAGTGACATTCTCCCATTTCCACATGGGTATAGGCAATGGTTGCATCATCCCTTTGGACTTATGTCACTCTGCTTTAACTTACAGGTATATCAAGCACCTTAAGAGAAACTCTGCAATCTCATTATTCATTTTATCCCACCATAAGTGTTTTCTAAGATCATGGTACATCTTTGAACTCCCAGGATAGATAGATAAAGTTGAGTTATGTGAATTATCTAATATATTATTCTTTATCCTAAGGGATGAAGGCCTAAAAAGCCTCATTCCAAACTAATTCACACAATTATCATTGATATGAAACTATGGAAGATCCCCTTCCTTTACAACATTCACCTTCTTTCATAACTTTGTATCATGCCTTTGTGCCTCCTTAATCTTCTCTTAGATAGATGGTTAGGAAATAATTTGGACAAGGTAGGATGTATTCTATAATGACCCGCCAATCTCATTGTCTTGAGAGTACAACGAGTCATTACATGGCCTTAACAGAAATCCCTAAGATGCCAAAGTCATCCAATAAATGTTGAAGGGTTTAAAAAACAAGTGGGGGATGATTTACCCTTTAAGAATAAAACCATTAACCAATCATCTCACTGTATGATGCATGAAAAAATTAAAAACAACTCAACAGCTTTATATATCTCAAAACCACATCAAAGTGTGCAATAGAAAAAGGCCAACAAGTATCAAAGTAAATAGAAGATAAACAACTAAAAGATATCAAGAGACCATAAGACTCCATACTCTACAAGCTTCAAGCTCAATAATCACTAAAATAGACCAAGTATCACAAGGTGGTTCCAAAAGTATGTGATACTTTACCTTTTCCCATGTCCCGGAAGATTGCATCTACAAAAGATCCAAAGTGCCAAAGCAGATGTGAGTATAAAACTCAGTTGGTTTTCCCCAATGAATTCCCTAATCATGCCACTAGAATATAAAAGTTATCCACAATTCTATAAACAGATTTATATAAAACAATTTAGCAAAATAGTTTATAACCAAATAAAAACAAGTTCCAAAAAAAGTTTTCAACCAAGTGAAAACAAAACTAAATAAAACCAATTTCTAGCAATTTATTTTTTCAGAAAAATATCTAATCAATGCTTAAAACCAATTATTATTATCATTTGTCTCACCCATTCCATAGTTCACAACACACACATGCATGCATGCTTCGTTTGACAGTTCTATACTCATGAGTGGTCTCTCGCCCAATTACCTTGTGTCCCAATGACACACTCCACTGATCCAGGGTCACATATCTTGTACCCCAATGGTACTCATCCCTTATTAAGGTCCTGTTAATCATGAAATCACACCAACACCATTTATGCCAAATATTTCCATTACCACAATAACCAACTTCAATAAAACTGAACTTTATTGAAATTCAAAGCACCACCAATTTAAAAGAAACATTTAATTTCAGTAAAACTGTTACTTTTATTGAAAAAATATAATCTCAATCATGTTCCAACAATCCAAGAAAATCCCCTTTCTAAAATAACCATTTTAAAATCAAGAACCAAATCACTCATTCAAAATCCCCAATTTTCCAGATTTCACAACCATCACTCAAGAAGGTTTCCAACAAGTGTTCAATAACCAAATCACAATAAATTAAACGCCAAAAATTCAATTTGAAATCACTCAAATAAATTATACTAAGTGTAATTGAGAAAGAAGCATCCTACCTCAAAGGTTTTGACAAAAACCCCAATGAACGAAGAATGCATAAGAAAACCGGGTTGATTCTCCAAGAACATGCCTTAGATCTCTTATACTAGAAAGATAAAGAACAAATATCATCATATTTGGAATCCAAACACCTATATATACCCATGATCATCTTAGATATATGAAATTGAGAGTAGAGGATAAGTATATCTATGTAGATCTACGAAACTGATCAAGAATGAAGAAGAATGATCACGTACCTCAAGAATTTGTCTTCGATTCACCAAAGGGAGCCTTAAGAATGACTAAAAAACACTTAGGAGATGTTCTAAAAACTTAAAGGAAGCGAAATACCGAGTTACAGCTTCTTAGGATCAAAAAATATCTTCTTAGATGAAAAAACGTGTGAGATACACTTTTTTAGGATCTCACTTAAACCATCTGTACGGTTAGTTTGCACGGTTAGACAAACCGTGCACTAACTGTGTGTTAACTACTATCTAGGAAGACCCTCACACAGATTCCTCACATAGTATCCCTCACTATTCTCAAATAATTCTTGATCTACTACCTCAAGAGGACTATTGCACATGGTTTTGCTGCACTGTTAGGCAAAATGTGTGTTGCCCATGTGTCTTCCATTTTTCCCCAAAACCACTTCCAAAATTCTCCCAACTCTCATATCCACCACCCTTACACTTTATAACCATAAAAAGCATCAAGTAAGGGTTAAATAACAGAAATCAGGGGTACTAAATTCTCCCCATCATTGGTATGTCCGTCCTTGAAAAGTAGAAAACCCTCACCGATCTAAAAGAGTTTTGGCCACTACACTTTCATCTCCTTCTCGTGTTCCCAAGGCTCTTCCTGAATCTGACCATGCTACCATAAAACCCATAATAGACTGATGATTTTTCCATGAAATAATTTATATTGCTTATCCACATTCCCCACTGGGATATGGAACAACAAAGAATCTAGCTCTAGGTCTACGTGATCCCATATGATCACATGGTCAGGATCAGGATGATACTTTTTCAACTGAGATACACGGAACGCATTATGCACCGAACTGAACCATGGTGGTAATTCCAATTGATATTTCACCTCTCCAACCTATTCTAGTATCTCAAAAGGGCCAATTCATCTAGGATCTAAGTTTCCCTACTTCCTGAAATGACGATATCTGAGTCTTGGAGAGATCCTCAAGAAAATATGATCACTCATGACAAACAATAGCGGCCTTTGTCGGTGATCTGTATAAGATTTCTGAAAACTCTGAGTCGTCTCCATCCTCTTTCTATTCAATTGGATCTTCTTCATTCTTTCATGGACAAGGCTTGGCCCAACTAGTGAGTTTTCACCTGTTTCCACCCAGCATAGTGGAGAATGACAAGGATGCCCATATAGTGCTTCAAATGGAGCCATGTGTATCGAGGCATGATAGTTGTTATTGTATGAGAACTCCACTAAGGTTATATTATCTTTCCATGAGCCACCAAAATCCATTACACATGCCCACAACATGTATTCCAACATCTGTATCATCCTCTCAGACTGATCGTCTATCTGAAGATGATACGTCATGCTCATAGTCAACTGAGTCCTAAGGGATTACTGTAAGGATTTCCAGAAATGATATGTGAATCTAGAATCCCTATCTAAGACTATTGACACTGGTACTCCATGCCTCTTTACCACTTCATATATATAGATTTTTGATAGATCCTCCACCATATAAGTTTCATGAATAGGGATGAAATGGGATGGCTTGGTAAGATGATCCACTATCAACCAAATGACGTCGTGTTTCTGGACCATTCTTGGAAGACCTATAACAATATTCATCGCTATATGTTCCCATTTTCACACTAGGATAGGTAAAGACTGCAACATACCTGCAGGTATCTAATTCTCTGCTTTCACTTGCTGACAAGTTAAGCACTTTGAGACTAACTCAACCACCTTCCTTTTCTTGTCGCTCCACCAAAACAGCAACTTTAACCCCTTATACATATTCTATTTACCTGGATATAAATCCCATATTGAATAGTGGTAAGCATGAAGGAGTTGTTTCTAACCAGCCATAGGTATAACCATCCGATCTCTAAAACACATAAATAAACTCCCATTAAGTTTCCAGCCTTTAATGGTCTCCCTACTGTTGAGTTTTGAACTCATAACTAGACATTCTGCATCAGATGTTTGTGCCTCTTTGACCAAATTTACCAAATTAGGAATAAACACAGTTGAAAAGAAAACCACAACATCACCTTAGTCTTCTCATTCCACATGAATGTTAGGTAGGATTGATAATAACTTCTATTCATCTGAATCTTCTTTTTCCAACCGAGCATATGACTTTCTGGTCAATACATCTGCCACGGAATTCCCTTTTCCTGGTGTATACATCAATCCAAAGTAAAACATCTGGAGATACTCCATCCATCTCCTTTGCATCAGATTCAAATATCACTGTGAGAAATTGTGCTTCAAACTTTTGTGTTCTGTGAACATAGTAAAATTCTCACCAAATAGATAATGTCTCCATATTTTCAAAGTAAGGATGACATCAGCTAACTCCAAATCATGTGTTGTGTAATTCTTCTCATGCACTCTACCCTAAACTTCCTTGAACCATAGGCAACCACATGGTCTCCTTTCAGAAGAACACAACCCAACCCTGATCCTAAAGTGTCACGGTACACGACATACCCCTGTCATGATTCGAAAAAAATCAAGATAGGTGTTGATGTAATCCAAACATTATACTCCTAGAAAGACGTCTAGAATTACTATATCCATTATAATGGAGCATTCTTCTTCGTCAAAGCTTTCATTGATGAATCTAGTTGTTATAAATCATGCAAAAAGCATCGGTAGTAACCACCTAGACCAAGAAAACATTGTATCTCAAATACATTCTTCGATGGTTTCCACGAGATAACAGCTTCTATCTTCTCATGATCAAAAGAAATGCCTTTTTTAGAAATTACATGGCCAAGAAAACATAATTCTTGTATCCAAAAATCAAACTTTTATAATTTTCCATACAAACGGTGATCTCTCAGGATTTGTAACACTATTTCTAGGTGTTCCTCATGGTCAGTATTTGACAATGAGTACACCAAGATTTCATCAAAAAACACCATAACAAAAGAGTCCATATATCACTGAAATATTCAATTCATCAGATACATGAAGACCTATGGTTCATTCATTAGGCCAAAAGGCATGACTACATATTCCTAGTGGCCATATCTACTTTTGAAAGATGTCTTTTGAATATCTTCCTTCCAAACTCGCAGTTGGTGATATCCTGATCATAAGTCAATCATGGAGAACCACTGAGCTCCCCTTAATTGATCAAACATATAATCAATGAATGGAATTGGGTATCTGTTCTTTATTGTAGCTTGATTAAGATTATGATAATCAACACACAACCAAAGAGTTCCATCTTCCTTTTTCATGAACAAAACTGGTGTTTCCCATGGATATGTACTTGGGTGAATGAAACCCTTGCTTTCCAGTTCTTCCAACAGCACTTTCAATTCTCGTAACTCTATTGGTTCCATCCTATAATATAAAAGGAAAATAGGAATGGTCCTTGGAAGGAGATCGATCATAAACTCCACTTCCTTTATAGGAGTTAACCCTAAGAATTTATTGGGGAATACATCTGTAAAATGATCCACAAATACTGGAAAACTATTTTCCTTGATCTCTTAAATTGATGACAAAGTCAATGTTTCCAACTGATAAGATATTATTTTTACATTTGTTTCCAATAATCTATTTTCACCTTTATTTACTATCCTCTCTTCTCTGAAGAGATGTTCGATGTCATCCTTAGTCATTAAACTAATTATTCTCCCATAACATTCGATGTGATCCTTGAACATTGTCATCCAATAAATACCTAGTATCACATCATAGATAACCATGTCTAATAGTGAGAAGTACCATTTTAGATTAGCTCCATAAATAGTTATATCACATGCTCTACACAAAAAGTCTTGATGTTCTATTTCCCTAATATAAGTTTGGAGTTGTATCATAGAAGGTATCATTTCCAACTTTAAAAATAGAAAATCAATATCATGGGAAGAAATAAAATAATGTGATGAACCAGTATCAAAGAGCACTTTTACAAGGTTAGAATTCAAAATAATCATACCTATCACCATAGATGGTCCATCTTGATCATCAACAATCATTTTCTCAACACTGTACAATTTCTTTGTCACTTCATTGTTCTCCATATTTCCTTACTGAGATTGACCTGGTTGAGGAGTCAGGGTATTTCTATAATAACCATGGATATCTCTGCTCTATTGACAAGACTGATTTTTTTTTCCTCATCCTATTGAAGCATACAATTCTTTTGATTCCTAAGAAGTGTCATGATCACCTGACCTTGGATAAATACAACAGTAGTGCTGGAAACACCCCATATTCTTGCAGTTATGGCATGATCTAGTTTGTGTCATAAACTCTCACTTTATGTGGTCAAGAAAACCACATTAAAAGCAACCTGATTTGCTCTGGGATCATGGAGAAATGTTCACTAATCTAGTTGTCTGGTTTAGATTTCCACTTACACCTTGGAAATATGTTTCCCTTTTTTTCTTTCTTCCAACATTTGAGTTCCCACCATTCCTTGTGGGTATCATCAAACCTCCTTCCATAGATCCCAAGATATCACATTCATCCACGGTCTCTCTTTTCACCATCTTTGTATAATCATTAATATAGATCACCACATTCTTCGATCGAATCAGCTATCTTTTCCTCGATTCAAAAATGTGTGCTTTCAAAGATGCGCTTGCCGCAACTTTTGGTGAAAATCACACTAAATTCATGAACTTAGCTGTATACTCTATAAAAAAGTGACTCTATTGTTTTAGGCTAAAGAAGTCCATCTTTTTTTGGATCTTAAACATGTGAGGAGAGAATTTTTTATTGAACAATTCCTCAAAATCCTCCCATGTAAGACCTTCATCCAATTTAGCCTGCACCGCTAAATCCCACCATTGGTGTGCAAGATCCTCGAGCATATACATTGCCAACTTGACCTTTATCTCTATCGTCGTTTTAATGAAATCGAAGATACGATTCATCCTACGCAGCCACACCTCCGCCTTCCCAGGTTTAGAATCACCCTGGAAGTTTGGTGGATTCTTCTTCATGAACTAGATGGTATGATCCACATGTCATGGCCCATTCCTCTGGTTCCCTATATCCATAGCTTGAAAATCGATGACAATACTCTGAACCATCTCTTGGTTCACCCATGGTTCAGGTGCATCCACATTCTCCATAGCTTCTTCAGGTTGGTTTCGACGATGGCTACCAGGTTCTATTTTCTAAACCAACAACAAAAACTTTCAATCTCAATCTCTAACAACTAATGGATTAGCATTTAAAATTATACCACATCAACTATCACGATAATATTTTCTGAAACAACCCTTTTCCATGTTTAACCACTTTTAAAAACATTCTATATTCTTTTTTAAAATTAAACAATTTTCAAAACCCCATAAGCATTCCCTTTTTTCAAAATCTTTCATTTGAAAAAAATCACACTTTAACAAAAATAAAAACTTTTTCACAACATGAATCATTCCTCTAAATGATGTATGCACTCCTAGTGGGAATTAATTCCTCTACAATGCATTTCATGCTCATCTCATTGGATAAACCATTGACAATGATATTTAAAACATTCTAGAAGTGTCTCCAAAACACTTATGTACCCAACACCCTGGTAACTTGAAGTTCAACATAAATGGTTTAGCTACATCCTTTTATGCTATACATTTGAAGTTCTTACAATCCTACTCCTTTCTAAGATTCCAACCACTGGAATAGACAAGAAATAATTCTAACTCCAAGATCAAGAACACAGATGACCACTTGTAAGGTAAGGACCAAACAAGCTGATTACATTTGTACCCAATGGAAGGACCAAACTAATACCATTTGTAATGACCCACCAATATTATTGACTTGAGAATACAAAAACTAATTAATTGTCCTTAAGATACATCCCCAAGATAAAAAAGGATAGAAATAAATGTCGAAGGGTTTTAAATACAAGCGGGGGATGATTTACCCTTTAAGAATAAAACTGTTAACCAAAATACTCAATATATGATGCATGAACAAATTAAAGACAACAAAACAACTTTATATATCTCAAAACCACATCAATGTATGCAACAGCGGAATACCAACAAGTATAAAAGTAAACAGAGGATAAAAAACTACAAGATCTCAGGAGACCATAATACTCCATGCTACATAATCTCCAAGCTCCATAATCACTGAAACAATCCAAGTATCATGAGGTTGTTCCAAAATTATGAGATACTTTACCATTACCCATGTCTCGGAAGATAGCATCTTCAAAAGAACCAAAGTGCCAAAGAAGGGGTGAGTATAAAACTCAATAGTTTTTCCCCAATGACTTCCCTACTCACACCACTAGGATATAAAATTTATCGACATTTATATAAAATAGTTTATATAAAACAATTTAAAAAACAGTTTATAACCAAATATAAACAAGTTCCAAAAACCATTTGCAACCAAGTGAAAAAAACTAAATGAAAACAATTTCCAGAAAGTTATTTTTTACAAAAAAAATAACTAATAAAATCTTAAAACTAATTATTCTTATCATTTGGCATACCCATTCCATAGTTCACAACAAACACACACATGCATGCTTCATTTGACAGTTCCATACTCATGAGAAGTCTCTCGCCCTATTACCTTGTGTCCCATGACACACACCCTAGATCCAGTGTCACATACCCTACACCCCAATGGTACTCATCCCTTATTAAGGTCCCATTAAGCATGAACACACACCAACACCATTTATACCAAATATTTCCATTACCACAACAATCCACTTCAATAAAACTAAACTTTTATTGAAAACCAAATCACAACCAATTTCAAACAAACATTTAATTTAAATATAAATATCCCTTTTATTGAAAAAAATATAATCCCAATCATTTCCCAACAATCCAGGAAAATACCCTTTATAAATCCACATTTTAAAACCAAGAACCCAAGCACTCATTCAAAATCCCCAATTTTTCAGATTTCAAAACCATCACTCAAAAAGGTTTTCAACAAGTTTTGAAAAACCAAATAATAATCAATTATACACCAAAAATTCAATTTAAAATTATTCCAATCAGTTCTACTAAGTGGAGTCAAGAAAGAAGCCTCCTACCTCGAAGTTTTAATGAAAACTCCAACGAACGAAGAACGCAAAAGAAACCCAGGTCGATTCTCCAAGAACCTGTTGTAGATATCTTCTCCTAGAAAGATCAAGACCAAATCTCATCATATTTATAATCCACACACCTAGATCTACCCATTATGGGCATAGATCTAAGAAATCGAGATAAGAGGAGAATTATATCTAAGTATATCTAATAAACTGGTCAAAATGAAGAAGAAAAATCACATACCTTGAGAATTTGGCTTCGATTCACCAAGGAAAGCCTTAGGATTGACTCAAAAATTATTTTTGATATGTTCTAATACCTTAAAGGAAGAGAAATCCCAATTTATGGATACTTAGGAGCAAAAACAATCCACTTAGAGGGAAAAATATTTGAGATCCGCCTTTTTAGGATCTCACTTAAACCATCTGCATGGTTAGTTCACACGGTTAAATAAATTGTGCTCTAAATGTGTGTTAGCTACTATATAGGCTGACCATGACATAGCTTCCTCACATGGTATCCCTAACCGTGCTCCAACTGTGCTGGAGCTACTCCTTCAAGAGGACCATTGCACATGGTTTGGCAGCATGATTAGGCAAACAGTGTGTCGCCCGTGCAACTTCCATTTTGCCTCAGAACCACTTCCAAAATTCTCCCAACTCTCCCATCTATCACCCTTACACTTTATAAATATAAAAACATCTAGTAAGGGTTACGTACCAGAAATCGTGGGTACTACATATTCCCTTCCATTGTCATTTCCAAATCCATCCTTTGAATATCCATGAATATATAGTCTTTCCCAATCTGCAACATGGATAGAGTAGCATGTTCTTTTCTAATAAGAGCATCAGATACATTGTTTTCATTCTTAGGATGATAGTATATAGAGAAATATTAGTCCTTGATTAACTATAATCATTTCATTTGAAGCATATTGATCTCATTTTGTGTGAATATAAAATTTCGGATCCTTTGATTATTATATGTCACACTTATCACCATAGAGGTAGTGCCTCTATATTTTCAATGAGAAAAATCACTACTTCTAGCTTCAGATCAAGTGTCGAGTAGTTCATCTAATGGATCCTCAACTAGTGTGAGTCATAAGATATTATTTTATCATTTTTCATGAGTACACAACCCAATCCTTTTTTGAATCATTACTGTATATCACAAAACGTTGTCCACTTATCGGTAATGTGAGTATAGGTGCAATGATCATACTCTTCTTTAGATCCTTGAATATTTTCTCACATTCTTCCATCCAGACATATTTTACCCCTTTTCTTGTTAACCTAGTTAGTGGGCTAGATAATCATGAGAAATTTCTCACAAAATTTCAATAGTACCTTACTAATCCAAGAAAACTACGGATTTATGTGACACTAGTGGGTCGGGTCATTCAAAAATCACATTTTTTTGTGGGGTACATAGAAATTCCCTCACTTGTGATCACCTATCCTAAGAATGTGACTTTTTGAATCCATAAATAACAATTGTTGAACCTAGTATAAAATTTATCCTTCCTTAATGTCACCATCAAAATCCTGAAATGTTCTTCATGTTTCTATTTTCTATTGGAGTAAATGAGAATATCATCAATAAACACTACCAAAAAAATCAAGGTAGTTTCTAAAGACTCTATTCATCGAATACATGAAGATCGTCGGGATATTAGTAAGTCTGATGGGTATCACTAGAAAATCATAGTGCCCATACATTTCATGGATGGAAGTATTTGGAATATCTTCTTTCATCACCTTCAGCATACAATATCTAGAACAGAGATCCACCTTTGAGAAGTACTGATCTCCTTGTAGTTTATTGAAAAAGTAATCAATCCTTGTAAGTGGATACTTGTTATATATGGTGATCTTTTTGAGTTCTCAATAATCGATACATAGTCGTATAGATCCATCCTTATTCTTGAAAAAGAGCACTAGAGAGCCCCAAATTGATGCACTAGGGTATATAAAACCTTTTTCCAAGTTCTCTTGCAGCTTCTTCTTTAACTCCTCCAGTTCAACCGGGGCCATCCTGTTGGGGAATTTTGAGATAGGGGTGGCTCTGGGTATGAGTTCTATTGAAAACTCTCCCTCATGATCAGGTATAATTCCTTGTAACTCTTCGTGAAATACATCAAAATATTCCATCACAATGGGAATTTCCCCTAGGTTTACACCTTCCTTTGACACAACCATTTGAGCAAGGTATGCGTCTTTATAGGGAATAAACATCCACACCATTTAAGTATTTTCGAAAGGAGATTCATGATCATTCTTAAATTTATAGAGTATGGGATAATTCATAATATGAAAAGATATTTCATTTTCCCAATAGTTAATGTGTTCTATATATAACAAGAGTCAATCCATCCTTAGTATAGTGTCTAATTTCACCAAGGGAAGTATCACAAGATTTTCTTGGAGAATATTACAGTATATTCCAATAAGATAAGATTCTAAAACTTGGGATTCAATGATCATTCCACTAGGTATTTTTAGGAATATCTCTAATTCAAGGTTTTGGGACTTCAATTAAATAGTTCTAGGAAATTTTCCAGATATAAAGGAATGTGTAGAACCAGAATAATATAATACTTTTTCCATTATTGAGTGAATAGGAAGTGTACCTTGTATGAATTCATTTTTTATAACCACTTTAGTAGTAGTGGTGGCATAATCCTTCTCTTTATCATTTTCCTTTTGTGGATAATGAAGCTTATTACCATAAAGGACTGGAGTTTTAGTGCACTGGATTGCATAGTGACCTTTCTCCCTATAGTTGTAGCATTGGACCATGGGTGGTTCTCTCTTTTCCTCCATTGTATCATCCAACTTCTTTATGTAACTTCAACATTCATGATCTTGGTGGCATTATCTCCCAAACTAATATAATTTAACCATACCTTTTATTTAGTTATTCTTCTATCCACATTTTTGATAGGTGAGTGGCTGATATTTCTTTTCATCTTTCTCATTTGATCCCCTAGCATAAAACTCCATATTTCATTTCTTGTCACCATAGCCATGTAACCATTCTCCAAACTCCATATCCACTTTGAGAGAACATCTATCAATATATTCATAACTCCAAATGTATCTAATTTCAAGATCCTTTCAAAGGTGTGGTTTTAACCCACTAAAGAATATATCAATTTTACAATCATTATTGATAACAAAATCAGAAGTGTACCTTGTAGGCCTTTTGATATTTGTTTCATAGGTTATGAAATATTCACCTTCCTTTTTCTTAAGCTCTATGAATTATCTCTCCATTTTTATCAGAAGAGTTCATGGAAAATACTTTTAAAGAAACATTATCTTAAAGTATTCCCACTCCATCTCTTTAATTTGATCCATTATCTTGGTGTTCTTAATCGACACCCACCATTGGTCGGTCTATCTGTCTAGATGACAAATGGACATATTCACATTCTCTATCTTAGAATAGTGAAGCATAGAAAATATCTTCTCCATTGAGTTGGCCCACTATTATGTGACTACTAGATTAGAATATCCACTAAATGTCGGTGGTCGTTGCCACATAAAAGACTCGATAGCTATTTTCTCCCTCTTAGGTGAAGGAGTACATTCAATAGTATTTTGCTTATTATTCATAGCCTAATACATCTCGGTAAGCATCCCCATGGAATTTTGAACTCCACCTCCCAAGTCATTGGGGATGTCATTTAGGAAATCACTGCATTGTCCCTCCTATGAGTTGTTATCGTGTTTTCTCCTATTTCCCATGATTTTCTAAAATATAAAAAGTTAGAAGAAAACATAATTAAATAATTCATGAATAATATATCCCTTTGTGAAATTAACTATAAAGGAATATCTTGTGGGATCCCTATGTTTATCAAAGATTATTTTGTGATTACATATACTTAGTCTCATACTAATGATTTTTACTAAGGTTCTCTAATCCTAATTCCCAAATTAATTAAACCTTACTATGATACCAACTATAATGACCAAACTTTTTCGTACAGAGATATTACATCATTTTAAATATAAACAACATAAATGTGTTACAATACCCGGATACAAAGGTTTATTGTCTTGTTCAAATTAGGTCCATACAAAATATTTACAAAATAAAACATAAACATTTATTTAATTCCTTATTCTATAGCTTCTTTGTGGTCCTTGTGTTCTCCTTGGTACAAATAATCACCTAAGGATATACATCAAAGAAAGGGGTGAGCGAAAATCCCAGTAAGAGGATAGATAAGAACATGGATCAATTTAACATGGTGTGATAATAATCATAATAATCAAAAAATAAGCATGATATCATCATCACAATCATGATAAGAATCATTAGATATAGTCATGGAACATAGAAATGCATAAAAATGAAACATCATGTCTTAGTGGTCAACACCACACATAATTGTGAACAAATATAGCATCATGTTCATGCATATTTCACATTATATCATTAGATTCATCGCATTACCCAATGCATTGGAGTGATATAAAATTCTGGATTCACCCATCACATCATAAAATTTCCATGCGCTGTATAATTTTGGATACACCCATCACAACATAACATTTACATTATCATACATTCCACATAGAATGTATATCAATATTGGACATAAAATAACCCATGGAAAGGAATGGGTTTCATTTTATAAAGAATAATTTCCTGAATAAACTTTGGGGTTCCTAATAGAATTAGGGGATATCATACTTGGTATAAGAATCATTAATCTTTGGAGAAGAAGAAACAATTTTAATAGAAGTAAAAGTTGTGTTTTTTTTAAGAAGAGTTCTTTTGGAAAAAAATTCATTTGTCATAAAATCATATTTGAACCATGTATATCCTAGAAAACATAATTGAGGAATAAATAAATTATATTTAAGATGCATTAAAGGAACATCCATATTGAGAATGGAGTGAAATATGGAAAACCCAATGAAATGGAGTTGGGTTCGAGAATCCCCTTACCTTATGTATAAAAGTTATCTTCACTTTAATATCATATATAATAAAATCATATTAATTAATTAATATATCCATAAAATCTTATAACTATATTTGGTTTGTTGTAATATTATTATGTTCATTTATATCCTTTTAGATGAGTTATAGAGTTCAATTCCATTGTTCATGAGTGTTCATTTTATTGGTTTTCATGATCGATTCGCTTGAATATAATTATAGATGTTTATGTAGAATGGGTACAATTTTATTGAATTTAGGTTATATGTTATTAATTAATATAAATAGTTAATAATTGATATAGATATATATATATATATATATATATATATCATTTGGTTTAATATAATGATGATAAATCATTAGATAAAAGGTTGGTGATAATTATTTTTATTTTTTTGGCAGTTTTTCAGACATCACAAACTAGTTTTGTTCTATTATTTATTTTGGTGAATATAAGTTAGTTAGAGAAAATAAAAATGTTTTATTAAAAACATTTTATAGTTTATAAGAATCATTATCATGATTTTATGAATATCCTTGATGTTTTAAATGGAAAATGAAAACGCATCATCCATGATGTCGGTAAATTAACACATCATGGGCGATGATTTCATTTTTAGAATAAAAGAGAGAGAGAAAGGAGTTTGATGGTTCATATTACAATAACACTATATCATTAAAGTATATAAAAGATACTATATTTATTAAGCACATTTGGATAGATAACTTGAGTATAGAATAAGAAATTAAATGAAAAAGAAAGGGGATTTTACCTCTTGATTTATCCTCTTTGAGAATTTCTTTAAGGATCCTTGGTTTGGTCAATTGTTGATACCATAACCTATTAGATATGGGAAAGGTTCTTGGGAATATATTTGGGAGAATTTAGACAAGTCTAAAATCTTGGACGGTGTGAGCAGAATAGGTGGGGAGGGGTTGTATTTTTAGGGGAGGAGATGAGTGTTTTCCCATTATTTTATTTATTAGTTTACTATTTTTATCAAGACTATGAATAGTTTGAAAATTATTAATAAATATATTAAAAAATTAATGGGGTTTATAGATTATGGTGATTACATCAGAAATGAATAAAGTAATATTTTATTTAACTTATAATGTATATATACTGTAAATTATCATATTTTACTATTCATCCAAAAAATCAACTATTTTAGAAAAAAATCCACCCTAACAATTTTTAGATGTATAGAATTAAAAAATAAACTCCAAATTTTGAAAATAATTTTCTAAATATGTGGAATTTTATTTTTAAGTAAAATCATTATTTATTTAAAAAATTCCAACTTTAAAATTATAACTGATTATATGACACTTTCAAAAATTAACTAATGTATCGTAAAATTATCATATAATCATAAGACAAAAAAAATTATTTTATGATTATATTTTGGGAAAATAAATTTTATTTTAAATCATTATATTAATTATAAAATTGTAGGTAAATATTTATAATTTTGTAAAAATACCAATACTTAATTTACAATTTTTCAAAATATTTATTTCCTTATTTCATGGTATAAATATATTATATTTTTATTCATAAGATAAAAAAATATTATTTATACTTTAAAGGTTAACTTACCATTCTATTGGATGAATTACTATTCCTAAGGTTGACTTTACTATTCCAAAGGTCACGTTACTATTCCATTGGTACAGGTTCCTTAATTTCTGAAAAAGCATTTTATCATTCATTCTCTATTTATAAAGTTTTTATTATGGTCTCTATGTGATTTTATGTGATTTATACTAAATTAAATAATTATAAGATGAGATAAATTCTATTGATGAAAGTTTTGGTCATTATAGATTCATGTTGAAATGCATATATAGTGGGATATGCCTAGTGACACATACTGAAATGTGTATATACCAAGCTTGGAATTAACACATGTTTTAATGATTATATACTGAGCTCGGACCTGATACATGTTTTAATGCTTATACACCAATATCGGCCCTCATTTATTTTTTAAATTCTTATATAGCGGGCCTGACCTAAATTTGTATAATTTATACCATGGATATTTTGTTATAGTAATCATGGTTGTGCTACTTTCTTAGAGATATTCTAGCATGGTGTCGAAGCATTGTTTTACCAGGGTTATATGATTAAGGTTGGAATGTTCGAGATACATGCTCAGAGATATTCTGGCATGCTGTTGAAGTATGTTGATGTGGTATTAACCTTATTGTTTAATTAATTAATACACCTATTTATTTCATTATTTTCATGCACATATTATCAGACTTGTTGTGTTTAGACATGGTGGTGTCAAACTACAGATTTATACTAAAACCCTATTTAGGCCGTTGATTGGTACCCAAGTAGATTTCAGGGATGTAGGTTAAGATAAGGGCAAGGGACCTTATTTCTAATTTTATTGCTTGCTGGTTGGGATGGAGTTTGAAAATGACACTGACATGGGGCGCATAACTGAGGAATTTTGAGTTTTATTTGAGTCTTCTTGTATTTTATTTATAATAATTCTAGCATGACATTTAGTTAAATCTCAGCATGTCATTACATGATTCATTACTATTGGTTTATATGTTCCTCCTTTTATTTCCTAGTGGTATGAAATATTGTTTATGCATGTCTATTACTCTGATTATGATATTTTTAATGTTTATTTCAGCTGATATGTAACTCTATACTAGGGGGTATAGTCTCCCCACTACACTAATCACCCCCCCCCCCCACTGCTAGTCAGTAGCCTCTAGTGTATGAGGAGACATTCTTGAGGTCTCGTGACAAACCCTTGGAGCCACATGAGAGAGTGTCGGATCGAGGGACATAATAAAGTGGTGTTAGAGGGAGGTTTATTTTTTGTTTCTTTGCTATTTAGGAAATGTAGAAAAGAGACTAGGATATTCAGGAACTTGGTATTAAGATTTTTCATTGGAGTAGCAAACCCATGTACAAGGGAAAATCCGAGTTCCCAAAGATGGGATTGTTATTTATATTGTTCACTTGTTATAGTTGATTTTATTTTACTCTATGTGATTCACATGTTGTGTGATGTTATTATTTAGTGATGATTATTGTTTTTTTAGATTTATCATCATGGATTGTTATGGCATGAGATAAGTATACATGCATCATTATAGGCACATAAGGATATATATTAACATGCATTGTTCATCATAGGGACATATTTATTGCATGTGATATATACTTTCCTATATGAACTGTGATATAAGATACCTATAATATTTAATAAATTAAATAAATGAAATGTTATGTCATGCTAAAACACTTTTAATCCATGTTTATAGAGACCCTGAGTATTGGTTCTCTGTTGTTTTCACCTATTGAGTTTGAACTTGTTTTTATAGCCAGTGTTCTAAGGAGAGTGTTTTTTTAGATAAAATGTCTCTTTATCATATTTTAGTTGAGTGTTGGGAGAGTGGAAATGAGCACACCCCTGATGCAGCTAATCCAAAGCTTCCTATAGTTTATAAGGATCATATGGATGTTAAGCTTAATGATAGCTTCTTGAGGGTCATGTGATACATGGAATGGGAGGCTATTCATATTTCACCTTTGATCTCTGAGTGGAAGAGATAGTTCTGGATGAAAAATATACATGCGTTCATTGAGGAGGGAGGCCCCCAGGTAGTCGAATTCTATATTGAGTTTTTCTAGATTATCATTAATAATATTGAGACACCCATAGATAATATGGTGAATCTGTTTATATATACAATTTTTGGACCTTCCAAGCATTGGTGGGATATTGTAAAGCAAGCTAGGATGGAGGATGAGCTATCTTAGAAGGAATTTGAGATACATTTCCTGATCTATTTCTATCTTGAGATGTTTATGGATGACAAGGACTATGATTTCATGTACCTAAAATGAGAGGGTATTTAATTTCTAGATTACACTGAATGTTTCACTGACTTTCAGTGATTTACACCATCTTTGGAAGTTGATGAGATATCAAGGGAGAAAAATTTTTAGGATGGGATTCACTATGAGATTAGGTTGTAGATGAACATGTTTCTTCTGGGAAATTTTGTGGATGTGATTAATTGGGAACACATTATTGAAGGGAATCTAACAGAGGCCATGATCAGTGACTAGACTATTTCAGCAGGGAAAACTAAGAACTCTTCTTCTAATGGAAAGAAGTGTTTCTATGACATTTTTTTCCAAGGTAACAATGGTTAGATCATTCAAGGTATTGGGAAGACATATCAAGATATTGTTCCATTATAGTACTATCAATGTGGAAATATGGTCTACAAATGGCCTCAATGTCCATACCTTAATTTGGAGTGTCAGGATTATGACTAAATGGTCCACCTGTAGAGGTTTTGTAGGGGCTTGCAGGAGTTGAGAAATGGAATGGGATTAGGATAGGAACTAAAGTCCAGGAAGGACTCAGCTACTCCTCAATACGAAAGTAGCTGGAGTTCCACAAGATATTCTGGTCGAGGAAGGGGATGTGGTACCCCATCATAAGAATGAAAATATTAGGTATAGGTAATATGTTAGGAGATTCAGATTAGAGCCCAGGGTAGAGGGTCTATTTAGCTACACATTATGAAAACTACTCCAGCTAGTGTGGATATAGGAGTGTCTACCGTCATAGGTACTATTCATGTGTCATATACCCTTTCTTGTATTTTATTTGATATAGTAGCATCACATTCCTTTTTATCTTCCCTTTTTTAAAAAAATGGGCTTGGATTAGGAAAGATGGGATGGTATTTTGACAATCGATACACTATTGGGAGTTCGGTCAGAGAATATCAAATGTTGTAAAGTGTTTTCTCTAGAGATTGGTTGTTACAATTTCTTTTAGAGATTGTTCATGCTGTAAATGATAGGTTTTGAGTTGATTCTTAGTATATATTGTATGGTTCAATACCATGATCATATCTACTATTACCAGAGGAGAGTTACCTTTTATCTACATAAGGATCCATATATTCTCACCAAGGTGAGTGGGATATTCAGGCTAGTCGGGTAGGACTAATTCAGTGCAGATTGGATTCTCTAAGGGATCAAATTGCCAGTCTTACTCTAGATGATGGTGGAATGTCATGGGATTTTTTTCCACCAATGGTAGATAATTTTCTGTATGTTTTTTCTGACAAGTTATAAAGCTTACCACCCTAGTTAGAGATTGAGTTTTTGATTGAGTTGGTTCTAAGAGTAGAGCATGTTTCTATCCTACCTTATAGAATGGAACCAGCAGAGCTTTAGGAGTTTAATATTCAATTGGAATATATGGAATCTAGAATTTCCATATAAACTAATACATCCCCATGGTGTTCTATAGTTATTTTCACCAAGAATGTTGATGGGTATTTTCTCTTATGTGTGGATTACCAGAGATTGAATCAGTTGACAGTCATGAACCAGTATCCCCTTCCATGAATAGATGATGTTTTCAATCAATTAAGAGGTGATAAGATCTTCTACAAGATCAACCTAAGATATTAATACCACCAGTTGAGGGTGAGACCATTATACATACCTCATACTTTTTTTAGGAGCAAGTGTGGCTTGTATGAGTTTGTAGTGATGTCATTTGGTTCGAGAAATGCACTGATGGTATTAATGGCCTTGATGAATCAGATATTTTATCCTTTTTTGGATTAGTTTTTGTTGTGTGTTTTTGTCAATATATTTGTGTAATCTTGGTTAGTATACAGTCTTTCCAAACATCTTAACATCATCTGATGTACATTGAGAGAGCATCGGCTTTATTCCAAGCTAACCAAATGCAGTTTATGGATAGATAAAGTGCAGTTATTGGGCCATTTCATCATAGAGGTAGGAGTGTTAGTGGACCCATAGAAGTTTTTAGTCATATTATCTTGAGAGTGAACCAATAATTTATTTGAGATTCAGAGATTTCTAGGTTTAGCTGGTTATTATTGATGATTTATCCAGGAATTATCCCGTTTTTTCATCACTAATGTCATGGATAACCAAGAAGGGAGTGAAGTTTGTTTAGTAAGATACTTGTGAGAGAAATTTTTAGGATATAAAAGGTAGGATGAAATTATCACCTATCCTCACTTTAGCTATGATATTTAAAGCATATACCATGTACTGTGATGTATCTAGAGTTGTACTTGAAGTAGTTTTGATGAAAGAGTATCTAGTGGTTGCTTATGGATCTAGATAGCTGAGATCACATGAGAATAATTACCCTACTCATGATTTGAATTTACTAAGGTTGGTACATGCCCTAAGATGCTAAAGGTAATATCTCATGGGTGAGAGGTCTATGGTATACATGGACCACAAGGGCCTCAAGTAAATATTTTCTCACTATGACCTAAACCTTAAGAATAGGAGGTGGGTTGAGTATCTACAGTCTTTCAACGTTAAGTTGTCTTATACACTGAGAAATGGAAATTTCAATGTCGATGTATTGAGATGAAAGAAAAAGATAGAGGTAGTTTGGGAGTCTTTATATGAGTGGTGGATGATGTAACTCCTTGATGACATGTATCTAGATGTTCAGGAGTCTCAAGTATGAGCATCTTTGACCTTAACATCAGTTATACCCATGATTTTGTACCAGGTCATGGTATAATAGTTATCTGATATGGAGATTTTAGTTATGAAATAAATTTTATATAGTGGGGTTACACCATCAATATGGTCTCTTGGAAGTGGTAATTATCTTATTTTCTATGGTTGAGTGTGGGTTCTTATGGGCTTGCGTGAGGAGATGATGAGAGAGTTTCATGCTTCTAGATGGGAGATACATCCTGGTTTGAAAAAGATGTATCATGGTCTCCATAAATAGTACCAGTGGTCAAGAATGAGTAAATAAGTAAAAGGATTTGTGGTGAGATGTTTCACTTATTTGTAGGTGAAATAAAAGCATCAAAGCCCATCTGGGTTTTTTCAGCCTTTTCTCATTCTTGAGTGGAAATAGAATGATGTCGCTATCGATTTTGTGATAGTATTTCCTAGTACAACCTATAATAATGATATTTTATGGGTGATTTTGGATCAAATAATGAATAAATCCCACTTATTTCCTATTTGGGAGGCCTTCACCATTGATGATTTGGGTAGTATTTATTTGTGTAGGATAGTTTGGCTATAAGGTGTTCTGAGGAGTATCATTTCAGACAAAGATCCTCAATTCATATCATGATTCTATAAGGATATAGGATCATATTTTCTTTTTATTATGACCTATCATCATTAGACCAGTGGTTAATTTGAGTGTACTATTTAGGTTCTGGAGGATATGGTACTAGCCTATGTTTTGGATTTCAATGGTTATTGGGAGTAATATATGGAACTCTTGGACATTTCATATTATTATAGCTTATAAAAATTAATCTACATGGTACCTTTAGAGGTTTTTTATGTAAGGACTTGTTTTTCACATCTTTTTTGGTTGGAGGTAGGTGAGTCAATGCTTGTTGGGCCAAGTCTCATGCAGGAGACGTCTGAGTAGGTTCCTCTAATTAGGTGGAGGTTAGTGAGCACACATAGTAAGTAGAAATCATATGTTGGCCATCAGATATAACCTATGCAGTTTGAGATTGGTTATAATGTTTTCCTTTTGGTGTTTATTAGGTTTTTCAAATTCCATATCAGGAAATAGGGAAAGATGTCACCTAGGTTTTTTGGTCCATTTGAGATAGTGGATAGGGTCAGTCGTATGGCATACTGATTGTCCCTTCCATGATGATATAGTTCCATGTGAGACCTATTTCACATACTATAACTTTAGAGATATTATTTAGGCCCTTGTCATGTAGTGCATTTTGAGGAAATCAATATTAGTTATGATGTTTCCTTTGAGGATCATCTGATACGGATTGTGGATTGTAGTGAGAATTATCTCTAGGGTAGGATGATACATTTTGTTCGAGTACATTTGCAACATGGGAAATTTCATGAGGAGACCTGGGAGAGGGAGTCAGATATGAAATAATAGTGAAAAAAAATTCTCTCTGATGCCCCAAATTTATACTTGGAGTATCTCAAGGATGAGGTGTAATATGGTGGGGTGTTTTTAAGATCCTGTCTTATTTCAGGTATGTCCCTCTTTGAGTTTTTCATTTGAGCCTTGGTGGTTGATTCTTTTTAGGAGACGAAGTTCCTTTTTTGGGGAAAATGATCAAACATTTAGGGATGTATGTTTTCTTAATTGATGGAGTTTAAGTATAAATGTGTTAAATGGGTTTAAAAGGGTTTTCTATGCTTTAGAAGGATTTGGAGGTGGTTAAGATCCTTTTGTGGAAAATGAGCTGAAAACTATCTATTGGGTGATTACATGTTGTGAATATGTTACACAATGTGTAAATTTTTCTAGAAATTTTTCATGAACCAGTACATGGTGTGAAATATTTACATTTCATGAAAACCATTCACATAATTTAAAAGTCATTTGGGATAAATATTAACCTGATGTGATGGTCATTTGGTGTATCCCTCTAAACAATACCCAACATATAAAAGAGTTACACACCAAGTAATATCATGACCAGTAGTTTTAAATATCAGCATGCATGATATTTTTCTAATTCCTTCGCTACAGCTTCCTCCTCTTGAACTTAGATAGTTCTCTAGGTGATTTTGGAAGCCTTTCCTCTATTTTTAACACCTCATTTGTGCATCAATCCCTACTAAGTCATTGGATTTGGTTTTCCTAACCTCTTCCATTATTCTCCATTAGGGTGGTGGAATCATTGGACAAATTTTGGTTTTTATTTTTACCTTGGTTTTTTTAGGTTCTTCTTGTGATATTCTACACCTTATTCCTCATTTCTGTTACCCTTTGAAGTGTTTCATTAATCATTGGTTAAAGTTAGGTAGTCTAAACATTAACCCTATGGTCTATTTAATTACAAAGTATATGCAATAATGTGACTTTTCCAACATAACATGAACCTAAATTATTTAAACTGTGAATTGGATTATTCCATATAATCCCTTTGGATTCAATTTTTAATGACCGAGCTTATAGATACCATTCAGGTGATAAAACTCTTGATTATAAATAAATTGACTAATGTCTTAATGTTTGTTTATCGTGACATGAGTTTGGGTGATTGATTGATATAGATTCACCTTATTTTGGAATGATTATTGAAATGAATGGTATGTTTTGGTTTTATGACCAAATGATAAACAAAATGTGTAATCGAAAGATAAATGGTAATTTTCATAGTTAACCATTGAGGATTATGACATGATATTGTGATATCCTTGCTATTATGCCTAGTGATTCATGTTGTGATTATTATATAGTGGTTTATCCTTAGTTATTCATGGTGAATTGATTATATAGTATGCTATGCCCAGTGACACATGATAAAATACTTACATATTGGGCTTAGCCCTAATACATGTTGTAATTATTATATACTAGTTTCATCCCTGATAAATTTTTTAATGGATATACACCAGGATAGAACCTGATTTATTGTTGACATGGTTATATAGAGGGATTGACCTAGATTAGTGTGATTTATACCATAGATATATGGTTATGGTTTTCATGGTTGTGATACTTGATTAGAGATATTTTGGCATGGTGATGAAGAAGGTTATGTTTTACTAGGGTTATATGGTCAGGGTTGGAATGGTCGAGAGACATTATCATAGATATTTTGGCACGGTGTCGAATAGAGTTAATGTGGTATTAACCTTATTGTTTAGTTAATTAATACACATGTTTATTTCATTATTTCATGCACTTATTATCAGACTATTTATGTTTATAAATAGTTGTGTCAACTAAATAAGTTATACTCGCACCCTATTCAATTTTTTTTGGTACCCAAGTAGATTTCATGGTTGTGGGTTTGGATAAGGGAAAGGGCCCCCTTTACTAATTTTATTTCTTACTAGTTGAGCTAGAGTTTGGAGATGAGACTGACATGGGGATCAAAACTGGGGATATTTGAGTATTTATTTTAGTCTTCTAGTATTTTATTTGTATTAATTCTAACATGAAATTTAGTTACATCTCATCATGTAATTACATGATTCATCATTATTGGTTTATTTATTCCTCCTCCTATTTCCCTGTGGTATGAGATATTATTTCTGTTTTTTATTACTCTGGTTATGTTACTTATATTTTTTATTTTTATTGTTATGTAACTCCATACTACAGTGTATAGTCTCTCCACTATACTAATCAGATCCCCGCTACTAGTCAGTAGCCTCTAGCATGCAGGGAGGTGTGCTTTTGGTCTCATAACCAACCCTTTCTGACCAAATGATAGAGTTCTGAATCAAGGTATGTAACAATGGACATGGAATTTAATGTGGCGATTATATTTCAATCAAAGGGCCAAGATAGAAAATTCTATAAATATGGAAGGGAAAAATTCTTCCTTGAATTATTCATTAATAAAATGTCACTCATGACACACCTAATGTATACAACTTCTCTATGAATTGTTACCATAAAGATTTATGAAAAACATGTAAGTGTGCAATTCATGAAATGAATAAATGATAATATTAAATCATAACACATGATCGCAAATAATAATATTTGATGACACCAAATCATATGGGATTCCTACTAGTGGATCAGTTTTCATAATCTCCCATCTTAGAGATTACCATGTGAAAACTTTATGAAAAGAAGTCTAATCTTATTATATATAATAAAATCTGATATCCACAATCTATGGGTCCACTCATATAATTTTATCTAACCATAAAACTATATTTAATAATATCATCATAGCACATCAAATTTATCATCATACTAGGGAACTATTATGACCTTATTAATGCAATAGATACCCTATGAAATAATTGAATTAAATTATTGTAGAAAAATAAAAAATATACAATAATATTTTTTATTAATATTCAATTCATAAAATACACATGTAATAAAATTATAATCCATCCAATGGCCCGAAGGTCTTCATTCTTTATTGATTATGATAATCCACATTTCAAGGGGTGAGGTGGAACCCTTACAAGGCCCATAGGCATAAGTATTACATGGCCCGTCATCCTTAGAGGAATTCATTTCCCATAGGCTTCAAACATTGCATACAACCCAGACTAACTACTTGGAACTACTCCTCCCTAGCATCTTCATTGTGAAATCATTTCTCCACCTTCGCATGGCTATTCAGCTAGGCTATCTCATGCATACACAGGCTTGTCCCGATGGCAGGTTCCAAACCCTCTCATTCTTGAAATCTGTGTATCTTCTAATGTGGTGAAAGCTCCTTGCTCATCCTCTTATAGATCTTGTTCCTTGTAGGTTGTCTTTTTTTCATCTGCACTTAAGGTGGCCCGAAGGACTTGAGGTGTCCTGAAGGCCTTACTAGCCCGAAGGCTTGGGTAGCTCGAAGGACTTAAAGGACTTGGGAACAAAATTAGTGGCCTGAAGGCCCAAATGGGGGAAAATTTCTGGCTACTACAGTGTCAAACAGTGTCTGCTATAGTACCCACTATAGTACTGTAAAGTTCCCACTACAGTACTGCTACAGTAACCTGGAAATTGTGTCTCCACCTGAATTTGATCCCAGGTCACCTGGATGCACTTAAGAGTCCTCACCAACCAGGCTAAGGATCTTGTGCATAATAAAAGTATAATCAGTTGGTCCTAAGACACCAACTCCAATAAACTCCTACTTGGAATAGATCTAACTACCTACGAATTTCATCACGCTAAACCTCACATGATAATAATTTTTATACTAAGTCAATGATTTAGTCAAGTGGTATCACATTATCTTTGTGTAAATAATGTACATTTTAACCTCACCAGTCTAAGAAAATAATTCAAGAGATGATACTTTAAAATTATATTCTTCATCCATTATTGTGACCTTGGCTCTATGGAATGATCCACCACTTTAGTATTATCACAATATAGTGTGATATGATATTTAATTATAGGTACAATATCAATCTATTGGTTGAATTTTCATATCTAAAATAATTATTTATCTACCCCAGAAGCTACAATATACTCGAACTCTACTATAGATTCTACAACCACAGCCTTCTTTAATCTCTTCCAAATCACATCACCTCTATTTAAAGTAAATATGTATCTCATTTGTGATTTCATATAGACATGATTTGTTTGTAAATTATCATCTACATAACCTTTTTTTCAAGTTCCTCATCTAGTTCATATACCAGGAACATATACTTAGTATGCCTCAAATACTTAAGGATATTCTTAACTTACATCCAATAGCAGTCACCTAACTCACCTTGATATCTTTCTACTATAGTTAATGCATAAATATAATATATCCTAGTATATAGAATATCATACATGAATGATCCAATTTTCAATGAATAGGAAATCCTTTCCATTTTTGTCTTTCATCTTGTATTTGAGGACACATTTTCTTGGAAAGAGGAATTTCATGTGACATCGGAAACAATCCCCTCTTAGATTGTTCAATACTAAACCTATGTAGTATATTTTCAATATATAAACCTGGATTAAGGTCACATGGTCTCTTATATCTATAATTATGGATCGTTATCCCAATAATGTATGTCTCCTCACCTAATTCATTCATAGAAAATTATTTATTCAACCAGGAATTAACATGATATAAGATTGGTATTTCATTTACAATAAGTAATATGTCATCAATATATACAATTAATAAAATGATTGAACTCCCATTAAACCATTTATAGACATAGGACTCACATTCATTATTTATGAAACCAAATTCCATTATAGAATCATCAAATTGAATATCCCATGACCAAGATTATAACTTTAATCTATAAAAGATTTTTTTCAATTTAAAAATATTTTTTAACATACTTTAGAGTCATAAACCCTTCAGGTTGTGTCATAGTTAAATCTTATTGAAGGTTCCCATTAAATAAAATTGTTTTGACATCCATTTTTTAAATCTCATGGTCATTGAAAGACACAATGAAATGTAAAATTCTAATGGATTTCATCATTGAAACTGGTGAAAAGATTTTTTTCACAGTCTATGTCTTCACTCTATTTAAATCCTTTTGCAACTAGTCATTATTAATAGGTGACCACTTGTCCATCCATGTCTAGTTTATTCTTGAATAACCATGTACAACCAATTGGGTTTACATCCACTAGAGGATCTTCCAAAATAAACACTTATTTTTGGTACATAGAATCCATTTCTTAATTCATGGATTCTTTCTATGTCACTTACTACTTCCTTGTAGGATAGAGGATCATTATTATCAACTAATAGTGAGTCACTATAATTAGTGACCAGAAAACCATATCATTCTAGTTCTATAACCTCTCTTTAACTCCTATTCATTACCGGTGTCTCTAAAAATTCTTCTTCTTCCATGGCACTTTTTAGAATCTTTTCTTGTTCCAACTTTTGTGTACCTTGATCCTTGACTTCATTTAAGTCTATCTCGCTCCCACTATCTGTTTTAGAGATGTTCTCCCTATTAAGGAAAATGGTTTGTATTTCCACTATTAACATTTTGTCTGAGTGGTTGTATAGATAGTATCCCCTTGTTTCCTTAGGGTAACCTATAAAGGTACACTTTTTTCCTTGGGGTTAAATTTTTTTACCTGAATATGACTTAAAAAATGCTTCAAAACCCCATACATGTAAGTATGAAAACATATATTTCTTTATATTTCACAATTCGTATGGGATTCCTTATGCCTCATTTTTTGTAACTCAGTTTAGTATTTATACTATTGTTTGTAATGTGTATCCCTACAAGGATAATGGAATATTTGTATGACTCGTCATTGAACTAACCATTAACAACAAGGTGTGGTTACTCCTTTATCTTAAACCATTATATTTAAGTGTATAAGGAGGATTGAGTTGGTATAGGATCCCAAATTCCATAAAATAATTAATTAAGTCTTGATTAAGATATTTTCTATTTCAATATAAATGTATTTTTTTAATCTTCTTACAATTGGTTCTCAACTTCATGCTTATATTCCTTAAATATCTCAAAGGAATAAGACTTATAGTTCATTAAGTAGACATATCCATATATACTGAAATCATTAGTAAAAGTTATGAATTATGAGTACCCACCACTTGATTCAATAGGAAATAGTCCACAAACATATGCATGAACTAATTCAAGAATCACTTTCTCCCTTTCATCTTTTCTACTAAATGGGGCTTTGGTCAATTTTCCCTTGTAAACATGTGTGACATACACCAAGTGTTCTAAGTTCAAAAGAGTCTAATTATCCATATTTTTTTAATTTATTCAAAATATTTTTGTTTTCATGACCTAGCTGATGATTCCCAATTTGGGTGTGTATGAGTCATGTGAAGTATTTTTGTTGTCGATTTACATTACTTGGTTCATATAATCCAAAACATAAGGAATGTTATTTCAATATTTGTTACCATAAAAAATGTTAAATTTACACAAGAATCAACATTTATTCAATAATTTGAAAATAAATCCATCTATATCATGTCCAGATACATAAATAATGTTTTTGGTTATGGATAGAACAAAATAAAAATCTCTTAAAACCAAGATAATTCTAGTTAGAAATATGTGGTCGTATTCGTTGATATCCACAATAGAAATTTTATCTCTATTGGGTAATCATATATCTACCTCCCTAATATTTATTAATCTACTTGGTTACTATCTATGAATATATATATGATCCCCACAAGTTGTATCTAATACCCAATTTGTAGAAATAGATAAATTTCACTCAATAACAAACACACCTAAAGATTCCCCTTGATTCTTAGGCTGGGTATAGTTTTTATTCTAGTGACCCTTATTTCCACATGTGAAACAAACATCTTATTCCATTTATTTCTCCTTGCTATTTCTCTTCTTGGAATGGAGTTGTGAAGAATATTTGGGCATAGAGTTCTTCACTTAGCCTTTATTTTTGTTTATCATAAAGACAAAATTCTTTTCAAACTTCTTATCTTTATCTACTTGGTGAACAAGATTAAGTAGTTATAGGAGATACTTATTAATTTTGTTCATATTAAAATTTAAAAAAAATCTAGATTATCTCAAAGGGAGTGGTGTAATAATCAAATTAGTGCACAGTTTATTAGGTAGTTTAAACCTTATAACCATTAGGCACTCAATGTATCGAATGAGCTTGACTATGTGAGGATAAGTTGGTGTACCCTATCCAAGATTTCTTTGAAAAAGATCCTTAGAGATCTCAAAAAAATTATTTCTATCTCTCTCCTAGTATAGACCGTGGATGTTATCTAGCATGCTATAAGAATCCATGATTTCATGATACTCTATGAGTTCACTAGACATAGATTATAGAATCAAACATTGAATTTTGACTGTATCATTCATATGTTTTTCATATACAAGAAACTTTTCATCATTCTCCTCCTTAGAAATTGAATCATTCATTGAGGATTATAGTACATAATATTTCTATTCATGGAATCGCACAACCCAAAGGCATAAACCACTCTTAGAAAGTACTACCAATGAAGATATTACCTTTCTCTAATATGGATTGTAGTGATAGTTTGGATGAAAAAAATTCCATTTTATTCTGTAATTTAAAATATTATATTATTGTTAATTTTCAAAAATTGAAATATATGTGATAAATAATAATAATTAAAATTTTATTAAATATCCCACTATTTTATCAAGTCTCATCAACCCTCATAATTAAACTCGTAATGTCCCATCACATAAGAAATTATAGTGGAAAAGATATATATTTCCCTTATTTCTAATTCATAATTCATCCATGAAAACCATAAGATGTTATTTAGGTAGGATACCTTTCCAACTATGGTATTACAACTCCTTTATATATTGAGTGGACTCCCCAATCCTAAAATATTGACTAGGATTTCCTCTAAAATTGCCTCCAAATTTGTATTAAACATAATTTTTTGTTAAATTCAAAAAAAAATTCTAATTTAGCCCAAAAATATCATGAGGATACCCTGATAAAAGAAAGTGTCTTGAATTTTTCCATGTAAACACTTAGTTCTATGGTTCAATTCTCAGTCAAATAATGTATGGCTTAATCTAACTTAATATTAAGTTGAGAAATTTTAATTTATTATGAATAAATTTTATAATGTTTTAAAAATTATATGAATTGTTAATATTAAGTGAGTTTTAATTAATTAATTACCCATGTTGGATAAAACATTTATGCATAATCCATTTATTTAAATTTCATCTTTTCACAATAATTAATTTATATATGTGATCACAGTCTTGCATACATAAATTAAATAATTTATAGAAATAAATAAATAAATAACATAATCATGATCTTATTTAATGGAAGGAAAAAATCCTTCCTCAACTTATTCATTAATAACATGTCACTCATGACACACCCAACATATCTAATTTATCCATGAATGGTTATCGTCATGGTTTTGGAAATACATATAACTATGCACATCATGACATGATTCATTGCTAATATTAAAGTATAAGGACCATTAAACAATATCACAAATAAGAATATTTGATGACACCAAAATATGTGAGATTCAAAATGCCAAGAATGTTATCATAATCTCCCACCTTAGAGATTACAAAGTTCAAACTTCATGACAATGAGTTACATATGCTTCCAAGTACCTACACCTAATAATCAAATTCTATGTGTGTCATCATAGAATTGTATCTTACCGTAGAACTAAATTTAAGAATATTATCATAGCACTTTAAGGTTCCCATAATAACAAGTAACTGGTAGGGCCTTATCAATGTGAATAATACCCTAGGAAATTATTGCATTAACGTCATACAGTACAATGAACAATATGTAATAATATGTTTTATTATTATTCAATTCATATAATATAGATTTAATTGAAGTATAATCAATTGTTATAAAGACACTAACTCATGAATCCATATGATCTAATATTGTATTTAGGATTAGTTAATGAGTAGTAGAATCTTATTCAAGATAGTGCCATCCATATCTATAAATACTGAGTGCATTGTAGATTTTGAGATAGCTAAAGAATCAGTGTAAAATACCCAAGGATTTGTTCCAATTCTTTTAATTGCACTTAGAAAATAAACTTTTATCATAATATAAATTATTATAATCCAACTTCTGGTACAATTCATGATATCAAGTTTTGATAGTGGACAAAATGAATATACTGAGGGATATCATCTGTTGAGGAGACTAGATTAAGGAGGTGAAGCCATTGATAGCATTGTAGCCACACAGTGGAGATGTGGAAAGCCCAATGACTAAAACCATAACTTAGTAGAAATGTGATCTTATCACATGAGAGCTAACAGGGTTTGTTAGTAAGTTGGATCTAGTGAAAGTGGGAGTGTTGTAATATTGGGTTCCCTAAGCTCAACTAAATAGTAATTTTCGATTACCATTTCATGTCTATAATGAGTTATGCATGATGTAATCTTACCATAATATTTTTGACATTTTGTGTCCACTATTTATATGGTAATTTACATAGATTATTTGTCATATCAAAAGGTTATAACAGTTATCAGGATATATTGAGAACTTCGAGATACTATGAAATTAATCATAAACATATGTATTGTTGTCTATATACATCATATTGATTAGACACAAATGATGTTTGAATATCAGGTGTTAAGGGATCATAATCATTGATACTTCTTCTCAATAAGATCTAACTTGGTTATCTAGAGTAGATTATATCATAGGGACTATCATGCCAATAGAAAAACAACATGTTTCATGTTTCATTGGTAGTTCCTATCTACAAACATGTTTATTGATCTTCTAAATTGAGATCGTTATCAATTTGTACCATTTTATCATGTACTTTTATGAAAGGGAAAAACCATAACATTCAAGTCTTGGTGGGGTTGCTCGTGTTGGGTGTGACTTTGGTGGTATGAAATTGGTTGAATGATCAATAAAGAATTTGTCACTTCTGAGTTATGGAAGGGATATCTTGGGACTAATTGATTAAGATGGTAGTACCTTCATAAAATACATGGTCATGGTATAAGAAGGTAATTCCATCTAGTTATATTAATAAATAATAAAGAGAGAATGGATGATGAATTGAAGTGTGTGTCCTACTTTATGAGATATCATGAGACAATGATATTATCTTGCATGACATGTTCTCAAAGGAAGTTTTTCAGTGTAATGAATTTTCCTTATCTCCTTAGGGGAATTGATGGTTTGATAGACTCTGCTCATGGTATTTGAATAGTATTCACTTCTATTGAGATAAAGGCCTATAGGTTCACACACAATAGCATATTCAAGTGTCTACCCTAGTCTGATGAATAAGAATATAGGACATAGTGATCCCAACCACGGGATCTTAGAGATGAACAAGTTTTAACGATAACAAAAAAATAAATAAATTCATTATTATTTGAGTGTAGAATAATTCGGTTGACTTTATTTATTAAAACATTTCCCAATGTATTAAGTGAATACATGAAAAAATATTGTACGAATGAATATTACTTTAATATTCAAGGTTTATTTAATATTTGAGTAAATTATGATTTGAGTTAAAAACTCTCATTCATCACATAATATATATATATATATATATATTACAAATAAGTGATAAAATATAAATGACATTTATGACATGGTTAGTTGATCTTAACATATTGTTTATCGCTTATTTAGTGTGTGTTACTTATATGGGGTCAGGGAACCCTTTCTGGGTAATTAATTTCCACAATATAAGCAAGAGGGAGCTCGTTTCATGGGGACTATTCATTCACACTAATTTGACAAATCATCTCTTCTCTTTCATGCATCCAAGAGAGATAAATCCCCATTAGAGGAGTTTAATCATCGATTACCACCACAGATTAAAGGAATGGGATCATGGTGATCACTATGACGATGAAGGATTCTTCAGATCTTCGTGTTACCACTTAGAATTCAATGATCAACATTCACTTGGACTCTTGAATTGTGTGTGTAAAATCTAAAGGGATTTAACCTTGGATCCTTCAAGAAACACTACCACAAATTGGTGCAAAGAAAGCGCCTTCTATTATCAGTGCTAAACAGAAATCACTGATAAAAGTTTTTAATAAAAAATATTATTAATATATATATATATAATTATTATATTTATATTCAAAAATAATGTTTATTTATATATATTAATTAAAAATGCATTTTTATAATTAATATAAATATTATATATTAAAATTTATATTTTAATAATTCAAATATATATATAATGTTTTAAAAAAAGTATTTATAAGATTATAAATATATATATATTTAAATAATTATAAAATAATAATATTTTTTAAAATCATAAATATATTTATTATATTTATAATTATATATAAATAACTTTTAATGTATTTATTTATAATTATAATTATAAATATATATATATATATATATATATATATATATATATATATATTTAAATAAATATATGTATCCAATAAATTTTTTTCATAAATAAATATATATATATATATAACATGAGATAATGATTTTAAGATCTCTAACTTCTTGGAGGTACGTCCTTATTTAAATTTTGGTTTAAATCTATTAATTTTTTTTAATGTAATGTTTACCAGATGTATGAGGAGGTTCGGGAGTGTTCTGGGGTTTGTGATGTGAAAGAAGAGGGATTTTGGAAATCCTATGCATGTCGCATGGTTGGTGCACGGTTAGACATAACCATGATCCCAAACCATGCCATCCATGAGGAGAGGTGAATGGTTAAGCAAACCATGCAAGGGGGAGAGCAATACCATGTAGACCTAGAGAGAGGCATTCTTTATGGTTGGTATATGGTTTTTCAAACCTTGTGGGGCTCCCTAGGTAACCATGCAGCTTAACCCCTCTCGGGCAGAGGCTAGCACATGGTTGGTGCACATTTTAGAAAATTGTGCGGCCAAACTAGGTGCCCCATTAAAAAATGTTATTTTACCAAACTTCCACATTGTTATTTTAAGTTTCCTACCTAATTTATTCCCCATTTATTCTCCCCCTCAACCCTAGTGATGACAATTTTCGATCCAAGCTTCCAAGGGATCATTCTCCTTCAATTATAGGTTATTTGGAGTTCCATTGGGTGTATATTGACACCCCAGGTAAGTCTAACACTCCTCTTACTTGTCTTTTCTGTATTAGGAATTGTAGATTCTTTATTCTTCTTTTGAAACCCTAAAACCCTATTTTTCTAGAGGATCATAGTGTGGGGGTTCATAGGGTGTTTGAATCTAGATCTATGGATAAGTTTAAGGGTGCGTTCATCTTCAAATTTGATGTAGGTGGTCTACAACTTATATCACAGAGTCTTGATGTTGATTTTTTCTTGCATAGTTGTGTGTCTGCTTATCTCTTATTGTGTTTTCGATGCCATTAGTAATATTTGTTAAAATGGTTGTTTAATCAATAGACTAAAGCCCTCATGATCCCTGTGGGATGCGTTGAGATTGGCTTGACTGATTTAGGGCCACCCATGGGGTGTGCTAAAAATCCTCAAACATAGAAAATTAAAATGTTAAGTATGAAATTGACTTTTAATAAAGTAGATCCATTTTAAATGTGTTGACATGTTAGTTTTTATTTAAAAGGGAAAATAATGGTGGTGTGTCTAATTTTTGAAAATGGCATAAGGGTTTTTTTAGCATGATGTGAAAAAGGGTTAACTAGATTAATATGAATGTGTCAAATGGATTATGTATTTGTAACAAAAATATGTAATTGAAGTAATGCATATAAATTATTGAATATGATAAATGGGGTAACATATATAAATTTTTTAATATTCTAAATGGTATAATGTATGTAAATTATTAAATATGATTAAATAGCTAAGGAATGGGAAATGGAAATGGGCCAGATGAGATGTGATAAGTAAATGGTAAATGTGTTAATGGGTTCAAGCATAATGATGATTTGTTTGTTAAAAGAAATGTGAAATGTGAAATGTTATTTATATTGATTATGTATGGTTTATGATATGGTATATATGGTAATGAATAAATAAGAATGTGCATATAACTTAGTAGTTGTGGGGTATTGACTTGAGGTTCTATGCCCACAGATTGGTTTGGACTGAGGCTCCAAACCCCACCCATAGAATGCATGGGTTAGGGAGTTAGACTAAGGATCTATACCCCTAACGGTTGCATTGGACGTGACAACCTGGAATGAGGCTCCAAGGTAAGTAAAATTTATTGTTATGAGATGTTTATCCCTAGTGAGATAGGGAACTTGACCTATTCCCTTATGCATTGTAATTGTTCAGCTTAGGACGTAGTGTAAATGATGTAATGCCTAACCCATGGAACAAGTATGAAGATGAATTTATTAATGAATTTAGTATAAGTAATGAAATGGAAATAATAATTAAAATGGTTAAAGTGAATATTATTAACTAATGGAACCTGATTTTCTTTTGTTTACCTTATCATTTATTTATTACTTGCATTCACTATCTATTATATTGGATATTTTGTAGACATAGTTGGTGGTGGTCTACTAAGTTGTACTCACATCCTACTCTTTCCATTGTCCAGTACCTGAGAAGATTTGATGGTTGTAGGTCAGCACAAGGGAAAGGGCCCTATGCTTGAAAATTGATTTGGGTTTGGGACATGCATGGATGAGGATCAATACTTGGATTTATGACCCATTTGGTAGTTTAGTTGTTTGTATTTATTTTGGTTTTTTATTCACTTTGCCACTATCACCATGACACTGCATATTTACTCAATTCATTGTGGATTGTACCCTATTTGGGAGATGGTTGGTTATGATGGATTCTAGTTATTAGTTTTTATTCTGCTATTTTATTTATTTTTTGTTGTAGATTACTCTAATAAAGAGGGTATAGTCTCCCTATGTGATCTATTAGACCCTCACTATTAGTTAGAAAACTCTGGCATATGAGGAGCTGTGCTTGAGGTCATATGGTGACCCGACTTGGGGAACTATTAGTGGCTTCTAGGTTAGGGATGTTAAAAAGTGGTATCAGAGTAGGTCTTTCTTTCATTATTAATATTTATAATGGTAGAAAGGAAAATATGATGTTTTGATCCTTGTAAATTAGATCATTATTAGGATTATCTAACCCGTGTATGAAGAAAACCCAAGTGCCTAGGGTGGGAATTGTTGTTATTGTTGTGTGTTATTACTATTGAAGGATATTTAACCATTGGTTGATGTACTTGTTGTGTGATGTGACTATTTATGATATTTTACTCATGGCCAAAATAGAATAAGATTTTTCACTCATTCATCACTTTAGGAACCTATAGATATAGGTGACATGCATCGTGATAGCCACACACTGGATGGGTTTGTGACATTAAGGGTAGAATAAATTTTACTCCCTTCAAAAATTTGAAGAAATTGGTGTCTAGTAAAGATGACGAAATTAGTTAAATATGAGGAATGTTTAGAATTGGTTAAAGTATTATGCTTAGTAAAAGGGTTTAAATAAAATAAAATGATAGTTTTAATGAGTTATTAAATGGGAAATGTGCCTAAGAGAAAAGTTTTTCATTGTAAATGTGAAAATGGTTTTTAAAAAGTGTTTAATGAAAGACTTATGACAATGTAATGTGTCTTACCCTATGTTGACCATGATTGAGGCTATTGTTCTAGGTGTGACCATATCCATTGGAATAGTATATGTGAAATAAGTTGTTTTATGGCTAGTGGAGATCCCTATTTGTGTAAATTGTGTATGTTTTATGTCATGTGTTCTAAGACTCATTCTTGGCATTATAGGAAGATTCCACTATGACATTGTGTGTCGGTTGGGCAATAAGAATATGTCATCGAGAATGATCCTTCAAAAATAGAACAAGAAAACTTGATGATCTGGGGTGACCAGGTAGAATATTAGTTTCGTGATAACATTTCTCGTTTTATAAAAATGGTGGAAAGGGACCCAGGGTGGGTTGTGTTGAGTATGTTTTAGCCGACTAGGGAGTTCCAGCTGCAGTACTCTCTGAATTTTGTAGGATAGGGTGGACCAGAGGTGGCCAAGTTCTAGATAGAGTCCATCCAAATGACTCTTGATCACTTAGAGACTCCTCTTGAGAAGAGAGTCAAGTAGGAGGCTTACATGTTCTGGGGATAGGAAAAACATCTAAAGTAAATCTTGGTTTAGACCAATAAAGAAGAGGGTATGTTAAGGAAGGGCTTCCAATAAAATTTCTTGGAACACTTCTATGTGGAGACCTTGATACAGCAGAAGGATATAATGTTTATGATCTTGACATAGGGGACTATGATAGTGATAGATTACACTAGTCGCTTCACAAACCTATAATGCTTTATTCTATAATTTTAGGGGGATGAGGTAGCTATGGATAGAAATTTATAGGATGGAATGATGCATTAGATTAATTCCTAGGTGAATATATTCCATCAAAATTGGTTTTATGAAGTGGTAGATCATTCCCTTATCTCACAAGGAAGTCTCATAGAGTCTCCTGGAGGTGGACATGCATAATTAATTAGATGATCTAGTGGTTCATGTTTTAAAAGTAATAAGTGCTTCTTTGAGAGTTCTCACCAGGGAAGTGGTGATTAGGGTAGTCATAAAAGTGAACCAGCCTCTTAGGGTAGCAATTGGGTTTTCTGTTATTAGTGTGGCAGGTCGGGACATATGTGTGGTCAGTTCCCCTGACCAACAGTTGAGTGTCGAGAATGTGGTAGGTTGGGTAATGTGAATAGGTCTTGTAGGAACTCTCAAAATATGGGTACTAATGGAGGGTTGAGTCAAGTGTAGAGTGCATCCAGGGGGTTAGTTACCCCATATCAGGCAGGTGGATGGAGCTCTACCAGCTGTATTGGTCGAGGTGGTGGGTGTGGTACTCTGGGGAAAGAGTGTACATACAAGTAGGGTAGTGTAGCACATGGATCTTAGATTTGAGTCCAAGGTGGAAGAATAGGTCAGCTTCATGCAGTTCATCCTGCACAAGGAGGTGGTGAGGTTGGGTCATTGAATGTTTGAGGTATGAATCTTGTGGCCTCTAAGATTTATAGTTATTTATTTGATATAGGTTCCTCATATTCTTTCATTTATGATTAGTTTTTGGTTATATTGGTCCTAGTGGTAGAATTCATGTGTGAGGTTATGTCAATCGATACACCGTTAGGGGTGTGACTAGAAAATATTGGACAGTGTAAGGGGTGTGCTCTTAAAATTACAGAAGGACCATTAAAGAATTTTCCCATTTTGTAGAACCATTCTCAAGTTTTACTAATAATGTAATTGTGTTTGAATGTTATAAGGCATGTGAAAGTGATTTCCAAGTGTTAAAATATTGGTTGACTACCACAGTGATTCTGATCTTACCCGGTTTAGGAAAAGGTTATATCATATTTTATGATGCATCTAGTGTTGAAATTGGATCAGTGTTGATGTTGAATGATTGGTTTGTTGCGTATGGGTCATGTTAGTTAAGGAATCATGAAAGAAAATAATCTATTCACAATCTTGAATTAGTTGTTGTTTTTTATGCCGTGAAATTTTGGAGACATTAATTTTTGGGAGAACGGTTTATGGTCTATACCAATCATAAGAGCCTTTAGTATATCTTCTCTTAGCAGGTTTTGAATATTCAATGGTGAAGATGGGTTGAGTACATGTAGTCCTTTAACTTTGAGTTGGTTTATACACCAAGAAGTGGAAACAATGTTGCAAATGCTTAGAGCTGGAATACTCAAAATTAGGCAATTCAAGAATCTAGTTCTGAGTGGATGATGATGGAATTGTTTTCATAAATGCATTTAGATGTGTAGGGTGGACAAGGGTAGATGACCCTTTCATCCATGGTAGTGGAGTTCATGCTTCTAATCCTGATCAAGGAAAATCATCATGAAGATTCAGAGTGTTTGTCCTTGGAAGATAATCGTAAAGGTGGGGAGTCACTATCTGGATGGACCATTGGAGATGATGCTATTTTTTAAGTTCATGGTCATGTTGTTGTGACAACATGTTTGCAGGAAGAGTTGATACACAAGTTTCATGCATCAAAGTGGGCAGTGCATCTTGGTTTGAAAAAAATTTATCGTAACCACAATAGGAAATATTGGTGGCCAGAAATGAAGAAATATTTTGTGGGTTTTGTGGTGTGATTCCTTACCTTTTAGTATGTTAAGGCCAAAATACAGCAATTGGGTGGTTTATTGCTTCCATTTCCCATTCTATAATGGAAATGATAATATTTGATGATGGATTTAGTAGTGGGTATTTCATGGACACCTTAAAAAATGATGAAATTTTGGGTAGACATTGATCAGTTGACTAAAGTGGACCATTTTTACGATTCATGAGAATTTCATCGTGGAATAGTTCGATGAGTTGTAAGTTTGTCAAAAATTATGGTTGCACAGGCTGTCGAGTACTATATTTTCGAATCATGATCCACATTTTACATTGTTTTTATGGTACGGTTTAGAGAAGGCACTTGGAACCTATGTGTTTTTTAGTACATTTTTTCACCTAAAAATGGATGGGAAGTTTGATCATACTATTCAGGTACTAGAGGACATGTTGAGGTCTTGTGTCCAAGATTTTGGTGGATCATGGGAAAATCATTTGGCAGTTGTTGAGTTTTCCAACAATAATAGTTACCAGGCTACGATTTAGATGGCATTGTTTGAGGCACTCTATAGTAAGTTGTGTAGATCTCCAATGTGTTGGTTAGAGGCTAGGGAATTAGAGTTTTTGAGACTGAGTATTGTTCAAGAAACATCAAAATAGGTTCATTTGATTTGGAAATGTATGGAAAAATTTCAAAGTAGGACGAAGTCATATGTTGATCATTATTGTCAAACTCTTGAGTTTATGGTGGGTGATCATATGTTTATTAGGGTGTATCCAATGTTGGGTCACCATCAAATTCAGAAATAGGGAAATTTAGAACCCAAGTAAAAGGGTTCATTTGAGATTATGAATATGATCAGACAAGGGGCATACCGATTGGTTCTTCCCCAGTGATATAGTGGTATGCATTAAATTTTTTCATGTGTCACAACTTCGGAAGTATCACCCTAAATCATATCATGTGACCGATTTTGAGGATGTTGAGCTTGAGGATACTATGTCCTTTAAAGAGCATGTGGTTCATATTATGGATCATAGTGAGAAATTCTTGTGGGGAAAGGCTATGCCTTTGGTTTGAGTTTTATGGTAGAATAGAAAAAATCACGAGGAAACATGGGAAAGAGCGTCGGGTATGCGGGCCTAGAGGCCCAATATCTTTTCTTCAGAATCTTAGTGATGTTGGAAGTATAGCATGAGGACAAGCCATTACATGGTGGTGAGGTTGTAAGATCCCAAACTTCATGGAGGTATGTCCATGTATATATTTTGGTTTAAATCTCTTAATTTTTGGTTAATGAAATTTTTACCAGATGTATAAGGAGGTTCGGGAGTGTTCTTGGGGTTCGAGATGTGAAAGAAGGGATATTATAGACATCCATTACATGTTTCATTGTAGGTGCACAATTAGAGATAATTGTGCTCCCAAGCCATGCGATCCAGGAGGAGGGGTGAACAGTTAGGAAAACCATTTTAGGGGGGAGAGACAAACCATGTGGGCCTTGATAGAGTAATTATACATTGTTAGTGAATGGTCTGTCAAACCATGTGGGCCTCCCTATGTAACCATTTGACTTAGCCCCTCTCAGTAAGAGGATGGAAAATTATTTTTGCATGGTTTGGAAAATCGTGCGGCCAAACTGTGCACCCCATTAAAAAGTGTTATTTTACTAAACTTCCCCCTTAGGATTTTAAATTTCTTACCTAATTTATTCCTCATTTATTCTCCTCTCAACCCTAGTGACAAAACATTTTTACCCAATATTACAAGGGATCGTTCTCCTTTTATTCTTGGCCCTTTGGAGTGTCATTGGGTGTGGATCAATTCTCAGGATAATTATAACACTCCTCTTTCTTCTCTTTTCTATATTAGGACTTGTAGATTCATTATTCTTCTTACAAAACCCTAAAACCCTATTTTCCATTGGATAATAGGTTGGGGCTTCAAAGGGTGTTTGAATCTGGACCTATATCTAAGGTTATAGGTGTGTTCGTCTTTGAATTCAAGGTATGTGGTCTACAAGTTATATCATATAGTCTTGATGTTGATTTTTTCTTGCATGGTTTGTGTTTGCTTCACTATTGGTGGTTTTTTGATACCATTACTAATATTTGGAAAAAATGGTTGATTAATAGATGGATTAAACCACACATATCCCTGTGGGATGCATTGAGATTGACTTGAATGATTTAGGGTCACCCTTGGGGTGTGACAAAAATCCCCCAACATGGAAAAATTGAAATGTTAAGTATGAAATTGACTTGTAATAAAGTAGGTCAATGGTAAATGTGTGGACATGTTAGTTTGGATTAAAAAGGGAAAATAATGGTAGTGTGTCTAATTATTGGAAATGGCATTAGGGTTTTTTTAGCATGATGTGAAAACGGGTCAATTGGGTTATGTGAATGTGTCTAATGAATTATGGATTTATAATAGAATTGTGTAATTGGATTATTGAAAATAAATTGTTGAATATGATAAATGGGATAACATATGGAAATTTTAGAATATGATAAATGGGATAATGTATATAAATTTTTGAATATTCTTAAATAGCTAAGTCATGGGAAAGGGGAATGGGCTAGATGATTTATACTAAGTAAATGGTAAATGTGTTATTGGGTTAAAGTATAAGAACGATTTATGTGTTAAATGAAATGTGAAATGTGAAAGTTTTTGCGTATTGATTATGTATATATTGTGATATGGTATATGTGGTAACGGATAAATAAGAATGTGCATGTGACTTGGTAATTGTGGGGTATTTACTTGAGGTCCTACACCCACAGGTCGGGATGCACTCGGGCTCTATACCCCACCCCTAGAATTTACAGGTTAGGGAGTCAGACTGAGGCTCTATGCCCCTAACGATTGCATTGGATGAGTCTACTTGGAATGAGGATCCAAGGTAAGTTTAATGTATTATTATGAGATGTTCATCCTTAGTGAGATAGGGAACTTGACCTATTCCCTTATGTATTGTAATTGGTCAGCTTAGTCTGTAGTGTAAATGATGTATTGCCTAACCCGTGGAACAAGTGATGAAGATAAATTTATTATTGAAGTTAGCATAAGTAATGAAATGGAAATAATAATGAAAATTGTAAAAGTGTATATTGTTAACTAATGGAACCTGAGTTGTCTTTTGTTTACCTTGCCATTTATTTATTACTTTCATGCACTATTTGTTAGACAGGATATTTTGTATACACCATTCGTGGTGACCTACTGAGTTATACTCACACCCTACTCGGGCCCTCATTGGGTACCCGTGCTAATTTCGTGGTTGCAGGTCAGGATAAGGGAAAGGGCCCTATGGTAGGGAATTGAGTTGGGCTTGGGACACGCATGGATGAGGATCTTGACTTGGAGACATAACCTATTTGGGAGTTCATATGGTTATATTTATTTTGGATTTTTATTCACTTTGGCACTGTTAGCATGAAATGGAATATTTATTTGTTTCATTGTGGCTTGTACTCTATTTGGGAGACGGTTAGTTATGATGGATTTTGGTTATTGCTTATTGTTCCACTATTTTATTTATTATCTGTTGTGTCTTACTCTGATAAAGAGGATATAGTCTCCTCACATGATCTATTAGACCCTCAGTGCTAGTCGACAACCTTTGGCACAAGGGGAGGCGCGCTTGAGGTCGTGTGGTGACCCGAATCAGGACACCATTAGTGGCTTTCGGGTTGTGGACGTTATAATGATGATATTCATGGACATGATTGGTGTTATTTATGTTCATATATTGATGTGTGGGTATAATTGACATTATATGATCATATGTTTACTTGTGGACATGATTGTGGGCTTCTATGTTCCAAATGTTTAGATTACATATATTATGATGCATGCATGCATATGTAATGCATTCAGGACTCATGAATGTTCATTTATACATTAAAATCCTTATTATTCATGTTTTCCATATATGTGATGACTTATTTTTTATGATCTATACTTTACTAGGTATGATTCATTCATGTTATACCCATGAACTTATTATTTTGTCATAAATACTTATAAAATTACAATAAATATATTTAAATAATGAATATATTTATTATATTTATAATTATAAATTTTATATTATATATAAATAATTTTTAAAAATGTTTTTTTATAATTATAATTATAACTATATATATTTAAATAATTACAAAATTACAATAAATACATTTATTATAATTATATAATTATATATATATAGTTATTTACAAATATTTATAAATATATTTATTTATAATTATAATTATAAATATATATATATATATATATATACATATTTAAATAATTATGAAATTATAATAAATATATTTATTATATTTATTATTTTATAAATATATATAATTATATAAATATATTTATAAATATATACAAATATTTATAATTATAACAACAAATAATTATATTTATTTAAATAATTATAAAATTATAATAAATATGTTTTATTTATAATTATAAATTTATAAATATAATAAATATGTTTTATTTATAATTATAAATTTATAAATATAATAAATATATTTATTATAATTTTTTAATTATAAATAAATGTTTATTTATTTATAGTTATAATTATAAATAAATATATAATTATTTAAATAATTATAAAATTATGATAAATATATTTATATATTTATATATTAATATATATATATATATATTTAATTATATAAATATATTTATTATATTTATAATTATATATTTATATAAATATATTTATAATTATATATAAATACGTTTTAAATGTATTTATTTATAATTATAATTGTAGACAAATAAAAACATATTTAAATAATTATAAAATTATAATAAATATATTTAAATAATTAATATATTTATTGAATTTATAATTATATATTTATAATTATATATAAATTCTTTTAAATATATTTATTTATAATTATAATTATAAATATATATATTTAAATAATTATAAAATTATAATAAATATATTTAAATAATAAATATAGTTATTATATTTATAATTATATTTATTTATATATTAATATAAGTATATATAATTATATAAATATACCAAAGCTGTGCGGGCCATGATATATTATTATATAAATATATTTATATTTATATAGAAATAATTTTAAATATATTTTATTTATAATTATAATTATAAATTAAAAAATATATAAATAATTATAAAATTATAATAAATATATTTACTATAATTTTATAAATATATATATTAGGTGCTTGGGGGTACAATTACATTAAAAACACACACCACACACATAGGCTGGAGAGGCAGGCCATAGCCCCCCCAAGGGATAACCCACCCATAAAGCCTTATGTATTCAGTACATGACCTTAAGGCCCAATGTCGACATGTATTTTACAAACATGGAGGTCCTTTTATGGATTTATTGTTTTCATTATCAATAATTATAATTTCTCAAAACTATAGTCAGATATAAATATGTTCATGTTATAGTGGATTCATTTAATTGTGTTTGTTATGTTATGATTTCTTTATGATATTTTAAATAATAATTTTTTCAATGTAATGATTCAATTTATTATGAATTTATTTTGGTTTTCTAGATGTTTAGATTTAAAACTATTTGGGATTTAACACTTACAAAGACCCAAGAATTATAAATTAAATGAGTTTTTAAGATTTTAAATTAAATGATTAAACTTTATCATGCTTTAAATGGATTTTAATGGTGTAAGGTTGCATGTTTACTGATTTGAATGAGTGTGTGGAATTTTTGGGGATTTTTTTTAATTGATGATAATGTGTTATGTATTTTTCATAGGAAATTTTAAATATTTTATAATTATGTTTTATATAAAATAACTATGAATATATTCATTTGCTTCATGTCTCGGTGTTTGTGAATTGATCTTAAACATCAAAGGTGTATTTTTATGATTTTATTTGTGTTGGGGGAAGACTGGTACACTTGAATTTAGTTTTTATTTATTAGAAGTATATGTTAATTGTGATGGGTGTTTTTTTACAATGATTTTTTTGGTTATTAGGATACTATAATATTTTACAAACCCAATGCTAATTCAAATGTCATTTAACAAGAATATAACATAGGTTAAATGGTTAGCTATAATGGTGACAGATTTGATGAAAGGATTATAATAAACTTTGTGATTATTGTGATTATTTATTTTCATATAAATATATCAATATATTTCTTTCATTTAATCATGTGAATTTATTTTGTTAAAGGTGTTTCCTAAAAAAGGATTTCATATTTTCTTTTTTTAAATATTTATCTTTTTTTAAGATCTGGGTTTGGGTAAAATCCTCATTTTCATATTTTAAAGTATAATATATCATGATATTACTATGAGAAACAAGATATGATGCTCGATCTACATTGGAAAATGAGTTTTTATGCTTGATCGACTATGGGAAAGGGGTTGTGATGCTCGATCCACTATAGGAAATGAGTAATGGTGATCAAAAAACTATGAGAAATAGGTTGTGGTTCTTGATCCACTATTTTAAGATGGTATTCCTGGATAAACATGACATATGCTATGATTTTATATTATTATTTATGTGATGCATTTCTAAGTTATGCCACATGTTTATATAATGCTTCAGGGCTCAAAACTATTTTCATATGTCTTTAATCCACCAAGGGTTGAACTGAAAGTATTATAGGATAAAATAAATGTGTCTAATATTAAGACATCATGAGTTTTAATTTTCATGTAGTTTTTTATTTATGATATTATTTTTTATTACACATCATTCATGCTTTTGTATTTAGTAAGGTATGGATCAGTGAGGACCCAATATAACAATGGGTGTGATAGACAATGAGGTGACTGCCCCAATAGGAAACCAAATTGGAAGAGATCTAGAGTGAAAATTTTCATGATAATACTTACTCAACATTTTCAAGAAATGAATAATAATATGACCATTTCAAACACCCAAACATGCTAAGGATGAAACAACTCACCATGGATTCATTCATACAGCAATACCCTCTAATCATTTGGGTTCCTCTGGTCTACTATTTTAGAAGAAATGTATTTCCATTTAGAATTTGGAAGTTTAAGTAGATAGATGGTGGGTGAAAAATATGAATATGGGGGAAAATGAAGAAGTTTATAATATAAAATGGGATGTTTTTAAGAAAATATTATTCCCCAAATATTTTCATGAACTACTCTCAACAAAATTGAGAGATATTTTAAAAAAAAGTAGTTTCAGTCTATTGGTACCAATAAATTAACCCTCGTAAGACTTTCAAGGTATACCTAGTGTTTTTCTATTAACCCTAAAATCAAGATCGATCATTTCATTAATGGATTAATGTCAGATAATTTTATACTCTTATAATTTCATAAATTTTACTTTTATATATTATAATTTTATACTTTTATAAATTTTTAAAACTATATTCTTTGATAAATTATGTATATTTTATAACATATAAGTAATTTTATATAGTTTTATAAATTTATATATATATTGAAATTATGTATATTTATTTAAAATATATATTCTCTTATAAATTATATATAATTGTATACTTCTATATACATTTATAATTTTGTATATTAATATAAATATATTTATTTATTTAATTTATACTTTTATACCTGTTTACTTTTTTCAATTTATCAATAGTTTAGTACTTTTATACTTTCTTAAATTCAATGTTAGTGTTGAAAATATTTTAAAAAATATAATAATTTCTTTTTTTATTTGTGAAACCATTGTTATATTCAACATCCATATTTTCTATTATGAAAAGGTTTTTCAAATAATATAGATTTTATTTTCTTATTTCCATTATTACATTCAATAGTTGTATTACATCGGTTTTTTATAAGGTAAATGTGATTTTATTCTTCATTTATACTCAACCAAAGGGGTTTTGATAATTAAGAATATTAAATAAGTTATCAATTGATTGATAATCCTTTCTTATGATAGTTCTATCACTTAAAAGTGAAATATCCTCCATTATATTTATAAACTTACTTCAATAAGTTTTTGTTTTTCATCATGTGGGATGATAAACAATTTTTCAATATTTTCATTTTATTTCAAGCAATTCATGAGATCCATCTTCAGTAGAACATATTGTGTATATTTATTTTTTAAAATAAAAATATTTTTTTGAATCAAATAGGATAGATATGAATATAGAATGGATGGATGTAAATCGTATGAAAAAAGAGTATGAATAGGGGGTGAAAGATTTCATCAAGTTTTTAAAAGATCATGTATATGACCCTTCTCAAATCCTTTGTCCATGTTTACATTGTTTTTATTCAAGACTAATTATTCTAGAGCATTTGGAAGAACACTTGATCTGTCACAGAATTGATCGCAGTTATAAATGTTGGAATAAATAAAGGGAAAAAGTTAATATATCCAGTGAGTGGGATAGCACTGTGATTTATGGATCATATGATACGATTAAAGGTATGAATAATGAAAAATATGGTAGTGTGGATGTGATTATAGGTGTGAATGATGGTAAATATCATATTGAGGAAATGATAATGAAAGTTGAATATAAACTTCATGATTGTCCAAAATTGTTTGAGAAGTTACAAGAGTTGTGTAAAGATGTCATTGTATGCAAGTTTCACTAATATATATCATTTTCATCCACACTAAACTTGTATAATTGAAAAGCTATAAATATATGGGGTGACATCAGTTTTACTAAACTACTTTATCTCTTGAATGATATTCTCCCACGAGAAAATGATTTCCCTATCCGAACATATAATTCTAAAAATGATACATTCAATGGGTATGATTTATAAAAGAATACATGCCTACCCAAATGATTATATACTATTTTACAAGGACTATAAATAACATAAATAATTACCAAAGTTTGGTGCTTCTCGATATAATAAATATGAATCGGTGCCTATGAAATTTGTATGGTACTTTCCAATCATTCCTAGGTTTAGGAACCTATATTGAAGTGAGGATACTACAAGAAATATAACTTAGAATTAAAATAAAAGAAATAAATATGGGAAACTTCATCACCCAGTAGACTCTTCTCAGTGGAAGAGAATTGATCATGAGTATCCTAAATTTGGAAATGAGCCAAGAAACCTTCATCTTGCATTATCTACAGATGGAGTGGATCCTTTTTGTTTTCAATGTAGCACTCATAGTAGATGGTTGGTTATGTTAGTAAATTATAACTTTCCACTATTGTTATGCATGAAATGAAAATACATTATATTATCTATTCTTATATTAGAACCAAAACAATCAGGTAATGATATTGATGTTTATTCATCTCCATTGATCGAATATTTGAAATTATTGTGGGATTTAGGTGTTAAATTGCATGATTTTTATAGAAATGATGATTTCACATTGAGATCCATGTTGTATGGGATCATAAATGACTTTATAGATTATGGAAATTTTCCAAATTATAGCATTAAGGGAACTCAAGGGTGACCCATTTTCAAACAAAGTTCAAAGTCAATTAGGCTGAAACATTCATCGAATACTATGTTTCTAGTACATCATAGATTTATAACCCAACAACATAAGTACCGATCTTAGATGAAATCATTTGATGTAAGTTTAGAAGAATGTACAGCACAATATCCCCTAATAGGAGATAAATTGTTTGAGAAAGTAAAATATGTGAAAATTATTTTTGGTAAGCTGTTTTTGGAAACCCTTATGAAAACTAGTTGGAAAAAGAGATTAGTTGTTTTGAATTACCATTCTAGAATTATTTTTATGTCAGAAATTTTCATGATGTTATACATATTGAAAAAAATGAATGTGATAATGACATTTCACATTACTAAATGCACATGTAAAAATGAAGGATGGAATTAAGGCTAGTTTGGACATGGTTGATATGAGAATATGGGAAGAGTTGGTTCTAGTGAAGGGTGAAAAACAAACTTTTCTTTCTCTAAATTCTTAAAATCTATACAATCATGAGATATATCTATTTTACAACTTATTAAGTGATGTAAATGTTCTAGAGGGGTATTCATCGAATATCAAGAATATCGTTTCAATGAATGATTTAAAGTTAAAGGTTATTTAATCATATGACTGCCATATTTTTATTCAAGACTTAATTACTATAGATTTAAATTTCATTTTACCCAAAAATTTATGTCATACATTAACCAAGATCTATTTCTTTTTTAGAGCTATATGTAGAAAAGTTATGGGACTGATGAAATTTCCAACTATGGAAAAAGAAATTTCTATCATATTATGTGGATTGTAAATTTTCTTCCCACCAACATTCTTTGATATGATGGTTAAGTTGGGGAGATAAATTTGACTAATGGTCTTGTGCATTATATATATATGTACACCATTGAATGGTATATGAATATTATGAAATGGTATGTTAAAAATTGAAGTCATCAAATGGATTTTATTGTGAAGTGATATATTTTTGAGGAATCCATTGAATTTTGTACGTACTACCTATCTGGTGTGGAAATCATTTCTATACCAAAATCTCATCACATAAGGAGGATTTTGGGTGAATTATTTTCTTAAAGATATGTTATCACAATCAATATTATAGATTTGGAACAGAAACCCATGTATGTTTTTCATAACTTTTTAGAGGTTTCTCCATATGTTGAAACCCGCAAATAAATTCTTAGGCATTTGAATCCATCATGGGATGAAGGATAGATATCAAATACACATAGTCAATAGTTTATAGGATGGTTTCATGACCATATTTTTAGGGATTCATATGATAATACAAATTCAATTTCATATTGACTTTGATGGCTAGCTAGAGGACCAAGTGTGTATGTATTATCTTACAGTGGTCATGTAATTAATGGTAATAAGTTCTATACAAATGAATATGATGAAGTAAGTACCAATAAAAATAGTGGAGTTACACTTTTGGATGAAGTGATTCATGTTTCTGGTACTAAGGAATGAAATCCAATTTATGTGAATATGTCAAAATTTGGTATCATCAAACAAATCTGGGAGTTGGATTATACAACACTTCAAGTGCTAATTTATCAATGCAAGTGGGTTGACAACATGAGTGTTGTTAAAATAGATGAATTATGATTCATGAAACTTGATTTCAGTAAGTAAGGGTAAAAATATAAATCATTTATAATGGAATCATAGACAGTACAAGTATTTTATGTTCAAGATCACACAAACTGAAAGTGGTAAATTTTTTTGTTATCTACCAAAACTGTGAAAGGGTCAGATGAAAATTCAACTGAGGATGACCCTTTCATTGGGATGTAAAAATTATTTCACAATATTTCCAATATAGACTGGGGTTTTACGATAGAGGATACCATAATTAATGGATTTGGATACTCGATAGAGGATTCAAATCCCTTCAACCTTCCAAAAAAGAGTTCAATAATCATTTTTAATTTTTTTGTAATATACATTGTGTTACCTCATGTTATTATACATTTGTTACTGCATTTATGTAATCTAAATTAAATGTTAAACCAATTCTGTAGATAATGAATTTTTTAAAATCTAATAGTCCAAATCCTGAGGAACAATAGGTTTATCAACCCTATGTTTCCCCCAATGTAGAGGAACAATAACATTCTACGCATGTCGATGCTACCAATCCAGAGGAAAAAACTTATTGATGATGTCTAATCTAATGAAATGTGAGATGACGAAGAACTAATGCTATAGAAAAAACAAGAGCATCAGTGTATGATGGTGTTAGAAATAATTATTTAGGCTAAAATCAAAGGCATCAAATTCAAGATCAGGTGGAATGCACATGGGCAACTTGTTACACCCAACAAGTCCATGTTCAGTAGTTATATTAGGTTCATCACTTGGAAACGTATTCCAATTGATGTAGATTCATGGAACCATGTTGTTACCATGCTTCAAGTGTTGATTTGGGAAGATATTACGATAACATTATGGTATCCTTTATTTATTTTAATAAAAAAAATAAAATAATGAAGAATTGAATTACTCTTCATCATCCCTTGCAGAGTGTATTTATAGTTGATAACTCTCGTAATAAATATGTATTAATTATTACTAGAAGGATTCATAGAGTATTTCATATAATTATAACAAGATTTCATTTTAAATATATTGAAGGGGATATAAACTTGCACCCACCTCTTATGTATGCATACCTGATAAGCTAAGAAGCGTGGGATTAATTTACAGGACATCATGAGGAGATGTATTTTCAGTTGCATTATGTATGGTAATACATTGTTTGACAATATGTGTATTCATCACTTTGATTGAGAATTTTTTTTTATTTATAAAATATCAAATGAGTGCTGAAAATAAGGAACGGGCAACAAAACCAACATAACCCTACCATAAAGAAAGTATGGGGAATGATTCACTTAAAAAAGTGGTCTTTATTTTAAATCTATCATAATAATTTTATGTGACATGAAACAAAAACATAATTTTTTTCTTTTTTTATATGAATATTGATGAATTTAAATCCAAATTCACTTCCTTCCCACATCATGTTCTATGGAAGGAGGCACGTGTAAATAAATTTGGGATGCTAATAGATGAAAACATGAAAAAAGTGTGTGGAACATGTGTATGTATGACATAAATAAAAATTTGTTTTGATTTAAATTTATACTAAAAAACAATGATTAGTTATTTTTAGATATTTCCTATACTAATTAGACATAGAAATCATTAACACCTACACTATATAAACACCTATTATTGGTGTCCTTGAAGTGTCTAGAACAGTATGGCCATGTCAGAGGTGTGGGTTTTGGGGTGACACCCCAAACATATTTTGAGAAAAAAACAATATGAGGATAAAGATAAAGAAATAGAAGAGATGAAAGAAATATTAGCTTACCTTGAAGAAAAAAATCATTTGAAGACTGAGTTTCTAGAAAATGTTATGGAGGAGAAGCAAAGATAAGAAACAACTCAAGAACAACCATTGCATGAAGATACTACCCCACCTCCCACCAACTTTGAGGTGAGCCATTCCCCTCAAAGATCCATCTTAGATGAGGTAATAAATATTTTAATAATTTTTTCTATGAAAAGTGAATTAGAAAGACACTGATACCTTTCCAATACTGATATTTTATAGGGTTACAATGAATGTGATTTATATCTATAAATACCCACCCATTTCCTTTTTGTGAATGCTATCATGTTCAATATCCAAGAGGATAGTATACACAACATACCACTTCCAACAGTCCATGTAATAGTGTGGATTACCATAGCTCACGATCTGAGCACCGAGCTACCAATTCCACTTGATGATGCAGATATTCATACGGTCGACCAAACTATTGGAACATTTGTAGCATGGCCTTCAGATATTCTAAAAAAAACATTTTGACAAGGAGGTATTAATTTCCAATTTATTTTTCATGCTAAACCTTTAACAATTAATGAAAAAAGTTTTGAACTAATGAATGTTATTACAGACATAAAAAGGTAAGGGGTGAAATGAAATGTCGACTCAAAACCATCTAAAGGTTCAACCAAATGACTTAAAAGATCTTCTGAAATCACCTTTACCCCACCCAATCAATATCCATATTTACTAATATTAAAGGTTCTTGTGGATACAAAGTTACACAATAGTGGTAATCACATAGTTGATTTTGAAGAAAAAATGTACAGAGAGACCATTACAGACTAAATTACTCTTGAGAATGTAAATTAAATACTCAAGTATAAATAGATATGAGACTAGATTATAAATGTATACATGAGGTATGTTTTCATGATTTGTTTTTCCAATAGTTGATATACTATGTTAATTATGACTAAACACATTTCAAAATTTTTTATAGGTGTATATATGAATACTAATTGAAGGTATTATCCCAAGAAAATAAATTTGGACTCATTAGTACTCACATAACTTCTATAGACTAAATAAATATAATAAAAAATGGATGAAATAGTGTCAAAACTAACCAAATGTTTGAAAGAAAACTTATAGATGAAAGAAAGTTCTTAATAGAAACTATGCAGGGGTAAAAATATATTATTTAATCATATCAAATATATTTTCATTTGTTACATTAGTTATACATTTCTATGTTTTTAGGAAACATCATATACACATTACAGACAATTTGGATACTCTAAAGATTTATTTCCTAGATTCTCTGCATGGATACCTAATAAAATGACCACACTTGATGGCATTTTTAAATTTTTAATACACTATATCCAATGTTTTAGAAATAAAATTCAAGTTATATATTTAATATTATGTTTTAATGAGAATTATGTTATGATAGTATAGTGTTTAAATATCAATAAATTCATGGCATGAGGACATACCAAGCACACAAGGAGCCTGAAAAGTTCTATAAGTGGATAAGTATTAGGATATATATAATAATATTTCACTATCTAACCAAATATCAAAACACATTAATTAGTTTTATCAATGTTTCTACAGTGTATAAATCAAACAAATGGAAAATATTGTGGTTATTATGTTTTTAAATTTATGAGAGTGATCATATTAAATCAAAAAACAACACAATCAAAGAGGTATTTTCAAAGATAATTAATATTTAATTTAAATTATTTATTAATCCTTGTGTATTTATATTTTTACAGTACTACTATGACTATAGAAAATAAACATATTCACAAGATGAAATAGATTTTCTTAGAAATTAATGGGAAGCAAACCTAATGGCAGAATGTACACATATAACATGAAGATTGGACATATAAGTAATGTATTATTTCATATTTATGTTTAATTTATTTATTTTTAGAATTAATCACACAATAATTTATTTTTTATTATACCGGTGGGTTCCTTTTTTCGATTTGGGGTGGTTTTCCAAAAAATGATCATGCTCATGAAAGATTGAACTTCGAGGCTACAACTGAGAGTTAAATAAGAAGGTAAAAGTGTTTTTTAATATAATATGTTTTTCCTTATAATATTATATGTTATCTACATTATTAACATGATCTAAATTAAATTTCTGACTCCTGATGCAGAAAATTTCCTCTTCACATGATGATGTTACCAATCCCATGGAAGAATAGGCTATAATGAAGGAAACCCTTTGGGAATATGTAAAGGTAATGTTATATGCTTTATCTATTTTACCAAAAAATTATATAATGAAATGTTGATTTAATTTTCATTATTTATTATAGAGAACATTTATTTTAGAATATTTATGCCTAGATTTTATGCCTTTTTCACCAAAACATCCATAGAATTCTTCTCCCTCAAAACCTTATCACCCCTGTAGTGTTGTCATTTATCACTTTCCTTCAAGTAACCTCCACTACCTTTGTAGTATGAGAAACAACATTACATATACTCAATCACAGAGGTAATCTTGATTTTTTAATAGTAAAATCATTTTCCATATAATTAATGTATTGTTTCATATTTTGGTATAATATATTAATTTTTATTATTAATCACATAATAATTGTTTTCATATACAGGTGAATTATTTTGTTTGAGTTAAGGTGGTTTGTTCGAAGCTACTCATGATCATGAGATATTAGAATACAAGGATGCAACTAAGATAATTACTAAAAGGAAATTGTTCATGGATGTATATGAATATCATGAAAATGAGAATTCTTACTACTAATTTAATTAATTTTTTCAACATTTTATCTACTATTGGAAAGTTAATTTCCTTATCATTTTTATCTAATACTTATTTTTTTTTCACAGATATTTTACGAATTCATATTTTTATTTAAACTATCTAAAACAAGAAACAAAATAGATAACGTGTTATTTTTTCCAATGTTATCATGTTTTCTATTGCCTTTCTTTCTCGAACTGCCAATACTATATATTTAGTCAATATTCTTTGATGAAAAAACATTTTTGGATAATAATATCGACTCAAAATGGAGTATTGGAAATTCAAAAACTATAGCCACTATAAATCATTTTAACATTTTAAATTGGGATTGTTTTGAGACTTTGAGGTGTTTAGGAATCAGTTTCACCTCAATCTGGCACACAGTGTGACTGGTATGACTCTAAGTGCTTCTTTTTATTTAAAATTGACATTAATTTTAGTGAAAAAAATTGACATACTCAAAACTGATCAAACACATTAGGATTGTTTTTATTATTTAGTAAAATGATCCAAAATTCATTATTGATGTATAGGAATCAACCACACCTCAATCTGATACACAATGTGTCTGATATGACTCAAAGTGTCCATTATCAGTTTAAAATTAACATTTTAATTCAAAAAGTTCCACTCACTAAAAACTGATAAATGTGTTTGGTATTCCTTGATAATTTTTTAAAATGTTTCATAAGTCATTTATGACATATAGGAATTTATATCTCATAAAACTGATACATGATGTGACTGGTATGACTCAAAGTGTGTGTTTCTAGTTTAAAATTACATTTTAGTAAACAATAAAAGGGATGTTCTCAAAATTTAGAAAATGAATTTGAATTATTTTTATACTTTAGGAAAATGACCCATAATTCATTTTGGACGTTTAGAATTATCCGCACCTCAGTCTGACTCATGGTGTGATCAGTATGACTCTAAGTACATCTTTTTATTTAAAATTGATATTGATTTTAGTAAAAAGAACAACTAACATACTCAAAACCTATAAATAACATTATTATTACTTTTATACCTTAATAAAATTATCAATAAGTCACTTTTTATGTGTTGGAATCAATTACACCTCAATTTGATACACAATGTGTCCATTATGACTCAAAGTATCTATTAGTTTAAAATTGACATTTTAGTTCAAAAATCTCACTCACTGAAAACTAAAAAAATATAATTTGATTTTCTTTATAATTTAAGAAAACAAATTATAAGTAATTTTTAACATGTAGGAATCAGTATCACATCAAACATATACTCGATGTGACCTATATGACTCAAATTGTGTGTTTTTAGTTTAAAATGGCATTTTAGTAAAAAAAAATAAGTGGATTACTCAAAACCAACAAAACATATTCAAATTGTTTTGATACTTTATTAAAATTATCTATAATTCATTAGAGACATGTAGAAATTATCTTCACCTAAATCCAACACACGGTGTGAGAGGTGTGACTCTAAGAGTGTCTTTATTTAAAATTAACATTAATTTTAATAAAAAAGGAAAACTAACATACTCAAAACTGAGAGAAAATATTATAATTATTTTTATACTTTATTAAATTGATCCATAATTAATTTTTAACATGTATAAATCAGCCCCACATCAATAAGATAAATTATATGCCCGGTATGACTCAAAGTGACCGTTATCAGTTTAAAATTGATATTTTAGTTCAAAAAGTGTCACTCACTAAAAACCAAGAAAACAGACATGGATTGTATTGATAATTTTGGAACGCTATTCATAATTCATTTTTAATTTGTAAAAATCTATCTCATGTCAAACTGACACACTATGTGACTGTTATGACTCAAAGTGCATGTTTCCAATGAAAAATGATATCTTATTAAAAAAAGTGACGTACTCAAAATCAAGAAAACACATTAAGATTGTTTGATAATTTATTAAAATTATTTTTAAGACATTTTGAATGTGTAGGTATCATCTTCACCTCAATATGATGCATGGTGTGACCGGTATGACTTTAAGTGCATCTTTTTATCTAAATTTGACTTTAATTTTAGTAAAAAAGACAATTGGCATACATAAATCTAATAAAACACATTATTATTAATTTTATACTCTATTAAAATGATACATAATTTATTTTTTATTTGGAGGATTCATTTTCACCTCAATATGATACACAATGTTCCTCGTATGACTCAAATTGTCTGTTATTAGTTTAAAATTGAGATTTTAGTTCAAAAAGTGTCACTCGCTTAAAAGGAATAAAACTATCTAGGATTGTCTTTATAATTTAGGAAAATGGTTCATAAGTTATTTTTAATATGTATTAAGAAGTCTCACATCAAACCAAATCATGATTTTATTAGTATGACTCAAAGTACATGTCATTAGTTTCAAATGACATTTTAAGAAAAAACACAAGTGACTCAAAACTGATAAAATGTTATAGGATTGTTTTGATACATTAGAAAAATGATCCATAAGTCATTAATTATGTTTAGGAATTATCCTCACCTCAATAACATGCATGGTGTGACCGGGATAATTCTAAGTGTGTCTATTTATTTAAAATTGACATTAATTTTAGTAAAAAGAACAAGTTACAAACTAAAAAACTAAGAAAAATAATTCATATTTATTTGTTAATTTATAAAAATGATTCATAAGTAATTTATAATGTTTATGAATCAACCACACATCAATTTGACACAAATTTTGACCAGTATAACTCTAAGTGTGTCTTTTAATTTAAAATTTACATTAATTTTAGTAAAAAGAACAAGTGACAAACTAAAAAAGGAGAAAACACATTATGATGGTTTTTATAATTTAGGAAAATTATACATAAGTCATTTTTTATGTTTATAATTCAATCAAACCTTAATTTTATGCATGGTGTGACTGGTATAACTCAAATTGCCTATTTTTATTTAAAATTGACATTAATTTTAGTAAAAATAATAAGTGATGTACTGAAAACCCAATAAAATGTAATAATATTATTTTGATAATTTAAGAAAATGTTCCATAAGTCATTTTTGATGTGTAGGAATAAAATGAACCTTGATATGAAAAATGGTGTGACTGATATGACTATAAGTGTGTCTTTTTATTTTAAATTTACATTAATTTTAGTAAAAAGAACCAATGATATACTAAAAATTGAGAAAATTTCTCCATATTGTTTTGATACTTTATTAAAATTAATCAAGATTCATTTTTGATGTGTAGGAATCAACCACACATCAATATGATGCACGTTGTGACCAGTATGACTCAAGGTGTCCATTATTAGTTTAAAATAGACATTTTAGTTAAAAACATGTGTCACTCATTGAAAACAAAACAAACACATTATTATTGTCTTGATAATTTATTATTGTGATTCATAAGTCATTAGTGACATATATAAAGTAGTATCATGTTAAAATGACACAAAATGTGACTGGTATGACTCCAAGTGTGTGTTTCCATTTTGAAATGATATTTTAGTAAAAAAACATATGTAACATACTAAAAACTAAGAAAATGAATTTGGATTGACTTGATACATTAGGAAAATGAACCATAAGTAATTTTTGATTGGTAGGAATTATCCTCACATCAATCTAACACACTTTGTGACCAGTAAAACACTAAATGTGTCATTATTTAAAATTGAAATTAATTTTAGTAAAAACAAAAGGTGACATACTCAAACCCAAGAAAACACATTCATATTGTTTTGATACATTAGTAAAATGATCCATAACTAATTTTTGATGTGTAGGAATCAACTAATCCTCAATACAATTCATGGTGTGACCATTATAACTCCAAGTGTTCCTTTTTATTAAAAATTGGATTTTTATTAATGCATTCTTTTATATTAATGTTTAATTTATTTATTAATAGTATTACTAACATAATATTTTTTTCATATAGGTGGATTCATTTTCTTGGGTTGAGGTTATTTTTTCAGCAACTAATACCATGGGTGTAATTTTTTCGTGGGGATCATGGGTGCCAAAGATGATGAAACATTAATGTTTTCAAATGTTTGTGGATATTAATTGTAAATGTAATTATACAAAACATTATTTTAAATTTATATAGTAGTGTTTTTTTGTACTCATGATGTAAAATTTATTTCAATTAAATTATATATTTTACATACAGGTTACAGGTATGTGGTGTAGTGTGTTGTTATACAAACATCACACTACAGCAGGTAGGGCCTCTATCAATGCTATTTATAGCAATAACAAATCCCCCTCTTTATCAGTGCTTTTTTAGCACTGATAAAGGGGACCCCCTTTAACGGCACTAAGGAAAACATTGGTTTTTTAGCACTGTAAAAGCCTTTTTATGTGTTGTTAAAGTGAATATCTATAGTAGTGCAACGATCATTGGTGATGAGCTACAATTGAAAGTTGCACCGATTTAAATAAGGTAATCATTCTTTTTTTTCCTTAATTAAATTCTTATAGGATAATCAAACCTTTACCAGTGATCAAATCACTAGAGAAAATGAAGTTACATCGCTCTGGTGAAGATAAATTTAAAATCTTATGTCCACCATCATTGGATGCACATCCCAGTGCCATCAAGCATATGGTAAGAGCTGGTAAAGGAGAATTTCTAAAATATTTATACATCTTAACTATTAATATAGGTACAATAAACTTAACGAAAGGAATAATTTAAGTTTAACTTATTCGTTAAAATTTGGTCACACCAGATTCTCCCCCCTCTTAGGGTGACTATAAAATCCACTAGATATCTTATTATAAACCATTATTTACTAAATATATTATATGTGAAGTGTGAATACATGTTTTTTATTATATAAATCATATTTAAGAATATATATATATCAATAACAATATTTTTTAAATTGAAATATGAATTTTAATGATATTTTTTATCGATGCTAAGAAAATCACTCAAAAAGGCCCCTTTTATCAACATAAAAAACGCATTAATAAAGATTTTCCTTTTATTAATGTTTTATTTTAAATCACTAATAAATATTTCCCTTTATCAACTCTAAAAAACATTAATAAATGTGTCCTTTTATTAGTGCTTTTTTATGCTCATAAAGGTACCATTTATTAGCACTTTTAGCTAGCACTAAATAAGAACAATTTTATAGTAGTGTAATAGCTTAGAGGGAGAAGTAAATTGACAGTAGGTAATTCTGGTAAGCACGAGCTTGGGTATCTTTTGAATAGAAAGTTTAAGCTAGAGTAGGTAGATATGGAAACACTATTTTGAAAGAGAAGAATCTCCACATTTTTCTTATGTTTCTTCTTTTGTATCTTTAAAATTATTTTCTTGGGTTATCCTCTTGTCCATAAAATCATGATTTATGGTAAAATTCATTAAGGGGTTTACAATTGTTATAGTTTTTTAATCAATTTATGTTATTGATTTTTTGTTTCATAACCACAATTCATTCTTCTTGGTCATTTATATTTCCATTAAATTCTTTATTTTTTTGATGTATTGATAGATGGAAATCAATATCAAGATAGATTTGAATCAGTTTTCCACCACATTATATCAATATTTTTAGTAGATGGTATTAAAAATAATGAACATTCATGAATGAAATAAAGTTTATTTTCTTGAATTTCCCTTTGATTTCATAATTTATTGTTTCTATATAAAAATTATTCTTTACAAAAAATGAGTTAATGTGTAGTAATATCTATAATTATTGATAGATATTATAAACAATTTTTTATGATTGAAAACATTATCTTGGATATTAATTTTTCCAAAAAACTACATCAACTAGACTCCACCTAGTTCCTAAACTAATTTCTAACACCACACACCGACTTCACTCATCTTCATCATAATGACCTGTGTTTATGAATTGGATTAAAATCCAAATGAATTTGAATTTTTTCATTTAATGGATGGTCAATTTTTTAAACCAAGCTTAGGAATTTAATTTTGTGGGTTTCAACACTTAAAAGTGTTGTTTTTGGACTTGGTTAAAGGCCTAAGAGATCCCTCACAAGTCTCATTGAGTTTTGGGAGTGATGGGCTCTGAAACCTTAAAGTTTGGGTGGTCTAATAGAGGCACATGGTTTTTCTGAAGTCGTGTGGCCCTCTAAAACAAGTTGTGCATCCCTTTTTAGGGGAGCAGAAGGTGTTGCATGGTTTCACACGGTTTACCAAACCGTACACCTAGGATGCACGGTTAGTGCAAATTGGGAAATACCTCAACACTATTCACCACATGGTTGTCATGTAGTTTTCCAAACTGTGCAGCCATCCCATGTGGGTGCCTTAGGTACCCATTAGAGGGAACATAGTTGGCACATGGTTTTCCAAACTATGCGTTGTGAACCTCTTTTAAAGATAAAAATAAAATTGATTAAAATTAAAATAAAAGAAAAAGAAACCTAACTATCTATCTCCCCCACCTAAGTTACATGATAAACCCCTCCCCCTGGGTCTCCTTGGATACATGTGACACATCCTCTCAACCTACTCTCTGTAGGCTGATTTCATTTATATATCTTCCTGATTTATCTTTGATCCTTTGAGGTAATACCCGTAGCTACCTCCTCTTCCATTTGGTTGGCATTTTTCTTCATTTTGTCACCAGATTTCATCTCAGTAGAACCCTAGGGTTAGGGGTAACTAGATTTATGGTTTTTCTTTCGATGATAGGGAATGTGGTGAGTCTTTTGGTACCTCTTCATGTGGGTTTTGGTGTTCACCACTAAAAGTGAAGTGGTTTGATTATTTTTGGCTTATCGTTACTACTTTAGGTGGAGTTTTCTTCCATACTTTCATTTCACACTTATCCTTTTTTGGTACTTTAGTGATTTAGGGTCCCTAGTAATTATTTGTAGTGTATTGGTCATCCTTAAGGTGGCTTCAAGTCGCTAGAGTCAAGGTGACATACTATGTATCCATCGGTAGGCATATATATATGTGTAAGTTCCCCTTTTATATGTATATCCACCCCTAGAAGTGTGAATATATATATATAGGGCATGTTACACTTATTTATATATATGAAAAATTAATATGTGTGTGTGTGTAAACGAGAATATGCATATATAATATAAAATGTAAGGATCCCCTTGTACATGTTCAAGGTCATGAAAATATGTACATAGGGGATTTGTGTCCTTATGTATATACTAAGGTGCATATGCTCGGAGCTGGGTAGCAGCAGCTTTATGTCGTCTCCAATGAAAATGTAAAGTGCTGAGTCTTTGGCCTGGTTCTCTTCTCTTGGGGTAGGATTCCTTTCTTATTCCCTTTGGTTTATGCCTTTTAAAAAAATGTGCTCTATATCTTGTGACATCCATATTTTTCAAGTTGTTAAATTATTAAGTGTGTGTTGCCTTGATTTGTGTATTGACTTACACCCTTACCTTGTGCCATATGTTATATCCCTTAATCCTTAAGATGAATTTAACACTTAAATTTTAATGGAATGAGTTGTTGAAATAAAATGTCATGTTTTCTAATAAAACCCATCAATGTGGTGCACTATCTTCAAATGGAAATGGCTATATGTGAATGCCTGATGCTTAGTGGTTTGATTATGACTATTTGAGTGGATTGAATTATATACTATGTCATGTTACTTGTGCATTATGCCTCGTGTTATTCTTGTTTCTTTTTTTATAAATGAATGTCTCAAATTAAATGTTATGAATTATCAAGATTGATGGCTTGAGTTTTTCGAATGACATTGTTGACATGTGATTATAGGCATGATAATTCCATGTGATTACACTTTATTTCTCTTGTTTATGTTAATGAATATTTCCCAGTGTTCATACCATGTATCTTTGAGATTATTCATGAGTTGAAATCCTTATTCCATTTTATTTGACTTGTAAAACTTGGATATCTTGAATTACTAGTGTATTTACAATGCTTATTTGATAGCGTGAATTTATATATATGTCTTTCCTTGTGATATATTATCTTTATTGTGATGTTCTTGGATACTTGGTTCACTTGATACAGGCTAAGAGAGAATGTGGGTTCCATATTAAGGACTCATGGATAGACCCACTGTATTCATTTGGGTTACGACCTAACACACTGGGGGTGATACTTTGGCTTTCCAAGTAAGGTATTCATGAGTGATTTATTATACTCTCAAGTGATACTAATTACCTAGGGGAGAAACAATGGATGGACTCACTAGAAATATGGATGCATTATGCCTTAGGTGATACTCGGTTCCCTATGTGAGATACCTGGGAAGGAATCAGAGTTTACCATGCCTTGAGTGATACTAAGGACTCTGTAAGGGTAACCTAGGATGGGATCAGTGGTATTGGATTATCAAATATTCCCATTATAATACTTGGGATTCTTTTTAGATTTCCTTGGACGGGCATAGTACTCTGCCACTTGATTTTATGGATTGATTTATTAATTGTGTTTTTACATAAGATGAATTCTTTATTATTATTATGATCTTGATTATGCATGTGGGATTCTTCTCCATGGTTTACTAGCACACTTTAATGATGATTTGTGAATTAGACCCCAAACTGAATCACAAGCTTGGAGGTGTACCTATTATTTGTTTTCCTTGTTTACTTTGGCCCTTGTATACACATTATGGATCGCATAGGTACCCTATTATGAAATTTGGATTAGGCCAAAGCAGGTAAAAGGGATAGGTATCTGTTTTTGAACCCATACCAAGTTGTTATTATTTAATTTGTTTACTTATTTAAATTGATACATATTGGAAAATTTCTTTTTTTTTCACGAGATGGATTGTCCTAGACATCATGGGTGCTAAACTACTGAGATTTATATCTCACACCCTACTCAGGTGTCATTTGTCACTCGAGTATATCTTCTTTCTCATAGGTCTTTAGATTCATTGCTTATGTTCTGCGGTGTACATGGGAGCTAAGGAGCATAGGATTAGGCTCATGCTCAGGATGATTTTGGAGTTAACCATTGGGTTTTTTTATTTATTTTGTTATATTATACTTATTGTACATTTTAGTAATGCATGACATTACATGCATCATTATATGGAATTGGCATTGTCCATTTTACTTTTATTCAGTTATTATATTATCTTTTGTTGTTTCTCTTTCTTTATTTACAACTTCCAATATTTTTTCTATTTAGTTATGATTACACTATTGTGTTACTATAATGTTATGTTATAGTCTCCCCATTATCACCTCCTCAAACCCTCACTGCTAGTTAGAAGCCTCTGGCATATAGGGTGACACGATTGTGGCCATGTGACCCACTGATCCAGCTACCATCTTAGTGGTCAGTCATGTTGGGATGTTACAAAGTGGTATCAGAGCTTTATTTTTTCCTTTGCCTTATTCTTTTGGTCTGGTATACATGAGATTTGTAATGTATTGATTCTTTGTAAATAGTTGTGTCTGGGACTGATCACCCCACCCATGAGGAAATGACCAAGTGTCCAAGGCTGGTATTTTTGTTCTTATTGTTCGATGTTATAGTTGATTTGATTTCACCTTGAGTGATTGGTGTACTTTCTACTTCTTATTGATTTATCAGATTTATTGTCTTTTTCCTTGGCTTAGTATGGTAAGGAAGTCTCATTACAAGCATCATAATAGGCACCTAGAAATTCCCATGTTATGCATACGTCATTCCATGTAGTTCGCATTGTTAGGTTGTTTGAAATTGTTTATGTGACTTGTGTGCCAATTTCCTGCATGTGCTATCCATGCTTACTTGTTATGGCATGTGATTATTTTGGCATGTGTGATTGATTACCATCTTTAGGTAACTTATTAGTGTTCTATTTTTGAATATAAATGGTTCTATAATTTTTATCCCAGCTTGATACTTTCTTATTGTAACTATATGGGATTCACCTTCTACTTGTAAGGTGTATGGGCACGTTATAATTTGAGGGTGGTAACCCATAAAACCAGACCATCTATTATGAGACTTTATACATAGAATTTGTTTTACAGATAAGTGTTGTTAAATCTTGACCTTAATTGTTTGGTTACATTTATAAGGGTTATACCTTCTTTTATTTGGGATTAATGACCCGTATGGATAATTCATAAATGGACAACTGGACCCAGGAAGGTCTGTTGGGTCTTTCTATTAATAAAATGAAACCACTAAATGTGTTTAAAAATCTAAATGTTTAAAAATGGTTGGGTTTCTTTTTGTTGGACCTAAAACAGATAACGATACCCTAGTAGGTTTTCTTTTCTTTTAAATGAATAATGCCAAACCCCATGGGGGTGAGTTAGGTTATATAGAGGTGGTTAATTAAAGTGACCAATTTTTTGTGGATTCTTTCTTGACTAGTACCCCTTTAATTAATGAAATACATCCTAATCTTCTCAACCTTCTCTTGTGTGAGACTTTTTAAATAAACAATTTTTTTTAAATGGAGTTATGTGATAAAATGGACTAATTATAATGGTATGTCACTAAATAATGATTCTTGAAATGTATTTTAAAATGGTTAAAGTGGTGGTTTAAGATACTATGCCTATTTTACATTGTATCTAGTGTAGGTTTCTCTTCAAAACTAAACTTGAAAATTTTAAAGGATAAAATGAGTTTCAGTTTAAATGATTTATAGGGAAACCTTAATTGTTGATCTTAGATTTAGCCCTGGTGTAAGGGTATTTTGAGTGCTTTCTTAAGTTCTTCCTTGAAACTAGTTTGTGAGAATTACCATAGGCCTCTTTTCTTATAACTTGAGATTAAGGGTTATTGCCTCTTAAGATTAGTGACCTTATCCATCGTGATCCCCTGGTAGGGTTGATGCTTTCTATTTTGGTTAGGGTCTAGCCATTGTAGGTAGCTCCCTTAGACTCTTTAAATCTCTTATCGGTTGCTTGTGAACAATACCTCTTGTGTCTTACTGTTTGGGTGTCATTGTCCCTAGTAGGAATCCTATTTTCTAAAAATGACACCTTATTTTGATGAGTGTTCATGTTCTTTTTAACCCTTTCTCTGAGTGTGAGTATCCTAAAATTCTCAGTTCAAGTGGGTTGGATATGCTAAGGGAATGGTCGGTCACTTAGTAGGTCATGTAACCCTTCCTTATTTCTCTTTTAGTGTTGGATGACTTGGGAGGTTGTCAACTTGTTCTATAGTTGTATTAGTAATGAGAATCTTAGGTTAATTCTCTTGTTCAGTCCATTGGACACCTAAATTCATAGGGAGTAAATCATATGGATAGCATATAGGATGTTTCATTTTCTTCTCAAACCTGGAGGTAGTATATGTTTATATATGTGGTGCTCATTTAGTGCTAAGTGTTGTAATGAACCAGTTGACTTATATGTAATCATTGAGCCTTGGGATATTGAGTACGTTCTCAAGTCATCTCCATAGTAGAGTGACCTGTGATTTAAGGAATCACATCATCCAAATGATTGGGATGACTTCCCAAGAATATCAGGTTTTTTGCATTCTAGTTGAGTTGGTTTTGGGTTTTGTCACTAAGTGTTATGATGTACATGGGCGTGGCTCAGTGGAGTGTCATGTGTGCACCTCATCTGAATTTGATCTAGCACACTTATGAATAGTTGGTCTATCTCTTATTTCGATGACTAGGACACTCCTAAGGTGGGAAGCATTGTGTCAAATTTGGTAAATATTCCCTTCCTAGTAGAAGAATCACAACCAAGGAGGACCATTTGGAAATGGTTGGATATGACATGAATTACCTTGAGGCTTTTAGGTCTTTAATCGTGTCGGTGCGTGGTCGACAGTATGAATTTGATGTGGTTGGTTGTGTAGAAACCCTTGAGAAACAAATTTTGTCTCATATAGACTTAGGTGGTAAACCATGAATGATCACAGGATGCCTCAGTTGGTAAAGACACCATGGTTCAGTGAATGGTGGTGTTTCAGTAGGTGAATCCAAGATTCTTTCAAAGGAAGTTGACCAATAGTGGTTCGATTGTTCTTCTTATTGGTAATATTCTAAAGATCTTAGTGTACTCTAGTTTAGTGATGAGCATGTCCCATATCTTAACATCATCCTTGATGCATTAAGAGAGAATCGTTCTAATGTCAAGATAAATCTTTAAAAGTGGTTAGGATTTTTTTGGTTGTTTTCTTAGTGTTTCAGGCTAATGAATGGTTCTTATCAAGGATTGGTTAGTCCTAAGTGATACTTGGGTTCCTGAGTAGGAACAACTTGGATGGACTCTTGAACATTAGCTATTTTCTTCTGACTCGACCATCAGGTGGATGCCACTCTGGGCTCACTCAATATTTTTATGTGAATTTTTTGGCTTGTACCAACATCTTTCTTATAAATATGGAGTATGTACTACTTGGGTTAGTTCCTTGAACTCTATTCCTTTCAAACTAAGGTTACCCCAGACAAGTGTCATGGTCAGAGGTGAAGCTTAAAAAGGGGTGGCGATTCTAGTGTACTGGATCTAGATTGCACCTTTTTTCTTGCTGAGCATGATAGTTTAAAATGGTCGAGTGATGTTTTGACCAAGGAACATCACTGAAAGTTAGTTAGTGAATTTGGTGAGTGTTTTATTTTTTAACATGATATGCCTTGGGAGAAGGCATCATATTTTAGTTTATAAAATGGTGGTTCTCTAAGTCGAGTGTCTTCTTGAATGGCTAGCTAGAATGTCTTGAATTTTTATCCTTCTCATTCAACATTTCTGATCTAATGAAAATAGTTTAAACACACTATCATGTTCAGGTTGGTGTGATCTAAATTTTAGAAGTGTCTTCAAGGAAAGATGGTGCAACCGTTTTTGGTTTGGTCAATCGGGATTCGACCGTTTCTTTTCGATGAGGTTTCTGTTATGACCTTAGATGTATCATGTTCACTCTACTAAAGGAATCATTCCAAGAGCATCATTAGAATAGTTAGATTCATTATTTTTAAGGAAATTCTGATGGTGGTAATTGTCATGGATCAGAATTGGCTCTATTTAATGTTAAAGGCCTAAGGTGTGAAGAACCTTTGGAAAAATTTTTAATGAGACGACAATGTGATAATGTCTCTCACTTAAGTGGGTTCATGTTAGTACCATATCAGTGTTCTGGTTAAAAAATGAGTGTTGTCTCAAGTTTTGATGACTTAAGTGTTGTGTTCTTAAATGAATTATTGGAGGTGTGTCGGGCATTTGAAAACCCAATGTAACTATTTGAATGAGACATCATGACCCTAGTAGGTCGGATGATGCTTTTGTTGTTCCCAAATGATTCTTGGGGATGAGAAGTTATAAGGTGGGGAGGTTGTAACAACCCTTGATTTTTAACTGGATGAAAATCCAATGGAATTTGAATTTTTTCATTAACTGGATGGTCTGTTTTAAAAACTAAGATTTGGAACATAATTCTCTAAGTTTTAACACTTCAAAGAGTTGTTTTTGGACTTGGGTAAAGGCCCGAGAGATCTCTCAGAGGTCTCACTAAGTTTTGGGAGTTCTGGGCTCTGAAACCTTAAGGTTTGGGTGGTCTGACAGAGCTACATGGTTTTTTGTAAACCGTGCAAACCTCTGTAGAAAACTGGGCGGCTCTTTTCAGGGAAACAAATGGTGTCACACAGGTTGTGTAGGGTTTACCAAACTGTGCATCTAGCCTGCACGGTTAGTGGTAATTGGGAAGTACCTCAAAACTATTCACTACATGGTTGTTTTATGGATATCCAAACCATGTGGCTAGCCCATGTGGGGTGCCTCATGTGTCCAGCAGAGGGCTCACAGTTGGCGCACGGTTTTCCAAACCAGGCAGCCCAAACTGTGCTTTGTGCCCCTATTTTAAAAATAAAAAATAAAAAATTACTTAAAATTAAAATAAAATAAAAAAGAAAACTAACTATTCCTCTCCCCCCCCCTAAGTCATGTGATTAACTCCTCCCATCTTTTCCTCCTTGGCCACATGAGACACCTCATCTCAGCCTCCTCTCTGTAGGAAAATTTCATCTGGATCTCTTCATGATTTCTCTTTGATCCTTCGAGGTAAGACCCCTAGCTCCCTTCTCTTTATTTGGTTGGAATTTTTTCCTCTTCTACCACCTGATTTCATATCAGGAAATCCCTATGGTTAGGGATAACAAAATTTATGGTTTTTTTTAGGGTGTTAGGGTGTGCGGTGCCTCTCTCAGGACCTCTTTTTTTGGCCTTTAGTGTTCGTCGCCGAATGTGAAGCAACTTGGTTCTTTTTAGATTTACATCTTCACTTGAGGTAGATTTTTTTTCCACAGTTTTGTTTTTCACATATTATTTCTGGGTCTTTGATGATTTAGGGTCCCTATTAATTATTTGTAGTGTGTTGGTCATCCTTGAGGTGGGTTAGAGTCTCCAGAGTCAAGGCGACTTACCGTGTATGCATAGGTAGGCATATATATATGTAAGGTCCCCAATATATGTATATACTCCCATGGAAGAATGAATATATATATGTGTGTGGGGGGGGGGGTCTAGGGGTTCTTATGTATATATATGAAAAATTCATACATGTGTGAGTGTTAACAGGCATATGCATTTATAAGCTATATGTAAAGATCCTCTTGTACATGTTACCAGCCATGAGAATATGTACATAGGGGCTTTGTGTCCTTATGTATATGTGAAGGTGAATTTTCTTAGAGGTGGGTTACAGCAAATTCGTGTGGTCTCCAATGAATACATAAAGTGTCAAGTTTTTGGCTTTGTTCTCATCTCTTGAGGTAGGATTCCTTTCTTATGCCCTTTAATTTATTCCTTTTTTTAAAATATGATCTATATCGTGTGCCATCCGTATTTTTCAAGTTGTAAAATTATTAATTGTGTTCCTCCTTGCTTTGTGCCTTGCCTTGGACCCTTACCTTGTTCCAAATGTTATATCCCTTATGCCTTGAGATGAATTTAACTCTTAAAATTTATTGGAATTACTTTTTTAAATACAATTCATGTTTTCTAATAAAATCCACCAATTAGGTGTGTTGTCTTCAAATTTAAAAGTCTATATGTGCATGTATGATGCTTAGTGATTTTCTTATGCCTGTTTGAGTGTCTTGAATTATATGTTATGTCATGTTCCTTGTGCATTATGCATTATGTTATGCTTGTTTCTTTGTGCCATAAATTAATGGCTCGAATTGAGTGTTATGCATGATCAAGCTTGATGGCTTGAGTTTTTGGACTGTCATTGTTGAAATGTGATTAGAGGCACGATAATTCCATGTAATTACACTTGCTTTCCCTTATTTATTCTTAAGTCACGTTTCTTAGTGGTCATACCTTGTAGCTTTGATCTTATGCATGAGCTTAACTCCTCATTCAATTTTATTTGACTTGTACAACATTGATATCTTTAATAGCTTGTGTCTTTACAATGATTATTTGATAGCATGAATTTATATATATTCATTTCCTTGTGATTTATTTCCTTGATTGTGATGTGCTTGGCTACTTGGTTCACTTGATACAGGCCGTGAGAGAATGTGGGTTCCGTATTAAAGACTCATGGATGGACTCACTGTGTTCATTTGGGATACGACCAGATGCACTGGGGGAGATTCTTTGGCTTTCCAAGAGAGTGATTCTTGGGTGGTTTATTATAATCCTAAGTGATACTGGTTCCCTATGGAAGTAACCATGAAAAAACTCATTGGAAAGATGGCTACGACATGCCTTGGGTGATACTCAGTCCCCTATGTGAGATAATTAGGATGGACTCAGAGTTTACCATGCCTCAAGTGATACTAGGAATATCGTAAGGGTTTCTTAGGATGGGGTCGGTGATATTAGATTATTGTATGTTCTTGTTGTGATTCTTGGGATTATTTTTAGATCACCCTGGATAGGAACGGGACTCCACCACTGAATTTGAAGGATGGATTGATTGATTGTGTGTTTATATAATATGTTTTCTTTATTATTATTATGATCTTGCTTATGTGCATGGGATGTTTCTCCTTGGTTTACTATCACACTTTAATGATGAATTTTGAATTAGACCCCCAAGCTAAATCATAAGCTTGGGGGTGTACCTCTTCTTGGTATGCCTTGTTTGATTTGTCCCATGTGTACACATTATGGATTGCATAGGTACCCTATTCAGTCTTCTGAATTAGGATGAAGTAGGTAAAAAGGGATGGGTGTCCATCTGGGAACCCGAACCAATTTGGTATTGTTTAATTTTTTTACTGCTCTACATTGATACATGTTGGAACACTACTTATTTTTTTATTTCATGAGATGGATTGGCTTAGACACTGTGAGTTTTGGCCTATTGAGATTTATATCTCACACCCTGATTAGGCACCATTTGGAAACCGAGTAGATCTTCTTGTTCGTGGGTCTTTGGAATCATTGATTTTGTTGTGTTGTGTACATGGGAGGCTGAGGATGCTCATGGAGTTTACCATTGGGTTTTTTATTTTCTATTGTTATATTTTATTTCTTGTACCTTATAGTAATGTCTGACATTACATGCATCATTATATGGAATTGGTGTTGGCCATTTTACTTTTATTCAGTTATTATATTATTTTCTATTATTGCTTTTTATTTATTAACCACTTCCACTATTGTTAGATATTTAGTTTTCATTACACCATTGTGCTACTCTAATATGAGGGTATAGTCTCCCCACTATCACTTAATCAAAACCTCAATGCTAGTCGGTAGCTTCTGGTATATGGGGAGACACGCTTGAGGTCATGTGACCAACTGGTCTGGCTATGGTCTTAATGTTCAGTCAGACCGGGATGTTACATTCAATTATTTACTGTACACTTTTCTCTTGCACCATCATTTTTCTATTGTTTTCTTTAGTTAGTGCTAAATAAATCCCTTAGATAACTCATTATCCTTCCCTTGAGTTCAATATTTCATTGGTATGCTAGTGTATGTTTATAAATTACATTTTGATGGGTGTAACAACCTCTAACCAATATCAAAGCATCGTCCCGATTTTATGATAACCTTAAACCGGTTTTTATTATATTGTCATAATAATCATATTAAAACCTTATTTGATAATACATCAATAATTGTCCCTTACACTATAATAAAAAAGGGGTTTCACAGTGTTTTTTGGGCATTTAGTGGTGGTTTAAACCACTATTAATTGATGTGTAAGAGTTTATAAAAGAGAAATGTATTTTCATGTTAGAAATCTTTTCACAACAGTTATTTAGAAGGGATTTTTTATTTATTATTCATTGTTTATTTATTTATTATATTATTATTTCTTATTTTTTATCTCAATCCCACCCCAACCTAATCCCATCACACCCTGACCCACTACACACACCTTTAAAAAACAAACTTATATATGTATAAGGTGAGATTTGAGCTCATTGCCACTTAATAATTATGCAAATTCTTTACCACTCAACCAAACCCAACGTGTAGTGACTAAACAGACTTGAATATACTTATATATATACTGATAAATACATGGAAATGCATACATATTTGTACAAATATTTATTCATAATTTATAAATACAAACATATAAAAATATAATTACATGTGAATATATGTATACATAATATATATTATTGTATATAAACATTCAAAAATATATAAAAATATCTATAAATGCATCTTAATATTAATAAATTTAAATAAATATATAGAAATACATATAAATGTGTCTATGTGTGTGTAGTGTTAAATATAATATAATATATATATATACCCACATAATGTATATAAATAGATATAAATACGAATTCATATATATATGTATACATATAATTATCTATAAATATAAATAGATTAACATAAATATATATAAAGACACACATAAGGAGAAATATATATATATGTATATATATATATTAAAATATAATTATATATAAAGAAAAATAAATATACATAAATATATATATACATATAATTATATATGTCCACATAAAATATACAAATATATATATATATATATATTCATACATACAAATATACATAAATATATACACACACAAACATAATTATGTAGATATATACCCACATAATATATATATAAATATATAAATATAATATATATATATAATAATTAATAATTAGTAAATAATTAATAATTAACAACTCTTAATTATTTAAAATAATAAATAATAAATAATTACAAATAATTATTAATACTTATTAAATAATAAATAATAAATAATTTAAATAATAATGAATAATTAATAATAAATAATATATAATATATAATATATAATATATACATAAATATATATATATATACATATAATTATATATATCTATATATATACCCACATAATATATATAAATATGTATAAATATAGAAAAATATACATATATGAATATATATATATATATATAATAATTAAAAAAAATCAAATAATTAATCATTCACAATTATTTATAATTTTAAATAATAAATAATACATAATAAATAAAACATAATAATATTTAATAAATAAATAATATATAAGATATAACATATAATATATAATTTTAAATTAAAAAAAATTAAAAAACAAACAAACAAAAAAACTGCATGTGTAATTTTCCTATGAGTTTTTTTATGCATTTTGTGAAAAAAAATATAAGACTAGGTAAAAAATTGATTTCTTCATCGAAAATGTTGCAGTGTCCCTACCACCTTTTGGTTGAGTGGAAATGCAGTAAGGCCTCGGCCGCCTTTTATCAAAAAAAATATTTTAAAAATACATGTTTGTATATTTAAAAATATATATTTTTATATATTATGATATATATAATGTGTTTATTTTTTTTAGAATTATATCCATTAATATTTAAATGTGAAAATATTACATTTTTAAGCAATAAGTTTTATGAAATGTAAATTAGATTTTACTATTATAGTTATGATTTGGTTTATTTTCAATTATGTTTTATATGTTGAGTCACTTTATAAAATATCCCTTACATTGTATTTATATTTTATAAATTATATGATTTTAAAGTCACATATATGAAACATAACAATGTTTGAAGTTGGAGGCTTTGAAAGTCTGTAACTTATAAAATATAAAAACAATCTAAATGATATTTGACACACTTACTGAACATATAAAAAATAATTCTAAATAATAAGAATTTCGTAAAAAGAATTAATGAAAAGGAATTTTAGTGGCACAATATATTGTCATTTTAAACAATTAAAATTGTATTTCTTATATTTTTTACATTCCTTTCATTTTCAATTATTTATTATTATATTTATGAAATTCTTTTTATTTTTAACAACTTTTTAGATGCTTAGGATATGTTTTAAGTTTTATTTAGATTGTTTTTATAGTTTATATTTTTTAAGATTTTAATGTTAGCTATTTTAAATTTAATAATATTTTTCTATGTTTCAAGTAGTCAGCTTTGAAATCTTATAATATATAAATTTTAACTAAAATATAAATTAAAATTGAAACGGTGGCTAAACCTATAAAAAGGTTGATTGTAAAAATAATTTTATCATTTTAATATACATAAAACATATACATGAATGAGTACAGTCACTCTCTATGTTGAGGTACCATACCATATGGTAGTGTGAGAATGGGATACCCATATCAAAATCGCCAACATCTGTGATGGGGTGGAGTATAATGACTTGGAGAGGGAAAATCGTTAGGTGTCAGAACCATGACTGTCAGATGCTCTGTTTGTGCCTCAATGGGAGGAGGTGTCAACTAGATTTTGTCATGAGCACCCAATCCTTCTCCTACTAGGTGAGTAAAATGACCTTTCATCATCTCCAGGGGGAACCATATAGCCTTTGAAGGGTTTGGGATGAAATCTGGAGGCATGGGAAATGACCTCAGATAGAAACTTGGATAATCTGCACCTAGAGAAAAATATGGATATCCTACCAATACTGATGGATCTCATCCATCCTAATGAAAATACCCAATCAGATGAGGATAGACTACTAGAGGGTCAACCTCTACCTGTGGAATAGGTGAGACCTCACATGCAGCATTACACGATCTACATCTTTGTCATCATGGCTCCTCTGCATCAGCAGTTGTTGGAGGATGTTTCTAAGAAAGAACCTCCACTCCCTGGTAGGAATGTCATCTCTCTAGGGTGGACAATCTAAGATACTGTCGGGAACCACATAATAAGTTGGCATCATCCCATGCACTACAGCATGGATCATTTCTAAGCTAGAAACCTCCTCCTTCTCTGGATTTGTCATGTGAATAATCTATTATAGTTGACTATACTGTAAATATATTCAAAATGAATTAGAAAATAGTATAATAAACAAACTAATGGAAATTTATTGACTTACCATAACCTAAAGCCCTCTTCTTTGTGGAGTAAGATACAGTATAGACTTCATTCTATACCATAGCTCATACTCGACCTCTTGTGATAGATGGAATCACATCATATGTACACCCTCGATATTAAGTGATTCTCATATCCCCTTGAGGTTGAGATACTTTGCATTTCATCATCATTAATCAACGTTTTACCTCCCTATCAGCTTCACAGAATGAAGCGCTGATGACTATCTCGATGGAAATGGAATGTGTTGAAAACAACCAAATTGGAACATGACTCTATTAGGCTGGTGTCACTCAATAATATGAAAGAGAATGAGTGGAATTGAAACCATTGCATCATGAAGTCTAGCAATGCAGTATGCAGGAAACTGGTTTAATAAATCTCAGTATGGAATCCATAAAATCTGAAATTACATGTGATATTTTTCAAAATAGTTTGTTACTAAATTCAAAAAATGATGATATTATGAAATTTTTTAGTCAATTAAAGATTGTATAAACTTAGGAAATTGTCCAACATGAGATGGTATTCACCCAAATGGTGTGACCGAGTGCTGATGAAGTAGTGTTCCTGAATCCACCTATAAAATTCAATATCGAAAGTGATAAATAATAAGAAATTAAATTTAATAACTCCTAATAACATCATAAACCAATAGAGATGAGTGATCATATCGGCATCCATGTAGATCATCGCGCAACACATCTATATGCAGCTACTGAACAGAAACAAAAGTGGAGAGGGGAGGAATTTACTCCCATGACCACATCTGATGAAGGATGTTTTATCCCCTATTATTTGTGCAATCTGAGCGGCATGTCATACATAATGCTCTATAAGTGTAAGACAAGCACACAGATCCCCAGTTGTATCTCCCAGCCTGATCAAAATACTCCAGTATCCCTAGATGCATCATGTGCACATGCATACATGAGTGATCAGTGCATAGTGTCCCTCCAATGATCTATAAGATATAGGTACGGTCATGATGCATGAAAATATTCTTGGCAGCGTTATCAGGTAAATTTACAAATTTCATCTAAAGCCACCTCACAGATATTCACCTGCCATCTATATGAGCATCATCGACCAAAATATCAATGCATAGAAATCTCTGTACAAGCTCATGATAGTCTCCATAGGTGGGTCCAATAACTGCATCCCCCTGGATAGGAAGACCAAGTAAGACTACCACATCCTCAAGGGTGATGTCCATATCTCCCTTAGGTAGGTGGAATGTGTGTGTCTCTGGTCTCTATCTCTCTAGGAGGGAAGTAAGTATGTGATGATCAAAAAATGTGAAATTGGATACCGCAATTCCATATAATTCAATATGGTGTAGGTACGGTATAATGGCAGATGGATGCAACATGTGATGATGATGGTGTACTCGATCCACCCTGGTCCATCGAACCTGAAAACCCTCTATCACATAACAAGAAACATTCCTATACTACTCAGTGAGTAGTTTAATATCGAAACTCTCCAATAGGACTCCATGGTGAAACATGATAGTTTATAATTGTATCTATACAGTACATTAGAACAACATATTCTTCTCATGATATGTTTACATAGGAACATGATACGATGGTGTGTGCTCATGGAAACCATAATGCATGGAAGTTTTCACATTGATATTGTCTTTCTTCCAGTAATGTCATGACCCATCCTAGTGGGGCCCATGCTACGACTCCCCAAGCCCACCTCCAATAGGACAAAGGCTGATGACTGGCACTGAGTAGGCATATCACTAACATGGAAGGCATTTCCTATGTACCTGTATGCACACACACATCTCCAAGCACACTAATGATGAAATTTAAAAACCACTAAGAAATGAAATGAATGCATACCACTATCCCAACTAGAGTATGATAGGAAAGTAAATTGCATTAAAGTAAACTAGGTCATAATACAATCCCACCAAAATAAAGAGTCTTTAAACTACAAAGTCCAACCTGTAAACAAAATAGTTATTGAGACTAATGTTCAAATCTATAGCAACACCTCAACCTACCCGAACTCAGAAATCTCTATCTGTTCCTAGTCCATCAAAGGGTTGCTTGTCTACATAAGACATGACATGTGTGGGAAAATCTTGTGTAGGGGTGAGTATAATAATACTTAGTAGGACACCCCGAAAAAATAAATAAATACACAAAGAAAGAGGTAGAGTCAGCTCTACATAGTATATGTCTACAACACATATAACAAGAATATCCAGATATATTAAAACCAAGACACATAGTCTAGAGGTTAGTCACAACTACTGCATACCAACACTAAGGATTTAGTTTGAAGATTCCATGAAGCACTCATCCAAGAGAACACACTCCCAAGTCTGATATCACTGATGACGTCTGTCTGAGAAGTATTGTTCATTAGAAACCATCATGAGAGAGATTCTTTGATAGATCTGAAGAGAAATATAATACCACAGATGAGGATCACAAATAGTTCCATGGGGAGATACCAAAAACTCCATCTAGATTAAGCTACTAAGTAGAGGATCAATGCCTGGTGAATCTGGTCACATCAATACTAGGGACTCTACTTAGGGCATGAAGAATTAATAGAGGATCCTAACCCATGCCTCTTGGAGGGGATTCCAACAACTCTATCTAGAAAGTCCTGCTAAAGGGATCATACTTCTATGAGTAGGAAATGATATGCATCAACCTTCAGGGAAAGGATTAAGGACATGAACCCTAATTAATCTTGTCCAAGATATTTTTTACAAGAGATTCAAGACATTTTAAAAGGGGTAAGTTGTGTTTAGTAGGGTTACACATCGTGTCCCTTGACCCTGGGTACTGCTTGTGTACAATATCTTGTATCGTTTAGAACATGTCGTGTAGAAGATGGGTACACATCATGTAGAAGGGTCACATGTTGTGTCCTTCTATCTGGGGTCCACCCATGTACTTTGGTAGTGTGCTAGTACATGTTGTAATCCCATGTTCTCCTACCTGTGTACCATTAAATGGGGTAACCCATGTAACTGGTCTAGGACAAGTCATGTGGTGGGGTACACGTCATGTAGGCAACCCATGTACTCCACCCTGTGTATGTGTATCTCTCGAGTTTTATATTGAGTCTCAAGGAAGGGCCCACATGTCATGTGATAGGTGTCACATTATGTGTGACACTTTACTACCTCCTGAAACCCTAGCCACTAGTGAGTGGGGCCCACACTCCATGTAACCTCGGGTTACATCTGATGTTGATATCAATTTTTTTGAAACCTTTGTTCTTCCTCCACACACCTCATCTGATCCTCTAGTGTTTGATTCATTGCTTCATTCACCTCTAAACTAGATATACAAGGTCATATCACCATTGCAACACTGAATCAGTGGGTTTTAGGCTTTCAATCAGCTCTAAAAATTGATTCTAATCACCCAAACAAAAATCGATCAAAGAACAATATCTCTTGAATTGCTTCAATCCATCTGTCTTAATTATCATCACACCTCCATTAGGTCATCCCGATTCTGGATCATCAATTTTGGATCATTGTTCTAAGAAACGAGGGCACAACGATCATCCATTCATAATCCAGGAAGAATAAAAAATGCATAGAATATCAGGGGAGAAAAATCATAATGAACAAACCAAGGAATGATCCTCATTCGTTATTCATTCCTTCCTCGATCAATTCCCATAAGAATGATCAAGAAATAAAAATCAAATCTCTATCAACAAAACATGATAAAATCTTACAATCAATCCCATCCTGTAAGAATGATTGAACCGCAGATCAACCTATTCATTAGTTGGTCCACGTTCGTCGTTGAATCCAAAAATAGGTAAAGAAAAACCAAATAAAGCATCTTAACTTGGGGTTGGATCATTCTCTAAAGATTATTGATTTTCATTTCATTGCCATTGGTGATATCCGTTAAAAATAGTGTATGTCGATCTCTAATCCAAGCTTCGTCATCATTTTCCATCGAGATAGTTATCCAGGGTTCTCTCTAGAGCCTCCAAGAAATTATAGGGTTATGAACCTAACCCTATATCCTTTCTTAAAAGACTAATAAAAAAATAAATGTTGTTGTGTCTCTGTGAAACATTAAAATAAAATAAATCTTACAAATTATTTTATTTATTAAAATGCCAAAAACTACTTTTCATAGCTAACCTGTGTCAGTCGATGTCAGGTTGCACCTAGTGTAAACTCACTACTCTAAACATAACAGTACCCTCGGATTTCTAATTTGTGCACCCATTTAAATGTTATACAACTTTTTCAGGAAAACTTTTAGTGTGTGCTATTTGATATTTTGATATTATTTAAAAATTTATTCTGGGCACACCGTGTCTCTAAATTGCACACCATCTCAATTCTTGGTATTGAATTAATTCTATATAATATTTAAAAATAATATATAGAAAAATCCAAGACATTACATTCTCCCCACCTTGGGGCTTTATATCCCTAAAAAGCCAAAAACAAAGTCTATACAAAAAGATGAGGGTACTGAGCATACATTTGAGCATCCCACTCCCAAGTGATCTCCTAGAGATTTTCATGTTGTCACTAGACACACACTAAAGGAATCGTTTAACAATATAGGATCCTCCCCTGTTGATCCTCGATCACCACTTGGTACTCAGCAAAAGTTTCTTCATCATAAATGTCTATCTCACCCTAGTCGATGACATGCAATGGATCATGCACATACCTCCTCAACTGTGACTCATGGAAGAAATAATGCACCCAGTACAATGGTGGGGGTAGATCCAAGCGGTACACCTCCTCGCCAACTCTACACGGTATCTAAAAAGGGTCGATAAACCTCGAAGATAAATTTTCACCCCAGACAAATCTCTACAATCCCCATCGAGGTGAAACCCAACAGAACACATGGTCTCCTTCCTCAAACTCTAAAGTCCTATGCCTTTTATAAACATAATATTTATGACAGTTCTGTGTAGTATTCATCCACTCTTAGATGATATTAAACTTCTTGATAGTAGCTCACACTAACTATGGGCCCATGAGTGTTGACTCTCCTGGGTCATTCCAACAATGTGGTGACTAGTAGGGTTTCCCATAAAAATCCTAAAATGGTTTCATACCAATGGTGTAATGGTAGATTTTGTTGTTTGTGAACTACATAAGGGATATTTGATCCTCCAAACTATGATCGAAGTCCAACATTAAAGCTCACAGCATTTCTTCAAGTGCATGAATGGTCCACTCCATCTAATTGTTTGTCTGGGGGTGAAACGTCATGCTCAAACGTAATTGAGTCCCAAATGCCTCCTACAATACATTCCAAAACCGAGATGTAAAATGAGCATCACAATCAAAAACTATCATCGGTGGGACTCTATGGAGTTGAAATATCTCATGAACGTAGAGATGTCCCAAACTCTCTACTAAACTCTGCTCCCGGATAGCTCGGAAGTGGGACAACTTGGTGAGTCGGTCAATGATCACCCAGATGACATCATGTCCCCTAAACGTACATGGTCAACCTGTCACGAAGTCCATTGATATCCCATCCCACTTCCATTCTTTAATCTCAAGGGGTTGAGCCTAACCTGATGGAACCTGGTGCTCATCCTTCACCTACCGGAATGTAAGGCATTGAGAAACGAGATCTATCACTATCTTCTTCATCCATAACCACTAAAAATGATGTCAAAGGTCCTGATACATATTTTTCACTCCAAGATGTACCGCTAAAGGGGACATATGACACTCCCATAGAACATCCTCCTACAATGCCACTAGTACAATTGTGCGTCTTCTCAAAAGGATGACATTCTCCCCACCTTGTGACTATATTTCAGGCATATGTCTTGCGGACATCAACGCATGTAGGGTCTTGTATTCGGTATCCCCAATTTGTGCCTCCCAGAATCGTTGTAAGAGTGGAGGGGTGAAAACCATTGACTAGAACTAAGATGCTCCATCTCAATTCATAAAGGATAACTAGAATGAGGCCAACTTATCCAATTCCTCATTCAGTAACTACGAACTAGATCCCCTGCTAAGAGAATCTTCCACAACGTTCCCCTTCCTAGGAGTATAGATAATCTCAAATTCATAGTCCTGGAGGAGCTCTATCCATCGCCTATGTCTCAAGTTTAGATCCTTCTAAGAGAAGATATACTTGAGACACTTCTGATCTGAGTAGATGATAAACCACTCACCCATTAGGTAGGGTCACCAAATCTTCAATGCGAAAACCGTTGCTGCCAACTCAAGATCATGGGTCGCGTAGTTCTGATCATGTGGTCTCAACTGAAGTGAACCATAGGCAATCACTGCTTTCCTCTACATCAGTACACAACCAAGTCCAGTCCCTAACACATCATAGAACAATATGTACTCGACACCCTCCTCCAAAAATCTCAGGACTAGAGCGCTCATCAAACTCTGCCTCAACTGCTAAAAATCCTATTGAAACTTCTATGTCTATATGAAAGTTTGACCCTTTCAATTCAAATCTTTCATAGGTGATGATATCCTGGAGAAATTGGGTATGAATAATCAGTAATATCCTTCTAGCCTAAGGAATCTCCACACCTCCTTCATGCTTATAGGTGTCTCCCATTCTAACACTGCCTCATCCTTGGCCAGGTCCACTACCACTCCATCTGCAGAGATAACATGTCTTAGAAAGTGGACCACCTGAATCTAGATCTGGAACTTTAAGAGTTTTGCATAAAGTTTTTTCTATCAAAATACATACAGAACCATCCTTTGGTGTCTCATGTGATCCTCCTCAGACATTTAGTACTCAAGGATATCAACGATTAAGACTATAACGAACCATTATAAGTAAGGCTGTAAGATATAGTTCATGAGTCCCATGAACAATGTGGGTGAGTTCACCAAGACAAAGGGAATCACCAAGTACTCATAGTTTCCATAACAATATATGAAAGTTGTATTTTTTTATATCCTTATCTTGTACTCAAAACAGGAGATATCCCGATCGAAGTTCAACCTTCGAAAACCATCGTTCCCTTCTCAACTAATCAAAGAGGTCATCAATTCTTAGTAGTGGATAATTGTTCTTCATGGTCACCTAGTTCAGGTGCCGGTAGTCCACAGACAACCTCAAGCTCCCATCTTCCTTTTTGGAAAACAAAACTGGGGTCACCCAGGGTGAAGCACTGGGTCTCACAAAGCCCTTCCTTTGCAAGGCCCCCAACTGCACCCTCATCCCTTGAAGCTGCATAAGAGAAATACAATATGTCGGTGATGATATTGATGTCTTCCCAGAGTGTGATTAGATGTAGAATTCTATCTCCCGATGAGGAGGTAATCCTGGAATATCTCCATGAAAGACATCCTCATACTCCACCACTACTGCTGGGAACTAGAGACTCATAACATCTCCTACACCAAGGGTTAGGTTAGCCAACTCATGAGTGATCGGTTTCACCCTCATATGAATGATTCCATATTATTCTACATTTATTTACTTTTCACCAAAAAGGAAAATCTCATTCTATTGTTGTGGACACACCACACCCTTCACCTAAAATAGTCAGTCTAGGAATGAACTGAAGATAACCAATTCATACCAAGAATGACATTGTAAGGTCTCGACATTGCCACCCAGAGGTTACAACTAAAACTCTCACCTCTAATAGTTAGGTCACACTATTGACATAGATGTGTGATCACTGAGTCTTCTCTAGTGTGTGTCTCCAATCATAAGGGTCGAGTCAATAGTTCAACCAGAATCTCTAGGTTTCGAACAAGATATTTGGTGAGAAATGAATGAATAGCACATGTTTCTATTAGTACTATAGCTAAAGTATAAAATACATGGATAATACCTTAAATCATCCCTAGATACCTTGGGTCATATTCCTTGACCACATACAGTTTTCACTGCCCCTATCCTCCAGCTCCCTAAGCCTGGTATGGACCTCCAGGGGTGGTGGTGGTAACAAGTCAAAACATCAACACTTATTACTGCTATCCCAGATCCTCTACCACATATGTTACCCTATGGATCTGTTATCTCCTGTCATTGTCTCTTCCTTGGTGGTCCATCCACAGTTTCCCTATTAGTAGCATGACGGTTCGGACAAACTCGAGCAAGATTTACCTTGTCATTACACAAATAGCACCACCTCTCCCTAAGATGACTAGACCCACCCTATGAACCCTGAACTACAGATCCTCTATCCTGAGATATCCTCCTGAAACATCTCCCACATACAAATCCTTGAGACTAACATCAGCTCCCTACTGTCGAGGTCTCTGCACCTTCTCGTCCACTTCCAACTGTCATCGGTTGTGCCTTCTCAGCTAAAAAGCTTTCGAACACCAAAGCTCACTCAAGCACTACAGCATAATTCGGAACGAATGGAGGGATAATGATGGATCATATGTCTCTACATAGGCCTCGCTCAATGGTATGATACCTGAGGTACTGATCTCTAACCATAAACTTTGAGTACCTAGAATGTATTGTGAACCTAGATGAATAATCATCCACCATCAAGCTACCCTGCTAGAGCTGAAGAAGCTCCCATATACACACATCTATTAGCATAAATAGTGAGAACTAATCTATAAAGAGGTGATTGAACTATATCCATAAAAGAGTTTCCTCATCATGAGTCTGGATAGCCAAACTCCACCATCTCCCTATTGAGCCATGTATAAAAATCATTTCCAGGATCACCATCTGGTCCGCTGGTGTTTGGACTAGGTGGAAAAATCAGGTCACCACCCCAAACCAGTCCTCAACTGTCTGAGGGTTGGGCTTGCCTCAGAACCTTAGGGGTCTCTATCTCTGAAAATTGTGAAGCACACTCAGCTTGTGTTCCTCGTCTACTGGTATTGCGGCTACCACATGTTACTCCACAGGTGGTGGCACGGCTGGTTCACCACCTGGAAGTGACATTTGGGGAACTAGTCCATGTATCGTAGCCTCGTCACTAAAGAGGTCATCCTCATGATCGAGCTACTGAATCCTATCTAGTATGCGTCTTGGGGGAATCCTGTAAGAAAACAAGATGTACCACGGTCAATGAGTATATCTGGAGAGTTGGCTCAAGAAGGACATGGAAACCACAACCCATTCATATATAATGCATGTACCATTATTTTCCCTGCAACTAGTTTTCTCATGTATTGAGTCAAAAAGTAGGTTATCAAAGTCCCAGGGTATGGATACGTCAGTCAATCACACCAACACTAGAGTCCCTAGCCTAAAAGTCAAACTCAAAACACTTAAGACTATTTCCCTAAACCAATCTCATAGACTCTCGGTCCTAAGGTAGAACTGACCAACTCTGATACCAATCTATCACATCCCGTCCCAGTGGGGCATATGTCATGACTCCCCAAGCCCACCTTCAATAGGACAGAGGATAATGACTAACATCAAGTAGGCATATCACTAACATGGGAGGCATTTTCTATATACCTGTACTCATGCACACATCTCCAAGCCCACAAATGTTGAAATGTAAAAATCACTAAGAAATGAAATGCATGCATACACTATGCCAACCAGAGTATGACAAGAAACTAAAGTGCAGAAAAGTAAACTGGGCTAGAATACAATAATAACCAGAGAATTATTATGTAAACTACAAAGTCCAACCTATAAACAAAATAGGTATTGGGACTTCTTCTCGAAGTCGTAGGAACACCTCGGCCTTCCTGAACTCACAAAGTTCTGTCTGGTCATGGTCTTTCAAAGTTTCACTCATCTACAAAAGACACAACATGTATGGGAAATGCCTGTGCAGAGGTGAGTATAACAATAATCAGTAGGACACCCTGAAATCAAAAGGCAATACACAAAGAAAGAGGTATAGTCGTATCTACACAATACCAGATATAATCAAACCAAGACATACAAAACACATAATAAGAATATCCAGAATATCCAGATATACAAAACATATAATAAGAATATCCAGATATACTCAAACCAAGACACACAGTATAGAGGTAAGTCACAACTACCACATACCAACACTAGGGATTTAGTTTGAATATTCTAAGAAGCACTAATCTAGGAGAACACACTTCTAATTCTGATAGCACTTGTGATGTCCATCCGAGAAGTACTTTTCATCGAAAGCCATCATGAGAGAGATATGTTGATAGATCTGAAGAGATATATGATACCATAGATAAGTATCACAGTTAGGGCCATGGGGTAATACCAAAAAATCCATATAGATTAAGCTTCTATGTAGAGGAACGACGCCCAGTGAAGTTAGTCATGTCAATACCAAGGACTCTACCTAGGGAATGAAGAATGAATAGAGGATCATGCTCTAAGCCTCTCAGAAATAATTCCAACAATTCTATCCAGAATGTCTTTGTCAGGACCCATCCCAATGGGGCCCATGTTGTGACTCCCCAACCCCACCTCCAATAGGACAGGGGATGGTGACTAGCATTGAGTAGGCATATCACTAACATGGGAGGCATTGCCTAAGTACCTTTACACATGCTCACATCTCCAAGCCAAAAAATGGTTAAATGTAAAAAACCCACTAAGGAACAAAAATGCATGCATACAACTAAACCCAACCAACATAGTACAATATAAAGTAAAGTTCAGAAAGTAAATTGGGCCATAATACAAGACCACTAAAAGAAATAGTCTGGAAACTACAAAGTCCAACTTATAAGAAAGAAATAAGTACTAGGATTGCTACTCGTAGTTGTAGGAACACCTCAACCTATAAGTAAGCTCACAAAGCTCGGTCTGATCCTAGTCTGCTCTAGAATCCATCAAAATGTTTTTCATCTTCACAAGACATGACACATGCAAGAAAATACCGTGCAAGGGTGAGTATAACAATACTCAATAGAGGACCCCAAAAATCAAAAAGCAATACACAAAGTAAAGGTACAGTCAGATCTACACAGTATATGTCTACAGAACATATAACAAGAGAAACACATCTAGATATACTCAAAACCCAGAATTATAGTCTAGAGGTAAGTCACAACATCTCACACCCATGCTAGGGATTCAGTTCAAAGATTCCACGAATCACTCATCCAGAAGAACTCACCCCATGAGTTTTATGGCTCAGATGATGTCCATATGAGAAGTACATTCATCGGGAAGTGTCACGAGAGAGATAGACGCACTGATAGATCTGAAGAGAGAACATATACACTCATTCTAGGATAACTCACTCCTGAGTGGGGAAAGATCACGAAACATGGATGAGGATCACTGCCAGGACCATGGGGTGATACCACGACTCATCCAGATTTTCCTGATATGTAGAGGATCGACATCTTGTAGGATTGGTCATGTCGATACCTGACTCTACCTAGGGTCAATAATGGGTAGAGGATCTCGCTCCCGATCACTTAGAGGGATTCTGACTCTATCTAGAAAGTCCTTCTGGAGGGATTATACATCTGTGCATGGAAAAGATACCTGACCTTCAAGGGAATGAGCAAAGGAGCACTAAACCAAGTGAAACTTGTCTAAGGAATAGTGGACAAGAAGATCAATCATTGTATAGAAAGGTACACGGCATGTAGAATGGTCTACACGCCATGTCCCTTGTCTCCGAGTACTTCCCTTGTATAACAGCCTGATTCTGGAGAACATGCCATGTAAAAACGTATATACACGATGTATAGGAAGTATCACACTCTATGTCCGAGTAGTTGGGGTTATCTTTGTGTACACTTACCATGTGCTCATATGTGGATTCAACCCATGTATGTCAACCTGTGTAACCGGTACATAGGGTGACCAGCCTAACTGGCCTAGCTTGGTCATGTGGTGGAGTACATGTCACGTACTCCACCCTGTGTCCATGTATCATTCAAGATACACGGTGAGTCCCACATAAGGACACACATGTTGTGTAATATCTATCACACACCATTTAATCATCTCCTATGATTCAAAACCCTAACTTCCGTTCATTCGGGCCCACATGATGTGTTCTTCAGGGTGCACACTGTGTTCATAGAGACATTCTAGAAATGGTGTTCTTCATCAGTGCACCTTGAGTGATTCTCTGACCTTCAATCCGGCCATATGATCACTTTGAAACTCAATATTCAAGGTCACCCCATCATAAAAAATCTAATTCAGTAAGTTTCGGGCATCTAATTGGATCCAAAAACATGTATCGTTCCTCCATATAAAGAATGGTCGAAGAACAGTTTCTTCTAATCTGTGTCTATTTGTTGTCTGGTATCATCATAATACCTATGTTAGTTTTTCATGATGTTGGATCTTTAATTTGGGATCGTTTCATTGTGAAATGGATGCTCAACAATTTGTTGTTCATAACCCTACTAAGAATGTGAAGAATGCAGGGTAAAAAGGGGAAGAAGAAATCCACACAATGAATTTGAGGAACAAACCTCTGCCATTGTTCATCACGGTGTTGATCTGCTCCCATTTGAAGGATAAAATAGAGAAAATCAAATTAATTCCAATTAAACAAGGATCAATTTCCCAAAATAAACCCAATAAAAGACCCTCCCGCAAGAATGAACGATCCATGGGTCAAACTGTTAGTGGGTTGATCTACTTTTGTCATTTTGAATCCAAGAATAGGGAAATAAGAATTGAAATAACAACCCATGCCTTAATTGATGACGAAGATGGAGATCGGTCGTCAGTCGGGATTTTATCTCAGTGCGCAATGATCCACACGTCGTCGTTCATTGGCATTCATCAAGAATTCTCCAAGGGTGGCTCCTCTCCAAAAGCTCTAGAGGATTCCAAGGAGTTTTCCAGGGTTATGTGCCTAACCCTAGGCTCATGATCATTTAAAATAAAATAACGCATCACTGTGTTATGGAAATGTTCAAAATAAAATAAATTATTAATTTATTTTCTTTCCTTTTAAACATCCAAAAACTGACTTTTGGTGTTGACCCATGTCAGTCGATGTCAGGTCCCACCTAATGTGAATTCTCTCCTCTGAATGTAATGGTTCCCTCATATTTCTAATCTGGGTACCCGTTTAAAAGTTTTTCCACTTTTTCGGAAAACCACTCCAACGCACCTTTTAAAAGTTTAATTTATTTCAAACATTTATTCCAGGAACTCTGGGCCTCAGAATCACACACCGTCACAAAGCTTGGGCTCTTAATAATTCCATATAATATTTTAAAATAATACAAGGAAAATACAAGACATTATATTACCCCCACATTAGATATTTTATATCCCTAAAAATAAAAAAAAGGCTACTCAAATAGATGTGGGTACTGCACACAAATCCGAGCATCTCATTCCCACGTGCTCTCCTGGAGATTCCTGTACTGCCACCAGACAAGCACCAAGGGAATCTCTCATCCATGAAGGATCCTCTCTTTTCGATCCTCAATCTCCACTGGGTACTCTATGAAGGTCGCTTTATCCTCGATGGCCAGCTCTCCCCAGTCGATGACGTGCGATGGGTCTTGCACGTACCTCATCAACTACGACACGTGGAATGCATCATGTACCTAGTGCAACTATGGTGGTAGGGATAGGTGGTACGCCACCTCACCAACTCTACGCAGTATTTGAAAAGGGATGATGAACCTCGGAGACAACTTGTCACCCTGTCCAAATCTATACCACCCTCGTCGAGGTGAGACCTGAAGGAAGACGTGGTCTCCCTCTTCAAAAACGAGATATCATTACCACCTGTCAGCATAAGACTTATGTTGGCTCTGTGTAGTCTTTATCCACTCTTGGATGATCTACACCTTCTCGGTGGTATCTCTCGCCAACTCTGGACCCATGAGTGCTGACTCTCCATGGTCAGTCCAACAAAGCGATGACCATCAGGGTTTCCCATATAAAGCCTCAAATAGTTCCATACTAGTGGTGAAGTGGTAGTTGTTGTTGTATAAGAACTCCATCAGTGGTAGGTGGTCCTCCTAACTATGACCAAATTCTAAGATACAGGCTCGCAATATATCCTCCAGAACCAGAATGGTTCTCTTTATCTGACCATCTGTCTGGGGATATAATGTTGTTCTTAAACATAGTTGAGTCTCAAATTCCTCCTACAATCCCTTCCACAACCGGGGTGTAAAACTATTATAACAATATGATAATATCGTTAAAGGGATGCCATGAATCTGAACTATCTCATGTACATAGAGGCTTCCCAAGCTCTCTGCAGAACTCTAATACCTAATAGCTAGTAAGTGGGCCGACTTGGTGAGTCATTCAATGATCACCCAGATGGAATCGTGTCCCCTAGATATCCATGGTAATCTCTTCATGAAGTCCATAGATATTACATTCCAATTCTACTCTATCACTACTAGGGGTGAGATAACCCTGTTGGCACCTGGTGCTCAGCCTTTACCTACTGGCACGTAAGGCATCGAGAAAAGAACTCTGCTAGTGATTTCTTCATACCCTTCCACCATAACTGACGCTAGAGGTCCTTGTACATTTTTTCTACTCCTGGATGTACTGCCAAGGGGGATGTATGAAACTCCCTTAGAACCTCCTCCCACAATGCCACTGGAATAATTATTCATCCTTTTGAAAAGAACTACGTGATCCCAACATTTTAAATATCCACCAAGAGCTTGTCCTATGGATAACTATGCACGTAAAGTCTCACAGTCAACATCCCCTAGTTGTACCTCCCTGAATCATCGTAAGAGTGGAGGGGTGACAACCATAAACTGAAGATAAGTTGTATCATCTCCATCTATGAAGGATAATTGTATCAAGTCCAACTACTATGACGCCTCGCTCAATAGTTGCGAACTTGATCTCCTACTGACAGCATTTTCCACATCATCCCCCTTCACAAGAGTATAGATGATCTCGAAGTCATAATCTTGTAGAAACTCTAGCCATCTCCTTTGCCTCAAATTCATATCCTTTTGAGATAAGATGTACTTGTGGTTCTTGTGGTCAGAGTAAACAATAAATTATTTTCCCATCAAGTAGTATCGCCACATATTCAATGCGAAGACTACCGTTTCCAACTCAAGATCATGGGTCATGTAGTTATTCTCATGTGGCCTTAGGTGGTGGAAACCATAAGCAATCACTTCCCACCTCTGCATCAAGACACAAACAAGCCCAATCCCTGATGCGTCGTAGAAAACTACATACTTGACACCCTCTTCTAGAAATATCAAGATCAGTGCATTCATCAAAATCTACCTCAACTGCTAGAAGGCCTACTGGCACTTCTCTATCCATACAAAAGGATGCCCCTTCCGGGTCAAGGCAGTCATCAGTGCGGATATTGAGGATAAATCATGGATAAATCTCTGGTAGTATCCCGATAGTCCAAGGAAGCTCCACACCTCTATCACACTCCAGGGTGGCTCCCATGATAACACCATATCAACCTTGTATGGGTCCACTACTACTCCATATTTTGAGATAACATGTCCCAGAAAGTGGACCTCCTGTATCTAGAACTGGAACTTCATGAGATTCCCATAAATTTGGTGCTCTCTGAGTATATCTAGAACCATTTTCAGGTGTCTCACATACTCCTCCTCTGACGTTGAGTACACAAGGATGTCGTCAATATGACTACTATGAACTAGTATAAGTATGTCTAGAAGATCCAATTCATAAGTCCCATGAACATGGTAGGATAATTTTTCATGTCGAAAGGCATCACTAAGTACTCGTAGTGACCATAACGGCATCTGAAAGTCATATTTGATATATCATCATTATGTACTCATAACTGGGGGAAACCCGATCGAAGGTCAACCTTCGAGAACCATCACGCCCCTCTCAGTTGATCAAAGAGGTCATCAATCCTCGATAATGGATACTTGTTCTTCACTATTACATGATTCAGGTTTCGATAATCCATGTACAACCTCAAACTCCTATCTGCCTTATTGAAAAAAAACTAGGGTTGACCAAGGTGAAACACTAGGTCTTATGAAGCCCTTATGCTGTAAATCCTCCAGATGCACCCTCAACTCGTGAAGTTCTATGGGATCCATCTGATATGCTGATGAGGATATCAGTTTTGTCCCGGGGTGTAATTCGATGCAAAATTCAATCTCCCGGTGGGGAGGTAATCCTGGAACATCTTCTAGAAAGATATCCTCATACTCTTCCACTATTTCTGGGAACTAAAATCTCACAACATCTGCTACTCTGAGGGTAAGTCTACCCAACTCATGAGTGATCGGCTGCATCCTCCTAAGCATGAGCCCATTCTGTGTTTCCTGGGTTTCCATTTTACCAAAAAAGGAAAATTTCATTCCATCACTACGGACACATTGAACTCTTCACCCAAATTATTCAATCTTGGAATGGACCAAAGATAACCAATCCATGCCTATAATGACGTTGTAAGGCCTTGGAACTGCTACCAAGAGGTTATAATTGAAACTCTCACCACCAATGGTAAGATAACATTGTCAGAAAAGATGAGTGATCATCGAGTCTCCTCCCATAGGTGTCTCCAAGTTTAAGGGTCAAGTCAATGGCTCTACCGGGATCTCAAGGTTTCACACAATACATGTGGAAAGGAAAGAATGACTAGAAACTGTGTCTATAAGTACATAAGATAAGGTAGAAAAGAAACATCTTTTACCTTGAATCATCCCTATAGTCCCTGTTTTATATTCATCGACCACATGTAGCTACCCCTACCCATGTCCCCTGGCTCTCTAAGACTCGTGAGGACCTCCTGGGGGTGGTGGTGGAAGTAGTTCAAAGCATCTGCCACATCCTCCATCTCTCCCTGCTCCTCTGCCACGTCTGCCGCCTAGTGGGTCTTCCTGCTCCACTCTCTACCTCTACCTAGGTGGTCTATCCACCACCTCCCTATCAACAGCTTGACAGGTTGGATAGTCTCTAGCGAGATGTTCTCTTTCATCGCATGAGTAGAATCGCCTCTCCCTAGGCTGGATGGATCCATCCTGAGATCCCTGGACCGTAAATCCTCTATCTTGGGTTCTCTTGTGACGTATCCCCCATCCCAATACCTATGTATGATATAGGCTCCCTACTACTGAGTTCTCATTACCTGTCTGTCTGCTGCTGACTTCCACTAGTTGTCTCTACTTAGCCAAGAATATCTTGACCACCATAGCTTGCTTGAGCACTCCTGCATAAGTCAAAATTCATAGAAGCATGACACAAGATCAAATGTCACATTGTAGACCTCGCTCGTAGGTTCAATCTCTGAAGTACTGATCCATGACCATATCCATCGAGTACCTAGTGAGGTTGGTGAACCTTTATGAATAGTCATCCACCATTAAACTTCCCTACTGGAGATAAATAATCTCCTAGATATGCACTTCTCTCAGCATAACCGGAGAGAACATCTCCCTAAAGAGTCATTTGAACTTCATCCACAAAAGAGTCTCCTCGTCGTGAGTCTGCATGGTCAAACTTTATGATCATCCTGGAAAACCCTGAATAAGGATTGATCCTAGTATCACCATATGGTCCACTAGTGTCCTCACTAGACAAAAAACTCTGTTCACTACCTCAAGCCAGTCCTCAGCCACCTGAGGGTCAGGCTCACCTCAGAACCTAAGGGGTATCTGTCTCTAAAACTCATGGAGTGTGCTCAGCCTGCGCTCTCTGCCTGTCAGTACTATAGGTACCATGTTCTAACCCACTGGTGGTGGTATAGTAGGTGCACCACCTGAAGGTAAGTTATGGTGAACTGGTCCCTGTATCGAAGCCTCATCACTGAGGAGGTCATCCTCATGATCGAGCTGCTGAATCCTAGCGGGTATGCGTCACAGAGGAATCCTATAAGGAAACAATATGTGCCATGGTCAAATAGTATATCTAGATAGCTGGGAAAACACAACCCATTACTATATGATTAATGTACCATTCTTTTGTTTCCTCACAACTAGTGATTTCATGTACCAAGTCAAAAGGTAGGTTATCAGAGTCCTAGTGTATGGATACGTCAGCTTCCCACACCAGCACTGGATTCCCTGGCCTGAAAGATAAACTCAAAACACTTAACATTGTTTCCCTAAACTAATCTCACATAATCTTGGTCCTGAGGTAGAAACAAACACCTCCGATACCACTCTGTCATGACCTGTCCTAGTGGGGCCCATGACACGACTCCCTAAGACCACCTCCAATAGACCAAGGGCTGGTGACTAGCACCAAGTAGGCATATCACTAACATGGGAGGCATTTCCTATGTACCTATACACACACACAGACACACATCTCCAATCCCACAAATATTGAAATGTAAAAAAACTACTAAGGAACAAAAATTCATGCAACAACTAAACCCAACCAACAAAGTATAATGAAAAGTAAAGTGGAGAAAGAAAACTGGGCCAGAATACAAGACCACCAAAAGAAATAGTCTTCAAACTATAAAGTCAAACCTGTAAGAAATAAATATGTACTGGGACTATTTATTGTAGTTTTAGGAACACCTCATCCTATAAGGAATCTCAAAAAATCTTGGTCTGGTCTTGGTCTACCCTGGACTCCATCAAAAGGTCATTCATCTGCACAAGACATGACACATACAGGCAAAGCTCGTGGATGGGTGAGTATAAAAATACTCAGTAGAAGACCCCAAAAACCAAAAATAAATACACAAATTAAAGGTACAATAATCTCTACACAATATATTTCTACTGAACATATAACAAGAGAAACACAACCAGATATACTCAAAACCCAAACCTGTAGTCTAGAGGTAAGTCACAATGACCGCACACCCATTCTAGGGATTCAGTTTGAATATTCCACAAATCACTCATCTGGGAAAACTCACTCCATGAGTTTAATTTCTCATATGACATTTGTCCAAGAATTACATTCTTCAGGAAGTGTCACGAGAGAGATAGACGCACTGATAGATCTGAAGAGAGAACAGATACACTCATTTTTAGAGAACTCACTCCTAAGTGGGGAAAGATCAAGATACATAGATGAGGATCACTTTTAGGTCCATGGGGTGATGCCACAACTCATCTAGATTCACTTTCTAATTAGAGTATTGGAATCCTATAGGATTGGTCACAACGATACCTAGCTCTACCTGGGGTCAAGAATGGTTATAGGATCTTGCTCTAGGCCTCTCAGAGGGATTCTAACTCTATCCAGAAAGTCATGCTAAAGGGATCATACTCCTATGAATGGAAACGATACCTAACCTTCAGGGGAACCAGTAAAGGGGCACTAACCCAAGAGAAAATTTTCCAAGGAATGGTGGAAAATAAGATCAATCCTTGTATAGAAAGGTACACGACGTGTATAACGGGACACACGCTGTGTCCCCTAACTTTGGGTACTACCCATGTACAATGACCCAGGTCTGGATAACATGCCATGTAAAAACATATATACACAGCATGTAGGAAGGATTACATGCCGTGTCTGAGTATCTAGGGTCTGATCCATGTACATTGGCCATGTGCCCATACACAGCTTCAAGCTGTGTATTCCAACCCGTTTAACTGGTACACGGGGTGACCTACGTAACTAGCCTGGTCAGGTTGTGTGGTGGAGTACATGTTGTGTACTCCACCCCATGTATGTGTATTGTCTGAGATACATTCCAAGTCTTTTGTAAGGACCCACACATCATGTGACAGCTATCACACTATGTGTCATCGCCTCCTATATCACAAAACCCTAGAAGTCGCTCAGCTGGTCCCACACGCCATGTTCTTCGGGGTACACGCCATGTTCATCAGGATTTTCTAGAAACTATGTTCTTAACCAACACACCTCGGGTGATGCATTGATATTCGATCTGATCATCCAATCACTTCAAAACTCAAGATTCAAGGTTTCCCCATCATAGAAAAACTAATTTGGTAAGTTTCGAGTGTCGGATCGACTCCAAAAACACATATCAATCCTCCATTTGAAGAACATTCGAAGAACAATTTCTTCCTATCTATGTTGATTCATTATCCTACATCCTCGTCGCACCTCCTCTAGTTTTTCATGATGTTGGATCTTTAATTTTGGATCATTGAGTTGCGAAATAGACGTGCAACAATTCATTGTTCATAACCCCGGAAAGAACATGATGAAAGTGGGGTAAAAGGGGGAAGAAGAAATCCACACAACAAATTTGAGGAACGAACCACCACCGTCATTTGTCAAAAAATTGATCTGATCCCATTAGAAGGATCAAACAGAGAAAATCAAATTAATTCAAATTAAATGTGGATCAATTTCCCAAAAATAAACCCGATAAAAGACCCTCCTGCAAGAACGAACGATCCGCAAGTCAACCTATTCGTGGGTTGATCTATGTTCTTCATTTTGAATCCAATAATGAGGAAAGAAGAATCGAAATAACAACCCCTACCTCGATCATTGAAGAAGAAGGAGATCGGTCATTAGTCAGGATTCGATCTCACTGTGCAATGATCCAAGTGTCATCGTTCGTCGGTGTTCATCAAGAATTCTCCAAGGGTGGCTCCTCTCAAAAAGCTCCAGAGGATTCTAGGGATTTTTCCTGGGTTATGAACCTAACCCTGGGATCCTGCTCATTTAAAAAAATCATGTGTCTCTGCATTATGGAAACGTTAAAAATAAAATAAATTATTAATTTATTTTATTTCCTTTAAAACGTCTAAAAACTAACTTCTACTACTGACCTATGCCGGTCAATGTTAGGCCCCACCTAAGGTAAATTCGATTCTTTGAATGTAATGATTCCCTCATATTTTTTATCCAGGTACCAATTTAAAAGTTATTCACTTTTTTAGGAAACCACTCATGTGTGCTTTTAAAAAGTTTAATTTATTTTGAACATTTATTTCAGGAACTTCAGGCCTCAGAATCACATGCCATCACAAAGCCTGGTCTTGTAATAATTCCATATGATATTTTAAAATAATACGTGGAAAATATGAGACATTATAGTTTTACTGAAGGGATCAGACTCCTATGAGTTGGAAATGATACGCATCAAACTTTAGGGAAAGGATCAAGGGTATGAACCCTAACGAAGCTTATCCAATATATGGTGGACAAGAAATTCAGGCCATGTCGAAGGGGGTACATGAAAAGTAGTAGGGTCACACGTCATGTCCCTTGACCCCAGGTACTGCTCGTGTATAATGGCCCATGTCGTTCAAAACATGTCATGTAGAAGATGGGTACACACTATGTAGAAGGGTCACACATCGTGTCCTTCCATCCAGGGTCTACCCATGTACTCTGGTCATGTTCTAGTACATGGTGTTTACCTGTGTCCACCTACCCATGTACCAGTACATGGGGTAACCCATGTAACCAGTCTTCACCAAGAAGTGTGGTGGGGTACACGCTGTGTAAGCAACCCGTGTACTTCACCTTGGGTTCGTGTATCTCCCGAGATACATGCCGAGTATTGGGAAAGGTCCCACACTCCATGTGACAAGGTTCACATGCCATGTTACACTTTACTACCTCCTAAAACCCTAGACACCATTGACTGGGGTCCACACATTGTGTAACCTCAGGTTACATGTCGTGTTGATTACGATTTTCCAGAAACCACTATTCTTCCTCCGCACGCCTCAACTGATCCAATGGTGTTCGATCTAATGCTTTGTTCACCTTGAAACCAGATATCCAAGTTCATCTCGCCATTAAAACACGGAATAAGTGGGTTTTGGGCTTTCAATCAGCTCCAAAAACCAATTCTGATCACATACACGAAAATTGCTCGAAGAACAATATCTCCAGAATCACTTCGATCTGTTCATTTCCATCATCGTCACACCTCTGTTAGGTCGTCCCTATGTCGAATCTTCAATTTTGGATCGTTTCACCAAGAAACAAGGGTGAAACGATCGTACGTTCATAATCAATGATGAACGAAGAATGCATAGAATATCGGGGGAGAAAAAGCACGATGAACAACCCAAGGAATGAATCACAGCTGTTGTTCATTCCAGCCTCGATCCATTCCCATAAGAATGATCAAGAAATCAAAATCAAATCTATGTCAACAAACCCCAATAAAATCTTGTAATAATGTCCATCCGATAAGAATGATCGAACCGCGAATCAACATGTTCGTTGGTTTTTCCTCATTCATCATTGAATCCAAAAATGAGGGGAAAACCAAATAACATATCCTAACTTAGGGTAGGATTATTCTCTGAATATGATCGATCATCAAATTGCCTTTATTGGTGAGATCTATAAAAAAAATAATTTTTCGATCTTTAATCCAAAATCTGTTGTCATTTTCTATTGAGAGAGTTATCCGGAGTTCTCTCTAGAGCCTCCAAGAAATTTCAAGGTTATGAGCCTAGCCTTAGATCCCTACTTAAATGGATACTAAAAAAATAAATGTTTTTGTGTCACTTCGAAACATTAAAATAAAATAAATATTTCAATTTATTTTATTTAATAAAATGCCAAAAGGTACTTTTCATAGGTAACATGTACCGACCGATGTTAGGTCGCACCTAGGGTAAACTCACTGCATTGAACACAATGGTTCCCTCATATTTCTGATCCAGGAAACTGTTTATAAGTTATTCCACTTTTTCAGAAAAAAATGTGCATGCGTGCTATTTAATATTTCAATATTATTCAAACATTTATTTTGGGAACACCGGGCCTCAGAATCACGCATCATCTCAGCACCTGGTCTCAAATTAATTCCATATAATATTTAGAAATAATACATGGAAAATCCAGGACATTACAAGTAATACCACCATTTTTTCCCCGTTGTTTTTTTATGGGGTCCAAACACTCTTGAAATTAAATTTGAGAGTCTTTATGATAGAAAAGCCACACTCAATAACTAGAAGCTTCTTCAATATTCTTTTAAATATTTCATTGAAAGTGTCTTTCGTACCTTATCCCCTACTGAATCTCCTCTGAGGTTAGTTTTTTTCTATTAATGAAGTACTTCACGCAATGATAAAATTTCTCCTAAAATAGGGAAATTATAAGTAACTTTTGAAGCCCCATGAATACACAATTGATGCACTTCACAATGTTTGTGTTCATGTGTTCGTACCTCTTCCCCCCATTATATTCCAATGTCCATTTTTCTTTTGGACACTATTGGAAAGTTTCCCTATACCCGCAGTTTGAAACTATGGGTATAGCCCATTAAACTGTGGGTATAGGCTATACCCATGGTTTCATGAACCGTGGGCTCCTAACGCGTCGGGATTTCCCTATACCCACGGTTTTGTAGAAACCGTGGGTATAGCCCCCTAAATTTTCATATTACCCATGGTTATAGTAAACCGTAGTTATACATCTATACCCACAGTTTATAGAACTGTGGGTATACATTTTTACAGCACAAATTATAGACCCATGATTAATTAAACTATGGGTATAGATAGTTTTCTTCACAGTACACATACCCATGGTTTGTTAAACCATGGGTGTAGATAGTTTCGCAGCAACATATATACCCACGGTTTAAAGAACCGTGGGTATAGATGGTATTCCCAAAAACAGCAGCTACCCACCTTGGTTTCACCTTTCTCCTACAAATCAGAATGAAAACCACTATAAAATAATGGAAAAGTTCTTATCAGAAATAATGGAACCACTATGAAACCACACCCCCTCCCCCTAGCACACCCCCACTCTCCCCCAAGACAGAACCCCCTTGCACCCCCCCTGGACACCCCCTCTGCCCTAGACACCCCCTTGGACACCCCCTCCCCCCTAGACACCCCCTGGACACCCCCTACCCCTAGAAACGCCCCCTGGATACCCCCCCCCCAGACACCCCCTGCACACCCCCCACTAGACACCCACCCCATTGGACACCCCTACTGGATACCCCCCTAGACACCCCTACTAAACACCCCCTCCCCCCCTGTGGGCACCCCCCTGGAACACCCCCTACTAGACCCCCCATACCCCCCTGGACACCCCCACTGCCCCCCCCCCCCCCGAACACCCCCTGAACACCCCCCTGGACACCCCCATTGGACCCTCCCTAGACCACCCCTAGACACCCCCTCCCACTAGACACCCCCCCCCCCCATGGACACCCCCCTCGACACCCCCCCAACCCTGGACACCCCCTAGACACCCCCCTGGAAACCCACTCCCCCGCCCCCCAAACACCCCCTGGAAACCCATTGGACACCCCCATTCATGCTTATAAGTGAAAACATGCATATTAAGAAAAGGAAAGAAGAAAAGGGGGAAATAAAAACTGTAAACTGAGAGAATGTATAAAATATTTTTTTCTAAAAAAATATAAAGGTAGATGATTAAAAATTTCATACTTGGGTATCAACTATCCAACTACGATACAAAGCAATCTCCAGAATATTGAATATTGCACACTCAGGAGTCAAATCGAAATCATCAATTCTGGAAGCATGGTGTATGCCAAGCCAATTTGATTAAAAACAAAACAAATAGTTACTAATGTATTGAAAATAATGGTATAAAATAACCATTACCTCCTGAATTTTAAATTCACGTCAATATCGGTTGCAAGTCATGGAAGAAAATCAATTTCATCGGCTATGTTTTGTTGTTGGTTCTTTGCATAGCATGAATCCCTATCCTGTATACCAATACAAGTCATCAAAATCAAGAAATGATCGAAAAGGAAAAGCCATCAACAATCCAAAAACAGAAATCCAAACTCTATTTTGATCTCTTTCACCTGCATATATTCATACCTCCCCCCTTGGACAACCCCCTTCCCCCCACACCCCCACACACCCTTCCCCCTCCCTTCCCCCTTCATACTGTCCCCCCATCCCCCTTCACCTCCCCCCCAGACACCCCCTCCCCCTGCACCCCCTTCCCCCCTCCCTTCCCCCCAGCCCCCTTCACCCCCCCCCCCAAGACACCCCCTTCCTGGACAGCCCCTTCCCCCTGCACCCCAAACCCCATGCCCCCCCCCCCCGTACCCCCACACCCCATGCACACTACTCCCCCCCCCCTCTTCACCCCCTGGACACCCCCCACAAGACCCCCTGGATACCCCTCCCCCCAAGACACCCCCTCCCCCCTAGACACCCCCCTGGACACCCCCTCCCCCCTAGACACCCCCATGCATGCATATACATGCAAACATTCATATTAAGAAAATGCAAGAAGAAAAAGGAAAAAGGGGAAATGTAAACTGAGAAAATGTATAAAATATTTTCTCTAAAAAATATAAAGGTATGGGATTCAAAAGTGCATACTTGGGAATCAACTGTCCAACCATGATATAGAGAAATTTCCATACGATCGAATATTTCACACTCAAGAGTAAACTCGAAATCATCAATTCTACAAGCATGGTGTATGCCATGTCAATTTGATTAAAAACACAACAAATGTTTACTAATGTCTTGAAAGAAATGGTATAAAATAACCATTACCTCATGAATTTTATATTCATGTCAATCCCAGTTGCAAGTATTGGAAGAAAACCAATTAAATCAACTATGTTTTTTTGTTGTTCTTTGCATAGCATGCACCCCCTAGACACCCCCTCCCCACATTGACACCCCCTAGACACCCACCATCCCCCTGCACCCCCTTCCCCCTTCACCCCCACTACCCCATACCCCCTTCACCTCAACTACCCCCCAACCTTCACCCCCCCCCCCCTCCGGGACACCCCCTGCACCCCCACTATCCCCTGCACCCATCCCCCCCCCTTGCCCCACCCCCTACACACAACCCCACCCCCCTACACCCAACCCCCTCCATGTACTCATCCCCCCCCCCCCATGCACCCAGCCCCACCCCCTGCACCAACCCATTTAATTAACCATTCTTGAAAAGCGGAAAATATTAGTGACTCACTGTCAAAGATTAACCATGCCAGAAAAATATTAACCATACAAGAAAAATGAATAGAAGGGGGTGCCATAATAATATTAGTGACTCGTATTCAAACTAAATAATGAATCAATTAACCATAATCAATAAAAAATATCAACAAAATGTATAAGAGGAAGCTCGACCTAAAAAATGAATCAATAAAACAAATAGCTAAATCAATTAACCATGGTAGAAAACTCAAACAAAACAATGAATCAAACTAAACAATGAATCAACAAAACTCAAACCATGCCAGAAAAACTATCTGGTGAGGGAAAGATCAAACTAAACAAATAATAGCAACTCAAACTAAACAAAATGAATAACCGAATCAACAAAATGAATCAGGAAAATATTAACCCAAACTAGATAATAAATCAATTAACCATGCCAGAAAAATATTAGCGACACACTGTCAAAGAATAGCCGAATCAAAAAAATGTAGAAGGGGGTGCTTGAACTAGGGGGATTCATGTTAGGTGAGGGAAAGCTCAACCTAGGGGGGGATACGCGACCTAGTAGGGGATTCTTGACCAAAGGAGGAGGGGGATGCACATCAAATATGCTCATATCTAAAGTATAAAAGTCTAAAATGTGTCAAACCGATATTATACAAATAGTAATTGAGTAGTGAAAATTTTTTACTTTATAACCACTTACCAAAAGGTGAATATATACTCATGATACTCTGATTTAATTCCACTTTTAGTCACAAGTGAGACACTAATTGCTTAGAAATAAAAAATGGAAAGCTATAATATCAAATAATACATAAAAGAGGGTATAAGATATTAGAAAAACACCTCTCACCATCTAAGGATCATATTCATCATCGTCCATCAACTACTAAAGCATAAAAAAACAAGCTAGATCTATCATGATGACTTTAGGCTTTAGATACATACCTTGGTGATGGTTTGGTTGACTATTGGATTTTCCTTTATTACATGTTTCCCCCACTTAGATATATCAAGGGGTGGATAAATTCATGTAGTAACTTTCCCATTATCTTGAACCAATGATGTATGACTCTATTAAAATGCCACGCCCTTCGTACAAAGCTACCTATAAACCCAAAAAAATCTCTAGCATGTACCATATCATTCAGGGACTTGAGATATCAAGAAACACAACCAGTTCAATCAATAGAACAACTTCAGATTTCATAAAATTCAAATTTTGAAATAAAAACTGATGAATATATTCCTTTTTTACCTTTATTAATTTAGACTTGTCAGTTCAATAATTTATGAAAAATAAAGAGATATTAAATGGAATCCAAGGTCACTATATGGGATATCATTTAGAGCTAATTATTCTATGGTAGTAAGTGAATCACTTACTCATATGCATGACTAAGTATTCTAATGTTAGCTTTATGTAAATGCATGTGAAAAAATAAGCAGAACTTTTTAGAAGAAAATAAATTAACCATTCTCATCCATACAAAAATTCAATTCAAGTTCTTAAAATACATACATAAGTCTACCTACTAAGTCAAAATGGAAGGGATTAATATCCCCCCCCATCACCAAAATCCTCATCCCCCATGTCCATGCCCATCATAATCAACATCATCATCATCATCAGCAACATCATTAGCAGCCTCATCACCAACAGCAGCATCAACAACATCCTCACCACCAATAGCTCTATCGCCACCACCATCATCACCACTACAAACCTCATTGGAATCACTCGACACATCATTTAAAGAGTGCATTGACTCCATATATGATTCAAATGTATAAACATCCTATGATGAAAGCGACTAACTCAAAATTTCCATAGCTTTCATGAAATGTTCAGTCATCAGCTTACTTCTTCCACATTCCTCTAAAGCTATTTTCTTTGCCTCGGCTTCTTTAGCATGAGCTATTTTCAGCTCAGAGGTCTGGGAGGATTGAGAGGATCCCAATGATGACCAATACCTAGAGGGGATGTTTTTTTCCTTTTCAAAATCGTACTCTCCCTGGGTGCTCCTCACCTAATACCTGACTTAAATGATCATGTGGCCCGAAGTTGTCATCTTCGTTACCATCGAGGACCTTCAAGTCAGACTGTTGAAATTATAAACATATTAAATTATTAATTTCGTATAAATATTTAAAATATAAATAAAAAACCTTATGATTTTATCTTGTGTTTGTGCATTTACTGCACTTCCATCCTTTTTCTTTCTACTGGAGAAAAATAATTTGGCACGAGGTACAGGACCATTGATTCCCAATGTAGCTTGCTGCAAATGAGAAATGCACAAATCTAGTTTAGAACCATATATGAGAAATGCACAAATCTGGCCTATGTCTATTCAATAATATTTTTAGCAGAACATCCTTTATAACATCACAATACATGGTTAAAGTACCTGGTGATTTTCATGATTGGGCATTGTAGTGTGCTCCAATGTGTGCAAATATGTCATTGAATCCTTATTCTTTATGTTTTTCTCTGACACTTACAAAAAAAAATTAAATACAAGTAATAATAATTAAATTTTATATACCAAACATTAAATATTGAGAATAACTTAAACTCAGTAGTCTTCCAATGTGCAATCATTTTTTCATATTGACTTTTTTGGACAGTCAGGGAATATGGGCACCCCCTCTAAGTCATTACCAACCCTGCTCTTAAAACCAACATACAAATCATGCTTGTTTGAGTTCCAGAACTCCCCAATATCCATCAACCTTGCAGTCTTAGTAGCTTCTCCATTAGGAAAGTTAAACTGAATTTTCAATAAAGATGTTATTTCATTTAAATACACCAATAATATAGATATGACTTTATAAAATTTTCTTACCCATATTTTCTCCCATGATTTGTCCTTGATCTCTTTACTGATACGTCGCCATGACACCAATTCCACAGAAATGATAACATTATACTTGGCAAAAGTGTCCAGGAAACTTCTACACTACGTTGCATTTGGACCTACCATCTGATTTTGTCAATTTTAATCCACCATTAGCTGTGTTTGAAAATTTCAAACTTCCTTCATCTGAGTGTTCCCACGTCTCCAAGAAGATGATCCCACTAAATAAGAAAAAGAGGGGGGGTTATAATAATTAATTCATGGTACAACATGAAAAAAATAAATTGATATAATTTGAAATAGTTATAATCAAAAAACCATCTTCAGGTTGCTCAATAGACTGTGATGGATCAGTGGGATGTCCTGACTTAGCAACCTCTATAGAAAGTGTATGTTCTAGTGAATTCTCTGGGTGAACTTCATGCACTAGAGTGGAAGCTAATGGAATTGAATCATCAGATGTTGGATGGATGGTAGGAATTGGAGGTGGTGTAGACATGGAAACATATGGGTAGTATGATGAGGGATACATCATCGGATATGGATGTGGTAAAGGAAGAAACATATGTGGAGGTGGTGAAGACATCGTATGGGAAGAAGAGGCAAAATGAGATGATGGAGGCATCAGTGGGATTATCCCTGAAGGAAGCAAAGACTTTTCATGTGAATAAGAGGGTAGCTGAGATGATGATGGAGGCGTGGATAAAAACATTCCCAAAGACTCAAGATGAGGATGGAAAGGTGTGGTGGAAGGGGTGTCTCATGGTGGGTCAGTGTGGAAATGGGTATGACGGGTGCTTTGTCTAGGTCGAAGAGCATCCCCACTCATACCCATGCTAACCAGATTATGAGTCAAATCTGGTGGAACTGAATGTCCCTAAAAATTTTGATAAAGAATATTAACATGAAATTATATGTAATGCATAAGAAAAACACTATAATTACAATACTCACTGATGGAAGTGAAGGCAACGCACGCTCACTCCCCGGCCGATTGAGATCAAATAGTTGCTTCCTTTGACCTTCTATAGTATTTGGTTTAATCTATATAAGAATGAAATGTAATGTTTTTAGAAATAGTTTTTACAAATCATGCATACAACTTACATATATTAGTAATTAATAAGAGGAACCAATTTTACTTCTTTTAATTATCAATTGTACAAATTATTATAAGTAAATGACTAACATATTTTTTAAAATTACATTACCAAGTTATACATTTTTTAAAAACAAGATTTAAACCAAGTTTTGTACATTGAAATAAATATTATTTAATGAAACAGCACCATAAAATAAAAAAAACAAACATATCATTCCAAACTAAAACATAATTAAAGTAATTACTTTAATACTAACCCGGGAAACTCATGCCAATGTAAACTAAATGAATAGTAAACATATATGGTTGCTTCTATATATTACCGACCACTTCTTTAGGTTCAACATCAACTCTCACAATGGGACAATTTGATTCATCAAATGAAATATTTTAGCCAACACCAATAGGGATGTCAATGGTGGCAATTTCATCACTAGAATCATGATAAATGTGTCTAGGGATTACGTCATTAGTGACACCATAATTAGGTCTCAGATGATCTTTCACATAAAACTCTTGTTTAGCCATTGATTCCAAAATGTATGGTTCATTGGTATGAAGGAATAGACTCATATCAATAACTCTGAATCCACAGTCAAAAATAAATGCACCATGTCGTCTCATTGAATCAAACCATTTACATTTCATCATAGTGACTCTATCTTGAGAGTAGTAATCCAATAACAATATTTTATCAACAAGTCCATAATAATACACATCTTCATATCGAGGCCGACTATCTGATACATTGGCATAACAATCTATTGTAGAGGTTAACATAATTCCATCATGTTTTGTTCTCATTTTCACCGCTCGATCCGTTGTAACAAATTTATACCCATTGATTATTAAATATTAGCATTCATGAACCAAAGAATTAGGACCAAAAGCCAAAGCTCTCAATTCTTGAGAAACAGAGTAAATAAGTAAACTCAACACCTGAAATATATATGAATAATACAATTAAATGGATAACTATTTTTAAACTACTTAAAGTAATGGAAATACCTTTGATTTCAACCAAGCATGAAACTATAGGCTATGCAAAGCATCTCTCCTTCTCAAAGACAAAGATCGGTGAACTCTACTTATAATTTGTTTATGTTAACTACATAAAATGATAATAAAAGTGTAAGGTATATGTGAAATTTTATAATATGAGATAACATATAAATATCCAAATTACTTACTAGATATAGTCGTCGAACAAACCACAGTTAAACAAGACTATGTGATGTGCCATCTCCCACTCTTCAAGGATCAATGTAGCCAATGTATAAGAAACAACAATTCCTCATATTTGGGGAAGTGGTGGAAATGAGGGTTCAATTTCCCCATACTGGTCATCTTCATTTCTTAGTGGTCGGTTATGTCTTATGGTGACATCAAAAAAATACATTGAACAAAAATCCATACATTCTTGAGTCAGATAACCCCGCACAATCGAAACTTCAAGATAATTCTTATTTTGGACATATGATTTCATTGTGTACATATTTATTTCAGTAGGATACATCCACCAAAAATCAAATGGTCCCCCAAGAAGTGTTTTAGTTGGAATATGAACCATTAAATATAATATGAAAGTGAAAAAGAATGGAAGAAAAATCTTTTCCATATCACATAAAATTAATGGAACCTCCTGCTGCATTTTTATCAAGAATAACTTGGATAACCTTTTAGCACAAAGGTCTCTAAAAAATGGCACAACCGAATCACTGTCACCCTTACATTATTGGATAGAAAATGTCGAACTGCTATTGGAATCAATTCATGAAGATGGATGTGATAATCATGAGTTTTTAGAGATGTTAGTTTCACATATCTTATGTTGAATTGTTTAGATATGTCTTTGGAATAGCCATCATGAATCTTTATATTCTCCAATACTACCAAAAATTGATCTTTCTATGATAGTGTCATCACGTAAGAAGCACAAGGAACTTTCCATTTTTTTCACCAATACACACAAGATGCAGTTCTGGCCGAATACCCCAATCCAACAAGTCCCAATGAGATTGGAAGTTATATTTGGTCTTCTCCTTGATATTTAGAAGAATTGAAAGCAACATTTCACATATATTTTTTTTCAATATGCATTACGTCTAAATAATTACATAACAAATTGGTAGACCAATATGGAAATTCAAAAAAAATACTTCTCATTTTCCAGTTGTAAGTGGTTTCAGTGTCAAAATTCTTCCTCTTTTTAGATTTTAACTGACCTTTACCTAATGAAAAACTGGAATCTTTCAATTCATTAAGCACATCACTTTCTGACATATGTTGAGGTGGTTGTTCAGTCTCAGCGGTATTATCAAACCTCCGATGATTCATCCTGTATTGATGATCCATTGGAAAGAATCATCGATGCCCCATGAAACTGAAACTACAATGATATTTAAGACTTCTCAATCGTGTATTCTTCATACAAACAAGACATGATATTTTTCCCTTCATGCTCCACCCATAAATCATTGCATAAGCAGGGAAATCATTTATGGTTCATAGAAGGGCAGCACACATATGAAATGTATTCTTTGAAGAAGCATCTAATGTCTGCACACCCAAATACCAAAGTTGTTTCAACTCTCTTATTGAAGGCTGAAAGTATACATCTATATCATTACTGGGATCAGAAGGTCCAAATATTAGTATAATCAAGAAAGTGAAAGGTTTTTTCATACACATCCACGGAGGAAGATTATAAACATAAATAAAAACTATCCATGTGTTGTGAGAAGTAATCATATGACCAAACTGATTAAAACCATCATAGGATAGACCCAACCTGACATTATGCACCTCAGCTGCAAAATCAGGATGTTGTGCATCAAATGTCTACCATGCTAATCCATCTATAGTATGAACCAACTCATCGTTACCTTTAATTCTCTCAGCATCATGCCATCGCATATTGTTGAGATTTCTGTAAACATGAATAGATTTTTAAATCAGAGAATCAATGGAAAGGGCCACATGACTTTCTGTGCCACATGATATGGTGTTTCATCTACATTTTTCTTCCAATGAGATCTACCGCATTCTTTACAATCATTACAGTCACTTGTTTCCTCCCAAAATAAACTGAAATATTTCAGACAATCATGGACTTTATTAGTATCAAATCCAAGCTGCTTAATTAACTTCCATGACTTGTAATGATTTGAGGGAATATATGAACCATCGGGAAGCAATTCATTCAAAAATGTAAGAATACAATTAATAGAGGTATTAGAAATTCCATAAATGGTTTTCCCATTATATAACCACATTAAAAATTCCAACATAGTTATGTTAGTACATTCCGGATATACTAGAGTTATGGCATCATCCAATAAATTTTTCACTCTATCATCATCATCTTCAGTATTGTCCTCATGTGTATTGATATTATAGTCTTCTTTCACTAGAATACTATCTCTCTCAGGATGATGGGGAAATGGAAACCAATCAAATATCAAATTCTCCATGTCACTTCTTTCATTTTGTTCATGACCAGTAGAACATTGACTCGTCTCTCCATGGTGATACCAAACATAATAGTTTGTTTGAAATCCAAATTTCATTATATGGTAGCTAACTTCTTCCCAACTTAACCATGGTATTCCAATACATTTATAGCATGGACACTGTATACAACCTCCATCTGAAGAATTATCAAATGAAAAATCAAAAAAAATCTCCAAATTATTTTGAAATGTGGTTGAAATCCTATCGGTACGATACATCTAGCTTCTATCGATTATATGACAAGAAAAATAAAATTTTATCTTAAAATAAACAATGTAAACCATAATTAAAAAAGGGGGTATGTACTATAGAAAATAAAACTATTAGAACATACAAATTTAATAGTTAATTCACTTTTGTATTGCAAGTGCCTTTATTGTTATAACCAATTTCAACCCTTTTAGTATCAGAGATAAAATTCTTACCTATATCCTATAAAGGGATGATCAACAAGGTAAACCATAATGGTCCAAGAAAGGTTTCATGTCTATGATTGAGTGGTATGTGTCATTATAGTTGAACTAAGGGAGAGATAAAAAAATTGCCATCCCTTAGGTGTAACATAAAAAAAACAACTTATAACATTAAAACACACCCTTAAACATGGATCATTTCATTTAAAAATCAAGGTAGATATAAAAAAATTCACCCATCATCACAAATATTTTAAACGATCCCCATATTCATTTAATTTAATATTTTCCATGGGTAAAATTTTAATTTAAAGAGGGAAAATAAATTTAAAGAAAACCACGTCATCTCCAAGAATGAAAATCTTTTAGATAATTTATATAAAAGAATTATGGGTATCAAATATTGGTATAAATATTCAATAATATGAATTTAATAAACTAAATCACTTCATGAATTTTTTTTAATAAAATAATTACCTAGAAACTCCTACTGCATACAAAGTGGAACAAGTCACAACAAGTCTCTTAAAAAGAAAAATGTCATTTTGGTAAAATAAATGAATTTAAAATCAATTGAAAAATCAAATACACATTATTATATTAATATCAAACACTAAATTTTACACACACCGTGATTAGGGTTCTCATAAGAAATAAAAATGATGGAAATTGAAGTGAAATGACCAGGGGAATCTCCCCTGGGATTTAGGAAATGTCTTTTGTATCAAAATTCATCAATTACTGTTTTTGATTCTTATGGAATACCCTCATTTAATTTTTAATGATGATTTAACTGGATTAGACTTGATTTATTTGGTTAGAATACCTCCATCGTAAGCTATGGGTTATAATACTACAATTCTTCTGAATGTCAAGGATGGTTCCTTGAGTTTAGACTGGAAAAATTGATTAGGAAGAATGGAAAGGCTCACCCATTTCTATTTTGTATGAGTTTTATTGAGAGAGAATGATACATTGATCCATCTGGGTTCTCTTGGATTATTATTCCCATGGTTTCTTTGGTTTTTTACATTGTTACCATTTACAATTTGACATGTACCATGACTATAGAGTCGTCGGTGATGGAAAAAGTCGATACAAAATGATGTTGAGTGCCATTGTAGAGATCAAGAATCAGTGGTATTTTTATTTCACTTTAACTTAAATTATAAATTTGTAAAATATTAATATAATAATCAATAATTTATTATTAAATCACATCTCAATGAAAAAAACAATTGAATTTTAATTTTAGGGACACCATCTTTAGAGTCTTGTTGAGTTATAATAAAACCCCGCACTTTCTACCATGGAAGTTGGGAACCTGAGATGTTATAAATATTATATTGTATATTTATATTTGGGAAAGCACTTGATGTTTTTGATTTCATGGTTTCTAAGACTAATCATGGGTGTTGGGTCTAGGTTGATACTCAAGACCATTTTTCATAGTTTTCATAGTTTTATCTTCTGATATTTCGGTTATATTATGACTACCTGAATGTATTCCATAAAATTAATTTTTTATTGCGTGGATTATTTTGATTATTATTGAAACATTTCATTGTGTCATTAAATGTATTATTTACATATTTTTATATTAGTATGTTTATTTTTACTGTTTGTTTAATCAAATATGCGGGTATAGTCTCCCACTATACTACTTGAAACCCTCACTATTAGTCAGCATCCTCCATCATAAGGGGCATCATTCCTAGGGTATTATATCTACCAATGGTGAAATCACCTATTGGTGGTTGGACCTATTAAAATTTTATTAGAGTTTTTTTTAGTCATACTATTTTGGAAAGGTACAAAATAGAATAATAATGTGTCGAGACATGGAATGGAGATTTTCCCTGGGACTAGCCAACCCATGTATGATGAAAGTCCATGTTATCTAGGACTAAATTTCTATTTATACTATCTGATTATATAGTTGATCTAATTTAATTGAAATTTCATTTATTTAAGCCATTATTATGTAATTTTTGGGTTAGTATAAAATTTTAAAGTGTAATGAAAATAAGTATGAATTATATTTATATATATTGGTGACATGGTGGGTAGTAGATGTGGACCCTATGTCTGGGTGGTTGGGGATATTGAGAGTTCTAGAGTTATGTGGTATCCCTATGATGAGGAGGATCTGAAACTGTAGTCAATTTTTATATAGGTCACAGTGTAAGTGAGCTTGTTTTGAGATGTGTAGTGATTACTTGTGAAACTGTTGGTTTATGCATGAACTGCGAGTGGGTAGGTTGAAATTAATTTCAATGGGTGGTTGAAACATAAAAGTAAGTATTTTTAATGTTAAATTCCATGTTACCTTGGGATAAGGATAAGTGTAACGTATAGTTATGACCACTGTTAGGCATAATGTGTGGAGTAGGTTTGAGAGACAGGTTACCTTATTTATCATGACTCTAGGTTTGGAATTTAGTACATTCTGACCTTTGAGGGTAACCCATCAGACTGGTTGGACATTTTTTAAGAACATTTATGTGTGTGAGTCATAAGTAAAAACTTTGGTTTATGATATCAATTCACACAAATTTGACAATGTATTTCTAATAGGTGTGTTAGGTGACTTGGGTTCTTTGAGATAAGTACTTATGTGCCAGTTCTTTCATCCTTATGGATGGTTTTGGGAAGGGAAGTCTCATTAAGATTTCTAGTCTAGGTGACATTGGTACATGTTAGGTAGAACAACTGTATTCATGGTGGATAGAATGTATGGTTCCCATGGGTAATAACAGTCTTGGAGGAGTTTGGGTTCAGGCATATGGAGATACCTGGTGATCTTGAGATGAATACACTCTGTGAGTTAGTGTTTTGATAGAGTTTATAGTTTTCAATGGAAAAGTGATTATGCACATGGCCCTATAAACTCAGGATAAGATTTTATAATAGTGGTGAGACTATGAATGAACTCTAATTGAATTATAAAATGATGATATAATTATGAGTTTTCATTTACATGGTTTGACATGGTGAGACGCCTATAGTTTCAAGAAATAATAAGGGTGCTCTATGCTTGGTGATATTGGAATATAGAATAGGAATGTATAGTTTCTAGGACGTGTGGGTATAGTATAGATTAAATGTGGGTCATTGGATCTTGGATATAGTCTTCATGATAAGTTTGTGCATGAGCATATAGCCGCTGAGTTTTGATGTAATCTTGGTGCCACCCATGTGTGGAGATACAATATATTGTTTCAATTGTGGCGTAGGATTACACTACATCATGAAAACTAGAACATGGAGCTAGATTGATCTTGAATCAACCTGAAAGTTAAAGATTTCAAAGGTTTTATTGGTGTTGTGGATGGTATGGACCCAAATATTTTTTTTATAGTATAATATATCCTATATAGTGAAAAGAAAAGAACCACAAGGGAGTTTTAGTGATCAATTAAGTGGGGGAATCAATAAAATATATATATGAGTTATGATTTCTATCTCAGGGTATTGTAGTAGTTCCTTAACTATGTTGTCAAAATTCTAGAGAAATTGAATGTCTCGGAAAAGAAGATGTCCTCGGTGGTGGAGAACTTCAAGCATCGACACTAGAACTGGAAAAAAATATGTGAAAGAGATGGTGTAATTTTATAGGTATTTCACTAGAGTTTCTTAGTTCCTAGAGAATAAACTGCAACTTGACAATAAAGGTCCAAACTTGATTATAGAGCAGTCTCATGAGTGATCAGGTGCGGTTGATGATTACAAGACACTAAAGTTAAATTTAAAATTGGAAACAAATATGGTTGAAATTATGTGAGAACCAATTTAAACCAAGAATGGAAGGAGACCTAGATAGAGAATATTTCTACCAATGGGAAATAAAAAGCAGTCTCTTAATTACCTGTATTCAATGATAGGGGCTCAAGCAGCTAGGAAATCCATGAAAAATTTTACTTCCAATACTATGAATAATCAACTGCAATGAAATAACTTATGGATTATAAAATAGAGAGGAACATATGGGAGACTTCTTGGAATGTTTATGTGGGAAGGGCATATTATATAGGACCTCAACAACATGATCCGAAATTAGTATTGTTTTCGATTATATCCAAAGAACAAAATGCAGTGGTATAAAACATTATAAATGAAAAAGGATTTTTAAATAAAAATGTGAGGAAGTAGAATTTACCTCTAAGATGAATGCTTATTTATTAAATAAACAATGAAAAAGATCAATTTTGTAGTCAACTTATTGAGGTTGTTAACGTGATTCTAAATTAGTAGTGTTTTCGGTTATATCCAAAGAACAAAATGTAGTGGTATAAAACATTGTAAATGAAAAAGGATGTTGCAATAACAATGAGAGGAAGTAGAATTTACCTCTAAGATAAATTCTTATTGATTAAATAAACAATGAAAAAGAGAAATTTTGTAGTCAACTTGTTGAGGCTATTGATATAAGAATAAGTGATTAGTTTAAAAAAAATAAAAAAGCTAGGAGATGAAATTTCATACCTAGATGCAATGAATTTGTGGGGAAGTTGTCAGAGGAGAGGGAGTTGAGAGGGGGGGACTTCAGCGGAGCTGGGGGCAGGGATGCGGAGGCCGAGAAGGGGAGGGGAGGAGATGGCCGGGAATCGGTGGTCAGGTGGTCGGGAGGCAGAGTTTGGAAAGGGGAGGAGAGGGCCGAGAGGTAGAGGTTGGATGTCCAGGAGGCGGTGGTCGGGGAGTGGAGGAGAGGGCCAGGAGGCGGAGGTCGGGCAAGCGAGGGTTCAAGTAGGGGAGAGTGATAGAAGAGTGAAGGGGAGGAGCACGATGGAAGAGTGAAGGGGGAGAAGCCCAATGGAAGAGTGAAATTGGGGGTTGAATACCCATGGTTTTAATAAAACCGTGGGTATAGATAATAAAAAACACTTATCCCCATAGTTTAGAAAAATCGTGGGTATAGATGCGTGGGGAAAGACCCCCTTTCCAGTAGTGAGAATCCGCAGCATATAATCATACACTCCTTGATTAGCCTTGCAGATTTCTTCGAAATGTTCTTCAAACCATCATTGATTCAGCCCATATGCTACACATAAGTGATCATATTTCACATAAATGAATGTTATCTTTATGTTGAAATAGTAAAAATAATAAATACATTGCAAACCAAGGCTCGTGATTTCCTTCTTCATAGGTTCATTGTGGAATGCTTTTCACACGTTGTTAGAAATATTTCTGATGCGGTACTTATAATGTGAATTTGGGGGTATCCATGTATTAGGATCCGCATTGATTGCCTAATTGATTGCTTGATGTCGATCCGATATCAAACAGATACCTCAAATGCGGGTAAAATGGTTGCTGATACATGACAAAAACCAACTCTATGATTCATAGTTTTTATTCTTCACAATGGAAAATGAAATTGGAAGAGGTGAAAAGTTTCCATCTTAGGTTGTTGCAATCAATAATACACCCTTATATTTTCCGTATAGAAACATTCCATCAATCTTTATAAACTGTTTGCTGAAACAAAATGTGGAAATACATGGGAGGAATGCCCAGAACAACTGATGAAATTGAACATGAGATGGATCAAGTCGGTTATCTTAAGACACATATTTGTTCTTATGAAGATGTAAGACAGCTTGGTCATTGTGTCACAGTATGGCTAACAATTGTGATAACACCCGATACAAGGCATCTCAATCACTATATACATTCACAATTGTCTTCTGTTTCATCATCCATGTCTTATTATAGAAAATCTTATAACCAAAAGTTTTTTGTAACCTCTCTTGCACAAGGGATACATGAATATCTTGGAATTTCCTAATCAACTCGACGACAATAGATGACACAAATTCAGCATCCAATGAGGTATGATCTTGTGTCAGGTTTGGCTGAATGCAAGTATGAGCTGCCTCAGTCTTCAAAATTCTCCAACCTCCAAATGCAATGTTCGGAATCGCCTTCAAGAGGAATCTATAATCATCCCAATATTTATCATACCCTATGATGTATTTTTTACAGATTGATTCTTGAACTAAATATCTACACTTCCTCTCAATGTGAAATCTTTTTTGTATGTTTTTCAATGCATCTTTACTTGGAAAATCCCTTCCAACATATAATGTTTTTTCTAGATAACTAAACCTATCCACTACAACTCTAGGAAACTCAGTTGCAGGTGCGAGAACTTTGCATTTGAATTTGGGAAAATGTTTCATTTCTTCCGACCAAGATACAAAGAGTGGTGGATGGTTTATTATCAGTCGAGGTTGTTGTATAACTACTACATTTCTAGAAACATCCTTCCTAACTTTTGTTGCCCCCTCCTCGTCAGCACTGTTGTCTCCGTTTGTTCCATCATTAAAAAATCTTTATTGGAAGTCAGATTTACATGTATATCTGGGAGATCATCTAGGTTGTCCTCTTCTACATCATAGTGAGGAGCCTCAATTTCTTGGGGTGGACATTCTTCAACCACTCTTGTAAGTCTACGTCTTCATATAATTGGACGTTGTTGTACAGCAGAAATCTCAACATATATCTTCATCATGACACCTTCTAACTACTAAGAAAATGAATTTATTGCTTGAACCAACTGCTCATAAGCAATCATTGGACAAGGTAGATGTCATAGTGTTGTCAGGAATTGCAAATTTCTATAGCTAAAAGACTTGATCTCTTGACCAGGTCTCATATTTAAGCAACCACGAGTTTTGTCTTGAATTTCACTTAGGGTTACATAATTAGATGTCCTAACTATTATTGTTGGTTGTGTACTATAAGAAGCTCCTTGCTTGGTTTGAATAACTCCTCTGTAGTAGTAGACATAGGGAAAAGTGACTTTTTGCGTCAAAAGTATTTTTTGATCATGTTTTTTATAGTATAAATAATATTGATTTTGGGGGTTGACCATATAATCTTTATGATACTAAAATATTAGAATGTCTTTTTTATATCCTAAAATATGATACTAATGTTTCTTTATATAAATTTTTTTAGAAAATAAGTCATAGAATATTTTGGAAATTAATGTAAAAAAAGAAGAGAAAACATGAAATTAGTTTTTTTATCCATGATAAAATGACAAATATTATCATATAAAGTGAAATGGACCATAACAGAACCATTAAATAACACATGAATGTTTTTCAACAGACAAGAAATACCTTGACATTTTTCACTAGAATATAGCTTGGATGAGATGAGTCTGACATCATAAGTGAAGTAAAATCCAGCTTATTTTTAAGTGATAGCTTAATAACATCTTTCAAAGGGTTATACTTAACTTTTGAATTTTTAAAAGCTTTCGGTCTTCTAATGACATCATTAGTTAATCATTACAAAATTATAAGTTAATCATTTGTTGATCATTCGTTAATCATTACTAAATCATTAGTTAATCATTAGTTTTTCATTCTATAATCATTACTTAATCATCCTTTAATCATTGGTTAATCATTGTTTAATCATTTGTTATTCATTCTTTATTCATTGCGTAATAATTAGTTAAACGTTACTTAATCCTTAATTAATTATGTCTTAATAATTAGTTAATCATATAGTTTTTATTAGCTCATTAATATTAGTCAATCATTATATACAATTCTAAGTTATTCATTTGTTAATCTATACTTAATCATTACTACTAATAACAATTATTTCTAAACTATATATAACCAACTAAACTACAAAATAAATAACAATTTTAGAACTAACAAAAAACAAATCAATTAAATAAATAAATAAGAAAAAACATGTATAAATGATGTTTCGCAAAAATTTAGGATTTCTTTTAGGTCACTCGGAACCCCCACACACAAAGGAAGCTTATTTTAGAGGGGGATTTAGAGAGATTGAGAGATTTTGAAATAAGGAGGGGTGCTCTTTTATAGAGACTTAAGGGAAAGGCAGCAGGAGGGACGTCGCCTTTTGCCTTTACATTAGACGAAAGTCGGCCAATCCCAGACCACATTTCACTTTATTTTAAGGGAAATACGGTCACTCTCATCCGTCTTTGTCATGTCATTGATCCATGTTAATAACATGCAAAGGTGGCACACCTCCTAGCCGACTTTTAATAAATTGGGGGGGCGGCGGGCTCCAGCCGCATTTCTGATATAAAATCCAAAAAAAAACGAAATAGAAGTATTTAAAAAAAAAAAATAACAGAAAATGTAGGGTGGGAAACTTTTCCTACCAACTAGGCCTCTTATCGGTGGCGACCCAACCATAAATTTCCGATTCCGCCCCCCATGCCTACGTATTATGGTTATATGTAATACAACTCCCCCACCATGCGGAAACACGGAGAAGATACAGAGAAACCATTTTGTCGATAAAATCTGTGATACAGAGAAGTGGAGGGAGATGGGGAGCTGGGAGAAGAGCTTCATCAGGAGCTTCCATCTGCACCTGTCCCGCCTCAGCGGCGCCGGCCATCACCATCATTATCGGCAGAAGGAGCGGGGGCGGGGGCGGAGAGGCGGCGGCGGCGGCGGCGGCCGGAGAAGCGTGCCCAAGGGGTGCGTGGCGATGAGGGTTGGGGGTGGGGAGGAGGAGCAGCAGCGGCTTGTGGTGCCGGTAGCCTACTTAAACCACCCGCTGTTCGGGCGGCTGCTGGAGGCGGCGGCGGAGGAGTACGGGTTCGACCAGGAGGGCACCATCGCCATCCCTTGCCGCCTCCGGGACTTCCGCCTCGTTCAGGGCATCATCGACCGCGACCAATCCTCCGCCACCCCCCATCGCCGCCGCCGCTTCCACTCTCCCCACCAAGGTTGCTTTATGGCCTGACATATCTGCCCACCATTTGTTCCAGAAAGATGACGCATCCAATCGCCTCCCTCCGCCTTCTTCCGCCGCCTGCTTCTCATGTGTTCGATCGGATGGTTTTGCGGCGCCGCCGCCGAGGGTTAATGGATGCATGGTCGAGTAGATTTAAGTAAAATAATTTGGAGTTTGTTTTCTGCTTCATGCCCACCTTCACCTTTGCTGTTCTTATCGCTCGGCTCCCGAATTGATCATTCTGATATTTTCGCTGCTGAACGCCCAGTTAGGCTCCTCAATTATAATGGGATGGAATCACGTATAAGTTAAAAAAAATGATATAATAAGTTTTAATTTTTTTATTTTATAACAGAATTATGTATAAATATATTTTCTACAATCTCCTGGAAAGAATTGAAAAAATGGATTTAGTTGAATAATTCTTACTTTTGAAATATTATTAAATAAAATATTAAAATAGAAAGAATGCAATGTTACATTTAAAAAAAAAAAAAAAGATATCGTTTATTATGCACTGTCATGTGCGCGTGCACCAGTGGACGCATGACGCAATGTGAACCTTTAGTAATGCAATTTACACTTTACAAGGTATACGGTATACGGTATACCCGTGGGCCTCGATTTTTCAAAAAACAAATAAAAAAACAAAAAAACACCCTCCCTTCTAACCAAAAAAATTCATTCTCTCTCTAAAATATATCCTAATTTTGGCTCATCCTCTCGCTAAATCTCTACCAATTTTTGTTCTCTTTCCCGTTGTTGAAGTTGGCGCTCTTCATTGCTTTCAAAGAGTAAAAAATTTGTTAAGCTTCGTTTAATGGTATTTTTTCTAATTTATTTAGTTGCTTTGTTTTTAATTGTTGTATTTACTTAATTGTTTAGTTTATTAGATGTGATTTGTAAATAATAGTTGATATTACCGAGTGATTAATTATTATTTAATGAAAACTATTCAATGGTTCGTCATAGTTACTAAATTAATAATTTTAATGAACTGATTATTATTTAACATCACTTATTTGTTTAAAATAATTAGTACATAATAATGACTAATTGATAATTAAATAACTAATCAATCTTAACTAATAATTAATCAATTAATTAATTTTTAAATAATTACAAATTAATGAATAGCTAATAAGTAACTAATAGATAAATGTAATTTACTCACTACTAATTAATTACTAAATAAGTACTAATTAATTTACTATTAATTAAATAATAATTAATTGTTAATTAGTAAAAATTAATTACTAATAGTTAACTAACAAGTAACTAATAATTGACTAATGATTAACTAATGATTTAAGAATAATTAACAAATAATTAACTATTAATTAACTATTAATTAGTTAATAATTAACTAATAATTAAATATTAATTAAATATTAAGTAACTATTAGTTAAGTATTAATTAACTATTATTAACTAATAATTAACTCATTTCAACTATTAATTAACTACTAATTAACTAATAATTATCTTTTAATTAACTATTAATTAACTATGAATTAACTAATAATTAACTATTAATTATCAATTACATAACATTTAATTAACTAATAATTAACTGTTAATTAACTAATAATTAACAGTTAATTGACTGCTAATTAACTGTCAATTAACTATTAATTAACCAATATTTAACTCATAATTAACCAATAATTAACCAATGATTAACAATTACTAATTTAATTATTAACAACTAGATAAAAATTATCTAACAATTACTAATTTAGCTACTTACAATTAGTCAGCAATTACTAACTTAGTTACTAACAATTAGAACTTTATTACTAACTTAATTACAATTTAAGAACTTCACACACTTCTTCCACTTTCAAACGTATACGATTAATCCTTATAGTGAATATTGTTTATCAATCAATTAATAAAGTAAAGATTGTGTCGTTATCTGAGCAATGACATCCCTATTTGGATACAAACAAGTAGATGTAGGTTATGACACAAATCCACCTAAAGGGTAATAACCCTGAAAGGGTCGTATTGGGTATTAACTCAATCGTCACTCAGTGCATGACAACAATACCTAACTGCACATCGGGTTTGACACTCCCATAAGATTTTCTTTCGTTAATTCACATGCTCTTTACTCTACCAAACTCACACTAATTAATATCTTTGGATACCTTTAGGAATATTAAAATTTGGACTATAAAACATTACTGAAAACTTTAAAGATAAGTCTTGACATAAGAACACATTCTAAAATTTCAGTAATGTAAAGATTGTGTGGTTATTTCAAGAAATGACATCCATGTCTGAATACTATATTTGAATACATGCTCTAGCACAAGGTACCTAGGTGTGATAACCTTGAAAGGGGCGTATTGAGTATTAAATCACTAATCACTCGATGTATGATAAAGACGCCTAACTACACACCTAGTTTGACACTCCCGAAGGATCTGCATTGGTTAATTCACATGCTCTTTATAAACTATTGAACTTCTAATTATATCATTCTGCAATGAAATAAATTTTAACAATTATACCATTGTCAACTGAAGACGATTATTCCCCATAGTGAATATTGTTTACACTATTGGAATCATGACCACGAACAATTTTTTCACATAGACAATCATGTATGCCCATGTTTACTACCACATGGAAGTTATTCAAACCGATCAAGGTGCTTCATATAATAGAAAACCAACACGAATGGTTATCATAACGGATTGTGTTACCCTATGATAACTTTAGGCAAGAATTCCTGTTCGGTTAAATCTGAGACCTGAACAAGAGATCCAGTCTATTAGCTTTAGAAATTTACAATTCCAGGATAGGTTATGACATCTAGATTATCCATTTGATGATGAGGACTAGTTACAAGAAAAAACATTATTCAACCAATGGTCTGATAATGCATTGATGAAGTTATATGTAACACCCCTGGAAAAGTGAGGCTTAAAAATGCTAAATTGTAACGCCCCGGCCCCAGTTACCCAGAGTCGGTGCATTATTTTAACACGTTGGCATGATTACAAGGAATCAAGTCCCGAAAGACCGATCAGTTTAGCAGTCTTGGAAAATAGATTACACACATAAACGTTACATTACACTTTCTAACATACGACAAAAAAATAATCCTTTGAGAACACCATTGTTCCCTTAGATTAACCCTGCATATCAATCACAATACACTTCTTGGAATCCTGGAAAAATAAAACATAGAAAGGGGTGAGCTCAGATGCTCAGTAAGGATAACAATACAGCGGAAACTTTCATAAATAAGCATAAACATTTAAGGCAATGTATAAAACTAAAACAAAAGCCTTTTCAACATAAACTTCATCATAATATGGCAAATAAAAATCAAAATAATTCCATTTACTTACTCACATGGATACTGTACTAGTCGAATAATCACAAACAATATCAATAGCCACTTTCATAATGATGGAATGCATAATGCCATACATCATAACAACATAGTTCATGCATTGTGCCAAGACTACAAATAAGATTTTGTCAAAGCTTTGTGCCAAGACACTAGTTTGTCTCATGAGACCTACCGATGCATCGAGGAGCTATAGAGGGCTCCACCCGTCACTTACTAAGTCCAATGCATTCCTCATATGAAAAGGTTTAAACATAACACAAACATTCGTATTAAAACTAGCATACGAAATGTCAATACTTTATCCATAAACCATGAATGGTATAAAAATAACACATCCACAGTAAAAAATATCACAAAACCTTCCATAAAATATGGAAGATTTGTATCATAATAAATCAACTTCAAACAAGTTTACAATCCATCAAAGCATGTTGACATAGATGAAAATGATTTGTAAAACTCTTTGATAGAAATATCCATTTTTCCTGAAAACATTTAAAAGTCACACAATTTAAAAAACAAGACATTTAAAGAAATTTTTGAATCAAAGTATCCCATACCACTTTTAAACTTTTTAAAGGAATTAACATTTTAAAAAGATTCATGTCTATATAGATAAATCCTTAAAAACTATTTTGAAAACATGGACATTAATGAGATTGATTTAGAAGAATAAATATTTAAAACATTTAAAATGATGTTTTAGTAAAAAAATTCCCTTAAAAGAATCCCATTGAAAACTCTTTCATGAAACATAGACATGGATAATAAATATGTCCCAGTAGATACTTACATAAAATCAACTTCAAATAATAAAGAGATTGTGAAATTAACCCTTACCTTGCACTTTCCTTTGGTTAAAGGTACGTTTAACCTCCTGTATAATGACCATTGTATGTTATTAGATTATACCATAACCATATTCATATTTATTATATCATACACGATTTATATATATTTTGAATATAAATATTTATAATAGATAGATATATGAAATGGAAAACACCGTTTATGGAGACGGTAGGTCGTACGTACGCATAAACGCTGTTTCTGTTTTCATATCGTATTGAACGGAAGTAAGTGAATAAGATATATGTAAGTACATAAACACACACACACACACATATCTATAGTAGAATTATTATGTCATATATTTCATACTTATTAGTAATATATATTTTTATAATCGTCGATGAATGGTGAATGTGGAAATGAATCTCATCGTGTCGTAGAGACGGTAATCTGTACGTACGCACGAGCGGCAATATCATTTACTTAAAGGTGTGGAATTGGATGGTATATTAATTTTACAGAGACATTAGCATGTTATTTTCATTATTTATATACATATTACTCATCATTATTTCCATCCAAATGACATAGTGTTGAATAACAAATTACACCACGACGTGGAGACGGTAAGTCGTACATACGCACGCATGATGACATTATCATTCATAAGATGGATAGAATAATGAATATCGTTGTTCCATATTTATAATCACATCAAAATATATATAAGGTACTGGATTTATTATTTTGGAATGGTAATAACAAAGAAAGATTAAGTGGAAGAAGAAAAGAACTTGAAAGAGGGTGGTGGAATCATTACCTCTTCTTCAGGTTCTTCTTTTTGATTTGATCAAAAGAGCTCCTTAGGTTGGATTTATGATCAAACTAAGGACTCTAGGATGAAGGGAGGATAGTTGGGAGGATATTTGGGAAGGGTTTGGCCGATCCAAATGGCTTTGGTGGTGTGAATTTGAGAGAAGGGGAAGTGCCCTTTTATAAGAGGGGTGAGGGGCACCTTAGGAAAACTTAAAATATTATTTTATAATAAATTCATTTTCGGTTTCTAATGGCTCCAAAATGAAATATTTAAAGTCTAAGGTGGTGATGGGTTAAAAACCACTCAACCAATAGGTTTTAGATAGGTTTGGGTCACTATATTAACCTTATCTTTTAGATTTAACTCTTAGTTAAATAGTTTGACATTTACCATGTCTCTTTGTATTTTTATATTATATGGTTAATAAACTTACTATAAAATTCCAAAATAAAACCCCAAGTGGTTCATTAATGACATATATAATATTATTTAAGCCCTTTGGCCAAACCTTAGATTTTTAGAAATATAATACCAACTAATAATGAAATATTTGTTTTAAAAACTCTTTTATGTCAATTTTGACGCTATTTGGTATTTTGTTTTTGCTAAATTTATAACAGCATTATTACTTCAAAAACAATTCATTTAATCAACCCTAATATGTCATATTAACCTATAAAATTAGTGTAATTAATAAAAAGTCTCAAATTACATTTATTTGGGTATTTATAATATCAATTATTTTAATATTTCACTAATAAGGTAATTACTGCATCATCATTGTGTCATAAATAAATTAAATTATTTAATGTCTAAAAATTATAAATAAAATACCATTATGTAGGAAATATTTTTATCTTTATAATGAATATTTATAGTCAAATTTATCTTATGTGTAACCCTATATTAAAAATGGTTTAGTTCTTAAACATTGAATTTAACACTTTTAACTCTTCTTTGAATTAAATAATAATAAACGTCCTAATCTAATCCAAGTGGACCTAAAGGATCCTATTTTATTCCTAAGGTTGTTTTTGGTCGAATTACACTTATCCAATATAATTAGAACATGTTTTAAGGTAATAATAACACCATTTTTACCCTTAATTACCCTATTTACTTTTAACCGTGGTAAATAAAAGTAAAAAATTACTATTCACCAAAAATTATTTTCATTTTATTGAACCACATTTTTCTTACTGATATAAACAATGTCTCTCGGATTTTTTAAATTTCACTCATAAAAGCAGTAAAATTAAGTTTTATGCGAATTTGAAAATTCTCCTAGGAGGTGGGTAAAAGACGGTGAAAAGTTCAATAAAATTTTATATTTCTAATATTATTACAAAATGAATCCAATGGATTACATTGAAGATATATAGGTATTATGTATCTATTTTAACCTAAAATAAATTTAAATAAAATAAATAATTATTTAAATGAAAAGTCGATTTTAACCAATAACGCAGTGTTTTCACTATTCATCAAAAATTCAAAGTTTTCAGAAACATACCAAAAATTTACCCTAAGCTAATTTTGATATTCTGAATTCAAAAATGAAGTCTATTTTAAAAAATTCAAAATATATAAATTGTATTTATTAATTTAAAATTAATTCCCATTGTCAAAACCAAAAAGCATATTTTTAAGAAATAATAACTACCAAAAGATTGGCACTTGTTTATGTCTAATTTCCAAGTGGAATTACTTTCAATGACCAAAATTGGATTAAATGGTAAAAATATAATCTAGTTATGCTTCCAAACCATTAAAATGTATAATTTAACACTATAAATTACTTTGATTAAAAAAGTTTTTTTCAGTTAAAATATAGTATTTTCACTATTCACCAAAATATGAATGTTATCAAAAAAACACCAAAAATTTATTGAAACTAAATTCTTATGTCCCGATTCTAAAGAATAAGTTTATTTTGTAAAATTTAATATATAAAAGTTTCAAATATTGGATTTAAAGAAGGTTTTCCCTTAAAAGGCGGTAAAATTGCATTTTTTGAAAAAATGCATCTTTTATCTGAAAAAATGAATTTGTTCGTACATTATGTCTAAGAAACTCATAATATGGATGTTAAAATTATATAGAGTATATAAGATTCAAAATGAAGTTAATACTATTCATAACCGCTTTTTGAACGGTTAGTTTAGTAAGTTGTGGTGAGCTCGAACTCGGTGTTGTGCGTAGCGCAAGCTATTGAATTACTTTAATGAGATAACGTACTATGAAATCCTGGGGTGATACATTCTCCTATCCTTAAATAAATTGCGTCCTCGCAATTTGAAATTGTTCTTCGAAAATAAAAAGTTAAAAATAGAAAAATACCTTTGTGGAAACCCACATCGGAAATTGTGTTAATAAAATTTAGTCTTAATAAGAGGGAAAGTGAAATGAAAAATTCACCACCAATTTATGATCTCGATTAGGAGAACATCGATAGAAATTAGAGAAACATATTTGGAGGAAAAACATAAATATTTATAGGGAGTGATTGAGGTCATCAATCACAAACGAGTGTATAATTGAGGGGTTCAAAGCCTTCGATCTGTGATGATTTAAAATATCATCAGTTCAACAAAAAATAAGGTATTAGGATAACACATTTTTAGTTTTAAAATATCTTCCCTAAAGATTAAATATATATATATATATACTTGAGAAGTAGAGTTTCATCCTTTAACTAATTCCAACCACAAACTCATATTTCACTCCAAAAGACTTCAAAAAAAATTCTATTTATCCTAATCATATAGGGTTTCGAAAATAAAGAATTTATAATTCACCTATCAGACCTTTTAAAAATGAAACTACATTATACAGTCCAGGACATCACATAGGCCAGTGATAGGTGATAAATCCCAATCACACTATGGTTGTGGGTTCGATTCCCGCAGCTTTTTCCGATGCGACGGGTTGTCACATGGTCTATGTGTTGTCCTTTTTATAAAAATCCAAAAATAACCTTAACAATATTATCCAATTTCAAACTTAATCCATTCCAACATTTAGACTTATCCAAAATACTTCTATCCAAACTCACAGTCCAAAATTTATAAGGAAGTTAAACACAATAAAGATCCTTTTTTCCACCTAATAACATGTGAACACCTTCATCATGTATTATTTTAAAACATGGTAACACCCTGAATTTCCATAAAACCTTATTGATTACATTCATGCTCCCTTATCATTTATATAATACTAGATATATTCCTTATATAAAAAAATATTGAATATTCCAACAATTATGAAATAAACAAACTATTAATCAGTTCTAAGGAAGTCAAGAATATCCAATATAATTTATCCAAATCAACCATCTCTTATTCCAAAATCACTACCTCATTATCATGACCATATTAAGGATTACATTTCCTTCAACCATGTATTTTCCAAAAAGTGTAGCTTACTATTAAGTTACTTTTCTTAGAACCATATAATCTCAATTCCTCAATAAAATAGTACTGCAATACAATCCTTATTTACCTCCATAATTCATATAACTAGTATACTGTTGATATAACACTCAAATGAAATAATTCTATAATAACAACATAAGAACACTAGTCATTACTCTTCATCTGAGGTAGTATCATAACTTGATTATTATCCAATAGAATCATTTTCGGTATACTCTGATGACTAGGACATTGATTCGTGTAGTTTCTCAACACCTTGTAGATGAAGTATTTTAATTTTGAAACCTTTTTATTACCCTTGCAATCACATGCTTGGTGTCCTTTTTCTCCACACTTATAACAAACTCCCATTCCCTTCAAGCATTTACCAAGGTGATTATTTCCACATTTATCACATAAGGGAAAATCCTTCTTTCCCTTATTCCTTTTATCCATCTTTCTCTCTAACATCTTTTTCTTCTATGGCTTCCCTTCAAAGCCATAGGACTCAAAAAATTATTTACTTATCTTATTAATATATGATACTATTTCTTCATATGATGAGAATATGTGGGAGACTATTTCACTTTTAAATGATGGCTTAATACCATGAAAGATATGATCCTTCTTAATCTTTAGATCATGCGTATTGTTGGAATTGTCATTCCTTATAATAGGCGCCATTTCTATACAATGGCATACACTAGGTCAGTTTATGATCACAATGAATCATTACAAACTTGTAAAATACCTAACTTAAATTGAACTGTTTATGGATATAATCCGTAATAATAAAAATATTTTCTTTGAGGAAGTATATACTCATAAATCATTCATAATTGTTGGTAAAGAAAATGGGAATTATCCTAAGCATATCCCCCAGGAGCGTCGTAACCAAGAGTGCAGCAAGACCCGTTTTCGTGCACCAGTTCCCGTTCGAGTCTATCTCAAAACGGTGTTTTTGGGTTTTACCCCTAGGTACATCTGTGCCAGAGCCGCCGCTACCTGCTTGTATCTAGACAGGGATGCATTGCTTGGATAGCACACAAAATCTCTACAGTACCAAAATTCTAGGACGTTCTTATATACTAATCCTCAAAGTCTATCTTAGTGTAATGTTCTCTAATCAGAGTTTTTATAAATCTAGTTTCCAAGGTTATTTCTAAACTTCATATGATACCAACTATAATGCCCCGACCCCAGTTACCCAGAGTCGGTGCATTATTTTAATACATTGGCATGATTACAAGGAATCAAGTCCTAAAAGACCGATCAGTTTAACAGTCTTGGAAAATAGATTACACACATAAATGTGACATTACACTTTCTAACATACGAAAAAAAATAATCCTTTGATAACGCCATTGTTCCCTTATCTTAACCCTGCATATCAATCACAATACAATTCTTGGAATCCTATGAAAAATAAAACATAGAAAGGGGTGAGTTCAGATGCTCAGTAAGGATAACAATACAACAGAAACTTTCATAAATAAGCATAAACATTTAAGGTAATGTATAAAACTAAAAAATCCTTTTCAACATAAACTTCATCATAATATGGAAAATAAAATTCAAAATAATGCCATTTACTTACTCACATGGCTACACTACTAGTCAAATAATCACATTCAATATCAATAGCCACTTTCATAATGATGGAATGCATAATGCCAGACATCATAACCACATAGTCAAGGCCTTGTGCCAAGAATAAAAATAAGATTTTGTCAAGGCCTTGTGACAAGACACTAGTTTGTCTCATGAGACCTATCGATGCATCGAGGAGCTATAGCGGGATCCACCCATCACTTACTAAGTCCAATGCATTCCTCGTATGAAAAGGTTTAAACATAACATAAACATTCGTATTAAAACTAGCATATGAAATGTCAGTACTTTATCCATAAACCATGAATGGTATAAAAATAACACATCCATAGTCAAACATATCACAAAAACTTCAATACAATATGGAGGATTTTTATCATAATAAATCAACTTCAAACAAGTTTAAAATCCAACAAAGGATGTTGACATGATGAAAATGATTTGTAAAACTCTTTGAGAGAAATATCCATTTTTCATGAAAACATTTAAAAGTCACACAATTTAAAAAGGAAGATATTTAAATAAATTTTTGAATCAAAGCGTCCCATACCACTTTGAGACTTTTTAAAGGAATTATCATTTTAAAAACATTCATGTCTATATAGATAAATCATTAAAAACCATTTTGAAAACATAGACTTTAATGAGAATGATTTAGAGGAATAAATATTTAAAACATTTAAAATGATGGTTTAGTAAAAAAAAGTCCCTTAAAATAATCCCTTTGAAAACTCTTTCATAAAACATGGACATGGATAATAAATATGTCCTAGTAGATACTTACGTAAAAACAACCTCAGATAATAAAGAGATTGTGAAATTAACCCTTACCTTGCACTTTCCTTTGGTCGAGGGTACATTTAACCTCCTGTATAATGACCATTGTATGTTATTAGATTATACCAGAACCATATTCATATTTATTATATCATACATGATTCATTTATGACTTTATACTACCCATTTAATAATGATTTTCATGTTAAATTAACATTTCGTGTAATAATTGTTTTCTTTATCTAACGTATTTTAACTTTTTATTCTTGACCGTATCATTTAGATCATGGTTTAAATACTTCCAGAATAAAAAACTTGATTCATATATCATATATATTTTTAATATAAATATTTATAATAGATATATATATGAAATGGAAAACACCGTTTATGGAGATGGTAGGCCATACGTATGCATAAACGCTGTTTCTGTTTTCATATCGTATTGAACGGAAGTAAGTGAATAAGATATATGTAAGTACATAAATATACACACACACACACACACACATATATCTCCAGTAGCATTATTATGTCATATATTACATACTTATTAGTAATATATATTTTTATAATCCTCGATGAATGGTGAACGTGGAAATGAATCTCATCGCGTCATGGAGACGGTAATCCATACGTACGCATGGGCGACAATATCATTTCCTTAAAGGTGTGGAATTGGATGGTATATTAATTTTATATATAAATTATCTTGTTATTTTAATTAATTATATACATATTACTCATCATTATTTCCATCCAAATGACATAGTGTTGAATAACAAATTACACCATGGCATGGAGACGATAAGCCGTACGTACGTGCGCATGGTGACATTATCATTCATAGGATGGATAGAATAATGAATATGGTTGTGAAGTATTTATAATAACATCACAGTATATCTAAGGTACTTTATTTATGATTTTGGTATTGTAATAACAATGAAAGAGTAAGTGGAAGAAGAAAAGAACCTGAAAGAGGGTAGTGAAATCATTACCTCTTCTTTGGGTTCTTCATTTTGATTTGATCAAAAGGGCTCCTTAAGTTGGATTTATGATAAAACTAAGGCCTCTAGGATGAAGGTATTATAGTTGGGATGATATTTGGGTAGGGTTTGGCTGATCCAAATGGCTTTGGAGGTGTGAATTTGAGAGAAGGGGAAGTGCCCTTTTATAAGAGGGGTGAGAGGCACCTTAGGAAAAACATAAAATATTATTTTATAATAAATTCATTTTCGGTTTATAATGGATCCAAAATGAAATATTTAAAGGCTAAGGTTGGGATGAGTCTAAAAACACTCAACCAATAGGTTTTAGATATGGTTGGGCCACTATATTAACCTTATCTTTTAGATTTAACTATTAGTTAAATAGTTTAACATTTACCATGTCTCTTTGTATTTTTATATTATATGGTTAATAAACTTACTATAAACTTCCAAGATAACCCCAAGTGGTTAATTAATGACATATATAATATTATTTAATCCCTTTTGCTGAACCTTAGATTTTTAGGAATAGAATACCAATTAATAATGTAATATTTGTTTTAAAAACTCTTTTATGTCAATTTTGACACTATTTGGTATTTTGTTTTTGCTAAATTCATAACAACATTATTACTTCGAAAAAAATTCATTTAATCTACCCTAATATGTCATATTAACCTAGAAAATTAGTTTAATTCATAAAAAGTATCAAATTACATTTATTTGGGTATTTATAATATAAATTATTTTAATATTTCATTAATAAGGTAATTAATGCATCATCATTGTGTCATAAATAAATTAAATTATTTAATATCTAAAAATTATAAATAAAATACCATTTTGTAGGAAATATTTTTTTTCTTTATAATAAATATTTATAGTTGAATTCATCTTATGTGTAACCCTATATTAAAAATGGTTTAGTTATTAAACATTGAATTTAACACTTTCAACTCTTCTTTGAATTAAATAATAATAAACGTCCTAATCTAATCCAAGTGGACCTAAATGATCCTATTTTATTCCTAAGGTTGTTTTTGGTCGAATTACACTTATCCAATTGAATTAGGACATATGTTAGGGTAAGAATAATATCATTTTTACCCTTAATTACCCTATTTACTTTTAACCGTGGTAAATAAAAGTAAAAAGTTACTATTCACCAAAAATTATTTTCATTTTATTGAACCACATTTTTCTTACTGATATCAACCGTTTCTCTCAGATTTTTGAAATTCCACTCACAGAAGCAGTAAAATTATGTTTTATGCGAATTTGCAAATTCTCCTAGGAGGTGGGTAAAAGACAGTGAAAAGTTCAATAAAATTTTATATATATAATATTATTAAAAAATGACTCCAATGGGTTACATTGAACATATATTGGTATTATGCATCTATTTTTACCTAAAATAAATTTAAATAAAATAAATAATTATTTAAATGAAAAGTCGGTTTTAACCAATAACGCAGTGTTTTCACTATTTATCAAAAATTGAAAGTTTTCAGAAACATACCAAAAATTCACCCTAAGATAATTTTGATATTATGAATTCAAAAATGAATTCTATTTTACCAAATTCGAAACATAGAAATTTCTTTTATTAATTTAAAATTAATTCTCGTTGTCAAAACCAAAAAGCGTATTTTTAAGAAATAATAACTATCAAAAGATTAACACTTGTTTATGTCAAATTTCCAAGTGGAATTACTTTCAATGACCAATATTGGATTAAATGGTAAAAATATAATCTATTTATGCTTGAAAACCATTAAAATGTATAATTTAACACTATAAATTATTTTGATTAAAAAAATTGTTTTCAGTTAAAATATAGTATTTTTCACTATTCACCCAAATATGAATGTTATTAGAAAAACACCAAAAATTTATTGAAACTAAATTCTTATGTCTTGATTCTAAAGAAGAAGTTTATTTTGTCAAATTGAGTGTAGAAAAGTTCCAAATATTTGATTTAAAGAAGGTTTTCCATTAAAAGGTGGTAAAATTGCATTTTTTTGAAAAATGCATCTTTTATCCGAAAAAATGAATTTGTCCGTACATTGTGTTTAAGAAACTCATAATATGGATGTTAAAATTATATAGAGTATATAATATTCAAAATTCAGTTAATACTATTCATAACCGCTTTTTGAACGGTTAGTTTAGTAAGTTGTGGTGAGCTCGAACTCAGTGTTGCGTGTAGTGCAAGCTATTGAATTACTTTAATGAGATAACATGATATGAAATCTTGGGGTGTTACATAAATAGTACTAACCTTGTCAACAAGGTGAACCATTTTTTTTTCAGGAGCCTACCTAATTAAAACTGCATTGTTAAATGATGCTTAGCTTAGAGTAGTGTCAGGATGGGTGGCCTCTTAGGAAGTTTCTTAGGGTGTGTGTGATTGAGGAAAAAACACACAGAATGAACATGTGTTTACCTGAGGGGATAGTTATTAGTCTTACAAGTGACCTTGGTGGGTAATAACATGTGTTATATTGGTAAGGTAAAAAATGTATTATAGGAGACCTATGAGGTCAGATAACCAAGTTCATGGCCCAGTGAGGTCTGGTCATGATATTATACATGGACGTTTCTACTGTCCAGTAGCAACATGCTATTTTACAACAACCGGGGCATACACAATTCATCAAAGAAGGTCCATCCCAAGATTATGTGGTAGTTCCATATCATGCGGAAGAAGAAAACCAAAATGGTAATGCAGACATGATGCAAGATAAATTTGATGATGAAGAAGTGTCTAATGATGGAAAATAAAGAGAATACAGTGATGATGAAGAGGAATATGGATAATTTAGGGAATAAGTTTCTAGACATGCAATGGTTGTACACCAACCTCAATGCAAGATAGATCATACACCACTGTTTACATCTTGGTCAGAATCTATGGCAAATGTTCCTACATTTGGTTGGAATATTATAACACCTAAAACTAAATTTCTTAGAGATATAGGGGTTTTATTTGGTTCAATGGTAAAAAATTATATGTTGGAAGAGATTTTCCAAAAAAAGATGCTCTGAAAAGTTTAATGAAATTATTTTATATAGATAGAAACTATAAAGATTTAGTTGAGGAGTCAAAACTGAAAAAATATGTCATAAGGTGTGGTAAATACAATGATGATTATAGATTTTTCTTGAGGGTGATTCCTAATATTTCTCTTAAGGGGTAGAGGATTTCAAAGATTAAAGCATCTCATACTTGTATGTGGCCTAACCTAACACAAGATCATACAACATTGGATGCTAAATTTGTGTCATATATTATTGTCGAGATGATTAGGAAGTGCCAAGATGTTCCTGTAGTCATTATGTACAGGAGGATACAACAACATTTTGACTATAAGATTTTTATATGGAAAGGCATGAAAGGAAAAACTTAAGGCAATTGTTAAAGTGTACAGTGATTAGGATGACTCTTATCATGTGTTTTTGTAATTATTATCAATACCGAGACAAAAAATCTCATTTTCTTCAACATAGACATAAATAAACATGTGTCTCAAGATAATCGAGTTGAACTATCTCATTTTAAATTTCACCAGTTGTTTAGGTCATTCATTGCGTGTATTAATGCATTTTGTTTCTGCTAACAATTTATACATATTGATGGAAAGTTTATATTTGTAAAGTACACTGGTGTACTGTAACGCCCTGACCCCAGTTACCTAAAGTCGGTGCATTATTGCGTAACATTGGCATGATCACAAAAGATCAAGTCTCGAAAGACTGATTAGTTTAGTAGCCTTGGAAACACTAGATACATTCATAAATTTTACATTACATCATAAAGTGAAAAATCACAATAACATAGTCTCCATAGTACACACTTCTATCCCCTTCAGACTATCCCTATAGGTCAGTCATAAAATATTTCTTCACATCCTGGGAAAAATAAAACATTGAAAGGGGTGAGCTCAGATGCCTCGTAAGGATAACAATATAGCGAAAGCTTTCAAAAATAAACATAAACATTTAAGGCAATGTACGACTAAAACAAAAGCCTTTTAAACTTGAACTTCAACATAATATGGCCAAAGTAAAATGAGATAATTCCATTTACTTATTCACATGGATATTCTACTGGTCGAATAATCACATGCAATATTAATAACCACTTTAATAATGGTGGAATGCATAATGCCAGACTATCATAACCACGTAGCCAAGGCCTCATGCCAAGACCAAAAATAGGATTTTGTCAAGGCCTCATGCCAAGACACTAGTTTGTCTCATGAGACCTGCCGATGCATCGAGGAGCTATAGCGGGCTCCACTCGTCACTTATTAAGTCCAATGCATTCCTCATATGAATAGGTTTAAACATATCATAAACCATAACATAATTGTATCACATAAAACATGCATAAAGGAAACATAACATTTCCACATTTCAATCACAAGATATCAATAAAACACATTGATATAATAAAAAAACACTTTCAAAACCATTTTCGTACCAAAATAAAAGAAAATTAAAACTTTGTATTTATTTTTCATTTTAAAAAAAGTTATGGTTTGTAGAGGAAGCTGAAACTCAAATAATGGTCAAAGCGGCGGAGAAGTCATTGTCTCCGCATACGTACAAAAAAAATATATTCCCTTTTGTCATTTAGTAAAACGCTTCGTATAAAGAAGATTCCTTTTGAATAAACGTAAAAGTCAAAGGGGTTTATACACCGTATAAAAGAAAGTTGTGTATAAAATAAAATATGCCTCAATGAAAGGAGATTGAGACAAAGTCCTTACCAATATCATTTTTTTAAATAAAATAGATCTATTATGTGTATTCAATATAAGTACACATAAAGAAAGTACAAATACAAGATAGGACATAATAATATCATAACATAATTTGAAAGTAGGAGATTAACCCAAAGAATAGAAATTGGGTTAAGAAGTTCCCTTAGAAAGATCATTTTTTTAAATAAAATAGATCTATTATGTGTATTAACTATAATTACACATAAAGAAAGTACAAATATAAGATATTACATAATAATATCATGACATAATTTGAAAGTAGGAGATTAACCCAAAGAAGATAAATTGGGTTAAGAATTTCCCTTACCTTGTGTCCGAATTGACTCGATCGTTATTTAACCTCCTGAATAATAAACTAGAGTTAATATCTACTTTTTTAAGAACCTTTTTCAAGTTCATTATTTACAATGTTACAAAAATTATGTAGTCATTTAAGTTAATAACAGTCGTTTTGTCGATCTTTGGTACTTGAGTCAACAATAAACTTCTTATAATTACAAGTTGTTTATGTGGTAGAATATCCATTATCTCTAGAATTATATTCATGATGTAGATATCATATATATCATATATATCCAGTATATACATTCATTTATAATATTACATAACATTTAGAGGTAAGAAATGAAATGCACCGTTCATGGAGACGGTAAGCCGTACGTACGCATGAACACTACTTTCATTTCTATTTCATATTTAATGGAATGAAATTATAATTATATAAAGGTATAATATAATTCCAGTATAATATCATGTATAATATCATTTAATTCATCCTTTATACATCCCACATATGGAATTAACGATTCAAATCACTTTGAGGGGGCGGTAGTCCGCACTTCCTAAAATGAAATTAGCGCGTTTACCCATAATGGAAATCATAAAGGTATATCATAAATGAAAAATACAGAATCATAAGAAAAAAAACATAATATATATCATATATAAAAATAGTGTCATCATAATGTCCACCATGAGAGGTGTTAAAAGAAGATTGAACAATCATCGTTTCGTGAGGCAGAAATTTGCCAACCACAGAAACAGTATGTTCTTTAACCATTAGACGAAGGTGTGTGTAAGCGTAAATAAAATCCTTCTCATAAAACATCCAATTATATTTAGGATACTGGTGTTTTTACAAAATAAAGTAATAAAAATATTTTAGGGGGTTGGAGAAGAAAAATAAAACAAAAGAACACAAGAGAAGACGTTACCTTAAAATCGGGTAACTCTTTTTTGATTTGAGCCAAAGGCTTCCCTGGGAAGAATTATGCCCAAATTGAGGCTTCTAGGAGTAATAGAGGGAAGTTGAGAGAGTATTTGGTCAGAGGTTGGCCGAGCCAAAAGGCTTTGAAGGTGTGAATAAGGTGGTAGTGGTGGTGGCCTTTTATAAGAGGAGAGGAGGGGCACTCTTGGAAAGTCATGAAATGTTACTTTATTATATAATGATTTTCGGATTTTAAAGGTCCCAAACTTATATATTTCTAGGATAAGGTGATAAGGGTTATAAATATACTCATCCAATAGGTTTTTTACAAGTTCAATTCTTAGAGTTTACATTATATTTTAATTTTATTTAAATCGTTAATTAATGAGGTAATCGCTACATCATCATGGTGTCATAAATAATTTAATTTATTTAATGTCTAAAAATTATAAAAAAAATATCATGATTTATGAAATCTTTTTATCTTTCTAGTGAATATTTATAGTCAAAAATATGACTTGTATAACCCCATGTAAAAATTGTTTTAGTAAAAAAACTCATGTTTGTGACATTTTTATTTTAACGTTAAATAAAAAGTTTTTAATGTCATTTTCCTGCCAAAGTGGCTCGATGGGGTCCCCAAGTTGACCCATGTATTGTCTTGGTAGTCCATGACTCATCCAATAGGGGTAGGACATGTGTCATGGTCATTTCATATTATTATAACATTATCTTTACCTTAAATTTCACTAATTACCTTTAATCATGATTAATTAAACTTAAAAGTTACTATTCACCAAAAAATTATTTTAATCCCATTGAACCACATTTTACTTCTTAATGAAAACCATGTATGTCGGATTTTTGAAAATCAAATCACCGAAGTGGTAATGTTTCATTTAAACGAAAAATCAATTTTTTAACTACCACTTAGTGGTTTCACTATTCATCAAAAATTGAAGTTTTTCAGAACAATGTCAAAATTTCACCCTAAGCTATAATTGATATTCCAAATTCAAAAATGATGTCTATTTTACAAAATTCCAAAAATATAAGTTGAATTAATTAATTTTATAATTAATTCCCGTTGTCACAACAAATAGCGTGTTTTTAAGAAACAATATATATCAAAAGATTGACAATTGTTTATGTCCAATTTCAAAGTGAAATTAATTATAATGAACACCATTGGATAAAATGGTAAAAATATATTCTAATTATACTTTAAAACCACTAAATAGTATAATTTATCACTATAAATTATTTTGATTAAAAAAGTTGTTTTTAAGTATTTTTCACTATTCATAAAAAATTGGAAGTTCTCAGAAAAATACCAAAAATTCAACATAGGCTAATTTCGATATTCCGAATCAAAAAATGAAGTCCATTTTGAAATATAAAATATATATAATTTCAAAAAGTGGGTATTACTATTCATAATGGCTATTTTGATTGGTCACAGTGTGTTAGATTCTCGAACTTGCGTACAATGCAAGCTATTGCATTATTGATTGAGAAGCGTATCGTGGAAGCTTGGGGTGTTACATTCTCCCCTCCTTCAATAAATTGCGTCCTCGCAATTTGAAATTTTTTTTGAATATAAAAAGTTGAAAATAGAAAATACCTTTGTGGAAAACCCACATCGGAAATAAGGTTAATAAAAATATAACTTTAAAAGAAAGAAAGAGAAGTACAAAGGTCACCCGAGATAGCCCATACTAGGATTCTATGAAAATATGGATATGGAGGAAAAAAAACCATCAAGGTCTGATGGAGAGTTATAGAAAACAGGATTAGGAGAAAGTTAACTACAAGAAAAATCACAAACTTGTGATTGGTTAAACGGTCATTGATTCCCCAATTGGAAAAGTTAACCAACAACATTTTTGTTTTAAGTTACCTTTCATAAATTTGAGGAATTTATTTAGGAGATTTACTAAGAACGTAAGGAAATATACTTACTTTTCATGTAGACTTTCATTCTTTAATAAATTTTTACCACAAACCCATCTTTCACTCAAAAATATAATAGAACTCAAAAATATTATATTTATCCTAATCTTACAAGGTTAAAAATATTAACACATACCATTTAGATTAGGAAAACTATTTTGTAATAACCAGGGACTTCCTGTAGGCTAGTGGTAGGTAATAAAGGCCTGTCTCACTATGGTTGTGGGTTCGATTCCTGCATCTTTGTTCGACGCGATGGGTTATCCCCCGACCTGCAGGTTGTCCTTTTCCTAAAAATATAGTATTATAATATTCCAAAAGTAATATTCAGAAATGTTTTAACCTTAAACAATACTATCTAAGGTTCAAATTAATCCATTCTAACCTTTATAGTTATCCAAAATACCTCTTTCCAGACTTTCTCTAAAAGGTCTCCAAATTCCAAAATCAATTGTAAAACCAGATTTCCCAAACAAAGTAAATTTTCTCTTATTGTCACATACTAAAAATATGATTACCTTTATCATATTAAAACCTTAATGAAAAAAACAAGTACTGCAATACAATACTTATATATATCACATTATTCTTATAACCCGAATATAATCCTTGAGTCCAAAAGCACCAATACATTAATTATTCCACTTCAACTGTAGTAACAACATATGATTGTCCTTGATCCCTTGGCCTTTTATGAGATAAGTTTCCCTGATGCTTAGGATATTCATTTTCATAATGCCCCATTTCCCTACAATTGTAGCATTCAACATTGATAGCCTCTTTCTTTCCCTTGCAATCACAAGCCTAGTGACCTTTTTCTCCACATTTATAAAAAACTCACATTCCTTTTAGGCAAGTATCGGGATGATTCTTCCCACAATTATCACATAATGGAAAATCATTCTTTCTCTTTTTCCCTTTATCTGTCTCTTGTTCCACCGTTCTCTTATTCTCTTGCTTTACTTTGTTGTCATAAGACATAGAGAATTCCTTTTCTGTCTTGATAGCACATGAGACTATATCTTCGTATGTTGAGAAATATTGTGATACTAAAGCTCGATGGAGAAATGGTTTTAACCCATAAAAGAAATGGTCAATCTTACTTTTTAGGTTACGTATATAATCTGCAGCATGCCTCGCTAACCTTGTAAAGTTAGCCTTATACTTTGTGACATTCTCATCCTCCTTTTGTCTCAGACTCAAAAATTGCCTTTCTATATCTACTCGATGGTCACGAGGGAAGTATTTTTCTAAGAAAATCTATTTGAACTCCATTCATTCCATATTTGATACTTCATCATCTTCCTTTGTATTTTGAATCAACGACCACCATTGATCAGCATCTCCAGTGAGGCGGTAAACTATCATGACAACCTTCTCCCTTTCGCTACTCCCCAAGGCGTGGAATATTTTCTCTAAGGAGTTTACCCATTGCTCATCTAATAATGGATTTGTACCCCCATTAAATGTTGGCAGTTGATGCCTCATGAAGCGGTCTAACATTGATCCTCCACGTTACGAATCAGGGTGCTCCATATGAGTAAGGTTATTATTCATAACCTGAGTGAGTTGTCCTAGTATGGTAATAAGTTGATCAGCACCAATTGTATGTCCAGCTCCACAATAATTATCTTGAGCAGGAGGGAAATCCCTACACGGAGTGCGTGCATTGATACGGTTTCCATTCCTCCCACTAGGCGCCATTTCTAAACAATGTCATAAACTAGATTAGTTTATGAATTAAAATACATAATTCCATACTTGTAAAACACTTAACATAAATTGAACTATTTATGGATATAATCCATAATCATAAAAATGTTTTCTTTGAGGAAGTATGTATTCATAAACCCTTCATAATGGTTTGTAAAGAAAATGATAATTATCCTAAGCATATCCCCCGGGAGTATCGTAACCAAGAGTGCAGCAAGGCCCGTTGTCATGCACTAGTTCCCATTCGAGTCTAGCTCAAAGTGGTGTTTTCAGGTTTTACCCCTAGGTACATCTATGCCAGAGCCACCTCTACCTGCTCGTATCCAGACAGGGATGTATTGCTTGAAAAACTCACAAAATCTCTATAATACCAAAATTCTAGGAAGTTCTTCTATACTAATCCTCAAAGTCTATCTTCGGGCTATGTGCTCTAATCAGAGTTTATCTAAATCTAGCTTCCAAGGTTAGTACTAAACTGCCTCTGATACCAACTGTAACGCCCCGACCCCAGTTACCCAAAGTCAGTGCATTATTGCGTAACATTGGCATGATCACAAAAGATCAAGTCTCGAAAGACCGATTAGTTTAGTAGCCTTGGAAACACTAGATACATTCATAAATGTTACATTACATCATAAAGTGAAAAATCAAAATAACATAGTCTCCATAGTACACACTTTTATCCCCTTCAGACTATCCTTATAGGTCAGTCATAAAATATTTCTTCACATCCTCGGAAAAATAAAACATTGAAAGGGGTGAGCTCAGATGCTCAGTAAGGATAACAATATAGTGGAAGCTTTCAAAAATAAACATAAACATTTAAGGCAATGTATGACTAAAACAAAAGCCTTTTAAACTTGAACTTAAACATAATATGGCCAAAGTAAAATGAGATAATGCCATTTACTTATTCACATGGATATTCTACTGGTCGAATAATCACATGCAATATTAATAACCACTCTCATAATGATGGAATGCATAATGCCAGACTATCATAACCACATTGCCAAGGCCTTGTGCCAAGACCACAAATAGGATTTTGTCAAGGCCTCGTGCCAAGACACTAGTTTGTCTCATGAGACCTGCCGATGCATCGAGGAGCTATAACGGGCTCCACCCGTCACTTATTAAGTCCAATGAATTCCTCATATGAATAGGGTTAAACATATCATAAACCATAACATAATCGTATCACATAAAACATGCATAAAGGAAACATAACATTTCCACATTTCAATCACAAGATATCAATACAACACATTGATATAATAAAAAAACACTTTCAAAACCCTTTTAATACCAAAATAAAAGAAAATTAAAACATTGTATTTATTTTTCATTTAAAAAAAAGTTATGGCTTGTAGAGGAAGCCGAAACTCAAATAATGGTTACGACGGCGGAGAAGTCGTTGTCACCACATACGTATGAAAAAAACATTCCCTTTTGTCATTTAGTAAAACGCTTCGTATAAATAAGATTCATTTTGAATAAACGTAAAAGTCAAAGGGGTTTATACACCGTATAAAAGAAAGTTGTGTATAAAATAAAATATGCCTCAATGAAAGGAGATTGAGACGAAGTACTTACCAAGATCATTTTTTAAATAAAATAGATCTATTATGTGTATTCAATATAAGTACACATAAATAAAGTACAAATACAAAATAAGACATAATAATATCATAACATAATTTGAAAGTAGGAGATTAACCCAAAGAATAGAAATTGGGTTAAGAAGTTCCCTTAAAAAGATCATTTTTTAAATAAAATAGATCTATTATGTGTATTCACTATAATTACACATAAATAAAGTACAAATACAAGATATGACATAATAATATCATGACATAATTTGAAAGTAGGAGATTAACCCAAAGAACAGAAATTGGGTTAAGAATTTCCCTTACCTTGTGTCCGACTTGACTCAACCATTCTTTAACCTCCTGAATAATAAACTAGAGTTAATATATAATTTCTTAATAACCCTTTTCAAGTTCATTATTTACAATGTTATGAAAATTATGTAGTCATTTAAGTTAATAACGGTCATTTTGTCGATCTTTGGTACTTGAGTCAACAATAAACTTCTTATAATTACAAGTTGTTTATGTGGTAGAATATCCATTATATCCAGAATTATATTCATGATGTAGATATCATATATATCATATATATCCAATATATACATTCAATTATAATATTACATAACATTTAGAGGTAAGAAATGAAATGCACCGTTCATGGAGACGGTAAGCCGTACGTACGCATGAACGCTACTTTCATTTCTATTTCATATTTAATGGAATAAAATTATAATTATATAAAGGTATACTATAATTCCAGTATAATATCATGTATAATATCATTTAATTCATCCTTTATACATCCCACATATGACATTAACGATTCAAATCACTTTGAGGGGGCGGTAGTCCGCACTTCCTAAAATGAAATTATCGCGTTTACCCATAATGGAAATCCTAAAGGTATACCATAAATGAAAAATACAGAATCATAAGGGAAAAACATAATATATATCATATATAAAAATAGTGTCATCATAATGGCCACCATGAGAGGTGTTAAAAGAATATTGAACAATCATCGTTTCGTGAGGCAGAAATTTGCCAACCACAGAAACAGTATGTTATTTAACCATTAGATGAAGGTGTGTGTAAGAGTAAATAAAATCCTTCTCATAAAAACATCCAAGTATATTGAGGATACTGGTTTTGTTACAAAATAAAGTAATAAAAATATTTTAGGGGGTTGGAGAAGAAAAATAAAACAAAAGAACACAAGAGAAGACATTACCTTAAAATTGGGTAACTCTTTTTTGATTTGAGACAAAGGCTTCCCTGGGAAGAATTCTGACCGAAGTGAGGCTTCTAGGATTAAGATAGGGAAGTTGAGAGAGTATTTGGGCAGAGGTTGGCTGAGCCAAAAGGCTTTGAAGGTGTGAATAAGGTGGTAGTGGTGGGGGCCTTTTATAAGAGGAGAGGAGGGGCACTCTTGGAAAGTCATGAAATGTTACTTTATTATATAATGAGTTTCGGATTTTAAAGGTCCCAAACTTATATATTTCTAGGATAAGGTGATAAGGGTTCGAAATATACTCATCCAATAGGTTTTTTACCAGTGTAAGTCTTAAATTGTACATTAACTTTTCATTTTATTCAAATCGCTTATTAATGAGGTAATCGCTGCTTCATCATGGTGTCATAAATAATTTAATTTATTTAATGTCTAAAAATTATAAAATTAATATCATGATGTAGGAAATATTTTTAGATTTATAATTAATATTTATAGTAAAAAATATAACTTGTATAACCCCATGTAAAAATTATTTTAGTAAAACAACTCATGTTTGTGACATTTTTATTTTAACATTAAATAAAAAGTTTTTAATGTCATTTTCCTACCAAAGTGGCTCCATGGGGTCCCCAAGTTGACCCATGGATTGTCTTGGTCGGGAATGACTCATCCAATAGGGGTAGGATATGTTTCATGGTCATTTCATATTATTATAACATTATCTTTACCTTAAATTTCACTAATTACCTTTAATCACGATTAATTAAACTTAAAAGTTACTATTCACCAAAAAAACTATTTTAATCCCATTGAACCACATTTTACTTCTTAATGAAAACCATGTATGTCGGATTTTTGAAAATTAAATCACAGAAGTGATAATGTTTCTTTTAAACGAAAAATCAATTTTTTAACTACCACTTAGTGGTTTCACTATTCATCAAAAATTGAAGTTTTTCAGAACAATGCCAAAATTTCACCCTAAGATATAATTGATATTCTGAATTCAAAAATTATGTCTATTTTAAAAAATTCCAAACATATAAGTTGTATTAATTAATTTTATAATTAATTCCCGCTGTCACAACAAATAGCGTGTTTTTAAGAAACAATATATATCAAAAGATTGACAATTGTTTATGTCTAATTTCAAAGTGAAATTAATTCTAATGACCATCATTGGATAAAATGGTAAAAATATATCATAACTATACTTGAAAACCACTCAATAATATAATTTATCACTATAAATTATTTTGACTAAAAAAGTTGTTTTTAAGTATTTTTCACTATTCATAAAAAATTGGAAGTTCTCAGAAAAATACCAAAAATTCAACATAGGCTAATTTCGATATTCCGAATCCAAAAATGAATTCCATTTTGAAATATAAAATATATATAATTTCAAAAAGTGGTTATTACTATTCATAATGGCTATTTTGATTGGTCGTAGTGTGTTAGAATCTCGAACTTGCGTACAATGCAAGCTATTGCATTATTGATTGAGAAGCGTATCGTGGAATCTTGGGGTGTTACATGTACTATTGATTGCGGAAACCCAAGATGGTAACCATACACCTATTATGATTTCATTTTGCACAGTAGAGAAGAAAAATTACGAATCTTGGAGTTGGTTTTTGGAATGTATTAGCAACCACTTCACCCATATTCGGGGTGTATGTTTATTATATGATCTTTATTTAGAGATAAAAAAGGAAATCAATGCAGACTATGTTACATGGATATACCCAAATACATATCATCAATATTTAATTAGACACATTTCCAGTAATGTGTGAATGAATTTTCATAATGAAGTTGGGAAGAAGGCCATCACAAAGCTTGGTATGCAATCTGTTTCTTATTTTATATTGTGTCAACATAACAATAATATTAATTTATATATAACATGATCACTTTAATGTAGTATATGATCCATATTAGTGAAGGTTTGAGCATTGATTAGAAGGAATTCATGGGGTTAATTAGGGAGTGTATTACAACTTGATGTGGCTTCCAAAATAGACATAGACATTGGCATACGATATGGTGAAGAGGTATATACACATGACCACAAAAACTGTGGATTGAATCAATGATGTATTCAAGGGAATTCATAATTTACCTATAACCATCCTAGTTTAGGGGGGAATTTTATCATTGTGTAAAGTACTTTGTAGAAAGTGGAAGACATACTGCTGATAAAATTCATCTGAGGTTGTGGTACAGATGAAAAATTCAATGAGGGATTGATAGGATCATTGATGAATCTTTTGATTTTGAAGTGTTATTATTCAACTAAGAAGAAATTAAATTCGAAGTAATAGTGTGTTAGGACTCTATCATAGGTAACATCAGTCGAGTGTTGGTGGTACTACTAGACCAAAAGCATTGTGATTGTGGATACATTTAGGCGTTACAGTTTCCATATGTGAAATCCATTACAAAATGTGTCTCTATGAATATATCATGGGAAACCTATGTTAATCAAGTGTACTATATTATTATCATTGTTAAATGCTATAGTGAACCATGGGATGCCTATTGGAGAGTTTTGACATTTCCCAATACCTGAAGATCGGCCCATATTGATAGCTGATATCAATAGGTTGTGACAACAATGTAGATTAAAGTCCAACAAGATTTGGAATGAGATGGACTATCCTCAAGAATAAGGCCAATGTCTAAGATGAAACATTTATAATATGGGAGGTCACAATAGGAAGTTATTATCTAAAATTTATAGAGTGAGTTATCATTCTAAGATATGATGGTGTATTCCATGAAAAAATGTAATGTATTGAGTATTTAAAATTTTGATTATGGTCAGAACTCAGGTCAACCTTTTGGGTGGTTTTGTAAAATTTTTATTTATTGAAAATCAACCTTTTGAAAATATATTACATATGCATTTGAAAATCAACCTTTTGAAAATACACAATCAACTCCAGTGATTATTCAAGTATAATAAACATGTTTCTTTCAACTCTTATAGTGATTATTCAAATATGAATTTATAAAGATGAAAAATGATAAATATGGAAAGGAGGAAAAATAAAAGAAGAAGAAGAATAAAAATAAGAGGGATTTTACTTCTAGTTGGAGTTACACAGAAGATTTTGACTCAAGTGAAGAATCTATAAGTGAAAATGAAATAAGTATTCTTTCCTTAATGACTAAGGTTACTAATTTTGGTTGTTGTTGTGAACCATGTGAGGTTCATTCTAAAGTTAGTGATTAATTTGCTAAATATGAACATGGAAGGTTTACAGTAATAAGGATTATGAAGATAAATTAAACCATACGATGCAAGAGTTATTCCTCAAGTATTGTAAACTTTATAAAGATATAAATGTGTTTGTGATTGAAGCCTAATATATTGAGTGAGGTTGATCCTCTTATCTGAGAATAAGATTAATGGAAAATGATGAAACTAAGTTTTCAAGAATAATGTAGATATAGTTATGTACAATAATCTATGTGATAAATAGAGATCAATCCATGTTATCATATTTAGAACGATAAAAGGGAATTATCATAACTACTATAACCTATATTATGTTAACCATAACACTGTATTTACATTTTACACATAATAGTTATTTCCTTTTTATATGTAGAGATTGAGGTTACTAGTCTACTTAATAAGTAGTATATACACATTTCATGTGATGTGCTAGCAGGTCGTGAGGTTCGACGGGTCATGATATGTAGGGAACACCATTATCATCACATTCTATCTCCATATGATATTATACTATACCTATGACATGCTGGATTTTATGGTGTCACTATATGAAATTTTACATTTATTGATCATCACCTTCTTACTTCCCTCATCGAGATAGAGAGACCCGAGACTCACACTTTCCACTTTCATGAGGGATACATGACCATCACCCTATAGGATATGATAGTTATGCTTGGTCTTCCTATCCATGGTGATGTAGTTATAAGACCCACCCGTAGAGACTAGATAGAGCAGTAAAATGATTTATAGGACTAAAAATTGTGGGAGATCATACTGTCATAGATAGAAGTTCTCTGTCTATGAGTTAGCTTAACATGCACTTCACACATTTAACCACTGATGTTGATGAACAGACTATCATGTGTCACACCCATGCATATATCCTGTATCTCATTAGAGGGAGAATGAGCACTGATCACTCTAGTATGCATGCACACATGATGTATTTGGGTCTACCTGAGGACTCTAATCATACTTGGAGATATAAATGGGCATCTTTATACTTAGAATACACATATAGAGTATCATACATTGAATTCTGACTGGATTGTAGTGATATTAGGGGATCTTTCATCCTCATTCATATGTGGGCATGAGAGTGCATCCCTTCCCTCAACCCTATAATTGCTAGTCCAGATAAACCCATAGTTGTATTTCATGAGGATATGTATATACAATGGTATGATCACTCATCTTTATTGCTTTGTGATGCTATTAGGAGTTATAATACATAATTTATTATTATTTATCTACTTTCTATGTTGTACGTTATAAGTGGATTCGAGCAGACCATTTCTTAAGGACACTGAGAGATAATTTAACCGCATACCATCACATGCGGGATAGTTTTCTACCTAATAATATAAGTATATACATTCTTCTTTTGAATAATCAATTTCAAAATATTATATTTTTTTGGAAGTTATTTACAATTTTTTTTAACACATTTCACTGGTCATTTTAGATTTCATTATAGCCATATTGGGAAATATTTGATCAAGTTCTTGCATACTACACTGATGAGATTAATGATTCAAGTGTTTTAGTTCCTCTCATACACTTCCATATTATTGAGTGACAGCAACTGTTGAGTCCAAACGTGTTTTGACTTTCCCATCAATCATTTGTTTTGGAAATCAAACACTACTGGAATTTTGGCTATTTGTGATGGGATCCCGTCGCAAAAACTCTTTTGCGACGGGGTCCCGTCGCAAATAGCCCGTTGTAGAAAATGGCATCACAACTAGTACTTTTTACGATGAGCTTGTCTCAAAAAATACTACTTGTGATGGGAAGCGGTCCCGTCACAAATAGATCTCCAATTAAATACGTTATATATACAAGAACCTGTTGTGACGAGACAACGACCCGTCGTAAATGGCTTTATGTTATAAATCTGTTACAACGGACCCATCGATTTTTTTTAAATATATATATATATATATATATATATATGTATATATATAATCTATTTGTGACAGGACCCTGCCGCAAAAGGCCCCGTCGCAAATACTTAATAAAAAAATATAATTAAGATTAATGAAAAAATAATATTAATATTATTAAAATAATAAAAAGAAATAAAAAATATTAAAATTCTCAATATTTTCAAATAATTAATAAAAAAAATTATGATTAATGAAAAAATAATATTAATGTTATTAAAATAATAAAAAAAAAAATATGAAAATTCTCAATATTCGCAAAAAAATATAAAAAAATCATAAAATATTATTATTATTATTATTAAAATAAACAAACATTAAAAAATATAATTCTAATAATACAAAAAAATAAAAATAAAAATAAAAATAATAAAAATAATAATAATAAATTATGCAATATTCACACCAATATAAAAGACAAAAACTGTAAATAGTTCATATTACAAAAAATGTTCAATTCAAATATTTTTAACGGAACAAAAAAATCACTGGGGGGGGATAGTCTTCTGGAGGAGCTGGAGGAGCTGGAGGAGATGGTGGAGGAAACTCCATCCCTAACCTATGAGTCATACAATGCATGTACTCCATCTTCTCGTGCTGCTATTGCTGCCATCAGCGCATGTCCTCCTCGTGCTGCTGACACATCTCTTTCTGTTGCTTCTGAAAACTCTTTATAAGCTTAGTTTGAGCTCACAACTGCTCCTAATACTGTGAGCCATAAGATGATTCCCCTCCACGAACTCCTCTCGAGATGGATGCTGACATCACAACAGTACCATAATAAGTCTCAGGAGTCAAATGAGAGCTGATACCAACTACTCGGCCCTTCTCAAAGGCATATTGGGTCGCCTGCATCCATGTCGCCTCATCGAAATGGTGGGCACTAGTCTGATCAACCATCTCATACTGACTCTTAGCCCATGTCTGAGAGGTTGCGGCCTCATATGACTCCTTCAGTTTCAATTTGAAATTAAAATAGTGAAAATATTATATGCAGTTAATTTTTAAACTGAAAAAGAAATGGTACTGACCACAATCTGATGCTGGCGATCACCTCTAATCTCTCTAGTGCCTGGATCCCTGTACATCCTCCAATAAATTCCATACTCCGTAATATTGGAATGCCCGACTTCCTATATGAATATAAAATAAAATATTTATATTTAATGCTATATAAAATATTTAAAAAAGATACTTACCTGATGCTCTCTATGTGTACTGAATGTACGACTACCAGCTCGATGTGTCACCTCCTATCTCTCCCAGTTTTGCCAGCCTAATGAAGATATCCTCTGAAATCCACCACTCAACCAGTGTGAACATAATCCATTCCAAATGTGAGATGAAATTTACTCTGGTCGGTGGACTCTATATGACTCATCAAATACTGTCACTCCTTCTTTCTTAATGAATGTCCTTCTCAAATTTTGTAAAAACTGAAAGAAACGCTCACACATAGACACTGCCCATGCCTTGTGGATAGCACCACACATGCTATCATCGATGAGATACCATAAACCCTTCAAATAATTTATAATATCATGTTTTTAATGAAATAAATTTCTAAATAAATATTATTTATTTATTTATGTACTAGACAATGATTGAACATTCCAAGCCTCACATCAATGGTAATCTGTTCCCATGTGATCCATGACTGATAAAAATAATTGTGCAAGATAGTTCTCCCTTATGCAACAACTACATACGCAAAAATGTGAAAAAAGAACAAATAATCAAATAATTAGTTTATAAATAAATAAATTAAAGCTAACTAAAATACATAGGTTACCATATCTCCACATGTGTGGATCGAAACCAAGACGTGGATGTCGCTTGGGGATAGGGTCAGGAATCATCAGTCACACAAGACCACGCCTCATCTGCATACCCCCTGAACCTCCAGTAGGCTAAGGGTCAGATGATCCCAAATCCTCCTCATCCAAAGGTAGCTCAGTCTCCTCCAACTCACAAAATACATCAGGGTTCATCTGAAAAAAAAATGATTGCTGTTAGCAGATAGTTGAAAATAACTATTACATATAGATATATATTAGTTATGATTATAACAAGTATTTAACTATGTCAATGTTCATCTTCATCATCATCTTCATATCTGAAGATGTCAATGTCTTCATATTCATCATTGGCGTCATCAATATCTATATGAGTTTCAGTTTTATCATCTCTTTCCATTTCAAATTCATTTGTAACACATTAATATCATCATCATCATCGACCCTTAATTATGGGGTGTCATCATCAATATTCATGTATCTTTTTGAAAAGGATGGATTTTGAGTTGTCTCTTGAAAAATTTCTATTCCTTGTACTTCATCAGAACCACATTCAGTTTGAGTAAACTGATTTTCATGAGATTTCATTTTTATTATGCTCCACCAATCACTCAGGTCTCTTAAAGTAGAACATTAATTTGTATAATATATTTGATGTGCCTATTGAGCTAGTAAAAATGGTTCATTTAATGCAAGAAGGCTTTTATATTTAATATCAACGATTCCATGAATCAGATGAACACGCAAGCCTCTCTCAGTATCCAACCACCGACATTTAAACATTGTTATGTAATTTTAACCTAGATAACACAGTTCAATAATTTCATCTAGCATGCCATAAAAGCCAACTTTAGTTTCTCTATGATGTGATCCTATTAAGAAAACTCCACTGTTCATTGTTTTTTTGATTCCCCATATGCACGTGTATGAAATCGAAAACCATTCACCACATATGCATTATAAGATTTAACCATTTTGGATGGTGGGTTACTCAATATACACAGTCACTTATCAATTTTATCAGCATGTTGAGACTCTTGAAATTTTTTAAAACATTTATCAATATAATAAATAATAAACTTAATTGATATATTAAACCATCAATAATTTATGTTACCAGTTTTTAAAACCATTGAATTTTTTTTCCAGCGTTCTTCAAGAGCAGCAGTTGTAATTTGTAGAAGTTGTTTCTTGATATGATTATCATATAACCTAGAAATAAAATAAGTTTACTTACTATAACATAAATTATAGAATAAGTGATAGAAGCACTCACAGTACAAATGATGTCATTTATTTACAGTTGAGCAGAACATATGTATGAGATCTGTAATGTTCATCATCTGAAAGCCATCGTTCATGAACTCCACCGAAGCCAAACTCTGGCTGATTAAAAACTAATAATTGATTGTCCATTTCATCATCAAAATTCCCCTCATTCTTTCCTATGCGGTTGTGTTTTGAGGGATATTATAATTCAAAATAATGAGAGCATAAAAAAATAATTTCCTCTTGCAAATAAGCTTCAACAATTGAGCCTTCAACTAATGCTTTATTACATACATTTTTCTTCAATTTCTGCATTCATCTCTCAAATGGGTACATCCATCGAAACTTTACCGGACCTACACATTTAGCTTCATGTGGAAAATTTAATATCATATGTTCCATTGATTCAAAGAAAGATGGCGGGAAGATTTTTTTCTAGTTTACATATAATGACAACAACATCTTCTTCCAGTTTTCTTAGTGCATCATAGTCTGTTGTCACCACACAAATGTCTCGAAAAAATATTATATGTCTATTATCGAATTCCAAATCATATAATTCAACAAAACTTTGAATCCAATCATTATAATTCTTTCCATTATAACATGACAATCATGACTTTTTAATCTGGTAATATGACCATTCTTAACACATCTTCCCAAATTCGAAGAATAGCCATCTGGAATTCTCAAATCTACAATCCAATGATAAAATAATAAGTGTCTCTCTTTGGACAGTGTATAAGATGCTTTTGGCTTCATTAACCTATGTGATCTGACATTTTGAAACAGTTCAAGTTCCGGTCATCTGAAAATTTGGGAAAGATCTAATTGTGCCTTTACATTATCTCTGGTCTTACCTGGTGTATCCAAAACTGTATGAAATAAATTATCAAAATAGTTCTTCTCAATATGCATGACATCCAACATGTGGCAGACCAACAAATCAGACCAATATGGAAGATCCCAAAAAATGCTCCGTTTTATCCAATTATGTTCTTTCCCAAAGCCATGAATTTTATGTTGGTTTACTGTTGACCCAAATGTGATAGGAGGTAATAAAAATACAGCTGATTTTAACTCTATACCTGAGATCATTTTTGGAGGTTCATCCCTTTAAATTGTGCCTTTTCTGAAATGAGATCTGTTTCTCTGAAAAGAATGATCGGTTGGACAAAATCTGCGATGACAGTCAAAATAGCAATGTTTTTTTCCATTGATGAGCATAAAGGCTTTTTTGTCTTTCATACATTAAGGACATGATTTCAGACCATGTGTACTCCAGCTAGATAACATGCTAGGAAGTCACTAATCATCCACATCAATGCAGCTTTTAATATGAAATTTTATTTCGCTACAACATCATATGTACTAACACCATTACTCCACAATGAATTTATCTTATCAATCAATGGTTTCAAATAAACATCAATACTTTTTTTCGGATGTCCTGGGATTAATAAGGTCAAAAAGATATAGGGATCCTTCATCAACATCCATGGAGGTAAATTTGATGGAGTTATAAAGATTGGCCAACATGAATACTGACTACCATAAGAACCAAACGGACAGAAACTGTCAGTAGAAAGACCCAATAACACGTTCCAGGCTTCTAAAGAAAAAGACGGATGCATTCGGTCAAAATGTTTCCATGAATCACCATCAGATGGATGATTCAAGCTTTTATTGGTTGAGATCTTGGTTTTGTGCCATGACATTATTGATGATGTGTTCTGAGACATAAATAAATGCTGCAACCTAGGTGTAAGGAGGAAATATCTCAAATTTTTTATAGGAATCGATCTAGACTTCCCCGATTGAGCTTCTCTATACCTTGATTGTCCACCTGTGGGACAACTATCCAACGAATCATTTTCACTAGAATATAAGATGAAATCATTTTCACATGCATGAATCTTCCGATAACTAAGGCCCAAATTACAAACCAGCCTCTTTCTCTCATAGAAATTTGCAGGCAACACATTTCCTTCAGGTAACAACGTTTTAACCAAAGAAAATATCTGATCAAAACAATTGTTTGACATTGCATTATCTGATTTAATAGCCATAAATTTTACAACCACTTCTAACTTACTTATCTTACAACCAGGATATAATTCATCCTCAGCAGACCTCAACAACTCATAAAATTCAGATGGTGCCAACTCAGGAGTTAAATCAATATCATCTTGAGTTTTAGTTTGTTGAACAAAAGGACCTACAACATCATGTACTAAATTTTGAAACCATGATGGATCCAGAATCAAGTTATTAGTATCTTCTTTGGAACTGCGTTCAACGTGTTGACACCAAAAATCATAATTTGGTTGAAAACCAAACCGCAAGAGATGTCCCCCAACCTTGTCAAATGTGTCAAACGTTCTCAGAGCACATTTTTTTACAAGGACACTTAATTTTTCATTCTGGACCAAATTCTAGTTTTGATGATGCAAATGATAATAAAGCTTCTACACCCTCAATATATACAGGATTTTAACCAGAACTGTTTGAATTTATGCATTTATTTATCCAAACACGATCATCAAATAATGACTATTGTCGACTTCCTTGTTTTATATTTTTCTACAAAATATAAAATCATATTGTTTTTGAATAATTTGAAATTAGAAAAACACTATAAAAAAAGATAAATAATTACAATTACTTCTTAATAATTACCATTAATTATGGGTGACACAATTTCCAGTGGACTGACAACTACTCTTTTGTCTGACGGCTCATTTACTTGCAACTTTCCCACACTAAAATCACAATGAAGAATCTCCTCGGAGGTACATATATTCATTCTCGTGTATACAAGAATGTATAAGCGTACCTCTAAGAAGATTCTTCATTGTGATTTCAGTGTCAGAAAGATGCAAGTAAATGAGTCGTCGAATAAAAGAGCCCCCTTTTTGTTGATGAATCTTCTTCATGCAACTATCACCGCCTGAAAAAATTATGAAAAATGTGGTATTACAAATTCATATTCAAACTCCTGCATATGAGATTGGATATGCATATGTAGAAGCATACTTTTCATAATTTTTTGAGTTGGTGAGAGTTGAAAGTAGAAGAGTCGTCGAGAAAAAGAAGTATCGTCAATCCACTGGAAATTGTGCCAAGTTATTATAATTTATTACAATTGATTTTATTCCAAATTATTCCAAATTATTCCTAATGATTCCTAATGATTCCTAATAATTCCTAATGATTCCTAATGATTCCTAAGGATTCCTAATGATTTCTAATGATTGCTAATTATTCCTAATTATTTCTATTCATTCTTAATTATTCATATTTATTACTAATTATTGCTAATTATTGCTAATTATTGCAATTTAATCCTATTTATTTCTATTTATTCCTAATTATTTTATATTATGCCTATTTATTCCTATGTATTCCTATGTATTCCTATTTAATCCTATTTAATCCTATTTATTCCTATTTATCACTAATTATTCCTCTTTATTCCTCTTTATTCCAATTTATTCCCATTTATTCCAATTTATTCCCATTTATTCCTATTTATTACTATTTATTGTTATTTATTCCTATTTGTTACTAATTATTACTAATTATTCCTATTTATTACTAATTATTACTAATTATTACTAATTATTGCTAATTATTACTAATTATTACTAATTATTACTAATTATTACTAATTATTACTAATTATTACTAATTATTACAAATTATTACAAATTATTACAAATTATTACAAATTGTTACAAATTATTACTAATTATTACTATTTATTCTTATTTATTACAATTTATTCCTATTATTCCTATTTATTCCGATTTATTCCGATTTATTCCTATTTATTACTAATTATTTCTAATTATTACTAATTATTACTATTTATTACTATTTATTAAGATTTATTACTATTTATTACTAATTATTACTATTTATTACTAATTATTACTAATTATTACTAATTATTACTAATTATTACTAATTATTACTGATTATTAATAATTCTTATTATTTATTACTATTTATTACTATTTATTATTATTTATTACTATTATTACTATTTATTAGTATTTATTACTATTTATTAGTATTTATTACTATTTATTAGTATTTATTACTAATTATTACTAATTATTACTAATTATTACTAATTATTACTAATTATTACTAATTATTACTATTTATTAATATTTATTACTATTTATTACTATTTATTACTATTTATTAATATTTATTACTATTTATTAATATTTATTACTATTTATTAATATTTATTACTAATTATTACTATTTATTACAATTTATTACAATTTATTTCTAATTATTACTAATTATTACTAATTATTACTATTTATTTCTATTTATTACTATTTATTAGTATTTATTACTAATTATTACTAATTATTACTATTTATTACAATTTATTACAATTTATTACTAATTATTACTAATTATTACTAATTATTGCTATTTATTACTAATTATTTCTAATTATTATTAATTATTACTAATTATTACTAATTATTACTAATTATTACGAATTATTACCATTTATTACTATTTATTACTATTTATTACTATTTATTACTAATTATTACTAATTATTATTAATTATTACTATTTATTACTATTTATTACTATTTATTAGTATTTATTACTATTTATTAGTATTTATTACTAATTATAACTAATTATGACTATATGTTACTATTTATTTCTATTTATTATTATTTATTACTATTTATTACTAATTATTACAATTTATTTTTATTTATTAGCATTTATTAGTATTTATTATTATTTATTACTATTTATTAGTATTTATTACTATTTATTAGTATTTATTACTATTTCTTAGTATTTATTACTATTTATTAGTATTTATTACTAATTATTTGTATTTATTACTATTTATTAGTATTTATTAGTATTTATTAGTATTTATTACTATTTATTACTATTTATTACTAATTAATATTATTTAATACTAATTGTAAATATTTATTACCTTTTTTTCTATTTATTACTATTTATTTCTAATTATTTCTAATTAGTGTTAATTACTATTAATTTCAACAAAATACAGCTCCTAATTACTAATTACCGCTAATTATTAATATACATTACTAATTATCGTTAATAATTATTAATTATTACTAATTACTAAGAATTAGTACTAATAATTTAATTTTATTATTACAAATAAATACTGATGACAAAACAATTTAAATCTAACTTAAAAACAACTAATCAACAATAATTAAAATTAATATAAAGAAATGAAATAAATACTAAATAAAATAAAACATAAATACCTTGAAATTTGATCTCTTATAATTGTAGGTGACTTCACAACTTCTTCGTAAAAAAAACTGACTCTCAAAAATGTTCACTCTAAAATTAGAGTTTAGAGAAGCAGAAGAAGAAGGAATTCAGGAGGAGGGAAGAAAAAACGAATGAGGGGTATATACAGGTTAGATTAGTTGCGACATGACTATTTGCGATGAGATTCTTGTCGCAAATAGTATTTTTTGCGACGGGACCCATCGCTAATACCTTCGGCCGCCTTAATTACGGTCTGCGGTTAAAAGGTTATTTACGATGGGTCCCGTCGCAAATACCCTCTGGGGGTCGAACTAGTTACGACGGGGTATCCCCCATCACAACTAGTTCTTACTGTCTCCTGGTATTTGCGATGGGCGGTGCCTACCCATCGCAAATACCATTTCGCGCGGTTTTCCGCGCAAACCATGCCAATCCGCGCGTAAGTTTTTGTGACGGGGCGCCTCTTCCCCGTCCCAAATAATTCGACGCAAAAAACGGTTTTTCCCGTAGTGAAAAATCACACATATCGTAATCACATATATTTTTTATCATGTGTGTTGTTTCACAATCATAATCACTCACATTGTCTTTATTATATGTGAGGGCTTCCAGGGATAGGAAGACATTCGTGCTAATCATCGTATTGAGGGCTTACCATGGTGGTGGTAAGACAGACCTTTTATCCCAGGTGAAAGGATACCCTACTCTTTGGGATAAAATAATTGTAATGCCTTTTCATTTTTACTGTTATTTGTATTAGAAAGGGAATTGTATTGTTTCCTCTTTCTATTCATATTCATTTCAATTGTAATTGTTTCAATTACGATTCATTCATTATATATTGTATTAAGAGATTCTATACGCTATATAGTAGAATCATTTACATTTGTATTACTCTGATCATTGTATTCAATTCAAATACAATTGTTTTACATTACTTAAAGTATTACATCATATCATATCCATTGTATCCAAGACCTATATGGTCAACTATATTGTTTGTGAATTGTATTAGTTTAAGACCTCTTAAACTAAGTTCTTTCTTAAGTGTTTAAATACAATGTTTTTTAAATTTACAATTCACCCCCTCTTGTATTGTGGCATCTAATATACATATATATCTATATTTAGATCCAAAAATTGGTATCATAGCGGGTTTCCACTGATTTTTATTACTTTCTTTATTTCTTTTACAAATCTTTTGTTTATAACTACTTACTACACTAATATGTGCAGTGGAAAAGTATTGTTTAATAAGATGGAAGGAATGAATATTGGATCAATTGAAAATCTGAATCCAAAAAGACCACCTATTTTTGATGGGAATGAATATGAGTACTAGATTGATCGAATGAAGACTTTTGTTATTAATACTGGAGTAGACAAATTTATCATGCTTATTAGAGGTTACAAAATTCCAGACAAAGAAATCAGTACCTTCATCAATCAAGAGAAACAAGAATATCAACTGAATTACAAGGTACACAATACTTTGTTGTGTTCCATGACCAGGAATATATATAGTCAGATATCATAATGTGAAGCAGCCAATTATATCTAGAAGAAATTGGAAGTCACACATTTTGGTACATCCAAAGTTATAGAAACTAGAAGAGCAATGCTTCGAGCAGAATATAATGGGTTCATTTTTCCTTATGGAGAACCAGTATGCAAGGTGAAACAAAGATTTATGAAAATCATCAACGATCTACAATATATGGGTGAAAAGGGTTTTTATGATGAAGCAATTGTGGATAAGATAATTGATATAATTCCAAATTAATGGGAATCAAAAAGGACAACTATTGATGAAAATAGAAAAGTTACTCAAATCACTCTTGATGAGTTATTTGGAACTTTTCTTCAGCACGAGACAAGAATGAAAAGAGATACTGATTTCAATAAGAAGAATAATGGTAATGAGAGTGTATCCTTTAATACTACATCCAAAGCTAAGAAACCGGAAAGGATAACTAGATCCAAAGGCTAAGAAAACTATTTTTATATCAGAATCAAGTGATAGTGATCATTCAGAGAATGAGTTAGCCAATCTTGCTTGAAGGATGAACAAGATTGTTGGAAAGTAAGAATTTCAATACTGATTCAAAAATAAAGACAGGAAGGATAAGAAAGACTTAGAAGTAACATGTTATGAATGTAAAAGAACATGTCATATTAGACCAGATTGTCCTTTACTAAAAATAAAATACAGGAATATTAACCATTCATAAAGAAATAAGAAAAATTATTACAAGTTAAAGACAAAGAAATTCTTGAAGGAAAATGATACTTGGAGTGCAAGATGTGGTGATTCATCAAACTAATCCTCAGAATATGAATCTTCTGGACAAAATAATATAGGACTCATAGCCAGGATACCCATTCAAAATCATTGTTTCATGGCTAAGTTACACATTGTTGAATCTCTTACAAATGTATATTTAAATGAAAATTATCCCGATGAGAAACATTCTTACTCTTTGGATGAAGAATCTTCCTTAATAGAGGACATTTTTCCTTATTTTGAAGTAGTATTCAGATTTTCTAAGTTACTTGAGGATGAAAATTAAAAAATCAAGAAAAATATTGATAAATAAAACTCTAGAATATCTTTTCTTACAAAATAAGTATGACATCCCACCTTTTTAATTACATAAACTTTCATTACATTATACAAAACCGAGGATCTTTAAGGTTTAGTGTCTTGGAAACCAGGAACTTAATACATGAAAACATATTACTTTCTTCTTAAACACTTGAAAGGATTCTCCTTATGTTCATCCTAGGTTCATTACTGCATCTCATAACCTAGGGACATACATCAAAAGAAAGGGTGAGTAGAAGGCCCAGCAAGGGAAACAAGGGGAAACATTTAACATGTGAACTTGAGATACATCAATAAAGTCATGAAAAAGAACTTTAAGGCATGAGAAAGAAATCACGAGGCATATCATAAAAAAAATAACGTATTTCATAACTTGAAGATGTGGATACTACATTTAACTTATACAATCATTTCCATTTCACCAAGGTCCACCCCCAAGGTGTTATTAAAAAAATTACCAAGGTTATTCACCAAGGTATCGTTAAAATTATAATCCCTGGAGATTACATCATTACCCAATGCATTAGAGTGATATCAGGGCACACCCTTAAATTTGTCTTTATCATCATGTGAGCCACATATATCGTCATCAAACATTTCATAAATAACCCATATAGCATAAAAGAAATTGGTTTCATTTCATAATCATAAAGTTTTAAAACTGCTTTTAAGACATGATCTTTATGTCATTTTAAACCCATGAAAAAAGGAAAGTGGGTTTCATGTATGTAAAACCCAGAATTAAAATAGAAAATTTTTATATATATGTGAATACCCCTGTAGAATAAATATCTTTGAGTATCCACTTAATAAAATAAAAGAATTTGAGAAAAAGAGAGAGACATTTTGAGACGAAAATTCGGCAGCATAACGACTATGTTGTAGGGTTTTAGAAAACATTGAAAAGGGAGGGGACATGGGTCAACCACTCATAAATTATCCATGAAATAGTATAGGGGAAGAATATAAAGGATATAAGAACATGGTAATGAAATTTTAAGGACATACCATATGAAATAGAAAACTTGAAAGAAAGACAAAAATAAGATTTCTCTTATGAAAATTCGACAGCCTAACGACGTCACTTAAAACATCAAAAAAATGAATCGATGAGATCAAATAGGGTCTCTCATCATATGAACATAAAATAATAGTATGATGGATATATAGATCATACCCCAACATAATAAAAATGAACTTGAAAGACTTGACATGAAAATAGAACTTGAAAATGAGAAGGGTGAAAGAATCCCTTACAAAAATTCGGCAGCCTAACGGTGCCACTTAAACATTATTAAAATGAATTGATGAGAGAAAGATGGGGTCTCTCATCATATGAACATGAAAAGTACAGTAGGATAAATATAAAATAAAATCCACAACATAAGAACATGGAGCTTAAAATAAATGACATAAAGGAGAATACATGAAAAGAAAGAGAGAGGTAGGATCCCTTACCTTGAAGAGTAACTTCGAAATCTCAAAGTTTGGGACTTTGGGAGGCTTGAGGGAACCTTGGGAGGACTCCTTGGGAGGTAAGGCGGCTAGAACTTCATTGAGAAGGGTTTTTGAATCGAAAGGATGAGATAATGGCTTGGTATTTATTGGGGAAGTGAGAGGACAAGGCATTAATGGCCAAGGGACACCTCATTGGTGGTATTTGAAAAACCATGGGCTTGCCCATGGTATTTTCCCATGGTATTGGCCACTTGGGACACCTAATAACTTAACATACTATTCATAAGTCTACCAGAATTATTACATAATTATTACATCCTTAATGACATTATTAAACACCCGAAACTCTAAACTGAAAATTAACTATTCACCGAAAATTCAACTTTTTCAGAAAAATCCCAAAAATTCATCTTAACATAATATCGATGCTCAGAATTTAAAAATGAACTCCATTTTACAAAAATAATTTTCTAAATAATTTTAATTTAATTTTTAAATAAAAAACACTATTCACCCGAAAAAACTAATACTTAACTAAAAATTTCTGAAACAGCTGTTTACCTATTTTATTGAATCACATTACTTAATCAAGGTGCCTAAATTATATTAATACTTTCTTTAAGTGAGATTTACTAATCCATTTGGTCACATTACTAATCCTAAGCGTAAAATCACTATTCATAATTTACTATTCACCAAAAATTATGTTGATCTTATTAGACTCTAAATTTCATACTGAACACATTTGCAGAAGACCATTTTTAGAAAATCCTTACATATCACTAATTATTTAAGGTTTACATAAAAATTTTAAAATATCCTTTTTTTCAAAATTCATTCATAAGATACATCCTATATTTATCCAAACATCTGAAAATTCACAAACTTCACCATAGGAAGAAATCACGATTTTATTTATCTCAAATGATTACACAAAGTAGCTATGGTCTCATTACATAGCCCCTTACAACACCAGCATATGAACTAAGTGTAAGGTGTGATAAGGTTAGAGAATCTTGGGGAGGATTAGATAACATTTCTCTAGTAGTAATCTCCACTAACATGAACTTCTCCCATAGGAAACTCCATTCAATCTTGACATGCTAGAGTTCGGCTTGGGCTTGGTCTAAAGCAAAGCCCAAAGATGCCACCTCCTTCCCAAGTTCTGATAAGTGGGCTTCATATGGTTCGAGTCTACTGGATGAAGCCATTGATTCTTCTTTCTGTATTGACCATTAACATCTCTATTAAATCGTTAAGAGTAAATTAATATACTATTCAAAAAGTTTGGGTCGTTACATTCTTCCCCCCTTAAGAAATTTTGTCCCTGAAATTTTAAACCAAAGGCCTAGTCGAAAAGGTGAGGGTACTTTTGCTTCATTGTTTCCCCAGGCTCCCACGTCGCTTCTTCATACTTATGATTCCTCCAAAACACTTTCACAAGGAGGGTAGTCTTGTTGCATAGAACCTTGTCTCCACGGTCTAAGATCTCCACTAACTGCTACTCATAAGAGAGGTCATGTTCCAGTTGTACCACCTCTGGGTCAATACATGCGAAGGGTCGGGTATGTACTTTCTCAAGAGAGATACATGGAAGACATCATGAAATTGAGCTAGGTTTGGTGGAAGTGTTAGACGATAGGCCACTGATCCTATGCGATCAAGGATTTCATAGGGGCCAATGCACCTAGGGTTGAGCTTCCCTTTCTTCCCAAACCGCATGACTCTCTTCCATGGAGAAATTCGAAGGAAGACTTTGTCGCCAACACCAAACTCCAAGTCCCTTCGACAGTTGTCAACGTAGCCCTTCTGCCGACTCTGAGCAGCCTTTATGTGTTGTTGGATGGCATGAACCTTTTCTGTCATCTCTTGCACAAGATTAGGCCCAAGAAGCTTTCTCTCACTAGCTTCATCCCAACAAGTAGAAGTTCTACATCGCTTTCCATATAGAGTTTCATAGGGTGCCATATGATTACTCGAATGGAAGCTGTTGTTGTATGAGAACTCAACTAATGGGAGGTGTTGATCCCATCCACCTTTAAATTCCATTGAGCATAATATCAGCATGTCCTCAAGTTTCTGAATAGTCCTTTCAGATTGTCCATCAGTTTGAGTATGATAGGCCGTACTAAAATTTAATTCAGTATTCATAGCATGTTGAAGACTTCTCCAGAATTTTGATGTGAATCTTGGATCACAATCAGATACGATGGATAGCAGTACCCCATGCAACCTTACCACTTTCTTTACGCATATATTGGCAAGTTGATCCAAAGGGAAATATTCCCGAATGGAGATAAAATGGGCAGTCTTGGTGAGACGGTCCACAATAACCCATATCACATTGTTTCCTTTGGAAGTTTTTAGGAGACCAGTGACAAAGTCCATAGTGATATTATCCCACTTCCATGCTGGTATGCGTAGCGGTTGTAATACCCCCTCAGGAAGTTGTCATTCTGCCTTTACTTGTTGACACATCAGGCACCTTGTAGTGTAATCAGCAATCTCCCTCTTCATGTTATCCCACCAAAAATGATCACGAAGGTCTCTATACATTTTAGTGATTCCCGGATGTATAGAGAAAGTAGATCTATGAGCTTCATCCATCAGTTCTTTCTTTATCTCTGGAATAAATGGAACACATAGTCTTTTATTAAATTTCAATACACCTTCTTGATCAATATTGAAATCAGGAAACTTCTCATCCTTCACAGCCTCAAACTTCTCTTGCAACAAAAGATATTCTTTTTGAGCCTTCTTGATCTTCTATAACAATGAAGGTTGAGAAATCATCTGGGATAGGGTTGATGATGTCCCTTCCCCTACAATTCCCATGTCCAGCTTTACTAGATCCTTAATTAAGGGATCTCCTAAGATCCTAATTGTTTCCATAACGACAGGGTCTTTCCTGCTTAATGCATCCGCGACTTTGTTTGCTCTTCCAGGGTGATAATGAATTGAACAATCATAGTCTTTAATAAGCTCCAACCATCTCCCTTGCCTCATGTTCAATTCTTTCTACGTGAAAATATACTTTAAACTTTGGTGATCGGTGTATATATCACATTTCTCCCCATAAAGATAGTTCCTCTATATCTTTAGAGAAAAAACAACTACCGCCAGCTCTAGATCATGCGTAGGATAATTCTGCTCATGTTTCTTCAGCTGACGAGATGCGTAAGAAATTACCTTGTCATTTTGCATGAGGACGCACCCAAGCCCTTTCAGAGATGCATCGCTAAAAATAACGAATCCTTCTCTGATAGAGGGTAGTGTTAGCACTGGTTCAGTAACCAATCTCTTCTTCAGCTCTTGGAAACTTTCCTCGCATTCCTTTGTCTAGATGAAATTAACCCCTTTTCGAGTCAACTTGGTTAGTGGATTAGAAAGCCGTGAAAAGTTTTTCACAAACCTCCTATAATATCCTGCTAAACCAAGGAAACTACGAATCTCAGTTACTATTGTGGGTTGAGGCCACTCCTCCACAACCATTGTCTTTGCAGGTTCAACTGAGATTCCTTCATTTGTTATGATGTTCCCCAAGAAAGACACTTGTTGTAACCAAAACTCACACTTTCTGAACTTTCCAAAGAGCCTCTCCTTCCACATAGTTTGAAAAATAAACCTCACATGATCTTCATGCTCCTCATGAATTTTTGAATATATCAAAATATCATCAATAAAAACTACCACAAAATTATCAAGGTAGACCTTAAATACTCTAGTCATCAAATCCATGAAAATAGCAGGAGCATTAGTCAAGCTGAAGGGCATAACAGTAAACTCATAATGCCCATATCTTGATCGGAAGGCAGTATTTGGAATATCTTCCTTCTTCAACCGCATTTGATGATAACCGTATCGAAGATCAATCTTAGATAACAATTGAGCCCCATGAAGTTGGTCAAATAAATCATCAATTCTTGGAAGAGGGTATTTGTTCTTCACTGTGATCCAATTCAGTTCTCTATAATCAATGCATAGACGCATTGATCCATCCTTCTTCTTCATAAAGAGAACTGGTGCTCCCCATAGAGACACACTCGGTCAGATAAACACCTTATCCAACAAGTCTTGGAGTTGTTTCTTTAACTCTTCTAGCTCCAAATTTTCCATTCTATACGGAGTCTTTGATATCGGTTGAGATCCAGGTATGAGTTCAATGGATAAATATACCTCTCTTTCTAGGGGAGGTCTAGGTAACTCCTCAGGAAATACGTCCATGTATTCCTGAACAATCGGAACATCTTCTATTTGTATACTACCTTTTCTTTATTCACCCTCACTGATTAACTACATAAAGAAGGCTATAGGAGGTGCCTCTAGACAAGGATCAGGTCGGGATATCTCTCCTTGGAAGATAATTGTAGGTCGTTTATTCAAGACTACTGAGATTTCCTTACTTTTTCATTTGATATTAGCATTATACTTTGAGATCCACTCCATCCCTAGTATAACGTCAAATTCCATCATGGGAATGACTACTAGATTTGTGATAATATTGTGCTCACTAAAGTAAACACTAGAGTCTCTAGACACTGTTTATGCATGGATAATCCCACTTGGAGTCTTGACTGACAACTCTACCTCTAGAAGTTTGGGGATTGATTCTATATTCTTTTCAAACTTAGAGGAAATAAAGGAATGTGTAAAACCAGAATCAAACAAAGTACTTGCTAGTTTTGAAAGGACAATAAGAGTACCTGCTACCACGCCATTCAGAGCTTCAAATTTAGTTGTTGTGATAGAAAAAGCACGACCTTAATCCCTTGGCCTTTACTGAGGTTGATGGTGGTTCCCCTCTACTGCCCTCGGATTTGGACAGTGATTAGAAAAGTTCCCAAGCTTCCACACTTGAAGTATTGGACTCCGAGTAGGGCTAGAACCATCTTTCCTCTGTCGTTAGTGTTGGGGAGTTGAGGATTCACCTCACTACAACAATTTCGAGAAATATGGCCTTCTCTTACACACTTTTAGCACTTTCCACTTCCGATCAATCAGTTCCCTGAATTATTCTTCCCACATTTATTGCATGTGGCAAGTTGCATTTGATTTCCACCTCTTTCCTGATTAAATATTCTTCCCAGACTTTATTCTAGAGCTCTATTCTTTGCATTAGATTTGTGAGACCACTATGTCTCACCAAACTCCAGTTCGACTTTCATAGCACTTTAAACTATTTCTTCATAGCTATCATAGTCCCTGTTGGCTAGATTCTTCCGCAGATGAGGTCCTAGTCCACCAAAGAATCTATCAACCTTCAAATTAGGGTCCATGATAAATCTTGAGGTATAACGGGAAATCCTTGTGAAGTTCATCTCATAGATTCCAACAGATTCATTCTCCTTCTGATTTAGCTCGAGAAATTCTTTCTCCATTATCATTCTCATCGAACGAGGGAAATACTTAATGAATAATATTCCCCTAAACTCTTCCCACTCCATAGATTCCATCTCTCCTCTTGGCTTTGTTTTTTTGATCAGTGACCACCACTGACCAGCTTCTCCCTCTAGGCGGTAAAAAGCAAGGGTGACTTTTTCTTGTTCCGCACAATTAAGTACAACAATGATCTTCTCTATAGAGATGATCCGTTGCTCAACAATCAATGGGTCAGTCGATCCAATGAAGGTTGGTGGTCGTTGGCGCATAAAGGACTCAATAGAATGTTGTTCCCTTTGTGGTGAGATTGTCCTCTCAGCTTGATTCAAGTTATTACTCATAACCTGAGTCATTTGGTTCATCATTTGCATGAATGTTTCCATTCCGGCTTCCATCGGAGGGCTGTCAGCGCATGGTACATTGCGGTCACCATTTGCACGGTTCCTCCTATTGCCCGCCATTTTCTAAAAGAATAAAATCTTAGTGAGAAAATTGTTTCATTTATGAATATTTTAACTATAAAGGATTCTAAATCTTAAAACTTCATGCTTAAACAATTACATTTCTCTATAATTTCTTTATAATGATTTATAAAAAGCTTGCAATTAACCAAACATATCCCCCGGGAGTGTCATAACCAAGAGTGCAGCAAGGCCTATTGTCGTGCACTAGTTCTCGTTCAAGTCTAGCTCAAAGTGGTGTTTTCAGGTTTTACCCCTATGTACATCTGTGCCAGAGCCACCTCCACCTGCTCATATCCAGACGGGGATGTACTTGTTTGATAAACCACTTACTCAATACTCACCAAAATACTAGGATGTTTTCCCAATATTTAGACTTTTGTATAGGGTTCTTCCTAAAGTTTTCATAGACTAATTTCCATAAATAACTAAACCATCCTTTGATACCAACTATGACATCCCACCTTTTTCATTACATAAACTTTCATTACATTATACAAAACCGAGGATCTTTAAGGTTTAGTGTCTTGGAAACCAGGAACTTAATACATGAAAACATAAAACATTCTTCTTAAACACTTGAAAGGCTTATTATTATGTTCATACTAGGTTCATTACTAAATCTCATAACTTGGGGACATACATCAAAAGAAAGGGTGAGCAGAAGGCCCAGTAAGGGAAACAAGGGGAAACATTTAACATGTGAGCTTGAGATACATCAATAAAGTGATGAAAAAGAACTTTAAGGCATGAGAAAGAAATCACGAGGCATATCATAACAAAAATAACATATTTCATAACTTGAAGATGTGGCTACCACATTTAACTTAGACAGTCATTTCCATTTCACCAAGGTCCATCCCCAAGGTTTAATTAAAAAAAATTACCAAGGTTATTCACCAAGGTATCGTTAAAATTGTAATCCCTAGAGATTACATCATTACCCAATGCATTGGAGCGCTATCAGGGCACAACCTTAAATTTTTATTTATTACCATGTGAGAAACATATATAATCATCAAAAATTTCATAAATAACCCATATAGCATAAAATAAATGGGTTTCATTTCATAATCATAATGTTTTAAAAACTGATTTTAAGACATGATCTTTATGTCATTTTAAACCCACGAAAAAAGGAATGTGGGTTTCATGTATGTAAATCCCATAATTAAAATAGAAAATTTTGATATATATGTGAATACCCATGTAGAAGAAAGATATTGTAGTATCCACTTAATAAAATAAAAAATTTGAGAAAAAGAGAGAGACATTTTGAGACGAAAATTCGGCAGCATAACGACTATGTTGCAGGGTTTTAGGAAAAATTGAAAAGGGAGGGGACATGGGTCACCCACTCATAAATGATCCATAAAATAGTATAGGGACAGAATATAAAGGATATAATAACATGGTAATGAAATTTTAAGGACATACCATATGAAATGGAAAACTTGAAAGGAAGACAAAAATAAGATTTCTCTTATGAAAATTCGGCAGCCTAATGACGTCACTTAAAACTTCAAAAAATGAATTGATGAGATCAAATAGGGTACCTAATCATATTAACATAAAATAAAAGTATTATGGATATATATATCATACCCCAACATAATAAAAAGGAACTTCAAAGACTTGACATGAAAATAGAACTTGAAAATGAGAAGGGTGAAAGAATCCCTTACAAAAATTCAGCAGCCTAACGACGCCACTTAAACATTATTAAAATGAATTGATGAGAGAAAGAGGGGGTATATAATCATATTAAAATTAAATGTACAATAGGATAAATATAAAATAACATCCCCAACATAAGAACACGAAGCATAAAATAAATGACATAAAGGAGAATACATGAAATGAAAGAGAGAGATAAAATCCCTTACCTTGAAGAGTAACTTCAAAATATCAAAGTTTGGGACCTTGGGAGGACTGAGGGCACCTTGGGAGGACTCACTGGGAGGTAAGGAGACCATAACTTTGTTGATAAGGGTTTTGGAATCTAAAGGATGATAGAATGGCTTGGTATTTATAGGGGAAGTGAGGGGACAAGGCATTAATGGCCATGGGACACCTCATTGGTGGTATTGGAAAAACCATGGGCTTGCCCATGGTATTTTCCCATGGTATTGGACACTTGGGACACCTAATACCTTATAATACTATTCATAAGTCTACCAGAATTATTACATAATTATTACATCCTTAATGACGTCATTAAACACCAGAAACTCTAAACTAAAAATTCACTATTCACTGAAAATTCAATTTTTTCAGAAAAATCCCAAACATTCACTTTAACATAATATCATTGCTCTGAATTCAAAAATGAACTCCATTTTATAAAAATAATTTTCTAAATAATTTTAATTTAATTTTTAAATAAAAAACACTATTCACCTGAAAAAACTAATGCTTAACTAAAAATTTCTGAAACAGTTATTTACCTATTTTATTGAATCACGTTACTTAATCAAGGTGCCTAAATTATATTAATACTTTCTTTAAGTGAGATTTACTAATCCATTTGGTCACATTACTAATCCTAAGCGTAAAATCACTATTCATAATTTACTATTCACTAAAAATTAAGTTGATCTTATTAGACTCTAAATTTCATACTGAACACATTTGCAGAAGACCATTTTTAGAAAATCATTACACATCATTAATTATTTAAGGTTTACATAAATATATTAAAATATCCCTTTTTTCAAAATTCATTCATAAGATACATACTATATTTATCCATACATCTGAAAATTCACAAACCTCACCATAGGAAGAAATCACAATTTTATTTATCTCAAAGTATTACACAAAGTAGCTACAGTCTCGTTGCATAGACCCTTAAAACACCAGAATATGACCGAAGTGTAAGGTGTGCTAAGGTGAGAGAATCTTGGGGAGGCTTTGATAACATTTCCCTAGTATTAATCTCCACTAACTTGAACTTCTCCCGTAGGCGACTCCATTCAAGCTTGACACGCTGGAGTTCGGCTTGGGCTTAGTCCAAAGCAAAGCCCAAAGATGCCACCTCTTTCCCAAGTTCTGATAAGTGGGATTCATAGGGTTCGAGTCTATTGGATGAGGCCATAAATTCTTCTTTCTACATTGACCATTAACATCTCTATTAAATCATTAAGAGTAAATTAATATACTATTCAAAAATTTTGGGTCATTACAATAAGTATCAGATCTTTTAAAAGATCTTGATAAAAAAACTCTTGATTTTGAAAATATTTTAAAAACCTTTAAAGAAGTAAGTTCTGAGAAGGATAAAATTTCTAAGGACTTTGAAAAACCTGTTTTAAAGAAAAATGTTTCTGAAACTAAAAAAAATTCCAAAAAAATTTCTTGTGAGAATGATAATTTAGTCATTAGAATAAAATTTGAAATATTTTCTCTTAATAAACTTTTATCAATCTTTACCATTAGAAGGAAATAATTTGAAAAAATGTATTCTAAAATTCGTCCTCTAAGGAATAGTTCTGAAATTGGTTACAATCACTCAAAACAGATTTTTAGTCATAATTATTTTGTTCCTCAAAATGTCCCATTATGTACTAAATCTTAATGTGGTGGACATTGGGAAAGAAATTGTTCTCTTAATAAAACTCAATCTTTAGGATTTCATAAATCTCATTTTGAAAAACAATTTTGGATTCCTAAAATTCTTTTATCTTGCATTTCTAGATCTAAACAAATTTGGGTTTCGAAAAACTAATTGTCTCTTTTTTAAGAAAATAAGAAGTGTACCAACAAAAAGAACATTTGGTACATGGATAGTGGTTGTTATCAAGACATGAATGGGAAAAAATATTTCTTTGAAAATATTATTGAAATGAAAGGTGGAAGAGTGACCTTCAGTGATAATTCCCAGGTAAAGATCATTGGTATAAGTAATATTGTTCTTTTAAGAAAAGTTTTAATTTCAAATATTTTTTTTGTCAAAGGTCTTAAGAACAACCTTATAAGCATAAGTCAATTATGTGATGATGGTTACCTTGTGAATTTTAGGAATGATAAATGTTTAGTTCACAATTCCAAAGATGAATTCATTCTTTCTGCCCATAAGCATGAGAATGTATACACAATCAACTTAGAAGACCTTAGGAGCTAGAACTTACCTTTATTAAGTACAATGGAAGACCAATATTGGTTATGGAATAGAAGGTTAAGACACTGTAGTCTAAGGAACCTTTGTAAACTCTCAAAGAAAAGGCTTGTTGAGGATCTACCAGATCTAAAGTATGATTCTTCAAAAGTTTGCGACCCTTTCCAATATGGAAAGAAACATAAAACTAGCTTTAAATCAATCAATGAAGTCTCAACTTCTAATTCATTACAGTTAGTACACATAGATCTTTTCAGTCCTATACAAATTGGAAGAATTGGAGGCAAGTACTATGTATTTGTTTTAGTTGATGACTACACTAGATTCACATGTGTCTATTTTCTAGCAAAGAAATATAAAGCCTTTATCTATTTAAAAACCTTTAGAGACCAAGTTAAAAATGAGAAAAACCTACCACTAATAACCGTTCATAGTGATCACGGTGGAGAATTTCAAAATTCATATTTTGAAACCTTTTTTAGTAAGAAAGGTATTACTCACAAATTTTCACCTCCAGGAACCCCTCAACAAAATGGTGTTGTTGAGAGAAGAAATCGTATTCTTCAGGAAATGAAAAGAACCATGTTGAGTGAATACTCAATTGCTAAGAATTTCTGGGATGAAGCTGTTAGTTCTGCATGTTATAATATAAATCATGTTTTAACTAGACCTTTTCTTAACAAAACACCTTATGAATTGTGGACTGACCGAAAACCTAAAGTTTCTTACTTCAGAGTGTTTGGATGAAAAGTATTCATATTGAATACAAAAGATAATTTACATAAATTCACACACAAATCTGATGAAGGAATATTTCTAGGTTATACCACTACTTCTAAGGCATATAGAGTTTTTTAAAAAAAAATATTGTACTGTTGAGGAAATAGTGAATGTAAAATTTGATGAAACTAAACCCCTTTTTTTTAAACAATCCTTACCTATATCAAATTATGTGTTTTCAAAAACTGATTATCAAAATTTGGTTGAAAATTCTTCTTAAAAGGGAACTACTCAAGAAAATGTTTCTTAAACATTTAACCCAAAAGAATTTTTATCTTATATTGATGAACAAGTTTTATAAAACCGAAATCAATAGTTTCTTAAGAATCATCCTAGTGATAATATCATTGGTTATGTAAATCAACCTGTAAGGACCATAAATTCCTTGAGAAATAAAATAGAACATCTTTCTTTTTATCTCAATTCAAACCTAAAACTTCTAATGAGGACTTAGGTAATGAATATTGGATTAAAGCAATGCAAGATGAACTAAATGAATTTGAAAGGAATCAATTATGAACCTTGGTTGAAAGACCTAAAGAAACAACTATAATTGGTGTTAAATGGGTTTTCAGAAAAAAATGTGATGAAAATGGAGTCATCGTATGAAATAAAGCAAGACTTGTTGCTAAGGGCTATAATTGTCACGACCCGTCCTCGGGGCCCATGCCGTGACTTCCCCAAGCCCGCCTTCCATAGGCCAGGGGCTGGTGACTAGCACCAAAGGTGTATATCCCGATAAAAGGGAAGGCATTGCCTTTATATAAGAAAACAAACCCCACAGAGTCCACAAGATGAAGTAAACACTAAGTAAACTAAGTACAAAAGTAAGTGCTGGAAAGTAAATGGTCCAGTATAAAAACCCAACTAAAAGTACAATACAAATGAGAAAAGAAAGTACAACAACCGAAAAGTAGAGCAACAACCACCAAGACGTCCTCCGGAACTCTCACCTAAAGGGTGAATACAGATAGTCTCATCGGCTCCTTGAGTCCGGCTGTCCACTCCGTGTACGTCCCGCCAGATAGTCCACCTCTGGGTACCGTCCTGCTCTACAAGCCTCAACCACGATCAGTGATGTCCGTCTTCTGCAACCAACACAATGTAGTGCAGGCATAGCCCGTGCAGGGGTGAGTACACGATACTCAGTAGGGAGCCTGAGACTCCCGAAGGTCTCCCAGAATCCACAAAGGATAAACCACAAAGGAAAGATACAATCACGAAGTATCAACCAACTCTACTTAGGTATATGCCCATACATATACCTAAGTCATCAATTCTAGTTCTGCTAAAACTCTCGAGCTCAAGTACAACCCAGTCCACACAGGATAGCATAACTCAATCCACATAGGAAAGTACAACCCAATCCACACAGGAAAGCATGTCAATCACATTGAAGATAATGATTGGAAGTCAAGACTCAGCTCACACAGGTATACTACACATGAAGAGGGGTGGAGATGATAGATGTAGCCTCTGAATCATCTCCCCTGCCGAACCCACGTAGGATCCAAGTACAGAAGTCATCATTATCGGACCCACGTAGGATCCAAGTACAGTAGCCATCGCTGCTGAACCCACGTAGGATCCAAGTACAGAAGTCGTCATTACCGGACCCACGTAGGATCCAAGTACAGTAGCCATCGCTGCTGAACCCACGTAGGATCCAAGTACAGTTGTCATCACTGCCGAACCCACAGAGGATCCAAGTACAGTTTTCCTCACTGCCAAACCCACATAGGATCCAAGTACAATCGTCATCGTCGTCGTAGTCGCAGCCAACTCTAGGGTTCCCGCACACAACACGCTCGATTCTGGGAGGGTCCGCTCCACGAGCCAAGGGGTCGATACATCAACTTTCACGAAGTCCAGAGTTGATGTATCACAAAGTTCCGTCTTGTCAATAGGAACTCAACGCGACAGACGGTGTGTCAATCGGATGCCCGGTCTGAGAGTTATTGGCTTTTTCGTCCTAGGGGCCCGGTTGGTTTTTAAGTTAAAACCAACCCTACCGTACTCTAACTGTGTCTAAACCTCGAGCAAAGTAATCCGAAAGAACCGTCTCACTAAGATGAATTCAACATTATCGACGACACGTCATTCGGACGTCCGGTCGTTAAGTTATAGGCATTTCCGATCCAAGGGCTCGGTTGGTTTCGGGTTCAAACCAACCCGGCCATACCCAAACTTTACCGAAAGCTTGAGTGTAATATACTGAAACGACTGTATCGATCCAAGGATCCAAACGCAACTGAAGGTGCATCGATCGGAGTCCGTATCCCAAGATATGGGCGTTCAAACGAATCTGTCCAAAAATATGGGGTTGGGGCCCGGTCCGACCCGGCCCGATACCCTCTGCGTCGGCCCGACCCAGTTGGCGCGGCCCGGCTGGCGCGGCCAGACCCGCGGCTGGGCGAGGCCTGCGGCTCGGCTCGGAGCCGACCGTGGGGTGCGAAGGGGGGTCGCCACCCCCTTGATACTGAAACGGCGGACCCAGGTGCGGTCCGCCCTAGGCACTGGCCGAGGGTTTCAACCCCCGGTTTATTCTGGAAACGGCCAGCCATTAAGTTCGGCCAGTTGAGCTGCCACGGGACCCTTCGGGGTCCCGCCTCCCAGAGCGCCGACGGCCGGCCGAGCCCGACCGCCCCCTGCTGAAGACCGCCGCGGCCTTAGGCCGCGGGTCCCGTCCGACCGAGGCGGCAGGACGGTGCCCCGGCTCGTCGCGGACGCGGCCTCCCTCGGGTTCTCCGGCGCGGTGCGACGGCGCCGTGCACCACCACCGCGGCTCGCTCCGGCCGCGGTTCCTTCAGCTTCACCGGCGCCACGCGACGGCGCCGCACACCTCCGTCGTGGCCCGCTCCGGCCGTGGTTCTCTTCAATCCCGCGCGGTGCTACGGCACCGTGCCGCCTTCACCAAAATTTTCAACAAATATCAACAATAAAAAGGGGAGGAGGATCGGCCATGTTTGTGTGGTCCGATCTCCTCCCGTTATGACGATAACAATCGGTCATAATTTAATCCATGAAAATTGATAAATAAACTTGTTCGAGGGTAACCCCTACCTCAAAAAAAGTTTTCGAATGACGGACGTCGCGGAAAAAATGGCTTCATGGGATGAGGTTCCATAGATGTCGACATAGAGCATCCAAGGAGGAAACGATATCTTCCCTTTTTGTCACGGAGATAAGGAAAGAGGGCGCATCGTCATCCTTCGGGGATTTGGCGTTCTTCAACGAAAGGTTTCATTCTTCACGGGAGGAAAAAGTTCTTCCAAGAGAAAAGAAAATCTCTCCTCCAAAGACTTCACACAACTATCCAACCAACCCAAAATAAAATAAGGCTCATCCTTATTTTATTAACTCAAGCCATGAATTTCAATTTTAAAATTCAAACACATATCTCACTTAATTGATTAAGTGTATTGGCTTGATTAAAGAGGAGAGAGGGGAGAGTTACACAGTTAAAGGATACCAATATTTATTGGGGAGTTTCCATATATTTATTATGGGAGTTCAAAGGGGTTAAGGGTTATGGAATGTGAAAATATGGGTGCTCATGTGGGCCCCACCTCCCTCATAACCACACATGGGAAGTTGGGTGGTTGTGGGCCCCACCAACAACTTCGCATGAGAGAGTTTAACTTCCAAGGTTAATAAAATAAAATTGTACAAAATTTTATTTACTTCTCACTTAAACCCCAAAATTAACTTCTTCTCTAGAGAAAACACATCAATGGTAAAAGTCATCTTAAGCAAATACCGGCGCTACGAGTTCATCGGTGCCCTCAGATTTCAATTCTGAGCATCGGTTCAAAAGATAGAAAAACCTTCTCGTTCGTTCATTGAACGTACCCGAGTTAAACTTCGAAAATTGATTCTGGGCACACCGGGCCTCGGAATCAGGTGCCGTCAGAAACCGCATACTCATAAAATCCCAAATAATTTAAGAAAAAAAAATTTCCTTGAGATTTATGGGTCTTTAAATTATTCCCACCTCAGGGATTTACGTCCCCGTAATGATATATCACAAACTAGGGGAATAAATGAGGGTACTAAGCATGCATCTGAGCCTCCCGCTCCCATGTGATCTCCTGGAGGTTCCCGTGCTTCCACCTGATGTGCACTAGAGGAATCGACCGTCCACGTAGGACCCGCTCTTGTGGATCCTCGATCTCCACCGGGACCTCCACAAAAGTCGCCCTGTCATCGATTTCCAGCTCCCCATGATCGATGATATGCGTCGGGTCGTGCACGTATCTCCTCAGTTGATATACATGGAAGATGTCGTGCACCCGGTGCAATTGAGGTGGAAGAACCAGGCGATAAGCCACCTCGCCTATCCTGCTGAGAACCTGGAATGGTCTGATGAAGCGCGGAGACAACTCACCACGCTAGCCAAATCTCTGTAATCCACGTTGAGGTGAGACCCATAAGAAAACGTGGTCTCCATCCTTGAAATATAGTGGTCTTCGTCTCCTGTCAGCATAGGACTTCTGTTGGCTCTGAGCAGTCCTCATCCAGTCCTAGATGATCTGTACCTTCTCCGTCATGGCCTTGACCATCTTTGGTTCTACAAGTGCTGACTCCCCAGGGTCTATCCAGCACAGAGGTGATCAGCAAGGTCGGCCGTACAATGCCTCGTATGGTTCCATCACGATGGTGGAGTGGTAGCTGTTGTTGTACGCAAACTCCACCAAAGGAAGATGATCCTCCTAGCTGCGACCAAAGTCGAGGACACATGCATGGAGCATGTCCTCGAGATTCTGAATGGTCCTCTCCATCTGACCATTCGTCTGTGGGTGAAAGGTGGTGCTCAGGCATAGCTGCGTCCCAAATGCCTCCTGCAACCCCTTCCAAAGCCGGGAAGTAAAGCGAGCATCTCGATCAGAGATGATAGTCAATGGCACACCATGAAGCCGTACAATCTCCTGAACATAGAGGCGTCCCAAGCTCTCCACTGATCCCTGCTCCCTGATAGGTAGAAAGTGGGCCGACTTGGTGAGTCGGTCGACAATCACCCAAATGGAGTCATGACCTTTGGAAGTACGTGGAAGACCTATCACGAAATCCATAGATATCCCATCCCACTTCCACTCTGGGACCTCCAAGGGTTGTACCAAGCCTACTGGTACCTGGTGCTCCGCCTTCACCTGCTGGCAGGTGAGGCATCATGAAATGAACTCTGCCACGACCTTATTCATACCCGGCCACCGGTGCTATTGTCTGAGATCCTGATACATCTTCTCCACTCCTGGATGTACTGCTAATGGGGAAGTGTGAAGCTCTCTCAGCACCTCCTCCTGTAATACAACTGGTACCATGGTACGTCCTCTGAAAAGGAAGACATGATCTCCTCCTATAGAGAATCCATCAGGTACCTGTCCTGAGGATATCTGTGCACGTCACGTCTCATAGTCAACGTCCCCACACTGTGACTCTCTGGCCCGCTGAATTAGTGGAGGAGTGACTATGAGTGACTGTAGAAAGGCTTCCCCATCTCTATCCACGTAGGATATCTGCAAAGTGGCTAACTACTCTGTCGCCTCTCCAAGTAGCTGAATGCCCATCCTCCTGCTGAGAGCATCAGCTACTACGTTCCCCTTTCCAGGAGTATAAACTATATCAAAGTCATAGTCCTAGAGGAACTCGATCCATCACTGCTATCTTAGGTTCAGGTCCTTCTGCGAGAAGATGTAACTGAGACTCTGGTGGTCAGAATAGACTGTAAAGCGCTCGCCCATCAGATAGTGCCGCCAAATATTCAAGGTGAATACCACTGCTGCTAACTCTAGGTCATGGGTAGCGTAGTTATACTCGTGCTGCCTCAACTATTGTGATCCATAGGCGATCACAGACCGCTCCTGAATTAGGACACACTCGAGTCCGGTCCCTGATGCATCGCAGTAAACTACGTACCCTACACCCTCCTTCGGTAGCCTCAAGATGGGTGCACTGGTCAATCTCTGTCTCTGCTCCTGGAAGCTCTGCTGAAATCTATCTGACCACATGAAGGGTTTCCCATTCTTCCTCAAAACTGAGAGTGGTGATGAAACTCTGGAGAAGTCTGGCACAAATCTCCGATAGTACCCAGCCAAACCTAGGAAACTCCGCACCTCCATCATGCTCCTGGGTGGCTCCCAAGCTAGAACTGCCTCGATCTTCGCAGGGTCCACCACAACTCCCACCTCATAGATGACGTGTCCCAAGAATTGGACTTCTCGAATCCAGAACTAACACTTCGAGATCTTACCATAAAGCTGGTGATCTCGGAGTGTGTCCAGTACAACCCACAAGTGGTAAGCGTGCTCCTCCTCAGTAGTCGAGTAAATCAATATGTCGTCGACGAAGACTATGGAAAATCGATCGAGGTAAGGCTGGAAGATCCTGTTCATGAGACTCATGAACACTATGGAGCATTGGTTACGCTGAAAGGCATAAACAAGAACTCATAGTGGCCATACCGACACCTGAATGCCGTCTTCTGCACATCCTCGTCTCGAACTCTCAACTGATGATAGCCTGACCTGAGGTCTATCTTTGAGAACCATCGTTCTCCCTTGAGCTGATCGAAGAGGTCATCAATCCTTAGAAGTGGATACTTGTTCTTCACGGTCACCTGGTTCAGGCGACGATAGTCAACACACAGTCACAAGCTCCTGTCCGCCTTCTTGGAGAACAAAATTGGGGAAGCCCAGGGTGAAACACTGGGTTGAATAAATCCCTTGCCCTGCAAGTCCTCCAGCTGTACCCGTAGCTCTCGAAGCTCAGCGGGAGCCATATGATATGATGGAGTAGATATCAGGGCTGTCCCCAGGTACAAGTCAATATAGAAGTCTACCTATTTGTGAGGAGGTAGTCCTGGAACGTCATCAGGAAAAACGTCCGCATACTGATCCACCACAAGAGGAATACTCGGACTCCGCACATCAACTGCTCCTAGGATGAGACTAGCCAACTGATGAGTGATCAGCTGTCCTCTCCTCTACTTGAGTCCATCCTACACTGCAAAGGCTCCCTTCTCGCCGGTGAAGGTGAACCTACTCCCATCGGTGCAGACACATCGCACCTTGCGCCTAATACAGTCAATCTGAGCATGGACCGTGGATAACCAATCCATGCCCAAGATGACGTCGTAAGGCCTCGACACCGCTACAAGAAGATCCCAGCTGAAGCTCTCGCCTTCTAGAGTAAGCTCAAACTGCCGGAACCAGTGCGTAATTGTCGAGTCTGATCCCGTAGGAGTCTCTAGCCATAAGGATCAAGCCAATGGCTCTGTCGGAATCTCCGAGCTCTGAACAAGGGTAACGTAAATAAAAGAACGACTCACTCTTGTGTCTATAAGAACTGCAGCATGGGTGGAGTAGACACAGATAGTACCTTGAATCATCTCAGGTGCATCGTGGTCGTAGGCCTCCACCACCTGAAGCTGAGCCTGCCTCTGCCTGCCAGCTCCCTGTGGTCGGGGTGGACCTCCTGGTGGTGGTGGTGGTAGAGCCCCAAAGCGTCGCCCACCACCCGCTGCTCAGCCAGCTCCTATGCCTCGTCCGCCTGCTCCCTGCGGACAGCCACAGTCAAACCTCTGCCTCTGCCTGGGTGGTCCCTCAACCATCTTCTTCTCCTCTGTATGGCGGGTCGGGCAGTCACGAGCCATGTGGCTGTGCCCGCCACATGCATAGCACTGTCTGCCTCTTGTATGACTGGCTCTGCTGCGTGTTTCCCGCACCTCCGAACTAGTATCCTGAGGTCGGCCACCTGATGGTCTGGTCCGCTTGGACCTCTGCGACATCTATCTACTACCGACTTTAGAAGACTCCGCTATGTGTCGCCCTACGGTAGGCCTCGCTGCTGGTGTAGGATCAACAAGGAAGCTCTCCACGAGAAGGTCTCACTTTAGTACTCCTGCCGGCGTCGGAATGCTGAGGGAGATCATCAAAGCCCTGATCTCATGCCTCAGTCCCTGCTTGAAGGTCCGGGCCTGGAAGAATGGGTCCCATACCATGTTCATGGAGTAGCGCGAGAGATCAGTAAATATCACCGAGTACTGGGCTACTGTCATGCTGCCCTGCCGCAGCTGTAGTAGCTCCTGAATGCGCACCGCACAGAGGGTGTCTAGAACGAACTCTGAGAAGAAGAGGCTCTCAAATTCCATCTAAAGTAGAGATGCCTCGTCGTGAACCTGGAGCATCAGGCTCCACCATATACCTACTGCTGCATGCAGGAGACTCGCCGCAAGGATCAACATGAGGTCTGCTGGTGTCCCTACCAACCTAAAGACTCGAACGACAGCCTCCAGCCAGTCCTCGGCTACCTGAGGGTCCGTCTCCCCGCGGAATCTGGGCGGTCTCTGATGCTGAAACTCATGCAGTGCACTCAGGCGACGTGCACCCTCAGCTGCTGGGGCTAGTGGCATCAGTGGCTCGGCGGGTAGAGGTACCGCTGATGCCTCTACTGTAATGGGGCCTCGCATCGAGGCCTCGTCGCTTGGTGGGATTCCATCTCGCACAAAGCTCGGAACCCTAGCTGGCTGTCGTCATGGGGCCATCCTGAAAAGAAACAGGTGCGCCATAGTTAATACAGTATACCTGGTGAGCTGACACAAAGTAATCACAAAGAAAACTTTGAAACACACATGCAATCAATGTTTTCGTGCATTGAGTCATAAATCATAAGTCAGGGTCCTGGTGTATGGATACGTCGGCTGCCGTACCAACATTGGACTCCCTGGACTGATAACCACACTCAATACCCTAGACACTATTGCTTCACATAGAAGAAATTATCAGAGTCCTGAGTTCTGCGGTAGAACCGACTCCTCTGATACCAATTTGTCACGACCCGTCCTCGGGGCCCATGCCGTGACTTCCCCAAGCCCGCCTTCCATAGGCCAGGGGCTGACGACTATCACCAAAGGCGTATATCCCGATAAAAGGGAAGGAATTGCCTTTATATAAGAAAACAAACACCACAGAGTACACAAGCTGAAGTAAACACTAAGTAAACTGAGTACAAAAGTAAGTGCTGGAAAGTACATGGGCTAGTATACAAACCCAACTGAAAGTACAATACAACTGAGAAAAGAAAGTACACCAGCTGAAAAGTAGAGCAGCAACCACCAAGACGTCCTCCGGAACTCTCACCTGAAGGGTGTTTACAGATAGTCTCGTCAGCTCTTCGAGTCCTACCGTCCACTCTGTGTATGTCCCGCATGATAGTCCACCTTCGGGTACCATCCCGCTCCACAAGCCTCAACCACAATTTGCGCTATTCGTCATCTGCAACCAATGCAGTGTAGTGCGAGCATAGCCCGTGTAGGGGTGAGTATACGATACTCAGTAGGGACCCCGAGACTCCCGAAGGTCTCCCAGAATCCACGAAGGATAAACCACAAAGGAAAGATACAATCACGAAGTATCAACGAACTCTACTTAGGTATATTCCAATAAATATACCTAAGTCATCAATTCTAGTTCTTCTCCAACTCATGAGCTCAAGTAAAACTGAGTCCACACATGATAGCATAACTCAATCCACACAGGAAAGTACAACCCAATCCACACAGGAAAGCATGTCAATCACATCGAAGATAATGATTGGAAGTCAAGACTCAGCTCACACAGGTATACTACTCACGAAGAGGGGTGGAGATGATAGATGTAGCCTCTGAATCATCTCCCCTGCCGAACCCATGTAGGATCCAAGTACATAAGTTTTTGTTGACAGAACCACGTAGGATCCAAGTACAGTAACCATCACTACAAAACCCACGTAGGATCTAAGTACAGTCATCATCGCTGCTGAACCCACGGAGGATCCAAGTACAGCCGTCCTCGCTGCCGAACCCACGTAGGATCCAAGTACAGTCGTCATCGTCGTCGCAGTCGCATCCAACTCTAGGGTTCCCACACATAGCACGATCAATTCTGGGAGGGTCCGTCCACGAGCCAAGGGGTCAACACATCAACTTTCACGTAGTCCAGAGTTTATGTATCACAAAGTTCCGTCTCGCCAATAGGAACTCAACGCGACAGGCGATGCGTCAATCAGACGCCCGGTCTGAGAGTTATTGGCCTTTTCGTCCCTGGGGCCCAGTTGGTTTTTAAGTTAAAACCAACCCGACCATACTCCAGTTGTGTCCAAACCTCGATCGGAGTAAGACTATAGAACCATCTCACTAAGAGGAATTCAACGTGATCGACGACACGCCATTCGGACGTCCGGTCGTTAAGTTATAGGCGTTTCTGCTCAAGGGCCTGGTTGGTTTCGGGTTTGAACCAACCCATCCATACACAAACTTTACCGAAAGCTTGAGTGTAATATATCGAAACAACCTTCTCTATCCAAGGATACCAACACAACTAACGGTGCGTCGATCAGAGGTATGTAGCCCAAGATATGGGCGTTTGAACGAATCTCTCTGAAAATTGGGGGTTCAGGCCCGGTCCGACCTGACCCGATACCCCCTGGGTCGGACCGAACCGGGTTGACCCAACCCGGGTCTGGGTCCGGCCCATTTGGGTGCGGCCCGGCCCGCCTGGGCGCGGCCCAGCCCGCGGCAGGGCGCGGCCTACGGCTCGGCTTAGATCCGGCCGCGAGGTGTGAGGGGGGGGGGCACCCCCTTGATACCGAAACGCTGGACCTAGGTGGGGTCCGCCCTAGGCGCTGGCTGGGGGTTTCAACCCCCGGTTTATTCTCAAAACGGCCGGCTGGTTGAGCTTCCGCGGGACCCTTCGGGGTCCCACCTCCCGGAGTGCCGGCGACCGGACGAGTCCGGCCTCCCCCTGCTGAAGACCGCTGCGGCCTTAGGCCACAGATCTCATCCGACCGACACAGCGTGATGGTGCCGCGCCCATCCGCTGCGGCCCGCCCCAGCCACGACCTCCCTTGGGTTCTCCGGCGCGGCGCGGTGTGGCCGCGCACCACCACCACGGCCCACTTCGGCTGCGGTTCCTTCGGCTTCACTGGCGCTGTGCGATAGTGCCGCGCACCTCCGCCGCGGCGCGCTCCGGCTGCAGTTCTCTTCGATCCCGCACAGTGCTACGGCACCGCGCTGCCTTCACCAAAATCGTCAACAAAGATCAACAATAAAAATGGGAGGAGGATCGGCCATGTTTGTGTGGTCCGATCTCCTCCCGTTATAATGATAACAACCGGTCATAATTTAATCCACGAAAATCGATAAATAAACTTGTTTGAAGGTAACCCCTAACTCAACAAAAGTTGTCGAATGACGGGCGTCACGAAAAAAATGGCGTCGCGGGATGAGGTTCCATAGACGTTGACAGAGAGTATCCAAGGAGGAAGCAACATCTTCCCTTTTTGTCACGGAGAAAAGGAAAGAGGGCACGTCATCGTCCTTCAGGGATTTTGCGTTCTTCAACGAAAGGTGTCATTCTTCGCGGGAGGACAAAGTTCTTCCAAGATAAAAGAAAATCTCTCCTCAAAGACTTCACACAACAAGCCAACTAACCCAAAATAAAATAAGGCTCATCCTTATTTTATTAACTCAAGCCATGCATTTCAATTTTAAAATTCAAACACATATCTCACTTAATTGATTAAGTGTATTGGCTTGATTAAAGAGGGGAGAGGGGATATTTACACAATTAAAGGATACCAATATTTATTGGGGAGTTTCCATATATTTATTATGGGAGTTCAAAGGGTTTAAGGGTTATGGAATGTGAAAAGATGGGTGCTCATGTGGGCCACACCTACATCATAACCACACATGGGAAGTTGGGTGGTTGTGGGCCCCACCAACAACTTCCCATGAGAGAGTTTAACTTCCAAGGTTAATAAAATAAAATTGTACACAATTTTATTTACTTGTCACTTAAAACCCAAAATTAACTTCTTCTCCCGAGCAAACGCATCAACAGTAAAAGTCATCTTAAGAAAATACCGGCGCTGCGAGTTCATCGGTGCCCTCAGATTTCAATTCCAAGCATCGGTTCAAAAGATAGAAAAACCCGCTCATTCGTTCACTGAACGTACCCGAGCTAAACTTCGGAAATTGATTCCGAGCACACCGGGCCTCGGAATCAGGTGTCGTCAGAAACTGCATACTTGTAAAATCCCAATGAATTTAAGAAAAAAAAAAATTCCTTGAGATTTATGAGTCTTTACAATAATCAACAAGAGGTAATAGACTATGAAAAAACTTATACTTTGATATCTATACTTGAATGTATTCAAATTCCAATAGCCTTTACAGTATACTTCAATTTCAAAAATTTTAAAATGGATGTAAAATGTGCTTTTCTTAATGGTTTTGTACAAGAAATGGTTTTTGATGAACAAGATCCTGGTTTTATAGATTAAAAAACATCCTCATACTGTTTTTAAACTTACCAAAGCTTTGTATGGCCTTAAACAAGCCCCTAGATCATGGTAGGATAGACTCACATGATTTATTTTACAAAACAATTATGAAAAAGGTACTCCTGACCCAACTCTTTTTATAAAAATGGAAAACAAAAATGTTTTGATTGTTCAAATCTATGTTGATGACAATATATTCAGTTCAAATCAAGAGTCCTTAACCAATTATTTTGAGAATATAATAAAATATGAGTTTGAAATGAGTATGATGGGTGAGTTAACATTTTTTAGGTTTTCAAATATCTAAAAAACTATAATGAACCTATATATTTCTGCATAAGTATATCAAAGACTTACTAAAAAAGTATGGATATGACAAAACTAAAAGTATTAGCACTCCAATCGGTACCTCAAATATACTTGATCTTGATGAAGCTGGAAAACTAGTGGATCAAACAACTTTTAGAGGTTTGGTAAGAATATTTTTATACTTGACTGATAGTCGTCCAAAATTAATGTTTTTAGTATGCTTATGTTCAAGATACCAATATAATCCAAAATAATCTCATTTAAAAGCAGTGAAAAGATATTTTCGCTACTTAATGGGAACTACGGATTTAGGACTATTCTATTCTTTAGGAAATGATTTTGTTTTGAAAAGTTTTTCAGATGCTGACTTTGGTGGATGTAGAATGGATAGAAAGAGTACATTCGGAATATGTCATTTCTTAGGAGATTCTTTAGTTTCTTGTTCATGCAAGAAGCAACACTCAATAGCACTTTCCACTGCTGAAGCTGAATATGTAGCAGATGGAAGTTGTTGTGCTCAGGTGTTGTGGATGGAACACATACTCACTGACTATGGCATGAGTTTTTCCAAAACTCAAATACTATGTGACAATACTAGTGCCATCACTCTTAGTAAAAACCATGCATATCACTCACGTTAAAAACACATAGATATTAGGCATCTAATTCTTAAGGATCACACACAAAAATGAGATATTATTTTAAAATTCATCAGAATGCAGGAACAACTTTCTGACATTTTCACAAAACCATTATGTTCTAATAGTTTTGAATATATTAAGCAGAAGCTATAAATGATCACTGTAAATTAATCATTCACATCTATTTCTTGTTTAACCCATCTCCTTACATTAAGTTACTCATTTTCAATGGGGGAGTATACATAATTTTTCAGTTTTACTCTTTATGTTTTATATTTTATTGGTTTTACTTATTAGTTTTGTATATATCAATTTAGGATGAATCAGTTTTGCAGGAATCAGTTTTTCTGTCAATCGGTTTCACTATAATCAGTTTTACTCTTTAGTTTTTTGTTTTATCAGTATTGGTTTTATTGGTTTCATAATTTTATCGATTTCATAATTTTTGGTTTTAGGTTATACTATCGGTATTATGATACTTTATAAATACTAAATTATTGGCATTAAAATACTTTATTGGTACTAGATTATCTGTAATGGTTTACCTTGTCGTTACTAGACTTTCGGTATTGGATAATTCTATCGGTAATAAATAATCGATATCATCCTAGTTGATTTTATTGGTTTTAGAATTCTTATTGGTTTTACCTTTTTTATTGTTTGTATTGTTTTCATAAGAACAATATATTAAAACCAATACATCAATCCCAGTACTCTGATAGGTACAATTTCTAAAGTCTTATTTCGGTTGTTTTAATAGTTGTTTCTCAATTCTTTTATTTCCTAATAGGTTTCTGTCTAAATACATTTTTATTTTAAAGAAAACCTCAAGAGTTTGAAATCATTCTTGGACATTGGATCTTTTAGATCTAATCCTAACCATCAAATTCTTTTTAAAATAACCTATCTTACATCGATCTCATATTTTTTCTCTCTCAAGAATAGTTTCTCTACAAATAGTCAGCATGGTTCATAATCGGTTCTTACCTCAGCTTTCGTAATCAGGAAGATCTTCAAGGTGCGAGTTAATCTTTCATGACTGAGTCTACTGCTTCATCTCTGAAAGAAATGCCTCCAAAATAATTATCTTCCATGACCTTTTTGGGTTAAAGTTTAGTCTCCCAATAAATTTACGAGTCTTTTTATTCATCTTTGAAAATAATTATAAGTTTTCAAGGTTAGGAATAAATTTGTGTGGAAAGACCAAATTCTGATCAGGATTATGCATATCATGATGAGGTGTTTCAATTTTATGAATTATTAGAGATAGAAAAGGATCTTAAGGTTTCTTTTATGATGTATGATAAGAAGTATTAAACCTCCTCAAAATAGGCAGCTTTTTTTCTAGGTGTTCTATTTGAGGGAGATGCATTATGTCTTTCTCATAAATTACCAGAAGCTGATGGAACTTTTTATAGGCCTAAAGCCGAAGAAACACCTTTTGAGATTCACGAGGACAAGAGAAAAGTGAGTCATTTATCAGGAGATAATAGAATGATAGCTCTATGGATGAAAGGGTTTTTGGTGACGAGAAAGGGTGACTAGTAAACTTTGAACGTTTCTTATGTCTATGTCCTTGATTATTTGGTAAACATGACAAAGTTCAACTTTATGGGGTTCATCTTCCTAACAATTAAGAAGATCAAATCCGGTGGTATAAAATCAGCTCTGATCATGTTTCCTACCATTATCAGCAAGTTTTTGAAAGAGTTCTTGAGATTATGTATTCTTTCAATCAAGTCAGATCCAAATTCCTTCAAGGATCCCTTAATCAGCAAGGATACGATAAGTAGGATCAAGTTACAATTCAATCTTGAATCAAAGAAGTTTGAGAAAGATTCGGATGCTGAGAAAGAAAATGAAGCAGTGAAAGGTAGTGAAAAACCTTCTAAGTGATCCAAGACAACTTTGAATAAAAGAAAGGTAGTTAAGAATAATATTCCAAAGACATCAAAAAAACAAAAGGCTGTATCCGATAAGATTGTTGCTGAATAGAGAAAGAAAAAGAAAGAAAGGAAAGAAGGGGATCCTCATTTTGGATTGGATCCTGTTGAAGCCTTGGCATTGAAAGTAAGGTTAGAAGAAACCGTGAAAGAATAAGAGATAAAGAAGAGATTAATGAAGAGAAAGGCCAAAGCTATTGACATTTATAGTCTTCTTATAATAGCTGAGAAAATAAAAACCAAAATTCAAATCAGGGAGCCATCTGTTAAGACTCAATCAGTTCCAGCAAAGAAAGGCAAGGAGAAACAAGTTTCTAAACATTAGGCTACAAAATCTCTTACTCAAGAATATGAAGAAGAAGAAGTAGATTAGGAAGAATAGGGGAAGAAGAACAGGGACAACAAGAAATAGTAGTGGAAGAAAAGAAGATACAAACAAGAGAAGTCATACCACAAAATCCTCAGAAGTTACATATTTCAATTTTCCATCTCCAGATCTTCAGTCTTCCAAGAAATCTTCTCAAAAGGTTACCTATAAGGAAGTTATTCAGATTTTGGATAAAGAATAAGAAGAAGAGGAAGAATCCAATAAGAATTGGAATCATCCAGCTCAAGTGATTGGCACTAAAACTCATTTTGGTGATATATTACAATAAAATGAGGACATAGATTCTGAAAGAACAATAACTATGAAAGGGGTTCAGTACATTGAACATGCCTAGAATATATTGGAGAAGTTGTTACCATTCATTCCAAAAGTTGAAGATGAGATGGAAATTATTTCAAATTCCCATAATGATAGAACAAATTCTGTCAAGGTTTTGAGGGATAGGTTTCTAAGCCTTGAAGCTAATTTCAAGATTTTCACGGAACGTACTGTAGAGCACAGTAAGGCTTTCAATAAGGTTTTGAAGTGGTCTTACAATGTTGATGAAAGCCTCAAGAACCATCTGGAAAAGTAGAAAGAATTGGTACATTGGGTAAACAAACACAACTCTCTCTATCTAAAGCTGATTGATGATTTGAATGAAAAGTTTGAAGACTTTCAAAGACCCGGTGTATCATAATGAGTATCCTCAAAAGAGATTGAGAGTTCAAAGGGAAAGTTGGAAAATGAGAGTAATGAGATTGTTTCACTCCCAAATAGAGTTTTTATCCTTGATATGGCCTATAGACTTAGGTTGGATGATTTTAATAACCAGGAAGCAAGGATTAAAACTCAAGAATTAAAGCTTAAATCCCAAGAAGAAATCAATCGAATTCTACAACAAAGGCTCCAGAAGCAAGAATTGGTTATTTCTGAATAGGATGAGAAGATAAAGGCTCAACAATAAGCTATTGATAAACTCAGGGAGGATAAAAAGGATTTCAAAAAGATGAATATTATGATGTTTAATCTTTTGGAAAAACAAAATGAGAAATAATGAGTTTTAAACTCTTATTGTAATGAAATTTTGTTTCAAGTAACAATTATTGTTTTGTATTCTATTTCTCTAACTTTTTCCAGGAAATAAATACTTTCCCTTATTCTTTTTTAAAATAAAAAAAGTGGAGAATGGTTGTGAAAATAAGAATTTTTATGAATGCCTTATTAAAAGGGAAAACTCAAGTAAAAGTAAATAGAATACAATCCCTAGTGTGTTTGTTCAAACCAAGGGTAGAATTAGTCATATTCACTATTAATTTTAGAAGATTTATTAAACTCATAGGGAGATAAGTGTTTATTGTTTGTTTCATTTTTTTGTTTTTTGCTTTCCAAAAAGGGGAAATTGTTGAGTTAAAACATGTTTCAACTTTCCCATCAATCATTTGTTTTGGAAATCACAAATCACACATATTTTAATCACATATATTGTTTATCATGTGTGTTGTTTCACAATCATAATCACTCACATTTTCTTTATTATATGTCGTATTCTCATCACAGTCATGTATGTTGTTCACTCACATTGTTTTTTATGTTGTTTCACAATAGGAACCAGATTGTGCATTACATCATAATCAGAAATCATAACTAGATTATGTATTGCATCATAATCAGGAATCGTAATCACCTATATCGTAATACAATCATGAATCATAATCATTTTTATCATAATCGGGTCATGCACCATAACCAAATGCATTGTAACCATGTGAATCACAACCAAGATATGTACCGTATCATAATCATGCATCGTAACCAAGTTAAGTATTATATCGTAGTCATGAATCGTTACCAGGTTATGTGTGGTATTATTATTTATGCATTGTATTCAAGTATCATAACCAGTTTAAATATCATACAACGTAACCATGTTAAGAATCATAACCAGGTTATAAATTGTAATCATGATATGCATTATTATCATGATAAAATGAGTAAACAAGTTATGTATTTTTCTTTTGAAATACATTATACTCTTATCATAAATCCTTTACCGATTACATGTTACTCATACTCATTATTTAATATCTTTGCACTTATTATTTTATAACCCAAAATGATGTCATTGAGTTGGTTGTTTACTAATAAAAACGATGTCATGTATTTTGTTTGTTTTGACCGTTGTAATTCCAGGTGTCCAAGTTCCTCTGAGTTTTTCAGAAAAATATGACTGTTGGAGAAAATATGACCATTGGAACCTAAGGCCTATAAATAGGAAGTCATTCGAACTAGAATACAGAACTTTTTCTTCTATAAAGTTCTAGAGAGAGATGTTGTGACTTCTCTCTTGCTTCGTGCGAAAGCCTTGAAGATACAAGAAGTGAACATCTTGTTCCATGTTTTTGTATTCCTATAAGTGCTTTGCTTCTGCCTTTTGTGATCGATCATTGTGATAACGATCATGTAATTTCAAGGATATGAAGGTGTGTTTCCAATCATCGTATCGAGGGATTTCAATTACTTGAAAGACCTAGGTGTCGATTAACTTCTTATTCGAGGGAATCCGGGGATATGAAGACATTCGTGTCGATCATCGTATCGAGGGATTACCAAGGTGGTGGTAAGACAAACCTTTTATCCTAGGTGAAAGGATACCCTAATCTTTGGGATAAAATAATTGTAATACTTTTTCATTTAGGCTACTATTTGTATTAAAAAGGGAATTGTATTGTTTCCTATTTCTTTTAATATTCATTTCAATTGTAATTGTTTTAATTACGATTCATTCATTATATATTGTATTAAGAGATTCTATATGCTATATGGTAGAATCATTTACATTTGTATTACTCTGATCATTGTATTCAATTCAAATACAATTATTTTACATTACTTAAAGTATTAAATCATATCATATGCATTGGATCCAAGACCTATATGGTCAATTGTATTGTTTGTGAATTGTATTAGTTTAAGACCTCTTAAACTAAGTTCTTTATTAAGTGTTTAAATACAGAGTTTTTAAACCTACAATTCACCCCTCTTGTATTGTGCCATCTAATATACATATATATATATATATATACTTTTATCCAACACCAACCTAATAAAGTTATGCATTAGTTTCGATACATTCATTGTATTGAATTAACATCCAGACAGCCGACAATGCTTCATTCCACAAAGTTGACAGGGAGGTAGGATATCAACTAGATATGAAAGCATGAATAGTATATTGACATATGGGACAATCTTACATCAATTCATATTGAGGTAATTCATTTTATGTGAGTTCATATGTCACAAAAGCTCAAGTATGATCAATGGAATAGACTGAGGACTATACTGTATCTTACACCACACAATAGAGGGCTCTAGGATTTGGTAAGTCAATAAATTTTCATTAGTTTTTTTTGTATATGTTTTTTAGTTTAATTTTATTACCTTTAAAATATACTCAACTATATCATATTATCTACATGTCTAATCTTGTGTAGGGTGAGGTATTTAGCTAGGTAGTGTACCATCTTGCAACGCAGGACATGATACCATCGTATCCTGTTCTATACGATAGTATATTCAATCATCCACCTTACCAAGAGGATGTTATGATAATAAAAGTTTTTTTTAAATATTGTTTTATTAATAATTTATATAATTTCCACATACAGAGACTTATTTGAATATTTATTGGAAATATGTGTTTCAAGCTTGAAATTGAAAATTCCATGAAAATTCTGTTTTGACCTTTTAATTATACCATAGTAATTTTATCATAACATTTTATGTGTGATGAATTTTGATTTTAAATTTTATTGAGGTATTAAAAACTATTTATCTATATTTTTCATTTAGATCATCAAATTGTACCTCACATTTATAGGGCCTAAAATTTGAGTTAATTCATAGATAAACTGGATTTGACAGATTGGACATTACTTCACTATTTGGGCCTTAAATGTTTCATCTAGACATAGAATGGGATTATATTTTGAAATATTTCAGAGAATTTAGATCCAAAAATTTCAATAAATTGAATAAAACACTATTTCACATGGTAACTGAGTCAAAAATACGTCACAAGACGGAGTAAATTTTGGAGGCATAATTCCTCATTTCCCTTTTTAGAATTTGAAACCCTTACCCTGGAGAACCCTATTTAAAATAGATTTACACTCTTTGGGAGGGTTTTTAGAATATTGGGTAATTTTTTGATGAAAGTTTCGGTTCCATTTCACTACCTAACCATTTTTAAGTAGGGATCCTTTTTACAAGGATCTATTCTTAGAAGACACTTGTAATGTCCCGGTTCCAGGTGCCGCCCAAAGGTGCCCCATACTCGGTTGGTCACATGGCCTCAAGTGAATTTCTCTGAACACTAGAGGCTGGTGACTATAAATGAGGGCCTTGGGTGTGATAGTGGGGACATTATTCCCTCATTGGCAAAGTAACACAATAGAAACAAACAATAAACAATATCGGAAGCAGTAATACTATACAACAGAAGTAAACACCAGAAGACTAATAGTATAAACAACTGAAACATATATATATATATATAAATAATGATGAACATCACAAGAATATAGGAAATCATCCAAACAAGTCACAATGATAGAAATACAATACTAAAACCAAAGTACTAAAATAAAGTAAATAACTCCAATAGCATCGCAAGCCTCAGCTTGATCCCATGATCTCTAGCTCCAACAACAATCAAGTACCTGATGTAGAAGGGTGCTTTACCTTATCTATACCTGTAAACATATAATCTCTTTGGTCCCAAAATCATGACCCAAATAGGGTGTGAGATGAATCCTAGTAGGTAACCACCAAAAGATCTATGCCTAACTATCATTGAATATACATAGCAGGTAATATGAAAAATGAAGCAATAAACAAGGAAGTACTCAAAAGTAAACAATCCTACAGTTTCCAATTACATTCATTTTCATTTATAATTATTCAAACTATTGAATAATGAAACTTTGGGATCTAGCCTAAGCTCGATATCCCCTGGGTAATAAAAAAAGAATATGTCTCAGAAGACCATCTAACAATCAAGTAAGACCGAGTCCAAGCTTGTTCTTTGGCTTGGCAGGCTCATCAAAAATCAAACAATCATTCATAAGAAACCCTCTAAGAAAGTTCTCATAGTATAACCCCTTTGGTTTAGTATGTCATCAATTCACTAAAGATATAACGACCCTCTGGTAAATCTCACACAGTCTAACCCCTTTGGTCCCACAAAACAAAGACTCACTGAGGAAGTACTCACCATCAATTCCCCCTATGGTCTTTTAACGATAGAATAAAGAATATCGGAGATAGCACTCAAAGTCCATTCCCCATGTGGTCTCAGAATGATATACTATAGACACTCTGAGGGAGCACTCACCACCAATCCCCCCTATGGTATCGCAATGTAAATATAACAGACACTCTGGGGAATCCCTCAACGTTAATTCCCCCTATGGTCTAACTATACCAGGTTCTCACAACCCTGTGTAATAAAATCTTGCACAAATGATATCTAGTAGCCCAAAGTAATCTCAAATACTACATGTCTAAGTAACTACAATGCATAACACATGCGTTTAATAGACACCAACAAGCAATCAAATCCAACCTAACTAGTAAGGTAGGGAAACAAGGTCTACCTCATAGGAAACCTAGACCAAACAACCATAAACATCCAAATAACGAAACTCAACCATAAGGTGTACCCTAAACATGAAATCTAGTATAATATATATCAAATAAACCCTTAATCTAGCAATCAGTCTAAGGAAGATGAAAACATGGTTCAATTCCTTAACAAGAAATACCTGAACCATGGGGAATCAACACTTAGGCATATATAATTCAAAGATAAACTCTTAAAGGCAAAAAAACACCTACCTCAATGTTTTATGATTGATGTAGATGAACCTTATCCTTTCAATCAGTCTAGAACATCATTGATCTACAAAAAGGTAAAAAAATGTTCATCCTTGGATAACTCGAGAGAGAGGAGAAATCCGGAAGAGAGATTGAAGAAGAACCAAGAACTCACCGAGGTGATTCCAATGCAACTGATGATGTTTGATTTGGAAAATGAATGAAATATCGGTGGTTTGGAAAATATTCGGTGATTCTGTACACTACTTCGTGAGGCACGGCCCGAAGAAGATAATTCTGGAGATGATACATGAACTCAATTTGATTAATCAAATAGAAACAAAAGTACACAGTGTGTTCATTTAATCTACATGCCGTGTGCATGCCTCAACCAACCCCCACATTAGGTGGTCCACACGGCCATGTACTCGGCCATTACACAGCTAGTACATGGCCACCTGCGGTAACTGGGTACACGACGTGTACTCAATAGTATATGGTGTGTACTTAGAAAATTTCCAAATTCTTCCTTTTCCCTAAAAAACACCTGAAATCAAGATCCATACCTGAAATAAAGATCTGGGTTCTTAAAAACTTCCCCCTTAAAGGAACTCATCCCAGAATTTTCCTTCCAAGTGTGGTGAAGAAGAAAATTCAAACAACTCTGGCCACTGTGATTGCACGTCAGCCTCCCTCTCCCAAGTATCATCCTGTACTTCTCTGTACTGCCATAGCACCCGTACTAGAGAAACAAAATGTCCACAAAGAACCTTCATTCTGTGATCCAAAATTCATATTGGGTGCCCCTTGAAAGATGAATCCACCTCCAACTCAACCTCATTGTGTTGAAAAACGTGAGGCAGGTCTGAAAAGTAACGTCATAGCTGAGAAACATGGAAGATGTCATGCATATCCTAGTACCTCTGAGGTAACTACAACCGATAGGCAACCGGCCCGACTCTCTCCAAAACCTCAAATGGCCTAACGTATCTCAGTGAAAGTTTTCCCTATCTCCTAATCCTCCTGTGTCCCAATCTCGGTGTGACTTGCAAAAAAACTTGATCGCCGACCTCGAACTTTAGAGGTCATGTCTGTCAATCAACATAAGATTTCTAGAAAGAGTGTGCGGTATCCATCCTCTTCCAAATCAACTCCACCTGCTCAATAGTCTCCTGGAAAGGACGAGGTCCCTGCATAGATGACTCTCTTACCTCCAGCCAACATAAGGGTGGTCAACATGGACTAACATACAAAGCCTCATAAGGTTCCATATGAATCATCGCCTAAAAATTTTTATTATAGGAAAACTCCACTAGGGGTATGTGTCTCCCCCAAGAACCCCTGAAATCCAGGATGCATGCTCAAAGCATTTCCTTCAAGACATGAATCGTGCACTCGGACTGGCCATTTTTTGGGGATGGTAATATGTACACAGAAGTACCTATATACCCAAAGTCCTCTGTAGTCCCTTCTAGAGACAATAAGTAAACTAGGCATCCATGTCTGAAAAGATAGAGTGCAGAACCCCATGCAACTGTACAACTCTCAGATGTACAACCATCCAAGTTCATCAACACTGAAAGTTTCCTTAATGGGAAAGAAATGTGGAACCTTTGTGAGTCTATCAACAACAAAACATACTACATCATTCCCCAAGGAGATCTTGGTAAACCTATCATGAAATCCATCATGACATCATTCCACTTCCACATAGGAATGGGTAACTACTTTAAAAGACCTACTGGTCACTGATGCTCTGATTTCACCTGTTGACAGGTGGAATATATCATAACAAAACCATCAATATCTCTCTTCATACCTATCCACCAATACTAAAAGTGTAGATCTTGATACATATTGGTGAGACCAGGATGAACTACCCACGCTAAGGAATGAAAATCCCGCATCAACTCCTCGCATATGTCTTCTGACACCCATACACATCCATGAAAGTACAAGATCTCATACTCACCTATTTCCACCCAGAAGTAGGGTCATTTCCTGACACTATCTCTTGTAGGAAAAGGAATTCATAATCTGATAGTTTCCTCATTCATACCCAATCTAGTAGAGTAGAGGTAACAACTATAGAAGAAATAAATGTCTACCCCTGTCTTTCGTGCACCTCCAAAATCATCTCAGAGAACAAATTCATAAGCTGCCACTCACTACTGTCCTCATGAACTACCTGTATCTGAGTCCTTCTACTCAACGTATCAGCCACTAAGTTGCCTTTCCCAGGCATATAGGCTAGCTCAAAGTCAAAAGACCAAAGGTAATCAACCCACCTTCACTATCTCAAATTTAGATCGCACTGAGTAAAGATATACTTGAGACTTTTTTGGTTAGTGAAAACCAAAAAATGCTCTCCCAATAGATAATGTCTCCAATAGCGTAAATCATGTACAACTGCAGCTAACTAGAGATCGTACGTTGGGTAATTCCTCTCATGTGGCATCAACTGCCGAGACCCGTATGCAATGAATCCTTCCCCCTGCATAAGCACTGCTCCTAGCCCAATACTTGATGCGTTGTAGTAAATAGTGTAACTCTTGCCCGGCTATGGAAAAATCAATATCAGTGCTAAAGTAAATCTCCCCTTCGGATCCTGAAAGGATGAATCACAAGATTCTATCCACAAGTACTTCACACCCTTCTTAGTTAGGCTCATCAGTGGCATTTTTAATAATGAAAAGTCCTGTATAAAGCGTCTGTAGTAACCAGACTGCCTGAGAAAACTCTATACCTAAAAGAAGTTCTTCATCTTCTCCTAGTAAACTACTGATGTCACTTTCTCTGGGTCTACTGATACTCCTATCTATAAGATAACATGACCCAAGAAGTGAATCTGATCCATCCAAAAGTGGAATTTTGAGATCTTAACATATAACTGATGCTCTCTTAGTGTACTCAAAAAAATCTCAAGATGGGTGGAATTGTCGTGTCGAGTGTGAGAGTAAACCAAGATATAATCCATGAAAACATCCAAAAAAGAATCCAAGTAAGGATGGAACACTTGGGTTCATCAGTGCCACAAAAACTTCCACCGCGTTCGTGAGACCGAACGGCATAACTACATACTCCTATAGACTATACCTACTCCAAAAGGTTGTAAGAGGTATATCTGATGGTCTAATGTGAAAATGATGTTGATATGATATCAATTAAATCTTCAAGAACACCTAGTATCCTTGAAGCTGATCAAAGAGATCATCAATCCTTGGTAAGGGATATTGGTTCTTAACCTTCAACTGGTTCAACTTTCGATAATCCACACAAAGTATGAGGGTACCATCCACCTTCTTCACAAAAATGACAAGAAAACCCCAAGGAGAAGTGCTAGGTTAGATGAAACACTTTTCTTACAACTCCTCTAACTACTTATTGAGCTCCTGTAACTCTAGTGTAGCCATCTTATAAGAAGAAATGGACACCAGTGCCACTCCTGACAAATGTTCGATGGAGAAATCTACCTCACACTCCGGAGGTAAACCTGAAAAGTCATCTGGAAAGACATCCCTGAAATGATCCACCAATGGAGGAAAGTTTATATGTGAAGTCCCCTGGTCATTCAGATACAAACTAGAAATCTAGGTTGTAATACCTCCCAACCCATGATTCTTTGGTCCCACTCTGCTCACCTAAACATCCCATTCACCCTTGTGTAGAAAGGACCCACCCTCTGGTGATGTGAAACTCACCCTATGGTGATAATAATAAAAAAAAGTCCTGGAAATAGACTAACCAATCCATTATGAGAATGACATAAAAGCCTGTCATCTTTAGGACATAGAGGTCCCACAATAAGTGACGCCCACCAACCTCAAGAGGGAACTCCTTGCACTGACGTACACATTCCCTCCTAATTTACAATGAAGTTTCTAGCATCATAACATCCTCAAAACCAAGGATACAGAGCCTGAGGCTTTCCACAATGATGATATATATAAAACTATGGGAAGACCCTATATCAAAAAGAGCAGAAGCTAAAAATGATGCAACTAAAATCGTACCTCTAACTATAGAGGGTATGTGATCCTGCTCCTGTTAGGTCTTCTACACTACAAAGGCCTGACTTGCACTGCGACCCTATGACCCTGCCTGACTACCCAAAGATGATCCACCCTACTTTCACTTAAATCCTGCCAACTAACTACTACATCTACGACCTCCTCCTTAGCCTGAATGGCTAAAAAAACTACAGTTCCTAAACTGATGAGAAATTTGTGGTCCTGATCCTAAATGTGGTGTCATAATAGAACTCTTATCACAAGATGTTGGTGAGAAAAACTGGAAAAAACACTAGAGATAACCCATATTGCTACAAGATCGGCACTCGAATGGGTCTCTCAGGCACTGAGGTATTGTATGCCCACTCTTACCACACTGTTATCATACCACCTGGATACCGGAAGAAGTATCTCATCTACTTGGATATCCACACGTAGAATCCCTACGACACTTCCTACTATTATTTGGAGGAGTGCCAACTATAGATACCAAACCGCCCCAGATCACAGCTCCAGACTCCCTCATATTACGCTTGGTGATCAATGCCTAGTTGAATATAAAAGATATGGAAGTCAACCTAAATATTTTCACTTGGGATTGGATTTCATGTATGAGACCATCCTCAAAATCCCTAGCTATAAATAACTCATCGCCCCCGGAATGGGTGTGAAGTGCTTCAGCTCTATAAAGTGAGAATAATACTCAATGACTGAAAGAGTACCCTATTCCAGACTCATGAACTCTCGGGATTGGTAGGCCCTCAAGGTATCTAGGTGGAAAAAGTCATAGAAGGTCCGCTGGAACTAATACCAAGACATAACTCATTAGCATCTCACCTATGATATCACATATCACCATCTCTTGGAGGAATCTCGAAGCATGTAGGTTGTGAGACTCACCCACCTTTCAAGAGGTGTCATGAGATGCTCAATGATAGACAATATGGATTCTAACCGTGGCTCTGAAGCCTGAGGTCCTCCATCCCCTGAGAAAGTGGGAGGATGTTGCTGCTAAAAAACCCACGTCAACTCTTCCATGGATGGGGTAGGATGCAGTGTTCCTTAGTAGGTATGCATAGACCTCATAAATCCTTCTTGAAATTTTGAATCAACACCTATGTCTAGTATACCAGTTGGTTCCAAGATAGGAATGATGGGAGGATCTGCTGGTAGTCCCTGATCTACCATTTCTGGTGTCGGATCGTTGCCCTGTATTTTGCATACAACCGAAGGATGTCTCGGTGGCATGGATCTGCAAGGACAAGCACACACCTCAGTTTAATTTTATCAAGGAATAAAACTTAGAAGTGCAATAAGGAATAGGAGGAGAATAACAATCACATTTTAAAAAACAGGGGTACATGGTATAACCCCTACACGTCGTGTTCCCTTAGGCTTTTAACATGGGCGTGTACTCCTGCAAAAAATGTAGGACCTCGGGACACCCTGAGAGGGGATGGGTGAATCAGGGTGTTAAATTTTTATTTTAAAACAAGTATCTTATTCCCATGTCGGTAGTAACTCGTTAAACCTGTAAGATATATGAGAACAGAAATAAAACAATCATATGAAAAGGACCACACATCACTTTTACTTGGTTCACCACTAAGGGTGACATCCACGAAGCATACACTGACAGTGTGTTGGTCATACCTAAATGCACTAATATTCACTAGTTTATGGAATACAAGGTTCGTTCAAAGTCACTCTATTCTAGGATCACTACCTTTATAATGGTTTAGAGATTTCTCATTGATTCCCTTGGAACACTTCTATCGACCCCCTAGCACACTGCTTTGATAGAATTCTAAGTCAGTTTATCGACATGAAGGTCACTTCAATGATTTCGCATTAAATACATTGTCCCTAACTTATCACAAGACTCTTATTGCACCATATACTAGAGTTTATTCTCATTGAATTCCCCATTCACTAAAAAAATAGATGTTCAAAACTACTCTTCACAAAGCATCGTTTTGAGTCACACTCCTTCACAAAGCACCCCTACCTTCATAGAACAAACTATCTTCGCAAAGCTTCCTTGACTTCATGGAACAAAATGTCTTCATAAAGCTTCCTTGCCTTTATAGAATAGTCTTCACAAAACTCACTGAGTCGATGTAGTAAGCCTCATCATCGCAAAGTACACTTTTGACAAAAGTATGGGCATCCGTTAAGACTAAAAGTCTCTTCGCGATGCACCAGCTCACATAGATAACCTGATTCGAAAATCTCTTCATGAACTCAAAGAATCTATGGATTTTTCTTGAAAACTTTAACCAAAGTGAAGAAGTTTAGCCTCATATTTATAGGCTCGACCATTCTCGAAGCTCCACCACCTCTTTGCGGATTTTATGGATCATTGAAATTGTCTTCATGGCACTCCTCCCTTCACAAAGAACCATGGAAATTATCTATTCGTGAAGCTCATCCTTACCATGGAGTCTTCTGTAAAAACCCTTCATAACGCCCATCAATTTTACAAATCATTCCTTCAACGACTGCAAAGCTGCAAAACTCATAATCATGGAGAACTCTACTTCCAATCGTGAAGTCTGTCGTAATCACAAAGCACACCATCAAAAATCTTTCTACCTTTGCGAAATGCACATCGCAAATACCATCTTCATGAAACTCATGACTATACCATATTTTTATAAGGACTCTAAGAAAAACTACATCGCAAATTGAAAACAAACTTCCATATTTTGGACCCCAAAAAATTGGCAAACACTGGGAAACGATGCCACCTTTAATACTGCTTTCAGCTTAAACTGTATGATATATTTCCTTGAAATCTCCCCGGTCTTCCATGTGAGTATTGAAAAAAAACACAAACTATACTCCCATTCTAGCAAAGAATATCGCTGGTTCCAATAGTCTCCTCCTTTGGGTTTGTTGGAAATCTGCAGATAAATTCAATAAATCACCATCCACACTTCTCCCTCACATTCTCCTGTAAGTAACCTACAACAATAGAAACATTTCATCATCCATATTTCCACATTGAATTTATCCATTTCTCCCTCAATGGAAATAAACCCAAGAACCAGTATTTAAACTTTGTAGAGATTAGAACATACTCTCCTTGGATTTTATCTCCCCCATAAACCTACATCACTTCCACAAACAAATAAAGAAATTTAAAACAACTTGGGAGAGGAGTTTCGTAACCTCCTTATGCACTGGGTGGTGGCTAAACACCTAGGTTCAACCGATGTTTCTAAAAAATAGCCACTTATAGTGGATTGGTTTGGATATCATACACTTGCTATTTAGTTCCCACATGATTAATTTTAATCACACATTGTTCAACTTTTTTCCTTGATGAAGTGATATTTGTTTTCAATATGTTTTGTACAATAATTCTGAAAAGATTCTTCGTAAGATCAATTGCACTCTTATTATCACAGTAGATCATCATTGGTTGTTTCACCTCATCTCCAATGTCAGTCAGTTGCTACTTCATACAAATTAACTGAGTGCATGACTTTGTAGCAGATATATATTTAGTTTCAGTAGTACTAAGAGAAGTTATTTATTGTTTTTTGATCAGCCAACCACACATTTCCTACCAACATAGAAAGCACCACCACTGGTGGAATTTCATTCCACTATATCTCCAACCCATTAAACATCAAAGAATGTTTATAGTTCACTGTCGCTTCCTGCAGCAAAGTATAATCCATAATTATGAGTACCTTGAACATACCTCATGATTCTTTTTACTGCTGACATATGTTCTTCCTTCAGATTAATTTGAAAGTGGGATGCTAAGTATGTTGCAAATACAATGTCTGGCTATGTTTCTATATGGTACAATAAGCTCCCAATAATCCGTCTGTACATTATGGGATTCACAAGTGTCCCATGATCATGCTTTCTAAGTTTTGTTCCAACTGCAATTAGAGTCGACATTGGTTTAGAGTCATGCATATTAAATTTCTTTAGCAGCTCCCTTGCATATTTTTCCTAATAAATTAATTTATAATTCTTATTTTTAATCACTTTCAGCCCTAAGAAATATGTGAGTTCACCAATAATGGACATTTCAAATTCTGATTTCATGTGATTGGTAAATTCATCCACTGATCCCTGCCCACTTCCACAAAAAAATATATCATCCACATATACCAATACCATGAACTGATCTTTTTGAGAATTCTTCACATAGAGGTTGTCATCCACTCCTCCAATTTTGAATTCAAGCTTTCTTAGATAAGAATCCAACTTAGAGTACCACGCCCATGGTGCCTGTTTCAAGCCATAGAGTTCTTTCTATAATTTTTTAACCTTCATTTCATCATTTCCAAGAAAGAACCCCACAATTTTTTCAATGAATACTTCTTCTTCCAAAAATCCATTTAAGAATACTGTCTTGACATCCATTTGATACACTTTATAACATATTTCGATTTCCATGACTAGAAATAGGCCGATTGACTCCAGTCTTTCCACTGGAGAAAATGTTTCATCAACATAGACACCTTCAATCTGTGAATATACCTTTCACACCAGTCATGCCTTATTTTGGATCACATTAACATGCTCATCATATTTGTTCTTAAAGATCCACTTTGTACCAATCACTTTGTGACCTTCTGGTATCTTGACCAGATCCCATGTTTGATTTTTTTAATCTGATCTAAATCTTCATTCATGGACTTCACCCAATATTCATCTTTTATAGCTCATTCAAACAAGGATGGTTCCACAACTGATCGAAATGCAGATTGTACATTACTCCTCATTCTCTTTATTTGTGTGGGTGCATTCCAATCCCCAATGATGCCGGATTAATAAATTTCTGCTCTTTGATTCCTCATTTGAGGTTCATCTGAATTCTCTTTAGTTATGGTTTCCTATTCATATTATTCTTCTGAATCAACATCATGATGTGACTCCAAATTTTTTTTACACCTTCCTCTATTTCTGTATTTTCATTTTCTCTATGTTCACATTCTTCCTAATATTCTATCTCATCAACATAGGAACCCCTTGAAGCATTCATGGTTTTGTATTCAATGATCTTAACATCACTGATTTCCACAATCCTTCCCAATCCCTTATTGAAACACTTATAAGATTTGTTATTCATTGAATATCCAAGGAATATTCCTTCATATGCATTGTCACCATACTTACCTTGATTCCCTTCTTTATTTAGGATGAAACATTTACTCCCAAAAACATGAAAGAATTTCAATGAAGGCTTCCTTTCATGCCAATGTTCATATAGTGTCTTCTTTTCTCCCATATAAAGCCCCATTTTATTTCGAATGTGCACTGCAGCTTCAAAAGATTATTTACAGTAATGGTGAGAGATACGAATCTCAATTAGCATAGTCTTGTCCATATTATTGAACTAATAATTCTGGAACTCAACAACTCTATTTTTCTATGGAGTTCTCATAGCTGCTACCTCATACCATATTCCATGTTTTCTAGGTATTTATCAAACTCAATGGACATGTATTCTCCTCTATTTTCATATCGTAGGACTTTGATTGTCCGTCCAATATAATTATTAGCAATTCGACGACAAGTTTTCATGAAATCAAGTACTTAACACTTCCTATGAATAACCATTACACAAGACATTATACTATAATCATCAATGAAAAGGAAGAAGTACCTCTCTCCACGAGTTTCAACAACATTTATCGGGCCAAATATGTCTTTATAGATGAGATCAAGAAGGTGTGATGCCCTTTTCTTCTTTGGACGATATGAACTACAGACTAGCTTCCCCCATATACAAGCATCACAAGTATTTTCATGTCCATGTTTCAGAATGAGGATATCCATGACTATCTTCAAATTAGATATCTTTTCCATGCCTTGTTGGTTAATGTGACCTATCCTTCAATGCCACATGTTGTTTTCCTCTTCATCAGATAGATAGAAAGAGTTATCTTTACTGTCAACCTGATATACGTTTCCATCTGTTCTGCAGCCTTTCATGAGAGAATTCCATATTTTACCCTTTATAGTGCAACCTTTTTGATTGAAAGTTACTATGAGCCCTGAGTCACAATGTTGGCTCACACTGAGGAGATTATGATGTAGACCATCTATATAAATAACTTCAGTCTTCTTCAGCTCTCCATTTTCCAGTTCCATATTTCCACTGCCTTTAATCTTTAAAGCACCATCATTACCAAACCTAAATGTTCCATCAACCTTCTTCTTAATGTTCATTAAAAGGTTAGCATTTCATTTCATATGGGACAAGCATCCACTATCAAGAATCCAGGTGATGCTACTTTTTGTAGCTTTGAGAGATACTTCTACAAGAATTGATTTCTCAATTTTCTTCTTCTTTTTCCATGAGATATTGGATTGAGAATAGTACACTGATGGCCTTCCAATTTTTTATTCCACATAATCAGATTCTTTATACTTAGACTATTCTTCTAGAGGAGAAAAAGTTTTTGTGAGAACAACACCATTGAGAGGGTGAGTATTGACCTATCTCTAATAGTTGTATAAATTTCTCCTGTCATACCTCTACCTGCAATACATAGCTTTATGACCAAAGTTAGAATAGTGAAAATAGTATCAATAGAAACTATTTCTTCTATAAGATGTAGCATATTAAATCGGTCTCCTTTGTTGACTTCCCAGATCTTATCCATTCAAATATCTATTTTCCTCTTCGTAATATGACATGGTATGGACCAGATAGCCATAGAACCAACACTTCATGAGAGGAAATTTCTTTTTACTTATGTTTCTCTTCATGCCTTCTTCCTTGGGGAAATAGTTGGACTTGCTGTCATTTCTGAAAGATTGAGGATAATCTTAAGTTCTTCTTTCAGTTTGGATTGAGGGTTTCTTTTTTAGAACTTTAGGTAAACTTTTCAATGTGTCCAACTTTCATCTTGTATTTCTTTTGGCTCAGTTTACTTCCAGCAGTTGATGTCACAACTTCACAACTGATTCCACTATTTCCCATGCAGGTGGGTCATTGATCACTCAGTATTTTTTCAACCCCATCTAAAACATGCTTGTATCTTACCAGTAATTATACATATGAGAACCTTCCAAAATGAATTTTCTTCATTCGCTTTTTTGTAGTTGATTGACACTCAAGTTTACTCCTCAGAGTAAAAACTTCTTCCTCAAGACCCTCAACATCCTTGGACTTATCTTCCAGTCTAGACATAAAGTCATTGATTACCTTTTCTTGTTCTTCAATTATAATATTTAGTTACACAACATCATATTTTCTTTCAGGGATTGAAGACTGTACTCTCACTAGTTCTTCTAGTCTTTCAATTTCAACTTCAATCTTATCAACATATTCTGATGATTCTTCCACCATTTCTTTCCACTTATTGCATCTCTTAAATTTATTATAAATCTTGGAAAAGGAATCCTTAATTTTCAACTTCGGATAACCATTATGAGTCATCTGATTATCTCTATGTTTATTGATTGAAGGTTTTGAATTTTCAATGGTAGCTATTATGGAAGCATGGTTTATAGTTTTAAATTCTGGTTCTTCTTCTTCATGGAATTATATATCATCATCTTCATATTCACAGATAAAACTCTTCTTCTATACTTTATTTCTTGATTTAAAGTCTCCCTTTTTGAAAAACCTTTTCTAAGGCTTCTTAATGTCTTCCGCTTCGCTCTCTTCATCATCAAACTTTCTTTGGAACTGAGAGGCAATGTTCCCAACTCTTCCACAATGAAAACATGCCAGAGGTAACTTACCTTTTAAATTTACCTTTTCCCTTCTTAAGCTTCTTGGAAATGAGAGAAAGAATTTATTTTTTCTCATCATCTTCACCACCACTATCTCCTGAAATTTTCAATTTTTTCATGGCTTTGAATGCCATTTCCTTGCTAACACGAGTCATTGCATCTTCTGGTTTGACTCTCATCTCATATGCCACTATACTACTTAGCAGATCACCCATATAGAGTTTATAATGATATCTTTCTTCAACTAATGACACCTTTTCAGTGTACATAGATATAAGTCTTATCAAGATTTTATTTATAATATCAATGTCTTTTACTTCCTCCCCAAGACCTCAAATTTCTCCCACTACTCCAGTAATTTGATTGAAGAGGGAATCTTTATTCTCATTAGGATGCATCTTCAGATCGTCAAACTTGTTGTGAAGGAGATGATGTTTTTCCTCCTTCAATTTTCTATCTACTTAATAAATATTTTCAAGTTTATCCCACATATACTTTTCTTATTTGAAACTCATCACATTTATATATATATGATTAGAAAGAGAGGTAGTGAGGGAATTATAAGCTTTAGCATCTGCATCAAGAACTTTCCTATCTGTATCAATCATAGAAAGCCCCGTTGGATCAGTAAATTGTATTCCTTGAATAGTAGTAAAGAGGACTTCCATTACAAGGGATATTAGATGATATCTCATTCTATTCTTCCATATATAAAAATTAATTCCATCAAAGAGAGGGATTCCCCTAGAACTGGCTAAATTCTCCATGAAAGCAAAGGACAGATCTAACACCAGCAACCTTTACCATCTGATACCACTTATAGGACCCCGGGACACCCTAAGAGGGGATGGGTGAATCAGGGTGTCAATTTTTTTGTTTAAAACATGTATCATGTTCCCACATTGGTAGAAACTTGTTAAACTTCTAAGAATGATGAGAAGTGAAAGCAAACAATCACATGCAAAGAGACCACACACCACTTTTACTTGGTTCACCACTAAGGGCTACACCCAAGGAGCATAACCTGACAGTGTGTCATTCATACCTAAATCCACTAATCTTACATAGCTTATGGATTACAAGGTTCGGTTACAGTCACTCTATGCTAAGCTCAGTACCTTTACAATGGTTTAGGGATTTCTCACTGCTTCCCTCTGAACACTTCCGTCGACTCCCCCTAGAACACTGCTCTGAGAGAAGTCTGAGTCAGTTTATCGACTTGAAGGTCATTTCAATGATTTATCATTAATGAAATTATCCCTGACTTAGCATGAGACTATTCTTGCACCATAGACCAGAGTTGATGCTCTTTGAATTCCCCATTCATTAAAAAAATAGATGTTTAAAACTGTCTTCGTGAATCATCTTTGCGAGTCACACTCCTTTACGAAGCACCCCTACCTTCGCAGAACAAACTGTCTTCGAAAAGCTTCCTTGCCTTCATAGAACATTCTTTGAGAAACTCACTAATTCAACACAGTAGGACTCATCATCATGAAGTACACTTTTGACAAAAGCATGGGCATCAGTTAAGACTAAAAGTTTCTTCACGATGCACCAACTCACATAGATAGCCTGATTCGCGAAGCTCTTCATGAGCTTAAAGAATCTCCAGATTTTACTTGAAAACTTTGACCAAAGTGAAGAGGTTTATCCTCATATTTATAGGATTAAACATTCATGAAGCTCCACCACCTCTTTACAGATTTTCCGAATCATCGAAATCATCTTCTCGGCGCTCCTCCCTTTGCAAAGAACCATGGAAATTATCTATTCGCGAAGCTCATCTTCAGCACAGAGTCTTATATCAAAAACATTCACAACGCCCATCAATTTCACAAAGCATTCCATCAATTAATTCAAATCTCCAAAACTCGTAATTACAGAGAACTCCGCTTTCGATCGCGAAGTCTGTCGTAATCGCGAAGCACACCATCAAAAATATTTCTAACTTCGCGAAATGTTCATCACAAATCCCATATTCAAGAAACTCACACCTCTACCATATTTTTATAAGGCCTATAAGAAAAACCATGTTGTTCGTTGAAAACCAACTTCCATATTTTGGACCCCAACAAATTTGAAAACACTGGGAAACGACACCACCTTTAATACTGCTTTTGGCTTTAACTGTATGATACCTTTCCTTAAAATCTCCCTAGACTTCCATGTGAGGACTGACTAAAAAAACAAACCATACTCCCTTTAAAGTAAAGAATAGCCTTAGTTCCAACATAATACTGGTCATGTAATACCCCTACACATGACATGTTCCTCCTGTGACATGGCGTGTGCATGAATTTTCCATCCTGCTCGAGTTCTTAAACATAGCTAAACCACATGGTTCTCTCCTGAGTAACACTAAATGACATGTTCACCATACACACGGTGTGTACCACTTAAGTTATAACCACATGTTTCATTAATCACATGGCCAGAAACACGACCAACTCTACACGGCATGCAAGAACCGAACACAACGTATACAACCTAAGTTTCATTCATCCGTGTCATTAGTCACACGGCCGGATACATGGACTCCTCAGCATGGCATGTACTAATAGCACACGACATGTTCTACACAGGTTTTCCAACCTCGTGTCTCTTCTCACACAATCAGTCACACGGTTAAAGACTACAGGGCGTGTACATACAGTACACGGTGTGTACTTAAGAAAAGTTGTTTCTTCCAAAATAGAAGAACACATGGTGTGTGTTCATAGAACCAAACATCATGTTTTCTGGGTTTCTAGAAAGTAGACCTCTAAAACTCCTATCAAACCCTTAAAAACTTAATTTTTTTTCCAAGGAATAAAAAATTCTGACACATGAGAGCCCATACTCCCACAAATCAAAGTTTGGCATCCTTATTCACATCATAGCTTGAAAAAAATCTATTAAAGTTCGAACATGATCCACCAAATTCCAATCTAAGAGGGCCCATAACACATCATAAACCAATGTTTGGAACCCACCCAAATTAAAATTTACATATTCTAATACCCTATCAAAATTTCAGGTATTCTATCAATACATCTATCATAATAGCATGAATATCTTGCACAACATCTATCAAAACATAATGCAATCAGCAATCCACCCTAAATGGCATGACAAGAATGCATGAAATATGATCTCTATCGAGTGACTATATGATGCATGAGATGGAATACCCTAATCACACTGGGTTTCAACAGAAATAGAATCTCAATAATATCAATGATAATAGCACAAAACAAGTGATTCACCCAACAATGAAATCAAATAAACTGTAACAATTGAAAAACCAGAAAAATTGCAATATTTGCGGCAACTTGGATTTTACCTATACATTGGTCAGCTACTCCCGGGAACAACTTATTACCAACTACCTATTACTTCCTATCCCTATCTATAGGCTCTAAACAATAAGTCAAATAAGAAAAGAATCCCTCTAATACAACTTTGTAACATCCTGGTTCTGGGTGCCACCCAAAGGTGCCCCATACCTGGTTGGTCACATGGCCTCAAGCGCATTTCCCCAAACACCAGAGGCTACCAACTAGCAATGAGGGCCTTGGGTATGATAATGCGAAAACTATTCCCTCATTGGTAGAGTAACAAAGTGGAAACATATATTAAATGGTAACAGAAGCAGTAATACCATACAATATAAGTAAACAATGGAAGACTAAGAGTAAAAACAAAAACAACATATATATATATATATATAAAAATAATGATGCATGTCACAAGTATCTAGGAAAGTAGACAAAAAATTCACAATTCCAGAAATACAATACTAAAACCAAAGTACTGAAAATACTAAATAACTCCAACAGCATCGCAAACCTCAACTTGGTCCCATGCTCTCCAGCTCCAGTAGAAATCAAGTACCTGATGCAGAAGGGTGCTTTCCCTTATCTATATCCACAACCATATAATCTATTTGGGCCCAAAATCATGACCCAAACAAGGTATGAGACGAATCCCAGTAGGTAACCGCCAAAAGATATATGACCAACTGTTAATGAATATATATAGTAGGCAATATGAAAAATGAAGCACTAAACTGGGAAGTACTCAAAAGTAAACGATCCTATAGTTTCCAATTACATTAATTTTCATTTATAATTATTCAAAACATTGAATAATGAAACTTAGAGATTTAGCCTAATCTCTGTATCCCCTATGTAATATAAAAAGCAGATGTCTTAGAATACCATCTAACAATCCACTATGACCGAGTCCAAGCTTGTGCTTTGGCTCAACATGATCATCACAAATCAAACAATCATTCACAAGAAACCCTTTGGTAAAGTTCTCATAGTCTAACCCCTCTAGTTCAGCATATCATCAATTCACTAAAGATATAATGACCCTTTGGGAAATCTCACACAATCTAACCCCTTTGGTCCCACAAAACAAAGACTCTATGAGGAAATACTCACCGTCAATTCCCCCTGTGGTCTTTTAATGATAAACTATAGACTCTCTAAGGAAGCACTCAACGTCCATTACCCCTGTGGTCTTGTAACGGTATACTATAGACAATATGAGGGAGAACTCATTGTTAATCCCCCCTATGGTCTCACAATGTAAATATAATAGATACTCTGGGGAAGCCCTCAACGTCAATTCCCCCTATGGTCTAACTATACTAGGTTCTCACAGCCCTGTGTAATACAATCGTGCACAAAAAATATCCAACAGCCCAAAGTAATATCAACTACTACAAGGCTAAGAAACTATAATGCATAACAAAGGCGTTTAACAAGATGAAAAAAGAAATCAAATCGAACCTAACTAGAAAGGCAGGGAAACAAGGTCTGCCTCATAGGCAAACTAGACCAAATGGACATAAACATCCAAACAAGGAAACTCACCCATGTGGTGTCTCCTAAACATGCAATTTAGCATAATATATATCAAGAAAACCCTTAATCTAGTAATAAATCTAAGGCAGATGATAAAAGGGTTCAATTCCTTAACATGAAATACACTAACCATGGGTAATCGACACTTAGTCAAATATAATTCAAAGATAAAATCCAAAAGGAAACCAGAAACCTACCTTGATATTGTATGATCGATATAGATGAACCTCATACTTTGAATCAGTCTAGAATATCGTAGATCTATAAAAAGGTCAAAAACGTTCAACCTTGGATAACTCGAGAGAGAGGAGAAATCAGAAAGAGAGATTGAAGAAGAACCAAGAACTCACTGAGGTGATTGAAATGCAACCGTATGTGTTTGATTCAGAAAACAGATAAAGGAATGGTGGCTCATAAAAGATTCAGTGATTCTGTATGCTCCTTCGCGAGGCACGACCAAAAGAAGAGAGTTCTGGAGATGAGACATGACCTTGGTTTGATTAATCAAATAAAAAGAAAAGTACATAGTGTGTTTATTTAATGTACATCCTGTGTACATGCCTTAACTAGCCCCCACTTTAGGCGGTCCACATGGCCATGTACTCGGCCATTACATGACCAGTACACAGACACCTGCGGTAACCGAGTACATGGAATGTACTCAATAGTACATAGCATGTACTTAGAAAATTTCTTAATTCTTCCTTTTTCTTAAAAAACACCTAAAATCAGGATCCATTCTTGAAATGAAGATCCAAGTTCTTACAACACACCTATCCTACTTCTACTTCACGTTTCTTTACTTTTGTGATTATAAATTAGTTTTTTCATTAATAAAAATTCTATGTTTTTATCTTTTAATTATTTTATTTTTCTTATTACTAATGGAATATAATATTTGATAAGATATTGAGAGTTTCCCTTTCAATCCTTATACAAATCATCTCCACAATGACAAATCTGTCTATGGAAGAGTAGTTTCCATTAACAGTAGATATAGTCCCCACTTCCTTCTTTATATATTTTGAATCAATGAAAAAACTATAATTCATAAATTGAGATCAATTATTTGAGATTGAATTTATGAGGAACTTGATCGATTTACTCTCTAACCGTGATGCCAGACTTGTGTAAATCATAAGAGAGAAATATTAAACGCCAAATCTAATCAACTTGGGATAGAACTATAGGGTTCAAGTCTAATACCCAAAATAAAAATATTCTAATTTTTTGGGAGGATATTATTACCTGATTTTCCATTGACAATAAGTTGTCTTTGGGATCACAATAAAAGTAGGGTGATATGATTGGAAGTCTCGAAGTTAACCCAGGGTTCATTCCTTCCAATCTTTGTGATCATGTTAATATCTGTAGAGTTCAGGGGTTGAAATTATTATGGGATTAAAATTAAATAGATTTTAATCACATGGGATAATTATTATTGAATGGTGAAGAGGGAGATTAGATTGATTATATCTTCTCATATTGGTGTTTTTAATGAAATTGTGTCTTTGATTTTGTTTTTTTTGTTTTGTTTTTCCAAAAATCACTCAACCAAACCACCACCAAACATTTTACATTGTTTTCACTTCTTTTATTTGTTCATTATAAAACATATCAGAGGTTTTTTAATTCACCCCCTCCTTAAAGAGAAAAACCTTGGTCATCCACTATGTTTCACTTAGTAAAATCATAAATATTTTACTAAGAATTTGTATGATAATTCTCATCAAATTAGTGTCATTTACTAGGAGGAAAGTGTTTTAATCAACCTCTTTTAGGTAATTTATTTATTTTTCATTCTTATTTTGTTTCTTTTTGTCTTCTCCCACCACTACTCTCTTCTTCCTTCACCACCTCTTCTTTTTTAGATCATCAATTGAAACCTCATTTGATGATATTGTGGTCCAATTATTTTTTTCACTTCATATCTCTAATTGATGACACAATCCAAACCCGATATTCATTTTGACCTAAACCCCAAGGTTGAATGAATTTTTAGGGCTAAAATAAAAAAATATCAGAATTTAAAAAGTTCAAAAATTTCCCCATTTCATTATTTCTAGCATTTTGATAGTAGTGATCCCAGTAGCTCATCTCAAACAAAATCCAATTTTTAAAAAGTGGTTGAAAAAAAAATTAAATGAACCATTAAAGAGTTGGATACATCCAATGTTAATTATCAACCAACATGAATTGCATATCCAACTCTTTAATCAGACTTTGAGTTAAAATTTGGGTTAATTAACAGTCTCCATAAATTTCATGGCCTCTCTCATGAGGATCTAAACAAACATATAAAATACTTCAATACAGTTTGATCAACCTGTAAACCAAATAATGTAGTTGAAGAACAAATGAAATTAAAGGCTTATCATTCTCACTTGATGGAACTGCAAAAGATTTGATGTATTACTCGCAACCAGATGATGTTACTTATTTGAATTATTTGAAATGTATTTTCTTATAGAGATTATTTCCAGCATCAAGGACCATAAATTTTTTTAAGGTGATATATATAATCAAGAAATCATAAGGAGAGTCAATGTATGAGTAATGGGGGTGGTTTAAGAAGTTATGTGAAACCTTCCCACATCACCAAATTAGTGATAAAATCCTAATATAATAATTATAAAATGGTCTCACTCCCATGAAGATAAGAATGATGGATTCTGCATTAGGAGGAGCATTGAATGAAAAAACCTCAATGGATGATCGAGCATTGATTTACAAGATAAAAAAACTCAAAACAATTTGGTGATCAAGGTATAATGACTATAAGGGGAGTACATGAGGTAAGTCCCTCTTCTCCTGAAAATATTTAATTGATAATAAGTTATATTAATTAACCATTATAGTGAGACAAATATATTTGTATCAAAAAGAATTTCCACCCACTCTATAAAGCTTTGTGGAATTTGTACTCACCAAACCATCTAAAAATCTATTTTCCACAACTATAAGAGATAGAGTATTGTGAAGAGGTATTCCAAGGGATACCATTTCATCAAAAACAGGTCCCCCAATAAAATAAGTAAGATTCCTTCACACTAATGTAAAACTAGGGATATAAGGATCACTCGGTTATGAGTTATAAATCTGGACAATAAAAATGGGATCATTTTCAATAAAACATTCAGAAACCTCCACCTTACCAATAGGGTTTTTAACAACCTCAAAAGAGATTTGAATCCCACTAATAAAAAATTAAATAATAAGGAAATTCCCAACAAAAGGTAGATTCTAACACCGATGATATTTTTAAACAAATTATTCTTAATCAACAAAATGATCTGAAGAGTCAAGGTATGTTGTTGAGGGAGATAAAGATGTAAATGAGAGAGATTTCCACCAACCTACATGAAATGGTAAACAAGAACTCTAGAAACCTACCCTACCAACCCACTCCAAATACCAAGGGGGATGTTAGTACTATCAAATTTATGAGTTGGAATCAAACAAGAATGAAGAGTGTTCTTATAAGTCCACCAAGATTCACCCAACTTGAGAAGATTTCCCCATCACCTCTGATCACTGAGAAACCAATGGAGAAAGACAATAGTATTAATAAAATTGATGATATTTATCCTAAAACCCTTAAATTTCCAAATAAAGTTGTACAAAACAAAAATATGGTTGAAGATCAGATACATAAAGAGATTTTGGACACATTCAAGCTTGATGATATAAACATCCTCCTTCTTGAGGCCATTAAGAAAATACCAAGCTCACTAGTGTAATTTTTTTATGTCGGTTATTTTTCATTTTTTACATCTGTTTTTGGCTGAGGTTTTTTGCAGGGGATGTTATAAATATTTTCTTTTATGTCGATTATTTTAAAACCGATCTAAAAAACAGAAATCCGAAGCCATTTTCACGTCGGTTCCTAAAAAACTGATGTGGAAAACAGTTCGTAGTAGTTATTTATTACTTCAGTTTATAAATAACCACTGTAATATGTGGTTTATTTCATCGGTAATTAAATAACTGATGTAATAAACAACCCCTTAGAAGTTTTTTTCATGCAGGTTATTAGAAAACTGACGTGAAAAACAAGGTCATCACATCGGTTATGAAAATAATCGACGTGATAAACCAGTCTGCGAATCAGTTTTTCACATCGATTAAAAAATAACCGACCTAAAAACAAATATACTACGTCAGTTATTAAATAACCGATGTAAAAAACCATCCCCATACATTCATTACATCAGTTATAAAATAATCGACATAAAAACCAATTTTGTTTTAATAATATAGTTCAACCATTACAATGCGCTGCCAAAGAGGACCTGAAACAAGTAGAAAACATACCAAAACCACTGGAAAACCCCCACACCCTGGAAACCACTACCCCCTTGGACAACCCCACCCCTTGGACACCCCTTAACCCCTGGAAACCCTACCACCCCCTGGAATCCCCATCCCGAGGATAGCCTCCCCACCCCCTGGAGACCCCTACCCCCTTGGACAACCCCCACCCCCTGGACCCCCCACACCTGGACATGTGCCAACCCCCCTGGACACCCCCACCCCCCCAGAATAGACCCTCCCACCCTCCTGAACACCACCAACCCTAGAACCCCCCCACCCCCAGGACACCCTCTCACCCACTGGATAGCCCCCCACCCCCTGGACACCCCTACCCCCTTGGACAACCCCCACCCCCTGGACAGCCCCCACCCCTGGAAACCCTCCCACCCACTGGACACCACCCCACCCCACTGGATATTCCCCCACCCCATGGAAACCATCCCACCCCCCAGGATAGACCCCACCCACTGGATATCCCCCCACCCCATCGGAAACCCTCCCACCCACTGGACAACCCCCACCCCCTGGACACCCCCTACCCTCATGGACAACCCCCACCATCAGACAACCCCCACCCCTTGGACACCCTGCCACCCATCAGAAACCACCCCAAACCACTAGACAACCCCCACCCCACCCCTCCTGGACACCCTCCCACCCCCTAAATAGCTCCCACCCACTGGACACCACCCCATCCCACTAGACAGCCCCCACCCCCTGGACACCCTTGACCCCCTTGGACATCCCCCTACCCCCTAGACACCCCACCCCCCTAGACAACCCTCACACCCCTAGACACCCCCACCCCCTAGAAAACCCCACCCCTGGACACCCTTCCACCCACTGGACACTACCCCACCCCATTGGATATCCCCCACCCCCTGGACAACCTCCACCCCCCTAAACACCCCCAACCCCCTTGGACATCTCCCCACACCCTAGATACCCCCACCCCCTGGACAGCCCCTACCACCCCTGGACACCCCCACCCCCTAGACACCCTCCCACCCACTAGACACCCTTAGACACCCCTACCCCCCTTGGATAGCCCCCACCCCTGGACACCCCACCCCCCTAGACGAACCCCACCCCCTTGGACCCTCTCACTCCCCATGGACAACCCCCCTATCCCCTAGGACACCCCCACCCCCCAGACACCTCCTACCCCTTTGACAGCCCCCCTAGACACCCCCACCCCCATGAAACCATTACTATGCTCTGCCAAAGTATGAAACAAGTAGAAACCAGACCAAAAGCAGACCAAAACCAGACCAGAATAACGTCAAAACTAGACCAAAACAAGAAGAACCAGAGAAAAATTAAACATTCACATATATAACATTCAAAACATACAATGTAAACTAAAAAAAAACTTAAATCCAACCAAAACAACTACCAAATACACATTTATAATTACAATATTCAAAATTACATTTTACACTACAAACAAACTAAAATCCAATCAAACCTTTAAAATAATTTGACCATTCCACTTGTAAGTGTTTGACCTCTTGAGAACTATAGGGTTAAGGGTCATCAAATAGATACAAATTAAAAGGATATTAGTTAACATATATAATGAATAAATCAAATGATATATTATGGAAAAGTTTATAAGGAAATCTTACAATGTCAAACTTCACAAGTGTTCCAGTTGTAATTATTTCATACATAAATTCTAACATATAATATCCATATTCGACAATGCCTTGTTGTTCATGAAAATTCTGTTTAAATGAGTGACAATTCAAAATATCATTTTTATGTAATACATCAAAAAGTACAAATTATAAATGGATATTTACCTTTACTTTTACATATTTGATCTTGGAACTCTTTTTATTTGTTTTTTTCGAAAGTAGACCCATACCCTATTAGAAAATAATACGAACGAGATAAATTTAAAATTAATTATAATATAAACAACTATTAAGAAATTGAAACTTACTTTACCAACATATTTTGAAAACTTTCCTGCACATCGCCATGGACAGAGCATTTCCAATAAAGTGTCTCATCCCTTGAAAAAAAACACCTAACATCCAATGATCATTGATAGAAAAGAAAATTTAAGGTTATTAATTTTTTATGTTAAAAGATAATGAACACTTTGCTAGATATATGTTTCATACCCCTCACAAAAAGGAATCATCCAACACTACGTGATTATATTCTATTCAAGTCTTTTAGCAATATAAAGTGTTCTTTGTTCCTCATCCAATGCATGTCCTTCAGGGGAAATCAATTGCGGGTCCATGAATCCATATACATCTGTCTACTCATTCTTCACACACATGTTATAAAGATACAAAATAAAAAAACATAAGTATAAATTTTTAATAAATACAAAAGACCACTACATATATGATTGATCAACTACAAAGATTTTTTTTGCATGTGCTTCCATTATAAAAGAATCTATTGTGTCTTCAAATCTATTCAGATTAACAATCGTCATTCCAAATTCATTATGTCTGACACCGTTTTTACTGATAAACTATTTTCAGTTAAAAATAGAAACTTTAATTTTAAATTAATCAACCTCCTATATTTTTTCAATGACTCCATAATATGCACTTGATGTAGAAATTCAGTTTTTGTCTTTAGAACTCGAAAAATGCATTACTTCTACGAACACCAATACACCACTATTCGGAACTGCACTTCTATTGTTCTGAGCTTTTATATGAAATGTATATCCATTAATTTCATACTTGGACCATGTTATCACATTTAAACTTGGACCACCCACTAACCATGTTAATGTCTCTGATACAACTAATCTACCAAGCAAGGTCTTTTTAAACCATGGAAAAAATTATTTGTTTTGCTCATTCAAAATCCACATTTCTTTCTTATTTGGATTACATTGTTTCAACTCATTAATATGTGATGTGATATACAGTTGAGAATCAGCTATGTTATTCAAGATGTATAATTATACCTTCTTCATCTGTTCAGCTAACAACGATTTGACTTTCAAGCCATGAATCCCCCTACCCTCATTATTAACTCGTTCATGGTGATATGGAGGAAAACAAATGTGCTCCATCATATCCAAGTAGCTCATAGAAAACTCTATAACCTCCTCATAAATATACTTTTCAAAAATGAAGGCTTTAGGTTGATATGGATTCTTAACATACCCCATAAATATTTTCATATACCTTTCAAAAGGATACATCCAATGAAGATAAACTGCTCCACAAAGCTTTATTTCTCGAACCAGATGAACCATTAAATGCACCATTATATAAAAAAAGATGGAGGAAAATACATTTATAATTGAAAAATTATATAAATTTAATCCTTTTCCAAAATGTTCAAAGCATTCACATCAATCACCTTATTACAAATTGAATTGAAAAAATAACACAACTTCATTATAGTCTCTCTGACACGGATGGGAAATATTCCATGCAATGCAATTAGTAGAAGTTGTTGCATCATGACGTGAAAATCATGATATTTTATACCTATCAACTTCAAATCCTTAAAAGAGACAAAATTTGATACATTTGAAGAATAACCTTGAGGCACTTTGATATCATGAAGACACTGACAAAAGCTAATTTTCTCCCTCTTAGATAATGTATGACCAGCCAAAGGAAGAAATTTTCGTCTTCCATTAGGAGTGGGAGCTAACTCCAAACGTATTCCCATTGATAGTAAGTTTAATATTGCATTTGACCCATCTTTAGTCTTTCCTTTAATATCTAACAATGTTCCAATCAAACCGTCATAGATATTATTCTCCACGTGCATGAAATTAATATTATGTTTCACTTCATGATATCTCCAATATGGTAGCTCAAAAAATATTTACATTTTCTTCTAAATATTTTTATCATTAAAAAATTTAAGTGTCTTTCCCAATGACACATCAAGGTTTTTCACCCTCTCAAAATATACATCTAGAGATAAAGGTTTTGGAGAAATATCAAATTCTTGTGATCCATTGAATGCCTTTTTTAGTCTTTTATAAGTGTAATCCATAGGAAAAAACTTTCAATGACCCATGTATACTATTTACTCCCATTATGCAATTGATAATATGATGTTTGTTTTTCACAAATTGGACATGATTTATGAACCTTAACACTGTATCCATAAAAATTTCCATACGCTGGGTAGTCATTAATAGTGAACATAAGCACTGCATGCAGTTGAAAATATTCCATTTTATAAGAATCATACACCCAAATACCATCCTCCCATAAAAGTTTCAAATCATCAATCAATGGTGACAAGAAAACATTAATATCATTTCTGGGTTACTTCGGACCAGAGATCATTATACTCAACATGACATATTTGTGCTTCATACAAACTTTAGAAGAGAGGTTGTAAATTACCAATAAAATAGGCCATGAAATATGTGTGCTACTGAGGGTTTGATATGGATTCATTCGATCTGTACACAACCCAAGTATGAGATTTCTAATTTCATTTCCAAATGTAGGATACTACTCATCAATTTTCTTCCATTGTGTAAAATCAGTTGGATGTCGTATTTTTCCATCACATATCTGCTCATCAGTATGCCATTGTAACCTTTTTTCATCATGTGAATTTTCAACTAAACGTTTCAAACAATATATTATAGGAAGATACCAAAATACCTTGGTAGGGATCTTTGTAATCTGTACATCAGCTAGTGATTTTTCCTTCAACTTAAATCGTGATGTCCCACTTTTAGGACACTCTGACAGAAATTCACATTCCTTCCTATATATCATAATGTCATTCAGACAGGCATGTATTTTCTTGTATCCCAATCCAATCAGACAAAATATTTTCTTGTCCTTATAATGAGAATATGTAATATCGTTTTCTTTTGGAAGAATGTATTTCAACAATTGAATTATCTCTGTAAAAATTTTGTCACTCCATCCAAGTTTTGAATTCAGGTTAATCAATATTAAAAACACCAACAAAACCGTAAAATCCATACAACCATAATATAATGGTTTTTCTGCATCTCTATATAGACGTGAAACTATCAATTTTATCTCAATTTGTTCTGCTGAAATATCATGAATAATTTCTTCAATTCCATCAGAGTTACCATATTGAAAATCATCATCCTTAGAAGATCTGACATTATGTCTAGTTTAACCATGAAAAATCCAAGGGCTATAACTTGGATTAAAACCATGACAAATCTTATGATCTTTGATGTCTCTACTTTTCAACTTCTTCATATTCAAAGATTTCAGACATGGTTAGAAAAACATGTCACTGCTTGGAACATTTCGTTTAGCAAATTCCAAAAAGGAATCAGCACCTTCCTCATATTCATTATTCATTCAATGTACTATAATCCAAATTCGACTCATTATTACCTATAACAAATATCAAAATTATACATCTTGTTAAGATAATCAAATTTTATATTTATATGAAAAATTTCATAATTTGAAAGTAAAAAAATTTTGAAATATAAAACAAATCTATGCATATTTGAAAAATATATGCATAAAAATTATTTTAAAAAGAAAATATAGTTAGATATAAAAATTTTAAATTCATCTTGTATCATGTCTTCTTCAGGTACACAAAGAATACATCCTAGTGCAACTAGATACCAAATTCACCTATCCATAAACAAGAAATATGAAGTATAAATTTTAAAATATGTATACATTCACTACTAAAAATTAAATCTATCCCAACGATTTGAAAACATTGGGATAACCCTTGAAACTATTGGGATAGAATATCCCAAAATTTTCACACACCTTTGGAATGATGGTTGTTGCAATAGCCTTATACCAACGGTTCTACAATAACTGTTGGTATAGACTACCTGAAGTTAATATATGCCAACAGTTTCAATGAAACCGTTGGGATATATATATACCAAAGTGTGTCCAAGGGGGTAGGGGATATCCAGGGGGTTGTGGGGGCTGTCCAATGGGGTATGGGTTGTCCAAGGGGGTAGGGGGATGTCCAGGGTGTCCAAAGGGGTAGGGGTGTCCAGGGGGTCGGGGGCTATCCAGGGGGTGGGGGGTGTCCATGGGGGTGGGGGTGTCTAGGGGGTAGGGTAGAGGTGTCTAGGGGGTGAGGAGGCTGTCCAAACCCTACCCATTAGACACCACCCCACCCCATTGGATACCCCCCTGGACACCACCACCCTCTATACAACCCCCACCCCCTAGACACCCACACCCCTTGGACACCCCCATCCCCACTGGACACCACGCCCACCCCTACCCCCTTGGACACTCCTTGGACACCCCCACCTCCCGGGATAGCCCCCTCCCCCCTAGACACCACCCCCACCCCTAGACACCCCTACCCCTTGGAAAGCCCCCTCACCCCCTGGACACCACCCCCACCCCCTTGGACACCCCCTGTACACTACCTCCCCCTTGGACAACCACCCACCCAATGGACATCCCCCACCCCTCTGGACAACCCACACCCTCTGGACAACCCCCCACCCTCTAGACAACCCCCACCCCTGGACACCCCCACCCCCTAGACACCCCCACCCCCTGGACACCCCCGACCCCCTTGGAAAACCCACTCACCCCTAGACACCACACCCATCCCCTAGACACCCCACCCATAGACACCACCCCCACCCTACCCCCTTGGACACCCCCTGGACACCCCACCCCCCGGGACAACCCCCTCACCCCCTGGACACCACCCCCACCCCCTGAATAACCCCACCCCCTTAGAAAACCCCTCAACCCCTGAACACCACCCCCACCCCATTGGACACCCCCTGGACACCAACCCCTTCAGATATCCCCCCACCCCCTAGATAGCCCCCTCCCCTCTGGACAACCCCCCACACCCTGGACAGCCCCCACCCCCTGGACAGCCCCCACCCCTCTGGACAACCCCCACCCCCTGGACACCCCCGACCCCCTTGGAAAACCCACTAACCCCCATGGACACCACCCCCACCCCCTGGACACCCCCACCCCCTGGACACCACCCCCACCCACTACCCACTTGGACACCCCCACCCCCTGGACAACCCCCTCACCCTTGGAAACCACCCCCACCCCCTGGACACCCCTACCCCCTTGGAAATCCCCCTCACCTATAATTCCATAACCCCAGTTACCCAAAGTCAGTGCATTATTTTAATACATTTACATGATTAAAAGGAGTCAATTCTCGAAAGACCGACCAATTTAGCAGTCTTGGAAAATAGATTACATACATGAACGTTACATTACACATTAGAAAATAAAACACAACATCAATGATCCTTTGAGAATGCCATTAATCCCCTAGCTTAACACTTCTTATCAATCATAATACACTTCTAGGAATTTTGGGAAAATAAAATATAGAAATGGGTGAGTTCAGATGCCCAGTAAGGATAACAATATAGTGTAAACTTTCATAAATAAGCCGAAACATTTAAGGAAATGTATAAGACTAAAAAAAAACCTTTTAAACTTAAAATTCTGCATAATATGGAAAAGATAAAATCAAATAATTCCATTTAATTATTTACATGTATATTCTACTAGTCGAATAATCACATTCAATTTCAATAGTCACTTTTATAATGATGGAATGCAAAATGCTAGACTTCATAACCACATAGGCAAGGCCTTATGCCAAGACTACAAATAAAATTTTTTCAAGGCCTTGTTCGAAGACACTAGTTTGTCTCATGAGACCTACCGATGCATCAAGAAGCTATAGTGTGCTCCACCCGTCACTTACTAAGTCCAATGCATTCCTAATATGAAAAGGTTTAAATATAACGTAAACATTCATATTAAAAATATCATATGAGATGGAAATACTTTATCCATAAACCATGAATGGTATAAAAATAACACATCCATAGTCAAACATATCACAAAACCTTTAATACAATATGGAAGATTTGTATCATAATAATTCAACCTCTATTAAGAATAATATCCCATAAATGATGTTGACATAGTTGAAAATGATCAGTAAAAATCTTTGAGAGAAATTTTCCCTTTTTGAGAAATCATTTAAAAGTCATATAAAGTAAGTTATTTAAAAGATATTATTGAATAAAAGTGTCCCATACCACTTTGAAACTTTTTATAGGAATTATAATTTTAAAACTTTCATGTCCATATAAATAAATCCTTAAAACCATTTTGAAAACATGGACATTAATGAGAAAGGTCTAGAAGAATAAATTTTAAAAACATTTAAAATGAAGTTTTAGTAAAAATTACCTTAAAAATAATCCCTTTTAAAACAATTTTTATGAAACATGAACATGGATAATAAATATTTCCCAGTAGATACTTATGTAAAAACAACCTCGGATAATAAAGAGATTGTAAAATTAACCCTTACCTTACACTTTCCTTTAGTCGAGGGTACGTTTAACCTCTTGTATAAAGACCGCAGTATGTTATTAAATTCTACCAGAAACATATTAATATTTATGATATCATAAATGATTTATTTATGACTTTATACTACCCATTTAATAATAATTTCCTTGTTAAATTAAAATTTCGGTTAATAATCGCTTTCTTTATCGTACGTGTTTTAACTTGTTACTCTTGATTATATTGATTAGATCATGATTAAAATACTTCCAGAATATAAAAAATGATTTATATATCATATATATTTAGAATATAAATATTTATAATAGACATATATATGAAATAGAAAACACCGTTTATGGAGACGGTAGGCCGTACGTACGCATAAACGTTGTTTCCGTTTTCATATTGTATTGAACGGAAATAAGTGAATAAGATATATGTAAGTGAATATATATACATATATATACATATATATATATATCTCCCTAGTATAATTATTATGTCATATATTACATACTTATTAATGATATATATTTCATAATCATCGTTGAATGATGAACGTGGAAATGAATCTCATCACATCGCAGAGACGGTAATCCGTACGTACGCACGAGCGACAATATCATTATATTGATGAAGAAATCATATGTAATTGGATGGTATATCTTATTTACAAAATCATTAACATGTCATATTTATTATTTACATCAGTTATACTCATTATTATACCCATCCAAATAATGAAGTGTTTTAATAACAAACTACACCATGGAATGGAGACGGTAATCCGTACGTACGCACGTATGGTGACTTTGTAATTTATAGGGTGGATAGAATAATGAATATGGTTGTACCATTATTATAATGACATAATATTATATATAATATACTGTAGTTTTTATTTTAGAATGGAAACAACAAAGAAAGAGAAAGTGGAATAAGAAAAGAACTTGAAAGAAGTGATGAAAAATATACCTATTCTTCGGGTTCTTTCTTTTGATTTGATCAAAAGGGATCCTTAGGTTGGATTTCTGACCAAATTAAGGCCTCTAGGATGAAGGGAGGAAATTTTGGAGGAAATTTGGGCATGGGTTGGCCGAGACAAATGGATTTGGAGGTGTGAAATTAAGAAAAGGAGAAGTACCCTTTTATAAGAGAGGTGAGGGTCACTTTAGGAAAAGCCTGAAATAGTATTTTATAATAAAATCATTTTCGGTTTATAATAGCTCTAAAATGAATTCTTTAAAGTCTAAGGTGGGTATGGGTCTAAAAACTCTCAACCAATAGGTTTTAGACAGGTTTAGGTCATCATATTAACCTTATCATTTAGATTTAACTCTTAGTTAAATAGTTTGACAATTACCATGTCTCCTCGTATTTTTATATTTTATGGTTAATAAACTTACTATGAAATGATAATAGAAACCTAAGTGGTTCATTAATGTCATATATATTATTATATAAGTATTTTTGACAATTTTTAGATTTTTAGTACTATTATATCAACTAATAATATAATATTTGTTTTAAAAAACTCAATTTTGTCAATTTTGACAATATTTATTATTTTATTTTTTTGAAAGCCATAAAAACTTTATCACTTCAAATAAAATTTATTTGAACAACCCTAACTTGTCATATTAACCTATAAAATTAGTGGAATTCATCATAATTCTCAATTTATATTTATTTGGATATTTATAATATCAATTATTTTAATATTTTATTAATAAGGTAATTACTGCATCATTATTGTGTCATAAATAAATTAAATTATTAAATGTATAAAAATTAAAAATAAAATAAAATTATGTAGGAAATATTTTTATCTTTATAATGAATATTTATAGTAGAATTTATATTGTGTATAACCCTATATTAAAAATGGTTTAGTTATTAAGCTTTGAATTTAACTCTTTTAACTCTTCTTTAAATAAAATAATAATAAATGCTCTAATCTAATCCAAGTGAAAAAAAGAGGATCATATTTTATTCCTAAGGTTTTTTGGTCGAATTATACTTACCCAATAGAGTTAGGACATGTGTTAGGGTAATTATAATATCATTTTTATCCTTAATTACCCTATTTACTTTTAACTGTGGTAAATAAAAGTCAAAATTTACTATTGACCAAAAATTATTTTCATATTATTGAACCAAATTTTATTTATTGATTTCAACCGTGTCTCTCAGATTTTTGAAATTAAACTCATAGAAGCGGTAAAATTTAGTTTTATTCAAATTTGCTAACACGCCTAGAAGGTGGGTAAAAGAGGTTAAAAAGTTCAATAGAATTTTATACATCTAATTTTATTATAAAATGATTCCAATGAATTACATTGAACTTATATAGGTATTATATATATATTTTTACTTAAAATAACTTTAAATAAAATAAATAATTATTTAAATAGAAAGTCGATTTTGAATAATAAAACAGTGTTTTTCACTATTCAACAAAAAATTGAATGTTTTCAGAAAATACCAAAAATTCACTCTAAGATAATTTTGATATTAAGAATTAAAAAATTAATTCTATTTTACCAAATTTAAAATATATAAGTTTCATTTATTAGTTTAAAATTAATTCCCGTTTTCAAAACCAAAAAGCGGGTTTTTAAAAAGTAAAAACTACCAAAAGATTGACATGTGTTTATGTCTAATTTAAATTTGAAATTAATTATAATGACCTAAATTGTATTAAATGATAAAAATATAATATAATTATACTTTCAAACCATTAAAATTCATAATTTATCACTATAAATTATTTCGATTAAAAAAGATGTTTTCAATTAAAACATAGTATTTTTCACTATTCATCAAAATATGAAAGTAATCAGAAAAGTACCAAAAATTTATCCAAACTAAATTTTAATGTCCCAATTATAAATAAGAATTTAATTCCATTAAATTGAATATATAAAAGTTTCAAATATTGGTTTTAAAAAGGGTTCTCCATTAAAAAGCAGTAAAATTGCATTTTTTGAGAAATATTTATTTTATCTGAAAAAATGAATTTGTTCTTATATTATGTCTAAGAAACACCTAATATGGATGCTAAAAATATATAGAGTATATAAGATTCAAAATGCAATTAATACTATTCATAACCGCTTTTTGAACGGTTAGTTTAGTAAGTTGTGGTGCGCTCGAACTCGGTGTTGCATGTAGCGCAAGCTATTGAATTAATTTAATGAGATAATGTACTATGAAATCTTGGGGTGTTACATTATACCCTACTTCAATAAATTGATTCCTCACAATTTGAAATTTTTCTTCGAAAATAAATAGTTAAAAATAGAAAAATACCTTTGTGGAAAACCCACATCAGAAATTGGTTTAATAAAATTTACTTTTAATAAGAGGGAAAGGGAAATTAAAAAGTCACCACTAAATTATGGTCTCGATTAGGGGAAAATTGGTGGAAATTAGAGACACATAATTAGAGGAAAAATGTAAATATTTATAGGGAGCGATTGAGGTCATCAATCACAAACAAGTGTAAAATTGAGGGCCTCAAAGCCATCAATCTAAGATGATGTAAAATATCATCGGTTAAACAAAACATAAGGTGTTAGGATAACACATTTTGGTTTTAAGATCCATTCCCTAAATTTTAAGAGTTAATTTATTCATATAATAAGAGGAAAAAAATATACTTGACAAGTAGAGTTTCATCCTTCAACTAATTTCTACCACAAACTCATATTTCACTCCAAAAGATAATATAATTCCAAAGTATTCTATTTATCCTAATCATATAGGGTTCCAAAAATAATGAATTTATGATTCATTTGTCATACTATTTTAAAAAACTACATTATACAAGCTAGGACATCACATTGGCTAATGGTAGGTGATGCACCCTTGTCACCGTTCGGTTGCGTGATCAAGTCTCACGGCCTTGCCGGACGCGGTGAGTTATTACCCAACCTCCGGGTTTTCCTTTTTATGACAATCCAAAAATAATGTCAAGAAATTATTTAACCTTAACAATAGTATTCAATGTCAAACATAATCGATTCCAACCTTTACACTTATCCAAAATACTTATGTCCAAACTCACAGTCCAAAATTTATAAGGAAGGTAAACACAATGAAGATCCTTTTTGCCATGTAATAACATGTGAATAAATTCATCATGTATTCTTCTAAAACATGGTAACAACTATAATTATCATATAACTGTATTGATTACATTCCTGATCCCTTATTCCTTATAGAATATTTGGTATACTCCTTATATCCAAAAATGTTGTAAACTCAAACAATGATGGAATATACAAATCATTAATCGGTTTCAAGGTACTCAAAAATATCCAATATAATTTATCCATATCAATCATATCTTTTTCCAAAATTACTACCTCAGTATCAGAATCATATTATGGTTTATCTTTCTCTCAACCATATATTTTAAAAAAATTTAACTTTCCATTGAGAAACTTTTCTTGGTTCTACACAATCTTAAGTCCTTAATGAAATAGTAATGCAGTACAATCCTTATATACTCTATAATTCTTATAACATGAACATCATTAATAAAATACTCAAATGACACAATAATTTAATAACAACATAAGAAATCTTAATCATTCCTCTTCATCTTCGGTAGTATCATAACTTGATTATTATCCAATATCATCATTTGGGGTATACTCTAGTGATTTAGGCATTGATTCACATAGTGTCCCAACTCCTTATAGATGAAGCATTGTACATTTGAAACCTTTTTATTACCCTTGAAATCACATACTCGGTGTCCTTTTTCTACACACTTATAACAAACTCCCATTACCTTCAAGCATTTACCATTGTGATTCTTTCCACATTTATCACATATGGGAAAATCCTTCTTTACCCTCTTCCCTTTATCCACCATTCTCTCTTCCATCCTTTTCATCCCTTGCTTCCCTTCAAATCCATAGGACTCAGAGAATTATTTACTTATCTTATTAACACATGATACTATTTCTTCATATGATGATAATAAGTGGGAGACTATTTTCATTTTAAATGTTGGCTTAATACCATGAAAGATACGATCCTTCTTAATCTTTCAATCATACATATTTATGGAATTCTCATTCCTTCTACTAGGCGCCATTTCTAAATAATGGCATACACTAGGTTAGTTTATGAATCGAAATTCATAATTACAAACTTGTAAAATGCCTAAAATAAATTGAAAAGATTATGCATATAATCTATAATCATAAAATTTTTTATTTGAGGAAGTATTTACTCCCAAATCCTTCATAATAGCTTGTAATGAAAATGTGAATTATCCTAAGCATATCCCTCGAGAGTGTCGTAACCAAGAGTGCAGCAAAGCCCGTTGTCGTGCACCAGTTCCCATTTGAGTCAAGCTCAAAGTGGTGATTTCAGGTTTTACCCCTAGGTACATCGGTGCTTGAGCCACCTCTAACTGCTCGTATCCAGAAAGAGATGTATTGTTTGGAAAATTCACAAAATCTCTACATCACCAAAATTCTTGGAAGTTATTCTATACTAATCCTCAAAGTCTATCTTAGGGTAATGTTCTCAAATCAGATTTTTTCTAAATCTAGTTTCCAAGGTTACTACTAAACTTCCTCTGATACCAACTGTAATTCCACAACCTTAGTTACCCAGATTCGATGAATTATTTTAATACATTGTCATGATTACAAAGAATCTAGTCCCAAAAGACTGATCAATTTAGCAGTCTTGGAAAATAGATTACATACATGAATGTAACATTACACATTATAAAATAAAACACTACATCAATGATCCTTTGAGAATACTATTAATACCCTGTCTTAGCCCTACTTATCAATCATAATATAGTTCTTGGAATCCTGGGAAAATAAAACATAGAAAGGGGTGAGCTCAGACGCTCAGTAAGGATAAAAATATAGCGGAAGCTTTCATAAATAGGAATAAACATTTAAGGCAATGTATAAGAATAAAAAAAATCCTTTTAAACTTAAAATTCAGCATAATATGGAAAAGATAAAATCAAATAATTCCATTTACTTATTCACATGGATATTCTACTAGTCAAAAAATCACATGCAATATCAATAGCCACTTTCATAATGATGGAATGCATAATGTCAGACTTCATAACCACATAGTCATGGCCTTATGATAAGACTACAAATAATATTTTTTCAAGGCCTTGTGACAAGACACTAGTTTGTCTAATGAGACCTGCTGATGCATCGAAGAGCTATAGCAGGCTCCACCCATCACTTACTAAGTCCAATGCATTCCTAATATGAAAAGGTTTAGACATAACATAAACATTCATTTTAAAACTAGCACAAGAAATGTCAATAATTTATCCATAAACTATGAATGGTTTAAAATATCACATCTAGAGTGATACATATCACAAAACCTTCAATACAATATGGAATATTTGTATCATAATAAATCAAACGTGATCAATAATAATATCCCGTAAAGGATGTTGACATAGTTGAAAATGATCAGCAAAAATCATTGAGAGAATTTTTCCTTTTTCATGAAATCATTCAAAATTCATATAAAAAAAGTTGTTTAAAAGATAGTATTGAATCAAAGTGTCCCATACCACTTTGAAACTTTTTAAAGGAAAAAACATTTTAAAACATTCATGTCTATATAAATAAATACTTAAATCCATTTTGAAAACATGGGCATTAATGATAAAGGTTTAGAAGAATAAAATTTTAAAACATTTAAAATGAAGTTTTAGTAAAAATTCCCTTAAAAATAATACTTTTGAAAACAATTTTATGAAACATGGACATGGATAATAAATATGTCCCAGTAGATACTTATGTAAAAACAACCTTGGATAATTAAGAGATTGTGAAATTAACCCTTAGCTTGCACTTTCCTTTAGTTGAGGGTACCTCTAACCTCCTGTATAAAGATCGTAGTATGTTATTAAATTATAACAGAACCATATTAATATTTATGATATCATACATGATTAATTTATGACTTTATACTACCCATCTAATAATAATTTCCATGTTAAATTAACATTTCGGGTAATAATCATTTTCTTTATCGTACGTGTTTTAACTTGTTACTCTTGATTGTATCACTTAGATCATGATTAAAATAATTCTAGAATATAAAAAATGATTTATATATCATATATATTTAGAATATAAATATGTATAATAGACATATATATGAAATGGAAAACACCTTTTATGGAGACGGTAGGTCGTACGTACGCATAAACGCTGTTTCTGTTTTCATATTGTATTGAATGGAACTAAGTGAATAAGATATATGTAAGTACATAAATAAATAAATAAATAAATATATATATATATCTAAAGTATCATTATTATTTCATATATTACCTACTTATTAATGATATATATTTTATAATCATCATTGAATGGTGAACATGGAAATGAATCTCATCGCGTCATGGAGACGGTAATCTGTACGTACGCACGAGCGAAAATATCATTATATTGATGGAGAAATCGTATGTAATTGGATGGTATATCATATATACAGAATCATTAACATATTATATTTATTATTTACACCAGTTATACTCATTATTATACTCATCCAAATAATGAAGTGTTTGAATAACAAACTACACCACGACGTGGAGATGGTAATCCGTACGTATGCACTTATGGTGACTTTTTCATTTATAGGATGCATATAATAATGAATATGGTTATACCATTTTTATAATAACATCACAGAATATAGAATATAATAGATTTATTATTTTATAATGGAAACAACAAAGAAAGAGGAAGTGGAAGAAGAAAAGAACTTGAAAGAGGTGATGAAATATTTATCTCTTCTTCAGGTTATTCCATTTGATTTGATCAAAAGGGCTCCTTAGGTTGTCTTTATGACCAAAGGAAGGAATCTAGGATTAATGGAGAAAATTTGGGAGGATATTTGGGCCGGGGTTGGATGATCCAAATGGCTTTGGAGGTGTGAAATTAAGAGAAGGGGAAGCACCCTTTTATAAGAGAGGTGAGGGTCACTTTAGGAAAAGCCTGAAATATTATTTTATAATAGAATCATTTTCGGGTTCTAGTGGCTCCAAAATGAATTATTTAAAGTGTAAGGTAAGGATGGGTTGAAAACCCCTCAACCAATAGGTTTTAGACCGGTTTAGGTCATCATGTTAACCTTATCTTTTATATTTAACTCTTAGTTAAATAGTTTGACATTTACCATGTCTCTTTATATTTTTATATTATATGGTTAATAAACTTACTATTAAATGCCAATCAAACACCAAGTGGTTAATTAATGTCATATATATTATTATATAAGTGTTTTGGCCGAACCATATATTTTTATGACTACTATATCAATTAATAATATAATATTTGTTTTAAAAACTCAATTATGTCAATTTTGACACTATCTAGTATTTGATTTTTTTTGAAAGCCATAAAAACTTTATCACTTCGAATAAAATTTATTTGACCAACCCTAAATTGTTATATTAACCTAGAAAATTAGTGTAATTCATCATAAGTCTCAATTTTAATTTATTTGGATATTTATATTATCAATTATTTTAATATTTCATTAATAAGGTAATTACAACATCATCATTGTGTCATAAATAAATTAAATTATTAAATGTCAAAAAATTATAAATAAAATACCATTATGTAGGAATTTTTTTTTATATTTATAATGAATATTTTTAGTCAAATTTATATTGTGTATATCCCTATATTAAAAACGATTTAGTTATTAAACATTGAATTTGACTCTTTTAACTCTTCTTTAAATAAAATAATAATAAATGCTCTAATCTAATAAAAGTGGACCAAAGAGGATCATAATTTATTCCCAAGGTTTTTTTGGTCGAATTATACTTACCCAATATAATTAGGACATGTGTTAGGGTAATTATAATATCATTTTATCCTTAATTACCCTATTTACATTTAACCGTGGTAAATAAAAGTCAAAAGTTACTATTCACCAAAAATTATTTTCTTCTTATTGAACCACATTTTACTTAATTATGTCAACCGTTTCTCTCAGATTTTTTAAATTCAACTCACAGAAGTGTTAAAATTAAGTTTTATGCAAATTTGCTAACGTGCCTAAAAGGTGGGTAAAAGAGGTTAAAAAGTTCAATAGAATTTTATACATCTAATTTTATTATAAAATGATTCCAATGAATTAAATTGAACTTATATAGGTATTATATATATATTTTGACTTAAAATAACTTCAAATAAAATAAATAATTACTTAAATAAAAAGTCAGTTTAAAATAATAACGTTGTGTTTTTCACTATTCATCAAAAATTGAAAGTTTTCAGAAAAATACCAAAAATTAACTCTAAGCTAATTTTGATTTTTACAAATTAAAAAATGAAGTCTATTTTACCAAATTCAAAACTTAGAAGTTTCATTTATTAGTTTAAAATTAATTCCCATTGTCAAAACCAAAAAGCGGGTTTTTAAAAAGTAAAAACTATCAAAAGATTGTCATGTGTTTATGTCAAATTTAAATATCAAATTACTTATAATGACATAAATTGTATTAAATGATAAAAATAAAATATAATTATACTTACAAACCATTCAAATTCATAATTTATCACAATAAATTATTTCGATTAAAAAAGCTGTTTTCAGTTAAAACATAGTATTTTTTCACTATTCATCAAAATATGAAAGTTATCAGAAAAGTACCAAAAATTTATCCAAAATAAATTTTTATGTCCTTCTTCTAAATAATAATTTAATTTTATTAAATTGAATATATAAAAGTGTCCAATATTGGTTTTAAAAAGGGTTCTCCATTAAAAATCGATAAAATTGTATTTTTTGAGAAATACTTATTTTATCTGAAAAATGAATTTGTTGTTATATTATGTCTAAGAAACACCTAATATGGATGATAAAATTATATTGAGTATATAGGATTCAAAATGCAGTTAATACTATTCATAACTACTTTTTGAATGGTTAGTTTAGTAAGTTGTGGTGCACTCGAACTCAGTGTTGCGTGTAGCGCAAGCTATTGAATTACTTTAATGAGATAACGTACTATGAAATCTTTGGGTGTTACATTCTCCCCGCCTTCAATAAATTGCCTCCTCGCAATTTGAAATTGTTCTTCAAAAATGAATGGTTAAAAATAGAAAAATACCTTTGTGGAAAACCCACATCAGAAATTAGTTTAATAAAATTTACTTTTAATAAGAGGGAAAGGGAAATGAAAATGTCACCACCAAATTATGATATCTATTAGGATAAAATTGGTAAAAATTAGAGACACATAATTAGAGGAAACACATAAATATTTATAGGGAGCGATTAAGGTCATCAATCACAAACAAGTTTAAAATTGAAGGCCTCAAAGCCATCAATCTAAGATGATGTAAAATATCATCGGTTCAACAAAACATAAGGTGTTAGGATAATTTTTTTTTGTTTTAATACCCATTCCCTAAATTTTAATAATTAATTTATTCATATAATAAGAGGAAAAAAATATACTTGACAAGTAGTGTTTCATCCTTCAACTAATTCCTACCACAAACTCATCTTTCACTCCAAAAGATAATATAATTAAAAAGTATTTTATTTATCATAATCGTATAGGGTTCCAAAAATAATGAATTTATACTTCATTTGTCAGACTATTTAAAAAAACTACATTATACAAGCTAGGAAATCACGTTGTCTAGTGGTAGGTGATGCACCCTTGTCACCCTTCGGTTGCGGGTACAAGTCTCATGGCCTTGCCGAACACGACGGGTTGTTGCCTGACCTCCGGGTTGTCCTTTTTATGACAATACAAAAATAATCTCAAGAAATGATTTAACCTTAAAAATATTATTCAATGTCAAACATAATCAATTCCAACATTTAAACTTATCCAAAATACTTCTCTCCAAACTCATAGTCCAAAATTTATAAGGAAGGTAAATGCAACGAAGATCCTTTTTGCCACATAATAACATGTGAATACCTTCATCATGTATTCTTTTAAAACACTGTAATAGTATGAATTATCATATAACCATATTGATTACATTCATGCTTGCTTATTTCTTATTGAATACTAGATATACTCATTATATCCAAAAAAAATTTAAACTCCAACAATGATGTAATATACAAATCATTAATCAGTTTCAAGGTAGTCAAGAATATCCAATATAATTTATCCAAATCAATCATATATTATTCCAAAATCACTATCTCGGTGTCAGAATCATATTAAGGTTTATCTTTCTCTAAACCATATATTTTACAAAAATTTAACCTGCCATTGAGTCACTTTTCTTGGTTCCACACAATATTAAGTCTTTAATGAAATAGTACTGTAGTACAATCCTTATATACTCTATAATTATTATAACATGTACATCATTAATAAAATACTCAAATGACACAATACTTTAATAACAACATAAGAACTCTTAATCATTCCTCTTCATCTTCAGTAGTATCATAACTTGATTATTATCCAATAGCAACATTTGGGATATACTCTGATGATTTGGATATTGAGTCGCGTAGTGTCCCAACTCCTTATAGATGAAGCATTGTACATTTGAAACCTTTTTCTTACCCTTGAAATCATGTAATTGGTGTCCTTTTTCTTCACACTTATAACATACTCCCATTCCCTTCAAGCATTTACCATTGTGATTCTTTCCACAGTTATCACATATGGGAAAATTCTTCTTTCCCCTCTTCCCTTTATCTACCTTTCTCTCTTCCATCATTTTCTTCCCTTGCTTCCCTTGAAAGCCATAAAACTCAGAGAATTATTTACTTATATTATTAACACATGATACTATTTCTTCATATGATGAGAAGAAGTGGGATAATATTTCCATTTTAGATGTTGGATTAATACCATGAAAAGATATGATCTTTCTTAATCTTTTGATCATGCGTATTGCTGGAATTCTCATTCCTTCTACTAGTCACCATTTCTAAAAAATGGCATACACTAGGTTAGTTTATGAATCGCAATTCATAATTCCAAACTTGTAAAATATCTAACGTAAATTGAAAAGATTATACATATATTCTATAATCATAAAATGTTTTCTTTAAGGAAGTATTTACTGTAAAATCCTTCATAATGGATTGTAATGAAAATGTGAATTATCCTAAGCATATCCCCTGGGAGTGTCGTAACCAAGAGTGCAGTAAGGCCCATTGTCGTGCACCAGTTCCCATTCGAGTCTAGCTCAAAGTAGTGTTTTCAGGTTTTACCCCAAGGTACATATATGCTAGAGATGCCTCTACCTACTCATATCCAAACCTGGATGTATTACCTAGAAAATTCAAAAAATCTCTATGTAACCAAAATTCTTGGAAGTTCTTCTATACTAATCCTCAAAGTCTATCTTAGGGTAATGTTCTCTAATCACAGTTTTTCTAAATCTAGTTTCCAAGGATACTGATAAACTTCCTATGATACCAACTATAATTCCCCGACCCCAGTTACCTAGAGTCGGTGCATTATTTTAATACATCAGCATGATTACAAGGAATCTAGTCCTGAAAGACCAATCAATTTAGCAGTCTTGGAAAATAGATTACATACATGAACGTTACATTACACATTAGAAAATAAAACACAACATCAATTATCCTTTGAGAACTCCATTAATCCCCTAGATTAACCCTTCTTATCAATCATAATACACTTCTTGGAATCCTGGGAAAATAAAACATAGAAATGGGTGAGCTCAGATGCTCAGTAAGGATAACAATATAACAGAAACTTTCATAAATAAGCATAAACATTTAAGGTAATGTATAAGACTAAAACAAAAGCCTTATAAACTTAAACTTCAGCATAATATGGAAAACATAAAATCAAATAATTCCATTTACTTATTCACATGGATATTCTACTAGTCAAATAATCACATGCAATATCAATATCCACTTTCATAATGATGGAATGCATAATGCCAGACTTCATAACCACATAGTCAAGGCCTTTTCCCAAGACTACAAATAAGATTTTGTCAAGGCCTTGTGCCAAGACACTATTTTGTCTCATGAGACCTACCGATGCATCAAGGATCTATAGCGGGCTCCACCCGTCACTTACAAATTCCAATGCATTCCTCATATGAAAAGGTTTAAACACAACATAAAAATTCGTATTAAAACTAGCATACAAAATGTCAATACTTTATCCATAAACCATGAATGGTATAAAAATAACATTTCTACAGTCAAACATATCACAAAACCTTCAATACAATATGGAATATTTGTATCATAATAAATCAACCTCGATCAAGAATAATATCCCATAAAGGATGTTGACATTGTTGAAAATGATCAGTAAAAATATTTGAGAAATATTTCTTTTTCCGGAAATCATTTAGAAGTCATATAAAGGAAGTTATTTAAAATATAGCATTGAATCAAATTTTCCCATACCACTTTGAAACTTTTGAAAGGAATTAACATTTTAAAACATTCATGTCCAAAAAAATAAATCCTTAAAACCATTTTGAAAACATGGACATTAATGAGAAAGGTTTAGAAGAATAAATCTTTAAAAAATTTAAAATGAAGTTTTAGTAAAAATTACCTTAAAAATAATCCCTTTAAAAACACTTTTATGAAACATGGACATGGATAATAAATATTTCCCAGTAGATACTTATGTAAAAACAACCTCGGATAATAAAGAGATTGTGAAATTAACCCATAACTTGCACTTTCCTTTAGTCGAGGGTACGTTTAACCTCATGTATAAAGAGAGTAGTATGTTTTTAAACTCTACTAGAACTATATTAATATTTATGATATAATACAGGATTCATTTATGACTTTATACTACCCATTTAATAATAATTTCAATGTTAAATTAACATTTCGGGTAATAATCGCTTTCTTTATCGTACGTGTTTTAACTTGTTACTCTTGATTGTATCACTTAGATCATGATTTAAATACTTCCAGAATATAAAACATGTTTTATATATCATATATATTTAGAATTTAAATATTTATAATAGAAATATATATAAAATGTAAATCACCATTTATGGAGACGGTAGGCCGTACGTACGCATAAACGCTGTTTCCGTTTTCATATCATATTGAACGGAACTAAGTGAATAAGATATATGTAAGTAAATATATATATATATATCCAATATAATTATTATGTCATATATTACATACTTATTAATGATATATATTTTATAATCATCATTGAATGGTGAACTTGGAAATGAATCTCATCGCGTCGTGGAGACGATAATCCGTACATACGTACGAGCAACAATATCATTATATTGATGGAGAAATAGAATGTAATTGGATGTTATATCATATATACAGAATCATTAACATGTTATATATATTATTTACATCAGTTATACTCATTATTATACCCATCCAAATAATGAAGTGTTTGAATAACAAACTACACCACGACGTGGAGACGGTAATCCGTACGTACGCACGTATGGTGACTTTGTCATTTATAGGATGGATAGAATAATGAATATTGTTGTAAATTTTTTATAATAACATCAAAGTATATATAATATAATGAATTTATTATTTTATAATGGAAACAACAAAGAAATAGGAAGTGGAAGAAGAAAAGAACTTGAAAGAGTTGATGAAATATTTACCTCTTCTTCGGGTTCTTCCTTTTGATTTGATCAAAAGGGATCCTTTGGTTGGCTTTCTGACCAAAGGAAGGCCTATAGGATAAAGGGAGTAAAGTTGGGATGATATTTGGGCATGGGTTGTCCAATAAAAATGGATTTGGAGGTGTGAAATTAAGACAAGGTGAAGTACCTTTTTATAAGAGAGGTGAAGGTCACTTTAGGAAAAGCTTGAAATATTATTTTATAATAAAATCATTTTCGGTTTATAATGGCTAAAAAATGAATTATTTAATGGATATGGATGGGATGGCTCTAAAACCTCTAAAAAAATAGGTTTTATACAGGTTTAGGTCATCATATTAACCTTATCTTTTAGATTTAACTCTTAGTTAAATAGTTTGACATTTACCATGTCTCTTTGTATTTTTATATTATATGGTTAATAAACTTACTATAAAATGCCAATCGAACCCCAAGTGGTTCATTAATGTCATATATATTATTACAAAAGTCTTTTGGCCAAACCTTATATTTTTTAGACTATTATATCAATTAATAATATAATATTTGTTTTAAAAACTCAATTATGTCAATTTTGACACTATTTAGTATTTGATTTTTTTGAAAGCTATAAAAACTTTATCACTTAAAATAAAATTTATTTTAACAACCCTAACTTGTCATATGAACCTATAAAATTCGTTGAATTCATCAGAAATCTCAATTTACATTTATTTGGATATTTATAATATCAATTATTTTAATATTTCATTAATAAGGTAATTACTGCATCATCATTGTGCCATAAATAAATTAAATTATTCAAAGTCTAAAAATTATAAATAAAATACCATTATGTATTAAATAGTTTTATCTTTATAATGAATATTTATATTCGAATTTATATTGTGTATAACCCTATATTAAAAATGGGTTAGTTATTAAACTTTGAATTTAACTCTTTTAACTCCTCTTTAAATAAAATAATAATAAATGCTCTAATATAATCCAAGTGGACCAAAGGGGATCATATTTTATTACTAAGGTTGTTTTTGGTCTAATTATACTTACCCAATAGAATTAGGACATGTGTTACGGTAATTATAATATCATTAATATCCTTAATTACCCTATTACTTTTAACCGTGGTAAATAAAAGTCAAAAGTTACTATTCAGAAAAAATTATTTTCATCTTATTGAACAACATTTTACATATTGATGTCAACAGTGTCTCTCAGTTTTTTGAAATTCAACTCACAAAAGCGGTAAAATTACGTTTTATGCAAATTTGATAATGTGCCTAGAAGGTGGGTAAAAGAGGTTAAAAAGTTCAATAGAATTTTATACATCTAATTTTATTATAAAATGATTCCAATGAATTAAATTGAACTTATATAGGTATTATATATCTATTTTTACTTAAAATAACTTAAAATAAAATAAATAATTATTTGAATAAAAATTCGATTTTAAATAATAACGTAGTGTTTGTCACTATTCATCAAAAATTGAAAGTTTTCAGAAAAATACCAAAAATTCACTCTAAGTTAATTTTGATATTCTGAATTCAAAAATAAATTCTATATTAAAAAATTTAAAACATAAAAGTTAAATTTATTAATTTAAAATTAATTCTCGTTGTCAAAACCAAAATGCGGGTTTTTAAAAAGTAAAAACTATCAAGAGATTAACATGTGTTTATGTCAAATTTAAATGTGAAATTACTTATAATAGCCTAAATTGTATTAAATGATAAAAATATAATCTAATTATACTTCCAAAACATTCAAATTCATAATTTATCACTATAAATTATTTTGATTAAAAAAGTTGTTTTCAATAAAAACATAATATTTTTCACTATTCATCAAAATATGAAAGTTATCAGAAAAGTTCCAAAAATTTATACAAACTAAATTTTTATGCCCCACTTCTAAAGAATAATTTAATTTCATTAAATTGAATATAAAAAAGTGTCAAATATTGGTTTTAAAAAGGGTTTGCCATTAAAAAGCAGTAAAATTTCATTTTTTGAGAAATACTTATTTTATCCGAAAAAATGAATTTGGTCTCATATTATGTCTAAGAAACAAATAATATGGATGTTAAAATTATATAGAGTATATAAGATTCAAAATTTAGTTAATATTATTCAAACCCGGTTTTTGAACGGTTAGTTTAGTAAGTTCTGGTGTGCTCGAACTCGGTGTTGCATGTAGCGCAAGATATTGAATTACATTAATGAGATTACGTACTATGAAATCTTGGGTCATTACATCACTCCATGGACACCACCCCCAATCACTTGGACACCCCCTAGATACCACCACCCCCTTGGAAAGACCCCCACCCCTCTGGACAACCCCCACCCCCTCCATCCCCTGGACAGCCCCCACCCCCCTGGACACCCCCACCCCTGGACACCCCCTACCCCCTTGGACAACCTAATAACCCCCTGGACACCACCCCCACACCTGAGACACCCCCACCCCCTGGACACAACCCCCACCCCTACCCCTTGGACATCCCTAGACACCCCCACCCCTTGGACAACCCCCTCACCCGCTAGACACCACTCGAACCCCTTGGACACCCCTACCCCCTTGGAAAGCCCCCTCACCCCACTGGACACCACCCCAAACCCCTTTGACACCCCCTGGACACCACCACCCCCTTGGAAAACCCCTACCCCTTTGGACAGCCCCCACCTCCTGGACAGCCCCCACCCCTCTGGACATCCCCCACCCCCTGGATAGCCCCCACTCCTCGGGATAGCCCCCACCCACTGGATAGCCCCTACCCCTCTAGACATCCCCCCGGGATACCCCCAATGCCCTGGACACCCCCTACCCCCTTGGACATCCCACTCACCCCACTAGATAGCACCCCCACCCCTGGACACCCCTACCCCCTTGGACAGCCCCCTCACCCCCTGGACACCACCCCACCCCTTTGGACACCCCAACCCCCTTGGACACCCCCTGCACCCCTGGACACCACCCCCACCCCCTTGGACACCCCTGTACACGCACACACAAATGATATAACACACAAAAATCATAAACTTGCATGATATCACTTCCATGGTTTATTTTACCAGAAAAGAATTTATCATAGTATAAAAGAACACTATGAAACTTACCATGATAGAAAGAACAAATATATAAAAATAACATCTCAAAAAATTAGTTTAGGACATCACAAAAAATAAAAAATGAAACTGAACCGTGTGAGGCTTACTTGAGTGTGGCGAGTTGACCTAATAGATATGGTGATAATAAAGATGATGAATGATGTTGGAAAAAAGAGGCTAGAGGGAACAAATTTGAAGAATCCTTTCTAGGTTTTCCACGCAAGAGAGACGAGTCGCAGGTCGGCCGATCGAAGAAAATAGAATGACTGAATACGGAGTGCGATAAATCATTTAAAAGCTTTATCATGTCGGTTATTTAATAACCGACCTGATAAACTTTTTTTGTGTGTTTATAACATCGTTTATTTAATAACCGACATAGAAAATTATTTATCACGTCAGTTATTTTATAACCAACGTTATAAAGGGATCTTTATCACGTTAGTTCTTTTTTATAACCGACATGATAAATTGCCGAGATTTTCTTTATCATGTTGGTTATAAAATAACCGACATGATAAAGCACCCAAATTCGATATTTCACGTCGGTTATATTATAACCGATGTGATAAAGAAAATCTCAGTATTTTTTACGTCAGCTATTTTATAACTGACGTAAAAAATTGATTCTCATCGATTTATCACATCAGTTGTATAATAACCGATGTGATAAATCAATTTTTACATCTTTGAACGTCAGTTATATAGAACCGACATGAAAAGTATCAACTTGTTAAACGTTTTTTCCACTATTGTTAAGGTATTTCAAATTCATAAAAGAACTTTATAACAACCAAAAAAGGTTCAATAGAAATAATAGGATAAATATTAGAAGGAATGTGTCATAAAATTTTATAAAAACTTATTTAAGGTCAATAAATTAAAGGATCCTTTGATATTCACTATCCCATGCACTATAGGAGAGTTACACTTTTCTGATGATTTATGTGATTTGGGAGCTTCCATAAATGTTATGTATCACTCTATTTTCTCTTATTTATAGGTTAGTGAGTTGGAGTAGATGATGGTGTTGGTGAAATTGAAAAATAGATCTATAATATATCCAGTGGGAGTCCTTGAGGATGTACTTGTTTGAGTAAGAAATGTTATCTTCTCAGTAGATTTCTATGTGCTTAACATGGAGGAAGATTAGATAAATTCTCATGCTCCCATTATCTAAGGTAGTCCATTCCTCAAAACATCCAAAATGATTATAAATGTATATGATGGTAAACTTTATATGGAGTTTAGAGATGAATTTGTGAGATTTAATGTTGTAGACTCTATGAAGAATTTCTCATAGGATCATTCTGCTTTTGTTATCTCTCATTTTAAACCATCATGTAAATACACCTTGAATTTTTATTATCCTGTTCTTGGAGAGATTATGATAATTGGTTTTAGTTTGATGTATAATAGATTTTCAACACTTATTTCTAATGAACACACCTCTCTAGGATTTGATTTTGATGCGGATTCATACTCTAATTTTGAGCTTGTTCTTTTTTATTATGATATGATAGTTGAGTATGTTGATGGATTTGATGTATTATTATTTTATTTTAATGATTTATATTATGATACTGATGTTTATTGCGCACATATTTCAGTTCCTTTGATGTTTTTATCCATTCATCACCCCTATATTAGAACAAAATCAATTTTTACTAAATCCAAAAAACCCATACATGTTGAGTGGTCAGAGATTACCTGTTATAATTGAAAACAATATGACTTTTGAACACATAGAAAAACTTTTGAATCTTTTGAGGGAGATTATTAAGGAAATCAGGTAGACCTTGGCTGACATATCAGATATTAGCCCCTCCATTTATATGCATAGTATCCTTTTGGAGGATGGGGATAAATCGGTAAGGAAGCCACAAAGTTGACTTAATCTAACTCTTTTGGAAGTTGTTAAAAAAGAGGTTGAAAAACTACTCGAGGCAGGTATCATTTATCCCATTTCAGATTCTCACACTATAAAAAACAAGAATTTAGTGATGTTTTTAGCAATTTTTTTAAAAACATGGCTAATTTAGAGATGTTTTTAGCCACCTTTAAAAACGTGGCTAATTTTAAATTTAGCTACATTCTTAGGAAACATCACTAATTTAGCCATATTTTTTTTAAAAACATCACTAATTTAGCCACATTTAAAAACATCACTAATTTTACCATATTTAAAAATGTCTCTAAATTTAAAAATAGCCAGGCTTTTTAGAAAACATGACAAACTTAGTGTCATTTTTAAGAAAACATTGCTAATATTAAATTTAAAAGTCGCTATTTTAGTGACATTTTTGCCACTATTTTAAAACATGGCTAATTATATATAAGTATAATTCTATTAAATTATATATATGTATATTTGTGTGTGTATATATATATAATTTTATAATTATATATATGTATATATATAAATTTATATTTATATGCAAATACATTAACATATATTTAAATATCAATATATATACATATATATTAACACAAACACATGAATATATATATATTATTATCCCTCAGGGTGCAGCTTAGTGGTAGCTTTCCCTGTGGGTCTCGGTGAAGTCTCGAGTTCGGGACTCACCGAGTTCATCCCAACATTTGTGAGTTGCATGATTTTATTGGTAATGTAGCTCATTTCCCCTCATTGATGTAAATATATATTTATATATACATATATATAAACACATACACATATATAAACATATATTTATATATTAAAGCATATATACATTTTAAATTTAGCCATGTTTTTAAGAAAACATGGCTATTTTAGTGACATTTTTACCTGTGTTTTAAAACATAGATAACTAACTAACTATATATATAATTATAAATCTATTAATTTACATATATATAAAAATAAAAAATTATAATTATAATTATATATATGTATATATATAAATTTATATTAATATATAAATACATTAACATATATTAAAATATCAAAATATATATAAGACATATATATAAACATACACACACATAAATATATATATATACACAAACACATATCTAAATAAATTAATACATACATACATACATACATACATACATACATACATACATACATACATACATATATATCTATATGTGTGTGTCTGTAAACACACACACACACACACACACACATATAAATGGAAACACACATAAACACACACACACACACACACATATACATATAAACCTACACACACACACACACTTATTAATCATGTATGAACATGGCTTACAACCCATACCAGATTAGAAAACCAATGTGGGAGATGTATCACTCAATCCTAATGGTTGCTTCGGTTTCATAATATCCTATACTAGTAATAAATAATAAATAATAAATAATATATATATATATATATGTATTAATTTTTTAAATACTAAAATATATTAATATATATATATATAGGATTGTATATTTTTAGTGACATTTTACCAGTATTTTAAAACATGGCTAATCATATATATATATATATATATAATTATAATTCTATTAATTTATATACATACATATATATATATATTATAATTATATATATATATAAATTTATTTTGACATAAAAATACATTGAAATATATTTAAATATCATTATATATATATATAACAAATATATAAACATACATACACATATATGTTTATATATATATACACAGATACATAAATAATTACATACATGCATATATATATATATATATATATATATATGTGCGTGTTTGTAAACACACACATACACATATATATAAACACACACACAAATAGACACACACATATATATAAACACACACACACACACACACAAAGATATATATATATATATATATATATAATATAAACACACACACACACATATAAACACATACACGCCCCCCCCCACACATTAATTATTTATTAACATGGCTTATAGCCCATCCCGGACCAGAAAACCAATGTGGGTGAGATATTACTCAGTCCTAATGGGTGCTTTGGCTTCATAATACCATATACTAGTAATAAAAAACACACTCACATAGTTATATATTAATATATGTACACACACACACACACATAAATAGATATATATTAATATATGCATATATATATATATAGATATACAGATATATATATTCAGATATATATATATATATACAGATATATATGTTTTTATATTATTTTTTTCAATAAATAATATAGGATAGTATATATATATATATATATATATTATTTTAATACTGAAATATTTTAACATATATATAAACATATGATAGTATATAGGATAATATATATATATCGATAAATATATATATATTTTTTAATACTGAAATATATTAACATGTTTTTAAATATATGATTATATATATATATATATATTTTAAATTTGATTGGTTAGTTGGTCTCGGTGCCCTCTCCTTATGCGGTCGGTCCTTGGTTCGATTCCTAGTGGGGGCGTGCACATCAGGGAGAAAAGAAGGGGAGTGGGGAGGAGGTGTGTGCAAGTGGGGGGGGGGGGGTCGTGCATGTGTAGTAGGACAAGGGAGTAGGGAGCGGGCGTGCGTAAGTTGGAGGTGGGGGGGGGGTGTGCGTGTGAGGAGCAGGACGTGTGGGGGAGGGGCACTACATGGAGGAATTAATAAATATATTTTTTTAAAAATCACCTACTGATGTTTTTTAGAAACTTTGGTAAATAATATATCATTTCCCGATGTTTCTAAAAAACATCAATAAATGAATTAACAATGTTTTAAAACATTGATAAAGCAAAAAAAACATCTCTAATTTATGTTTTTTTATAGTGGTTGTGGGTTATTCTTGTTTAGGTTGTGCTAAATAAATTGGTGTTACTGTTGTTTGAAATGAGAGAGGAGTTAGTTCCAGGGAGGGTGCAAAACAATTGGCATGTGTGTATTGATTATATGAAACTAAATCAATCCAGTCACAAGGACTTTTTACCCCTCCCATTCATTGATAAAATGATTTAGGGACTTTCTTGAAGGACACACTATTTTTTCTTGGTTGTTTTTTTTGGTTATTTTTAGTTCCCCATTGCTTCAGAGGATCAGGAGAAGATGAAATTCATTTTCCTATTTGGTACATTATCCAACTGAATGATTCCATTTGGTTTTGTAATTCCCTAGGTACCTGTAGAGATTCATGGGAAGTATTTTCTTCTAATTTTATAAAGACTTGAATGGAGGTATATGTGGATGGTTTTACTGTTCATGTTTCTTCATCTGGTGAATGTATTTATAGTTTTTAAAAGGTGTTGCATCATTGTATTGAGAAGAATCTAGTTTTAAACTTTGATAAAAGTAACTTCATGGTAGATACATGAATTGTCTTAGGGAATGTAGTGACAAAACATGGAATAGGGGTTGATATATCTAAGGTAGATATTATTTCATTCTTTCCATACCCTATATATGTGCATCATGTTGGATATTTCCTAGGGTATGCAGGATTTTATCAACTCTTCGTCAGATATTTCAGTAATATTGCTCTTACTTTATCATGACTACTTCAAAAGGATTCTGATTTTGTGTTTAATGATTATTTTTGGGTTTCATTTTACGATCTAAAGAAAAGTCTCAACACACCCTCGATAATTTATCCCCCATGGTGGGAACTCCCATTTGAGATTATGTGTGATGCTTCGAACTTTTTAGTTGGATACATCTTATCTTACAGGGTGGAAGGGATGTCCTATTTTATTTCATATTTTCCAAGGAAATTTGTATTCATCCGAAGAAAATTACACCACATTGGAAAAATAGTTTCTTAATATCATATTCTCTTTAGATAAATTATGCCCTTTATTTATTGGGATCCAATATGGTTGTTTTCTTTGATCATGTCACTTTTAGGTACCTCCTAAAGAAGGCATATGTGAATCCACAACTTATTCATTGGATGACACTTTTTCAAGAGTTTGAAATCAAGATAAGGGATAAGAAGGTGTTGAGAACCTGGTGGATTCCCACATGAGCAAGATCACTCATTTGTTAGATCATGATACCCCTAACCAGGTGCCACTTTAGGATACTTTCCCTAATGAGTATCTTTTTTCCATCTCATGTACACATCCTTGGTATGATAATTTAGTGAATTAATTGGGTTCATTTGAAATTCCTACAATCCTAAAGAAAAACCAAGTTAAAAAAATTAAGAGTTAATCTAGGTTTTATATGTGGAATGATGCTTACCTTTGACACATTTTTAGTCATTAAGTGATGCATACCTGACCATAAGTTTGAGTCTATTTTTCATTTTTGTCATACACTTACTTATGGTGGGAACTTTAGGCCCCAAAGGAAAGTTGGGAAAATATTATACCCTATATTATATTGCTTATCCTTTTTCCATGATGTCTATGTTCTTTGTAAGTAATGCTCATGTTTCCAACACACTGGAAACATTTCTAGGTGACACGAGATTCCCCAACAACCCATATTATTCTGTGAAATTTTTGATGTATGGGGAATTGATTTTATGTGTATATTTCCAAGATCATTTTATATATTATACATTCTTGTTGCTATTTATTATGTTATATAATGGGTGGAGGTCAAGGCCACTAAGATTGATAATTCCCTTGTTGTAGTGGATTTTGACTAGACTCAAATTTTCTATAGTTTTGGAGTACCAATGTATATCATCAGTGAACAAAGGTCACACATTTTCAAACAGACTTTTTATTCTCTGCTTCAGAAGTATGGGGTGACACACAAAACATAAATACCATAACACCCCCAAAACAATGTCCAAGATGAAGTTTACAATCATAAGTTGAAGAAGATATTAGAGAAAATGGTGTAGTTGAATAGTAAGTATCAGATAAAGCACTTGGATGTTTTTCTATGGTCTTATAGGATGAAATTGAAAACTCCCATTTGTATTTACTCCAAAAAGAACATTTTTGGGAAAGCATTTAATCTTCCAGTGGAGGTTGGGAATCATGAATATTGGGATATAGAGAAATGAAACATAGATTTAGCCCAAGATAGAGATAAAATGAAGCTATAAATTCAAGAGCTTGATAATATTTTATTGTCATCATATGAGAAATTAAGCCTATATAAGTAAAGACCAAAAGAAGATCATGATAGAATGATCCAAAAAAGGGAGTTTCATATAGGAGGAAAAGTCATTCTCTACAGTTCACAATTGAAGCTGATTCTTGGTAAGTTTCATTCTAGATGGTTGATACCTTATGTTGTATCACATTTTTCCTTATGGTTCAATGGGGGTCATAAAAGATGCTATAATAAGAATATTTATAGTCAATGGGTAGTGGTAAAAGTTGTAATTTGATGAATTCCCCATACATGCAGTTGATGCCATCACATTGCATGAGCTCTTCATCACTTTAAAACATTATAATTTCTCTTACCATCTCAATTTAATGTTATTTATCCTAATTTTAATTTTGCATTTCATGTTAATATTATCATTTCATAGAGACACATTGAAGAAAATGTAACATTTTAAGAGTTGTGTGTGGGGGGGGGGGATTTTTTTAGATTCCTTACTATTTTTTTATGTTTCTCATTTTAATTGATTCTGTTTTCAAAAATAAAAAAAATGGAATGAAAAAACCCAAAAAACATATTACATGATCAGTAATTCAATAGAACCTATTTAGAATGTAATTTTAATTTTTCAAACCTCCATAGAATCATGTTACTATTGGGAAAGTTTTCATAATTGGTGGTTGATTTTAAAGAAAATACAAGTGGGTCAATGATATATTTGATTTTGTCTTTATGAATCCTTTGATATTTTTATATAATTCATTTCAGGACTTCTTTAAATAAAATCATGTCATTTAATCTATCTACACAATTCTCCCATAATCATAATTTTTGATTTTCTATTACCCAATTGATGGTATAACCAAGTTAATTAATCTTTCTCAGTTTATAACATTGTCTTTCCAGATATTCATTTCTCTTCTAATCAGTTCCATTATTGTAATATAATGACCTATGCATAAACAGTTTATATCTGACTATTTTATGCCCTAAAAAAATAAAAAAAATAAAAAAAATACTTCAAAAAAAAAAGAAATAGAGGGGAGTTAACAAATGTACAACCTATATGGATATCTATGTTTGGAGATTAAGGATTGAATTATGATAATGAGTAAATGAGTGGGTTCTGTAATTTGATTGAAAAGGATGTTGAAAATTTTTGGTGGAATAGAATCAGGCAAGTAAAAAAGTTTTACTTTACCAGAATATAAAGGATAAAGGGTGGAGAGATAAACTTGAAATGATTGGCACACACACACATGGGAAACTTATGGCATTGTTGACACAAAATATATTTCCACCTGATTAGTGTCATTAAACTCACTTTATTTTTTTTATAAAATTTACAATTCAATTAATTATTGATTTTTTAAGATTTTTATATTTTTTGGGGGATTCTTTTTATGCTCATTTTTCCATCATGAATTGAGAAATTTTATCATGTATCATTTTTTGGATTACATGACATGGGGTTTTTCCTGGGAGTGAAGAAGGGTGAGTGTGGGGGAGTTGATAAGAAATATTTTTCATGAATATTTTTTGGTAATAATTTATATATTTTCTCCACATTATGCCTTATTTGAAGATTTTATGGAAATATGTGTTTTGAGAATAAAATTAAAATTCCCATGAAAATTATTTTTTTCCATTTTAATTTTACCTTAGAAATTTTTTCATAACATTTTATGTGTTCTACATTTTAATTTCAAATGTTACATTAAATTTCTTCAATTATTTATCTATATTTTTCATTGAAACCATGAAATCTGTATCACACATTTGGAGGTCCAAAAATGGGCATTAATGCATAGTTAGGATGGATTCGATAAATTGGACCTTAATTCACTATTTGGGACATAATTTTTCATTAGTGCTTGGAATGATATTATATTTTTCAAGATATTATAGAATTTAATTCCTTAAATTTCATCAAACTAGAGTAAAATCTAGTTCATATTGGAATTTAGTAAAAAAATTGTATCAAGGAAGAGTAAATTTTGGAGGAAGAATTCCAAAATCTCCCATTTTTACATTTTAAACCATAACACTACGAAACTATATTTAAATGATATTTTAACTATTTTTAAGGGTTGGTAGAAGCTTGGGGAAGGTGTGGAAAAAATGGGTGGTTCAATTTCACTCCCTAACCATTAAAAATAAATAAGCCTTTGTGGATGGATCTCTTCCAAGAAGGCACTCCTCTCCTGCTTTTACTTTGTGTTTCTTTATTTTTATTAGTGTAAATTCTATTTTTTATTCAATAAAACTTCTATGTTATTATCATTTAATATTTTTTATTTTACTTCTTTTTGATACAATATAAGAGTGAATATGAGATTGGGTGTTTCTATTTCAATCATTTTCTTATGAAAATCATATTCATGATGATAACTTAATCCATGGAAGAGTAATTTCCATTCGTAGTTAATATAATCCTTAATGAATTAATTAATTAATTTTGAATCCATTAAAAATAATTAATTAATAAATTGAGATCAATTAATTGATTTTGAATTTCTAAGGTACTCAAATGATTTACACTTTGACTGTGAGTCCAAACTTGTGTGAATCACGAGGGAGAAAATTTAATCTCCAAATCTAATAAACTTGGGATATGATTGTAGGTTTTAAGTATAATATAAAAACTCAAATAACTGTCATTTATAGGGAGGATATGCTTCCATAATTTTAAATTGACCATAATTTGGATTTGTTATCACAATCAAAGTAGGGCTCTTTGATTGGAAGTCTCGAAGTTAACCGAGATCTCATTTCTTCCATTATCTATGGATGTGTTAATTTTCATAAGGTTTGGGGGTTTAAAAGGTTATAAGATCACAATTAAATAGATTTAATCATATTAGATAATGATGAATGAAAGGTTAAGGGGTATATTATATTGATTATGTCTTCTCATATTGGTGTTTTTAAAGAAATTGTGTCCTTGATTTCTCCTTTTTTCTTTCAAAGATCACTCAATAAAACCCCCAATTTTTTTTCATTATTTTCAATTATTTTATTAGTTAATTTTAAAGAATATTAGAGGTTGTATAATTCACTTCATACTTAAGAGAATGACCTAGGTCAGCCATTATGTTGCACTAAGTGAAATCACAATTTTTTTTGAGAGCATGTGTGACAATGCTTATTAGGTTCTTACTTAAGGACCTCCTATATTAGATGCTGATGTTAAAAAGACGTGACGACAATGATGTAGACCATGTAGGGATGAACATGAGGCTTAAACTATTCCACTTGATGAGGAAACACATACATCATATGATCCTCAACTGATTTTTTTATGTGTACCAGTATCTATGAGATCCATTTATGTTTTCAATATATTCACAGTTTTCACCAGATATAGCATATCTGAGCTTGTATTGGGAGTCATTTCCTATGCTTTCATCATTTCTGATCAAGCATCCACATGAAATATGGATCCCTCATCACAATTTAGTTTCGTCTACTTACATATTGGGATATGAATTAAGTGAAAATATTAACAACATAATGGAACCTCCTCATAACAATTCATAGATAGAGAAACATGTAGGTTATGGGAATAGTGGAAGCACGTTGATGGGTGTACCCAACTTTAATTTTTTCCATTAACAAATCAATCTGATATCCTTCATGATGATAAAATTTCAGATCTTTGGAATAGAATGAAAAACAAAAGAAAATAGGGTAGTCCCCAAACCCTAGAGAGGATCATAATATGTTCTTTATAATTAATTTAATTAAAATACAATAATTATCTTGATGGAATTATCTCTCTGTTGATGTTTCCGGTCACGATCTGATGTGATCCATTATTGTTTCGTAGAATACAAGTGTAGGATTCCTCAAGCGGCGATCCCCAAATGCTCCACGTATCTCTGGATGTCATTGAAGGGATCTCAGGGTGCTAGTGTAGAATAGCCTTCACTTTCGATGTCTGCCTTTGACCACCTTGAGAGCCGCTTATGAAGCGCTCTACTTGATCAAGTGGAGAAGGATCTCTCTCGTAACTTGAGAGTGTTCTTGGAGGAAAGAAATTATCTCTTGGATTGAGATATTTCTATAGATCCATTGTGCACAACCACAGAGAATGGATTTGCTAATGAGAATAATGTAATTAGGATTTTATTACTTAGAATAATAAAATGAATTACTTACGTGAAATCATTTATTCATTTAATTTTATTCTTAGTAAGACCCCATGTCTAATAATAATAGTTGACTATTATTATCACTTGAAATGTTCCCATCAAATTACACCTAATATTATTTAATTAAATAAATAATTTTATTTCTCACAAATCCCCAAAAAAACTACACAGCGTGTATTTTTCTTTTTCCATTTCCATTATTTCCTCCACCACATTTATTAGACCTTAAATAATGACTATTTATTTCTTAAATAAATATGACTACATTACTCGCTAATAAATATATTATTTCACCCACAATATATTTTCTTGAATAACTAGTCTCGAAATAAATGTGATAAGGCATTCTTGAATAATTATTAAACCACAATTAGGAATAATATTTATTCAACTTGTTAAATGAATATTTAACTGAGATACTTGGACACACTTAGTGTGTGACCCTCTAGGTCTCTTTATCAGTGGCATTAGAGGGAGCTTGCCTAATGTCCAAGGTTATCATCTTGCAACATGCCAAGACACCCATAGAGAAAGAAGTTAACACCATAATGATGTGTCACCTCCAAAGAATTCTTAACGTGTAATGTAATCCCTTTTTCTCGATATCTCGAATCAAGAGGGTTTCATGTTAGTTACATCAACCCATGTTCTAGATTATTCTTTAACTGAATTTTGAAATTGAACTTGCCCATTACTTACCATGAACCTGGATTTTTTTAGGCTATATCAATTCCATCAAAGGGTCTGAGATATAAACTTCTATTTTGGAACAGAAGGGAAAAATAATTTTTCACATTATCTTTTAATGCAGTATTACTCATGACACACCCAACATATCCTACCTCACCGTGAATATTGTGTCATAACAGTTTTCATCAATACATCTAAGTGTGCAAGTTTTATTACCCATTAATAATAATATTAAAGTATAAGGACCAATACACACATCCGCAGATAGTAACATCCAATGACACTATGAAATGTGGATTTCTTACTGGCAGGTCTTACTCTCATAATATCCACCTAGATATTACTAAGGCCGCACACCATGATAAGGTTCCTCAAAGTTTTATGATTCCTCAACCCTAATGGCTTGTATTATTTGTGTCCCTCAAATAACATCATCCAACCATAAAACCTATATTCAAGAATAGTGTTATGGAACTTCCAAGTTCTCATCATAGTAGAGATCCGCTATGACCCTTTGGTGTAATAGCCATCCTTAGGACATTATCACATGCATTGTCATGTAGACAAAAAATCAAGATGTGATAAGGTATTTATTAATTAATAAAGTACAACGTAGTTGGTTCTAAGCCACCAACTCCAACAGACTCCCACATAGACTAGAGCCAACTGGTAACAACCTTTAACCCACTAGCTCTCACATGATATTAATTCTTCTGCTATGATAGGCCTTTAGTCATGGGGTCTGCCATGTTCTCTTCTGTGGACACTCTGGTCACTGTGAATTCATCCATTTGATAGAAATCCCTCAAGAGGTGATATTTTTGAAGAAGGTTCTTTGTCTGTTGATGTGACCTTGGTTCTTTTTCAAGATCCACCACTACAGTATTATCATAATACAATTTGATAAGATCTTTTTTTCAAGGCACCACATCATGCTCCTGGATAAAGTCCCAAATCTAGACGGATTCCTTGGCTGCTTCAGAAGATGCTATATATTCAGAATCTGGTATAGAATCGCCAACAACTAGATGATTTGAACTCTTCTAGCACATAGATCCTCCTTTGAGATAGAAAAAATATCCATATTGCAAATTCAAATCATTCTGATGTTTCTAAAAACTAGCATCAACATACCCTCTAAGGATAAGATCCTCGTCTCCTCCATACACCAGGAACATATCCTTAGTTCTTCTCAAATACTTAAGGATAGTCTTAAGAGCAATCCAATGCCATTCTCCTGAATCTTCTTGATATCTTCCTGCCATGCTCAGTGCACATGCAACATAAATCTAGGTATATAATATGGAATACATGATTGATCCTATAGCTGAATCGTATGGGATATTACTCATCCTATCTTTCTCCTATTGTGTCTGAGGACACATTTTCTTAAAAATATGTAGGCCATGTGACACTAGAACCAATACCCTCTTGGATTGTTCCAAAATAAATCTCTTTAGTTTCTGGTCAATGTATGTACCCTGACATAGTCCAAGAAGCCTCTTGGATCTATCACAAATGATCTTGATCCCTAGAATGTAGGTTGCTTCACCTAAGTCTTTCATGGAGAAACACTTGTTTAACTAGCCCTTAACTGACTGTATGATTGGCATATCATTTCCAATAAGTAATATTTCATCAATATATACTACTAGGATAACAACCACATTCCATTAAACCGCTTATAAACACATGGATCACATTCACTATTAATGAAACCAAATTTCTTTATAGATTCATATAATCAAATATTCCATGACCTGGATGCTTTATTTAATCAAAAAATGGATTTTTGAAACTTGGAAACCTGTTTGGCTTCACCTGGTGTCAAAAAACCTTCTAGTTGTGTTGTATAAACATCTTCCTAAAGGTTCCCATTATGTAATGATGTTTTGAAATCAATTTTCCAAATCTCGTAGTCATGGTAAGCTGCTATGGAAAGTATGATTCTTATGGATTTAAACATGGAAAATAGTGAGAAGGTTTCATCATAGTCAATTCCTTGATGCTATCTGAATCCTTTATCCACTATCATTTCTTTATAGGTGCTAACTTGATATTCCATGTCCATATTTATCTTGAATACCCATTTGCATCTAACCTGATTTACATTAACTAGATCATCGACCAGAACTCGGACTTGGTTCTAATACATGGAATCCATCTCAGATTTCATATCTTCTAGCAATCTTGAATCTTTTTATCTCCCTACTGATTCCTTATAAGAGAGAAGTTCATCATTGTCCAAAAATAATGATTCACCATCCTCGGTGACTAGGAAACCAAATCACTCTGTTTCCCTTACCCCTCTTGAGCGCTTACGCAGTACTTGTGTTTTTGGAACCTCTTCCATGGGGACTTTTGAAACTTGTTCTTGTACCAAATTCTGTGTATCTTGAGCATTAACATTGTTTAAGTAAATATTGATCCCACTATCTTTTTTGAGGATGTTCTCCCTCTCAAGAAATACGGCTTGTCTGGTGACAATCACTTTCTTGTCTGAAGGGTTATATAGGTAACATCCTTTAGTTTCCTTGGGATATCCTATAAAGATACGCCTCGTGCCCTGGGGTGCTAGTTTATTTCCTGAGAATACATTAACAAAGTACTCACATCCCCATACATGTGTGTGCCACAAAATGGATTTCTTTCCACTCCATAACTCGGAGGGAATTCCATTTTCCACCTTAGTTGGTACTCGATTTAATGTGTATGCTACAGTTGTAATGAATATCCCCAAAAGGATAATGGAAGGTTTTCATGATTCATCATAGACTTCACCATGTACAACAAGGTACAGTTCCTCCTTTCACTAACACCATTCCACTGTGGTGTATAAGGATGAGTGAGTTGAGATAGAATCCTAAACTCCCGTTGAAGGTCGATGAACTCTTGGTTCACATATTCTCCACCTCGATCTGATCAAATCTTCTTTATCTTCTTACCAAGATGATTATCTACTTCATTCTTGAATTACTTAAATTTATCCAAGGACTCTAACTTATACCTCATCAAGTAGATATATCCATATCTACTCAAATAATCAGTAAAATTAATGAAGTAAGAATATCCATCTCTATATTCTATTGAAAATGGTCCACACACATCCGTGTGCACCAATCTTAGAAGCTCTGTGGCCCTTTCACCCAGTCCACCGAAAGGAGGTTTGGTAATTTTACCTTTGCAAACAAGTATGAAATCTATCAAGTGGTTTTAGCATAATAAAGTCTAAATAACCATCTTGGTAGAGCTTTGTCAAGTGTTTCTCGTTTACATGACCAAGGCAGTGATGCCACAACTGTGTGTTGTATGAGTCGTGCGAGTTTGTTTCATTATAGATTTCCAATACTTGGTTTTTTAATTTAATACATATAAACCATTATTTAAATGTGCCATCCCATAACATACATTTTTCTTATAAAAGAAACAACCCTTATTTTCAAAATTGAAAATAAATCCATCCAATCCAAACATGATACCAAAATTATGTTCTTGGTAACACTAGACACATAATAATAGTTATGTAAACCAAAAAAAATCCTAGTTGGAAATGAGAGATGGTAATTTCTAATGGAAAACGTAGACAACCTCATGCCATTGGTAGCATGAAGATACACCTATTTTCTGGAAATCTTTCTAAATCTACTTGGTTCCTATATTTAAATATAGATGTGAGCCCCACAAGTTGTATCTAATACCCAGTGTGTAGAAATTGAAAGATTAAACTCGATAACGAATTCACCTTTAGCATCCCCATGATTCTTTGTGGAGTTCCTATTCCAGTGGCCTAGCTTGACACATGCAAAACATACTGCCTCCCATTCCTTGCCCTGCCTCTGGATCTTCCCCTTCTTTGAGGGATTGTTCTCAGGGGCTTCAGACCATTTATAAATCCTTGTCCCCTTTTCCTTGTCCTTCCTTTTCTTATTTATCATAAGGACTGTGCGTTTGTCACACACCATGTCCTTATCTACATGGATAATTAAGGTTAGAAGTTCAGATAGACTCTTATCATTGTTTCTCATGTTGTAGTTAAAAATAAAGCTAGAGAAGGTCTAGGGAAATGATGATTGGATGATATCTGTATGCAAATCATCCGAGATTGTAATCCCTAAGATGCCCAGGCATTCAATGTATCCAATTATCTTAACTAAATGAGGCCCAGCTATTGCAGAATCCCCAATCATAGTTGTGAACAAAGCATTGGAGATCTCATATCACTCCTGTCTTGTCTTCTCTTGATAGAGATCCTTAAGGTAAGACATCATGCTATATGCGTCCATGTTTTCATGTTTCTTCAAGAGCTCATTAGACATGGCCAATAGAATGAAACATTGGAAATATATGGAATCATATATATGTTTTATATAGAGAGATAGTTCCTCATCACTAGACTCTTTTCAAGGTTCAATTGGAATAGGCTCCTCCAGCACATACAATTTCCTCTCATGGGGAAGGATGACACATAAATGCCTTTACCACTCCTAGAAATTGGTGCTGGTGAGAATTATTTCCTTCTTGAGTATGGTTCAAAATGATATGTTTGAAGTCATTTTTCTTATCGTCTCTACAAATTAAGATGAACAATGATTTTAGTAATTTATCATGATAAACTAAGACAAATAAATAAATTAATATTTATTAGTCTCCTACTATTTTATCAAAATCTAATATCCCTCACCATTGACTTCAGAATATTCTGTTTCCTGAATATTCTTGTATAAAGGATCCATATTGAACTTCGCATTACCCCAAATAGGCTTGGTCAAGTAACTTGAAGGGTTTTAGGTAGGCATTCCAATTTCCAACTTCATTAACTCACAGATCCTTGATCCACTGAGTGGACTCCCCAATCATGAAATCCTTTTATTTTAGATTTCCTCAACCTTTGCCTCTTGGTCACACCAAGTCCTATTGTGGAAGTCAACTCTTGATGTGAACCAATTCAATTCAACCCAAAACCTTGAATTAGAATTCCCCAATAATTGAAAGCAGCCAAGTCCTACTGCGGCACTTTGAACTATGATTCGATTATAACTAAGATTTTGGAAGGCTGTATCGACTTAATATTTCTTTGAGGGATTTTATCCTTATAAATAAATTTCCATTTTATTATCTTTTATTACATGATTATTAATATTAAGTGGTATATACTTAAGTTATTAATCATGTCTAAGATAACATTTACACATAATCTGGTATTATTTTAGTTCTATCTTGCACAATTGTTTAATTTGTTAATTGTGTGATCACTACAACACACCCACAATAAATAAACCATGAAACTGACAGAAATAAAATAAATGGTACGATCATGAGCTTGTTCTATTGGTTATTTTATCTAGCGGTTGATAAACTAACCCAAGACCTAGTGGAGAAACACATTGAATCTTTTTGGGTTCGTGTTTACAACTTTCCACCTGTCCACCTTTGTATCTCCTTAGATTGATTTCACCTAGGCTCCTCACTTGAGCCTTCTAGACTAGATTAGGAGATCTATCCATTACATATGATTTTATCTCACATGTTGGTGAGGGGTAAAATGGGTTTTACATAAAAGAAACCTTGAGCACATAGACCCTACATATGAATGAGGAGAAGGCTCACTTTCCAACAAATTTAATTTAAATAAATAAATTAAAATAAACTATCCACATACAAGGGTTCCAGTCTAGCTCATGATCATCCATACATGCAATGATATTCACGCATAAATAAAACTATCATTCAATTCTATAATCGTTATTGTTTAAGATAAATCATGCTCAAATCAATTAATTATCTTTAATTAATCAATCCTTTTATCTTAAAACATTTTCCTTAATTTCCTTGAGATTCTCATCCATCATAATTTTAAACTATAAATTCATTTAAAATTATATTTGTGTGTAACTTGTACCATGGAGGCAACCTGGTGAATTCCCTTTCATAACTACCCAATGAAAAAAATGAACATTACATCGATGTTAAATTAAACAAATATATATAAAACACCTATCATGTGTTGTGCCTCAGCTTTACACCCACACTATGGTACATGTCTCAAGGGTTTGTATAATATAATAATAAATTTTAATAAATCTGCATAATTTGAATGAGTAAACGACGTGTAGTTCTGACTACACGGTGTGTACTATCATTCACCATCCATCTGAAGTATATGCCTGGGGATAAGACAAGTAAATGCACTTCATAAATCTTAGGAGTACACGACATGTGCAGTGGGACACACGTCGTGTTGTGTTTGCGTTACACGGTCTCTAGCCGGGAAATCCATGTACGGGGTACACAATCCAACCCTAATATGAAGGGACTACAAGCCATGTCCTGTGGTCCACACTGCGTGTAATCTATAAACCGCATGACACCTGTTCTAGGTAAACACATAGAGTCATTTAAGACTTAGATAGACTCCAACACATGGCTAGGTTTGGCAGACCCGTCATGATGCATGGAACCTAGACTACACGGTGTGTACTACCGAATACACACTGTGTGTTCTGGTGTTGTATGGCTAGGAACCTTTGGCACCTCTGGATAAGATCCTCTATTTTATTTTATTCAAAATTAAAAGAAAATATCATTTTTGTAAAGTGAACGGGAAATGAAGGAGGAGGAATATATCTCAAAATTCAGATTTACTGAATGATTAACTTGAATTGAAAAAACTAAATTATTAAATGCATAAATTATCAATGAAAAACTAAATAATTATAATCAATGATATGACCACTCTGATAACACTTTTAGGTTCCGGGCACAACAGAAGTGCGTGGATGGGTGTACCCAATGTTAATTTTTTCCCGTTTACAACGATCAATCAGAGATCCTTCAAGATGATAAAATGCCCGATATTTATAATAGAACGAAGAATAAAAGAAAATAGAGGAGTCTCAGAACCATATAGAGGATCATCATATGTTAGTTATAATTAATTTAATTAAATGACAAGAATTAACTTGATGTAATTATTTCTCTGTTGATGTTTCCGATCATGATCTGATGTGATCCATCATTGTGTCGTAGAATCCAAGTATAGAATTTCTCTAGCGGTTACCCACAAATTCTCCACGTATCATTGTACATCGCCGAAGGGATCTCTAGGTGCTAGTGTGGAAGAGCCTTCACTTGTGATGTTTGCCTTCGATCGCCTTGAGAGCCGCTTCCAAATTGCTCTTTTTGATCCAGTGGAGTAGGATCTCTCTCATAACTTGAGAGCGTTCTGGGAGGAAAGGAATTTTCTCTTGGCTTGAGAGATTTCTATAGATATGTTATGCACAAACACAGAGAATGGTTATGCTAATGAGAATAATGTAATTTGGATTTTATTAATTAGAATAATAAAATGAATTAATCACCCGAAACCATTTATTCACTTCATTTAATTCTTTGTAAGACCCCATGTCTAATAATAATATTTGACTATTATTATTATTTGACATGAACCCAGCAAATTAAACCTAATATTATTTAATTAAACAAATAATATCATTTCTCACAAATCACTAGAAAAACTACATGGTGTGTATATTAATATACAGGGTGTGTATTTTTCTTTTTTCCATTTTCTTTATTTCCTCCACCATATTTATTAGACCATGAATAATAACTATTTATTTCTTAAATAAATATCACCGCATTACTCACTAATAAATATAGTATTTCACCAAAAATATATTCTCTTGAATAACCAGTGTAGAAATATATGCGATCAGGAATCCTGGAATAATTATTAAACCACAATCAGAAATAATCTTTATTCAACTTGTCAAATGAATATTTGACTAAGATACTTTGACACACTTAGTGTGTGACCCTATAGGCCTCTTTCTCAGTTAAAGTCCAAGGTTAGCATCTAGAAATATGCCAAGGCACCCATAGAGAAATAATTTAACACCACAATGATGTGTCACCTCCTACGAATGCTTACTATGTAATGTAATCCCTTTGTCTCGATATCTCAAATCAAGCGGGTTGCATGTCAGTGCCATCAACCCATGTGCTACATTATTCTTTCTTTGACTTTCCAGAATTGATCTTTACTATTCCTTACCATGTCCATGGATTTATTTAGGTTATATCAATTCCTTCAAAGGGATTAAGACATCAACTTCTGTTATGGAACAAAAGGGACAAATCCTTTCTCGCATTATCTATTAATGCGGTGTTACTCGTGACACACCCAACATATCCCACCTCACTACGAATAGTGTGTCGTCACAGTTTTTGTCAATACATCTAAGTGCGTGAGTTATAATACCTATTAATAATAATCTAAAAGTTTATTGAACATTACACACATCCGCAGATCGGAACATCCAGTGACACTTTAAAATGTGGATTTCCTACTGGCTGGTCTTGTTCTCATAATATCCTCATGGATATTAGCAAGGGTGCACACCAAGAGAAGATGCCTCAATGCTTTATGATTACTCACCCCTAATGGCATGTATTATTTGTGTCCCTTAAATAACATCATCCATCTATAGAACATATATTCAAGAATAGTGTTATGACACTTCTAGGTTCTCATCATAGCAGGGATCCACTATGACCCTTTGGTGCAACAATCATCCTTAGGAAATTATCACATGCATTGTCATGTAGAAGAACAATCAAGATATGAAAATGTATTTATTAATGAATAAAGTAAAAATTAGTTGGTTATAGGCCACCAACTCCAATACAACAGACAGTCGAGGTTCCTATACTTAAGGAAGATACTCCTCCACCTTATCAGAAACCACCGCATCACCGAGGTCAGCAATATCAATATGTGCACATCATTCACACTCCAAACTATGGGACAAGACCTCATCATTAACATTTATGAAAATTTATTATACTCATTGATTTTATATGTTTTATATGACTTAAATTATTTGGTATTGCATTGACTATTCTATATTATTGATAGTCTTCAAATTATTATAAAATTATTAGTCAACTAATTTAATGTCATAAATATATATAAAAAAATGTACTTCAATATAATATTGAAATTAAAATTAAAATTATTAAATTTTATTCTTATAATTTCCACATTACTATAAATTTTTGTCCAAACCATTTATTAATAATTTTTTTGAATACATGCAAATAAAATTATTTTGTTTTATAATTACTATAATCATTTCGAAGTTTAGTTTTTTTAAAATAATTAATTTGTAATAATTATTAATTAATAATAATTAAGAATAATTTGGAATTAAGAATAATTAGTAATTAATTAATTATAATAAGTTAGATATTAATAATTAGTAAATAAATAAAACTAATTAATAATAATGTTAATTAAAATATTTATTAAGTAATTATAGTAATTATTATTTTATTTTTATTATTTAAAAATAATAAATTAAAATTATTAAATATATAATAATATTTATTAATATTTAGATATTATTTATTAAGTAATAATATATAATTATAATTATAAATAATTACAAATTAATTATTTATAATTAATAGTAATAAGTTATAAATAAATATTACTCTTTAAAATTACTATTAATATATATGTATATATATATATTACCTTTTAAAAGTTAATATTTATTTCTATGAATATATAAAAATATTATTAACAATAATTATTTATTAATTATTATTAATTTTTTTATAAACAATTATTTATCATGGTATATATATATTTTTTTATTTATATATATATGAAATCAACAAATCAATAAAAATAAATAATTATTTAATACTTTTTATTTATTTACTAAAAATTCATTCTAAATCATAATTATTAATTACTAATAATTATTTCAAAATAATTAATTTACAAAAAAATCATTTTTTTAAATTTTGTTTCAAACACAAGGTAAGGGAGGATTTAATGCCTTCTTAATAAAACTAATTAATAAGGAATTTAACCCCCTAATTCCTTTGATCGAAACTAAAGGAGGCCAAAGGTTTTAGGGGATTCAATGCCTTTAATCCCTAGTTTAAAAAAATTCATAACCTATACCTATTTATAATTTTTTTTGGAAAACCCAAAAACAAACCCTTGTTGGTGATATTTTTGATCAATTAGATTGCACTCAATCAAGTGTCTTGAAATAGGTCTTGAATGTGATATATGAAATGATCAAGAGAAAAAAGATTACTTTAAAGATAAGTGTTTATCTTATCATTTTCTTAATTAAGGGTGAGGTTTATTATTGGAATGAACACATGACCACAATATTTATCCAAAATCCAATATGAATTTCCTTCTTCCATTATAATATTTTTCTATATAAGAAATCATGGATAAAAGATTCTTAGAGCGCATAAATAAAATTATCTTATTTCATACTTTCTTGGGTCAAAGCATTCAAAGGATAATTTTTTAACAAGTATGGTTTTAATATAAAGACATCATTAACAATTATAAAAATTATTCTACAATAATGAGAAGTGTTTTATTTTCAGTGATAGTGAATTTTTTTGGGACAAAAAATTATTAGCCCTTTGGTGCAATGATAATTGCGAGATAAAAATAATGTGTAAAATTAAGAAATAAATGGACACCACATGTATCATGAAAAAACCCCAAAATGAAATGGGAAAACCATGGGAAAATTTAAGTATCACTATAGGAAAAAGTGGGTATAAATTCTCTCTCACAATTATAATGAGAAAGAACTCGAAATATTCTCTCTTGAATAAATAGAGAAACACCTCAGAAAATAACATTGAAAACTGAAAGCAAGATATGAGAAACAAACTTCCTAAAGATGATGATTTTTAAGAGGGTATATTCTGCTTTTATAGGGAACCTTCACGCCCTTGTCCTCTCTCCCCCTTTAACCAAATTAAACATGGGAAATTAAAGGTGGATTCATTTACCTTTTACCAAATTAAAGGGATCAATATTTTTTTCACTCAAAAAACTATTGATATATCTCGAACTTAGAGATTTGATTGAGAACCAATCATATATCCACACATCATTTCCATATTCCATACCATGTTTATCATGTATCCACAAGTCTTCTCGAGGATTTTTACCATATGAACTTATCATAGTTAATAACCTTCATAAAAAAATCACCAAATTCTATTTAGTGTGAATTATCATCATATCCACACTTCCTTCCTCCACCACATATCAAACAAATTGATATTTTACTTAAATATGATTCATCATGGAATGAAAAATATGGATTCCTTGCAATGCGAAATGAAATTTTATTTTCAAAAAATATTAGAATATACATATTTCTATGCTTGATCCCTCCAACAACCTCCTCATCCAAATCACTTCTTTATAAGACTATTTGGCTTCCACATACTCTGCCTCAATAATGGATTGATCCAAAACTGATTGAAACTTTTAAATCCAGCTCACAACTCCTTATGCAAGAGTAACAACATAACCAGTAGTGGATTTACTATTGTCAAAATTACCTAAAAAATCTAAATCAGAATGGCCTCCAATATTGAAGTATTATCCTCTATAACACTATGAAACATCTGAGGTATCCTTGATGTATCTTAAGATCCTATTCACTATGTTCCAGTATTCCCATCCTAGACTCTCCATGTACGTATTTACTTCTCCTACTACATGTTCAGTTTTTAGTCTATTAGAAACTATAACAAACATCAGACTCCCAACTACATATGCATAGGGTACTCATGACATATCCATCCTATCCAGTTCACTTATAGGAATCATTGGAGAGGATGAAATGAAATTAATAGGAATAAGGGTAGATATTGGATTATAATATTACATATTGACATGTTTCAATAATTCATGAAAGTAATTATTATATATCAAAATATTCCTATTATTTATATCTCGATAAATTTGGATCCCATGAATCCTATTTTCTGGTGAAAAATCCTTCATATTGAACTCCCTAGACAATTGTTCCTTCATCACTTAGATCTAATCATTATTGGGGCATGCAACCAATATGTTATCCACATATAATAAAATAATGATAAATTAATTACCATTAAAATCCCTAAAACATGAACATGTATATGAATAAATACTTCTATGTATAAGGCTCAATATATTGGAATCAAATCTCTTATACCAACACCTTGTAACTTTTGTGATATGATACAAATATTTTTTTAACCCGAAAACCATGTTTTATTTACCTTTTTCCTTAAAACCTTACCATTGGAGCATATAAATTTATTCATCAAGGTCACAATGGGGAAAAGATGCCTTTACATCTATCCACTATAAATTTAAACTATTTATAGCACACATTTTCAGAACTACCCATATTAGTCATTAGTCTAAAAATAAGTGAAAATATTTGATTGATATCAATACCTTCCTTTTGAGAATATCATATGACCACCAATATCTTATGATATATTCCCACCTGGTAATTTCTATCTCACTTGATCTTAAAGATCCATTTTTTACCAATGGACTTCCTTCCATGAGGTAATGGAACATGATCCCAAGTCTTGTTCTTGTATAGGGATTCAAGTTCCTCCTATATCGTCACCATCCATGAGGATATATCTAGACTCCGAGTTACCTCCATAAAAGAAGATGGATCTTTATACTTTATCAATAAATAATATGAAATATTTCTCTTAGTGACATAATATTAGTTACATATTGGTGATATTTTCTCTTGATTTGATTGTTGTGGTCTACAATCATCATGATCTTGTTTTTCCTCAGAGGAAATTGATGGTTCTTCCTTTATTTCATCCTCTACCACAACTATTTTAGTTTCTATACTCTCTTTATTTATGCCTCCATCAATCATAATTTGTACATTTTATTCTAAAAAAATCACATCTCTTCTAATGATTTGTTTGTGGATAATGGGTTCCCACAAATGACACCTCTTCACACCATCAACATATCCTAAAAATATATATTTTCTAGATCTTGAATCCAACTTTGATCTTTCCTGGTCATTAAACAAATCATATCTGGGACTTCTAAAAGTATGAAACCAATAATAGTCAGTGGTTTTACTATTCTACATCTCTATTTGTGTTTTCAAATCAATCACCATTGAATGAGATTGATTAATTATATAATTGGTGTTCTTCACTCCTTATACCAAGAATGTCTTGAAAACGTCCATAGTCTTCAAAATCACCCTTGTTCTATCCAAAGGGAATTTTTTTATCCACTATAACACTTCATTTTATTGAGGAGTGTATGCCACTATAAATTATCACTTGATGCCTTTATTTTGATAAAATTTATCAAACTCATTGATATTATATTCTCCTAAACCATCATTAAATAAACACTTGATATTATTTCAATATTCAAGCCCCTTTAATTCTTTTAATGTTTTGAAGACTTCAAAAAATCCACTTTACACTTGATTGGGTATACCCAACATCTCCTAGAATAACCATCACTAAATGATATAAACTACCTTGATCCTTTGAGGGATATAATAAGTGATTTCAAAATGTTAGAGTGAATCAAATCTAAGACCATATTACCCCTCTTCATCGATGTTATGATCTTTAACCTAAATTTCTTTCTCAAAATAGAGTGCTCACAAAATGCTAAGTATACCATTGTAAGTCAAGGTAGAAACTTCTGATTAAAAAGAAAAGTTAGGCCTCATTAATACATATATACAAGATTCTGATTCCATAATGTCATAAATATTTCTATCAATGGATTTGATGAAACAACTATCTCCACCTCCTTTTACATTTCACCCATATTCACACACAAATTATTTGATATCTTTTCCACCTTCATCATCTCAATGAAAATATGTTCTTCTTTAGGCCATTTACATGGAATAATCCTTAAACAATTTAACTATTTAAAATGATATTGAAGGTGTGATCATTCCCTATATACAAAAGTTCTTCTAGGTTAGGCTCATACTAATAAAAGCATTCACTTCAAGACATCATGTGCCATGTTTCCCCTCAGTCGATTATTCATGTGTAATTAAGATGCTTTCTACTTTTAGAAGTCAGTACACTTAACTTACTATTACATCTACATTTTCAACAATACTCTATACATTTTTCTAGAGTTAATTCCACTACCATTACCATACCAATAGTCTTTGCTAAAATTACCCTTCCTGTCACAATGGTAACATTTGAAAATTTTCTTCTTGCTCCTTGATTTGGACACTCCATGATTTTGGATCCTATTAGAACCACACTCCTTCATTTCTAAACTTTCTAATGATAGATCCTCCACTTGGTGTGGAATTATATTTTTTATCATCCTTTTTCTTACATTAATTTATTTTTCATGAACTAAAACTAAAAAATCATTTAAGAGAAAAAAATCTGTTAGGATATTTTTGGTGATGTTGATTATGAGTTAATCATATAAATTTGGAACAATATGGAGATGAATCTACTCAAGCTCAGTATCCAAAATTTTTTACCCCAATTCCATAAGTTGAGAGAAAAATTTATTGAGGATTTTGATGTGTTAGGTCACTAATTATTACTCCACCATTCAAATAGTAGATAATTACCTCTTTAAGAAAATTTTATTTTGTAGTGACTTAGCCTCATACAACTTCATCAGAGTATCAAAAATTTCATTTTACACCATAAAATTCTCGATGAAACCCCATATTCAAAATCCAAATGGATATTGGTAATAATATTCCCATCTATGACATTCCATTTCTCATATGTCACACCCTTTATCTTTTTTCCAATTTATAGTAGAAAATATTTTTCCATAGTATTTCTTGTATATTAATTTTACAAAATAGAAAATTATTTTCATTGAATGTTTTGATATCTAATTTAACCTTCATATAGACACACTATCATCCCATAATCTATATAGGCTAGAATATAGATTTGATACAAATTTTTGTTACCTAAAATGTTTGGACCTTCGATGTGGAGATAATTGTGTGACAAAAATATTGGGAAAAAATATGGACATAAATGGGCACAAGAATTAATGTGGAAAAACCCCCAAAATAAAAAAGGTCAAAAACCATGGGAAAATAGAAGGATCAATATAGGTAAAAGTGGGTACATACTCTCTCTCACAATTATAATGAGATAACACTAAGAATATTATCTCTTGAATAAATGGAGAATCACCTCACAAAATACCACTCAAAACTGAAATCCATAGATGTGAATCTGATTGCTTGAAATTGATTTTTTACTAAGAAGGGAGAGTCTTATTTAATAGGGAACCTTCAACCCCTTTCCCCGTCACTCCTTGACCAAATTAAAGGTGTCTAATTAAATGGGGGGATGTTTCCCTTTTACTAAATTAAAGGGGGTGATAGTTTTTTCCCCTCAAAATTCTACAGAGTAATTTACTCTTAAGGTGTGTGACATTGTAATGTGATAACAAAATATCATTATAAATTCAGATTTAAAATAATATTACTTCCTATATTATCTAAAAAAATATAAAATTAAATTACATATATAAGATGAGATTCAACACACCCAATAACATGGTTAAATTAGAACAGTTCGACAATACTTACTTCAAACGATGAAAAAAGAGGATACACTTATTTATTGTGATTTATAATGGATTTTACATAATATCATCTCTAATAAAACATAAAGAAAAAATTTAAAAGTCCATTGCCTTCATGTTTCCTTTTTTTTAAAAAGCAAATAAAGATGATCTTATGTGTCATTTTCATTTTCTCAATTCTAAGGTTGACACAATTTTCAATTTATAACAACATTTGGAAACAACAAATGATATATGAGATAAAATGAAACAAAAATACAAAATAAAAAAACTTCAAGTAATAAATTTATAGTTATAAAATTATTTATATGTAAAATAGAATACAAAAGATATATTTTAGAAAAATTATATGAAATTAAAAAGATATCAAAAAGTATTAACAAAAAAACATGAATATAGATATCATCATCATATTGATACACATCATTAAAAAAGCTACCACATTCTTAAAATAATGTTTAACATTATCTCAAATGAAAATATTATAATATTTATCACAAATATTTACTCAACAATATTTAAAATTAGGATGAATATAGTAATTATGAGGATCTAAATGAATCTAATAAAAACTAATCCAAGGAATTTGTGACATGAAGATTTGGGATATTACAGTTAATGGATTTATTCACTAAAGTAACTACCATGGTAGGATGGTTTAGACCATGCCATGGTCTATCCTTGAATGCACCACGACATAGTATGAGACACTATTCCATGGTAATTATTACTTAGTATTATCACATCATGTGATAATGCATAGGAATCTATCCTTTCCATCTAATTTTGATATGAAATTTGGTTATAAATAATTAAATGAATATTATGAAATGTTTGAACACATAATAAGGATGTTTAAATGTAAATCATTAATTATGAGGTTTAACATAAATGTTTTGAAATTTGAAATGTTGGAGATATTTTGTGAAACATCTAATAAATATTGGTTATCATTTAATGATATTTAATTCCAATATAAACTAGATTAACCCTCATACAATGGTGAAATTCTTAGAAAACCACAAGGATGAAATTATCAATCCTTCATTTATCTCCTTCCATTGAAAAAGGATTTTGTAGACCATGGTAAGGAGGTAGATCTTTCTTGAGCATTGGGATATTCCCCTGATTCATGTATACCAAAAAAGGGAGTAACCATTCAGTTTCTAGATAGTTATCTAAATTAAACATATATTTGAAGCATGGATAGGTCAGATCATCATGGTTAAAGGTAAACATTTTGTTGTTCATTTTTTATTCAATTCAAAACATACAGAAGATCTAGTAGATTTATTTTTTGGATTATTTTCTCCCATTGTGTTTAGATAAAATTTATCCCCATCGAATACCTTAATTGGTATCATATCCACCTTTATAGAGTTATGATTTCATTATCAAATTATGAATAAAACTACAAAATGTGTTTTTAGGGGACATGAAATAACTTATAACGTCTTTAAACTGGTTATCCCGAATGTGAATGATCCGGTTGGCTATGTGACCTTAGGCACACCTCCCCATACAATAGAGGATTTTTAATAGTAGTGAGGGTCTAAGAATATAGTGGGGAGGCTACACCCTCTGGTAAAGAGTCACAATGAAAGCAGAAAATAATAACAAAGTAGAAGAAATAATAGAAACAATATGGATAAATAATAAGAAAACCAAAGTTGAGAAACAAAAATCTGAATAAATTCAAATAATAATAAAATAATGTAATGAAAAGTTTAATGAATCCATATTACATACTAAAGGTCATAAAAATTAAAGAATAGAAAAATAAAATAAATACTCCAATGACCCCAGTCCTGAACCCCATGTCGGTCCCATCTCCAAGCTCCAACCCATCTAGAAAGTAACAATCAACTACAAGGTCCTTTTACCATATCCAAACATATATCCATGAAATCTTATAGAGTACCAAATGGAGGTCTGAATAGGGTGTGATTAAAAATCAGTAGTTTGACACCACCATATCCAAAAAAAATCAATGTGAGAAAAATAGTGTATGAAATAAAGATAATAACATGGTATTAATTTAATAAATTAATACTACACATGTAAAAATCTTACTGACCATCATGATATGATTTAACACCCAAGGCCATCCAAACCTACTTCAGCACCCTACCGTGTATCTCTGTCTGAAGGTAAACCCACCTACATCAAGATGGGTCACCTGAGATGGTGGTAGATTCTCTTGTAAAGGATGAATCAATCCTAAAATATCATAATAAACAGCCTCTTCCCTTAGGCTAACTGGAATATTTCCCTCGATTATACCAGAATCTCACCCTTAGGCATACTATAATCATTCCATCAAGTATATTAGAATATTACCCCCATTCACATTAAAAATATATACCTTAGGAATATAAAAAATTTCACCCTTAGGAAAATCATAATCTCACACTCTATCATATCAGACATATCACCCTAAGGAATATCAGAATATCACCCTCAGGCATATCCAAAATCTCACCCTCTAGGATCAATCACATCATTTTCAAATAAGCACAAAATGTATGAAATAAAAATCATAAGGATAAAACACACATACTAGATATATCATCATAAAACACAATGATCAATTAATCAAATTATCATTTCTCTAACTGAATATATTCCATTAATTCAGGTTCTTAATTATCATCGTAATTATATCAAAACTATTTAATTTATCATTTAAACCCAATTTCATTTAACATATATTTTAATAAAAATTAGCCAATTTGATTCTACCATAATAAATCACATATTTTATATGTTATTCCAACTCATAATATAAAGCCAATAATTTAAAAAAAATTTCTAGTTTTTCACAAGGCTCTAATGTAAAGAAAACCAACTGACAATAAGTTCCAATTCTGGCACACCTATCGGGTGGACGAAGGTCTTATTATCCATGCCTATTGATCTAGAATGATCTAATGGATGTTAAAAAAAGAATTACTATTTAACATGGCTTATCCAATTAATTTTTTCATGCATGTGGCATGCCAATGTGGTCAAACATATTTTATATACTATTTATAATTAAATCAAAAAATTAGGGATTATATTTAGACCACCCACCTTTAAAGAGGATAAGGAGATGACAAAACCACTCGTCCATGGTAGAAATTGACTTTTTTTCATTTCCTAAAATGAGATCTAGATATTCTGTTAGAAATGGATCGAGAATCGGAAGAAGAAACAGAAGGCATACCATAAAAATATAGGTATGGATATCCAAGATCCACTGTAGGATCACTTATGGATTGAATCAAACTCTTATAAATCATTTGTGAAAGGTCTGTGGTTGATTAATATTTTCATATAGGGTCTGCAGTCAAAGATGAGGGTCCAATTTAGAAGAATGGTATGATAGAGGGATTTTAAAATAGGTTGGGCATGAAATTTAAACAACATGAATTTATGTCACGTTATGTAAGTATCACACACACACACACACACATATTTTCTATTTCCCTAAAACTCCCATTACCATGCATTTAACAAAAACATTATATGATGGTTTCACAAGGTGTAAGTTGTTTTCATTACATGTGATACTTTTCCTGACATGTTTATAGGGTGTGTAAATTTGCATTAAATTTTTATATGGATTGAATTAATTCAAGTTGTTAATTAAATTCATGGGTTCTATGAAAAAAAATTCATGTTGTGAATTATTTTTGCAACATGAATTTGTTATGCAGCCAAAAATCACCTCTTATTCCCACTACACCCCAGAAATACTTAACCCACCCTGAGCCACAACTCAAAAAAATAATTTTAAACAAAATAATACCCAACTCAAATTAGGTTAACCAAAAATTTAAAGTTATAAATACCTGAAAAAATATGGGGTCTTACAACCCCCTCACTGTATAACAGATCATCCCTAAGATGATCCATGCAACACTACGAGGTATCAGTGAAGAAGTGCAGAAATTGTAATCACACATTATACTCCCTATCCTAGGTTTCATCTTAAACATTCCAATGCTGCCAATGTACTCATACTAGATGAATGATCTTCCACAAAATATTTTTCTCACTTCATTACATGATACAGATCAGTTTCCCCTTAAATGGCGCATCAACATCCAACTCGATGTCATCAAAATTTATCATGTGAGAATGGTCAGAATGATTTCTCTAAAGCTATGACAGGTGAAAAACATCTTGAATGGCACTATAATTCTGTTTAATGGCTACTCATTATTCCACTAGACTGACCCTTTCCACTATCTTGAATGACCTGAAAAACCAAGGTGCTAGCTTCCCTTGTTTTCTGATACAACATTTACTTATACAAGGTAAAACCCAAATTAAAAGTTGATGACTAAACTCAAACTCCAGAGGTCATCTTCGAAGGCCAATATATTATTTTTTAAGATTTTCATGGTCAATAACCACTTTCTGATCGACTAAACCTTCGCAGACATCTCCTTCATGAGACTAGGCCCAACAAGTTTTGACTCACTAGCCTCTAACCAGCAGAGGGGAATAACATTGTCTTCCATACAAGGCCTTAAAAGGATCCATTTAGATTTATGTATGAAATATACTATTATAGTAAAACTTATCAAGTTCCAAATGATCCTCCCATGAACCATAGAAATCTAAAACACAAGATCCTAACATGTCCTCTATAATTTGAATAGTCTTCTCAGATTTGACATCAGTCTGAGGAAGGTAGGATGTAATTAGAAGAACTTGCAATCCTAGATCCTTTTGAATACCCTAATAGAACCAACACATGAAATTATAATCTTTATCATAAATAATTATCCTTGAGAAACCATACAACCGAACTATCTCATGCATGTAAAGACTACCCGAATCATAAATGGTGTAGTTATCCCTAATAGAAAAGAAGTGTAATAAATTCATCAGTCGATACAAATTCCCCCACAAAAAATCATTCACTCAAGGTTTATTGGATAATACATCCACAAAATCCATAGTGACATCACCCAACTTCCACTCTGGAATGGGTACATGTTACAAAAACCCACAGGGCCTCTAATGATTGGCCTTCACTTGTTGACAGGTGAAACATCTCACCACAAATCCTGATATATCCTTCTTCATTTATGGACACTAGTATTTTGTATAAAGATCACGATACATATTTTTCAAACCAGGATGTACCTCCCATCTAGAAGCATGAAACTCTCTCATCATCTCCTTGTGAAAACCCTTAATAACCCATACTTGGACACGAAATATAAGAACATCACTACTATAAAGAGACAATCCTTATGGTGTCTCCCCATCATATATCTCAGAGCTAATACCTTCAGACTACATAACTACTCCTTTTGTAACACCCCTAGCTTCCACGATACACTTCTCTTTGAAAAATACAGTAGTGTGTGTTGTACGCAACTTCGAGTTCTAACACACACCACAACCAAACAAAGTAGCTGTCATGAATAGTAATACCTATTTTTTGAAATTTTATAAAATTTATCTTCCAAAATGGACTTCATTTTTGGATTCGGAATATCTAAATTAGCCTATTTTGAATTTTTGGTATTTTCTGAGAACTTCCAATTTTTTATGAATAGTGAAAAATACTTAAAAACAGCTTTTTTAATCAAAATAATTTATAGCGATAAATTATACTATTGAGTGGTTTTAAAGTGTAATTAGAATATATTTTTACCATTTTATCCAATGGTGGTCATTATAATTAATTTCACTTTGAAATTGGACATAAACAATTGTCAATCTTTTGATATATATTGTTTCTTAAAAACACCCTATTTGTTGTGACAGCGGGAATTAATTATAAAATTAATTAATGCAAATTATATTTTTGGAATTTTTTAAAATAGACATCATTTTTGAATTCGGAATATCGATTATATCTTAGGGTGAAATTTTGGCATTGTTCTGAAAAACTTCAATTTTGATGAATAGTGAAACCACTAAGTGGTAGTTAAAAAACTGATTTTTCATTTAAATGAAACATTACCACTTCTGTGATTTGATTTTCAAAAATCTGAAATACATGGTTGTCATTAGGAAGTAAAATTTGGTTCAATGGGATTAAAATAATTTTTTGGTGAATAGTAACTTTTATGTTTAATTAATCGTGATTAAAGGTAATTAGTGTAATTTAAGGTAAAGATAATGTTATAATAATATGAAATGACCTTTACACTTGTCATACCCCTATTGGATGAGTCATGGCCGACCAATACAATCCATGGGTCAACTTGGGGACCCCATGGAGCCACTTTGATAGGAAAATGACATTAACAACTTTTTATTTAATGTTAAAATAAAAATGTCACAAACATGAGTTGTTCTACTAAAACAATTTTTAAATGGGGTTATACAAGTCATATTTTTGACTATAAATATTCATTATAAAGATAAAAAATATTTCCTACATCATGATATTTTGTTTATAATTTTTAGACCTTAAATAAATTAAATTATTTATGACACCATGATGATGCAGGGATTACCTCATTATTTAACGATTTAAATAAAATGAAAAGATAATGTAAAATCTAAGACCTACACATGTCCAAAACCTATTGTATGAGTATATTTAGAACCCTTATCACCTTATAATAGAAATATATAATTTTGGGACCTTTAAAATCCGAAACTCATTATATAATAAAGTAACATTTCATGACTTTCCAAGAGTGCCCCTCATCTCCTCTTATAAAAGGCCCCCACCACTACCACCTTATTCACACCTTCAAAGCCTTTTGGCTCGGACAAACTCTACCCAAATACTCTCTAAAATTCCCTCTCTTACTCCTAGAAGCCTCAATTTGGTTATAATTCTTCCCAAGGAAGCCTTTGGCTCAAATCAAAAAAGAGTTACCCGATTTTAAGGTAATGTCTTCTCTTATGTTATTTTGTTTTATTTTGCTTCTCCAACCCCTTAAACTATTTTTATTACTTTCTTTTGTAAAAAAACCATTATCATAAATAAAATAGGATGTTTTTATGAAAAGTATTTTATTTACACTTACACACACCTTCGTCTAATGGTTAAAGAACATACTATTTCTGTGGTTGGCAAAATTATGCCTCACGAAACGATGATTGTTCAATATTCTTTTAACACCTCTCATGGTGGCCATTATGATGAAACTATTTTTATATATGATATATATTATGTTTTTGTTTTCCTTATGATTATGTATTTTTCATTTATGGCATACCTTTACGATTTCCATTATGGGTAAATGCGATAATTTCATTTTAGGAAGTGCGGACTACCGCCCCCTCAAAGTGATTTGAATTGTTAATGCCATATGTGGGATGTATAAAGGATGGAGTAAATGATGTTATATATGATATTATACTTTAATTATAATATACCTTTATATAATTATGATTACATTCCATTAAATACAAAATAGAAATGAAAGTAACGTTCATGCGTACGTACGACTTACCATCTCCATGAACGGTGCATTTCATTTCTTACCTCTAAATGTTATCTAATATTATAAATGAATGTATATACTGGATATATATGATATATATGATACCTAAATTATGAATATAATTCTGGATATAATGGATATTTTACCACATGAACAACTTATAATTATAAGAAGTTTATTTTTAACTCAAGTACCAAAGATCGAAAAAACAACCTTTATTAACTTAAATAATTACATAATGTTTATAACATGGTAATAAGTGATAGAAAAGGAATAATGAACTTGAAAAAGTTTCTTAAGAAATTATAAATTAACTATAGTTTATTATTTAGGAGGTTAAATAACGATCGAGTCAAGTCGGACACGAGGTAAGGGAACTTCTTAACCCAATTTTTATTCTTTGGGTTAATCTCCTACTTTCAAATTATGTCATGATATTATTATGTCCTATCTTGTATTTTTACTTTCTTTATGTGTACTTATAGTGAATACACATAATAGATCTATTTTATTTAAAAAATGATCTTTGTAAGGGACTTCGTCTCAATCTCCATTCATTGTGGCATATTTTGTTTTATACACAACTTTCCATTATACGGTGTATAAACCCCTTTGAATTTTACTTTTTTTCAAAAGGAATCTTTTTATACGAAGCATTTTACTAAACGAAAAAAAGTAATGTTTTTTTGTCGTACGTATGTGGTGACAATGACTTCTTCGCCGCCATGACCATTATTTGAGTTTCGACTTCCTCTATAGGACATAACTTTTTTTAAAATGATTTAAAAAAAGAGAGAGGGATATATCTCTCAAATGTATGAAAATCCAGTGAAAATGTATATGTATTTAACGCAAGCTTAAAAATGTTTTCAGAAAACCCGACTCTCGAGTGTGGTAGACGGGAAGGGATTGGGCATGGACCCATCATGGCCTGTAATTAGTCGAGTAGTCTCAGAATTTGTTATTTTGTTTTTAGAAGCTTGCATAATGTTTTCAGAAAAACACTGGAGTATATTTGAGAAATTTTAAACGTAATTATTTTCTAAAAAAAATTACATCGGCAGGTTTCATGAGACAAACTAGTGTCTTGGCACGAGGCCTTGACAAAATCTTATTTGTAGTCTTGGCATGAGGCCTTGGCTAAGTGGTTATGATAGTCTGGCATTATGCATTCCATCATTATGAAAGTGGTTATTGATATTGCATGTGATTATTCGACCAGTAGAATATCCATGTGAATAAGTAAATGACATTATCTCATTTTAATTTTTCCATATTATGTTGAAGTTAAAGTTTAAAAGGCTTTTGTTTTAGTTATACATTGCCTTAAATGTTGATGTTTATTTATGAAAGCTTCCGCTATATTGTTATCCTTACTGAGCATCTGAGCTCACCCCTTTCAATGTTTTAATATTTTCCAGGATGTGAAGAAGTATTTTATGAATGACCCACAGGGATAGTCAGAAGGGGATATGTGTGTGGACTATGGAGACCATGTTATCATAGTTTTTCACTTTATGATGTAATGTAACTTTTATGAATGTATCTAGTGTTTCCAAGGCTACTAAACTAATTGGTCTTTCGAGACTTGGTCTTTTGTGATCATGCCAATGTTACGCAATAATGTACCGACTCTGGGTAACTCGGTCCGGGTCATTACAGTTGGTATCAGAGGTAGTTTAGTACTAAAATTGGAAGCTAGATTTAGATAAACTCTGATTAGAGCACATATCCCAAAGATAGACTTTGAGGATTAGTATAGAAGAACTTCCAAGAATTTTGGTATTATAGAGATTTTGTGAGTTTTCCAAGCAATACATCCCTGTCTGGATACGAGCAGGTAGAGGCGGCTCTGGAACAGATGTGCCTAGGGGTAAAACCCGAAAACACCTCTTTGAGCTAGACTCTAAAGGGAACTAGTGCACTAAAACGGGCCTTGCTGCACTCTTGGTTACGACACTCCCGAGGGATATGCTTAGGATAATTATCATTTTATTTACAAACCATTATGAAGGGATTATGAGTATATAATTCCTCAAAGAAAACATTTTTATGATTATGGATTATATCCATAAATAGTTCAATTTATGTTAAGTATTTTACAAGTATGGAATTATGTATTTTAATTCATAAACTAATCTAGTTTATTCCATTGTTTAGAAATGGCGCCTAGTGGGAGGAATGGAAACTGTATCAATGCACGCACTCCGTGAAGGGATTTCCCTCCTGCTCAAGATAATTATCATGGAGTTGGTGATACAACTGGTGCTGATCGACTTATTACCATACTCGGACAACTCACTCAGGTTATGAATAATAACCTTACTCGTATGGAGCACCTTGATCCGCAATGAGGATGATCAATGTTAGAACGATTCATGAGGCAACAACCACCAACATTTAATGGGATTACTAATCCCTTAGTAGCTGAGCAATGGATAAACTCCTTAGAGAAAATATTCCATGCCTTGGGGAGTAGTGAAAGGGAAAAGGTTATCATGACAGTTTACCGCCTCACTGAAGATACTGATCAATGGTGGTCATTGATTCAAAACACAAAGGAAGATGATGAAGTATCAAATATGGAATGGAGGGAGTTCAAAGAGCTTTTCTTAGAAAAATACTTCCCTCGTGACCATCAACCAGATATGGAAAGGCAATTTCTGAGTCTGAGACAAAAGGAGGATGAGAATGTTGCAAATTATGAGTCTAACTTTACAAGGTTAGCGAGGCATGCTGCATATTATATACGTAACCCAAGAAGTAACATTGATCGTTTCTTTGATGGGTTAAAACCATTTCTCCGTCAAGATTTAGTATCACAATTCTTCTCATCGTACGAAGATATTGTCTCATGTGCTATCAAAACAGAAAAGGAATTCTCTAAAACTTATGACAATAAAGTAAAGCAAGAGACTAAGAGAACGGTGTAACAAGAGATAGATAAAGGGAAAAAGGGAAAGAAGGATTTTCAATTATGTGATAATTGTGTGAATAATCACCCCGGTACTTGCCTAAAAGGAATAAGAGTTTGTTATAAATGTGGAGAAAAAGGTCACCAGGCTCGTGATTGCAGGGGAAAGAAAGAGGCTATCAATGTTGAATGCTACAATTATAGAGAAATGGGGAATTATGCAAATGAATTACCTAAGCGTCAGGGAAACTTACCTCAGAAAAGGCCATGGGATCAAGGACAATATTATGCTGTTAGTACAGTTGAAGTGGAATAATTAATGTATTGGTGCTTTTGGACTCAAGGATTATATTCTCGTTATAAGAATAAAGTGACATATATAAGAATTTTAATACATTAATTGTTGTTTTCATTAAGGTTTTAATATATTTAAGGTAATCATATTTTTAGTATGTGACAATAAGAGAAACTTTACTTTGTTTAGGGAATCAGATGTTACAATTGATTTTGGAATTTAAAGACCTTTTTGAGAATGTCTGTGTAGAAGTATTTTGGATAACTATAAAGGTTGGAATGGATTAAGTTGAACCTTGGATAGTATTTTTTAAGGTTAAAAAATTTCTGAATAATATTTTTGGAATATTATAATACTATAGTTTTAGAAAAAGGACAACCTATAGGTCGGGGGATAACCCGTTGTGTCAGACAAAGCTGTAGGAATCGAACCCACAACCATAGTGAGACATGCCTTTATTACCTACCACTAGCCTACAAGAAGTCCCTGGTTATTACAAAATAGTTTTCCTAATCTAAATGGTATGTGTTAATATTTTGAACCTTGTACGATTAGGATAAATATAATATTTTTGAGTTCTATTATCTTTTTGAGTGAAAGATGAGTTTGTGGTAGAAATTAGTTGAAGGTTGAAACTCTACTTGTCAAGCATAAATATATATATATACCTATCTCTATTTATATGAATAAATTAATTCTTATACTTTAGTAAAGGGATATTAAAACCAAAAAATGTGTTATCCTAATACCTTATGTCTTGTTGAACTGATAATATTTTAAATCAACATAGATTGAATGCTTTGAGGCCCTTAATTTTACACTTGTTTGTGATTGATGACCTCAATCACTCCCTAAAAATATTTACGTTTTTACTCCAATTATATGTCTCTAATTTCCACCAATGTTCTCCTTATTGAGATCATAATTTGGTGGTGACTTTTTCATTTCCCTTTCCCTCTTATTAAGGCTAAATTTCATTAACCTTATTTCCGATGTGGGTTTTCCACAAAGGTATTTTCTATTTTCAACCTTTTATTTTCAAAGAAAAATTTCAAATTTTTAGGAATCAATTTATTGAAGGAGGGGAGAATGTAACACTCCATGCTTCCATGGTACACTTCTCTTTGAAAAATATAGTAGCGTGTGTTGTACGCAACTTCGAGTTCTAACACACACCACAACCAATCAAAGTAGCCGTCATGAATAGTAATACTTACTTTTGAAATTTTATAAATTTTATCTTTCAAAATGGAATTCATTTTTGGATTCGGAATATCGAAATTAGCCTATGTTGAATTTTTGGTATTTTTCTGAGAACTTCCAATTTTTTATGAATAGTGAAAAATACTTAAAAACAACTTTTTTAATAAGAATAATTTATTGTGATAAATTATACTATTGAGTGGTTTTAAAGTTTAATTAGAATATATTTTTACCATTTTGTCCAATGGTGGTCATTAGAATTAATTTCACTTTGAAATTGGACATAAACAATTGTGAATCTTTTGATATATATTGTTTCTTAAAAACATGCTATTTGTTGTGACAACAGGAATTAATTATAAAATTAATTAATTCAACTTATATGTTTGTAATTTTGTAAAATATACAACATTTTTGAATTCGGAATATCAATTATAGCTTAGGGTGAAATTTTGGCATTGTTCTGAAAAACATCAATTTTTGATGAATAGTGAAACCACTAAGTGGTAGTTAAAAAACTGAATTTTCATTTAAATGAAACATTTCCACCTCTGTGATTTGATTTTCAAAAATCTGACATACATGGTTGTCATTAGGAAGTAAAATGTGGTTCAATGAGATTAAAATAATTTTTTGGTGAATAGTAACTTTTAAGTTTAATTAATCGCGATTAAAGGTAATTAGTGTAATTTAAGGTAAAGATAATGTTATAATAATATGAAATGACCTTTACACTTGTCCTACCCCTATTGGATGAGTCATGTCCGACCAAGACAATCTATGGGTCAAATTTGGGACCCCATGGAGCCACTTTGGTAGGAAAATGACATTAAAAACTTTTTATTTAATGTTAAAATAAAAATGTCACAAAAATGAGTTGTTCTACTAAAACAATTTTTAAATGGGGTTATACAAGTCATATTTTTGACTATAAATATTCATTAGAAAGATAAAAGGATTTCCTACATCATGATAGTTTTTTTATAATTTTTAGACATCAAATAAATTAAATTATTTATGACACCATGATGATGCAGCGATTACCTCATTATTTAACGATTTAAATAAAATGAAAATATAATGTAAAATCTAAGACCTAAACATGTCAAAAACCTATTTGATGAGTATATTTTGTACCCTTATCACCGTATCCTTGAAATATATAAGTTTGGGACCTTTAAAATCCGAAACTCATTATATAATAAAGTAACATTTCATGACTTTCCAAGAGTGCCCCTCCTCTCCTCTTATAAAAGGCCCCCACCACTACCACCTTATTCACACCTTCAAAGCCTTTTGGATCAGCCAAACTCTGCCTAAATACTCTCTCAACTTCCCTCTCTTACTCCTAGAAGCCTCACTTTGGGCAGAATTCTTCCCAAGGAAGCCTTTGGCTCAAATAAAAAAAGAGTTACCCGATTTTAAGGTAATGTATTCTCTTATGTTATTTTGTTTTATTTTGCTTCTCCAACCCCTTAAACTCTTTTTATTCCTTTCTTTTGTAACAAAAACAGTATCTTCAATATAATAGGATGTTTTTATGAGAAGGATTTGATTTACAATTACACACACCTTCGTCTAATGGTTAAAGAACATATTGTTTCTATGGTTGGAAACTTTTTGCCTCACGAAACGATGATTGTTCAATCTTCTTTTAACACCTCTCATGGTGGCCATTATGATGACACTATTTTAATATATGATATATATTATGTTTTTTTCCTTATGATTCTGTATTTTTCATTTATTTCATACCTTTATGATTTCCATTATGGGTAAACGTGATAATTTCATTTTAGGAAGTGCGGACTACTGCCCCCTCAAAGTGATTTGAATCGTTAAAGCCATAAGTGGGATGTATAAAGGATGGAGTAAATGATATTATATATGATATTATACTGGAATTAAAATATACCTTTATATCATTATGATTCCATTCCATTAAATACAAAATAGAAATGAAAGTAGCGTTCATGCGTACGTACGACTTACCGTCTCCATGAACAGTGCATTTCATTTCTTACCTCTAAATGTTATGTAATATTATAAATGAATGTATATACTGGTTATATATGATATATATGATACCAACATCATGAATATAATTCTTGATATAATGGATATTTTACCACATGAACAACTTGTAATTATAAGAAGTTTATTTTTAACTCAAGTACCAAAGATCGAAAAAATGACTGTTATTAACTTAAATAATTACATAATGTTCATAACATGGTAATAAGTGATAGAAAAGGAATAATGAACTTGAAAAAGGTTCTTAAGAAATTATAAATTAACTCTAGTTTATTATTCAGGAGGTTAAATAATGATCGAGTCAAGTCAGACACGAGGTAAGGGAACTTCTTAACCCAATTTCCATTCTTTGGGTTAATCTCCTACTTTCAAATTATGTCATGATATTGTTATGTCCTATCTTGTATTTTTACTTTATTTATTTGTACTTATAGTGAATACACATAATAGATCTATTTTATTTAAAAAATGATCTTTGTAAGGGACTTTGTCTCAATCTCCATTCATTGAGGAATATTTTTTTTATACACAACTTTCCATTATACGGTGTATAAACCCCTTTGAATTTTACTTTTATTCAAAAGGAATCTTTTTATACAAAGCATTTTAATAAATGACAAAAAGGAATGTATTTTTGTCGTACGTATGCAGCGACAATGACTTCTTCGCCTCCATGACCATTATTTGAGTTTCGACTTCCTCTGCAAGCCACAACCTTTTTAAAATGATTTTTTTTAAAAAGAGAGGGATATCTCTCTCAAATGTTTGAAAATCCAGTAAAAATGTGTACATATTTAATGCAAGCTTAAAAATGTTTTTAGAAAACCCAACTCTCGAGTGTGGTAGACAGGAAGGGATTGGGCGTGGACCCATCATGGCCTGTAATTAGTCGAGCAGTCTCAGAATTAGTTATTTTGTTTTCATAAGCTTTCATTATGTTTTCAGAAAAACACTGGAGTATATTTGAGCAATTTTAAACATAATTATATTCTAAAAAAATTACATCGGCAGGTCTCATGAGACAAAGTAGTGTCTTGGCACGAGGCCTTGACAAAATATTATTTGTAGTCTTGGCATGAGGCCTTGGCTACGTGGTTATTATAGTCCAGAGTTATGCATTCCATCATTACGAAAGTGGTTATTGATATTGCATGTGATTATTCGACCAGTAGAATATCCATGTGAATAAGTAAATGGCATTATCTCATTTTACTTTTTCCATATTATGTTGAAGTTCAAGTTTAAAAGGCTTTTTTAGTTATACATTGCCTTAAATGTTTATGTTTATTTATGAAAGCTTCCGCTATATTGTTATCCTTACTGAGCATCTGAGCTCACCCCTTTCAATGTTTTAATATTTTCCAGGATGTGAAGAAGTATTTTATGAATGAACTGCAGGGATAGTCATAAGGGGATATGAGTATGGACTATAGAGACCATGCTATCGTAGTTTTTTACTTTATGATGTAATGTAACTTTTATGAATGTATCTAGTGTTTCCAAGGCTACTAAACTAATTAGTATTTCAAGACATGATCTTTTGTGATCATGCCAATGTTACACAATAATGCACCGACTCTGGGTAACTGGGGTCGGGGCATTACACCTTCTTTATCCAATCAATATGTAATGGTATAAAAAATGTTTAATAAAGAGTTACTTGTCCCTGGGACTCCTGAACATCAAGATGAAAATCTATAAAGAGCTCCATCATCGACCAATCATTGCAAGATTCCCACAATTCCTCTATCTGTGTCTTCTATATCAAGGCTTCAACAATGATACATCCCTTTCCTAGTGTGTATGGAATAGCAGATACTCAACCCACTTCCTCTATTGAAGTTTTAGGTCTCACTGAGAAAATATGTACTTGATTCTCTTGTGGTCCGCATACTCCACAAAAATATCACACAAAAATAGTGTCTCTAGAATATTAGGACTTGTACCACCACTGCTAACTCCATATCATGGGTGGAATAATTCCTCTCATGCAGTCTCAGTTGTCTAGTGGTATAAGAAACCACTTGGTCCTCCTGCATTAGAACTTCTCTGAGTCCTACTCTAGAAGCATCATACTACATGGTATACTCTTTACCAAACTTAAGTAAGGTGAGGATCAGTGATGAGGTCAGTCTTCTCTTCATATCTTAGAAAGATATCTCACATGAATCTGCAAATAAAAATTTCACCCCTTTCTGGGATAGTCCATAAATTGGTGCTTCAAAATAGGATAATTACTAGATAAAATGTCATCAATAACCTACTAAAACTAGAAAACTCATAATATCAAATACATTCTTGTTTCAATCCTAAGACACCATATCTGTAAACTTCTATGGGTCTATTGGGACTCAAACCTATGAGAAGACAACGCCCAATAAGTTCACACTATTAATCCATGAACTACGCTTAAATATATTGGTTTAAAGATAATTATCTCTCAATGTACTCAAAATGATATTAAGATGTTGGTAATGATATTATAAAGACCAGGAGTACACTGATATGTTGTTAATGAAAACTACCACAAAACAATCCAGGAAAGGATGAAAGATCAAATTCATAAAATCTATGAAAACTGCTAGTGTGTTTGTTAGACTGAACATCATCACTATGAACTTATATAAGCCATACCTACTCCTAAAGGAATTTCGGGGTATGTATGATGGTATAAAACTCAACCGGTGGTACCTTGACCTCAATTCAATCTTGGTTAAAATTCTGGAACCTCTTATCTAATCAAAGAGATCATCAATACACAAAAGATGATACAAGTTCTTGACTGCCATATGGTTCAGTATCTTATAATCCACTCATAAGAATAAAGTCCCATCAGACTTAATGGAATAAAGAACAGGATAAACCCATTGATAAGTACTAGGCTATATTAAACCCTTGGCTTCTAGATATTCCAACTGAACTTTCAACTCACGAAGCTCTGCTGGTACCATAATTTAAGGTTGGATAGAAATTGGATCAACTCATGGCACCAAATTGACCATGAAATAAATACCCTGCTTGGGTATTTATCCTTATAACTCTTTAGAAAAAACATCCTAAAATTGTTCTATTGTAGGAGGAAAATTATCTTATTGCATTCCTCTAAAATCTAGAACAAGGATTTCTATTTTAGCCATGAGACAATCCAATCTGCATTGAATTGGTCCCGTATGACCCACCTAAAAACCCCACTCACCCTGGTGAGTATAGATGCCCCCATATGGATATAAAAAGGAAATATCCTTTGATAATAATCAATAAGATACTGCTATAGAACTAAAAAATACACAAAAATAATCAAATTTAATCCTATCATTTCTAGCACAAATAAGTTTCCAAAGGAAATGATAGCCACCAATTTGAAGAGAACACTCATTAAAACACCTAATACCCTATGAGCACACTCCCAAATATGTGTCAATGTCCATGACAACATCCATGATATCTATAGGAAAACCTAAACCATTTGAAAAAATAGAAGGTAGAAAGGATGCGATGATCTAGTATCAAGCAAAACACAAGATAAGGTAGATGATACGAGAATTGTACCTCTAGCGGTAGAAGGTCCTACATCTAGACTAATCATATAAGACTGTATACCAAGAAAATATCTCTCACATATTCCTTGGGATATAGTCTAACTCCCCAGTACTATCCCCTTCTGGGTAGTACTTCCACTCCAGCACTGGGTTACCATGTCCCTAGCCTTGGCCAGAATGACCAATGGAACTCTCACTACCAGTCTGCTAAGGGGCATATGAGCCCCTTCTAGAATAAAGTTTCTATCTTGATCCTCTTCCACTAATATTCTATATAAATTCCCAAAAAACTTATGAAGATGACCCAAATTACCACAAACACAACACTCCATTGTGAGGTAAGGAAAATGTGGGCACTTTTAGCCCAACCCGCCACACTGATAGCACTATAATGGAACTTGGTCCTAAGATGAATGCCCACTTCCCTATATACTCTACCTACTACTATCTTAAAAATAACTATCATGGTGGTGCTTATTTCCACTTGAAGAAGATCTCCTAGTTCACCCTACTAAAACAGCCCGGTCGCTGCTTGGGGCCTCTCTTACGTTCCCATCCATGTTGATAGCCTGATTCATTACATCCAAAAAACTTTTCAAATGAATTAATTTCACATACAACCTGATATCATAGATTATCCCATGCTAAAAACATCTCACCCTATTAATCTCATCAACTACTAATGATAGAGTAAAGTGCTATAGGTCTGTGAAGCGTCTCGTGTAGTCCATCACCAACAAGCTCTATTGTGTTAAGTTCATCAACTTGTGTGCCTTATTTTCCATAAAATTCTTAGGATAAAAGTTTCTTATAAACTTATCCTTAAATACCTTCTTGGATAACTACTATTTATTTACATTTTTCTCAATAATGTCCCACCAATTCTTGGTAGGTCCATGAAGTATATATGCAGCAAGCTTCACCCTCCTATCTATAAGTGTCTCATGGTTCTTGAAGATAGTATGGAACAACTTGATCTAGAACTCGTTTTCCTGGGGGGCCTCTCTGTAACACCCCAGGTAAATAAGGAATATGACATTTTCATATTTATCCATATTTGTGAATAAAATATTAATATGACTTTAAAGGGGACGCTATGCTCGATGGCGTACCCAACACGCAACAACGAGTTTCTTGGGAATCTTACATTGCACTCTAATAATAAAATAATATTATTTTAAATGGTAGTTAACATGTAGCCGTTTTAATGGCGGGAATGGATATAAATAACTAAAATATGATTATATATGTTTTTAAATATTTTTACATTTATCCAATAAAGGATAGAGGCTTAAAATACGGAAAGAATTCAATTTTAGGCATATATGCCCTAGTTTTCACTAAAGCTTCACTTATCGCCTTTTGATGGAGATCCATCATTAAATATAGTTTTGTTCACTATTATACATTCTATTAGACCAAATAAAACTCTTCTTAAGAATCGGGACATCAAAATTTACTTTGTGTAAATTTTTGGTATCTTTCCGATAATGTTCATTTTTTTAATAAATAGTGTAAAATGTTGTATTTTAATTCAAAACCTCTTTTTAATATAATTTATTTATATGATTATATTATATTTTGAATTGGTTTTAAAGTGAAATTAGAAAATATTTTTACCATTAAATCCAATAGTGGTCGTTGGAATTAATTTCACTTTGAAATCAGACGTAAACTAGTGTCAATCTTTTGATACTTATTGTTTTATAAAAACATGCTATTTGCTCTGACAGCGGGAATTAATTATTAAATTAATTAATGTGACTAATATGTTTTGAATTTTTTAAAACGGACTTCATTTTTGAATTCGGAATATCAAATATAGCTTAGGGTGAAGTTTTGGTATTTTTCTGAAAAACTCCAATTTTTGATGAATAGTGAAACCACTAAGTGGTAATCAAGCAAACTGATTTTTCAGTTAAATGAAAGTTTACCACTAATGTGTATTGAATTTTGAAAATCTGACATACATGGTTTTCATTAGTATGTAAAATGTGGTTCAATGGGATGAAAATAATTTTTTGGTGAATAGTAACTTTTTTTCATTAATCGCGATTAGAGGTAATTAGTGTCATTTAAGGTAAAAATGATATTATAAGAATGTGAAAACACCATGAAACTTGTACTACACATATTGGGTGAGTCATGGCAGACCAAGACAAGCCATGGGACAACTTGGGGACCCCATGGAGCCACTTTAGTTGGAAAATGACAATAATATATTTTTATTTAATGTTAAAATTAAATTGACACAAACATGAGTTGTTTTACTAAAACCGTTTTTAAGTGGGGTTACACAAGTCCAAATTTTGATTATAAATAGTCATTGGAAAGCGAAAAAGATTTCCTACATCATAGTGATTTTTTTATAATTTTTAGACATTAAATAAAATAAATTATTTATGACATAATAATGATGCAGTGATGACATCATTATTTGACGATTTAAATAAAATGGAAAGATAATGTAAAATATATGAACTACACATGTCCAAAACTTATTGGATGGGTGTATGTCGAACCCTTATCACCTTATCCATGAATTATATCAATGTGGGACCTTTTAAAACCGAAACACATTTTCAAATAAAGTAATATTTCTTACTTTCCAAAAGTGCCCCTCCTCTCCTCTTATAAAAGGCCCCCACCTCTACCTCATTGCACACACTCCTCAAGCCTTTGGCTCGGCCAACCCCTGCCCATGTACTCTCTCCACATCCCTCTACTCATCCTAGAGGATTCCCTTTGGGCAGAATCCTTTCAAAGGAAGCCTTTAGGCTCAAATCAAAAGGAGTTACACTTTTAAAGGTAATTCATTCTCTCATGTTCATTTGTTTTATTTTGCTTCTCAAACCCCCTAAACTCTTTTTATTTATTTCTTTTGTAACAAAACCAGTATCTTCAATATACTAGGATGTTTTATAAGATTTATTCGAGCTACACTCTCACACAACTACATCAAATGGTTAAAGAACATACGGTTTCCGTGGATGGCGAAATTGTGCCTCCCGAAACGATGATTGTTCAATACTCATTTAACACCTTCAAAGGTGGCCATTATGATGTCACTATTTTTATATATGATATATAATATGTTTATGTTTTATTTATGCTTCTGTATTTTTAATTTTTGTCTTACCTTTATGGCTTCCATTATGGGTATACGCGATATCTTCATTTAAGGAAGTGAGGACTACCGCCCCCTCAAAGTGATTTGATTCGTTAAATACCATATGTGGGATGTATAAAGGATGTAAATATGATATTATATATGATATTATACTGAAATTATAATATACCTTTATATCATTATTATTCCATTCTATAAAATACGAAATAGAAATGAAAGTAGCGTTCATGCGTACGAACGGCTTACCGTCTCCATGAACGGTGCATTTCATTTCTTACCTCTAAATGATTATGTAATGTTATAAATGCATGCATGTACTGGATATATATGACATATATGATATCTACATAATTAATACAGTTCTGGATATAATAAACATTTGGCCACATGAACAACATGTAATTGTAAGAAGTCCACTTTCGACTTAAGAACCAAATATCGGCAAAACAAATATTATTAACTTAAATGATTACATAATGTTTATGACATGGTAATAAGTGGTATAAAAGTAATAATGAACTTGAAAAAGGTTATTAAGGAATTAGAAATTAACTCAAGTTTATTATTCAGGAGATTAAAGAACGATCGAGTCAAGTCGGACCCGAGGTAAGGGATCCTACACCTCTCTTTCTTTTTAAGTACACTCTTTTATGTCATTCATTTTAAGCTCATATTTCTTATGATTGGGATGTTCTTTTATATTACTCCTACTGTAATTATTATGTTCATATGATGAGAGACCCTATTTCCTCTCATCAATCCATTTTGGAAGTTTTGAGTGGCGCCGTTAGGCTGCCGAATTTTCGTAAGGGATTTTTTTTCTCACTTTTATTACCGTGAGATTTATGCTACATTTGCCACAAATTCCATTGAGTGGTGTATGTACTACCCATTGTTCTACTCTTTGTGTAATATAGTTTCATTTATGAGTATTTACATCAATGATCTATTGTCCTTCTTTCATGGGGTGTATGTTTTGAAAGATACCCAAGTCGGTAAGGGAACCTTTCACCCTCCCCTTTTTTAAAAGACTTCTTTTGTTGGGTCTTTTAATTTACATATTTTTATGTTGGGATATGTTCTCATATATCCTTATTGATGTAAATTTTATTTCCAAGTGATGAGATACACTTTTTATCTCTCATCAACTCATTTTGATGTGATGCCGTTAGGCTGTCAAGGGAACTTTTTAACCCAATTTCGATTTCTTTGGGTTCAACATGTCGTCATTGAATATGTCATCCATTGAATATGTGTGAATGACCTTTTATTTTTTTACACTTAATATCCACTTATATTGGGTGTATTTATATTTGTCACACATATTTTTGAGATTGATTTGTCTTTAATTTAAGGATACCTTCTTTATAAGGGATTTCATTACATTTGACATTTCTATTAAGGGTTCATTGTTGTTATGCACCAATTCACTCTTATATGGTGTATATACTGTCCTTTGGAGTATTATATCATGAATCCATTTATTCTCATGATATTATAAAGTTCTGACTAAATGTTATTCCTCAATTATTGTATTCAAGTGCCTCTAATTTTGGTAAAACCCCTTTAACCAAAATACCGTTTTAAATGTTTTAATTATTTGTTCTTATTAATATCCATGTTTTCAAAATGTTTTTAAGGATTTATTTATATGGATATTAGTGGTTTAAAATTTTAAGCTTCAAGGTGGTATGGGACACTTTGATTCAAAAATCTCTTTATTAAATGTTTTAAATGGTTTTGGAAATGGTTTCTTTTTGAATGGATTCATTATTTCAATATACTAATATGTTATATTGTGATTGAAATGTGGAAATGTTATGTTTCCTTTATGCATGTTTTATGTGACACATTTATGTTATGGTTCTTGGGAATTGTTATGAAAACGGATGGTTCCGTGATAAACTAAGGGCGGGTGAGCCCGATATAGCTCTCCAATGCATTGGGTAACGCGAAGGAGTGAAACGTTAAGGTTTCTCCGAAGAGATTTAGGGAATATACTGTGATGGGTATTCCAAACGTAACCAAGAGGGTTACTCCCTACGTAAGAATGTTATGAATGCCTCAAGTTACCTTTATGTCTTATGTTTTCTATGATTTATTCATGATTTGATATGCCTATGTTTTATGGGTAAAGTGTGATTTCATTCTTATGTATATATGAACTCATGATTCCTTTCCATATTTTTATAACCCTTACTGAGCTTTTTATGCTCATCCCATGTTTTTGAAATGTTTTTCACAGGTCAAGGGAAAGGTACATGATGTGATGATAGTGTCAAGGATGTGTCAAGAAAGAATCCATGTTTTATTTTCAATATTTTTCCGTTGATGGGAAGAATGAATACTGTCTTTTATGTAACCACTTTGTTTAAATGTGGAATATAATGCAAGTTTCATGATCTAATTCTCTAAAACTCTAAACCTGAAAAGATCCTCAATGTGTAATCTTGTAATAACTCAAGATTAAGTAAGGTTTAAGGCTGGGTCCTTATAGTTGGTATCAAAGGTCGGTTTAGATAACTTTAGAAGTTAGGGTATTCTCTAAGCACAAGTGACAATACCATAATGGTTAGGATTTCAGAAAGAGTCTTAGTTTTAGATAAAGTGAATGAGTAAGTATATCTTATTGTCTATCTTACTCATTAGTACATGATGGTTTTGTTGATATACTCACACTGACCTTTTTGGTTTTAGTAAATGGCTGGATCTAGCAGGCACCAAAGTAACAGTGGATGTGAAGGAAACTGTGACAGTTTTTTTAGCAAGCAACTGAATGATATGGGAGCTGCAATGAGAACTCTTTTGATTATCCTCAACCAACTATCTTGAGTCATGATTGACCACCTAAACCTTGGAGATTTCTCTAAGGCATCACATATGAAAGAAACAAATCCCTACGGAAGTACAGGTAATAATCATAAAGGTAAGTGTGTTGAAAAACCTATGTGTCAAAGATGTGGAAAGAAACACCTAGGAAAATGTTTCAAAGGGACAGAAATATGTTATAGATGTTTAAATGAAGGTCATGAAGCAAGAACCTGCCATGGAAAAAGGAAGCATCCAGTTGACTCGAGGAAAGGGAAAGAAGTACTTTCTGAGGGATCAATTGAATGTTTTAAATTTGGTGTGCATGGTCATTATGCAAACACATGTCCTATGAAGAAGTTTCGTGAATGGGGTCACCAAGAGCGTACCAATATTCGTTTACCAATACCTAATGCCTTTCCGATTGAGGATGAAGAAACTGACAATGACCAATCAAAGGTATGTACTATTTCATGACTATTGTTTTCCTATTTTGGAATCTTAGGATATGATTCATGATTTTGTTTGTAGGAAAGAGGAATTTCGGAATAAGTTGGAAAGGAATGGATAATGGATCATGAAGAATGTTGAATGAGTAAGATGTCAACATATAAGGGCTTCAAGAGTTATGGTGAAATTCTTAAGAGTATTAAGTCTCTTTTGATGATGGGGTTACATTAGAAGACTTTTTATATTATGTGTAACCCTAATGTTTAATATAGGAAAATTTTATTCAAGTAATAGTTATCTTTTCTTTTGTGAACATAGTTATAAAGAACCATTTGGGTTTATATGATCCTTACTTTTGAGGTAATTATGGGTTACCATATGTTATGATTGAAGTGAAAGGCATGAGATAAAATTGAGGTTAAATTATGTTATGGTTATTTTTGTTGATTTTATCCCTTTTTGGGTAATGATTTGAGAATTATATAGTTTTGGAAAAAGGACAACACGCAGACCGTGTGACAACCCGTCGTGTCGGACAATGCTGCGGGAATCGAACCCACAACCAAAGTGCGACTGGTATTTATCGCCTACCACTGGACTACGTGAAGTCCCTGGTTAGTTTGAATGATTCTTTTTAGTTATATGATTTTATGAATTTAGAGTAAGTTGGTTTTGGAGGATATGTGATTAGGATAATTACTTTTCAATGTGAGACTTTAGGAGCAACTGATGTTGTTTGGAGATAAATGTTACGATTTAACTTGGAAGACTATGTGACTAAATGCTTCAAATATTTGGGTTTCAATCTTATATTGGTTTACTTTGAAGAATTTTATGGACAAATTGTTTATCGGATGGTCCTTGTTGAACTTTGGGTTTTGTTGGACAAATTTTGGAGATTAAGAATAGATTTTCTTTTTTAAGGGGTTATCCTTTTCTGGATTATCTGATCTTGTACTAACCTTTTTGGTTTTGGTTTTGGTTAAAGCCTAAATACATGGGATGTATATAGTTCTCTTTTGGGGATTAGGTGATTCTCTAGAAGTTGATTATAGTACTCTTAATGCGAACAAGTCTCCCTAAATACTCGTCTTTTGGAAAAAATATGAGTTTGACTAAGGAATCTAGTAAAATTTGAAAGTCAACATGATAAGTGATTATGCTTCCTTATGAATAAATTCCTCAATAAAAAGTAACTTAAAACAAAAATGTTGTCTATTAACTTTTCCTACTGGGGAACCCAACACCGTTTAACCCATCACAAGTTTGTGATTTTCTTATTGTTAACTTTCTCCTAAACATGTTTTCTATCACTCTCCATCGGAACATGACCCTATGTTTTCTCCTCCATGTCCATATTTTCATACTTAGAATCCTAGTATGGGTTAACTCGGGTGACCTCTGTGATTATCTTTCTTTATTTTAAAGTGATTGTTTTACCGACTCCTGTTCCGATGTGGGACGTTCAAGGATGTTTCCAAGCGCAATTTTAAAATTGCGAGGGCACAATTCCCAAAAGGGGGGAAGGATGTAACACCCCAGGTAAATAAGGAATATGACATTTTCATATTTATCCATATTTGTGAATAAAATATTAATATGACTTTAAAGGGGACGCTATGCTCGATGGCGTACCCAACACGCAACAACAAGTTTCTTGTAAATCTTACATTGCACTCTAATAATAAAATAATATTATTTTAAATGGTATTTAACATGTAGCCGTTGTAATGGCGGGAATGGATATAAATAACTAAAATATGATTATATATGTTTTTAAATGTTTTTACATTTATCCAATAAAGGATAGAGGCTTAAAATACGGAAAGAATTCAATTTTAGGCATATATGCCCTAGTTTTCACTAAAGCTTCACTTATCGCCTTTTGATGGAGAACCGTCATTAAATATAGTTTTGTTCACTATTATACATTCTATTGGACCAAATAAAACTCTTCTTAAGAATCGGGACATCAAAATTTACTTTGTGTAAATTTTTGGTATCTTTCCGATAATGTTCATTTTTTTAATGAATAGTGTAAAATGTTGTATTTTAATTCAAAACCTCTTTTTAATATAATTTATTTATATGATTAGATTATATTTTGAATTGGTTTTAAAGTGAAATTAGAAAATATTTTTACCATTAAATCCAATAGTGGTCGTTGGAATTAATTTCACTTTGAAATCAGACGTAAACTAGTGTCAATCTTTTGATACTTATTGTTTTATAAAAACATGCTATTTGCTCTGACAGCGGGAATTAATTATTAAATTAATTAATGTGACTAATATGTTTTGAATTTTGTAAAACGGACTTCATTTTTGAATTCGGAATATCAAATATATCTTAGGGTGAAGTTTTGGTATTTTTCTGAAAAACTCCAATTTTTGATGAATAGTGAAACCACTAAGTGGTAATCAAGCAAACTGATTTTTCAGTTAAATGAAAGTTTACCACTAATGTATATTGAATTTTGAAAATCTGACATACATGGTTGTCATTAGTATGTAAAATTTGGTTCAATGGGATGAAAATAATTTTTTGGTGAATAGTAACTTTTTTTCATTAATCGCGATTAGAGGTAATTAGTGTCATTTAAGGTAAAAATGATATTATAAGAATGTGAAAACACCATGAAACTTGTACTACACATATTGGGTGAGTCATGTCCGACCAAGACAAGCCATGGGACAACTTGGGGACCCCATGGAGCCACTTTAGTTGGAAAATGACAATAATATATTTTTATTTAATGTTAAAATTAAATTGACACAAACATGAGTTGTTTTACTAAAACAGTTTTTAAGTGGGGTTACACAAGTCCAACTTTTGATTATAAATAGTCATTGGAAAGATAAAAATATTTCCTACATCATAGTGATTTTTTTATAATTTTTAGACATTAAATAAAATAAATTATTTATGACATAATAATGATGCAGCGATGACATCATTATTTGACGATTTAAATAAAATGGAAAGATAATGTAAAATATATCAACTACACATGTCCAAAACTTATCGGATGGGTGTATTTCGAACCCTTATCACCTTATCCACGAATTATATCAATTTGGGACCTTTTAAAACCGAAACACATTTTCAAATAAAGTAATATTTCTTACTTTCCAAAAGTGCCCCTCCTCTCCTCTTATAAAAGGCCCCCACCTCTACCTCATTGCACACACTCCTCAAGCCTTTGGATCGGCCAACCCCTGCCCATTTACTCTCTCCACATCCCTCTACTCATCATAGAGGATTCACTTTGGGCATAATCCTTTCAAAGGAATCCTTTAGGCTCAAATCAAAAGGAGTTACACTTTTAAAGGTAATTCATTCTCTCATGTTCATTTGTTTTATTTTGCTTCTCCAACCCCCTAAACTATTTTTATTTATTTCTTTTGTAACAAAACCAGTATCTTCAATATACTAGGATGTTTTATAATATTTATTTGAGCTACACTCTCACACAACTACATCAAATGGTTAAAGAACATACGGTTTCCGTGGATGGCGAAATTGTGCCTCCCGAAACGATGATTGTTCAATACTCATTTAACACCTTCAAAGGTGGCCATTATGATGTCACTATTTTTATATATGATATATAATATGTTTATGTTTTATTTATGCTTCTGTATTTTTCATTTTTGTCTTACCTTTATGGCTTCCATTATGGGTATACGCGATATCTTCATTTAAGGAAGTGAGGACTACCGCCCCCTCAAAGTGATTTGATTCGTTAAATACCATATGTGGTATGTATAAAGGATGGAAATATGATATTATATATGATATTATACTGGAATTATAATATACCTTTATATCATTATTATTCCATTCTATAAAATACGAAATAGAAATGAAAGTAGCGTTCATGCGTACGTACGGCTTACCGTCTCCATGAACGGTGCATTTCATTTCTTACCTCTAAATGATTATGTAATGTTATAAATGCATGCATGTACTAGATATATATGACATATATGATATCTAAATAATGAATAATGTTCTGGATATAATAAACATTTAGCCACATGAACAACATGTAATTGTAAGAAGTCCACTTTCGACTTAAGAACCAAATATCGGCAAAACAAATATTATTAACTTAAATGATTACATAATGTTTATGACATGGTAATAAGTGGTATAAAAGTAATAATGAACTTGAAAAATGTTCTTAGGGAATTATAAATTAACTCAAGTTTATTATTGAGGAGATTAAAGAACGATCGAGTCAAGTCGGACCCGAGGTAAGGGATCCTACACCTCTCTTTCTTTTTAAGTACACTCTTTTATGTCATTCCTTTTAAGCTCATATTTCTTATGATTGGGATGTTATTTTATATTACTCCTACTGTAATTATTATGTTCATATGATGAGAGACCCTATTTCCTCTCATAAATCCATTTTGGAAGTTTTGAGTGGCGCCGTTAGGCTGCCGAATTTTCGTAAGGGATTTTTCATCTCACTTTTATTCCCGTGAGATTTATGCTACATTTGCCACAAATTCCATTGAGTGGTGTATGTACTTCCCATTGTTCTACTCTTTGTGTAATATAGTTTCATTTATGAGTATTTACATCAATGATCTATTGTCCTTCTTTCATGGGGTGTATGTTTTGAAAGATACCCAAGTCGGTAAGGGAACCTTTCACCCTCCTCTTTTTTAAAAGACTTCTTTTGTTGGGTCTTTTAATTTACATATTGTTATGTTGGGATATGTTCTCATATATCCTTATTGATGTAAATTTTATGTCCAAGTGATGAGATACACTTTTTATCTCTCATCAACTTATTTTGATGTGATGCCGTTAGGCTGTCAAGGGAACGTTTTAACCCAATTTCGATTTCTTTGGGTTCAACATGTAGTCATTGAATATGTCATCCATTGAATATGTGTGAATGACCTTTTATTGTTTTACACTTAATATCCAATTATATTGGGTGTATTTATATTTTTCACACATATTTTTGAGATTGATTTGTCCTTAATTTAAGGATACCTTCTTTATAAGGGATTTCATTACATTTGACATTTCTATTGAGGGTTCATTGTTGTTATGCACAAATTCACTCTTATATGGTGTATATACTGTCCTTTGGAGTATTATATCATGAATCCATTTATTCTCATGATATTATAAAGTTCTGACTAAATGTTATTCCTCAATTATTGTATTCAAGTGCCTCTAATTTTGGTAAAACCCCTTTAACCAAAATATCGTTTTAAATGTTTTAATTATTTGTTCTTATTAATATCCATGTTTTCAAAATGTTTTTAAGGATTTATTTATATGGATATTAGTGGTTTAAAATTTTAAGCTTCAAGGTGGTATGGGACACTTTGATTCAAAAATATCTTTATTAAATGTTTTAAATGGTTTTGGAAATGGTTTCTTTTTGAATGGATTCATTATTTCAATATACTAAAATGTTATATTGTGATTGAAATGTGGAAATGTTAGGTTTCCTTTATGCATGTTTTATGTGACACATTTATGTTATGGTTCTTGGGCATTGTTATGAAAACGGATGGTTCCATGATAAACTAAGGGCGGGTGAGCCCGATATAGCTCTCCAATGCATTGGGTAACGCGAAGGAGTGAAACGTTAAGGTTTCTCCGAAGAGATTTAGGGAATATACTGTGATGGGTATTCCAAACGTAACCAAGAGGGTTACTCCCTACGTAAGAATGTTATGAATGCCTCAAGTTACCTTTATGTCTTATGTTTTCTATGATTTATTCATGATTTGATATGCCTATGTTTTATGGGTAAAGTGTGATTTCATTCTTATGTATATATGGACTCATGATTCCTTTCCATATTTTTATAACCCTTACTGAGCTTTTTATGCTCATCCCATGTTTTTGAAATGTTTTTCACAGGTCAAGGGAAAGGTACATGATGTGATGATAGTGTCAAGTATGTGTCAAGAAAGAATCCATGTTTTATTTTCAATATGTTTCCGTTGATGGGAAGAATGAATACTGTCTTTTATGTAACCACTTTGTTTAAATGTGGAATATAATGCAAGTTTCATGATCTAATTCTCTAAAACTCTAAACCTGAAAAGATCCTCAATGTGTAATCTTGTAATAACTCAAGATTAAGTAAGGTTTAAGGCTGGGGCCTTATACTCTCTCCCTAATTAACGTAGGTGGATACTATAGTTTAAATTCTATCGTCAGGTCAGACATAGAAGGTATGAAGCAAACGGTCTCCCTTTTCATGGATCGTATGACCCTTAGAAAGATGTCATTAAACTGAAAATCCATACGATCCTCCGGAGCTATAGGAAGATCTATCTTATCTGTGTGAGGATCATTCTAGCTATCACACTCCTAATGATCAATATGAATATGAAGAGGTGGAATTTTATATACAAGACAAACAAAATCCATAGAGAATATGGTACACAAAATATTAACCTCAATAGGTGATAACAATAGAGAAAAACCAGTTCATGGTCTCTCTAAACATGTCTTAAAAAGTGAATTGAAAAAATATAATAGTTCATTTATTCCCCCATTTCATTTGATACAACAAGTTTTTCTTTTCACATTTCATGTGGGAAAGTATATCACATTCAATAAATATGTCCCTATCATGAACAATGCATGTAAATATATATTATTATGTGCCTATAATGATGTATTCATACTCATACCACACTATACTAGGCCATAAATATAAATATCAAGAAACAATAACTTCATATAACATGTGAATCACCTTGGATGAAATAACATCAAACCGTAAAACATGAACATTGTGAAAAACAATCCCATACCCGAGAACTCATATTTCCCTTATACATGGGTTAGCTACTCCCAGGAACAAGATTATTACCAATTCACGACACATCCTAGTCTCCCTTAAATGTTTCCAAAATAGTAAAGTAATAGAAAAGAAACCTAATCCTATGATTCCACTTTTTAACGCCCTCAAACCAATGCTCCCTCAAGTGACTGAGCTGATTGGAAACATGACCTCAGGAACACCTCCCCATATGTCAGAGACTACTGAATAGTAGAGTGGATCTAAGAATATAGAAAGGATACTATACCATATAGTAATGAGTCATAATTAAATTTGAAAATAATAGTAATGTACCAAAAAAGGGAAAAATGAATAAATAATTAAACAACTAAATCTGAGAAAGTAACAACTAAATAAATCCAAATAATAAAAGAATAATGTACTAATAAGATAAATGAAACTATCTAACATATTTAAGGTCATATAAATAAAATAATAACAAAATAAAATAAACAATCCAATGACCCTAGTCCTAAACCCATTTCCATTCCCATGTCTAAGATCCAACCCATCCTGCAAGCAACAATCAACTGCAAGGTCCTTTTCTCTTATATAAACTGTTGAGTCAAAAGTCCTCTTTTGACTTCTATATCATGTTTTTGAAATCACAAATGTATTCTATCATATTTTTGGAAATTACAATTGTCTTCTATTATGTTTATCATATCGTACAATGTTGATCGTACTGACCATATCGTATCGTACAATACTGATCATACTGACTCTGTTAATCGTACCATACTGATTCTGTTAATCGTATCGTACTGACTCTGGCAATCGTATCATACTGACTCTGTCGATCGTATCATACTGACTCTGCTATTCAGATGTTCTTTTCTTGTTTTGGTACTTTGTCAAAAGCACTTGTTTCATATGAATCGTACCATTCCTTGTCAATATATCTATCCTGTTTTAACCAATACGATGTCGTTGAGTTAGTTACAAACTAATCAAAACTATGTCATGCTTTCTATTTCAATATGACCGTTATGATGACAGGTGTTCAAGTCCCTCCGAGTTTTTCGGAGAAATATGACCGTTGGAGGAAACATGACCATTGGAACCCGAGATCTATAAATAGGAGGTCATTTGAAGCTGAGAAAAGAATGGTGAAATGAATGAAGAGACTTCGTGAACTACCAAGATTCTAGAGAGAGACACTGTGACTTCTCTCATCTGCCTTGTGCGTCCGATTATCATATCGAGGGCTTTCATGTGATTGAAAGACAGAGGTGCCGATTACCTACAAAATCAAGGGCTGCCTAAGATAGGCAGACAGACGTGCCGATCATCGTATCGAGGGTTGCCTGGGATAGGCAGACAGACGTACCGATCATCGTATCGAGGGCTGCCAGGGATAGGCAGACAGACGTGTCGATCATCGTATCGAGGGCTTCCAGGGATAGACAGACAGACGTGCCGATCATCGTATCGAGGGCTCACCAAGGTGTTGGTGAGACATACCTTTTATCCTAGGTGAAAGGATAAACCTTCTCTTTGGGTTAAAAGAATTGTAATACTTTTACATTTCCGCTGTTACTTGTATTAGAAAGGAATTTGTATTTTTTTCTTTTCTTTACATATTCAATTGTAATTGTTTCAATTACAATCATTCTATTACATATTGTATTGATTGATTCTATACGCTTTAAGGTAGAATCATTCATCTTTGTATTACTCTGATTATTGTGTTCATCTTGAATACAATTGTTTCACATTACATTAGTATTACAATACATCATACCTTTTATATTCAATACAATTGTTGGTGTTTGTATTTGTATTAGTTTATGATCATTTAAACTAATCTCTTTGTTGCTAAAACTCAAAGGTTTTTAAACCTACAATTCACCCCCTCTTGTATTGTTCCATCTAATAGACATACATATCTATATATTCGATCCAACAATTGGTATCAGAGGAGGTTTTCCACTAATTTGTATTACTAGCTTTATTTCTTTCTTATTACTATCTTGAATACTTACTACACTAACGTGTGGAGTGGAAAATTTTTTGTTGTATTAGATGGAAGGAATGAATATTGGGTCAATAGACAATCTAAATCCTTCTAGACCACCAATCTTTGATGGGAATGATTATGAGTATTGGAGAGATCGTATGAAGACTTTCATTATCAATACTGGTGTAGACAATTTTATTATGCTTACTGGAGGTTACAAAATTCCTAACAAAGAAGTCAGTACTTTCACCAACCAAGAGAAGCAAGAATATAAACTGAATTAAAAGGTACGCAATACTTTATTATGCTCTATGACCAGGAATATATACAGTCAGATATCTTTATGTGAAGCAGCCAACTGTATTTGGAAGAAATTAGAAGTTACTCATTTTGGTACATCCAAGGTTATAGAAACAAGGAGAGCAATGCTTCGAGCAGAGTATCATGGATTTGTTTTTTCCTTATGGAGATCTAGTATGTAAAGTTCAACAAAGGTTTATTACAATTGTCAACAGTTTACAATCTATGGGAGAAAAAGGTCTTGATGATGAAGCTCTTGTTGACAAGATTATAGATATAATGCCAAATGAATGGGAGTCAAAAAGGACAACTACTGATGAAAATAGAAAAGTTTCTCAGATTACTCTTGATGAACTCTTTGGAACTCTTCTACAGCACGAGACAAGAATGAAGAGAGATGCTGATTTCAACAAGAAGAAGAATGGGAATGGAAGTGTAGCCTTTTCATCTAAAGCTAAAACACCTGAAAGGCTTACAAGGTCTAAATCCAAGAAAGTTGTTATATCTGATTCAAGTGATTGTAATCTTTTGGATAATGAGTTAGCCAATCTTGCTAGAAGAATGAACAAGATCGTGGGAAAGAAATACTTTCAATATAGATTCAAAAAGAAAGATAGGAAGGATAGGAAAGATTTAGAGGTAACTTGTTATGAATCCAAGAAAGCAGGACATATAAGGCATGATTTTCCTTTACTGAAGAGGAAAGATAGAAAGGAGAAACACTTTGAAAGAAACAAGAAAAGGTTTTATAAGACAAAGAAAGTCTTGAAAGCAAATGATATGTGGAGTTCAAGTGGTAGTGATTCCTCAGATGATTCTTTAGAATATGAGACATTAGGACAAAGGAATATTGGGCTCTTAGCCAGATTACCAATTAATGATCATTGTCTCATGGCTAAGGTACATAATGATGAAGCTATTACAAATGTCTCTTTTAATGAAAAATATACTGATAATAGATATTATGAATCTTCAAATGATGAATCTTCATCATCAGAAGATGATACATTACCTTCTTTTGAAGAAGTCTCTAGATTTTCTAAATTACTTGAAAATGAAAATTATAAACTCAAGAAGAGGCTTGAAAAAGAAAATTCTAGAATTTCAATCTTGACAAAAGAAGTATCGGATCTTTCTAAAGATCTTGATGTGAAAAATTCTGATTTTGAAAGTATTTTAAAAACCCTTGATAAAGTTAAATCTGATAAAGATAAACTTTCTAAGGATCTTGAAACTGTAATTTCAAAGAAAAATATTTTAGAGCCTAACTTTAGTTCAAATTCAAATGTTTTGGAAAATAAGAATTTGGTTTTAAAACTAAAGTCAGAGATTTTATCCTTGAAAAAATGTTTGTCAAACTTTACTCATGGAAAGGAAAACTTTGACAGGATGTATTCTCAAATTAGACCTTGGAGAAATCGTTCTGGTCTTGGTTATACTTATTCCAAACCGGTTTTTAGTAACAACTATTTTTTTCCTCAAAAAACCTCTTTTTGTTCTAAGTGTCAATGTGGAGGACACTGGAGAAGAAATTTTTCTCTTAACAAAACTCAATCTTTAGGATTTCATAAAGCTCATTTTTCAAAACAAATGTGGATTCCTAAAATTCTTTTATCTAACCCTTCTGGATCCAAACAAGTTTGGATTCTGAAAAACTAATTGTTTCTTTTTCAGGAAAACAAGAAGTGTACCAATAAGAACATTTGGTAGATGGATAGTGGTTGTTCTCAACATATGACTGGAAACAAAGATCTCTTTGAAAAGGTTTTCAAAACAAAAGGTGGAAAAGTTACCTTCGGAGATAATGATCAAGGAAAGATTGTTGGTATAGGTAATATTGTTTTTCTTGGAAAAGTTCTTATCTCAAATGTTTTGTTTGTTAAAGGTCTTAGGCACAATCTCATCAGTATAAGTCAATTATGTGATGAAGGTTACCTTGTGAATTTTAGAAATGATAAGTGTCTTGTTCACAATTCCAAGGATGAGTTCATTCTATCTTCCCATAGGCAAGAGAATGTTTACACTATTAACTTAGAAGACCTTAGGAACCAAAACTTACCTTGCTTAAGTGTAATAGAAGACCAATCATGGCTATGGCATAGGAGACTAGGACACTGTAATATGAGAAATCTAAGTAAACTCTCAAAGAAAGGACTTGTAAAGGGGCTGCCGGATCTTAGATATGATTCTTCAAAAGTCTGTGATCCTTGTCAATTTGGCAAGCAACATAAAACTAGCTTTAAATCAATTAATTAAGTTACAACTTCTAATGCATTACAGCTAGTGCATATGGATCTTTTTGGTCCTTCACAATCTGGAAGCATTGGAGGAAAATACCATGTATTTGTTTTAGTTGATGAATTTACTAGATTTACATGGGTCTACTTTCTCACAAAGAAATCTAAAGCCTTTTCCAATTTCAAAACTTTTAGAGCCCAAGTTAAAAACGAGAAAAACCTACCATTGATAACTATTCATAGTGATCATGGTGGTGAATTTCAAAATTCAGATTTTGAAACTTTTTGTAGTAAGAAAGGTATTACTCACAATTTCTCAGCTCCAAGAACTCCTTAGCAAAATGGTGTTGTTGAAAGAAGAAATCGTATTCTTCAGGAAGTGACTCGAACCATGTTGAGTGAATACTCAATTGCTAAGCACTTTTGGGCTGAAGCTGTTAGTACTGCCTGCTATACTATAAATCGTGTTTTAACTAGACCATTTCTTAATAAAACCCCTTATGAGTTATGGACTGGCTGAAAACCTAAAGTTTCATACTTCAAATTTTTTGGATGCAAAGTATTCATTCTGAATACAAAAGATAATCTACAAAAATTTGCACCAAAATCTGATGAAGGAATCTTTCTAGGCTATTCTACAACCTCTAAGGCTTATAGAGTTTTCAATAAAAACACTTGTACTGTTGAAGAAACAGTACATGAAAAATTCGATGAAACTGATCCTTTTGTTTTCAACTAACCCAATCCTACATCCTCGGATGTGTTTTCTAAAAATGTTTATCAACCATTATTAGAAGATCACTCTGAAAAGGAAAATGTTCAACAAAGTATTCCTGAAACATTTACCATAGAAGACATTCTACCATATGTTGATGAACAAGTTTTACAAAACCCAAATCAATTGTTTCTTAGAAATCATCCCAGTGATAACATCATTGGTGATGTAAATCAACCTGTAAGGACCAGAAATTCCTTAAGAAATTAAATAGAACATCTTGCTTTTCTTTCCCAATTTGAACCTAAAAATCCAAGTAAGGATTTAGGTGATGATGATTGGATCAAAGCAATGCAAGATGAACTAAATGAATTTGAAAGGAATCAAGTCTGGACTTTAGTTGATAGACCTAAAGAAACAACTGTGATTGGTGTAAAATGGGTTTTCAGAAACAAATACGATGAAAATGGAATCATTGTAAGAAATAAAGCAAGACTTGTTACTAAAGGCTATAGTCAACAAGAGGGAATAGACTATGAAGAAACATATGCTCCTGTAGATAGACTTGAATCTATTCGTATTCTATTAGCCTTTGCAGCATATTTCAATTTCAAACTATTTCAAATGGATGTCAAATGTGCTTTTCTAAATGGTTTTGTTCAAGAAGAAGTTTTTGTCGAACAACCTTCTGGTTTTCAAGACCCAAAACATCCTGATCATGTTTTTAAACTTAACAATGCTCTATATGGTCTTAACCAATCCCCTAGAGCATGGTATGATAGACTTACAGAATTTCTTTTACAAAAAAATTATACAAAAAGTACAACAGATCCAACCCTTTTTATAAAAATGGAAAACAAAAATGTTTTGATTGTCCAAATATATGTTGATGACATCATATTTGGATCAACTCATAAATCCTTAACTGATTCTTTTGCAAATTTAATGAAATCTGAGTTTGAAATGAGTATGATGGGTGAGTTAACATTCTTTTTAGGTTTTCAAATTTCTCAAAAACCAGAAGGAACTTATAAATCCCAACATAAGTATATTAAGGATTTACTCAAAAAGTATGGACATGACAAAACTAAAAGTATTAGCACCCTAATTGGTACCTCAAATACTCTTGATCTTGATGAAACTGGGAAACCAGTAGATCAAACAATATTTAGAGGTATGATAGGAAGTTTGCTATACTTGACAGCTAGTCGACCAGACTTGACGTTTTTTGTATGCTTATGTTCAAGATACCAATCTAATCCAAAAGAGTCTCATTTAAAAGCCGTAAAGAGAATCTTTCGGTATTTAAAATGCACTATGGATTCATGAATTTTTTACTCCTCTGGAAATGATTTTGTTTTAAAAAGTTTTTCAGATGCTGACTTTGGTGGTTGTAGAATGGATAGAAAAAGTACATCTAGAACATGTCATTTCTTAGGAGATTCTTTGGTTTCTTGGTCCTGCAAGAAACAACACTCAGAAGCACTCTCCACTACTGAAGCTGAATATGTAGCAGCTAGAAGTTGTTGTGCTCAAGTTTTGTGGATGTAGCACACACTCACTGACTATGGATTGAGTTTCTCCAAAACTCAAATTATTTGTGATAATACAAGTGCCATAGCTCTCAGTAAGAACCCAACACATCACTCACGTGCAAAACACATAGATGTTAGGCATCACTTTCTTAGAGATCACACACAAAAAGGAGATATTGTTTTAAAATTCATCGGAACGCAAGAACAACTTGCTGACATTTTTACAAAACCTTTACCTTCCGATAGATTTGAGTTTATAAAACAGAATCTAGGAATGATTAAATTAAAATAATCATTCATATCTACTTCCTGTTTTACATCTCTCCTAATAGTAAGAAACTCCTCGTAGAAAGGGGGAGGAAATTTCTTTCTATGTATTTATGTTTCTTTTTATCTTATGTTCTTTAACTATTTACTCTCTCTATATGTGTATCTTTTTCTATTTATCGTATTGACAGTTTTATCGTATCATTCATTTTTTTTCTGTTTATCGTATTGATTGTTTTATCGTATCATTCATTTTTTTCTGTTTATCGTATTGACTGTTTTATAGTATCATTTAATTTTTCTTTTCCATCGTATCGACCTATGATGGTAATGAATTTATTTTCCATCATATCGACCGATGATGTTAATCAAATTCTTTTCCATCTATCGACCGATGATGGTAATCAAATTCTTTTCCATTGAATCAACCGATGATGGTATTGAATTTCTTTTCCATCGTATCAATCAATCATGGCATTGAATCAACCGATGATGGTATTGAATTTATTTTCCATCGTATAAATCAATCATGGTATTGAATCAACCGATGATGGTATTGAATTTCTTTTCCATCGTATCAATCAATCATGGTATTGAATCAACCGATGATGGTATTGAATTTCTTTTCCATCGTATCAATCAATCATGGTATTGAATCAACCGATGATGGTATTGAATTTCTTTTCCATCGTATTAATCAATCATGGTATTGAATCGACCGATGATAGTATTGAATTTGTTTTCCATCGGCATGTCGTTTGATAATTCTTTTTTATTTTATTTCGTACGTTCGTATTTTCTTTTAAAATCTATCGAAACCAACAATTACCTTACGCTCTCCGACAGGTTTTTTTTCTTTTTTTTTAAATTTTTTTCCCTTTGTTTTAATCCTAACCATTGATCTGGTTTTCTCTAATATTGACCGTAGAAGATCAACGGTCACCCTTTTTCGACCGTAGAAGATCAAACGTCTCCCCATTATCACCTATAAATAACCCCCTCCCCTCCCCAAACCCACATTGGGTTTTCAGGATTTCAGGAAAAGCTATGCTCCACCAGCTATAAATCATCGTACGATCTTCTCATCGGCATCACCTTTATGTCTAAATCCTCTACTAACACTCCCGCAGAAATGTCTTCAAAGACTTTTATAGAGAAAGACTTTAACAGAGAAAGGTTAGTATCTCAGGACTTTTTTGATACATACGATTCCACAATTAGGATGATCATTTTGTTTCAAGGGTGGGAACATCTGTGTGTTGAAAAGCCTGATTCTCAAGATCCAGTTCTTTTTGATAAAGTTTGTCAGTTTTATAAAATCGTATCGTTCGACAAAGATATGACTATCAATTTTGCTGTATACGATAGAAAATTGTCTATGTCTGTGAAACAAGCGGCACATTTTCTGAATGTTTCTGTAGAAGGGGATTCTTTCTGTCCATCTCACAAACTACCAGAGGAAGTTGGTACGTTTAATAGAGAAAGTGCTGAAAAGACTTTGTTTGTTATTAATGAAGAAAAGAGAAAAGTGTCTCATCTTTCATCGGACAATCATTTTGTCACTTTATGGATGCAAGGTTTTCTTATCCCAAGGAAAGGGGATAGAGAAACTCTAAAAGTTTCTGATATCTTTATGCTTGACTATCTTGTGAATATGAGAAAAGTGAATCTCATGGGGTATGTTTTTGAAACCATTAAGAATGTCAAGACAGGAGGGATTAAGTCCCAGATGATTATGTATCCAGCTATCCTTACGAAGTTCATTTTCGAGAGTTTGAAGTTTTGTAACATTCCTTTCAAAGGAAACCCCATAGTTCTGAAGCCTTCTTGTATTAGCAAAAGTGCGATGAAAAAGTTGAATGTTTGTTGTGATCACAATTCAAAACTTTTTGTCAGAGATGTAGAAGCTGAATTGGAACAGAATCAATCGGCACCTATGCCAGCCAAAGACATTAAATCTACTGGAGTTACTCAAAAATCTGATCTGAAAACCAGTTCAAAGCCCAAGAAGAAGCCGAGGTACAGTAAGGAGGTTGTAGCCAAATGGAGAAAGGATAAGGAACAGAGAAAGGAAGGTGATCTGAAGTTTGGTCTTGACCCTACTGAGGCTTTTGCAGAAAGAGTAAGGGTATAAGAAACCCTTCAGGCTGAAAAGAAGAAGAAGGTTGTTTTGAAAAGAAAGGCTCAGGACTTTGATGTCTCTAAAGTCTTGAAAGCAGTAGAGGAAGCTAGTGCTCAACTAACAGAAGAAGTGCACCCAGAGCCCATCGTACAGACTTTCCCTGAGAAAGGAAAACAAAATCAAGTGATGGAAGAGATAGAAGAAGTGGAAGAAGAAGAAGGAGACTTTCTTCTAGAATTTCTTCAAAGTTCAAAGAAGAGTAGAGAGGAATCGGTTCAAAAGCTGAGTGAAGGTGTTCAACAAACTCCTCATGCCGATCAAGCTCGATCTCCAAACAGAATGTCATCTCAAGAAATGCAAGGTGCTCAATCCTCTCACTCTGATAAAGTTGTTTTCATTAGTGACAAAGTGGAAGAAGAAAAAAAGCAGAAAGAAAAAGCAAAAGAAAAATAGCCAGTTGTTGAATCAAGCAGATCGTATGAACTAGCATCGTACGATGAAGATACTGATTCAGAACATACAATCTCTCTCAAGAAGAGTGATTACATTTTTCATGTTTTGAGAAGAGTTGAGAAGACCATTCCTTATTTCCCGAGGCTGGAAGGGAAGATTGATTTTATTACTGACAATCAAAAGAATAAGTTTGGCTCCGTAAAAGAGTTGAGGAAGAAAGTTTTGTCAGTTGAAGCCGATTTGAAAGTTCTTTCAGAAAGTTCGGTTGCTCATAAGAAGGCCTGCAATAAGATGACCAAGTTGTCGTACAAAACAGAGAGCTCAATCAATGATCATGAAATAGCTATTGAAGATATAAGAAGGTTATCAAATGAGCTTGCAATTGCTTTCAACAAGATTGACAGAGAAACGGTTGAAAGGTTGAATCTTTTTCCTTCTCAAAGAGCCGATGTTCCTTCAGTGAAAGATTTGCAAGAGAGAATGAATGTTTTTCAATCTGAATTCTCGAAGGTTTCATCTTTCAAGGATGAAATGGTCTTGCTGAAGAATCAAAATTCTGTGTTATCCAAAGATAACAAGAATTTGCAAAACAGAATTGATACCGTTGAAGAAGTAATCAGAGTCCAGGAGGAGACTATCAGAAATCAAGATCAGATTTTTTCGGACCAACAAGAGCTTCTCCAAACTCAGGGTGAATCAATTTCTGAAGACAAGAAGGAGATCAAGAAGATGAAATCTCTTCTTCATGAGCTTATAAAGAAGGAGAAGGAAAGAGAAAACAAATGATTGTTGTATTTGTTTTCCTTTGGAACTTGTCTTTGTTTTGTAATGACTTTTATGATCCTTTTATTTTATCCATTGTCTTGTATTGCTTTACTAACTCCTTCAGACAATTCAAGATTACTCCTTTCTTTTTATAAATCACAAAGGGGGAGAATTTTTACAAAGGGGAGAATGTTTTATAAAGGGGAAGAATGCTTTACAACACTCTTAAGGAAAATCTACGAATACAATCCTTAGGAAAGTCCATACCTAAGGGGGAGTTAGTTGTATTCAATTTCTTATTCATAAGAGTTTCCAATAACTCAGGAGGAGATAAGTATTTCTTGTTACATTTACTTTGTGTGTTGTGATTTCCAAAAAGGGGGAGATTGTTGAGTCAAAAGTCCTCTTTTGACTTCTATACCATGTTTTGGAATCACAAATGTATTCTATCATATTTTTGGAAATTACAATTGTCTTCTATTATGTTTATCGTATCGTACAATGTTGATCATACTGACCATATCGTATCGTACAATACTGATCATACTGACTCTATTAATCGTACCACACTGATTCTGTTAATCGTATCGTACTGACTCTGTCAACCGTATCATACTGACTCTGTCGATCGTATCGTACTGAATCTGCTATTCAGATGTCCTTTACTTGTTTTGGTACTTTGTCAAAATAACTTGTTTCATATGAATCGTACCATTGCTTATCAATATATATATCCCGTTTTAACCAATATGATGTCGTTGAGTTAGTTACAAACTAATCAAAACGATGTCATGCTTTCTGTTTCAATATGACCGTTATGATGACAGGTGTTCAAGTCCCTCCGAGTTTTTCGGAGAAATATGACCGTTGGAACCCGAGATCTATAAATAGGAGGTCATATGAAACTGAGAAAAGAATGGTGAAATGAATGAAGAGACTTCGTGAACTACCAAGATTCTAGAGAGAGACATTGTGACTTCTCTCATCTGCCTTGTGCGTCCGATTATCATATCAAGGGCTTTCATGTGATTGAAAGATAGAGGTGCCGATTACCTACAAAATCGAGGGCTGCCTGGGATAGGCAGACAGACGTGCCGATCATTGTATCGAGGGCTGCCTGAGATAGGCAGATAGACATGCCGATCATCGTATCGAGGGCTGCCAGGGATAGGCAGACAGACGTGCCGATCATCGTATCGAGGGCTCACGAAGGTGTTGGTGAGACAGACCTTTTATCCTAGGTGAAAGGATAACCCTTCTCTTTGGGTTAAAATAATTGCAATACTTTTACATTTCTGCTGTTACTTGTATTAGAAAGGAATTTGTATTGTTTTATTTTCTTTACATATTCAATTTTAATTGTTTCAATTACAATCATTCTATTACATATTGTTTTGATTGATTCTATACGCTTTAAGGTAGAATCATTCATCTTTGTATTACTCTGATTATTGTGTTCATCTTGAATACAATTGTTTCACATTACATTAGTATTACAATACATCATACCTTTTATATTCAATACAATTGTGGGTGTTTTTATTTGTATTAGTTTAAGATCATTTAAACTAATCTCTTTATTTCTAAAACTCAAAGGTTTTTAAACCTACAATTCACCCCCCACTTGTATTGTTCTATCTAATAGACATACATATCTATATATTCGATCCAACATAAACCACTACCCATGTAATCTTCTCGGGTACCAAATAGTGGCCCGAATAGGGTGTGAGTAAGTATTAGTATTTTGAATACACAGTGTATAAAAAAATCCTTTCTAAGAAAAATAATGTATGCAATAAAGTGAATAACATGTTAATAATTTAATAAATTAATACCTCACATGTAATAAACCTATTAACCCTCATGATATGCGATACCACATGAGGCCGCCAAACCTACTTAAACACCTTTCCAAGTATCTACCTCTATGGGTAGATCCTCCTATATTAGGATGGATCACTCAATTTGGTGGAAAATTCTCCTTCCAATGATGAATCAGTCCTAACATATCATAAAAATGGCCTCTTCCCTTAGGCCAACCATAATCTCTCCCTTAGGCATACCAAAATATCGACCTAAGGCATACTAGAATATCACTCTTAGGAATATCAGAATATCTACCTCACACATATCAGGAATCTCTCCCTTAGGCATATCCGAAATCAATACCTTAAGAATATCATAATCTCACCCTCAAGCATATCAAAAATTTCACCCTCATCCATATCAGAATCTTTCCCTCAGGCATATCATAAATCTCTCCCTTAGGCATCAATCACGTGAGTGTCAAATAAACAAAAATGTCTATGCAAGACAAATTGCAAGGACAAAACACACATACCATATATATCATCGCAAGACACAATGTTCAATTAATCAAATTATCATTTGTCTAACTAAATATACCCCATTAATTTAGTTTCCTAATTATCATAATAATTATATCAAACTGTTTTCATTTATTATTTAACCTCAATTTCATTTAACATATAATTTAACCAAAATTAATTGAGGTGATTCTACTATAATCAATTACACAATTTATATATTATGCCAATTCATAAGATTAAGAAAAACTATTTAATCAATTTTTTTCAGTTTATCATAGGGATCTAATGTAAATCAGACTAAGTCTCAATAAGTACTAAGTTTGGAACACCTATTGAGTGGCCATAGGTCTAACTTTCCATGCCTATGGGCCCAACAAGATCTAATGGTGGTTTAAAAAAAGAATTACTATTTAATATTTCTTATCCAATTAATTTGGTCATGTATGTGGTGTTCCAGAATGATCACACCTATTTCATATAATATGGATAATTTAATGAGACAATTATGGATTAGATTTAGATGACCCACCTTTAAATAGGAGAAGGTGATGAAAAAACCTCACATCCATAGTATAGATAAACTTCTCCCTTCCATTAAATGAGAACCAGACATTCCACCAGCAAAAGGTCGAGTATTTGAAGAAGAAACAAAAGCTGTACCTTAAAAATCTAGGTTAGGATATACAAGATCCTATGTCGGTTCACTTCTAGAGTGAATAGGACTCACAAAAAGCTTCCACAGAATGATTGAAGTTGAGTAAGAGGTGCATGGAGGGTCTACACTCAAAGAAAAAAGTCCAATTTAAAAAAATATAATAATGGAGGGATTTTAAAATAGGTTGGGTGTGACATTTACATGACATGGATTTATTTCCCATCATGAAAGTTTTGTTTTTTTTGTATCCCATCATCATGAATAAAAAATATTAAATAAATATTTCACGTGGTTTATTTTTTTTCAGGACATGTGTTACTTTCACGACATGTTTATATGGTGTTTATATTTTTTGTGACATGTTTACATGGTGTGTAAATTTTATAAGGTGTGAATAAATTCAATTCATGAATAAAATTCACAGGGTATACCCAAAATAATTCATTTCATGGATTAGGTTCATGACACGAATTTTTTCTGCATCCAAAACTAACCTCTTATTCCTACTACACCCATGAAACCAATAACCATCCTCAAACCTCAACTTGAAAAACTAGGTTAAAAAAAGACAACTCAACTCAAAGAGAGTTAACTAGAAATTTAAGGAATGAAATACTTTAAAAAATATGTGATATTACATAATCCAAAACAAATGATATTTTTTTTGTGGTGTATCATGTGGTAAGGGTTTTCACTTGGGGAGTCACCATGATGAATCCTAGACCAAAAAATCTTGGTAAACCTCTAACCGATACAAAAATAGTAATGAGTTATTGTGTGTTAAGAAGAAAAAAATGACATGCATTGAGGTACCATAAATCAAAACTCATAGGTTAGATGTAAGAAACATATTATTTACATACAAAATATAATACCAAGTTTTATTACACAAGATAAACTTTCCTATATTACACATTAATTAAACATTACATCTCACAATAATTTCACATAATCCTAATAACCAATGGTTTTAGTTTCTTTAAGGACTACATATATAAGGAAATTATTTTACAACACTGGTGAACATTTCTCGATAATAAAACCACACTAGACCCCTTTATACACTCCTCATATGTTATAATCATCTTTATAACTTGGGGAATAAGAACATAATAAAGGGGTGAGTTGAAATTCTCAGTTCCAAAAAACTTATCAAAATTTCATTGAGGGTTAGATCATAATCATATGAGAAAACATGAACATGGGATAAATATCATAATAAAAAGAACATGTAATAATAAGAGTTATCTATAATTCTTGATTGTAGGATATACAATCTCTAATGAACAAACGTATTCCATGGCATAAGAGTGTGAGATAATAAACATGATCCATAGAGCATAATCATATGTATATGACATAGAAATACTTGATATCATTGAAACAAAAAATAATAAAGGATTATAACACAAAAATAATCATTAAAAACAATACATAGTGGTTTAGGTATCAAAATAGTACAACCAATTACATGGTAGATCAAGCATTAATTCATATGACATGTGAGTTACTTGAACGTTATAACTCATGGTCCATTAGTGGATCGATTTTCGTAATACATGAAACATTAGTGACTTGAGTATCTTAACTCATTACCCATTTTTATATCATGGGATATAGATATCTAACCAATTCATTAGAGAGATATATATGAACCCACCCATAATCATCCATACATATGAGTGACATAAGAAATTAACCATATATCATATCGTAAAGAACCCAGAGAAAGATTTTTGGTTTCATAACATTTACAAATGATATCACATAAAAAGACTTCAAGAATTGGATAAGTTTCTACTAAATGTTAAAGAACCCAGAAAAAGTATTTTATATGAAAATTTTGAGGTTTATTTATATAAAATAACTTTAATAGAGATAAATCCTTTAGAGATAAAGAGAAAAATGTAATCCGAATCATAAGAAGAGTTTTATTAATTTTTTTTACATTATTATAAAAATAAGAAGTTATAAGTAAACTTAAAAAATAATTTTCAAGAAATAAATATGAAACCCGTTTTAAAATACCACTTTAAAATAAATACCAATAATGGATCCTTGAAAAATAATTATGGTTTAAGTCAAAAAATGTGGAAAGGAAGATAAATAAAATATTTCATTTTTGAAATAACTGAAAACTACTTACTTTTTTTTATTTAAAATGAAATAATTTGAACTTGATAAAAAATTTTACAAATTTTCCTTATAAAAAAATCAATTTTTTTTATAGAATAATAATTTTTTGAAAAACTTTATTTGGGAAGGCATAAAAACCCTAAATACTTCTTCCTTAAAAACCCATGCCTTTAAAAACTATTTTAAAAACCAGACTTCATTTTTAGAATAAAAATTTTAATTTTGAAAAATATAAGAATATTTAATTTTATTTTCAAAATAATTAATAATAAAAATAATTTGGTAAACCATTTTAAAATATGGATAGGATTCTTCATAAAGAATAATTCTCATAATTATGTAAAAAACTCTTATATCTTTGGTAAATTTTAAATCAAATTATACTGAAAGAGAGAAATTGAAATGGTAATTTAAACAGCATGAATATATATATATATTTAATAATGATATAATTTGTCAAAGATTTAGTTCCTAAACCATAAAAAATAAAATATGTTGTGAATATGACATATTTCTTAAAGAAGGTAAATTGATATGAGAACCCTTACGACTTTAGAAACCTATGAATAATAACCATTTGGAAGAGGAAACTTAATATATAACTTTAATTACCATTAATAAATTATAATAATGATATAATATGTCAAAAATTATATATATACACTATATAAACAAAAATAGGCGCACAATACAAAACATTTCTCAAGGAATTGAAACTGAGATAAAACCATTACATTAACTATCAATTTCCATGAAAATACTTTAAAATCTTGTATACTAAACAATAATATCTTAATAAAATATTTAAACCCCTTATTTAGATTTATTAACCTATGTAATATTCAATTAAAATAATTTATTATTTATTTATTAGTTAGTTATAGTCTATTTTCATTATCATATTTTAGTGATTTTTGATTGTTTCACGCATGCTTTAAAATGTAGATGTTGATTCTGGTTCATTGATACCAATTTAATCATTCATAGATAATTCAAGGTAAAATAACATATGATTTATAATGATTTATAAATATATATTTCCATTATATTATAATATTATTCATGATTCATGAATGTTAAATCAACGACAAGATTATATTGTTAATTTTTTACAAACAAAAGTTGATATATTAATAACACAGTAAATATTAACATAACCCTTTAAATAAAAAACATTTTTAATTAATAATATACTATTTATTCATTAATTACCTCCTTAGAACCATCCATGTTTGGTGGTGATGAAAAAATAAGTTCGTTGCTCCATATAGGCAGTAGTCTTCACGTACACACGTATGACATTTTTATTTTCCATAGAATTGGAGAAATATAGATAATTGATTATAATTTAAGAATAATAATCATGTTATAAATTTAATTTTTATTCATTAGATACCCTTTTATAACCATCCACATAATTTAGTTATGAAAAACAAAATCTGTTACCTTATGGAGGTGGTAATCCACCCATGCACACAAATGGCATTCTCATTTTTCTAAGCGGGGAAAGGTGGATAATGATTATTAAATTATCATAAAATAATTTAAATATTTTAATAATAATCATGAAATTATATTATAATTCTTATGATAGGTTCTGAATAGACTGATAGTGAATAAAAATGTTAGGGAGTGATTAGTACTCATGTTTGGGATTTGAGTATTCTCATGAAAAACTTCTTAGAATTAGAGGACTTGGGATAATTTATCATTACAAAGATCTAATAAATTATGAGAGGGATTATATGAGAGGTAAATTGGGAATAGGTTAAAGGTAATTTAGAATAAGTAGTTTGGTTTGTAGTGGTTGTAAGTGACCTCCCTTTATAGGTGAAAAAGATGGACTTTTCCTTGAAAATGAATGTTAGGTAAGGGGTAAGGATGAAATTGCATGAAATTTTGGTTAGTTAGGTGAGGTAATATTGGTGAAAAATGTGGGAAAGATTTTTCAAACCAAAAAATTTATTTTATATTGTCTAAGATTCAATTTATGTGAGTAAAATTAGAGCCTCTTTAAATTTCCCATTTTACCCTTTTTAACCTTGATTAAAAATTAACTGTGGTATTCATTTTTTCATTAAATAAATAACTTTACCATTTTTTTAAAAATTGTAAATTATGATTAAAAACTTTGGATCTATTTAAACTAATTCAAAATTTTAAATAAGAGAAAATTATCTTTTAAATTTAATCATTTAATATATAGAAAACACTATTTTTATAAAAAAATGTCCTTTTAGCCTTTAAGAGTTATTAAAATAATTTCATATAAATTATTAATTAAATATGTGTTAATATATTAGTTTATCTATTTAAACATCTTACTGGATTAATTATTTTAAATATATAAATTTTATTTTATTTAGATAAAAATTTCATAATGTTTATAAAAAAAATCCTTAAAAAATAGATGTTTTACCGTGGTAAGTAATATCTACATTGGTAACTTATTTCTATGTTAAAAATGAAGATAAAACTATTAAATGTTTTGGATATTATGAAAAAAAACTGAAATATATTTTATTATACTCAATTGTAGAATTGATAGAAATTATTTTTTATATAATTACACATAACAAATAAAAACATTTTTTAGAAAAATATATATTTTTATCTTAAGAATGATTTATTCATATTCCATGCTAAGTAAAAATATTTTTTTGAAAATTAAAATATTTATTTAATTTTTTTAATATATTCCATATTATTATATTATGATCAATTGGTTAAAAAATACACAATATATAGAAATGTTATAATTTTTTTGATAGAAATTCTTTTTATAACTAAATGATTTAATTCATTATTATTTAAGATTTATTACTTATTTAATAAGCATTAGGTAAATTTTATCAATATATTGGTATTGAAATGTTTCCTTGAATTTTATAAATACATAAAATCATTCTTAAAAATAGTAATAATAATAATAATATGTACCACATAAACACACACACACACACAAACACAAACACATATGTTATAAAATATTTTAATTAAATTTTATCTTTTTTCTTTAATATTGAATTCTCAAAATGTATCAATATTTATGTTGTATTGTACTATTTTAACTTAATAAATTTTTTCATGTTTTGTTTCAATTCGGTGTGGCGTGTGAAATAGGATATTCAAAATAGTATTTAATAAATGGAAAATATATTATAAAATCTCTGAGAATTACATGCATCATGCCAAGGTGAACACTATTTTGAGTGAATTTTTAATGAAAAATAGTATTTTTTAAATTAAAAAAACCATTATTGATACGAGCACTCCATGCCCACCCTAAATTCAAGAGGGGATTTAAATCAAGACAATTTTTTTGGTATTAGTGATCCAGGTTTGATATAGATTTATATGTAAATAATATATAAATATTTTATAAAATATAAATTAATGTAACATATTAAATTATTTATTTATATTTATGAATTGATTATATAATATAAAATTTTTATATTAAGACCTCATATGGAAATTATTTAAACCAATCAAAAAGCTGTTTTGGATTTTGTGATCAATTATTTAAATAAAATTAAATATGAGATATTAAATTATGTAAATTATTTACATAAAATATGAAATGTTTATTATTTTATGATAATTTTTTATAAAAATATATCATAATTTTGAATGTGAAGTATTTACATTTTTTTAAGAAAGATAGAGGCGATGCCTCTTTTATTAAAAGTAAAAAAAGGTAAAAGTCTAAGAGAGTATACGTATAAAAGACAAAAATACTAAATCAAAACTATTTGCCTATATTTTTCATTAATCGTTCTGTTAGCTGCCTTTCCTCTTCTGAAATTAAAAGCCGGCCATTCCTTCTTCTACTGCTCCCTCGCCCTCTCGATCCCCCCCTTCTTGGAGGGAGTGATTGAAGCCTACTAAGTAATGTATCAATATCTATGATTTTAGAATCAGAGATATCAATTGGATTTTACTTGCATTTGGGGGAGGCTTCTCTTGTCATTGTAGTCATCATCACCATGATCTCCATTGCATCACCCGAAGAAGGAGTCTCTTTATGCTTTTCCTAATTATCCTGAAACTCAATGTCACCATCAGTATTGTTATTAGCGAGATGCACATGGATACCTATAGTTAGTTGTTCTACCACCATCGGGGTGACAATCAGAGCCTTTATCTTCTTGTAGGAGACAAGCTGAAAGCCTTCATTATCCAACATGGGTTTTGAAGAGGTATGATAAGCTTTAAAAATGACCGGGGAGTAAGATTCTAAAATTTTCTTTCCCTTTTAGTTACCTTAGGCTGCCATATTTTCATAAGAGAGCTGATGGTCAATTTTTTTTGAATTTCTTCCTCAATCACTTGTTTATCTTCCAAGTCATCATCAAAGTGTTGCGATTCAATATTTTTTCCTTACTAAAAGAATCCGTATCATGGGTAATCATCTCTTCAGAGAAGATAGCAGCCCAAGACTTCGTCTTGATCTCATAGGCGAAGGCCTAAACATTAGGTGAATCACTAGTCCAACCAACCTTCTCATCGACCGGTGTCTTGGTTACATTCTCCAAAATAATTCCCTATGCTTCATTCTTGTCAATAAAACTATCAATTCCTTTTTCATCTTTACAAGGATCATTGTTGTACTCATCTTTCAATTGAGGAAGAGCATCATCCTTCCAAACAGATGCATTTTTGACCGTTTTAAGAAAGTTACTTATCTCATGTCCATGTGAAGAACTACATCTAATATATTATTTAGTTTAAATGTGTTAAAATACTTCATTAAAATATGACACATGCATTTTAGGAGTTACATGATAGGTAGTTTACTTCTACCTTGACATTAGCTTGTATTAGGTTATGATCTTGAATTAATAATTTATTTACAGATTATACATATTAGGTGATATAATTATGATGTAATTAAAGTCTATATTATGTAAATCACTGAGGGTAGAGGGATTTTAGATCAAATTTATTACTAACCTAGAGGATTTTTCATTGTCTTAAAAAACCGGGGTTGGATACTAGTTGCTCCATGCATACTCTTATGGGAATTTTCGAGTTCATATAATTAGAATCCTTTATATGAAATGTTTCTATATACCATAAGCATGAGATAAATTTGGATGTGTATAAATGTATTTATATTTTAATTTAACTTATTAACATAACTTATGGGTTGGGTAAAAAGTTATTGATGAGCCACCTGTCATGGGGCACTCAAGAAAATAATTTTTGAACCTGATTAAAATGTAGCAGTAGTGGGACATAGGATTTTCTCCGAAGAGGAAATATCTATGAGCATGGTATATTTTTTTTGTGGGTTAAATTTGTGAAAATAGTAATGGAATATTGAACTTTATTGGATTTAAATTCAATTTTATATGTATGGTATTAACCTCATATATCCCCAAACCTACCCTATTAAATCATTATTAAAAATTTTAATCTCCTATTTTCTCTCTAATAAAGTAAAATCAAACTCCTTTACTGTATCCTATAATTTTTGGTTTAATTGGAGGGATGCAATGATCACTCGACCAACAATATCACATATCTTAGTAATAAGATATCTTTGATTAACTTTAAGTCGACAAACTAATCATGATCGTGAGCAATGGATAATACCTAAGCAGCCTTTGTGTGTGATCCAGTGAAGAAGATAAGACTAATTCAAAATGCAAGAAATAAGAAATCTTATATTGATTGTACAGTTCAAATTGAACCAAAGATTAGTAAAAGATATTTGATAGTTAAAATATATAATTCATTAATAGGGTATAGGGGGAATTTCCTTGGCTTATCCACTAAGGGATTAGTGTACCATCACTAGAGTTATTACAAATAGAAATTAAATTAAGGTAGAAGAAATAATAATAATGAGTGACTCTAGAAAATAAAATCTAACCACAAGATCTTTTTAGGGAGTCCCCAACACAGTGAATAATTCTTTATTTATAAAATAATTCTCAAAGGTCATTAGAAAGATTCAAAATTCTCCACATGAGAAACAAATATTTCTTTAACTTTTTTCATGAATGTTCTTCAATTTCGATGCCAATTCATAGTGAATTTTGTATCATTTACACATGTACATTTTGAGGGTTGTGATGGATTTTAGGGTATCTATAATCTTCACAAACTGGTTCATGCTCATCCATTGATCATGTTTTTTATAATTTAGAGGCGAAGTTCATTAATACTTCATAGAATAATGGACGTAATCCTATTAATGATGGAATAAGATGATGATCATATCAGTCTTTGGATATATATTCTAGAGTAATGAAAAAGGATATACTTGACTTTGGGAATGGGTTGAAATGCCAATTGGTCCTTAAAAAATGGTCCTGGTGTCTTCAAACATGGATCTGTAAAAAAATTAGTGAAAAATTAGTTAAAATGATTTAATGAAATTTAAGGTGGTGTTGTATAGATGGATTGAGCAGTTTGGTGATGGTTTCTGATATCTCAAAATAAATTTTGGGTTGTATTAAATGTCTAGATTGGATTTTTATGTCGAAGTTTTAATTTGAGGGAGTCATTACTGAAATTTATTAGGTTTACACTCGACAAGAATTGGTGATGAAGAGGGAAATTCAATGGAAGCTATAGATTGGGTCTGGTTTGTTTTCCCAGACTTTCTATAGTGTAAGAGATTCTATTGGGAATTCCATTAAGCTTAATGTGTGGTTTTTTGGGGGACCCAGTCGATGATTTCAGGTCTTGCAAGGTCTCATGGGTGTTAAATCTGCACAAGGAAAATAAAAATACAAAAAATAAATAAAATATTTTGTTTGTTGAAAAAATAAAATATCACAGATATCATGGATTCGACATATAATATTCTAAATCTTTGAAATTTTGGATTTTAGTTCTTTAATATTAGTGATACAAACATCCATTCACACTATGGATCAAAAAGTATTTCTTAAATGGGAATCCTGGTTATCTATATAATGGAACATTGGCATCGATTGGCTAGAAATTGGTCTCCCTGGTTGGTGAGGCTTTGATTTCCAGTGATTACTATTTAGTGTCTTGGTCATATTCATCCTTAGTGGTGAATATTCAACATGGGGAAAGAGAGATTAAATCTTCAGTAGTCTCTTATGGTGAGCATCAGTTTCAATCGGCATGAGGCTCGATTTTAATAGGGTGATTTCAGTGAGTTTGGTGGTTTCCTTCAATTAATTCAGATTGAAATTCCTATTCCATGAGTGAATATGATATATTTAAGTGGAATTAAAATTTTAACATGTAGAACCTCCATATTTTCATTGTTCCTAAACTTTCTCAACCAATTTTCACTTTCAAAATTCATTATTACTTCCTAAATGAATTTTTTATAAGTAATTTTACACTTTCATTGGTTAAATATTACCCTCACATAAGTGAATTAATTTCTGAAAACTGTGAATTTATTTTTAATTTTTTTGGAATATGTATGTGCAGATAACCATGAAAAATCACTTATTAGATATGTATATATAGCTACTCACACACCCTATTCCATTATCTCAAAGATTTATTTTGGGATCCCAATAACCCCTTTTTTTCATGGTTCAAAGGATTTATATAAACATTTTTTTATGGAGGATTCATGGGGTGATATTTAATTATAAAGGTTAAGTCACTCAATATTGAGTTCCAAATTCTAGTGACCACATGTTATAATAATTATTCCATAAATATATTTTTAATTTTCACTCTATTTACCCATTTTTTAAATAGAATTTCCATTAAATAGGGGTTATGTTCACTAAACAATCATTCACATTCAGTAATTTAGAATCAATGTACTCTTGAGATATTATATTATAATTTAATTATGCGAGTCTCATTAAAGTTTATTTTTCCTAATTATTATTATTATTATTATTATTATTATTATTATTATTTACACTCAAAAAAAATAAAACTATAGAAACTATATACAAATTCCTAATTTTTTTTGTTTTTTTCTTATTTTAAACAAAAAATAAATTTAAAGTAGAAATAAGTATTTACATATTAAATTTTTTTCCTATCCCCCACACTTATCTTAGACATTATTCTAAATAAGTGAAAAATGGATATTTTTAGAAAACTCATAATTAAAAAAATTTGTGTCGAGACAAATATAGAGGAATGAGGTAACCAAGATTCCTTCATTTGAAATCATTATGGAGGAGTTTAGACTCCTCTATGAGATCTTTCCATGGATCATCATAAAATAGTTTTTGCATCTAGAACTTCTTCTTAAAGGTTATATTTGATTCAACACTATTGATTTGAAACGCATAATATGGAAAATGTTAGTCACTGTAAATGGTCCAATGTTCTTGGTCTGATTTTTACCAGGAATCGGCTTCCTATAAAAGAGTGTAAACACACACTATATTATACTTCCAGGATTATTTTCATGGGTCTATCATGGATAGATTTTTTCTTCTCCTTGTACACTAGGGTGATATTATAATATTATGGTATTAGTTTCTCTAAATCTATCTTCTATAGATTCTTCTATCTTCTAGTTATCTAAACCTTCAAGTAATATTCTTTTTCTTCCTAAAAGAAATTTTCTTTTAGCTTAGTAGATATTTCATCATTTATTGAGGCATGTATATATGAAGTAGTTGTGATAGTATAAAATTTGGTCAAATTCCTTGAATTTTTCTCACCAATTTAATCAAGACATTCAATACATAAAAAATACTCCAGATTAAAATTATTTTCAAAATCAGCTTCATCAGTAAGATCCTATGTTTCCAGAAGAATTTTTTAAAAAAAATTAATCATAAAAAATTCCAATATCTTTATCAGAAAAAAATGATAATTCAAAATGGTTCATTGTGAATGCAATTTCTCCCTCATTAGGGCATTTCATTAAGTTAAGTATGTTAAAATCCATTGTTTCCTCACCCAAAGTTATGGAAAGTGTTCCTTCATTAACATTTATTATTGTTTTGGTAGTATTTAAAAATTAACTAACTAAGATTATGGGGGAAAAATTATTACCTTTTTCTTACTCCTTATTCTGAATATAGAAATTAGTAGGGAAAGGATATCCTTGTACACTTACCAAAAAATATTCTAAAACACTTAATGTGAGGGAAATGGTTCATTGTTAAGTTTCACAAATAGTTAATTGGGTTAGATTTATTCTCTATATAGAGATGAATAAACTGAGTAAGTAATAACATTAATTGATTCTGTTAAATAACATAATTCATATGAAAAATTAATCTTTCCTATGATTCATTGGATATAAAATATACCCTGATCTTTTAATTTCTAGGGGTTTATAGGGCTACAAGTGTAGAATTTTTTTAATTAGACTTACCTTTTTATTACCTCACAATATTCTCATTCCGGTGCACATGTATCTGATAAATTTAAAATACCTTGGAATCAAAATAATGAAATCCAATAGATTGATATCGATTTCCACTTCCTTGAATACTTCTTGGATTTTATGTTCTAGTGAATATTCACTGGTTTTCTTGGGTTTTTTCCATCCTTAAAGGGAAGGGTGGTTGGGGTTGAAGTAAGTATTACATCAAAGTGCTATATTTATCATTCTTTATAGGGGTGTTTCCATATATATACCTTTTATCCATGTTATCATCTTGGGATAAATTATTTAACTTTAGTGGGCTATCCTCTACCATCATCTTCTTGGGATGATTATTATTCATTACTTCACAACTCTTTTCCACTCCTTAACATAATGGAGCTAATGATCCCTATAGGGTTATGAATATATTGAGAATCAAGATTAACTGATCTTTTGTTACTCATTTTTTTGATGGTAATCAGAATTTGGATATTGTACTTCAAAATTTATTTCATCAAATCCCATATTGGGGGTTCTTGATATTTCCTTAGTTGAAACCTTTTATAAGGCCAAGAGTTATGTCTTTGGAAAATAGGTGGATGGAATTTTTTTTATAAAACTTTATAGAAGGTTATCCTATGAAGTTTTCAGTTTTGGATCTATATTGTGAATTATAATATTCTATGATTCCTTGAATGTATCTTGATTATTGATGGTATGGTCTTTGGTACATGTCTTTATAGTTATCTTGAACTTGAGGGAAACCATTAGCGAGGTGTTCCTAAGAAAACAAATACTAACAGAACCAGAGAGGAAAGGTGTATGATGTTTACAGTACTTTTTTCATAGCTAAATTATTTAAAAAATATATTAGTTAATCAAGTTTTTCAAAAAAGATAGAGTTATAACCATTCAACTCATGTACTCCACTTGTGGTAGTTCTCATTCCAAATTATTGATAGTTTAAAGGGATCCTTATAATCATGTTTCTACCTTAAATTGGTGATTTTTTAATCATTTCTAATCTATGGGAAGCATCCAAAAGGTTTTTATTTCAATCCATAAATATTTGGTAAAAGAATACCAATAAATAATGTTTTTCATAGGGCTGATGCGAGTAGGAGTTCATTAATCCTTTGAATCTATCCCAATACTTGTAAATGGTCTCTCAACATTCTTATTTGATTGCATAAATATATTTATTTATATGGAAACTACTTTATGTTGTGAAATTGTTTTATAGGAAGTCTTGGTGTAGTTCATCCCAGGTGGTGACCTATTCCGATTGGGTTTTATAGATCCACATATTGGAAAATCATTCATGATAGAAGGGAAATTCCTTCCAACTGATATGAGCCTTGGTGTATCCTCTAGTTTTTAATCCATTATATATTTATTAAAATTCTCACAATTTACTATTGGGGTATTCTCTCTAAAAACCATGTAAATTAGGTAGGTAAATGAACATTCAAGTTTTAAGCTCACAATCCCGTTGATTTTTCATTTTTAACTTCTAGTTATTGTTATTAATATTAGGTAGATATAGTTATCTTAATCTTATATTAAATTGAACTTTATTATCTTCCATATTTTGGTTTCCTAAGGTGATTATGGTTGAATTAAAAGAAGGGGATGAGGAATATATCAATAGAATAGTGACAAACTCCCTTTCCACTTCCTCTATGATTCTCAAAATCCAAAGTCAATCCAAAAGTGTTTTATAAACATTTAAATAAAAAATAACGAGTTGTTATGAATATTATATGGTTATTTGTTGAATTATTTAAAAAAAATGTGTAAGAAAAAACTCTAGCCTCACCACCTAGCTCATCAGCAATATTTCTTCAATGGTAATCTTGGTCATCTTTATCATGGAACAATGTCATAGAATGGTTGGATCTCAGTCTCCCTTGTGGGAACAAATTTATTTTTACATTGACTCATATTTGATTTCTTGGTCTTCTTCATCCATAGTATCACATATTTAATATGGGGCAAAGGATCTTCAAGTTTTGATAGCCTCCTTTAGCAAGCATCATTTTCAACTAGTACAAAACTCAATTTTAATTGGGTGACACTGATGAGCTAGGTGGTTTCCTTAAACTGATGCCCATGAATATTTTATTTTTGTGTGGTGGGGTTCAACTTACATATATCTAGTGAGGTATCTTCTCAAATATCACATCTTCCACAGGTGAATATTTAGCTTCTTCATCCTTGGTTCCTTGGGCATCGGTTAGGTTTGGGTTCTTCAGTGCGGTGACACTAGTATTTTCAATTGATGCTGGAATCTATGTCATCTTCAACACTAAAATGCAACGATTCAGTAAAATAGTTATTTAGAGGGTTTGGCTAAGTCAATTCTTGTGAGACCAGATTCAACAGGTTCTCCTTTGACAATTTGACTTCTTCCATAAACCTATAGGTTCAAGTGTTTCTTTAGTGTGGTTCTATTTTGTATTTGGCTAGGTTCATCTCCCTCATGTCATAAGGGAGTTTTTTTTTGATACTTCATCTACACATAATAGGTTGAAGGTGAGGGTGCATGTATTCACTTTTAATTTCGAGGTTCACTATAGATTAAGCTACTATTAATATGTGGTGGGTTTTAAGTGTCTGTAGAGTTATTTTGTGGCATCTTACCAAGATAGAGGTGGAAAAAATAAATTTAAATGTGACTATGATTTAGGCTCATGGATGGTTTTCCACTATCACTTAAGTGACTGTGGAGGGAGGGTTTGCAATCAATTTTTTTTTCATTCACGATCACTTGAATTTTTTCTAGCACACAGTCACTTCAATTTCGACACATGATCACATAAAATTTATCATGTAGTGAGTTAATTTCTCTTGGAGTAAATTGAAAATTGACCTTGATAATTTGATTTCTTCAAAGGAAGTTCCACATGGTCTTGAATTCAATATGTATAGTTACTTTTGAAAGTGACTGTGAGTGTAATGTGGTCACTTGGTCTGATTGAAATTTCAACCTTCATTTTTGAAACGAAATATTTTTGTAGTATTTAATCTTATTAATTAATAAAAATAATAAAATTATATAAAAAATTTATACTTCCAAATTAATTCCCAAAATCTTTTCGAATTCATTAAAATCAACCTATTCAATTCAGATTTTCCAAATCATAGAATTTTCATCATTCAAAATTCACATTTATTTACCAATTTGAAAATTAAAATTCAAAATTCTCTTTTTGAAAAAATTTAATTAATTGATTTTCATTGAATTTAAAAATGAATAAATAAATTAAATCTCAAAATAATTCCATTTAATAATTAATTGAAGATTTATATAAAACAATATTATTTTTAAAGTTTCCAAACTAATGAATCAATTTCAATTAATGCATGAATTACAAATTTAATTCCAAATATGAATAAAAAATAAAATACTTATTTTAATTCATTTATAAAATTATGTCCAATACTTAGAAATTGGATTAAATTATGGGGTATTTTTAATGAATAACACTTTTTTTTGAATATTTGGGCTCACGTACATCAGTTACATATCAATATGGTTTGAACATATTGATTTGGTGGAAGGAGTATGGATTCAAAAAAATCCTTAGAATAATTCATACATGTAAAAGGTAATACATGAGATAATATTATGAGATTATATCCTCTTCAAATACTATGTGATTAATTCCTTCAAAAGAAAATACTTTCCAAGACCCCGATCATCCAACCAGGTTGGTTAGGCTAAAGCTGGGTGACCATAGATTTTCTTGTGCAATGAAAGAAAGTAATAATTGATCCTAATTTTATTAAATTCTTATCTATAGTGTTTTATTTATGTTACACTTATATAGGAAATGAGAATATTATTAGGATACTAGAATAAAAAAGTCAAGTTTATTTATATGATAGATTGGGAAAAGAGTAGTTCAATCAATAATCTAAGAGTTAGATCAGAAATGATTGGAATGATAACATAACTAAATAGCTTAGTGATAGGATAACTACTACTTATTATAAAATATTTCCATAATATGAATCTTGTTCCACCAATGGATATGATTTGTTTTAAAAGGGGATCATTATTTTAGTGGGATCACATTTAATAAATAGTTTTTCAAATTAAATGTAAAACATGTTACTCAACTAATTAAAAATTATATTGTTGATATAATATAATCTTCACTATATAATGTTACATCGAGATCAATATTGGATGAATATATTCATATTAGAAGAAACTTCTTAGACAAGTATAAAAAATTGAGAATAGTTATCAAGTAGGAAGAAAAATTCTATCTGTAAGAGTAACTAACTAAGAAGGAAACATCCTCTAAAGAATCTTGTTAATATGAAAAGAATGATTATTAAAAATATAATATTTATTTTATTTAATTTAAAAATTTTATGATTATCTATATATATCCTTAAATCATGAATACAAATTAAATCATGGATTTTTATGGGATTATAGATCACCTGAAATGATTAAACGAAGAGTAGGCTAGGCACAAAAGATAAATTTTTTCATCTAAAGTACTATTTTGGTGTAAGATGACTGAATTTAATTATGTATCCAATCATGTAATCCATATTATTGGGTATATAATTTACTTGTAGATACAAGGGTTAAAATTTAGGCTCGGTATGTCTGCAGACTTCATTATACAAATACTTCCAAAAAGGTTATGATAGTTTATTATGAAATAAAACATGAATGAGTTCAACACAAGTTGACTAGAATTACCCAATATGTTGAGGATTTCTGATTAATACATGGGAGTTTCAAGATCAGGTTCCATGGAGATTGTATAAAATTAGAAGGGTATTTTTTTCAAAAAGTTAAAGAAATAAGGTAATAGAAATTTCCCACAAACTTATATATTTAAGAAAAGAGTTTCCAACTAATAGAAATGTTTTATTTGTGAAAAAACTATTCATTATAGGAATACATTTTAAGAATACTTGAATAGGTGTAAGAAAATTCACAAAGAGTCCATGTAAGGTAGTAATTTTATTGAAATAAATTCTTATATTTTTATTTGTATCAGATACCAACTATATGTTTCATCAGTGGTATACATATATAAGAGTTAAAAATTAATGGTTAATTGAAGGTTATAACATAGAGTATGCATTCCAGTGGCGAATAAAGAGGTTGATACATCAAATATATGGATATAATTGAATAATTTTAAGCTCTGAAGGGGAATAAATAATTACCAGGTATCATTTTTTTTCTTTTGCGTGTCAAGATATATTTATAAACAATAATGGATATAACTTAATGATTGGTTTCATACACATAGTTATACCTAATACAATTATAAAATATAGAGGAAAGTAGAAGACATAGGTAAAATTAATTTAACCAAGATACAATATTTTATCCAATATATTTGTTAAAATATGATGCAAAGAGTTCCCACCACCATTAGTGGAATATATTTAACTATAATGTATTCTTTTTAGAATAATTCCCTAAAAAATATAATTCCATATATGATATGGTTACAATAGTTTTTTAATTAATCTCACTGAAGGATATAAGTTTTATTATATAACAAAAAATATTATGTTTATCTTATCATGATATCCTAAATAGAATATAATTACAAATATATTATTAAGAATATATTTGGACTTAGAGAAGTTCAATTATAATAATTAAAAATTATACTAGTTAAATTTCAAGTAAATTCCACTTAATATATTAAAAGAGTTTAGGATATGTTGGTAAATATATTTTATGTATGGAGTTACATTTAGTTAAAAATATGATCTCAAAAGAAAATTTTGAATGTAAAGTTACCAAGATACTGATAATAAACTTAAAAAGGGTTCAAAGTAGAACATTTGAGTTATCCATAATCGATGTTCCTGATGTGTTATTATTATTTTTTATTAAATTGTAAGGTGAACATGGGTAATATTTCATACAGAGATATAGAATATCCTCATGATACATAAAATGAGTTTTGTGTTGGATGTATCACCATGTCTTCCATAATTAGTGTCATTCACTATATATTTTGTTTACTAGGGATCTTGTTTCATTTTGAATCTATATAATTGTGGCTAGTAATATATTTTTAAAGAGAACATTCATACATTTATACCATTCTTATAAAATACTTGATTATTTTTTTAACTAGGAATTGGTTGGATATATTTCTAATCATGTCATAAGTTGAGGCTTAACCCAGATGAGATTTTTCCTCTTGCATGATGAGTACAACATCTAGGTCCTCCATTGAGATAGACTAAATAAATATATATATATATATATACTTATATAATTTACATTTTATGTATTTATTTACCCTATAATAGGGGAATGTGATGTGCTCATCCACTCAGATAAATAACATGTTATATTTTTATCGACCAGGATAGTCTATACTTGGAGAATCAAGAACATATGAATGGATATATGGGATTGAACTATTCAATATCCCATACTCACTTGATGTATTAGACAAAAGTATTATATTATTATATATACTTTTATATTAAACACCCTGTATAAATAGGAATAAGACGCATGTGTTTAATAAAGATCCCTCCAGATCCCTTTATATAGCTTGGGTAACATTCACAATTTTCTAGAGACTACTATTTTCATATATTTATAGATTCAATAATTCATAATTGTTTTCAATTGTAGAAATTGCATAGGTTCACAAATTAGGGATGTGAAAATGAAGATCAAATTTATAAAACTTTTTGTGACACTATAAAAGTGTTTTTAGGGATATCCGAAATAAGTTCAGGATAAATTTTCATAAGGTGTTACATATTATGTAACATGTGGTGATATTATATATGATATATTTTTGAAAAATGAATTTTGGAAAATATTTAAAAAGGGTTTGTGGATGTGGTTTTAAAAATTATTACATGTCATGTGACATAAGGTGGATGTGTGCTACGTCTATAAGGATTTAGTGCATGTGGGATATTGATGAATTTGTTCAGTAAAGGAACCCCTAAAGACCAATGGATTTTTACATTCCATGGTCTATCCTTGTATGAACCATGATATAGTAAGACATAATATACCATGTTATAATGAATAAGAATATAAATTATTCATCTCCTTTGGCTATCACATTTGGTTATTTATCATTAGATAATTATTTTTATGAGGTTGAACACATAACATGAATGTTCAAAAATTCAATATTCATTATGCAGTTTAGCCTAAATATTTCAAAAGTTAAAATATTCGAGAATTTTTGTGAAACATATCATAAATATGGATGAGAATTTTCTTATTTTTGATGACTATATAAACTGGATTGACCCTTATACAAGGGTGTGATGCAAAATAACACCTTAAGGATAAATTTATCAATCTATAATTTATATCCTACCATTGAACTAGTTTATAACAAACCATGATAAGGAGGGAGATCCTTCATAAGAATTAGGTGATTCCTATGATCTAAGGATACCCAAAGAGGGAGGAACCCTTTGGGTTCTCCTTAGTGATATCTATAAAAATATAGTTGGAATATTGGATAAGATGGACCATCAAGGTGAAAGGTGTTTATTTTTTATTCATTATTTATTCAATTAAATATGTATAGAATATCCTATGGATTTAGGTTTTGATTTTATGTTATTGAACTATATTTGGATAAATTATTTCCCTATAAAACCATTTATAAGTTAAAAAAATGAGTTCGAATGATCCTATAAACCTATAAAGGATAAAATATAATTGTAAAAAATAAAGAGATTTTATAATTCTATGATAGTAGGAACATTTAAAGAGAAAATATCATGTTTTAAGAAAAAACATGACAATAATACTCTTAAGGAGAACTCTTTTATAATTATGTTTAAAGGAAATGTTCTTGATGATTCATATTTTTTGATCAATTTCAATGAAACATTACATATACCCAAAAAACAATGCTTGTTAAAGAGATCAGAGTCTTGTAATGAAAGTTCATTTATTTACATGGAAAACTCACAAAGTATCAAAATATAAGGGAAAAAAATAGTTGATATATATTTCAACGTTAAAAATATTCACCCTCTAAAAATTGTATTTCTTGTTCACAAAATTCAATGGAATATAATTTCAAGGATATTGTCGATTCCACATTAGTTTAAATTTATATTTGATCGAGATAACTTCATTCTATCCAATAGTGCGGTCATTATTGGTTAGATCATTTATACAATTGTTTTTTTTAAATTAAATATAGAAAATAATATTATTTTCTATTAGTGGAATATTTTGTTTGATGATATAATTGGATATGAAATATAAATTATAGAAAAAATTAAAGATAAAAATTTATTCGTCCTAATACCAATCATGAATAAAAATACTATTAAATTTTTAAATTTAATGGATACATCAATTCAAGAATACATTATTCTCATAGTGAAAAAATAAAACCCTTATAAAATATAGATCGCCTTAGTAAGGGATCGTGCATGTAGAGGCATATTTTTTTTACCATTTTAGATGTTATATTTTTCATAGAAGGAAAGGGAAAATAAAATATTTGAGTTGATAATAATAATTATTTGTCTTGGATATTAAGAAGTTTTTGTATAAAAAACATAATATTTATGTCTAGAGTTGGATGACTATAGCTTTGTATTCCTAGTTTATAAAAAATGGATATTGTTAAGATTATATGTAGACACAACTTGAATAACACCTAATGGTTCATGTGACCATGTTGGGGTTTAGTGTAAACATCATAGTTCTAGGTCGTGGATGGAAGAGAATATTGGTGAAGTAATTAAAAGTCTGGACTAATAAAACAAAATGTGTCTCATTAAAAACATGTATTGGTATATTTTGGAGGAATTTTAAGAATATGGTTAGTAAACATTTAAAAGAATACAAGTCATGGATTTTAGATATTCACTAATGGAAAGGACCCATATTTATATATATATAATTTACCTTCTAAATAAACAATTCCATGATATTTAGGAATATATTATTGTATAAATCACATACACTACAAATTAAAAACTAATATTAATCTATGATATTAACTTGGAGCAGTACATTTTGGGAATAAATATACTCTAGAAAACTAAAAATAGTATAATGTGATGATAAATAAAAAGCTTATACAACTACAATCAAAACATTTTGATCATTTTGATACCCTAGAATTTTAAAATTCTTGCATAACATTGTAAAAATGTTATAATACATTAGTAATGTAATATGAATTTTGAAAATTAAAAATAATGAACATTAAGAGGAATTTAAGTTAATAAAGAATAAGGGCAATATGAGGTATTTATAGGAATTATAAAACAAATATGACTATTGGAATAGTAACATAACTGTTATGACTTGTAATTTTACCATTTGGAATAGTAACCTGACAATGAGAATAGTAATTTGATAGTTAAAATAGAAAAAAGTATTGATATAATATATAATATGAATAAAATAATTGAATATAAATAATAGATTATAATAAAATTCTAATTGAAAACTCAATTAAGGTATAAATATATTTTTGATTAAGTGTATTCCAATGTATTTTGTAAAAAACATATTTTTTATGTTAATACTTAATATTTAGTAAGTTGAAAAATTATTTTGATAAAACGAATTTTATTTTAGGAATAAAAATGTCAAAATCTTCTAAGTGTAAATTTTTAGTAATTTTATGAAAACATTAGTTTTTAGGTGAATAGTAAAACTAAAGTTGTTCAAATACTGCATATTTTACAAAATATTAATGTTATATTATTTACCTAATAAAGACTAAAATGGTTATCTTGAACTAAAATTAATATAATAAAATAATACAACTTATTTAAAAATCATAAAATTTATTTGAAAACCTAAAAAAAAATTGAAGACAAAAAATGTAACATATTCCATTAAAAAAACAAATTTTTTTTCTTCTTCTTTAATTTTATACAAGCTAATAAATTCAGATTTAAAGGGGTTAAAAATTCATAAATTTTTTATTTAAATAAAAGATGACTCATAATGTCAAAAAATTACTATTGAAAGTTTTAATTTTTAAATAATCAGTTATTCAATATTTTAATGTCAAAATACCCCTGCCCTCAAGTATAAATAAGCCCTATCACTTTATTTAGAATATTAATTTACATCCACTTCTTAAATCCCAATATCTAATGAATTATCTCCTTGTAAATATCCTTAGAACCTTAGGGATGTTCTGCTATTATCCAACATCAACCTATGAAGGCTTTGGTTCCATAACAAAGGAGTAAAGCTCTAATGAAGAGAACTCCACAATCCACTTCTTTTCCTCATTTTTCATTACACTCTCCAAATTTCTTTCGTTGTATACCTTACTAATCTATTTAATTCAGATGTATATAACATAATAATGTTATTATGATATGGTATACTTTTTTTAATCCGTTTAATGTATATATACTATATATCCCTTTCTTTTTGACACATCCCATTAATGGTCAGTTTCATCTACCTATAAGGACATTATCAAGGGTGCACGACCGCATATGTCTTATGGTGGTTCCATCTATATTGTCTCCCAAAGTGACAAAGTCAAGGATTTGGAAATGAATTGTAATTTTTATTTCTCTTATTGGGAGTGTTTCTTGGGTAGACTCTTCAATGTTTGTGATAGTATGTTTTTGTTGTTGAAATTTTAAACATTATAGGTACTAAGATCATGCAACCCTACATAGGAAAGCTATCTGATAGGTCTTATGAAGGTGGAGTCTTGAAATAACAATGTAGTCTCTAGAGATGGGTTGTTCTAGTAGTATTTATTTAGGATTACTTTCCTTTTAATGGTTTTAATTGGTTTTAGTTTTTTGGGTTCACACTTACCCTATAAAAGTGTCATTTGAAAATGAAAAAAAATAGATTTTGGTATAAGGACATTATCATGTATTCTCTTATCAAAAAATACATGAATAGTTAGTGTGTATTATATATTATATTTAAAAATTATATAAATTTATTCTAATATTTTGGATTTAATTTGAAGAAAATATAAATTAGAAAGAATCAAAATGATGAAACAAAAACGAAAATAGGATAATTAAAAGAAAACATGTCATTTAAAAATTACATCATTAACAAAAAAAAGATCAAATAATAAATTTAAATAGTGGTAATTGATATATAATAACATAAATTAATGGAATAAAATTATTTATTATTATTTAAACAAACATAATTTTATTATACATGAAGCTTAAATGCGATAAAACAAAATGGGACCAAAGGTAAGGGGACTCTCAAAACCAACTCTTATTTTGTGTTTATATTATCTTATTTATATTTTCATCATGATTATTATAAATTTATTTCAATTTTCATTCTCTTTTATTATTCATGGGATATTAATGTTTCTTATTTATTGAGATTCATTCTTATCTACCTTTATTGTTTTTGATAAATATTTTTCTTAAAAAAACTCATATTAATTTTTCTTATGATTGTTATTATTCGCTCTAAAAAATATGATATATCCTTTGCTAATATTACAATGTTTTGACTAAAATAATGTTTTACATCCTTTTTTGGGAACTCAAAGTATATTATTTGCAATAATTTCTTTGAAATTGTTATGAAACCCATTATTTTCTCATAGGTTGATATCATGTTTATGATTGATGTACATTTTCATTTTCATGTGACATAATTGAGTATTATCCTATTTTGATATGATCAGTGTTACCCAAATTATATAGCCCACCAATTGATTGGATAGTTTGATATATCTCATGATATTTTTACTATACGTGAATATGATGGCTTCTTTGATCACATTTTATGAAGTATTGATTTATATAAAAATGTCATGTATTAATATGATACTAGATTTTACCACATTTTTATGATGTTTCATTATTATAATTATGGAAAATTATATTTTTCTTTAAAATTATCCACTCATTCTTATGATGATGACACTTTTCTTATGATATGATGATGATAATTATTCTTACCCATGTTCTATATAGATTCATGTCTCATGTTCTTTTCATATTATCACTCCTATTACTAGGTTAGTAGATCACCCTTTCCTTGACGTTTTTTTCCTCAGGTTATTACATATACTAAGGATTTTATGAATTATTTAGAAGGAATATAAAGAATAATTTAAATAATGTTTAAAATTTCATGTGTACTTACGTTTTATGAACATAATTAACCTAAGATACCAATACTTTCAATTATGTATTGTATTGTTGTTATTCCTTTTGTCTAAAAAATATGTAATAATCATGTATGAAAAATATGGGTCACTATGCTAAACATGTTATGGATTGATTAAATATTTCATGTTATAGATAAATAAGTGAAAATTTATGTTTTTAGTAATTAAGATATTTATAGGAATGGAATAAAAATAAACAATAAATTTTATACCATGATTTTATTAAAGGAAACACACCTTGAATCTAGTAAACATACTATATTTTTTAGGGAGATAGATTAAAAATAATTAAAACTACCTAAATCCCCTAGATTTTCTCTTATTACTTCTTATCAGCCTTGATGTGGATCATATTGTGACCTTATTAATATTTTTAATGACATTAGTAATTTATTGGGGTATTTATTTTTGAGAGTTGTTAATTAATAGCTTTCATCACCAATTAATTAAATATATATTTTATTATTGTTATGAATTAATAAAACTCTTCCCTTTTATCTATTTCTATTAGTATTGGATATAAATAGATATATCATGTATAATATTTATGATGTATTGGTATTTATGGATTATAGTACATGAGTGATGAATTTTCATTAATGAAATCAAATTTTTGATGAGGTTGGTAATTCAGATAATTATAATATTATCTATTTGTTTATACAAATTTATCACTATTTACCAATTTTGGCAGATATATTAATATGATTATCTTGTTTATATTTTGGGGTACATGATTTACTGGGAAGTGTGTTTGATTTTTTATAAAAAAATACAAATAATTATTATTGGGTTGTGCTTGTTAACAAATACATGAATAAAATATTTTAAAAGACTAAAATTATTGTTAGAAAATATTCATATAATTATATAAAGTGTGTGGTGTAAGTTTGAAAAACTTTTGTGAAGTATTTTATTTTATGGTTTGTATTCTATGATTTAGAAAAGAACTCAGATTGAATGGATAGGTTATTAATGATTTTTTATATTAAATGAATTACCTAACATGGTTGAAAAACACAATATAGCTAACCCCATGGTTCTCACATATGATTTGTAAAATATTAATGTAATAAAAATATTTCATAATTTTTGATCATGGTTGAAATCATGTTGTAGCACTCCATCTCGAGCCACCTAAATTGTACCAGAGTAGAGGTCCCCACATTACCTTAGGCACGCCTCCCTTCACACGAGAGGCTATTGACTAGCATCAATAATCATTGATCGGTGTTGGGGAGACAATACTCACAATACCATAACCATCATTAATAAATAAATAACCTAATATCATATAAAATAGATAATTAGAGAACACCTATGGAGTTATAGATTAAAGAAAATCATAACTAAACCAAAATACACCCATGAATTAATAAACGAATCTGTAGGAAATATAATTATATATCCCAACTGGATTATCCATTGGGATAATAACATATAAAATAAAATAAAAAAATAAGTACAAAGAGGATTTACTACATCTTCTGTGCCCCACCGCAAATATACTCCACACTAGGTTGACAAAGTAAGGCCCAATACCTTATGAAACCTATGCTCCATCCTTTATACTAGGAATAAGGCCAGTACATCCACTTGGGTGCACATGTAGAATAATGATAAATACATCAATATAGGTAACTTGTAATAGCATACATACTATACACTATGATATTCTAATGTATGCATGATAAAATAAATAAATAAACTATAACGCACACAAAAAATAGGAATACATGTTGTTTCATAGTGTACTAATCATGCCTCCATGATTAAATAAAAATATTATATGGTCTTACCATGGGTGGTAATAGATCCCTAATAGAATCTTATTCTATTAAGTAATTTGACCACCGGTGATATAATTCCATATGGTGTCTTGGACTCTCACCCTATCTACATATGGGAGATACAATGGTAGATGGAATCCTTGACTCTTGAAAGGTTTTGATACAGGTTTCACAATTCTAGAGGATATCTCAAACTTTCTATCAGTCTTAAAATGGTGATATTATAACACCATGATATTTTTATGAAATATATATTTTCAAATAAATTTAATTTCTTCGATATCTTACATTACACGCAACAACAAGTTTTAACGAACCACAAAATATAATAAATATTATTATTTTAAATTCAAAATTATAACCTAGATATTCAAATTAGTGGTATTAATAGGAAAAACCAATTTTTAAAAAAATTTAAGTATAATTTTTTAAATAAATATGATATATTGATAGATAAGCACTTAATTTTTAGCAAAGTCTTTGTATGCTTAAAAAATAGTTTTTTCTTCAATTTTTATTATTATTAATAAATAAAGAAATTATATTTTTACACTTATATAAAATTTATTTTTAAAAATTAAATTCATTTTTGGAGTTAACATTCAAAATCCTTGAGGGTTAATTTTTAATAATTTTCTGAAAAGAATAAATTTTCAATGAATAGTGAAAAATAAAGTTTTTTATTAAAAGGTGACTTTTTGTCTACAGAATTTACAAGTTCCATTTTTTAAATACAGTTTTAAAAGTAAAATTAGTTCAATTATATTATTATTAATAGAATTTAGTTCATTTGAATCAAATACATGTTGAATTTTGATATAAAAGCTTTTTATACTTATAAAAACATTTTCTTTGGAAAAAAACGTTTTCATCTTGTTTTTTGGTTTGATTTTATATTAAATTATTCCACTTCAATGAATTAAATTTCGTAAAATGAATTAAGTATTTTTAATCTGAAAAAATGACATTATATATTGAGGTCAACTTAAATTTTGGTTATAATTAATAGTAAAAATAGTAAAAATTTATTAATGTGGTTAAGGTTAAAAAGGGTTTAATGGGAGTAAAAAGAAAATGATAAGTGATAAAATGACCTAAAATTTTTCTAATTTATATAGTATGGAATTATTTTTACCTTATCACATATAAGTTTCTTGAATGATCTATTTTGGATCCATTTTATATGTGTAAAATGTAGGTATATTTTATTCTTTTCAAAAATTTCAAGTGTGTCCTCTCCCCCACTTATAAAATTGAACCACCACTCCTCTACTATACACTCTTACAAAGACTTTTTGGTCAACCAAGACCTATAATAATATATTAATTAATTTCCTCTCCAATTCCTAGAGTTTTTAGTTTTATTAGGAAACCCTCTTATGAAGGATTTTGGTGTAAACCTGAGGTGGTTGTCTAAAGAAGAGGTATCATTCTTAACCGAGAGTATTTTTTTTATTTCTTCTTACACCTAATTAAAATATTCTTAAAATATGATGATATAATTACATAAGTAAATTACATATACTGATATGTTATTTTATTAATTTCATAACTTATACCTATCCCTTCTTCCATAAAATGGGAAACAAAACAGTCTATCGTGTGTATGACAGAATACTGCCTCCCGAATCAATGTAATTCATTTTCCCTCACCACTACTCATAGATGTATGTAATGATGAATTAAAAGTATATATATTATATTAATGATATAATTATACTTTTATAATTATAATATAATATATACCTCCTTACCTTCCAATCCTTTAAAAAATGATAACATAACTCATGTATACGTTTGGACTACCACCTCCACCAAGCGATGTGATACATTTTTCATTTTATCTTGACATGGATGGTAATAAGGATAAATTTAATGAATATATATGATATATATGTGATATTTACATTTATTTTATATATTTTTTTATATTAAAATACAATGATATTGGTAATTTAATTATTAATTCCTTCTTATATGTTAAATGATTCTTACATATGTGGCATGATACAATAATTTATGTATGATGAGAAAAAGGAGCCCAAAAGACCAATAATTACACTAAAATAAGGATTCCAATGATATTGGATTCATATGGTATTCTCTTGAGGGTTTAAAGTGACGAGATGAGGTGAAATAGATCTTATGGTGCTAGAAACTAGAGATTCAAGTCCGGAATCATGTTCAAGACATGAAAGAAATGCATGGTGTGAAGAGAATATAAAGCATGAAGTGAAGAAATATAAAAAGGACGTTAATTAATTTAACAACATGAAACCCAATTTCAAGTTGTGAAAGTGGAAAAACATCCCCAATTTTGATCTTTTGAGGGGATTTCAACGAGAGACTTGTGACTTATGATTTAAAATGGCATTTTATCACCCGATGCATCATTATAACTCAAAATTATACATATTAATGGGGAATTAAAGAAATAAACATCCCCATAGATGTATATAAATATAGATATTTCATTTTTCTAACAATAGTTGATCTAGAGACCAAATATTGGGGTTAAAATCGACGTTGTGCAGGGTCCTCCACCATTTTATTCCCCGATTTTATTTTATGCTTTATTTTTTTTCTCATTCCCATTACCCCATAATCACAAGGATGGGGGTGTGGGTTAACTCCCTAGATGTTCTAGGGGGATACATATGAAGGGGAAAGAAACTTTTAGTTTTTTATTTCTTTATATTATTCACATTGGATTACTGTAATTAATTGAACTTCATCACCGATCACTTTTTTTTATTTTTTCTCATGAAAATTAAGAAAAATACATAGAAAGACACATTTTTAAAATTACATAACTGTTTACCCTAAATTTGGCTTTAAAATTTTCATGTTTAGGTTAATCCGGTTTAAAAATGGTATCGATACAAAATGAATTCGGAAATACCCGAAATCACTGAGCCAAGGGAAAAGGGGGATTGCCGTATCGAGGAGGGGATACCATGTCCATTTGAGATTATTCATATTGACTCTTACACAATAAATGAATTAAAAATTTAAATTATTTATCCAACTTCACTTGAAACCTATAACTATAAAACCCCATCATGCTTTTCCAATCAACAACCAAACAACCAATCTCTATTCCTTTCATAATTCGTCAAACTGTCTTCAAAACTAAATCTATTTCTTTCACCTTATTTAAATTAAATAAAATCTATTTTATTTTAAAAAACCTAAATAACTAATTTAACCATATATTTGGGTTTGGATTTGACTCACTTATATCACAATTTAGTAAATTTTCTACACTTGTTTGTGTTTTATAAATTTTCAATTTTGGTTAGACCCATAGGGAATTAATGACACCCTGTGGGTAGTCCAAACCTTTTCTGTTGTTGGGGGAAATTGAAAATTAGTTTTTAGGGTTTTTTAATTTTAATTTTAATATTTATATTTATATTTTATTTTATTTATTTATACTGGGTGTTTCATACTGTAATTTTTTTAGGATTTTAATTCTTAATGAATGACTACAATATGCACACAAAAAGAAAATATCTCTTTGAGTTCAATCCTGAACCTAAGAAAATACCAAGGAATAACAAACACACTATTACTATGCCTGGAACAGAAAACAATAAACTTTTTTCAGGGGTACCAATAATAGATCTAGGGATACATACTATTTTAGATTACAGATGACCTTCGAACAAAGGATTGCAACCAAGCATACTAGTGCCACCAATTGCAGAAACCACTTCAAGATTAAACTAGTGGTCATTAATATGATTTCAAACATGGAACAATTTTTTTCCTACCTCTTGAAGACCCAAATGTTCACCTTGTAACATTTCTTGAAATTTTTAACACATTTCAATTCTAGAATGTCTCATGTAAAGTGGAAAGGATTCAATTGTTTAGATTCTAATTATGGCATCGAGCTCATGAGTGGATTCATAGTTTTCTTTCTTATTCCATAACCACAAGGGATGAGTTGCCAATGAAATTTCTCTTTAACTTATTAAAACCTTAAAAATACATGGATATTTGGGTAAATAATTTAAATTTAAATAAATTTGAAGATGATTCTATCTACTCTTCCTGGGAACGTTACAAAGATATGACATGGAAATTCCCTCAACACGATATAGAGCTATGACCACTAATATAATTTTTTATAAAGGAGTAGAAGATGGAAGGAATTCAAGATTAGATGTTGTATCTATTGGGTCACTAATGAAAAAATTACCATAGGAAATATATATCTTACTAGATAAAATGTCAGGAAATAACTTCCAATAGAGAAATGAAGGGACCAAAAGAAAGAGAATCCACATGATCAAAAATAATGAATGGATGGAGATAAAAATGAAATCCACGATGAAGAAAATAGATCCAATGATGGACCTTGATAAAACCTTATGTATGTTTACTAATGAAACAAATTACAATGATTATAACAAAAAAAATCAATTTCATGGGTATAGGTTTCAACACAAACAAAGGAAAGGGTACCAACAAAGGGCACATGGGTACCAACAACAAGCACCCCAAGGTCCTTTACTCACAATACAAGTACATAAATTATTAGAGACACTGGAATCATTCATTTTATCAAAACAAGATTTTTATGAAATATATTTTTTAAATAATCCGATTTCTTTGATAGCTTGTGGTGCACGAAATAGAAAGATTAGACGAACCAAAAAATATTATGAAAATATTATATATTTGTTATAACCTATCCATTAAATTGGATATAATTAATAGGAATAAATAATTTTTGAAATAAATATCCCACTAAATATGAATTTATTGGTATGTTATTTGAAAATGATAGCACAATATTTTTAGTAAAGTCTTTTTATTTTTCAAAAATACATTTTCTTCAAAAATGGGATTTTCTCCTTTTATGAGTTAATATTAATTTATATAAGTTATATAAAAAATATTTTAAAAAATAAATTTCATTTTTGAATTCATAATTTAAAAATTATCTTAAAATTATTTTTTTGAGAAATATCTTAAATCTTTTATTTTTCAAAGTATAGTGAAAACACAGTTTTTTATTGAAAAATGTACATTCTTTTATTGTTTTTATGAGGTAAAATTATGTTTTGGATATTTTTTAAATTTTAATTAGTTAATTTTGACTTTAAAAAATATATTTATGATTTCTTAAGTGGATATTACACATGAATTTAGTATAAAAAATATTTATTGTTTTAAAATGGCATTTTTTCTGAGAAAACCGTTTTTCGTTACGTTTTGTCAATTTAATTTTATTTTAAAAGCTTAAAATTATAGGTTTTGAATTTTAAAAATATATTATAGGTTTATAATCTTTAGTTTTAATTTTTTTAATTAAATCCATTTTATTTTTTTCAATATGAATAATAACAATGGTAAAATTTATTACGTTAGTAAAGGGTAAAAAGGGTTGATATGATTAAAAATAAGTGATAAGAACATAATTTTTCATATCATTTATTATTTTTTGAATATAACTAGAACCTTAACTCAAAAGGATCTAAATTGAGTTGTTTAATAGACATTTGTTTCCTAAAAATGAGGTATATATTATTTAAATCAAAGAAAGTCACAAAATGTCACTTTCTTTGTCTAAAATTTCTCATATGTGTGCACATGAGAAAAAAGTTGGTTATAAATGAATATAAGTGTGAATATTGAACTTAAAAAAATTATTTGAATGACATAATTTTATTTATGACATTTTTGGGCCACTTGAGAAATATTATGACATTTATAGTTTTTATTTAATGAAAAATCAAAAATTACGCACTCTTATTTTTAATAAGTATAATATTTTAAATATTGGTTTAACTAAAAGATATTATAGACTATAAATATTCATTGTAAATATAAAATATTAATATTAATGATGGTAATTTATTTATAATTTATATAAATTAAATAATTACCTAAAATTATTACACAACTCTGATGCAATAATTATTTACTTAACCAATAAAATAAAATAAATGATATTAAAAATATTATAAGTAAAATAATTTGAGATATTTAAGATGATAAAATAATTAAATAGATTAACTTAACATGTTATGGATACAATGAAATTGTTTTTTCTAATTTTACATGTTGTCTTGATGTTTTTAAAAGTCGAAGTAGTGAATATTATCAAAACCAATAATAATGATATTTTATGGGATTAATATTTTATTAAATTATTAAAAAATCATAAAGATATTTAAAAAGTAAAAATTAATTATTATATGGTCTAAAATTTCAAAAATTATCCATTTATGGTCCAATTGACACCATATATGTAAAAATTAAAACCTTTTAATATTGAAAAAGTTATTATTGAATTTAAAATTAAAATAGGGTAACAAAGGGTTAATCAAAATGATAAGTTTTAAAATAATAAAAAAAATTGTCTAAAATTTATTTTTTCTTGAGATAAAAACCTCATATTATCTTATCTTATAATCCATGTCTATTTATTGATATATTGATTGATAATTAATTTATTGTAATTTAATATTTTGAGAAATTCCAAAAGTGCACCTCTCATCAATTATAAAAGGGAACTTCCTCCCTCACTAATTTGCACAACTTTGAGCATTTTAGATTAACCATTCCATGAAAATTTATCAGATGAAATTTCCTAGACTCATTCTAGAGGTTGTGGTCTTCTCAAAAGACCAACCTTAAAGCCCTTTAGAGGAGATCTAATGGAGACATTTCAAAGAAGAGGTAATCGATATGACCAATCACTTTATATTTATACTCTATTAACTCCTGTAAATCTATTATTTTTATTATAAAATAATAACTTTAGTATACTCAATACTCTTAAATTTTTTTATGCTCATGAAAAAACCATTATACACCCTCTTTCCCATCATATAAGAAGTGAAAGTATCACTCTTGAATACATACAACTTACCATCTCCACATAGTGATACAATTATTTTTTTCATCATAATATTTTAGGGATGGGTATTATGTTGGGTTTAATTAATATATATGATAATAATTATTCTAGAAATATTAGTTATTATTTAACTTTATTTCATTTCATCAATGGAAAAATGAAAACAACGTTCATGCGTACGTACAACCAACCATCTCTACGAATAGTGTAATTAATTTTTCTATATCTACTTTCTGTGAATGATTATAAATATGTATATAATTATTATATATTATGATTATACTATGATTAAATTTGTTGATATTATTAGAAAAAAGATCAATGTATAAGGACCAAGACTGTCGAACGGAATTATGCTTGGAAAACGAAGCACTTTTCCCCCACCCAATGATTTTCGTAAAAAATATTAATAAGAGTGTGCTAAGACAATATAAATAAATAATACATGGTATTATATAATTAAGGGTTTTAAATAATTATTTATTATATATGAGTTTTTAACATGAAAAATGAGAGAAAATACTTTATGTAATGGTTTATTTCACAATCCCATCATCATTCTAAATTGTTTATATTTAAGTCTCAGTTGGGGAGTATTTCACTTCCACGTATATGTTTTATAAAAATGTTTTTAAAAATGTTATTAATATTCTCATAAAATTATTTGAAATCAATTTTCCCCATGTTTTACTTTTTGAATAGAATATTTCTATCATTTTCTAATCAAGGTTCTTTGTGACTTTTTTGAAAAAAAATACAAAAGGAATGACTTTTTCAAATTATTCATCATGTGTGGATTTTACTGCCTTTATGAAGCCTAAATGATTTTAAGATTACATTAAAAGTTTTCAAATTTATTTTCAGTTATTGTTTTCATTTATAAGTGCGAAAATTTTTAAAAATAGAAATGATTTTAAAATGGGAAAGTAATTTTCCTCATGAATTATTCCACGCGATCTTTAAAATTAATTTTCCAAATAAGATGAAATTAATTGATGTTACATATGATTTAAAAGTGACATGTTACAAGAATACCATATTTATTCTTTCCTTGGATGGTTAATGTTTTTTATTAAATATTTATGAAACCCAATTATTTTTTATGGGTTATGTAATGATGAAATGTTTATGAAACCCATTTCTTCAAATGGCTTTTGGTATTTTGAATGATTTATGTTTTTGTGGAAAACATAATTATATTTTTCATTATGTGATGGGTGGGATATATCTCTCCCTCCAAATTTTTGGGTAAAGATGGATAACTCATGAGGTAAATATTTTATGTGTCAACCTGATTTTGTGTTAAAAATTCTATGTGTGGACATGGTTTTCATGTCCATAAGTTTATGAATAGAATAGGATTTCATGTACATAAGAGTATGCATGGACCTAGTTTCATATAAATAAGATTATTTAAGGGCCTAATTTCATGTCTTCAACCTAATGAGTGAACTTATTTATATTATTACATGTTCACAAAGTTATATGTTTTTGTGCATGCCACAATTTCATGTCTTGTGAACTACCAATCATTATGCCATGACTATAGATTATGATGCATGATATGCAAAGTATATATTTAAAGTTTTAAGATCATTTTATCATATCATTATGACCATGTTATGTTTATGTGATTATTGATATCTTCCTCTTTTACCTGTACTAATCATTTGACCTCACCCTTTCTTATGTTTCCTTTCCCCAGGTTATGAATAAAAGTATTATAAATGATGTGTCTGAGAAGGATGATAGTTCTGAATAACTTATAAGGATATGATATTGATCATTAATGAATAATTGTTTTGTGTATACATGTCTCTAATGGAACTAGAACTATATGATTTTGGTGTGGATCAAATTTTTTTAATGAACATTAACTTAATAAGATGTAATTATTTTATATGAAAATTATAGGTTGTTATAGTTGGTATTAGAGAAAGGTTTAGTTAAACTTTGTAAACTAGGATGAGAAAACCTTAGTAATATCCCTAAGGATAAGTCTAAGTATATGTTACAATCCTATAATGAATAAAATAGGATTAAACCTAAGGTTTCATTTTAATAAAATAAGTTTTCATGATTTAGAAATCATCTCTCATGATTATGTGGTTTCCCACAATCATTACTATTGATCACACTATGTTTTTTGGGTTTATACAATGGTTGGTACTAGGAGGATTCATGTTAATGGTTAATGTGACTGGCAATTAAATGGCCATTGTCATGATCGACCAAGTGAAATGGGTGTTAGAAGGAGAATCCTTGTTATTATGAATAATTAGAAATATCATAATTTGATAAAAAATATAAAATTTAGTGAGTTTATTAACCCATATAATAAGAGAAATATGGAGTTTCATGTTGACCTGAGAGGAAATAAAGTTCAATTTTACTCATTTAAAGCATGCGAGAAGAGGAAAAAAGAATAATGTTTCAAAGGAACTTGAATTTGATTTGGGTGTGGTAAAGAAGGACACAAAGAAAGTAATTTAAAAGGAAAATTTAAAGGTTCAATTAATATAATATATGATAATAATGATATTCCAAAGGCATAATCGACAATTAAATTCTTTAAATGTGGAATGTATGACATTATGGAAATTTATACCCTATGGGGAAAGCTCATGAAGATAATTTGAAAGTTTTTATGAGTAATAGTTATATTACTGATGATGATGAGACTATAAATAACATATGATATAAAATAAGTGTTAAGCAATCAAATGATGAATCATGGTTAATGGTTTAGTAACTTAATGGAATTATTGAGAGTTTAGGTATTGGAATTCAAGAATGGGGTTATAGAAGTAATTTTATGGTATTATGGAATAATGAAACATCAAAAGATCAGCCTTATATAGTTTTCCTTAAGGATTTGAAAGCATATGTTGAATGGTACTAGTAACCATGAAAAGTGAATGAGATGGTAAGGTGATATTTTCGTAAGAATAAAATATTAAGGGAAAGAAAACTGTTAATATATGAATTATGTTTGGAAAGTAATGAAAGAAAAGATGTTGGATTAGGATAAAATAAATGGTATAGTATTTATGACCATGTAACTTTTTAGTACTATGATAACAAGGTGGTTTATAATATCTGAGATTGAGTTTATATATTTTTTGAACTTATTGTATGGGTAAGGATTTAATTTTTTAATTCATTATTCTTTTCACTAAGGTTTTATGGTAATTTATATTATTACCATGTTTCAATAGAATTCATGATAATGGTATTCACATGTTTGGCGTGTGAAAATTAAAAGATACGTTAAGATTTTTGTAGGATTAATGATATTTTTATTTTTTAAATTTAGTTATCTTATTTCAAAAGTTTTGGATTTTAATATTTGGTATGGTTCATAAGGGTAACCATTTATGAAATTTTTTAAGTTGAATTTTGGATGAGGTTTTAGAGATTAATGGATTACTTAACCATATGAAGATTTATGTGTATTGGATAACCTATACTAAACATTTTTATATGATGATAATTAGTTATAGAATGAGTAAATTATCATCCCATTATAGATATTATGATCCACAAGTTCTTCATGATTTATAATTTTTTTTATTTATTGGAGTAAAAGATGAAGAGGAAACTGATCAAGGAACCACCAAAGAGTGGGATTGTACTTATGAAATTAAATGAAGAAATTATATCATCCCAAAGGATTTTAAATAAAATTGTATCCAATTATCATAATTTATGATGATATCAATGACCTTTTTAGACCGATTTGGTATATGGTTTTGTGGTCATTAATGTTATATTGACCTTGTTTTCTATCACATTATATTAGCTCTTGGTGATTAGTTTTAACTTCCAAATAAATATTTTAATTTTCCAATAATTTTTTTCAAATGTGGAAATATATTTATGCAATAATTCAGGTAGCCTTTATGTTTCAAACATTCCTTTTGAAGGGATGTTTTATTATTCATTTTTATGATGTGGGTTTTTATGAATGAATTATAAAATGTTAAACCATTGATGACCAAGATAAATATTAAAAGAGAGATTAATTTTAAGGGGGGTAGAGTGTAACACCATGATATTTTTATAAAATATATTTTTAAATAATCTAATTTCTTTGATAACTTGTGTGGCATGCAATAGAAATCTTAGACGAACCACAAAATATTAATAACATATTATATGTCCATTATAACCTAGAATTTAAATTGGAGGTAATAAATAAAAATAACAAATTTATGAAATAGATATTACTAAATATGAATTTATTGGTAAGTTCTTAGAAAATGATACCATAATTTGTTTTAGTAATGTCATTTTATTGTTTAAAAATATATTTTCTTCAAAAATGAGTTTTTATCCTTTTTATTAGTGAATATTAATTTATAGAATTTATAAAAAAATTATTTTAAAAAATTCATTTCATTTTTGAATTCATATTTTCAAAATTATCTTAATTGTCTTTGAGAATTTTTTTAAATTATTTATATTTCGTGGAATCATGAAAAAATCTAATTTTTGTTGAAAATTGTACTTCCTTTTAATGTTTTTACATGGTCAAATTATGTTTTGTATTTTTTTTAATTTTAATTAGTTCATTTTGATTCAATATAACATAATTATTTTTTAAGTTTATTTTATACTTGAATTTAATATAAAAACATTTTATGTTTAAAAAATCATTTTTTTCTAAAAGAACTATTTTTTTGTGTTTTGATGATTTAATTTTAAATTAAATGATTCAAATTCTATGTTTTGAATTTCTAAAAATGATTAATATATTTATAATGAGGCGGTTAAATTTTTTTAATTAAACCCCTTCTAATTTAGACAACATGAATAGTAACTGTGGTAAAATTTATTACCTGAGAAAATGGTAAAATGGGATAATATTGATTAAAAATAAGTGATAAGGCCATAATTTTTATCCTATATATCAATAAATGAATTTAATTCAAACCTTAACACCCAAGGTTATAAATTGAGTTGTTTAATGGAAAATTGTCAATGAAAAGGACTTATATATTATTTAAATAAAATAAAGTCACAAAATGTTACTTTCTTTGTCTTAAATATATCTTATGTGTCCACATGGGGAAAATAGACTATAAATGAATATAAGTGTCCATTTTGAACTTAATGAACTTATTTTCATGATATAAATTTATTTGTTAATTTTTAGGGACACATGGATAATATTATGACCATTATAGTATTTTATTTAATAAAAAAATATCTCACTCATATTTTTAATAAGTATAATATTTTTAATATGGGGATAAAAAAATATATTATCAACTATAAATATTGTTTTTAAATATTAATGGTTTATATTCATCATGGTAATTTATTTATAATATATATAAATTAAATAATTACTATAAATGCTTACAAAATGCTGATGGAGTAATTATTCAATTTAATAGAAAAATAAAACAAATGATATTAAAAATATTAAAAGTAAAATAATTCTAGATAATTAAGGTGACACAAGAATGATATATATTAACTTGAAATTTTATGGATATAATAAAATATTTTGTTCTAATTTTACATTTTGTCTTGATGTTTTTAAAAGTCAAAGTAATGAATAGTATCAAAATAGATAATAATGATATTTTATGGGATTAATATTTGATTAAATTATTTAAAAATAATAAAAAACTTTGAAAAATATAAAGTGATTATTATATGATCTTAAATTTAATAAATTTCACATTTATAGTCTAATTTACCCCATGTAAAAAAATTATATCCTTTTACTATTTAAAAATTTATTATCGGAGTTAAAATTAAAATAGGTTAACTAAGGGTTAATGAAAATGATATGTTTTAAAATAATATAAAAATTTTTATAAAATATATTGGTTGAATATATCAAAACCTTATATTATTTTATATTCCAACCCATCAAAATTTGGTTGTATTTTTATGTTAAATTAATTTTTTATAATTTAATATTTAGAGAAATTCAAAAGGTGGCTTTCATGTCAATTATAAAATAAATCATACTCCCACACTTATTTACACCACTTTGAGCCTTCTAAATAGACCATAAACTTAAAATTTATATAATAAAATTTTATATCCACATTCTTGAAGTTCTGGTCTTATCAAAAGACCAACCTTAAATCTCACTAGATGAGATCTAAAGGAGATGTTTCAAAGAAGAGGTAATCACTATAAACGATCACTTCCTTTTCTACTATTTCACACCTCATATAAATATATGATGTTCATAAAAAAATAATAACTTTATTATCCTAAATTTCCATAAATGTTATTAGGATTATTGAAACACCATTATAAACCCTTTTTCCCATCAAACAAGAAGTGAAAGTATCCCATGTGTGTACGTACAAATTACTGTATCTATGTAGTGATACAATTCATTTTTTCATCACCATATTTTATGGAATAGTATTATGATGTGTTAGATGAATATATATGATATATATAATATAATATTGATTATGGAAATATTAATTATTATTTATCTATTTTTCATTCCATAAATATAAAAACGAAAACAACATTTATGAGTTCGTATGACCCACCGCCTCCATGAATGGTGTTATTAATTTTTATATCTCTACTTTATATGATTTATTATAAATATGTATATAATTATTATATATTATTTTTATACCATGAATAAAATTAAAAAAAATGAGAATAAAAATCAAAGTATAAGGACCAATAGAATCGAACTGAATCATGTATGGAAAATGAAGCACTTATCACCCAAACAGTGATTTTCAAAAGAAATTATTAATAAGACAGTGACAAGATGATAAGAATATATAATAAATTTTAATGTATAATTAATTTTTTTTAATAAATTTATAATAAATACATATTTATTATATAGTAGGTTTGAATGTGAACAATGAACATTAAGACTTGGGGTAAGGGTTTATTTCACAATCCCATCATTTTTTAGGATTATTTATATTTATGTATATATTGAGGAATATTTCTATTTCATGTCCATCTTTTCTAAAAATATTTTCAATTTTTTTAATATTATAATGAAATTATACGAAATATTTTTTTACCAATGTTTGATTTTTTGAAAGGAATCTTTTTACCATTTTCTAAATGAGGTTCTTTATGATTTTTTTGACAAAAATATAGAAGGAATGATTTTTTTAACTTATTCAGCATGAGAAAATTTTCCCATATTAATGATTCCTAAATTATTTGAGCATTCTATTACAATTTTACAAGTTTATTTTCGAATAAAATTTGTTCATTTATAAGTGTGCAGCTTTTTAAAAAAAGAAGTGATTTGAAAATGGAAAAGTTATTTTCCTCAAGAATTATTCCAAGATATCTTTCAAATATATTTTACATCAAAGATTAAATTAATTCATATTACTTATACTTTAATGGGTATATATTCCAAGAATACCATATTTATTATTTCTGAGTATGATTTATGTTTCTGATGAAATGATGAAATATTTATAAAACCCATTTCTTTTCCATGGGTTATGTTATGGTGAAATTTTTATGAAACCCATTTCTTTATATGGGTTTCGGTATATTTAATTATTTATGTTCTTAATTCACACATATATATGGTTTTCATTATGTGATGTGTGGGACCTATATCTCCCTCCATTTCATTGGGTAAATATGGATAACTCATGAGGTAAATATGTTATATATGAATCTGATTTCATGTTCACAATTCTATGCATGGACTTGGTTTTTTATGTCCATAATTTTATGAATGAACATGTATTTAATGTCCCTAAGATTTTTAATGGACCTATTTTCATGTCCATAATTTTATTCATGGGCCTGATTTTATGTCCTTAACTTAACGAGTGAACTTATTTCTATTATTACAAGTTCACAAAGTTATATGTTTTTTTGTGTATGGCACAATTTCATGACTTTTGAAAAACCAATATTTATTAAATGACTCTATATTATGATATATGATATGGAGGGTATAGATTTCAAATGTTAAGATCATGTTCTAAAACCCTCATTCTTATATTATGTTTATGTGATGATTGATATCTCCCTTGTTTACCCTAACTGAGAATCTAATATCACCCTTTGGTATGTTTCCATTCCCTTGGTATTGAAGAAATGTTTAAGAAATGATGTGTCTAATAGGGGTTATAGTTATGAAGAACATATTGGGAGATAATATAGATCATTAATTAATTAGTTGTTTGTGTACCCATGTTTCCAAAGGTACTATACCAATATGATTCTAGTATGGATCAAAATGTTTTGTAATGAATATTCACATAATAAGATGTAATATTTATGTATGAATAGTATGGGAAGTTATATTCATGACCATGAACCAGGTGGTAATCAAAGTGATGAAGTAACACTTAACAAACTAGAAATATACACTATGAAATCTAGAGATTCAAGTTGGCCATATAGTTGAGAAGCTTATAGAGAGACAAAGAAGAGCACTACCATGATGCCCTGATGTGCACCCACATGCAGATTTGAAAATCCTTGCTTTGAGAAGTGGAAACGTCACTAAGAACCATTCTAAATCAATTAATATATAGATGGAACACAAATCTAAAAAAGTATCCAATGAAAAAGGAAGTTTCTTCTAAAGAAGAAAAGGAAGAAACACAAAATTACAGGTCGAGACTACCGTTTCTAGAATTACTAGAAAATGTGAAAATTGATGCACATAATGGTATGTTTCTCAAATAATTTCAAAAAATAAATATTAATTTTAATTTTTTGAAGGCTCTCACCAACATTCCAATGTATGAAAAATTTATGAAAGGGATGGTGACCAAAAAATTAAATCTTTTGTAAATTTGAACCATTCTGCTCACATGCTAGTGTTCAACAATGGTATCAAATGACCCACCTAAGAAACAACATGACCTTGGTAGTTTTTCCAACCCTATATTTATTAGGGCTCATAAATTTGGAAAATATTATTGTGACATAGGTGTGAGTGTCAATATCATTTCATACACCACTTTTAAGATCCTTGGGATGGAAGGACTGAATCCCACAAGAGATTCACATCAATTAGTATATTCAATAATAAAATTACCATGAGGACTGATCGAATAAATTCTGATCAAGGTCAAAAATTTATACTTCCCCATCAACTTATCAGTGATAGATATAGAAGAGGAGAGAACAAATTTTTTTTTGGGAAGACAATTTTTAGCTATGGGTTGCACACCGATTTATGTATAAATCATAGAACTGTTTTTGAGAGTTGGTAGTGAACAAGTAAGTTTCAACATTCATTAGGAGATGATAAATTATTATTTGATAGAATTTAATGATTTAGGAGATGATAAAATACTCTAAGTTGAAGATATTTCTATTATTGAAGAAGTATATGAGGTAACTTTTGTCATACAAGAGGATATTAAATGTAAAATATTTGAAAGGAAGAAAGATAAGTCAAGGAATTGGAACAAAGACATTGGAGGGGAAGTGATTCCACTAAATTTGAAAATTTACAATTGGTATAGATGATACACAAACATATATTTAGTTCTTCATGGTTAATGAAGAGATGGTGGATTTACCTATTGGAGATTGAGAAATTGCTACCAACAGGTAGATTTAATTCATTTTAAGAGAAAGGATAGGGAGCAACCTACATGGACAAGTCAGAGTTGAGACCATTTATGGACCTTGACTAGGGAAAATCTTTCCAAAAATACATCATGTTTGTTGAAACAAAACAAGTTAAGTTTGATCCAATGAATTTAAACAAAAGTTCTTTCGAGAGGCAACCTTAATATTTAGGATTTTTCGTATTTAGCTTTGGGCACCAACACTCCCCCATAATATTTTTAAATTTTATTAATAATGGACCACACATTCACCTAATTATTTATATTTTGAAGGACCATTAAGACTATGGTAGGCAACTGATAAGAATATTCATGATCAAAAAATAGTGTGAACCTCATTAACTCCATGAAATCTAGAAAATATACATTATTAGACCGATTCACATCATAAATATGATGCAAGAAGAACCTATGTCGAAAAATTTGAAACATAATTGAAAGGGGAGTAAGCATTTAAATTTTGTAATTTTCTATTATATTCCACACATTTAGTTTGTTTGAAGATTTTATCTTCTAATTGGATTCCCTTCCTCGATTCTTTCTTTAATAAAATGAAAAAAGTGACATAAACTAGTTTGGATTATTTCCATACCATGATTTTATATTTATTTTTAAATAAATTTTAATGACAAAAATGGGGTGAAAATTTATAGAGATAACATGTGGATTATGATTGATCAAATCATGATTTTGGGAGACCGATTGTTTTTTAAATGAAATTTCTCTGATATTTTACTGCATTGAATTTCTGACATTTTGATTTATTGATTTAATTATTTTCATGCATTTCTAGGATTAGTTATCCCAACCATTCATCTCATTCCTAAGACACCCCCTGAGAAAAATATTTATCACACCTTCTGTAGTTTATTTATTTTGAAAATAGGGAATGTACTATTCTATAACATTCTTAGCATATTATCAATGGTATGAATGAATAGAATCAACTTTAATATGATTGAGGTATATTTTTTAACCCTTTACCCTTGGACCCACCTTAAATTTATCTTTTTTAGTCCTTTAGAATCCATAAATAACCATGTTTGTAAATGATCCATGTTACAAGCCTATTTCATCCATTTTGACCCCACTCATAGTATATTGCATGATATTTAAAAGAATAAGTGGGGGGAGAGGCTATCCATAGTGGCTGGAGATATACAACATTGAGGAGACATTTCTAGGGGATTTCTTATGATTTGATAAGAGGCCATGATATTATTCATTATATTTTATCATTAACCTCTCTTTATGAATAATAATATTAATATTAATAATAATAATAATAATGGTTTGTGTCTTAGGAGGATAACAAATCACCATTTTTATGCCCATGATATTCTAATTGTATATGGTTAGGTGATAGAAGAAATATTTTTCTAAATCATGGATGTCAAAAAATAAGAAGAAAATAACAAGAGAGGGTGAATCATTCATTGTTCTTACCTATATATTGATCACAATTTGAGATTTTTGGGAGTAAGAGAGAGATGAAATCTGTAAAGGGACAATTTTATTGAGATTTTATTTAAATCATGCATTATTTTGTATATTTAAACCTCCATTTTGAGATTTATTCATTTTCAAAAAATAAACTACCTACCATTAAGCCTTAATATATTTTAACCAAATGAGGAATCTTTCATGATTATTTGTGATTCTTTCTTTATGTTGTATATATTCTTGTTTCATTACAAACATATAGTAAGTGAAATGTTGTTGATGTATGTGAGAAACTCTATTAATTTTTTAACTTTGATGATGAGTAGAAAAATTCAAGTGAGGTAAATAAAAAATGTCATAATTTTTAATAATTAATTTTAAAATAAAAATTCCCAAACGAAAAGGCTTGGATATTTCAAAAGAATAAAAGTAAAATAATTGATTGATTTGTTTCTTTTAAAATTAAGGATTTGATGAATTTTTCTTTATGATACTTGAATATTTAATTTCACATTTTATCAACTAATTTTAATTAAATTTAATTTAAATCATGATTAAGTGAGCATAATGTGTAGTATATTGAGATGTCATTATTGAGGACAATCCTGAATTCATGTGTGGGGGTATTTGATATTTAAATTTATTACATACATTTTTGATATAAAATACATTTATTTTTGTAATTTAATTATTAATTCATGAGTGTATGTTTAATAATTGTTTCATATGTGGAAGGATATAATAATTTATGGAAAATGAGAAAAATGATCCAAAAAACCAATAATTCCACTGAATGAAGGCTTCCCAAGACATTGGATTCCAATGGTTTGATACTTATGGTTAAAAGTGAATGACTAAGGTGAAACAGTGGTTCTGACACTGTAAACTGGAGATTCACATCATGAATCATGTTTAAGAAACAATGAAATAAATTTAGTTCATGAATTCAATAAAAAGTTTGATATGAATAAAGAACAGGGGGGCCAATACTTTCACGATGTGACTCCCACTTTTACATTATGAAAGTGGCTAGGTAGACCAAATTTTGAGATTTTAAAGTAATTTCAATGGGAGACTCATAACTAATGACATGAAATAATAATTTTTCTCCAGTAACATATTTATGAATTATAATGGGCCATATTTTTAGTAAATTAAAGTTATCAAGAGCCATATGGATTTCTATAGTATAGAGATGCTGCATTGATTGTAATGATTAATTTTAGGACCTATTCTTGGGGTGAGAAATTGTGTTATGCATATTCCTCCACCATTATTCTAATATAGTTTTCTTTCATGATTTATTTTTTATTTTCTCCATCAAACTTACTCCCTCATAACTATGATGAATAGGTAACTCCCATAATGTGCTAGAGTGATGTAGCTATATGGGTAAGGTTTTGCCATTTTTTTATTTCTTTATTTTCTTCATATTAGATCGTGGTAATTAATTAAACATCATATCAAATATATATATTTTTATTTTTCTCATGAACATTGATAAAAATATTTGGAAGGATTCCTTTTTAAAATTTCATAACCGGTTATCCTAAATTAGGCCTAACTATTATCATATTTAGGGTAATATGATTTAAAAATTATATTGAGACAAACTCAATTAGAAAATACCATAAATTACCAGACCAATGGAAAAGGGGGATTGTGACATTTAGGTGGGGATACCATGGAAATTGATTCTACCTCATATGGACTCTAAAACCACACATTAATTAACAATTTAAATTATTTATCCAATTACACCCAAACTGTAAAACTACAAAACCCTGACATGCTTTTCCATTCAACAATCAAAAAACCTATCTGAATTAATTTATTGATTGAATCAAATTAACATAAAAAGCATATTTATTTCCCCATTCTTCAAATTAAATAAAACAATTTTCTATAAAAAAAACCTAAATAACTATTTTCACCACCTCTAGGGGTTCAAACTCGATTTACTAGTGTCTATATTTAATTAATATGCCTCACTTGTATAATTTTTATAAGTTTTTTATTTTTTTATCCCTATAGAGAATTAAAAATTCCATGATGGATATCACTATGATATAAAAATGATTTTTTAAAGGTGAATTAATATTTGTCTTTCTTCTATTCTATTTGTTAAAAAAAATAAAAATAGCATTCTTGCGTACGTACGATGTAACACCCGAGACTTTTATGTTATATAAATCATCAAAGGAATCTTTTTCTACACAACACTTGCTTGGCTTGCTTTACACGCAATCGCGACCTTCCTCGATAGCTTGCGTCGTACGCAATACCGAGTTTCACTAAACAACAATATGTTATTAAAACTAGCCGTTATGAATAGTAATAACCACTTTTTGAAATTTTATAAATTTTATTTTTCAAAATGGACTTCATTTTTGGATTCAGAATATCAAAATTATCCTAGGGTGAAATTTTGCAATTTTTCTGAAAACTTTCAATTTTTGATGAATAGTGAAACCACTAAGTGGTAGGTTAAAAACTGAATTTTTCATAAAACTTAATTTTACCGCTTCTGTGAATGGAATTTCGAAAATCCGACAGACATGGTTGATATCAGTAAGTAAAATGTGGTTCAATGAGATAAAAATAATTTTTTGGTGAATAGTAACTTTTTACTTTTTTTTACCGCGGTTAATAGTAAATAGGGTAACTAAGGGTAAATATGATATTATTATTACCCTAACACATGTCCTAATTCTATTGGATAAATGTAATTCGACCAAAAACAACCTTATGAATAAAATATGACCATTTAGGCCCACTTGGATTAGATTAGGACATTTATTATTAATTTATTTAAAGAAGGGTTAAAATAGTTAAAATCAAAGTTTAATAAGTAAATCATTTTTAATATGGGGTTATACATAAGATAAATTCTACTATAAATATTCATTAGAAAGATAAAAATATTTCCTACATGATGGTATTTTATTTGTAATTTCTAGACATTAAATAAATTAATTTATTTATGACACAATGATGATGCAGTAATTATCTTATTAATGAAATATTGACATAATTGATGTTATAAACACCAAAATAAATTTAATTTAAGACTTTTTATGAATTAAACTAATTTTCTTGGTTACTATGATATATTAATGTTGATTTAATCAACTTGGTTCGAACATATAATTCTGTTATGACTTTCACAAAAATCATATATCAAATAGTGTCAAAATTGACACAAAATAGTTTTTAAATCAAATATTATATTATTAATTGTTATTGTATTCCTAAAAATCTAAGGTTCGGCCAAATGACTTAGATAAGGATATATATATTAATAATAAACAATTTGAGGTTCTTTTGGCATGTTATAGTAAGTGTATTAACCATATAGTGAAAGAAAACAAAAAGACACGGTAAAAGTTAAATTATTTAACTTAGAGTTAAATCTAATTGATAAGGTTAAAATAATACCCTAAACTTGTCTAAATCCTATTGGTTGATAGGATTTCGACCCATCCCCACCTTATCTTCAAAATAAGTCCCTTTGGAGCCATTATAAACCGATTTTGACTTTAATATAAAATAATATTTTGAGATATTCCTAAGGTGCCCCTCTCCTCCCTTATAAAAGGGCACCTCCTCCCCCTCCTCCTCACACCAATTTGAGCACTCAAGCTCGGCCAACCCCTGACATTTTCTCCTCTCCACTTCCCTAGAATAATCCTAGAGGTCCTGGTATTCTTCAAAGACCAATCTTAGTTCCCTAAGTGGAGGATTCAAAGAGGCGTTCCAAAGAAGAGGTAATATCCATTACCGATCTTTTCAATTTCTTTCTTCTTCAACTTCTTCTTCTTTAGTTGTTTCATGATAAAGTAATAACATCAGTATTACTTACATACTTATATGTTATTATAAATATGAAACAACCCTAATTCACCTTCTATCCATCCCACAGAAAAATGAAATCACCGCGCGTGCGTACGTACGGAATACCGTCTCCACGTCGTGGTGTAATATATTTTTCCACCATCACTTTACAAGGATGGGTATAATGGTGTAATGAGTAACTATTTATGATTATTATAAAGTAATATTGATACTGAAATAATATATATATACTCCAATACATTTCCACGATCATAGGAACGATATCATCACTCGTGCGTACGTACGGAATACCGTCTCCACGATGTGATGCGACTCGTTCTACATGATCATCATTACATAGTAATTATATAAATGAATTGAATGAATAAATATGATATATGTTACACCAATACCATTCTGGATATAAGGTATCTATAACTTTAAAAGAAGAATAAGAATGTATTTGGCAAAACACGCATAAGAACAAAAGGCAATAAAGACCCGAGTAACAAGTAACAATGAAATATTACTAACAAGAAGCTAAGAATATGACCATATATGATATCATATGAATATGTATGATTCTGGAATAAGTCAATAACATTATTTAAACCATTATACAGGAGATTCGGACATGTACAAAGCTAATCAGACCTAAGGTAAGGGAAATATCACAATCTCATTTTTATCCGAGATTGTTTATTCATAAGTATTTACTGGGGTGTATTTTATCATCCACATCCATGTTTCATCAATATGTAATATTATTTCCATCCACCTACAATTTTTTAAATCCATTTTTACCCTTCGGTGAGTTTTTAGTAATATCTATGAAAGGAATCATTTGTCATACGAGGTACTTTTTGACTTTTCCGACAAAAGTACGAAGAATGTTTTTTTAACTTATACGGCATGAATGGATTTTTAAAACATTATTTTCAAGAAACTTCCTTTACAAGTTTTCAAGTTTATTTTTAATCAACTTCTTTTATTTTAAAGTTGTATGACATGTTATGAAAGGAAAAAAATGTTTTTGAAGAAGAAAGGATATTTTCCTCAAGAATGGAGTTCAAGTGTTTTATCAAAATTATTTTCCATCTAAGATAATAAAGGGTTCTATTTTTTATTGATTTGATCATGTTGTGATGGAATTATTTTTATGAATTCCTTTATTTTATATGAATTGATTTATGAGGTCATGATGTTTCAAGAATCCCATTTTTATTACATGGGTTATGCGATGATGTATGATTTATGATTATGTGGCACACATAAGAAAGGATTCATTATAAGATGGGTGGGACCTATATCTCCCTCCAATGCATTGGGTAAAGATTTTATATCTCATGAGATAGACATGGCTGGAACGGAAGGTTATTTCGGTTCAGTGATACAGGACTGAAACGAGGAGTGAACTCGGTTCAGAAAGGGACTTTGTCCACTAAGATAGTCTTGTCAATGAGTCATGACTAACAAGAAATGATTTTCCATGATTATGTGTGCATGCCACAAAGTTTCAAGTCTTATGTTATGATTATGGGGACCTCATTTTCACTTCTATGATTTATTCCATGATAAGATATTATGATCTCTTTTGCAGGTTTTGATTTTCAAAAAGATATGATATGATTTTTATTTCCTTTATTTTCCCTTACTGAGCATTTGAGCTCACCCTTTTATGTTTTCTTTTCCCCAGGTCAGGAAGATGGATATTAAGTAGAATATGCTAAAAGGGACCCTAGATATGATGAAATAAATGGGAGACACTGTAGAAGATTTATGAACCAGTTGTTTATGTTTCCCAGTTTCTAAAGACACTATACCTATACGGTCCTTTGTGGTTTTGTCATATGTTGTAATAAGTGTGCTTCAATTTCGAAGTATTAACAATGTATGTAAAGTATGGGTCGTTATAGTTGGTATTAGAGGAAAGGTATAGTCAAACTTTGGAAACTAGGATGTGAAAGCCTTAGTAAGAACCCTAAGGATAAGTCTAAGCATAGAACACAATCTTAGTGTTTTAGAAATGGCCTTGAATAACCTAGGATAAGACCTTAAGCATGAAAATTTTATTCTTGAATTATGTGGTTTCCTATTATAATTAGTGTTGCTCACACTATTCTTCTTGGTTTTAGTCAATGGCTGGAACCCGAAGGAACCGTGTTAATGCGGAATGCGATGGGCAATGCAATGATTGTCCCCCTGAGCAAACAAACGATATGGGAGCTGGAATGCAAAATCTTGTAGCCATGCTCACACAACTTTCTCAAGCTATGAATCATGCAGGATTTCCAAACGAGCAAAGGAGGGAGCAACATTCTGTTGAATACTTCATGAGGCAGCGTCCACCTTCTTTCAGCGGGTCTACTGATCCATTAGTTGCTGAACAATGGATTAGTACTACTGAAAAGATATTTTCAGTTCTTCAATGTTCTGAACATGATAAAGTCATCCTAGCAGTGTATCGTTTGGAAGGAGATGCTGATCAATGGTGGAATCTTGTTAAGAATACGAGGCAAAGGGATGAAATTGAGTCTATGGAATGGGACGAGTTCAAGAACTTATTTTTCAATAAGTACTTCCCTCGTATTCTCCGAACAAAGATGGAGAAAGAGTTTCTTGAACTGAAGCAAAGGGATGATGAATTTGTTGGTACCTATGAAGCAAATTTTACAAGACTTGCAAGGTACGCTTCTGGTATTATTATCCAACCTGAGAGTAAGATCGATCGATTCTTTAGTGGCTTAAAACCAAGTCTTCGAAGGGCGTTAGCCATAAGGGACTTCAATAGCTACGAGGAAATCGTTCGATGTGATCTCAAAGTTGATATGGAGATTGGAGTAACCCATCAGTCACATGGGTTTGATAAGAAGAGGAAGATGGAATTCAAAGAAAAATCTAAAGAGCACACGGAAAAGAAGATGAGCTTTTCCTTATGCTCAAAGTGTGGAAAGAAACATGGAGGGAGTTGTCTTAAAGGGACAAGTAAATGTTTTAAATGTGGAAAAGAAGGTCATCGGGCATTTGAATGCCGTGATAATGGGAAGAAGATGTCTAATGACGCAAACAAAGGAAGGGATACACAGAATGAACCTACTACACTTCAATGTTTCAAGTGCAAGGAGATGGGACATTATGCCAATCAATGCCCAAATCCAAGGGTTGATGATGATGGTCGACGTCAACAAAATCTTAAGGCTAAAGACAAAGGAAAGTCACATGCAATTTCTATCAGCGATGTGGAGTACGATAACGAAGTGGTGAAAGGTACACTTACCGTCCACTCTAAAGTAGCAAATGTTTTATTTGATTCTGGATCCACCCACTCTTTTATTTCTGAATACTTTTCTAAGGGTATCACCGTATTACCTCAACAATTAGATGTTGAGTTAGCTGTGACAACACCTAATGGCACATCAATCGCATCAAAAGTTTATAATTCTTCTCCGATCGAAGTTTGTGGGAAAGTGCTTCCTGCAAATCTTGTGATCCTTCCTTTAGTGGAATTTGATGTGATTCTTGGCATGGATTGCCTTTCTCTACATGGAGCTCATATCGATTGCCAAAGAAGGGAAGTCACATTTCATATTCCAGATCAATCTACGATCGTCTATCAATGCAAGGATGAACATAACCTTCCAGTGGAAATTTCTTCCATCTTATGGGTATTGATTCCACTAAATGAAGGTTATTTATCTCAAATGGTTGTTGAGAAACTCACGATTAAGAATATGCCCATTGTACGGGAGTTTTATGATGTCTTTCCGGAGGAATTGCCGGGTCTTCCACCAAATCGTGAAGTTGAGTTTTCAATAGAACTCGTACCGGGTGCTTTGCCTATTTCAAAGACACCTTATATAATGGCCCCAATTGAGTTGCAGGAATTGAATAAGCAACTCCAAGAGAATCTTGATAAGGGATTCATACGCCCTAGTGCGTCGCCTTGGGGAGCACCTGTTCTATTTGTTAAGAAGAAAGACGGATCAATGAGACTTTGCATTGATTATCGAGAACTTAACAAGATCACTATCAAGAACAAATATCCTCTCCCACGCATTGATGACTTATTTGACCAACTACGCGGAGCTCAATACTTTTCCAAGATTGATCTTTGTTCAGGGTATCATCAATTAAGGGTCAAAAGGGAGGATATACCAAAGACGGCTTTCCGTACAAGGTATGGACACTATGAATTTATAGTGATGCCATTTGGTCTTACTAATGCCCCTACTATCTTCATGGATCTAATGAATAGAGTCTTTAGAGACTATCTTGATCAATTTGTGGTAGTCTTTATAGACGATATTCTTGTCTATTCAAAGAGCAAGGAAGAGCATGAAGATCACTTGAGAATTATATTGAAGACCCTGAGAAAGGAGAAGCTTTATGCCAAATTTACCAAGTGTGAATTTTGGCTTCAAAAAGTTGCATTTTTGGGTCATATAATCTCAAAAGAGGGGATATCTGTGGATCCAGCAAAAACAGAGGTTATCGAAAGATGGTCAAGACCAACAACAGTAACTGAGATCCGAAGTTTTCTTGGTTTGGCTAGATATTATTGACGTTTTGTAAAAGATTTTTCATGATTATCTAATCCAATCACCAAGTTGACTCGGAAGGGAGTTAAGTTTGTCCGGACAGAGGAATGTGAAGAGAATTTCAAGGAGTTGAAAAGAAGGTTATCCAGTGCACCTGTGCTCACACTGCCTTGTAGTGGAGAAAGGTTTGTGATCTACAGTGATGCATCCAAGAAGGGATTGGTGTGTGTTCTTATGCAAAATGATATGGTGATAGCTTATGCCTCACGACAGTTGAAAATCCATGAGAAAAATTACCCAACACATGATTTGGAGTTGGCTGCGGTAATCTTTGCATTAAAGATTTGGAGGCATTACCTTTATGGTGAAAGGTGTGATATTTATACTGATCATAAAAGTTTAAAGTATATTTTTACACAAAAGGAGTTGAATATGCGTCAAAGAAGATGGTTGGAGCTGATTAAGGATTATGACTGCTCAATCCATTACCACCCTGGGAAAGCAAACAAGGTGGCAGATGCATTAAGTCTACAAGACCATGCTAGTTTATCCATGATGAGGATCACAAAAGATCCAATATTTATGGATTTACAAAGGATGGATCTTGGAATTATAATGGAAGGGGAAAATCTTATCTTTCTCAAATGAATGTTCAACCATCTATACATGTGAAGATTAAAGAGGCACAGAAAGAAGATGTCGAGTTACAAAAGAAGGTGAGAAATGTTCCTGAACTCAACCTTGATTGTGATGGGATAATAAAGTTCAGGAATCGAGTTTGTGCTCCTTCCATCCCCGAATTAAAGAAGGAGCTGCTGGATGAGGCTCATAGTTCTTCATTCTCTATTCATCCTGGAAGCACGAAGATGTATAGGGACCTGAAAGATTACTTCTGGTGGGATGGCATGAAAAGAGATGTTTCTGAATATGTCTCTCGATGCTTGGTTTGTCAACAAGTTAAAGCTGAGAGACAGAAGTCTAAGGGGATGTTACAACCATTACCCATACCGGAATGGAAATGGGAAAACATCACTATGGACTTTGTCACAGGACTTCCTAAAACATCCAAAGGCAATAATGCTATCTGGGTCATAGTTGATCGTCTTACAAAGTCTGCACACTTCATTGCTATTAGAGAGGATTTCTCTCTAGATCAGCTTGCCAGGATATATGTAAAGGAAGTGGTAAGATTGCATGGAGTACCACTTTATATTATATCTGATCGAGATCCGAGATTTACCTCGAAGTTCTGGCGAAGTCTTCAGCATACTCTGGATACAGAGTTGAGTTTCAGCACTGCTTATCATCCCCAGACAGACGGTCAGTCTGAGAGAATAATTCAAACCCTAGAAGATATGTTGAGAGCTTGATCTATGGATTTCAAAGGAGGTTGGGATCAACACCTACCTTTGGTGGAATTTTCTTATAATAATAGCTTTCACTCCAGTATTCAGATGGCTCCTTATGAATCTCTCTATGGAAAGAAATGCAGGACTCCAACTTACTGGGATGAAGTTGGGGAAAGAAAGCTATTAGGACCTGATCTCGTTGATGAAATGGCAGAAAAGGTCAGATCTATTCAACAACACATAAGAGCAGCTCAGAGTCGACAGAAAAGTTATGCCGACAACCGAAGAAAAGACCTAGAGTTTGAAGTGGGTGATAAAGTGTTCTTATGAATATCTCCCTGGAAGAGGGTTATGAGATTTGGAAAGAAGGGGAAGTTGAGCCCTAGCTATATCGGTCCTTTCGAAATATTGGATCGTGTTGGGAAGGTAGATTACCGATTGGCGCTTCCACCGAATCTCTCTCAAGTTCACAATGTGTTCCATGTATCTCTCCTGAGAAAGTACATACCAGATCCTTCACATGTACTCAGCTCAGAAGTTGTACCGCTGGAGCAAGATCTTTATTATGAAGAACAGCCGATAGAGATTCTGGATCGTAGCGAAAAAGTCCTACGAAACAAGACCACTCGCTTGGTGAAAGTTTTATGGAGAAACCACCAACTTGAAGAAGCTACATGGGAGCTTGAGGATATGATGAGGGAGAAGTATCCTCATCTGTTTGTTGCAAAGTGACGAATTTCGAGGGCGAAATTCTTTTTAAGGGGGGGGGGGGGGTAGAATGTAACACCCGAGACTTTTATGTTATATAAATCATCAAAGGAATCTTTTTCTACACAACACTTGCTTGGATTGCTTTACACGCAATCGCGACCTTCCTCGATAGCTTGCGTCGTACGCAATATCGAGTTTCACTAAACAACAATATGCTATTAAAACTAGCCGTCATGAATAGTAATAACCACTTTTTGAAATTTTATAAATTTTATTTTTCAAAATGGACTTCATTTTTGGATTCAGAATATCGAAATTATCCTAGGGTGAAATTTTGGAATTTTTCTGAAAACGTTCAATTTTTGATGAATAGTGAAACCACTAAGTGGTAGGTTAAAAACTGAATTTTTCATAAAACTTAATTTTACCACTTCTGTGAATGGAATTTCGAAAATCCGACAGACATGGTTGATATCAGTAAGTAAAATGTGGTTCAATGAGATAAAAATAATTTTTTGGTGAATAGTAACTTTTTACTTTTTTTTACCACGGTTAATAGTAAATAGGGTAACTAAGGGTAAATATGATATTATTATTACCCTAACACATGTCATAATTCTATTGGATAAGTGTAATTTTACCAAAAACAACCTTATGAATAAAATATGACCATTTAGGCCCACTTGGATTAGATTAGGACATTTATTATTAATTTATTTAAAGAAGGGTTAAAATAGTTAAAATCAAAGTTTAATAAGTAAATTATTTTTAATATGGGGTTATACATAAGATAAATTCGACTATAAATATTCATTAGAAAGATAAAAATATTTCCTACATGATGGTATTTTATTTGTAATTTCTAGACATTAAATAATTTAATTTATTTATGACACAATGATGATGCAGTAATTATCTTATTAATGAAATATTGACATAATTGATGTTATAAACACCAAAATAAATTTAATTTAAGACTTTTTATGAATTACACTAATTTTCTAGGTTACTATGATATATTAATGTTGATTTAATCAACTTGGTTCGAACATATAATTCTGTTATGACTTTCACAAAAATCATATATCAAATAGTGTCAAAATTGACACAAAATAGTTTTTAAATCAAATATTATATTATTAATTGTTATTGTATTCCTAAAAATCTAAGGTTCGGCCAAATGACTTAGATAAGGATATATATATTAATAATAAACAATTTTAGGTTCTTTTGGCATTTTATAGTAATTGTATTAACCATATAGTGAAAGAAAACAAAAAGACACGGTAAAAGTTAAATTATTTAACTTAGAGTTAAATATAATTGATAAGGTTAAAATAATACCCTAAACATGTCTAAATCCTATTGGTTGATAGGATTTCGACCCATCCCCACCTTATCTTCGAAATAAGTCCCTTTGGAGCCATTATAAACCGATTTTGACTTTAATATAAAATAATATTTTGAGATATTCCTAAGGTGCCCCTCTCCTCCCTTATAAAAGGGCACCTCCTCCCCCTCCTCCTCACACCAATTTGAGCACTCAAGCTCGGCCAAAAACTGCCATTTTCTCCTCTCCACTTCCCTAGAATAATCCTAGAGGTCCTGGTCTTCTTCAAAGACCAATCTTAGTTCCCTAAGTGGAGGATTCAAAGAGGCGTTCCAAAGAAGAGGTAATATCCATTACCGATCTTTTCAATTTCTTTCTTCTTCAACTTCTTCTTCTTTAGTTTTTTCATGATAAAGTAATAACATCAGTATTACTTACATACTTATATGTTATTATAAATATGAAACAACCCTAATTCACCTTTTATCCATCCCACAGAAAAATGAAATCACCGCGCGTGCGTACGTACGGAATACCGTCTCCACGCCGTGGTGTAATCTATTTTTCCACCATCACTTTACAAGGATGGGTATAATGGTGTAATGAGTAACTATTTATGATTATTATAAAGTAATATTGATACTGAAATAATATATATATACTCCAATACATTTCCACGATCATAGGAATGATATCATCACTCGTGTGTACGTACGGAATACCGTCTCCACGATGTGATGCGACTCGTTCTACATGATCATCATTACATAGTAATTATATAAATGAATTGAATGAATAAATATGATATATGTTACACTAATACCATTCTGGATATGAGGTATCTATAACTTTAAAAGAAGAATAAGAATGTATTCAGCAAAACACGCATAAGAACAAAAGGCAATAAAGACCCGAGTAACAAGTAACAATGAAATATTACTAACAAGAAGCTAAGAATATGACCATATATGATATCATATGAATATGTATGATTCTGGAATAAGTCAATAACATTATTTAAACCATTATACAGGAGCTTCGGACACGTACAAAGCTAATCGGACCTAAGGTAAGGGAAATATCACAATCTCATTTTTATCCGAGATTGTTTATTCATAAGTATTTACTGGGGTGTATTTTATCATCCACATCCATGTTTCATCAATATGTAATATTATTTCCATCCACCTACAATTGTTTAAATCCATTTTTACCCTTCGGTGAGTTTTTAGTAATATCTATGAAAGGAATCTTTTGTCATACGAGGTACTTTTTGACTTTTCCGACAAAAGTACGAAGAATGTTTTTTTTAACTTATACGGCATGAATGGATTTTTAAAACATTATTTCCAAGAAACTTCCTTTACAAGTTTTCAAGTTTATTTTTAATCAACTTCTTTTATTTTAAAGTTTTATGACATGTTATGAAAGGAAAAAAATGTTTTTGAAGAAGAAAGGATATTTTCCTCAAGAATGGAGTTCAAGTGTTTTATTAAAATTATTTTCCATCTAAGATAATAAAGGGTTCTGTTTTTTATTGATTTGATCATGTTGTGATGGAATTATTTTTATGAATTCCTTTATTTTATATGAATTGATTTATGAGGTCATGATGTTTCAAGAATCCCATTTTTATTACATGGGTTATGCGATGATGTATGATTTATGATTATGTGGCACACATAAGAAAGGATTTATTATAAGATGGGTGGGACCTATATCTCCCTCCAATGCATTGGGTAAAGATTTTATATCTCATGAGATAGACATGGCTGGAACGGAAGGTTATTTCGGTTCAGTGATACAGGACTGAAACGAGGAGTGAACTCGGTTCAGAAAGGGACTTTGTCCACTAAGATAGTCTTGGCAATGAGTCATGACTAACAAGAAATGATTTTCCATGATTATGTGTGCATGCCACAAAGTTTCAAGTCTTATGTTATGATTATGGGGATCTCATTTTCACTTCTATGATTTATTCCATGATAAGATATTATGATCTCTTTTGCAGGTTTTGATTTTCAAAAAGATATGATATGATTTTTATTTCCTTTATTTGCCCTTGCTGAGCATTTGAGCTCACCCTTTTATGTTTTCTTTTCCCCAGGTCAGGAAGATGGATATTAAGTAGAATATGCTAAAAGGGACCCTAGATATGATGAAATAAATGGGAGACACTGTAGAAGATTTAGGAACCAGTTGTTTATGTTTCCCAGTTTCTAAAGACATTATACCTATACGGTCCTTTGTGGTTTTGTCATATGTTGTAATAAGTGTGCTTCAATTTCGAAGTATTAACAATGTATGTAAAGTATGGGTCGTTATATACGACCTACTGTCTCCATGAATGGTGTAATTAATTTTTCTAACTCTTAAATTTATAGATGTATATAAATATGAATATAATGAATATATATGAAATTTATATCACTACTAACATTCTGGTGATGTTAGAAACATAATCAATGTACAAGGACCATAACTATTAAACCAAAACATAAATGAAAAATGAAGCAGTTATCACCATGAACAATGATTTTAATAAAGAACTTTTAATGAAAATGTGATAAATGGTTATAAGTAAATCATATATGGTATGATATATATGATTATTTTTCTAGAATAAATTTATATTTAAACTACATTTTTTATATAGGAGGTTTGAATGTTTACGAAGAAATTAGAGACTTGATGTAAGGGACTTTCTTCTCACTTTTATTTTCACCGGACACATGCCATATTCACCACTTATTTATTTTATGTGATGAAGATACTTCACATGAATGTATTTTATGAATATTCACATGCAAATTATGGTATATATAGATCTATATAATTTTATTTCTTTCATGGGGATTATGATTCAAAATTTTCCATTGTAGTAGGGGTTTTATGATACAATTCCATTATTTATTAGTATCATTTATAATTATAACTCTGTTAATGAAATATTATGATCCATATATCAATAAACTCATGATGTTTCTAGTACTATAGTTTTTTATAGAAAATATTTGTTTCTAATTAATTTTTCTCTCTTTGTGTAATCAAGAGTCAAATATTTTTTTCAAGAAACTGAACTTTGTCTCTCTCATCGATTGAAAATCTTTATTTTCCATATCATCATTTTCTAAAAATGTTTTATGATTTTTTTGAATATTGATATATAATTTTTAATGACATTTTTACCATTGTTTTATTTTTTAAAATCATATAAAAAGAATATTCCTTTTCATTTTTTGAATTATGTACTTTTGAATTTTTATTAAAAATGTGGGGGGAATATTTTATTTAGTATACATGACTTAAACATGATATTATGATATCATGAACACTCAATTAATTTAATACCCATTTAAATATTTAAAATTTTATTTTCAAAGAAAAATTTTACTTTATTTTTCGGGAAATTTGTAGATTTTAATGATGTTATTTCAAAATGTAAAGGATATTTTCCTCAAGAATGATTTTATGATCTTTTTATGATATTTTTATTCATTACATACATAAAACTCAAATGTTTCTTAGGATTTACGGGGTATGTGACCTAATTATACCATCCTTATCCTCTCTCTATATGTTTCATGATTACGATGACAATATTTTTATGAAACTTGTTCCTTTTCCATGCATTATGTTATGATGAATTGATGTAATAATTATGAAACCCATTTCTTTTTCCATGTCTTATGACATGATAAAATTTTTATTAAACACATTTATTTTCCATGAGGAATGATATACTAAAATGATTATAAAACCCATTTCATTTTCCTATTTTATGATATGATTAATGATTTATGATCTTGTGTCACACATCTGTATGATTTTCATTATGTGGTGGGTGGTCCAAGAATTATACTGCCATCCAATTTATTGTGTAAAGATTGATATCTCATGATATAAGTAGGACTGGAATAGGGAGTAAACCCAATTTATAAAGTGACTCTGTATACTGTGATAGTCTTCAGATCGAACCTTGACTACTATGATGGTTTGTAGAATGAAACAATTTCAGTATGATAGCCTTAACAGTAATCCTTGACTATTAAGGAAATTATTTTCTATACTTATATGTGTGCCAGAAATATATGTCTTATGTCAATTTTATTTTCTCATCAATTTTCTATACTTATATGGGTCTTACTGCACACCTAGTTTGACACTCTTAGGGGATATGATTTGAAAATTCACAAACTTTTTATGAATCTTCCTGAATGATTTTAATAGATGATGACCATGAATGACCTAGTTTAAACTTTAGGTTTCATATATTAAAAAGTAATGTTTCCAGATTTAGACATCCTTTAAATTATTTTTCATAATTATATGGTTTCTCACTCTGATTATTAGTTCTCACACTATGTTTTTGGTTTTTGTCAATGAATATAACCTGTAGGAGTCATGTAATTGAAAAATGAAACAAAAAATACAGTGATCCTTATCCTAAAAACCAAATTTTATGGGATCTAGAACAAAATATTTCATTGCTCTTCTCAAAAAACATTCTCAATATATGAATCATGATGATATTATAAATGAGAAAAGAAGGTAACAATGTTCTATTGATTCCTTTATGAGGTAACACCGAACTTATTTTGGTGCTTCCATTGATCCACTAGTTTCTGAGAAATGGATTAGTACCATTGAAAATATTTTTTACATTCCCCAGTGTTTAGATAATGAAAAAACCATTTTGGTAGTCTATTCCTTGGAAGGTTTTGTCAATAAATGGTGTAATATTATCAAGAATATGAGGTAATGGGAATAAATTGATTTCATGGATTGATATGAGTTTGAAAGATTATTTTTCAATAAGTACATTCATACTATTATTCTTATGAAAATAGAGAAATAATTACTTGAGATAAAGTATAAGGATGATGAATCTGTTGGAAACTATGAGGAAAATTTTACTATACTTGTGAGTTAGACATTTAGTATTATCATTCAACCTAAAAGTAAGGTTGATTGAATATTTATTAGCATAAAATCATGCCTCTTAAGTTAATTATCTATAAGGTACTTAATTAGTAATAAATAAATTACTCGATGTACTATCAATGTGGAAATGTATATTGGAGTTACTAATCTATATCATGGTTTTGATAAGAAAATAATGATGAAATCTGAAGGAAACTCTAAAAACCATGGAGAGAAGAAGGTGATATTTCCTTCATGATTAATGTGTGGAAGAAAACATAGAGGAAATTGTATTATGAGTACGTGTAAATTTTGTAAGTCTAGAATGTAAGGTGATCAGGAAATCGAATGCTAACGTGATGGGAGGAAGTTAGCCAATGACACGAATAGAGAGAAATCACTACAGAATGCACGAACCACACTCTGTTGATTCAAATGGAATGAGTATGGGCATTATGCTAACCAGTGCTCAAATCAAAAGGTTAATAATGGTGATCAACATCATCAAATTCTTTATCTGAGATACAAATGCAAATATCAAGTAATAATTAATAATATTGAGGGGTACAATAATGATGTGGGGAAAGGTACACTTACCATACTCTCGATTACTGCTTATATATTATTTCAATTTGGATATACCCACTCTTATAGTTATGAATTTTTTTCTAAGGTTATCAAAATTCCACCCTGATGATTAGACTTTGAATTAGTATTGAAAATGACTAATGTAAATATGATCATATCTCAAGTCTTTGATTCTTGTCCAACTGAATTTTGTGGGAATGTGATTCCTAAAAATCCCATTATTATTCCTCTAGTTTAATTTTATGTCATCTTAGTCATGGATTGAATTTATCTAAATAAATATGACATAAATTTTCAAGGAATGGAATTCATGTTTTATATTACAAACCAGTATATGGCCATTTATTAGTGTGATGATGAATATGATATTCTAATGGGAATCACATCCATTTTTTGAGTTTTGATTCTTATTAAAAAGGCATGTTTATCTTAGATGGTTTTGGAGGAACTCAATATCAATGTTGTGGTTATTGTATGGGAGTTTATTGATGTATTTATGGAAGATTTGTTGATTCTTCCACTGAATCATGAAGTTGATTTCTCAAAAGTACTCCTACATGGTGCTACACCTATTTCAAAGACAACCTATATAATGGACCTAATTGAGTTGTAGGAATTATTGAAGAAACTCTAAGAGAATCTTGGAAAGGGATTTATTCATCCAACCATATCACCTTGGGGTGAACATGTTCATTTTCTTAAGAAGAAATATGGATCGATGTGACTCTGTATTGATTATCGGGAACTAAACAAGATCACAATCAAGAACAAGTATCCTCTACCCCATATTGATTGCTTTTTTTATCAACTATGCAGAGCTCAATAATTCTATAATATTTAACTTCATTATGGATATCATAAATTAATACTCAAGAAAGATGATATACCCATGATAACATTTCTTAAAAGGTATGGACAATATGGATGTATAGTTATGTGATTAATTATTAATAATTCCCCTGATATCTTCATGGATTTAATGAATAAAGTCTTTAGATATTACCTTGATTAGTTTATGTTAGTATTTATAGATGATATTTTTATATATTCAATTATCAAATAAGAGAAGGAATATTACTTGAAAATTCTTATGAATACCCTGAGGAAACATAATTTTCATACAAAATTTACCAAGTTTTAATTTTTTCTACTGTGTCATATAATCTCCATAGAGGTTATATCAATGGATCTACCAAATATATAAGTCATTGAATGTTGTTATAGAACAACCACTATGACTGAGATCTAATGTTTTCTTAGTTTGGATTGATATTATTAATGGTTTGTGGAGAATTTATCATGACTATATAATCCAATAACCAAGTTAACATAGAAGGTATCAATTTTCCTTTAGAAAAATGATTGTGAAGAAAATTTCAATGAAATAAAGAGAAGGTTATTTTCTGCACCCATTATTACATTCCCCTATAATAGATAATGATTTTTATTATACAGTGATAAATATAATAAGGTATTGGGATGTGTTCTTATGAATAATGATATAGTGATATCTTATGACTCACAATAATATAAGTTTAATGAGAAAAATTTCCCAACTCATGAATTGGAGTTAGCTGTGAGAATTTTTTCATTAATGATATGGAGGAATTATCTTTACAAAGAAATGTGTGATATATATAATAATCATAAATGTTTAAAGTATATATTATCACATAAGTAATGGAATATGTGAAAGATAATATTATTGGAAATAATTAAATTTTATGATAACTCAATATATTACCAACATAGGAAAGCGAACAAGGTGGCTCATTAATTTATTCGAAAGGGTCATTCAAGATTATCAATGATGAGGATAAAACAATACAATTTTTATATACTGAAAAATGATGGATCTCAAAATCATGAAGTATGGTGGAAAATATCATCATGATAAAATGAGTGTTCAACCATCTATCCAAGTGAAGATTAAATATTCTCAAAAGGGAAACATAGAGCTGTAACAGAAGGTCAGAAATGTTTATAAGTTTAACCATGATTTTGATGTAATGATAAGGTTCTATAACCATGTATTTATTCTATATATATATGTAATTTAAATAAGTACCTATTTTATAAGTGTCATAGTTCATCATTCTCTTTTCATACTAGAAGTAGAAAGATGTATAGAGATTTGAAGGAGTATTTCTAGTGGGACCACATGAAGAGAGGTATTACTGAGTATGTATTTTAGTGCTTGGTATGTCAACAAGTTAAGGTTTAGATAAAAAATTATATGGTGATTTTATAACTGTTACCCGTACTTTAATGTATAAGGTTAATCATCACTATGGATTTCCTCATTGGACTCCCCAAAAAATCTAAAGGGAACAAGTCTATTTGTATTGTTGTAAATCACAATACGATGTTAAATAAAATCATATCTATTAGAAAAAATTCTCCATGCATCATATTTATAGGATATATATTAAGGATTTGGTAAGTTTTAATGGATTATCACATTCTATTTTATTTGACCAGGATATGAGGTTTACCTCAATGTTCTGGAGAAGTCATCAACAGGCTATAGATAAAGAGATAAGCTTCAGCAAAATTTTTTCATCCTCATAAAAATGGATAGTCAGAGAGAATAGTTAAATACATAGAGGATATTTTAAGATCCTATTATATGTATTTTAAAAGGTGGTTTTGATGAACATCTTCCTCTACTCAGGTTTTCTTATAATAATAGCTTTCACTCGAGCATTCAGATGGGTACTTATGAATCCCTGTATGTAAATAAGTTTAGAACACCAAAATGATGGGATGAAGTAAAATAAATATAGAATTTGGGACTTTATCTAGATAATTAAATGGTAGATAAAGTCATAACCATTCAAAAACACATCAAAATAGATAATATTCGACTAAGAAGTTATGTTGAAAATTATCGATGTGATCTGGAGTTCGAAGCTGGTGAGAAGGATTTTCAATGAGTTTATCTATTGAATAAGGTTATGATATTTGGAAAAAAGTAAATATTATCCCTAGGTATATTGTCCCTTTCTATATTCCTAATTGAGTATAGACGGTTTTTTATCGCTTGGTGCTTCAACCGAACCTCTCTAAGCTCCATGATGTGTTCTATGTATCACTATCGAGGAATTAATTACTTGATCCATCACATGTACTAAACTAAGAGGTCATACTAATAGATCATGATACTTAATATGAGTAAAAACCTATGTAAAATTTGGATCGTAGAGAGAAAGAACTCTGAAACAAGATCACCCACCTAATAAAAATTTTGTAGTGAAACCACCAACTTGAGGACACTATTTAGGAACATGAGGATATGATAAGGTAGAAGTATCTTCAGTTTTTTATATAAAAGTGATGAAATTTAAGGGTATAAATTAATTTATGGGGGATAGAATGAAACACCTAGTAATTTTTATGAAATATATTTTTTCAAATTAATTTAATTTACTTGATAGCTTACGTTACACTCAACCTCGAGTTTTAACAAACCAAAATATACTATTAATATTATTATTAAAACATAAACATTATAACCTAAAAATTAAACTTGGTGGTATCAATATTAATAATCACATTTTTAAAATTAAGTTTAAAGTTTTTAGACAGATAATATATATTGATAGATATGTACTTAATTTTTTGTGAAATATTTATATGCTTCAAAATGATTTTTTCCTCAAAAATTATTTTTGTTGTTTTTTGTGAAAAAAATAATAAAATTAAATTTTGATGGTTTTGAAAAGTTTATTATAAAAAATAAAATTCATTTTTGGAATCACAATGTCAAAATTTTCTTACATTTATTTTTTAAAAATATTCTGAAAAGAATTTTTTTGATGTATAATGAAAAAGATTGATTTTTATGAAAACCAACTTTTTGTTTAAAGTATTTAAAAGTTAAATTTTGTTTTAATATTATTTTAAAAGAAAAATTAGTTTAATTATATTATTATTAATACAATTATTACCATTGGAATAAATTTCATCTGGGATTTTGATATAGAAATATTTTATACTTATGAATACTTTTTCATTGGAAAAATGATTTCTCGCCATGTCTCTGGGTTTGATTTTAAATTAAATTCTATAAATTATGTGACTTTAATTTGGAAAAATATATTAAATATCTTTAATTATCCTAAAAAATATTATATAATAATATAAACTTATTTTTTATATGGAATAGTAAAAATAATAAAAATTAATTACCGCAAATAAGGTTAAAGCGAGTTTACCAGGGTTAAACTAAAAGAATAAGGATTAAAATGGCCTAAAAACATTTCTAATTTATATTAAATGACCATATTTATACCTCATATCATCTGCGTTTTGTTAATGTTTCATTTTGGATACATTTTTTGTGTTTAAAACGTGGTTATATTTTATTGGTTTCAAAAATTCCAACTATTTCCTCTCCCCTAGTTATAAATGGGAATTCACACTCCACTAATATTCAGTATTAAAAATTATTTTTGTTTAGAAAATACCTAAATAATTCCTATTCTAAATTATCTCCCCATATAAAATATTCCTTATTTTTATTGTGAAACCTTCCTAAGAAGGCTTTTGGTGCAATCCTAAAGTGTTTGTCTGAAGAATATGTGTCGTTCTTAATTGAGATTTTTTGTTTTATTTCTAATCCCATATCCTTCAAATTTTATTAAAATATTTTTATATAATAACATAATTTTCTTACATATACTAAAATGTTATTATGTTAATGGAATAATATATATCTAGTTTCTCTTATATAAAATGGTAAATGAAATCGTCGATCGTATGTACAGAGGACTACCGCCTCACGGACCGATGAAATTTGTTTTCCATCATCGACTCTAATTAATGTATATAATTATGGATTTAATGTATAAATATTATATATATGACATAATTATACTTATTTAATTGTAATATCACATATATCTTTTTACCTTCCAATTCATTGAAAAATGATAACGCTATTTGTGCGTACATGTGGACTACCACCTCCACGAAGAAATGTGATACATTTTTCATTTTATTTTTAAATGGATTGTAATAAGGATAAATTTAAATAATATATATTATAAATATGATAAATTAATGATTATTTAAAGGTTAATTACTATTTACATTTCTTTCATTCTATCAATTAAAAAATGAAAACAACGTTTATGCATACGTACGACCTACCATCTCCACGAATAGTATAATTCATTTTTATATAACTAACTGTTAATAATTAATGTAAATAAGTTTATAATTAATATATATGATATTTATATCATTAATTACATTTTGGATATTATGAAACCATAATCAAAGTAGAAGTACCAAAACTAATGAACAAAAACATACTTGAAAAACGTAGCTGCTATCACCGAGAACATAGATTTTAATAAATAATTGTTAATAAATGTGTGATAAAAGGTTATAAGAAAATTATATATGGTATGATATATATGATTATGTTTCTATAATATATTTATAATAATCCATTAATTAATATAAAGGATGTTTGAATATGTACAAATAAAGTTGAGACTTGAGGTAAGGGATCTTCATCTCACTTTTATTTCCATGAGACACATGCAATATTCACCACTTGCTTCTTTTATATATTGTATATAATGATAAAGAATGTATTTATTTAAAATTCACTAGGAAATTATGGGATATGCATAACCATATAAGTTTCTTTCATTCATGGGTCTTACAATTAAAAATTTACTAAAGTTGTTTGGGTTTTTCGATACAATCTCAATGTTTATTGGAATTATTTATAATTATGATTAAAATGATGAAATATTATTATATATCACTCAAGTAAATAATTTATTTTGTTATAATATTTTTAATTATTGAAAATACATGGTTTCCTTTCATTTTCCTATTAATTTACTCAATATCCCAATCAATTTTAAGGAAGAAAAAATTTATCTCCCTCTCTGGTAAAAAATACTTTTTCTTCCATATCCATGTTTTATAAAAATGTTTTTAATATTATTATTAGATTTATTAAAGTAATTTTTACCCATGTTTTATTTTTTACAAAATGGTTTAAAATGAATTTCATTTTCCAAATGAGGTATTTTTGACATTTTACTAAAAATATGAATGAAAATTTTATTTTTACATACATGAAATGAACAAAATTTTCTACCATAATGACCACTCAATTATTTAAAGATTAATTTACATGTTTCTGAGGTTATTTTCAAATAAATTTTTTATATTAATATTTTGAATTTTCTTATATTTTAAAGAAGTGATTTTAATATGGAGAGGATATTTTCCTTAAGAATATTTTATTGACCCTTTTATGATATTTATATTTATTAATAATAAAAACCATATATGATTCTTATGATTCACTATAGATATCACCTAATCGTACCATATTTATCCTTTTTCTTCATGGTTTATGATTATGATGACAACATTTTTATGAAACCCATTCATTTTCAATGGGTTATGTTATGATTAATTGATGTAATAACTATGAAACCAAGTTCTTTTTTCCAAGGGAAGAAAAATATTACTACCAAAAAGGATAAAGATAAAATTTATAGTTACAAGAAATATATCAAAATAAAATATAATAAAATTAAATATATTATTATATTTTAGGAATATAGGAAAACCGACCCCACTAAACATGAGTGTCCAAAGTTGAAACTAAAATGAAAATATAATAAGTATAAAAGGAAATGGAACATGATTATCATGCTGGTAAGATTTGTAAAGAAGAATCAGACCCGAGTGATGAATTTGAAAGTTAAAAATATATAAGTAACCTTACTCTGATGGGAGAATATCATCAGGTAATAGGTCCCTTCAATGACATGATAAGACCTGTTAGTATGTGTCTAATGGATACCTCATTAAATGTTAATAATTATTATAATTATGATATTGATTCTGAATCATCTTCCAATTTTTATTAAGAAAATTATAAATTTAAAGAATTAAGTTATTTATGTGATTAATTTAAATTGTTACTTGAAACTATTCCAAAAGATAGAAAATATGACTATGGTTCAAAAGAAAAATTTTATTGAAAAGTAAAAACGTATTTTAGAAAATAAAAAAGTGAATTTATTTTATTGAATTTCATTTATAGAGATGATAAAATTATAATTATATAAAACAATATTTCTAATAATTAAAATGAAAATCACATTTTTATAAATTATGCTTCATCCACTAAAATAAAATTATAATAATATGGTATCTATGATGAAAAAAAATATAGATAAGTATGGTTTGGTTTGTAATCATCAAAATCATAAGATGTTTAAGTCTTATTTTCTTAAAATATTTATAAGGAAAGTTTCAACAGTTAATTTCTTTAAATGATGGTTATAAAGATATTATGTCAACAAATGTTCTTTGAGGTTACATTAATCTATTGGTATAACTAAAATGTAAATCTCTAAGAATTTATCTTCTAATGTACATTACAAAAAATGCCTTAAATATTCTTGGGTACCAAAAAATTATTTTTCTAACCTAATTAGACCCAAAATAGAATAGTAACCAAAAAGTGTTTGTGTCTTATTTTTTCAGGAATATTACACTTGTACATCAATTATTATTAAAGTTGTGTCCACTATCTAAATAAATTATAAATTAATTTTAATGCAAGGAGTATTTGAAACATTTTCTATAACCATTTTATATAGGTGGATTTTTTGAATTAACGTATAAATTCAAGGGGAGCACTTCTACTGTTTAATTTTATATTCCTTTAAGGGGGGAGATTTTCCATTTTTATTATTTATATCATATAATTTATAGATTTATGTTTTCATAAATTTATGGGGAATTTTATTATGTTTATATACTGAATTTTTTCAATTTACCTGAAATCTATGAAATTTAAAAATAGTTTTCATATTACTATTTTTTATTTTATGTACAAATTTTCCAATATATAAATATTTTAAAACCATTCATACATCCTAGATGATGTTAAATTTATATTTAAACCTTTATTTTTTATAAAATATTAATTTTTAATTTATTTTTCCTTATTTTTCTCAAAAAAACATTTGAAAAACTATTCTCTCTTCTTTTATTTATATGTTTTTACCATGTCTCCTTGATACATATTTTATAAATTTTATGTTTCGAAAAATTTTATAGAAAATTTATAGTAGTCTTTGTGTCATTACCTTATAACATTCAAGAATTTTTTTAAAACCTAGTATTTCTCATAATTTCAAAAAAGGGGATATGTTTTTAAAATTATACTTAGTTTTGTAATTATCAAATTGGTGGAGAATATTGGGTGGATCCTTGAACCACTTTATATTTTAATAATTAAAAATATTTTTTTTATTTGTTATAGATTTTTAATAATTTGAATTGTATATTGATTAAATAATGGTTAATTTTTATTATATCATAGTATGATATTTACTTAATTTATCTTAAGAGTTCATTTTTTGATAGATGATAACATGTTCCACCATTTTTGTTTTGGGTTACTAGGACAAATTATTTATTTGGGACCTTAAAATATCATTTATATTTGTTTTTAATGTTTCTTTACAATAAAAGTACTATTTACCATGTAGAAATTTAATGAAGCACATAACTAATGTTTAATCCACCTAGAAAATTTTCATGTTTTAGATTCTATTAGTATTTTGAATATATACTACTGGAAATTGGGGCTATACCAAAAGTTAAAAACCATTAGTATAGGCTGGAGAACCGTTAGCTATAATGCCATAGGTATTGGCCTATACCAACAGTTCTAGTAAACCATTGGTACAGGTCACCTGGGTTTACATTTTACTAATGGTTTTATGAAACCATTAGTATAGATCTATAATAATTGTTTTTCAAATTGATGGAATATCCTTTTCTAGATGAAAATTATACCAACAATTTTATAAAACAGTTGGTATAGGTCTATACAAGCGTTTTTTTTCAAACTGTTGGTATAGAATTTCCTTAACTTAGCTTCCAACATCACCCCTACCTTTTAAAAATAGCTGTAATAATCAGTAAACACTTATATCCCTCCACTATAGCCTAAAACCTACAAAAATCATCAAACACCTACACTAAAAAACACTAAAACCCAAACCACTAACAACCAATAAAAAAATTAAAAAAAGTAGTTAATGCATTCAACTAATGATAATGCACATTTAAAACATCACATATATTCATTAACATCCAATAATCAAACATAATGTGTTATATATATCATTAAAAATGTAAAGGATCATTATCTCTCTCATTACAACCAATATCATCACCATCATCATCATCACCACCACCACCACCACCATCCTCACTATCATCCTCACTATCATCCTCAACATCACCATCACCAACGCCATTACCATTGCTAGAAATGTCATCATACTAAACCCCACTAGAACCATCATCTAGTGCACCATATAACTTATGCACCATAAATATATATGTATCACAATATGTAATGAAATTTGGTAAAATTAAGGGGAAAAAGGATAACATAAATTTATTAAATTCATTATTTTCCTTTAGATTCCATTAATGCTCCATCATTATGATTTTTGCCTCTTCCTCCCCTGTATGAGCCTGTGCTTCCTCTGAATGAGCTATTTTATACTTGGTTCTTCTAGAACTGGCATACAAATTTGGATAATATATATTGGGAATAATACTATTCCTTGATCGACAACATAATCTCCCATGGTTCTCATCACTAGATATTTGATAAAAATAATCATTCGACACTAAGTTGTCAGCTTATTTATCATCAAGGGCCTCCAAAATCACACTATTACAAATATAAATGATCTATTTAGTTAAAATATATATATTAAAATTTGAAATTACCAAATTAAAACTTATAATCTATTATTGTGTCCGTTTGTTTACCACACTTCCATATTTCTTCTTTCCTCTTGAGATTTTTTTCATGAGGCACACATTATTCAATATTCAACATCACCCTCTTCAATGAAACTTAATATGTAAAACCATTATTCAATAATAAATTATTTTTGAACAAAATTAATTCATTGTAACAAATATTTAATTTACAATTAATAGAAAAATGAATTGAAATAAATTTCATAGAAATGTATTGTATTATCTACAACTGTGAAAAAAATAATCTATAAAACAGAAATAAATAGGTATTAGATAAAAGAATATATATCCCTAATAAATTATATGTGATAAGGGAAGATTATTAAGTGAAATATATAGACAAGAATAACATTTAATTTTATTTACAAAGGATGGATGAGAATAATTCACTATAAATCTATACATTTATTTTAATAAATTATTGTTAAAAGGGGGAATTTTAATTATAGTAGTATTATAAGAGAAATACATGAGGGGATAATATTGTAAATAAGGAGTTTATGTGTTTGATTTGATGACACGATATTTATACTTATTGACAAGGACATGCACAATGCTGTTAAAAGACACGGTGAATCATAAGGTGATGAGGAAGGTTACTAGAAACATGGGAACCACATTTAGATTATTCAATATGTATAAAAATAAGGAATTTTAGTTTCTATAGATGTTTAGGGGTTTCAAAAAAACTATTATTGGATAGAAATATGTTGATTATGTGGATGTTAAGAAGTTGATTCTAGTGGTGGAAGTGAATATTGTTCAAGATGTTATTTTTCTTAGATGTTTTCTTAGAAGAGAAGCTAATATTTTTATAGAAGTTAACTTAATGTCTGTAAATTAGTGAATGTCTAGTAAATTTTGTTATGTGGGATTATGTTGATTATATTTTTCCCACTAAATATTATAGGTTGGTAAGGTTTTATAGAAAATAAACATCCCCATATTATATCAATAACATATATTTGAAAATTAGTGGGTGTATAGAATTTATATTAACTTGTAGGTAAGTATGATGAAAAATGTATTGGTGAGTCTAACATACAGGATAAAAAGAAATATATATATTGTCCTAAGATAAGTTAGTGGAAAATAAATATTTTCTCTATTTTTTTTCATTTTATGTATTGTTTTACATGATCATCCCTTTGGGGTTCCTTTCATTAATATATGACTATATGATTTACATGACTATGATTTTCTTATAACATAGACTATAGTTTTTTTTAGGGATTCCTTTTATATAAAATTCAAATATTCTTTAATTTATTATAATTTTAAAATATATTTTATATTTATTTATTTTATATTTTTCTGATATTTCTAAGGTTATTATCTCCCTAAATGGGCTATTAGTATAGAGGCAATTAAGGCTAGAATACCTAGAGTGATAGTAATTTACCATATTCTAATGGGTGCTATAGGAAATTGGGAATGGGCCATGAATTATCATATTTTTTATTGTATAATGATTCTATCCAATTTATCATCATCATCATGTTTCACAAGGAAGCCTCTAGTATGACATTGGTAAAGTAAGCAAGGGCCTAAGATAACTCTGTGTTGATCATATCATAATAAAAGTAATTATAATTGTATTTTATTGGTAAATTTTAATGGTTTTCAATGGATTAAAAAAAAAATTTGATCCAGATTTAACCATTTACAATATCCCCATGATCAACCTGCTAAACCAAATCATAATACAATGACCCTATGAGGTACCTCGAGCTATATACTATCTTTATTAATATGGTTAATCCTAAGTTTCTTGTAATTTATGTAATATATGTTTGGAATTAGTTGGATTATTAATGATATGTTTAGATGTAGTTGGATTCTTAATGATATTGTTGATCTAAATATACGTTTATAAGTAGTTTCAATCTTAATGAGATTTTTGTGACATGAAGTTACTTCTAGAATAATAAAATTTTATAAAGAACCTATTTTGGATTAGTTTTTCAAGGATGCGATTATTTTATTTTATTTTGTTGTCAACACAAAAAACTTTTTCAAATTGAAGTGATATTTGATGATCCATTTGATATGATGATCATTCCAATATTTATGGAGTGTTTTAAGATAATTAGAATCAATTTTGAAGTGTTTGGAGCAAATCTAAAAGTATTTTTATATGTTGTGTAATTTGGAGCCGGTTGAAATATTTCTAGGTATAGAGTTGTGTATGAGTTATATTTTAAGACTATATAAGTCATTAATGACTTTAATATGGGTCATTTTATGTTTTTTTATGAATTATTTGACCTTGGTATGAGTCATTTTGTGTTTCGTAGGAGTCATTTGACCCACATACAAGTCATTTTTTCCATTGAAAGAGTTATTTTACCTAGAATACAAGTCATTTACCTCTATGTATGAGTCAATCTACTCTTTTACCCGAGATTTTTTAGTTGTGTATGAGTGATCCAAACATGTATATGATTCAACACTTAGATAAAATATTATTATTTTATAGATTTAATACCCAATTGTGTAAAATTATATGGAGAAAATAAAATTTATTGTGATAATTTCAAAGCTATTAAATCATAGATAAAAAATCAAAAAAATAAATTTTCAATTCATGTAAAGGAAGTAGAAGATTCACACTTTGAATAAAGAGTTTCTTTGAATGAATTATTAATAGTAACAATATAATCTCTCAACCACACTATAAAAATTTTGATATGCTATAGTGAATGTGGAATATAGTTTGAAACGAATAATATGATGTATGAAGAAAAAGACATTTATAGATATCTGAAAAAAAAATATTTTATTAGTATTAGAATTAGAATTTCAAATTAAAATTGTATTTGTAGCTTCTAGTACTTGATATATGCTACGATTCATGATTTAATGTTGTTGGAGTGATGTGTGATATAAAAACAAAAATATTTATTAATATTTATAGAAATTATGAAGAATATTTTTGAGTGAAATAGAAGTAGAAGTGTATATTTGGATCACACAATATGAATAATTAACCTACAACTGCACAAGTTGTAGAATATCAGGAAGAATAAACACTAGAATAACTTAAATTGATGTCTAGTACAATTTCAGGTTCTATTATTATAGAACAGCCAAATCATTTATCATTTTATGTATTAAAAGAAGCAATCCAACATAATTGAGAGATCCATATCATTAGTATGAAGATATTACCCCATGTTTTAAATACATATCGATACTAGTGGGTTATAGGATATTCCCTACATGTTTCTTGTAATTGAGCTACCTACAGATATATATTTTCTTTCAGTAGTATGATGATATTTCAAGAAAGTTTGTACATATATGAGTATTCTTATATTCCATATATCCACATCTATTAGTGGTATTGTTACAATTTAAGCATGCGAGGAGGGTGTATTGAAGAATTATGACAAATATTAGGGATTTCTATCATGTTTGAGTTGATTTTTATTAATTGTTTTTCAGTGAATTTATTGAGTAAATACTTTGAATTTATGTAGGAATCAGTGAATTGTCACACTCATGATGAGATCAAGTATGATATGGTCATAAAATTGAGGCTGTTATTTAGAGATACAACTATTAATTCTTGGGTGTGGTGTTGAGAAATTTTGTAAGAAAATAAACCATGTAGTCACAAAGAACCGTGATGACAATTAACATGACATTGAGGTATATAGGATTCCTTCAATTGAAATCTAGATTCAAGTTTCCTTGTATGTATAGATAAAATGAAATAATTTAGTATGGGTATCAAATAAAGATGAACATGTGTAAAAAATAAATTGGTTACTGGTAGAGTGATATACTTGGGAAACTATATGCTTCAAAAAAGCACAAAACATCCATAAATCACATAAATTTTACGATCCAATCTATTTCACTGAAACAAGACAAGTACCAAAGGAAATAACTATTTTCCTATGGCTAAGGAAAAATAATTCTCCCTTATCCAAGGTCCCATGCCCTAGTTAGTCCATTTCGATCTCAACCAGGGATTTTTTTATGTTTTTACACTATCACATAGAATATCTATTTCAGGTTTTCAGGCCTTCAAAAAGTAATTACATTTCCTTTCCCCTTTCCATAAGGAGTCCCTATTTCACTTTTATATAAAATTCTTTCTATCTTACATGATCAAGGTGAACCTCCCCTCTATAAGTGTTTCCTTATGACCCATCTAGTAGTCACTAAAACACCTAGGACACCTATCACCACGGTGTGCAACCTAGATATTTTAATTATACTATATAAGACTCCAAAAACCATGGTGTAAAATATTGATATTTTGAATCAGGTCTCACCAAATCATTTTAACAAGAATTAATTCCGGTGAACTGAACCTTGTTGTATGAAACTTAGAGGTTTTCTAGTTTTTCTCACTATGCACATACCAAAAAATTCCATATCCAAGATCCATGTTCACCCAAAAAATCCACATCTCAATCCATTATATGAAATTATAACAATAATTTTCTTTAATAAAGCTTCAAGTAACCCACACAAATCCATTTTTAAATCCATGTTTCAAAACAAGAGTTGAAGTCCTAATTTTTTATCTAAATCCCACGTTTTCTTGAAAAATAATGTTTTTCACAAATTATTTTTATTAAATCAAACAATAGGAATTTCAATAATTATAATTAATCACAAGAACTATATAATTATCTAGTTAAATGGTTATTTCAAATACCCATAAAAATTTATACAATTTCTTAATGATTCCTCAATTTTTACTATAAACATGTCACACCTAAACTTAATGTCTCTCAATTCCCTATCATAGGAAACTAGAATTTTCAAATAAATGACCTAAATTTCTATCTCTCACAATATCCTTTTTATATTATAGGTTAAATGAATGATATAATTGTAATCCCAAATTTCAAATAAGAGTATTACAAGGATCTGAATTTCAACCACTAACCTTACCCAAGAAAGTTTCCAAAAGAGGGTGAGAAATCACACAAATTCATCCTTAGGGTTACCATTGATTTAAGGAGTCCACATGGAATGAAATAAGTATAGATATTGGTTAAAAATCAATATATTATATCAAAAAAATTTAAATAATAATTTAATTAGGCATCCACTTGAGGAGATATTATTTTATGGAGAGAATATTTATAACAACACATATGTTTCATAAAAGGATATTATATATTTTTATATTAATATTAATTAAATTACACAATCACATACTTGAGGACCATAAAAGTTTAGTTCCCTTGGAATTGTGGAATGCATTATTGTAATTTTGTGAAAGAACTTCACAATCTCTAATAAATATATCTTTCTTTAGTATTCCTACTTAAAATATTTCTTCATAACCTGGGGAAAAGAAACATAAGAAAGAGTGTTCTCAGATACTCATTAAGGGTAAACATGATAGATACGTAAGAATAACATAAGGTTATGAAATAATAAGAATAAATTTTTGAGATCATGACCTGTATGTCAAATATTTTATACATGAGTCATAGAATACAAATTTGTAGTATATAAGACATGAATCATAAGGGAATCAAAGAACACAACCCATGATATCTTATCATTAACATAAGACATGAAATTATGGAATACACATAATATTTTAACTTTGTGAACATGTATAAATACAAATAGGTTCAATAATTATCTTAAGGACATGAAATTATGCCTTTTTCATAAACATATAGACATGAAAATAAGGCCCACACCTAAAATTATGGACATGAAAATCAGGTCTATGCATATAATTGTGAACATGAAATTAGGTTCAAGTATAAAATATATACCTCATGAATTATATATCCTTACCAAATTAATTGGAGGGAGATATTAGTACCATCCATCATATAATTAAATAATACATATATGTACCACAAGATCATAAATCATTCATCACATAAGAAATCATGAAATGAAATTATTTTCATAAATATTTAATCATATCATATCTCATTGAAAAGTAATGGGATTCATAAACATCATTTCATAAAAAAATAAAACATTCAGTGAAAGAATATGGATGGTATCCATGGATTATATTCTCATTAAGGCATGAGTAACACCAACGGATTCCATCTTATATGGAAAATAATTTTGAAATATTTTTTTAAAAACATTTATTAAGGAAAATATCCTTTCAACTTTTAAAAATTATTTTTAAATCCTAAAACTTTTATCAAAATATTTTCATTGGAAATATTCTCGAAAAATTATAAATAAATCTTTCAAAATCATTTTACAAATCTTTTCAATACTTTTCTTTGAAAATTCTTAAAATATTATTTAAAAATATTTTTGAAAACATTTTTAGAGAACATTTTTTTTGAAAAAAACAATTTTTCCAAAAAAGTGAGAATAAAATTAAATGAAATTTATAATATCATGAAAATAAGGTGTTTTTTTATTCAATATGTCTATGGTAAATATATACTCCTTGTAAAATAATATAGGTATATAGCAAAACATGTGTATTAAAAGAATAAAATTGAGACAAAATTGCCTTACCGATTTGGTAATTTTTGAACCGTAATTCCCATGAAAGAGAGATTATAAAATGTATATGTAAATACCCATAAATTTAAGTAAAAATATAATTTATTACATTAATAGGAATTATATATAGCAATAAAAAGAATCAAGTGGTGCATATGTCATAAGTCTCGCAAAAATAAAACTGCGTATAGAAATCCCTTATGTTAAGTCTTGAAATCCTTAGTACACATTAAAAAAACATGTATAATAAATATATGTTTATTATACATATAAAAAAACCATATTCAAATATAAAATACTATATATGATTTACTTATGACTTTATATTACCCTTTTTTCAATAATTCCATGTTAAAGTTATGTTTCAAGTAATAAATGCTTTATTTTTTGTACATGTTTTGACCTATTATTCTTGGTCCTATTACTTAGATAATGATTCCATAATCTCCAGAATGAAAACTACGATATCATATATATTCAACATATATTTATTTATGGTGATTAATAAAATTTATAGGTATAAAATAAAATACACCGTTCATGGTGACGGTAGGCCATAAGTACACCTGAACGCTGTTTTCATTTTCTTTTCATATTAAAATAAATAAAATAATATGATATATTATCATTATAGAATATTTTTTATGTAATATATTTCAGATTTTTTTGTTAAAACCATCCTTAATACATTCTATGTAAAGTGTAAAGGAATCACATCTTTTCGCGAGGCGGTAGTCCACCATACACACGACCCAAAAAATTGAATGCATGATGGTATGTGTGATATAGCAACTAAAGAATACTAATAACATTATAAAAATAATATATATTATATAAACTATAAATCCATCATTATTATCAACCATTAATAGTGGTAATGGAATAATGAATGACGTCTGTTCGCGAGGCCGTAGTCTGCCGTACACATGAACGATGATTATGCATCCCATTTGATGAAAGTGTTTCAAGTTGTCGGTCATAACATTATCATAATAAAATATTGGTATATTTAAGATACTGTTGTTTTTATATAATAATTAAATAATAAAATTTAAGGGTCTTAAGGAATTAATATAACAAAAACGTTCGTTGATGAATGTTACCTCTTCTTTGGATATCTCCTATTTGTTTGCAGAAATGGACATCCTTGGTTGGATTTATACCCAAATCAATGCTTCCAGGATGAAGTGAGGTAATTTGGGAGGATATTTAGATAGTATTTTTCCAAATCAAATAGATTTTTAAGTGTTAATACAAGATAATAAGTGGTTTCCTTTTATAAGAGAGGGGAGGGGCACTTTTGGAATTTCTCAAAATATTAATTTAAAGTAAAATAAGTATAAATCCAAATACCTAATAATGGAAATTTATTAAAATAGGAGATATTATAAGGTTTTAATATCATCAACCAATATATTTGAGACATGTTTTATTATTATTTTAAAACATATCCTTTTTATTAACCCTTAGTTAACCCATTTTAAATTTAAATATGGTAACAAATTATTCAATATTTTGAGGATGTAATTTTTACTTATAATGTATAAATTGGACCATAAATGTCCAATTTATAATATTTTAGATCATATAAAATCCCATTATCCTTGTTTAATATTTTTGTGATTTTTAAATAATCTAATAAATATTATTTTCATAAAATAACTTTATTATCAATTTTGACACTATTCATTACTTTGACTTTAAGAAAATAAATAAAATAAGATATATTTGAAAAAAACCATTTAATACACCCCTAAAATTTCAATTTTCACCTATAATTTTTTTATCACCTTATTAATTCAAATTATATTTATTTTAATATTTCTAACATCATTTAATTGATTTTTTCATTAATTGAATAATTACTATATCATCACGGTGTAATTATTTATGATAATTATTTATCCACTAAAAACTAAAAAAATAAAATTTCATGATTAATATATAATTTTTTTAAAATTACTATTTATAGTTGAATATATTCCATAGACAATCCCATATTAAAAATATTTGACTTTTTAGAAATAAGAGTGTGACAAGTTTGGATTTTCTTTGATTAAAATATTATAAAGGTTACAATCTTATAAAAATTGACATAAATGGTAAAATAACCAATATTTTAATGAATATGGATGAAAAATACTCATCCAATAAAACTGGGGTAAGTGTTAGGGCCATTTTATAATATTTATAATATTATTTTTACCCTTAATTACCCGATTTACCCTAAATTGCAGTAATAAAAATTACTAAGTTTACTATTCATATTATACAAAAATAAAATGGAACTATTTACTAAATTTTAGGTTTATTATTAAAACTTTTGATTTTTTTTTTAAAAATTCAACACATAGAAGTGGCTAAAACTAATTAAAAATTTATCCCATAGTTGGGGTGAGAAAGTGGAGTTTTAAAGTGAAAATCATGAAACTTTTAATATGTTTTATATCTAAATTCAACATAAAAATTATTAAAATGACCTAAATTGGAATAATGGATGTATAATTGAACAATTTTTACTTTGAAACCAATTCAAAATATAATTTAACTTTATATATTATTTATATGAAAAGACTATTTTGAATTAGAATTTTGTATTTTAACTATTAATTAAAAGATGAAACTTTTCAGAAAAACCCAAAAATCACCCAAATATAATTTTCTATAATTATTTTAAAATATAGTTTTTTTTTCAAATAAAATCTATTAAATTTTATAAATTTAATTTTAAAATATGTATTCCATTAAAAGGCAGCAAAACCACCTTTAAGAAAAATGAATCTTTTATGCTTAAAAATTATAATCGATCTTATTTTGTGCCTATAAAAATTATTATATTTAATTGAATATATAAAATATAAATTTAATTAAATTTATTCACTAAAATTTATTTAATTAAGTTACTAAGATAAAATTCCTTAGTCATAATAAAAATAGTTTTTCACAAAAACACATCTTTTATTTTTAATTGGTTTTATCTTCATTTCTAATTACATGATCATCAAATAATTCATGTTTAAAACATATTTTCATAATTTAATTTATCATATTAATTCCCACAATTCTAATGGCTACTTGATAAATATCATGATAAATAATACATTGTTTTTTTGTAAAACTTAGTACTGCATGTAACACAAGCTATCAAAGGAACTTGTTGTTGTGTGTAACATAAGAAGAAATTAGCATTCTATGTACCACCAAAAACTATGTATTTCATAAAATTCTTGATTGTTTATAAATCAAGTTTGACTTGGTGTATCATGCAACACTGGACATCAAATAATTTTGGCTTATTATTTTAAAAAAAATTCATAAAAACATGGTGTGTTAAATTTTACCTCCTCAAAATGAATTTATCCCTCAAAATTCATCACTCTAATACAAAAAGACATGGATACCTATTCCTCATATTATCCTCAAGTTCCTATATATATTCTTCAAAATGTAGTTTGATCCATGAAAATTTAGCTAGGTCAGTGGTTTTGTTTTGTAGAACATTATCTCTATGAGCAATAATTTATTCATGTTTTTATTTATAAGAAATATCTCTCTCTAGCAGTATAAAATCTAAGTTCAGTATATGCAAAGGATCAGGTTTGTAATTACTTAGAAAAGATACATGGAAAAAATCATAAACATGAGAGTGATTTGGTGGTAGTGGTAATCGATAAGATAACATTCTAATATGATCAATAATTTAGAAAAGGAAATCACGTCCTTACAATTTGAAATTGAAATTCAAAAATAAAAGGTTGATGTTTGAGAATTTCTTTATGGGAAAACCTCATCATAAAAATGGTCAATAAAAATTTATTCTTAAAAAAATAGAAAGTAAAAGTTTAATATCACCCCATAAATAAGATATCAATTATGATAACATTAGTGGAAAGTAAAAAAATGGACATGGAAGAGAATTCAAACTATCAAGTTATGATGGAGAGTGATAGGAAACATGGTCATTATAAAGTTAAAAATCACGGAATGAAAAATCTATGATGATCTAAGATAACATTTTATTAATCATAAAATAAGTTAGTAGGATTATATATTTTTTGAATATAATTTTCCAAAATTTGAATAATTTTCACAAGACGGTATACTCACTTGATTTCATTCCATTTTGTAAGAATGATCTCATTCATTCATTATGCCTTGATCAATTTCTGATTAATCTCTTACTCCATGAAATGTGGTTGAAATTCTAATGCCTGAATAACTAGTGGATCATAATATTCATAATGGGATGATAATTTATTACTTCTCTCTCTAGTTATCATCAAAACAAAATGGTTAGTACAGGTTATCAAATATGCATAAATATTCATATGGCGAAGTAATACATTAATTTCCCAAGCCTCATCCAATTTTCATCATAAAAAAATCATAAATGGTTACCCTTATGAACCTTCAAAAATATTAAAATCCAAAAATTTATAAATAAGGTTACTAAATTTCAAAAATCAACTTATCATTAATCCCCCAAACAACTTGATGTAGCTCTTAATTTTCACATACCAAACATGTGAAGACCATCATCATGTATTCTCTTAAAACATGGAAATAACTTGAAAAACCATACTGAGTACACAAATTCTTATTCATTCAATATATAAAATATTTTCTTATATGAAAACATTTTCATTGAAATAATGGGTTCAACCTTTTACCTATAGAACATGTGATTTCATTATTATATAATCCAAGTAGATAATCACATGAAATTTCACTAATGTATGTACAATAAGATTTCCATTGGGAATATTCATTCAAAATGAAACATGAAATTCCAAAATAAGGAGAGGAGGATTAGTATTCCCTAATCATTATGGTTCAATTCATCCATTATAATAGCATAATATTTCCCTTTTTCATTTTTACTCAAATGTTTTTATATCTTAACATACACATCATTCCTTGGATTAAGGTACTTGTTAGTGTAATGAAAGAAATCATTATAATTAAAACATTTAATTATGGAAGGTTCCCTATTTGAATATTTCTATTTATTCTCATTAATCCAACATTAAAATTCCATATGACCTTATTTCCTGGACTTAAAAACTTTTTCTAGTCCCCTTAAGACAATTTACTCCATGTTCTCTTCCACACTTTGAGTATAAAGTAAATATGATCTTCTTCTCTCCATAGTTTTTAATGTTTCCTTTGAATTATATCATTATTTTCTTAACTTAACCATGAGATTTATAGAAAAAATTAATCACCTTTTTTAATAAGAATACGAAGAAGGTAATTACTAAAAAATAATTTCATCAACTCATCCCAATCCATAGAGTCAATTTGATATTGCTTCCTTATATTCTTGAAAAATTTACACCACTTATTCTCTTCACCTTCTAAATGATAAATTCCCTACATAAATTTTTCGTGTTCTGAAAAAAGGAGAACGTAAAATATATTTTTAGATGTATAGATCTATTTATTATAAACTAGTGGATCAGTCATTCTACAAAAATAAGGTGTATGTTTCCTTACGAAGGATTAAAAAAACTTCATTCCCTCCTTTACTTATTTGGAATTTTAGCATGATTCATGGATTGATAAGGTTGTGTGGTCATAGAAACATGGTTTTTCATTCCATATTCCATAACATTTAGTTGATCAGGAGGGTGATTATTTCATTGCCCATTGAATTCATCATTAACACAATTACTTTGGTTTCTAACCATTAACTAAAACCAGGAAGCATAGCATGATCAATAATTATAATATTTGTAAAACCACATAATCAAGGGAAATTTCTTATAAAATTTCAATCTATGGAACCTTAGGTTTAATTCTAAGTCATTCATGATCGTTACTAAAAAATATGATTGTAACCTATACTTAGACTTATCCTTAGAGAACTTACTAAGGTTGTATTATTCTAGTTTCTAAAGGTTGACTAAACCATTCCTATTATACCAACTATAGAAGACCAGGCATTTTATACAGTTAAATGACATCTTTTTAGATGAATATTCACTACATTACACAAACACATACTCGAGGATCCTAATAGTTTAGTTCATTTGGAAACTTAGAATATATTATTCTAATTCGGTTAAAGATCCTAAAAATCTCTCACAAATATCTTCCCTTTTAGTATTCCTACTTAAAACATTTATTCATAACCTGGGGAAAGGAAAGCTAAGAAAGGGTGAGATCGTATGATTAGAAAGTGTAAACATAAGAGATACGTAAGCATAACATAAGGGCATGAGATCGAAATAATAACTTTTTCATATCATACCTTGCAAGTTATAGATCTAATACATGAGTCATGACATAAATATTAATAGTTCATATGACATGAATAATAAGGGAATCAAGGGAAAAAATCCACGAGATCTTAACATTAACATAAGACATGAAATTATGGAATACACATAAACTTGTAACCTTGTGAACATGTGTAAATAGAAAAAGTTTCATTCATTAAGTTAAGGACATGGAATTAAGACCTTTCATAAACATATGGATATGAAAACCAGGTCCATGCATAAATTTATGGACATGAAAACAAGGTCCACATATAGAATTGTGAACATGAAATCTGGTTTATGCATAACATGTGTACCTCATTAGTTATCCATCCTTACCCAATGCATTAGAGAGATATATATGTCCCACCTGTCACATAATGTGCAATGGCCCACTTATTATCATTGGATTGAGAATACAATGAGTCATTACTAGGACTTAGGTGATATTACCAAGATGCCAAAGGCTAGAAATAAATGCCAAAGTGTTTCAAAAACAAGTGGGGGATGATTTACCCTTTGGAAACTAAAACCATTAACCCAACAAACCATAACCAAACAAATAACGATATGATGAATGAATAAAAGAAACACAACTCTTCCATTTACTTTATAATAAAATCCAACCAAACAGTTATACAGTAGGATCCAAATAAAAATCAAAGTAAATAGACAATGAAATAATAAAGAATCCAAGATAACCACAAGATTCCATTCTCTATAAGCTCTAAGATCCAACATCACCGAACAAACCACATATCACGAGGTGGTGCTAAAAACGTGTGATAATTTAACTTTTCCCAGGTCTTAGAAAATATCATATACAAAAGAACCAAAGTGACAAATAAGGGGAAAGTATAAAAATTAGTAGGCCTTCCCCAATTAATTCCTTACTCAATCCACTAAGATAAAAAATTTATCAACATTTTTATAAAACAGTTTATATAAAACAATTTCCCAAAATAGTTTATAACTAAATAAAAACAAGTCTCCAAAACATTTAAAACCTATTGTGAAAAAGTGACATGTTAACCAATTTTCTAGAAAGTCATAATTCCATAAAATAAACCAATAAAATCTTTAAAACCATTTGAGAATGTAATTTTGGCATAATAATTCCATTCCACTTCCTCAAAAACCCAACCATTCATGCTTTGTTAGGAAAATTCCATACTCATGAGTGGTCTCTCACCGATCTACCATGTCATCACATGATAATTACACTGCATGTTCCATTATACCTTTGTAACTGATCATATGGTCATATTCAAATCAAGTCTCATAAATTTGATCTACACACACACCACTATTATTCCAAAACCATTTCAAATAACCATTTCAGACCATTTAAAAAAAACCCGTTATTTTATTGAAAACCATTAAACAAACCCATTCCAAGCACCCATAACATTTCAATAAAACCAACCCTTTTATTGAAAACACTTTAATAAAATCCAAATACCACAATTACAAAAAACAACCACATTTCAAATTCCACATTTTAAAACAAAGAATCAAAGAACCTTTAAAGAACACTAATTTTCCATATTTCCACAATTTGTCAAACCTTGACTAAAGGGGGTTTCCAAAACTTCTCAAAAATCTAATTCACAATCAATTTAACACAATAATATCAATTTTAAAGCATGAAAATCAGTTATATTAATAATATTTGAAAGGTAATCCCCCAACCTCAAAGGTTTTGATGAAAACTGAAAATGGATGAAGAACACTCAAGAAAACTGGGTAGATTCTCCAAGAAACCACATTAGATATCTTCTAATATCCCAATCAAGACCAGATATAAACATATTTTCAATTAAATATCTTAGATCTATGTATAATATATGTAGATCTAAGAAACCAATAATAGAGGAGAAGCAGATCAAAGTAGATCTAAGAAACATATCAAGAATGATGAAGAACAATAACATACCTCAATAATCTGGCTTCAAATCACCAAGGGGAGCCTTCATACTACCTCTAAATTGATGGGATATCTTTATTTAGAATTAGGATAAGAATATTTTGAGCTATTTTGGAGTAAAAAAATGTGTATTAAATGCAAGGACAACCTAGATCCACTTTTTAAGGAGGTGGTTGTTAACCCCCGCGTGGTTAGTCTACACGGTTTGGAAAACTATGCGCTAACCATGCATTAGCTAATACCTTACAAATCATAATGCATGGAATCCTCTCATGGTGTCCCTAAAAATGCTCACACCATTTGGAAGCTACTATCCAGAATCTTTAAATTCTCATGGTTTCTACTAAGATTTCAATATGGTTTGGACAAACTGTATGCGACCCGTGCACCTCTCCTTTGGCTCTAACAACTTATTTAATGTTCCCCAAACTCTCATATCCTTAACCCTTACACTTTATAAACATAAAATCAAAACATAATTGTTAAATAATAGAAATAGAGGTTACTACATTCTCCCAACCATTGGTCTTTCCAACCTTGAAAAGTAGAAAACCATCCTTTCCTTGAAAGAGTTCTGGCCATAGCTCGTTCATTTTCTTTTTTCATTCCCATGTTTCTTCCTGAATCTGACTATGTTTCCATTAAACCTAAACTAGATCATTGATTTTACCATGAAATACATTATCCTGCCTATCCACAATATGCACCGGGATGTGTACTAACAAAGAATCCAGATCTAGTTCAACATGATCCCATCTGATCACATGGTCAGGATCAGGATGATACTTTTTCAACTAAGATATGTAGAACACATTTTTCCCCGAGTTGATCCATGGTGGTAATTCCAACCAATATTCCACCTCTCCAACCCATTAAATTATCTAAAAAGGTCCAATTAATCAAGGAGATAATTTTCCCTGATTTCTAAAATGATGATGTCCAAACCTTGGAGTGATTCTCAAGAACACATGATCAGTTACTGAGAATGACAATGGTCTTCGGAGATGATCCGTATACTATTTACAACGACTCTAAGCCGTTTCCATCCTCTTTCTAATAAACTGAATCTTATCAATTGTTTCTTGGGAAAGGCTCAGCCCAACTAGTGAAGCTTCACCTGTTTCCACCCAACATAGTGGATAAAGAAAAGGATGCCCATAAAAAGCTTCAAAAAGATCCATATGTATAGAGGACTGATAGTTGTTATTATATAAGAACTCAACTAAAGACATGTTCTCTTCCCATGAGCCACCAAAATGCATTATATAGGCTCGCAAAATTTCCTCTAATGTCTGTATCATCCTTTTGAATTTCCCATCCATCTAAGGATGATACACTGTACTTATAGTCAATTGAGTCCAAGTGGATTTCCGCAAGGATTTCTAGAAATGAGATTTGAAACTCATATCTCTTTCTAAAACTATCTAAATTGGTACACTATGTATCTTTACCTCATCTTGGATATATATTTTAGATATATCCTTCACTATATGAGTTTTATGAATAGGGATGAATTGATCCAAATTTTTGAGCCGATCCACTATCACCCATATGACATCATGTTTCTGAACCATTCTTGGGATACCTATAATGAAATCAATGAAATCTACTCCCATTTATACATTGATATAGGTAGTGACTATAATATAACAGCTGATCATTGATGTTTTTCCTTAACTTGATGACAATTTAAGCACCTAAAAATGAACTCGGCCACTTTCTGTTTTATGCCGCTCCACCAAAACTGTACTTCCAACACCTTATACATATTCTATATACCTAGATGTACAACCCATATGGAATGGTAATAAGAATGAAGAAGTTTTTCTTGACAATCCATAGGTACAAGAATCCTATCCCTGGTCCACCACACTAAATTCACTTCATGTTTCTAGACCTCAATGATCTCCCCACCATTGAGTTTTTAACTCTTAACCAAGCATTCTGCATCAGATGTTCATGCATATTTAACCATATTTAACAAATCAAGAACCAAGGAAACTGAAAATAAAACCACTACATCACCTCAGTCTTCATATTCCACATGAATGTTGGCTAGATCTGACATCAACTACCACCCATATAAAGTTTATTTTTCCAACTACATATATAAATTTCTACTTAATTAATCTTCTAATGTATTGCCTTTACCTGGTGTATAAGTCAAGTCAAAGTCAAACATATAAAGATAATATATCCAACTATTTTTCCTCATATTCAAATCCCATTGTGATAAAATGCATTTCAAGATCTTATTATTCGTAAAAAAAATAAATTTCTCACCAAAAAGATAATGATGCCAAGTCTTCCAGGCTTGGACAACTACAACTAACTCAAAATCATGTGCTGGGTAATTTTTCTTATGCACTCTCAACTACCTTAAACCTTAAGCAACCACATGGTCTCGTTGCATGATAATACATCCAAAACCAGAACAAAAGCATCACAGTACACCACGTACTAGTTTCCTGATTCTAGAAAAATCAAGATAGGTACTGATGTAAGGTGAAATCTGAGCTCTTGAAAAGAGTTCTGGCATTCCTGAGTCCATTGGAATGGAATGTTATTATTTTTCAAAGCAATCATTGATGAGTCTAGTTGTGAGAAGTCACACACAAATCATTAGTAATAACCAGCTAGACCAAGAATACATCGTATATCAAATACATTCTTCTGATATTTCCAAGAGATAACAACTTCTATCTTCTATGAATCAACTGAAACACCTTTTTCAGAAATAAAATGGCCAGGAAATCGTTCATCTTGTATCCAAAAATCACAATTTGAAAATTTTTCATACAAAATGTGACCTCTTAACATTTCTAACATGATCACTAAGTGTTCCTTGTGCTCACCCCTTTTCCTCAAATACACCATTATATCATCCACTAACACCTTAATAAAAGAATCGATATCTCTCTGTAATATCCGATCCATCAATGACACAAAGACCTTTGTTGAATTCATTAGACCTAAAGGCATGACTACATATTCATAATGGATATATATGCTTCTGAAAGTAGTCTTCATAATATCCTCCTTCTGAACTCATAATTGATGATATCCTGATCACCAGTCAATTTTAGAGAACCACTAAGCTTTACTCAATTCATAAAATAAATCATCAATGCATGGAAGTGGATATCTATTCTTTATAATAACTTGGTTAAGATTACTATAATAAACCCACAAATGAAGAGTTCCATATTATTTCTTTATGAATAAGACTGATGCTTCCAATAGAGACATACTTGGCCAAATGAAACCTTTGCTTTCCATCTCCTCGAATTGTACTTTCAATTCCCTTAATTCTGTTGGTTCCATCCTATAATATGGAAGAAAAATAGTAATGGTCCCTATAAGAAGATCAATTGTAAACTCCACTTCCCATATAGGTGGTAACCCCAAGAAGTTCTTGGGAAAGACATCTGAAAATTGATCCACGGCTACTAGAAAACTAGTATCCTTAATCTCTTCCACTGAGGATAAAGTCAACACTTCCAACTAGTAAGAGATTGTTACCAATTCTTGTGCCAAAAATATCATCACACCTTTATTTATAACCCTATATCCTCTAAATATATTCTCAATGCCATCCTCCATTGTGAAACTAACCATTCTTCTATATCATTGGATGTGAGCCTTGAATGTTGTTAACCAATCCATACCAAGGATTACATCATAGGAATCTATCTCCAACACCAAGAAGTCCCATTTTAGCTTAGATCCATAAACAGTTATAGAACATGCTCTACAAAGGAAGGCTCTACATTCTCTTTCCATGAGAGGAGTTTGAAGTTTTAACACAAAGAGAATCATCTCATGTTTTAAACATATAAAATAAATAACATGAGAAGAAACAAAGGAATGTGATGCACCATTATCAAATAACAATTGCATAAGGGTATAATTCGAAAGAATCATACCTCTCACCCTAGATGGTCCAACTTGATCATATAAAATAATCTTATCATCTCTATCCAACTACTTTATCACTACACTCTTCTCCTTATTTCCTTGATGCAATTGACCTTGCTAAGTAGTCCTGGTGTTCCTAGAATCACCATGGCTAGATATGCTCTGTTAACGAAACTGATTCTTCTGTCCTCATCTGATCAAAGCATACGATTCCTGTGATGCCTGAGAGGTGTCTCAATCACCTAACCTTGGAGATCTACCACAATAGTTCTTAAGATTTCCCATATTGTTATAATTGTGGAATGATATTGGTTGTGATGTACACTCTCGCGTAATGTGGTCAAATGATCCACATTGGAAACATCTTTCTTGGCTCTTTGGTCATGGAGGAAGGTTCACTAATCTATTCGGATGATTCTGCATCCCACTCCCACTTTGGAAATTAGTTTCCCTCTTCCTATTTCTCCCATCATTAATGTTCCCAAAATTTCCCATAGGTATCATCATACTTCCTCCTACCATATCTCTTGAGATATATGGTTTATCCATTGTATCCCTATTCACCATTTCTGTATAATCTATAATATAGAGCACCATAATCTTTGAGTGAATCTCGTGCCTTATCCTTGACTCAAATATGTGTTCCTTCAAGGATGCACTACCCACAAACTCTGGTAAAAAACACACTAAATGCATGAATTTAGCTGCATATTTTGTGGAAGATATATTTTTCTTTCATTAGTCCAAGGAATTACATCATTATCAAGATCCTACATGTCTGAGAATAAAATTTTTTGTCAAAAAATTCCTCAAAGTCCTCTAAAGTAAGGACTTTATCAAATTTATCTTTCACCTCTAGATCCCACCACTAGTGTGCAAGATCCTTGAGCATATAATTTTCCATCTTGACTTTCATCTCTGATGGTGTGATGATGAAATAGAATATATGATTCATCATGTTCATACACCTCTCCATATTTTTGTATTTTGAATCACCTTGGAATATGGGTGGATTTTATTTCATGAACTGGATGGAATGATCCACATTACATGGATCATCCTTCCATTTCCCCATATCCAAAAATTGAAATGCTTGAATGATAATATAAACCAACTCTTGGTTCACCTGTGGCTATGTTACGACCACATTCTCCATAGCTTCTTCTGGTTGGTTTCTAAGACACCTATCGAGTGCCATTTTCTAAACAAACAAAAAAATCAATATGTCTCACTCTCTATAAATTGATGGCTTAGTATTTAAAATTATATCACATTAACTATCACAATATTGCTTTAAAAAATCAACCATTTTTTATAACTTTCACCTTTATTTTTGAAGATCTAACCACTTTCAAAACACATAAACCATGCTCATTTCAAAGTAGTTCATTTGAAAACAATCTCATTCTTTTCAAAAATCATAACTTTTGAAAAAAAACATAAATCATTAATCCAAATTAAGTATGAAATCCTAGTGGGAAGTCATTCCTCTACAATGCATGTCATGCTTATGTTATTAGATAAAACCATGATAATGAGATTTTCATAATCCTTTAAGTGTCTCCAAAACACTTATGTACCAAACTCCCTAGTAACATTAAGTTCAACATAAGAAGGTTAGCTACATAGATTTATGCTCTACTTTTCAGGTCCTGACAGTACTATTCTTTTCTAATATCAGAACCCAAGGAATAGAGAAGAACGAATTTCAACTCCAAGACCAAGAAAACTGATCACTAATTATTTTACAAGGCAAGGAACAATATGATACCACTTATCTCAAATAATCCTTTGGATTTAAAAAATTTATACCATTTGTGATGCCCCACTTATTATCTTTAGATTGAGAATACAATGAATCATTACCATTCCATAGGTGACATCCCCAAGATGCCAAAGGCTGGAAATAAATGCCAAAGGGTTTAAAATGAAAGTGGGGGATGATATCCCCTTTTGGAACTAAAACAATTATCCCAAAAAACCATAACCAAAAAACTCATTATACCACACATGAATAAAAGCAAGACAACTCAACCATTACCTTTATAACAAATTCCAACAAAAAAGTTATACAATGGAACCCAAATAAAAATCAATTTAAATAGAAAAAGAAAAACTAAAGACTCCAAGATGACCACAAGACTTCATGCTCCACAATCTCTAATATCCAACATCACCAAACAAACCACGTATTAAGTGGTTGTGCTAAAAACATGTGATAGTTTACCTTTTCCCAAGTCCCAAAAGATAAAATCTGAAAAATAAACCAAGTTCCAAAGTAGGGGTGAGTATAAAACTCAGTAGGCATTCCCCCATTAATTTCCTACCCACTCCACTAAGATATAATGGTTAGAAAAATTTATATAAAATATTTTCTATAAAATAATATCCCAAACTAGTTTATAACTAAATATAAACAAGTCTCAAAACCATTTAAAACCAAATGTGAACTAGTTCTATGTTAACCCATTTTCCGATAAGTTATAATTCTAGAAAACCAACCAAAAAAGATTTAAAACTAATTTTCAGGGTCATTTTGGCATAAAACTACCATTCCACTTCCTCACACACCCAACCATGCATACTTTATTATGACAGTTCCATACTCATGAGTGCTCTCTCATTGATTTAACATGTTATCACATGATAATTATACCCCATGTCCTATTACACCTTTGTAACTTAGAAGAAGTTCATATTATAACCAAGCCTCATAAATTATAAACACACACACACACCACTATTATACTATAACCATTTCTAATAGCCATTTAAAACCATTTCATTAAAACCTTTCTTTTATTGAAAACCATTAAACAAAAAAATTACAAAAACCAATTCCATTTCAATAAAACCGTCCATTTTACTAAAAACACTCTAATGAAATCCAAATACCACAATTCTAGGAAAACCCTCATTTCAAAATCCACATTTTAAAACCAAGAATCGAAGCACCTTTCTAGAACACTAATTTTCTAGATTTCCACAATTTTTCAAACTATCACTAAAGAGGATTTCCAACCATTCTAAAACAGCCTATTAAAAATAAATTTAACATAATAATATTAATTTTAAAGCATTGCAATCAGTTCTATTAACAGGTGTTGAGAGTGAAGCCGCATACCTTGAAGGTTTTGAGGAAAACAAAAAACGAACGAAGAACGCTCAAGAAAACCGAGTCAATTATCTACAAAACCGCCTTAGATCTATTATAATATCATGATAAAGACCAAATATAAACATATTTTCCATTATATATCTTAGATATACCCATAAAATATGAAGATCTAAGATAACGAGAATAGAATAGAAGTAGATCTACTAAACCGATCAAGAACGATGCAAAATAATCACAAACCACAAGAATCCTATTTTGAATCACAAAGGGAGGAATTATGATTGCCTATGGATCAATTGGAGAACCTTCCTTGGCCTTAGAAGAAGAAAAATCCCGAGTTATATTTGATTTGGAAAAAAATGAGTGGATTAAAGGCAAGGCCGACTTAGATCCACATTTTAAGGATGTTGTTTTTAACCTGCACATGGTTAGTCTGCACGATTAGGAAAACCGCATCCTAACCATGAATTAGCTACTACCTTACACATCACCCCACAGGGCCTCCTTGTATGGTCTCCTAAATCGTGTTCACACAATAAAAAACTATTATCTAGAATCTTCAGCTACACACGATTTCTACTTGGATTTCCACATGATTTAGACAAACCGTACACTACCCATACACCTCTCCTTTGGCTCCAAAAACTTATTGAATGTTCTCCAAACTATCCCATACTTAACCCTTATAATTTATAAACATAAAATAACAATTTTTGGGTTACATAATAAAAAATAGGGGTACTACATAATGAAATCATACTTATATGTTTCAAAATATCATAAATCATTCATCACGTCAAAAATCATGAAAATAAATGTTTTTTATAATCATTTAATCATAGAATATCTCATTGAAAAGTAACGTGATTGATAAAAATCATTAAATAAAAATATAAATCATTTAATAAAAGAATATGAATCGTATCCTTGGATCATATCCCTAGTAAGGCATGAGTAACACCAATATATATTATCTTATATGGAAAATAATTTTTAAAGATATTTTGAAAACAATTGTTGAGGAAAATCTCCTTTCTACTTTTATTTTTTATAAACCATAAAACATTTATAAATTTTTTTTTATTAAAAATAACCCTAAAAATTTATAAATTATTCTCTGAAAAAATAATTTTAAACATCTTCAAAATAATTTTCCTTTAAAATTCTTAAAAATTAATTTAAATAAAGTTTTGAAAACATTTTTAGAAAGCATGGTTTTGAATAATAAAAATTTCCAAATGAAGAGAGAATAAAATTACAATAAACTTATAATATCATAAAAATAATGATATTAATGATAAAACATGCCGATGGGAAGTATATATACCTCTTAAAATAATATAGGTTCATAACATAACTTGTGTCTCAAAGATAGAAAATTGAGACAAAATTACCTTACCGATTTGGAAACTTTTGAACGGTAAAATGCATGAAAGTGATATCATCAATTTGATATGTAAATAACCATAAATTTAAGGGAAAATATCATATATTATATTCATTGTAAGTATATACACCATCAAAAATAAATTAGTGGTGAATAAGGCATAAGTCTTATAGAAATAAAAGTGAGACTAGAAAACCACTTACCTTAAGCCCTGACATCATTTATACATGTTAAAAACTCATGTATAATAAATATAAATTTATTATAAATCTAAAAAAGAACCATAATAATATATATAATACCATATATTATTTACTTATGAATTTATATTACTTATTTATTAATAATTCCCCATAAAATTTAAGTTTTAGGTAATAACTGCTTTATTTTTCGTACATAATTTGACTAGTTATTCTTAGTCATATTACTTAGATCATGATTTAATAATCTAAAGAATCATAAACATGGTACCATATACATTAATTAAATATTTATTTATGGTGATTCATAAATTTTTTAGGTAAAATATAAAATAAACCGTTCATGGAGACAATAGGTCTTAACACTATTTTCATTTTCTTTTCATATTAAAAGAAATAAAATTATATGATATATTATCATAAAAGAGTAATTTTTATTTCATATATATCACATATTTTTATTAAAACCATCTTAAATACATTTTAAATAAAGTTTGAATGAATCACATCAGTTTACGAGGTGGAAGTACACCGTTAACATGAACGATGTTATTGTATTCCCACAAAATGGAAAGCATGAAGGTATGTATGATATAAAAATTATAGAATAATAATAAAATTTTAAACATAATATATATCATATAAAATATATAAATCCATCATTATTCTAAACCCTTAATGGTAGAAATGGAAGAACAAATGACATTAGTTGGCGAGACGGTAGTCTGTCGTATACATGAATGATGATTACATATCCCATTTGATGGAAGTGTGTGAAGTTATAGGCCATACCCTTAAAATAAAAACATATATGTGTATTTAATATACTTAGATTGTTATAGAAACATAAAATTAAAAATAATTTAAGGGTGTTAAGGAAGAAATACAAAAACGTTTATTGATGAATGTTACCTCTTCTTTATATATCTTCTTTTAGTTTGGACTAAAAGTTTTCCTTGGTTGGATATATTATCAAAATAAAGATTTAATAATGAATGGAGATAAGTTTTTAGGATATTTGGATAGGTTATTTTGGAACCAAATAGTTTTTTTATTTTGACAAAAAGAGAAGAATAGGTACCCTTTTATAAGAGAGTAGAGGGGCACTTTTGTAATTTCTCAAAAGATTAATTTATAATAAATTAAATATAAAAAAACCTAGAAAATTCCATTGATTAGAATAAAAGATATTATAAGTTTTTAATATCATCAAATAATATATTTTATACATATTTTGGTGTTACTTTAAACCGTATCATTTTGATTAATTCTTAGTTAACCCGTTTTAATTTTAACTACGACAACAAATTATTCAATATTAAGAGGATGTAATTTTTTACATATAAAGTGTAAATTGGAAAATAAATGGAAAATTTAGGGAAATTTAGACCATATTTCATCCCATTATATTTATTTAATATTTTTATTATTTTTAATTAATTTAAAATTTTATTATTTTTATAAAATATCCTTAGTTTTAATTTTTACATTATTCATTACATTAACATTAATGAAATCAATAAAACAAGATATATTTGAACCAAACCATTTAATACACACCTAAAATTTCATATTGACCTATAAAATTCTTGTATAACCTTAATTAATTCAAGTTATCTTTCTTTTAATATTTATAATATCATATAATTGATTTTTTTCATTAATAGAATAATTAATACATCATCATTGTGTAATTATTTAGGATAATTATTTATTCCCTAAAAATTATAAATAAAATTCCTTGGAGAATAGAAATGTTTTAGATTTAAAATTACTCTATATAGTCGAATATATCCCCTAGAAAACCCCCCATTAAAAATATTTTACTATTTAAAAATATGAGTATGATAAGTTTGACTTTTATTTGAATAAAATATTGTAAAGGTTATAATATCATCCAAATGGAAATAAATGGTCACATAAAGTATAATTTAATCATTATGGACTAAAAATTCTCATGAAATAAAACTAGTTCAAGTTCTTGGTTTATTTTCTAATATTTATAATATTATATTTACCCTTAATTTCTCAATTTACCCTTAACCATGGAAATAAAAATTTCTAAGTTTACTATTCTTTTTTACCATAAATAAAAGGGATATATTTAATAATTTTGGACCTCATGATTCCAAAAATTGAATCCATTTTTATTAATTTAAAATAAATAAGTTGTTAAAATCTATTAAAAATTTATCCTATAGATTGGGTGAGAAAGCCAGTTTTTAAAGTGAACATGTTGAAAAGTTCACTATGTTTTTTATATCTAAATTCAATATAAAAATTATTAAAATAACATAAATTTGTTTAATGGATGTATAATTAATATATTGTGAAATTAAAACCAATTCAAAAATATAATTTTACATTATATATTATTTATATGAAATGACCATTTTGAATTAAAATTCAGTATTTGCACTAATCATCAAAAGATGAAACATTGTTGGAAAAAATCCAAAATTCACCCTAAGATAGTTTTTATATTCCTATTTTTAAAATATAATTTTATTTTTTCAAATAACATTTATAAATTTTTTAAAATTTAGTTTTAAAACAAGTTTTTCTGTAATAGGCGACAAAACTGCCTTTTAGAAAAATACAAATTTTTATGCATAAAAAATAGATTTGTTCTTAATTTACGGATATAAAACTTATTGGATTTCATTTAATATATAACATATAAATTTAATTAATATCATTCAATAAAAGTTATTAATTTAATTTACTAAGATAAAATTCCTTTGTGGGAATACAAATAGTTTTTCACAAAAACATATCCTTTATTTTCAATTGGTTTTTATCTTCGTTTATAATTACTTGGTCTCCAAATAATTCATGTGTAAACCATATTTCCATAATTTAGTTAATAATAATCACTCCATCATTCTAATTTATTGGTGATAACTATCATAATAATTAGTATATTTTTGTTTGGTAAAACTCATTATTGTGTGTAACACAAGTCACCAAGGGAAGTCATTGTTGTGTGTCACACATGCCAAATTTAATCTTGAATACACTAAAATACAAACTCTATGTTGAGTGTATTGAAATATTTTTTACAAATCAAGATTGAATTGGTGTAGTGTGAAACTCAATCCATCAGATAATTTTAATTTATTTGAAAAAAATAATTCATAAAAACTCAGGGTGTTACAATCTTGTTGAGTGAACATACATGGGGAAAAAATTGGTCAAGTGTGGGGGAAAGAGGTTAGTATTTTTTATTCCCAGGATTAATTAAGATTAAATTTTTAATATTATAAATTTTTATAAAGATTCTCAATAATATGTTTTCATGGGACACATATCTTATTGAATATGATACATATGTTGTAGTAAAATGATAAATTAGTTGAGGGATTACAATGACATTAATGTCAATGAAAATAAACACTGTTTGGAGGAAATGTGTGAATATGATTTAAATAATTAAAGGGTGATTTTAAGTACAAAAATAATGAAGTCATTATAAATGGAGATTATCATGAACCTAACAATGTAAATACTTACTCTGAAATTAATCTTTATTATAATAACTGAAATCAATATTAATCCAAATTCCTAAGTCCATATATCAAAAAAATATTTAATATATTTTTTACCATTAATATATTGCCATGTTAATAAATTCACATGTACATCAATAATGTTTTATGAAAAAATTCCAATTAATATATATAATTTACAATTAAATAAATTTTATTCCCATAATTTATCTAAATTGAACATTTACAAATGATTTTCACGTAAAAATACCTCCTTAGTCTCATGTTTTGACATCATAGTCAACCCCAATGTGTGGAGGTATTTCATAGAATCCTTGTTTTTTTCTTTATAATGATTCCTAAAAATGAATTTCCAATAATAAAAAACATAGTATTAATTTAAATCATCATGATTTCCATTTAATAACCTAACATTTTATTTATACCTAAAACTCAACACTTTTACAATGAGTAATAATTTCTTGATAATGTGATATTGGGAACTCATTCATGATTGGTATGGACTCTAAATATGCTAAAATCTAGAAACCAGTCAATATACAACTCATTCTTATATTTTCACCACATGTCACATAATTCCATGAGCTATGAAGTCCTCATAGCCTCACCAAGGTGAAAATTATAACAAATCTAGTACCAAAATATCAATTCACAAAAATAAAATGATAATATAAGATTAAATATAATAAATTATTTTACCCCTATTTTTTCCAAAAAATTATCTGTTACCTCATTTTAAAATGTCACTAGGATAATGGTTCGATGGGAATGATGATAGAGTATTTGGAAATCATTTCCATAAAAATCCTACATTATCACCTTGTTTTTTACAATAATTTGATTATCCTTGTTGTACTCAAACATAAACATTGTGTGGTGGTTCCACAACTCACACATTCTTCTACACCCATATGTCCTAGTGTCAGATATGGCTATGATAGAAGAAAAAACAAATATTATATCATTACATATTATAATGAAATAAAATTATGGGAAAAAAACTTTACCTAGGTTCTATAAATATACCTAAAGCCAGGATGATTAGTGGATGCTTCAGGATCCATAGGATTTGAAGTATTGTTGACCTATATAGTAGTAGTGGGGTATAATGTATTCTTGTGAGCCTCATATATGTTGGACTAGAAGTTATAGGAGCATGAATGTAGAAGTTTGGGGAGAATAAAGTAGAAGGAAAAGAAGCTGAAATAGATGTATTTGGAAAATTATAATACATATGGGGAGTAGGATCCATCATCAGATAAGGGAATTAAAGACAAGGAAAATCAGATGTAAATGTTGGAGAAATTATAGTCGACCTAAATATATTGAGTGCCTCTAATGACACAACGTGATAAGAAAGTGTGATAGATGATATATATGATTAAGGGACAAGGTGTTATTGGGTATATTGAGGGGTAAAAGTATCCTTTGTACCACCAACTTCACATTATCTGGATAAGCACCAGTACCACTAGGTTCACCAGAGAATAATTGTCTCCTAGGTGGTGGATCTTGATTAAATGTTAAAAAAAAAATTAATCACATGACATTATATGTTATTGATATACATATATATATATATATATGAAATAAAATACTTACAATAGGCACTAGAGGGGGAATTAACATCTCTCTAATGCATCAATTATTGTCTGATATCCTCTTCTTTCAAACCTCTTTAATGTTTTTATTTTCCTGCATTTGAAAACAAATATTAATTTAATTAAAAATTCATAAATTATTTATGAGAAAAATAATAAAAAAGTTGAGACATGACTAAATTAATGAATTATAATTTTGAAGACAAATAAAGGATACATTTTCATATAAAAAATCATTATATATTTTTCAGGAAGAATATCAAAACATGAAATAAGTATCTTAGAAAAATACAAATGTTCAAATTAGAATGTATAGAATGGGAATTTAAGATTTTCTTTATTCTATTTTCAATTCGATCCAATTCATTTTTGGTGAGGTCATTTGGTTAATTTTAGTCAATTAATTAGACATTTTTTTATTTTTGTGTTAGGTAATTTGGTTCATATTTTGGGTTAGGTCATTTTTTATTTTTATGGTTAGGAAATTGTTTTCATTATTTTTTTATTTTAATTCTAATTAGTTTAATATATTCCAGTTCAATTCATCTTATTTTTCATTCAAATTGAATTTTTTCAGTTTTTTTTGTTTTTTAGGCTACAGTTCAATTAAATATTATAAAATACAACTCAAATAAAACTACAACGAGTATATATTGAAAATTAACATGATGGTCAAGTTGGATACAAAATATTTTTAACTAACATTAAAGAAATTTGAATAGAACCAACCTAAACAACCCAAGTTGAGATAAAATAAAATAATCGAGAATATAGATGAATGATTCTATAATTTATCAAACACAAATTTAGGCTCACAATCAACATAGAAAATTTTACTCTTGGAGTCATCATAAGTAATAAATTGACTGAGGCTAATGGGGACAAGGATTAATTCAATTTCATCCCCACCACTATAAAAAATATTTCATGGGATTAATTCAATAATGACACCAAATTCTTTTCTTAGATGATATCTTGTATAAAAAACTTGTTTCTATATTGATTATAATATATATGGATCATCAATAAAAATAAGGCGAGTCATTTTAATAAGTGAAATTCCATAATCATCAATGAATGTACCATGTATCATCATCGAATCAAACCACTTTAATTTTATCACAGTTACTAAACCATGAAAGTAATAATCCAATATTAGTATTTTATTAATAAATCCATAATAAGATGGACTTTAAAACCAAGGTAGAATATCTAATGCACTAGAATAAAAGTATGTAGTGGCAGTTACCATTACACTATCATGTTGTGTTCTCATGGTCATTTCTTTTTTAATAATAATAAATTTGTACCCATTTATCATAACTTAATTGCACTCATGAACCAATGAATAAAGGTAAAAATTCAATGATATTAATTCCTTAGAGACGAATTCAATACATAAAATTGATACCTAAATTATAAATGATTATTAAAATTAACTAAATATTATTTTTTTTCTTTTACTGTAGTAATACATCTACCTTCAATTTCATCCAAGAAGAAAACTCCTTGATATGAAAAGTCTATATCTTTATCAAAGATAAAGAATGGTGATTTCTATTTATAATTTTTTCACATTCCCTACATAAAAATATTGAAATAGTTTAATACATATGTAAATTTACATGTGATGAGATAACATATATATGTTCAATTTACATACATGAATTAGTCATCGAACAAATCATAATTAAACAAAACTGTGAAATGTGCCATCTCTCGCTCTTTAAGGCTTAATATAGTCAGTTTATATTATCTAATAATTTCCCTTTTTTAGGGAAGTTATGGAAAAATTGGTTCAATTTTCTCATAATTCTCTTTTTTTCTCATTGGATGGTTCCGTCTTATGGACACATCAGACAAATACATTGAATATAAATACATACATTCTAGATAAAATTGACCTTTCACAATAGGACCTTTAGTATGATTCATATTTTAGATATAATATTTCAATGTATACATATTTATTTTAGTTAGATAAATCAAAAAAAATCAACATGTCCTCCAAGAGGTATTTCTGTTGGAATATGGACAGTTTGATGCAGAATGCCTGCGAAAAGTGATGGAGGAAACAATTTATCCAACTCACACAACATTAATGGTGAAAATTGATAAAATTTTCAAAAAAATACATGGTAATTTTTTTAGCAAAAATATCTCTATAAAAAAGGCACAATATAGTAACTTTCACCCTTACATTATTGAACTATATATGATTGATTTCTGTTGGAATCAAATAATAAAGAAGGATGTGATAATCATGAGTATGAAAATATTTCATCTACAACTCTCTTATATTATTAAGAAATTTTATTGTCTCTAGTACATCCATAAATTTATTTTTTACAGGTTTCATCACATAAGAATCACACAAAACATGCTTTTTATTTTCATTAATACACATAGAATGTAATTATGTTCTGATACCCCAATAAACCGAGACAAATATAGATCCTAAATAATCTTTTGTATTCCCCCTGAAATTTAAAATAATTGAAAGAAACATTTAACATTTTTTTTTCAATGTGCATTGTGTCTAAATAATGACGTAACAAATTGGTTGTCAAATTAAACAACTCAAAGAAGATACTTTTATTCTTCTGATTGTAATTGGATTCAGTGGAAACATGCTTCCTCTTTCTATATTTCATATGACCTTTCCCAAATTAAAAAAATAAAACCTTGAAATTCATTAATCACATTAGTTTCAGATATACACTAAGGTGTAATTTTGGTCTCTATGGTATTTTCAAGCCTTTGACGATTATTTATATATGGATAATCCATTGAAAATAATCCTTGATTTCATATTAAACTAATACTAATATGATATTTAGGTTTTTTATACTATATATTTTTCATAAAAATAAGATTTTAATGTTTTACCTTTTTCTCTATCCAAAAATCATTACATAATTAGGAAAATTATTTATCATCCACATAAAAACAACATGAATCTGAAACATCTCTTTTGAACATGAATTTTATGTGCACACACCCACATTCAAAATATGAATCATCACTTATATTAAAGGTTTCATTTAAACATATATATCTTTTATATGATTAAAAGGTATATATATGAATATCCCCATGAAATTGAAATGTTTTTTCATGCACATCCATGAAAGAATGTTATAAATTTTTGTGAAAATGGATCATGTGCTATGAGAAGTAAGAATCTATGAAAATAATTAAAACTATCACATGATGGAACCAACAATACATTATTCACATTATCAATAAAATTAGTATATCAAGAATAAAATTTCCACCTTGCTAATCCATTTACAAGATGAACTAACTCATCATGATATTTATTTCTCTTAGTATCATGCCATCACATATATATTGATATTTCAGCATCCATGAAAATATTTCTGAGTATACGTATCAATGTAAAGTGAAAAGAATACATTTTTTGGAACATGATATGGTTCTCCATCAATATTTGGCTTCCATCGAGACATGCCACATTTTATATAATCATTTTGGCCAGTGGTTTCCTCCAAGAATAAGCTGCAATCTTTCGAGAAATCATTAACTTTGTTTTTATAAAACCCTATTTTGTTAACTATATAACATTAATTATAATGGTTTGAGGTAATATCTACATCATATATAATTAAGTCCCATGAAAAAGTAAAAATATAATTAATGGTTGTATTATAAATCCCATACAATGTTTTCCCACAAAGCAACTATATTAAAAACTATAGCTTTTTTATTTTACCACATTATCGATATATTAGAGTCATGGTAACATTTTTAATTTTTTTACGCTATTAAAATCATAATTTTAATTACATGAATCATGTGTAATATTATAATTTTATTGTTATATTGTCATCCTTTTTAGTATAATGATAAATAAACAGAAATAGGTCATCTAATAAATTCTCCAATCAATTCTTCTCATTCAGTTCATGAACATTTGGATATTTCTATTTCTCCCCATTGTGATACTAGACATAGTAATTTTTTTGAAAATCATATTTGGTTATTTTGTAGATATCTTATTCATGACTTAACAAAGGTATTCCATCAAAATTACAACATGTGTAGTGTATACTACCTATTTTTAAAGAATTGTAAAATTCAAAATCTAAAAAGCTATCAAATTTTTGAAAAACCACTTGAGATCCGATTAGTTTCATACATATAACCTATATCCATTATATAAGAAAATTTAATATTTTATTTCATAAAATAAATTAAATAATATTAAATTCAAATCCAATATATATTTAAAGAAACAATAATTAATCACTTTATATAAAACCATAATGGTAAAACTAATCAATAAGAGAATAATAATATAAAATACAATAAAATAATATATATATACAAATAATATATATATAAAACCATGATATTAACTTCCATTATATCAATGTGTAATAAATATACACTATACTATAATTGTTTTCTATAATTGTTTTTTTCTCTTATTCTAAAGAGTTTTGAACTTACATTTTTCTTATTCTATAATTTCATGTTTAAAAGATTATTATTTATATGTTAGAATCCTATTAATCACAAAAAAATAATGAATTGAGGTTGGATAAATATATAATTAATGGTTTCTCAAATTGAGGGATGTTAAAGTGATTCCATCTGAGATTTACTAATCATCCCCCATGAATGCTTTTTTGGTTATCTAGAATTTAGTATAAACCCTATTTATGTTGAATTCAATATCATTTTTCACAATTTCGAATGGTTCTATGGTACTTTTAAAAACCATTTTTTGTAAAAAAATTAAATTACACACATACTATTATATTATAGTTTAATAACTCTTATACACGGTTTTAATATGAATTTTTAGTATGATTTCTTCATTATAATATGAAATTAGTAGGCTCTGTATTTTTTAGTTTGAATATGTTTAAATTTAACAATAAAGATTTACCAGGTAGTATCAAATGGTTCTATATAACATTCATTGATAAAATTTAAAGTGGAAGTGGGATTTAGGATAAGTATGGTAACACAAAAACTAGTGGAGGTTTCTATAATGATAAGGGAAATTGTGATAGAGGTGATAAAATATATGGAAATTGAAAAAGGAGAAAAAAATAAATAAAAATTGTGTGTAAAATAAATCATGGTAAGAAATGAGAAAGTGAAAATAATGGGTGTATGAGATAAGACAATTATAATGTGAAATAAGTAATGAAAATATGATTGAAATCAATAAATTTATTCTAAGGGGGAAACATTTGATTTCAGTTTCTTGAAATTTTTTTCTAGACATATTTTTTTATTATAAGATAAATAATCCCCTTCTAAATTGTTAGGTATCAACATAAATATTCATAAACCAATCACTAACTATCCAATATATTTATTTAAAAATAAGAACAACTAGTAATTAGAATTTAATTGATTTGAAAATTCTAACACAATTTTTTATTGTCACATGAAATAATTGTAGTGTGAATTACTAATGAGCAGTTGGTCAACTTTTCAATTTATTAATCTAGAATAAAACATTTTTATTTTTTAAAATATTGATTTTATCACTCTACACATGTTACTGAAAAACTAAAAATTAAAAATAATGAGTGAAAAAACTTCCTAAGAGAGTAAAATTAGGTTTTGTATAAAAAAAGAAAGGCTGATAATTAGAGTGATAAAAACATAATTAAAAATTAATCTAGATGGATTTAGCTAAAAAAATAATCCACTAAAAAACTAAAATTAAATAGATAAAAATAGTACATGTAGAGAACTGGATAAATAAAGAGAGTGAACAACTAAAAAATTAACAAATTCTACATTAATAAAATTATAGAAAATCGTTGTTTCAATAGCATGCAAGAAGATTTAAACATATGAAAATAAATTAAATGAGGAAAGAAAAAGAATATATGATGGTGTTTTAGACCTATAAAAAATGAAATTTATGGTTGATAGAAGTGATGAATGATTTGGATGTCATCGATTTAATATAAAATAAGAATGGAATTAAAACACAAAATGATGAGATATTTCCATAGGTGGTGAAGTAAATCAAACATTAAGAACTACTTGGGTTGAATGGGTATGTTAATGATATGGGAGGAGGGGATATTTCATGTTGGGAAGATTAATTAAGGCTATACCAAATGGTTTTTAAAACCATTAAGATATCCATTTCTATACCAATGGTTTTTTAAAAGCATTGGTATAATCAAATGTATACTAACGATTTTACAAAACCACTGGTATAAATATTACATAATCATACTATACCAATATTTATCCTAAACTATTGGAATAGAGGTACTGATTGTAATTGTTTTTGAAATCCATTGGTATAGGTACTTTGGTATAAGTCACTTTTCCACTATCATTTCATGATGAAATGTGTATGAAACCCATTTCTTTTCCATGTGTTATGTTACAATGAATGGACTATAAAACCCATATCGTTTTCATGTGTTATGATATGATAAATGATTTATGATCCTGTGGAACTCATCTATTTTATTTTAATTATATGAATGATGGTTCTAGAATTTATATCCCTATAATTCCTTGGGTAATGATTGATGTCTCAAGAGATAAATAGGATTTTAATAGGGAGTGAACCTAGTTCATTAAGGGACTTTGTGTATGATGATAATATTGAGAGTGAACCCTGAATACTATATTGTATTGGAGATTGAACACATTCCACTATGATAGCCTTTTTAGTAATATTAGACTAATAAGGAAATGATTTTCTATACTTATGTGTATGCCACAAATCTATGTCTTTTGACAATGTTATGATATCATGGTTTTTTTCTTTGGTTTCTTTATAATTCATGTGTTATGAACAATCATGATTTATGTCATGACTCAAGTTTATGACTTATGATATGGAGGGTATGGTATTCAACTCTTATTCTCATGTTTTAATAACCTTATTCACATGTTATGCTTATCTCATCATTTATATCTTCCTTGTTTACCCTTATAAAGCATTTAAGCTCATCATTTCATATGTTTCTTTTCCCTCAATTATTAAGTGTTGTATTATGAATGATGTTACTATGAAGGGTAATAATTATAAATAACTTAGTGGGATATGACATACTTCACTTATGAACTATTTTTTTACGTATCCATTTTTCCAAAGATACTAGATCAATACGACTATATTATGGATCGTTATGTTATATATTGAAAATTCATCTATTAATTTGTAATATCTATGTATGAAAAGTTTGGGTTGTTATAGATACAATTCTTGATATATTCATGGACTCTGGTTAGTCTAACCATGGTAGATAAAATTCTAGATAAGTTCCCAAACCTTAAGATAGTCTAACATGGGTGATAAAATAAAATATGGTGTCCTAGAATCTTGGATAATATGAATATTTGAACTCTTAGATGGTCTGACCATGGACCTTATAATTCCTAATGACATCCTAGAATCTTGACTGGTCTATCCATGGGAGATATAAATCAATATGGAGTCCCATACTCTAAAATGGTTTGACCTTGGGTGATAAAAAAAGTAAATTCCTTTGAGGAGATAATAAATTGGGTGGTATACTTCCATACACTAATTCACTGGGACACATGCCACCATAACCTCAATACCTCAATCAACATAGTTTGGGTAAACCCAAATATCATTACTATAAAAAACCATATCCTATCCCTAAATTGATAACATTTACACACCCTTAATCCTATACCTAGAAACATAGCTAAGATTTTAGCCTTTATGACATAGCCTCATTACCCACACCACAACACATCAACCACCTAGACTTAATGGGTAACCTCCCATACTAGACCATATCATGCAAGGAATTATAATCCAAAATAATTGTAATGTTATCTTTCACAAGTATGGAAAAAATCATAACCAATAGTTACTTCATTCCTTACCCACAATATCAACCTAGATCCAACATCCCACTGATGACTCTTCACTACATAGGCCTTTCTTGACTATAACCTCATTAGGATAGTCAAATCACCCTTCCAATTTCCTACATCAATATTCCAATTATGGTACCTAAGGATAATCCCTAACTTAACACACTCAATGCACCTTAATAACTCATCACTAGACCATAATCACATATTTAGAATATACAACACCTTGTCCCCAATGAATTGTCTCATGTAGAACTCACAAACCAATAATCTCTAAGGAATACCTCCTCCCCACACAATAAGAATCCCTAATGGAATTTCAGGATCACCACATGAATCAAGACTCCTACTCACCATTAAGTGGGTACTATAAAAATTTTGTGAGATTTATGGTTTTATCAACCATAACCCATAAAAAACCAAAACTTATTGGCATACCAGCCTCAAGAAGTCAACCTTTGGTATTAAAACTAATACAAATACTGAAGACCCATATAAGCCCCTTATTCATTCAACTAGCATGATCTCTCCTTAGTGAAAAATTAATCAGGAAATTAAATGTACCATCTACGAATTGGAGAATTATCTATGACTATAAGAGGACCTATGCCACCTACTTTTATACATAGGTAACTCATGGTATTTATCCAAATTACCTAAATCCAAAACCCCCATGTAGGCATGAAAAATAAAAAATAAACAAGCATACAATTAAGTTTCATAGGAACCACCTACCTCAATAACGATGTTACACTCCTCTATTCAAGATTCTCAATCCATATGCATCAATCCCAAACCAAAATGTCTATAGATGAATCTCATTAATTAATTATAAAAAATATAATTAATCAAGTCAATTAATTAAAAAACAACTAGTTTAGTCATAAATTAGAGAAATATAACTAAATGTATTCCCATGGTTGGAACCTCCTATAGTGGTATGTAATTCACTCCTAATATAAATCTAGAAAAATGATGAGTAGAATGAAAAAATTATAATATCAAATAATTTTCCAATTACTTCCTAATTTGAGTAAAATAAAAAAAATATTATATGAGATTACTTCCAAAATAAATTTATTCAGTCAAATATGTTCTCTTATCCCAAACCATTTCTTACCATACCATGAAAATTCTTCACCAAATAAACTTGATTCCACTATGTCCTAATAGAATAAGTATCGAATCACAAAAACCATCCCATAAAAATTAGGGGAGAAGAGTAGGAGAATAAAATAGGTAAAATAGGATATAAACCAACCTAAAATCACCATGAAGAATACCCAAAAAACACTTAGATCCAAGGTAGAGAAAGGGGGAGAAGAAAACGAGTGGATTCACCTATCATGTGGATGAATGGAAGAAAAAGTGGGTGAAATATTATATAATATTAGATATTTAACAAATTTAATATAAATATAAAAATAACTATTGTGGGGAATATTTTGGAATGACTATATGATTCATAGTGAAATTCTATTTCCTAGTGAAACCCTATATGAAACCCAACAAACAATTTGGTATGTCAATATATTCCATATTCTAGAGACAAACCAAATAATTATGAAAACTCATTGTGGTGTGATCTAGAGATTAAAAATAAAACCCATATATATATTTGTTTGAAAACTCCCCCATCACTAAGAATTTACTCTTATGTAGATCTTCATGGATCACCCTTCAAATTATTGTTTGACACCTCCTTTTTTTATAAAATATAATATTTCAAAAATTCTATATCATGTCATAACCCCTCCAATCATGGTGTTATCTACCACATACACCAAAAATTAAAAATTCCTCTAAATTATTTACCAAACCGTGACAATGTGATTCATTATAAAATCCTCATCATGGAGCTTCCCATATCCAATAAGCATCAATAAAATCTACTAACTTCTAGTACATTAATTGGAATCCAATACCATTACTCTTAAATGATTCCAAAATGGATACATTTCTACCTCGCATGCACCTGATTCAGTTAACCAAACATTTTTAAAAAACTCATACTCGGATTTTGGGCACACACTATTCATTTTACACACTATGTTTCTAAGGAAAATTATATATTTTAATATTCAATACATCTTGAAAAGATCTAGTAAATGCTATAATACCAAAAATCATCTGAAAAACATAGTTTCCCTACACTAGAGAACTAATTCATCACCACCACATGATACATGATTTCCATAAGCATCATGAAAACATTTTTTTTTCATAGCTTGGCCCAATCCTAACTCATGGTGTGATCTGTTGGTATACTTACAAGTTTCCCAAAAATCATTAATAGAATCCTCCCATGAGTATTGTAATAGTCTAAATATGAGTCCCTCTTAGAACATTTGTCAAATTCTAACCCTAGTCAATCACTGAAATACTAACACCACTTTATCATCATTGGTTAATCCTAAATATTTGGTTTAATGGGGAACTATATGGGGCTGGTCTTCCTACACATAGGTTTCCAAGGTGATATCTAGATAACCCACTTACTAGTCTCACTACATCCATAACTATAGAGTCATCGACCCAGTTCACTTATATTATAACAAAACTGGGTTCTTCATACCTCAAGCATGCATCCCTATATTCAGTAGGGTTATGAACAATGGTGAGGGTATATTAATAAAGTGGGGATTCTATACCCTCTTCGGTATTGCAATCCATAAATTACAATGAAATTATTATAATGAATAATCCAAACAAAATAGCCAAATAAAAGTAGATATCACAACTACATACTATCAATAAATGAATGAAAACAAAAATGGTATAACAAAAGGATCAAAAGTTATGTCACACAATCATACATATATAAAGAGGATCCCTCATGGGAAGATCATATATAGTAAATACCAAAAATTCCCAAAATAATAATACAAACACAACATTGGTCCAAAATCCATACAAAGTACAACCTCACTACCCTAACCATAATCTATATCTAAACCATCCAAAACAAGCCTTTTCTCATACCTATACCACAAATCAAAAAAAAATCTTGGGTACTAGGTCACCTAATAAAGGTGTGTGTAAAAATAAGTATGAAATAACCAATGGTTTTCCTAAATATATCAAATAAATAAACATTCATGTTCAATGTGATATAATCATAAATAAATAACATACACAATAGTAGTAATAATTATTTATCCACCATGATTATTTACTATCCACCTAGGTTTTTCTCTTCCCATTTTTTTCCGTGATGAAGTGTCTCTGAAAATAAAAAAATAATACTGACTGGAATAATGACTTACGTCATATCAAGTGGGTATATCATCCTATTATAGATAAATAACTCGTATATAGGTAGTAAGTCATGATAGCATAGCCTTAAAAGTGGGAATATATTCCTAGTAATAATATTACGTAAGTATTTCATCCTTGATGAGTATATATCATTGGGAATAACATCACACTAACAATATTCCATAAGTTGGAATAACATCCTAGAGTAATTATATTCAAATGGGTACCATGTCCTGACTACATAATAAAAGGGGGAATGAAATTCTTATCCATAGGTATCTCACATGAGGAAAAAGTTTCCCCAGTCCTAGACTACTTCAAAAGAAATGGAAACATGTCCCATAAGTAACCATAAACATATAAGAATATTATCCCCTTGTATAGAAATATCACAAAATGTGTAGTACATACACTTCTATATAAAATAAGAAGTAATCATTCATACTACCACATCCCTATAAAAATCATGGCCATGCTGACATTATATTCTCTTTCAAGGTGTTTATTTCATCCCCTAATAATTGGCATGGTGTCCCAGTTATGAATATACTAAATAATTAAAATAGTATCTCTTACCATGAATAATATAATATAAATGTGAATTATTTACTAATAACTTCTATCAATAACATAAAGGTAATTTTATCCCATATACATAACTAGCACCATATAATGGAATAGTAAAAAGAATTAACATCATCACATAAACAATTTAGGTTATGGTAGGAAAGTTATCCAAATCAATTTTAATTGTAAGATCATTCAGTTCCTCTGATATGAAACCTATTTACAAGAATCAATATAGGGGATAAATTTTATAGTCACAAACAATATAGGGAGAAGGCATGATTGTGATTCTCTAGATCCCCACTCTCAAATATAGTCCCATAAACATGTACTTTACATACTCACTTTGATATCATCGGTAGAATCTTGGATATAACAATCCTTAATTACAAAACCTATAGTGTTTATTAAATCTATTACATCTTAAATATGTTTTTATGTTTCAAACTTTAGAGAATGAAAAAATAATAAACAATTAAATCCCAAATATTTCTTAACTAATTGATTTTTTTAGTATATAAGAAACTACTTAATTCTTAGTAATTATTCAAAATATTCCATAAATTCCTCCACACAAGTTACCCTTTTAATCATGTCATGTGTACTACATTCCTTCATAACCTGGGGAATGAAGGTATACGAAATGAGTGATATCAAATGGTTAGTAATGGGAATATATAACCAAATATGTGAAAAAATATTAATGAAATAGAAAATATGATAGGAATAAATAATTTGAATAATTCCATAAAAAACTAAGACTGAGATCAAGATATATCCATTAGATTAAATTAAAACATGGATAAAAAATATTACTGATCTCATAATAATGGAATTCATAATTTTGGACATCAAAACATGTTATCAAGGCCTTATTCCAAGACACAGTACTGGTATAGGGTGAGGTATACATCGAAACCCACTATTTTTTTTGTTTCATGATACCTATAGATACATATAGGGGATATATAATTAAATGCAACAACCATTACTCATTTAAGTATAATACATTCACTATAAGAGTCAACAATACATTTCATGATATTCCCTAAGGAAACTCTAAATGAATAAAAATGAGGTTGTCCATATAATAAAGAATATAGATTTTTTGATACATAATTAACATGAATTAATACCCAACACTAATCAGTAGTGTAAATACTTTTCTCTATGTTAATAAAAATGATAACATGATCATAACACATCCGGAGAAAGAAGGTGGATGGTTAAACAATACATAGTCAACATTCCCATAATCATCAGTGTTAGAATAACAATATATAGAATTCTAATAATTTTCCCCATGTCAATAAAAGGTATAAATTTATCAAAACACATATAGATTAATAAAGTGTATGGTTGAAAAATAACATAAACCTAGTTTAATAAAGTAAACAGATAAGGGTGTTTACAAAGATGAAAAACACACTTTAAAAAATAATGCTTCGATCAATATCACAAAAGAAGAGATCAAGAATATAATTTTTTCCTTCCAAGGGTCTAATCACCCAAATGACAATATATATATATTATAGGAAAACCCCATTAGTTTAAATCCTTTTGAAAATCAAATGTAATGTTAAAATAAAAACAAAAAATAGTTTTTATAATTTTTTTAACATTGATGTAAAATAAAAAATTACATGTCACTTTCAAAGGGAAATTTTAAAATGGTGATGTGGAAGCTTTTGAAAACCTTTACTTTCAAAAATAATATCTAATAATAGATCCTTGAGAAGGAAAATTATATATTGGAGAAAATATAAGATGAATAAAAAACATATTAATGAGAATAAAAAATCATTTTTATGATATTTAAAATACTTTTGTTGAAAACTAAAATTATTAAAAGGGTAAAAAACATTATTTTTGGGTCAAAATATATTTTTCCCACATAGGTAACGAAATTTACATACCATAAAATTTTAGGGTTTGATAACACAGGCATTAAAGAATCATTTTCATGAACAAATAATATAAATCAAGGAAAAGAGATTTTATTTATTAGTTTTCCTTACAAGCAACATACTCCTTGAAGAAATATATATTTCATAAAAGTTTATTATTTGGTAGAAATATAAATTCATAGAAAAAAATTTAATACCACATAATATAATCAATTGGTAAAAAGTACCTAACTTTTTGAGTCCAAGAGGATTATCATGACTCAATGAATAAAAATTGAGTTACCAAAAAGATTTACATATGGGATAAAAAATAATTAAAAGAAATTTGATAAAAATTAAGTAAACTAGATTATTATTTTCCATGAATAAAAAACACATGATAAATAAAAATACATGGGTAGAAAATGAACCATTTAAAAGAAAACATAGGGCATAATATAAACTTGTCTCAAAGAATTAATTTTTGAGACAAATAATCCTTGCAGCATGACTGAAATTTAAATCAAATCCCCATTAAAAAGTGGGAGTATAATTAAACTTAAAATAACATGATTAAAAGATAATTCATAAAATTATATCTAAAATAGGAAGAACATACACCATATAAATGAAATTAGGTGTGTCATACAGAACATGTCTCAGTGAGTGGAATTGGAGATGAAAACCCTTACCATAGTCTTTATTCATTATGAAATTTCACTAAACATATTAAATAAATAAATTATGTTCATTAAATAAATATAAGGACCTTATTCATAGCTATATTCATTTTTAATCCTAATTTATTATCATTATATATATGTATATATTAGATATTTTTTACCTATTTTTAATACAGGGTGTAAGTAATTCTTATCACTATGAAGTAGCTTCATAAAAGTGGTGTTGGAATATGTTCATTTTTAAAATACCATAATTACCAAATCATATATGGTACTATAATAAATTTTACATGATATTTATAATGGTATAATTTCATACCATGGTATTGTTTTTACAAACCCTGAAGATGAAATCATCGATGATCAGGTTTCGATGATTCTTAATGAGCAAAAGGTGTTTTATGAATTATTGAGTAAAATTATGATATAACCATACCAAAACCAAAAATAAAACATTATTTAAATAATTTTATCACATTACAATAGTAAAATAGTCTCATAGTCATCTATTATATAAATTCATTTTATTTTTCAAGTAGATGGTTAAACCTACCCAAACATGAACCTACCGAGATTAATGGATGATTATGAGGTGGTTTAGTTGTAATATTATTATAGTAGAAGAATATTGATATTATTTATTATTTATTAGTTTTATATATCATGATTTTTAATAATTATAAAGATAATATATTATATATAAAGTCATTATTTATAAATAAGAGTTCATTTTCCTCTTAGTACATTCATTTTAATCGATTGAATTATTGATAATAGTTTTTTATCATATCATTAATAGGTTACAAATTTTTTTATACAAGAACCTTAATGATTTTATAAAAATAATATTTATAATTTAAAACCAATCTCATAACAATCAATGTAAGGCAATGATGAATATAAAAATGGAAATCAATCATTCCATAGAGGCGGTAGTCCACACGTTTTCATGGATGTTGATTCAACTTTATATAGAATAGGAAATAGGAGTAATATGATTTATTATTTATGAATAATAAAAATAATCCAAATATAAAAATTATATATCAAATTCTATTTTATACTATCCCTTGAAGATATTGAAGGAAAACAAATCACATTGCGTCGTAGAGGCGGTAGTCCACGCAATGCATGAACGACAATTTCATTTTTATTAATAGAAAAGAGAAAATGTGATTAATTTTTATTACCATAGAATAATAAAATCAACCATATAACCACTAATAATTTCATTAGATAGTTTTTTGAAAAGTATAATTGTAAAAGGAAAATATAAAAGAATGAATTTTATATAAAAATGATTACTCACTTTGATCACTTTAAGATTTTCTTGAAAGATCCCTTATAAATTGACAGAATTGGATAATATCCAATGAATAGAAGATCAAGAGAGTGAAAGAGTATTATATAGGAAGGAAAAAAGGATGTTTTTTTTATTAGGAAAACAGTTTTTTAAGAGTTCCTTCAAGGGGTTGTGAGAGGCCCCATTTATAAGTGGTGAGAATTGCATTTTTTGTAAATATTTAAAATTAATATAATGGGAAAACATGTTAAACATGTCAAGTGGATATAAAATTGAGAAATAATTGAGTCTATAATATATAAGGTTTATAAAAACATCATCAACTCAATTTGAGATATGTATTTATCATGTTTCAATCTCTTTACCCCTTGAATTATTACTTTTACCATTTTAACTTTTTCTGTGATAACTAGTTTTTACATAAAGTAACTTAATATTTATGCTGAAAAATAAAGTGATATTTATTATATTATTTAGAACCAATAATTATAAATTCTAAATACATTTCATTTGATTCAATTTATAACTTTTTTAAAAATCAATTCTAAATTAAAAAACCATAATGTATAAAAAATATTTTTTGAGAAAATTTTTTTTAGGTTCTAAAATATCAAATATGTGTTTTAATTTTTTTAAAACTATAAAATTACATATAAAATACATATTTTTTCTTATAAAAATGATTCATTTATTTCCAATTTATACTTATATACTAAAAATTTCATATAATTCTTGTTATTTGTGAAAATAGTATTTTCACCTCAAAATCATTCTTTTTAGTAAAATATGAAAAATTTATATTAAGAAGATATTAGTATGATGAATCAAAAAGTAATTTTAATTTTATAAAATTAAAATTTTAAATTTTATAAATTTATCTTTTAAATAAAAAAGTGATATATAATAAAAAACTATTTTATAAGAAAATATATTTTTAAGGATATTAACCATTCACATTCATATTTCCTATCATTTACTAATTAAATTAGTATTAACCCATTATTAATTTGAAATATATTTTATCACCATTAATCAAAAGTTTCTTGAAATAGAAATTCATATCACATAGATTGGAAATATTTATAAGAATACTTTTCTATTTATAAAAAGTACTTATAAGTAATTTTAGTTATACTGATTGAATTTCAATCATAATAAAAGTATCTTTTATTGTATTTCTATTAATATTTCATAAATTAGTTATTCATATTCATTCCCACTAATTTAATGACTAGGTTTTAACGATCAGACTTAATATTAATATTTTTATCTAAATATATGACGGTTTTGTTTTAGTTCGGTATTGCATTTGGAGAAATCTATCAAACCCATTTAACTCATTTAAAGGAATTCACATATTAATGTATCATGGTATTACACTACTCCCCATAAATAAATTAAATCCTTGAAATTTGACTCATACGATTATAATAATTTCTATAGGGAACTCATAATTAACCATACATCGCTTGATGATCATGTGTTTATTGAGGATACAGAATGAGGTTTATCCTTATGAAAAATTATTATAAACATTTTATAGAGGAAGATAAACAATTCATAATTTCATATATAATTATAATGAGGTAATAAGATCCAGATCCATATGGAATAACTTCTGAAAAACTATGAAAATTATTTATATGATAATCATGACACTATGGATTTTTATTAGCAACTAAATATACAATAGTTCTATGAAAACTCACATGACATGGGTCACTAGAAAATTTAGAGTTAAAACTCACTATATAATATATTAGTAGTAGTTTCATAGGATTTTTCTTGTTCGCATGGTTTTTGGTGACTATTTTCCTCTTTGGATCTTATATTGGGAAATTGAGTCCCATAATTCCCAACCCTCTTAAAATTGAAGTAATGGAATTTTATAGCTACTCTATTTACCTTACACTTGTGAGTTTATTAACATATATCTATATACTTATATCATTTAAATATCCCTTTAAGAAAATTCCCACCATGAATCTTCCCACATTTTTGACACATAGGAAATTTAATCTTATTTCCTTCATCATCTTTGTCACTTGATCTTATATGACACTATATCTTTCTCTTCATTAATGTGGTTGGTACTTAAAATATATTTACATTATTAATAATATTTCATGATAGTTTATTTGAAATAATCACAAGATTTATCACTCCATCTCATATTTCAATGGGTTTTTCCTCGAGGTAATCTCTTAATTTTCTCTCGCACCCATTATTAACATGGTTCCTTTATGGTTCAAACATTACTAAAACCAAAATAGTTAACATGAGTGATGATAATTATAAGTTAATTATCATGAACAACTATAGGAAAATTTACCTTCTAGATTTATGACTTTATAACACTATAAATTTATCCTATTGTTCTTCCAACTCCACTTCTATGAGACTAAGTTCAACCTATAGAACACTCTATTTATCATATATCATTCTTGGTTCAATGTATGTTACTTTGAGTTGGTTCCGTCATAATTATTAACCTAATCCTTAAAATAGATATCCCAAATTATGATTAAATTTATTAAAATATTCTCAACCTAATATTTATTGAAATTCATGCTCTCAAATTACAACTTATACTTTATCCAAGAAAGTATATATCGATTAATATATACACTAAACTTTTAATATAGACATTTAAATATATGTTATCCATGGTAAACATTATATTAGATTATCTAAACAAAACATATTAAAATATCTCATAATGTTTCATAAATATAATGTCAGTCAACCAAATCATATCCCCTAAGAGTGTTAAACTAGGTGTTGTAACGTCTCGGATCCGGGTGCCACTCAATGGGTTCCTCGAACCTGGTTTGTCACATGACCACAAGCACATTTCCCCAAATGTTAGAGGCTTCCAACTAGAACTGAGGACCTAGGTCTGATAGTGGGGAAACTATGCCCTCATTTGTCAAAGTGTAGCGCAGTGGAGAAAATACAAACATACTAAAAGAGGAAGTAGTAAACAATACCAAGCTAAAATGGACAACAGTACATAAGTAAAAGATGACAATATTAATATATATGACAATGCAATATGTTCCTAAGTCTATGAAAGCAGCCAAAAATAGGATACTCTGCAATCTAAAACAATACAACATGCGATACAAGTACAACAAAGAAAAAAAATTCCACCAGGAACTCAGTATCATCGCAAGCCTAAGCTCGGTCTCATGCTCCCCTACTCCTCTACAACAATAAAGTACCTGTATTGGGACTCTTTCCATTATCAACACCTGCAACAATATAATCTGTTTAGGCCCAAGACATTACCCAAATAGGGTGGGAGAAATAAATCCCAGTAGGCAACCACCAAAGGCCCATGCCTAACTATCTGTGAAATAGTGAAACAGTAGTGTGGAATAATGAAAGGCAGTAAACTAGGAAGTACTCAAAAGAATCTACTCCAAAAAGTTACATTTCCATTTAATCATTATTTAACAATTAAATAAAATTGAATTATAAGTTTTCAAGACCCGTCCTCAACTGATAATCTCCTAAACAGTGCCATAGAAAAACTCACAATAGGCTATCTAACAAGTAGAAGGTAAAACAATACCAAGCCTGTGCTTTAGCTTGGTAGGTAAAACATGAGAAATCACCACATTGAATATTCAAAGTAAACAGTTTCCTCGGACATGAAAATCCTTACCCTCTGGTAAACAGAATTGAAACCCTCAGGTGATTACCCTTAGGTATAACGGATATTTCACTCAGGCATATGGGATATTTCCCTCAGGCACGAAATCTACTGTGCATAGGCATAAGAAAAGTTGCCCTTAGGCTAAACGAAACATTTCCCTCAGGCAAAGAAAAACAATGCCCTCAGGCTAAGAAAGTAATCGGTCCAAGCCCAATATATAATCAAGCAATTATATATAAATTTTCTCTTAAGAAAATTCAAAGCATGCTATAATCACGACATACCCACGGGTATCCTGGCCAAACAGCTAAACAAGGAAACGCACCCGCGAGGTGGCCCTTGATCAAGGGAACGATCCCAAAGAGTAGTTTATACATATTCATTAAATTACCTATGCAATTATAGGTATTTCAACAGTCAAGGCCTCAGCCATACGACAACCCAAACATGGGAACATAGCATAACAGTGCACCAAAACAACTCGATAGGTGGAAATAAACACCAGACCACCTACCTCGATCTCCTTTGATTGATATATGTGAACGAAGCCTCCTAAATCAACTGATAAAGATGAATATCTAGGAAGGATGATAACCCATTGAAACAAAAATAACATCCCATTGGAAAATAATTGGAAGGAAACACTCAAGGAGAGGGAAGGGCTTACCTGTGCGGTCCAAACGTGATCGACTGAGGAAGAATCCGTGTTTCGGCGTGCGATCGGGAGCTCTTCCAGGCTTCGACCTCCCCTCCCAGTGCTCCAAACGTACTCATGGCTTCCTCTTCCAAATGAGGAGTCTACTTCCCATTTATAAAAAAACATAACTACACAGCGTGTACTCTCAAGTACACAATATGTACTTTTCATTTTTAACTTTTCCTCTGGTGACCACTTTCCACCTCCTCATTTTTCATCAGCTGACTTGGTTACACGAAGTTTATTTCTAAGTACACGGTGTGTACTGTCACTTGGCTGGTGGCTACTCCCACCGCCTTATAGTTCACTTGCCGACTGATTACACGACGTGTATTACTAAGTACATGACTTGTAGTTAGTTTTTACACCCTGAATAACCGAAAAGCCTACACACCCTGTATACTCATCCCACACAGCCAAAGTACATGGCGTGTGGAAAAGTACATGGCGTGTACCCATAAATTTAAGATTTTTCTCCATTTTCCTTGTTTTCTCAAAAACACTTAATGAAAAGGAAAAGAAGAAACATGTACCTCAAGAATAAGAACCGGGTTCTTACAAACTTCCCCCCTTAAAGCAATTTGTCCCCAAATTTTCCTTTAAAGGGTGGTGAAGATAAAGCTGAGAAAAACTCTGGCCACTGAGCACATACATCCGTCTCCCGCTCCAAGGTTTCTTCCTACACCCGGCCATGCTGCCATAACACCAGTACAAGAGGAACTGACCGGCCTCAGAGAACCTCTGTGCTCCTATCAACAATATGAATCATATTCTCCTCAAAGGATGCATCGACATGAAGATCAACCTCCTTGGGCTGAAAAACATGAGACGAGTCTGAGTGATAATGGCGTAGCTGAGATACGTGGAAGACGTCGTGCATGGCCCGGTACCTCTATGGTAACTGCAACTGATAGGCATCCGGCCCGACTCTCTCTAGAATCTCAAACATTCCTACATTCCTCAGTGAAAGTTTTCCGTATCTCCTAATCCGCCTGTGTCCTAACCTTAGTGAAACACACAAGAAAACCTGATCCTCGACCACAAACTCTAAGGGTCATCTGCGGCGATTAGCATAAGATTTCTGACAAGACTTTACAGTAGCCATCCGCTTCTGAATCAACGGGACCAGCTCTGAAGTCTCCTGCATGAGATCTGGTCCTAGTAAAGCTGCATCACCTGCCTCAAAGAAACATAATGGTGATCGGCATGGCCTACCATATAAAGCCTCATAAGGTGCCATATCAATAGTTTCCTTAAAACCATTATTGTAGGAAAACTCGACCATGGGTATGTGATTCTCCGAAGATCCCCCAATGTCTAGGATGCATGCATGAAGCATGTCCTCTATCACCTGTATTGTACGCTCTGACTGGCCACCAGTCTGAGGGTGGTAAGCTATGCTCAGAAGCACCTGTGTACCCAGTTCCCTCTGAAAACTCTACTAGAAACGAGATGTAAAATGGGCGTCCCTATCTGAAACGATAGAATGAGGGACCCCATGAAGTCATACTACTTCTCAGATATACAACTTCCCGCGCTCATCAACACCGACGTTCTTCTTAAGTCTATCTATAACAACCCATAAGGCATAACTACCTCAAGGTGACCTCATCAACCCGGTCCCGAAGTCCATCGCGACATCATCCCATTTCCACTTTGGAATGGGTAACTATTGTAATAGTCCGGCTAGCCTCTGATGCTCTAACTTCAGCTGCTGACAGGTAGAACATCTCGTAATGAAACTAGCTACCTCTCTTTTCATACCCGGCCACCAGTACTGATGTCTCAAGTCATGGTACATTTGGTAACCCTAGGATGAACTGCCCAAGAACAAGCATGAAAATCCCGCATAAAATCCTTGTGTATATCCCCTATAACCCACAGTCATCCATGGATATGCATTACCTCATCATTTCCTATCATCCAACCAGAAGGAGGGTCCTCACATGCCACCGAATCCTGTAGAACTAGGCCTTCTGAATCAGATAGTTGTCTCATCCTCACACTATCCAAGAGGGTAGAAGTCACAAATAAGGATGAAAGATAGTTTCACCCCTGACTATTGTGCACCTCCAAATGAATCTCAGAGAACAAATCCATAAGCTTCCACTCACCAATGGCCTCCTGCACTGCCTGTACCTGAGTCCTACTCAGTGCATCAGCAACTATGTTACCTTTACTAGCTGTATAAGCAAGCTCGTAGTCGAAGTACTGAAGGTACTAAACCCACCTTCTCTATCTTAGATTCAAGTCACACTGGGTAAAGATATATTTAAGACTTTTTTGGTCCATAAACACCACAAAATGTTCTCCAAAGAGATAATTTCTCCAACAACATAACGCATGAACAACTGCAGCCAACTCGAGATCATGCGTTGGGTAATTCCTCTCATGTGGCCTCAACTGCCAAGACCTGTACGCAACTACTCAATCACCCTGCATCAACATTTCTCCAAGACTAATACCTGATGCATCACAATAAACTATATAGCTCTTCCATTACTATGGAAGTATTAGGACGGGTGCTGATGTCAACCTTCCCTTCTGCTCCTAAAAGGCTATCTTGCAAGCGTCTGACCAAATGAACTTCATACCCTTCTTAGTAAAACCCATCTATGGCACTGCTATATGGTATAAATCCTTTATAAAGAGCCTATAGTAACCAGCCATCCCCAAGAAACTCTGTATTTCAAACACGTTCTCAGGCTACTCCTAGGAAACTACCGCTATCACTTTCTCTGGGTCTGCTGCAACTCCTACCTCTGAGATAATATGACCTAGGAAGAGTATCTGGTCCATCAAAAAGTGGCACTTTGAGAGCTTAGCATATAACTGATGCTCTCTCAGTGTACTCAGTACGATCTCAAGATGTGTTGCATGGTTGTGTGGAGTGTGAGAGTACACTAAGATATCATCCATGAAGACTTCCACAAAAGAATCCAGTTATGAGTGGAACACATGATTCATCAGAGCCATGAAAACTGCTAGCACGTTCATGAGTCCGAACGACATGACCAAGTACTCGTATAGACCATATCTGCTCCGAAAGGCTGTAAGCGGTATGTACGATGGTCTACCACGCAACTGAGGATATTCGTATCTCAAGTCAATCTTCGAGTACACTCGTTCTCCTATAAGTTGATCAAAAATTTCATCAATCCTTGGAAAGGTATATTGGTTCTTGACTGTAAACTAGTTCAGCTTCCGATAATCCACACAAAGTCTGAGGGTACCATCTGACTTCTTAGAAAACAGGATAGGGGAACCCCATGGAGAATTACTAGGTCGGACAAAACCCTTTTCCTACAACTCCTCCAACTACCTCTTGAGCTCCTGCAACTCTAGTGTAGCCATCCTTTAAGGAGGAATGGACACCGGTGCCGCTCCTAGCACAAGATCAATAGTGAAATCCACCTATCGCTCTGGAGGTGGACATAAAAAGTCTCCCGGGAAGACATCCCTGAAACAATTAACCACTATAGGGAAATCCTTATAACAAGTTCCCTGGTCATCGAGATATAAACTCGCAATCTGGGTTGTCACTCCACCTCACCCACGATGCTCGGGTCCAGCTCGGCTCACCTAGACATCCCATTCACCCTTGTATAGAAACTCTCCGCCCTCTGGTGATGTGAAACTCACCCAGCGATGATAGTAATCTACAATGTATAGAAAGGTTACCAACTAGTCCATCCCAAGAATGACATCATAGCTTGTCACCTCTAAGACATAGAGGTTCTATAAGAAGTGACACCCACCAACCTCTAGGAGGCACTACCTGCATTGATGCACACCATCTGTTCTAGTCCCCAATGGATTTTCTAGCATCATGATATCAGAAGAAGAAGAAACACAGAGCCCAATTCCCTCCACAATGGTCACAGTTATAAAGCTATGTGTAGCAACAGTATCGAAAAGTACTGAAGACAAAACAGAAGCAACTAGAATAGTACCTCTGATAGTAGAAGGTCTGGGATCCTGCTCCTGTTAGGTCTGTTGCACTACATATGCCTACCCAGTGTCGTGGCCCAGCAACACAGCCTGGCTACCCTAAGCTGACCCACCCTGTTGTCTCCAAGATCCTGGTGTCTGACTACCATGGCCACGATTGTCACCATGGCCTGAACGTCCTGACGTATTCCAATTCCCGAGTTGATAAGAAGTTGTTGGACCTGCTCTTGTATGCGGATTATACACAGAACCCCTCTCACTAGTCACTAGTGGAAACTCCCTGAAAAAACGCTACAGATAGCCCACCTTGCCCCAAGCTCGGCACTCCACTACGTCACGTGGACACTAAGGTATCTTGTTACCCTATTTACCACATTGGTAACATATCACCTAGCCACCTAAATAATTCTTTTGTCTAGTACTATGACCGAGAGAGAAATCCATCTGCCTATTCCTCTTACTTGTAGAAATATTACCAGAAACTGGTGCCAAACCGCCCTGGCCTGCTCCACTAGCTTCCCGCAGGTTCCGCTCAGTAATCAGTGCCTAGTTCAAAAATAGCATGCACTATAGGAAATCTAAAAATGTCCATCAGTGTGTGGATGTCGTATCAAAGACCATACTCAAAGCGTCTAGCCCTCAATATCTCATCACCCACCAGAACTGGTGCAAAACGCTGTAGCTCGGTGAAGCAGGTAGAATAGTCCATCACTGACATAGCGCCCTGCTGTAGATTCATGAACTCTTGAGCTCGATCTTCCCTCAGCATCTCTGGAAAGAAAAATTCATAGAAGACTGCTTGAAAATCTTCACAAGCCATGTCTCAGTGATGCTCAGTCTAGGTGGTAACATCCCACCATCTCTTGGTGGAATCACACAACATGTAAGTAGCGAGCTTGACCCTCCTCCCTGGAGACGTCTCCAGATGCTTGAAGACTGTCTACATATAACCCAACCAAGACTCCGCAGCCTGTGGTATGACATCCCCTGAATACGTAGGCAGATGCTGCTACTGGAATATATGTGTTAGCTCTTCCATAGATGTGTCAATTGGTAGTGCTCCCTGGAAGGTCTACAAAAACTGCATGAAGCCCTCACGGAACTGCGTATCTGCGCCTACGTCCGGTATAACGGCTGGTGCAACATCTAGCACTGCTCGGGGATCCATCGGTAGCCCGTGGCCTACCGTATATGGAGTATAATCGTTTCCACTCTCTTGGAGAACAACTCGAGTTCATCTCGGTGACATGAATCTACAAGGTCAAAAACACACCTTAGGTCAAGATCATCAGGGACTGAAAACAAGGAGTGTAAGAAGGGAAGAGGAGAAAGAAAACCTTCAAGTTTTACAAAACAAGACTACAGAGCGTGTATAATAACTACATGTATTTTTCTCTTAAGTCTTTCACATTGATGTGTAATTCTGCCAAAACCGGTCGTGTAACACCCCAAACACACGGTGTGTTGTCCACATACACGACGTGTACTTGAATTTTCTTCTCCTGCCCGAGTCCTCATTCATGTCTTAACCACACGGATCTCCTTTGAATGTGACAACACGGCGTGTACTATACGAGCTTCACCAACCCGTGTTTTTTGTGACACGGCCGGGTACATAGCTCACACTACACGACGTGTACGACTTAGATTCCAACTGCCTGTGTTGTTAGTGACACGGCCGACTACTCAGCTGACACTACACGACATGTTACACCTGCACACGGTGAGTACACCACCCTGTTTCCCCAGCCACACGGCCAAGTCCACATGGTCTCTCACCGGTCAATACTACACAACATGTCCCACTGGTACATGACATGTACTAGAAAGGATAATACCAACCCGTGTTGTTAGTAACACGGCCTAATTCTCAGATTACACTACACGTCATGTTTGGAAGTGACACGTCATGTTTAAGTGAAGATTTCTCCGTCCTTATTGTTAGTTAAGACAGACATAGGGTCAACATGACCTAGCGTGTGCAACCGGTACACGGCGTGTTCTCTCTAGAGTTTCCCCACCCCGTGTTTCTACCTACACGGCCTATGACATGGTTAGAAACTACACGGAATGTACACAGGATACACGATGTGTACTTAAATTTTTTTCATTTCTTCCCAAACAGAAGAGTAAGCGGCATGTAATCAAAATTACATGGCATGTATTCTTGTTTTTTCTGGACAGTAAGCCTCAAAAACTACTCCGAAGTCCAGAAAAATATTGAAAGAACACCAAAGTGCCAAATTCCAATATTTGAGGGCCCATACTTGCCACAAACCAAATCTTGGAATCTTATACTTGTTATAACAAAGTAAACTAGTTGATGATCCACCAAATTCTGGTTGATGAGGGCCCATACTCCTTAAGAACCAAAGTTTGGTGTTCATTCAAAAAACCTTACATAACAATACCCTATCAAATAGTAGGTATTTTGTCAAGGAATCTATCACAATAGCATGCATTTTCTAGCACAATATCTATCACAACAACATGCAATTTTCTAATGCACCTACATGGCATGGAAACAATGCATGACATGCGATTCTAACATGTTCCTAAATGATGCATGAGATGGAATACCCTCATCTCATCAGGTTTCAACTAAATAGAACCTAATTATAAAAATATAAACAACACGCAATAAGTGTGTCACCCAAGTGTAAAAATCATATCAATTGTAATAATCATAAATAGAAAATCACAATTTAATTCAAGGCAACCCGGACTTTACCTGTACATGGGGTAGCTACTCCCAGGAACAGTTTATTACCGAATCCCTTAGCAATATATCTCTTTCTATCATTTCAAAATAATAAAATAACTCAGAGAAGATAAACCTACCTTTGATACCACTTTGTAACATCCCGGATCCGGGTGCCACTCAATGGGTGCCCAGAACCCGGTTGGTCACATGACCTCAAGCGCATTTCCCTAAATTCCAGAGACTGCCGACTAGCAGTGATGGCCTAGGTCTGATAGTGGGGAAACTATGCCCTCATTTGTCAAAGTGTAGTGTATTGGAGAAAACACAAACATAGTAAAAGCGGAAGCAGTAAACAATTCCAAGCTGAAATGGAGAACAGTACAGAAGTAAAAGATGACAACCGTCATATATATGATGATGCAATATGTCCCTAAGTCTAAGAAAGTATCCAAAATTGGATACACTGCAATCTAAACAATAAAACATGTGATACAAGTACAACAAATCAAAAAAAAATAGTGCAGCAGGAACTCAGCAGCATCGCAAGCCTAAGCTCGGTCTCATGCTCCCCTACTCCTCTGCAATAATCAAGTACCTATATAATTAATCTTTCCCTTATCAACACCTACAACAATATAATTTGTTTGGGCCCAAGACATGGCCCAAATAGGGTGTTAGAAATAAATCCCAGTAGGCAAGCACCAATGGCCCTTGCCCAACTGTCAGTGAAATTGTGCAATAATGAAATGCAGTAAGCTAGGAAGTACTCAAAATAAGATACTCCTACCAGTTCCATTTCCATTTAATAATTTTTTAACAATTAATTAAAATTTAATTATAAGTTTCAGAGACCCAGCCTCAACCTCCAATCTCCTAAACAGTGTCGCAACAAAACCCACAACAGGCTATCTAACAAGTAGAAGGTAAAACAATACCAAGCATGTGCTTTAGCTTGGCAGGTAAAACATGAGAAATCACCACAGTGAATATTCAAAGTAAACAGTGTCCCCAGGAATGCAAATCCTTACCCTCAAGTAAACAGAATCTAAACCCTCAAGTGATTTCCCACAGGCATAACGAATATTTCCCTCAGGCATACGAGATATTTCTCTCAGGTTTCGGAAGCTACTACCCACATGCATAAGAAAAGTTTCGCTTAGGCTAAACAAAACACTGCCATCAGGTTAAGAAAAACACTACCCTTAGGATAATCAAGTAACTCGGATGAGCCCAACATATAAGCAAGCAATTATATATACATTTTCTCTCAATAAAACTTAAAGCATGATATAATCCCGGCATACCCCTGGGTATCCTGGCCAAACTACTAAACAAGGGAAACACACCCATGGGGTGGCCTGGATCAAGGAAATGATCCCAAACATCAGTTTATACATATTCATTAAATTACCTATGCAATTCTAGGTATTTCAACAGTCAATGCCTCGGTCATACGACACCCCAAACCTGGGCGCGTAGCATAACAATACACAAAAATAATTCTATAGTTGGAAATAAACACCAGACCACCTACCTTAATCTCCTCTGATCGATATATGTGAACGACGCCTCCTAAATCAACCAAGAATGACGTAGATCTGGGAGGGACGGTAACCCATTAAAACCCAAATAACTTCCCCTTAGGATTTAATTGGAAGGAAACACTCAAGGAGAGGTAAGGGCTTACCCTCGCGGTCCAAACGTGATCGATGGAAGAAGAATTTGAGTTCCGGCGTGCGATCGGGAGCTCTTCTAGGATTCGGCCTCCCCTCCCAGTGTTCCAAACAAACTCACGGCCTCCTCCGCCAAATGAAGAGGCTATTGCCCATTTATAACAAAAAAACATAACTATACGGTGTGTACTTTCAAGTACACGGTGTCACTACTGGAAATCAGATCTTTCCCAACACTTATATACACCCTTTCCCAACGGTTCTCCCAAACCGTTGGGAAAGGGGGGTCTTTCCCAACGGTTTGGGAGAACCGTTGGGAAAGGGGCCTCAAAACACCCCTTTCCCAACGGTTTGGGAGAACCATTGGGAAAGACCCCCCCCCCCCTTTCCCAACGGTTTGGGAGAACCGTTGGGAAAGTCCCCCTTTCCCACCCCTTTCCCAACGGTTCTCCCAAACCGTTGGGAAAGACCCCCCCCCCCCTTTCCCAACGGTTTGGGAGAACCGTTGGGAAATGCCCCCTTTCCCACCCCTCTCCCAAACCCCTTTCCCAACGGTTTGGGAGAACCGTTGGGAAAGGTCACTCTTTCCCAACGGTTCTCAAGAACCATTGGGAAAAATCAACAAAAAAATTCAACATTCGGCCTAAAACATTACACCCAACCAGAACCTATCCCAACGGTTTTGAAAACCGTTGGGATAGGTTCTTTACTTTTTCCAGATCCACTAACCGAGAACATTATATAAATAAAAATTTAATATAATTATGATAATACATATATATATTTATGAAATTATGTTTACAAAAGTGATGTTAGCTTAGTGGTTAAGTAGTTCGACTATAAACAAGGGGTCCTGGGATCAAATCCCAGCGGATGTTTTATTTTTGGAATTTATATACCAACGGTTCCATTACCGTTGGTATAGATTTCATATTACCTATACCAACGGTTCCCAAAACCGTTGGTATAGGTCTATACCAACGGTTTTTGGAAAACCGTTGGTATAGACCTATCCCAACAGCTTACTTGGCTACGGTTCTCCAAACCGTTGGTATAGGCTATACCAACGGTTTGGAGGCCTATACCAACGGTTCCAAACCGTTGGTAAAGGTTATTTTTCCAGTAGTGTGTGTACTTTTCATTTTTAACTGTTCCTCTGGCAGCCACTTTCCACCGCCTCACTGTTCATCAGCTGACTTGGTTACATGACGTGTATTTCTAAGTACACAGCATGTGCTGTCACTCCACTGGCGGTTACTCACACCGTCTTACTGTTCACCTGCTAACTGATTACACAGTGTGTATTACTAAGTACACCGCGTGTAGTTAGTTATTACAACCTGAATCACTGACAAGTCTACACGCCCTGTATACTCATCCCACACGGCCAAAGTACACGGTGTGTGGAAAATTACACAGCGTTTACCCATAAATTTGGTATTTTCCCCCATTTTTCTTATTTTCTCAAAAACACTTAAGTAAAAAGTAATTGGAGAAACTCGTACCTCACGAATAATAATCGGGTTCTTATAGGTGTGCAATTAAACCTCTTCATCATGCATTAGGTTATTATCTAGTTAATACCCAATCCCCCATTTTAGGGTTATTACCCTTAGGAACATCTATTTTAAAGCCCATATCCACATATAATATCTAGATAGGGATTTAATTTCTTGTAGAACCACCCAATATCTACTTTACCAAAACATTGAGATGTTACTCAGAATTCCAACTTATACTTGTTCCTAGGGCTTTCACTAAAGTTATCCCATTATAATCCCTAGATATAATGTTAATTATTACCCTAGTATTAGATTATATACTATCCAAAAGGGTTATATATACCTTGGAAATTATTTTCAACCCCTAAATTATCAACCCTTAAATTATACTCAACAACTATCTGAATCTCTGATGTTATCTAAACCAGAATCTGATAGAAATAGTGATGCCCCAGACTAGCACTACTGGATCTAGTGCCACAAACACATTATTTACATACTCACTTTAATAACATATGTAGAATCATAAATATATCAATATTTAATTAAAAAATAAAAAATAATTAGTGCATCTATTACGATATAAAGTTTTTAATAGGTTTACAACTTTATAAAACTATAAAAAATCATAAAATAGTAAATAATATGTTCTTATCTACTAATGGATATTTTTTCCATTATATAATAAACTAATTAATTTATGGAAAGTCTTAAAAATCTCCCCTAAATCATTATACATGTTCTACCCTTCTAAAAAAGTCACATGTACTATGTTTCTTCATAAATTTGGGAATATAAACATATGAAACAGGTGAAATCAAATTCTCAATAAGGGAAACATATAATTAAAGATATAAAAAATATAAGAATGACATACATAAAATGTAAGTAACAAATAATACAAATAATACCAAAATCCACTAAAACTGAGTGAATTCTATATCCTTGAAAATAAATGAAAATAGGGATAACAATAATTAAAAATCTCAAGCTGATGAAATTTATAATTACATATATAATAAAATGTTTTCAAGGTCTTATTCTAGGGCACTCTACTAACATGGGGGAATTTATACACTAAAATGCAAGATGTTTTCTCTCATGAGGCCCGTAGATACATTGAGGGGATATATAATTTCAGTCCCCACCCATCACTTTTTTAAGTACAATGCATTCACCATAAGACTCAACAATATATTTCAGGCCATTCCCTATGGTTCCTTTCGCTAAATAAAAATATGGATATATATATAATGATGAATTCAGAATGTCGATACACAGTCAACTTATCTTAGTAGTCAATAATCATAAAGAATTTAAATACTTTTCCCAATATCAACAAAAGGGATAACATGATCATAACCCATCTATAGGAATAAGGTTTATGGTTAAACAATTCATAGTTAAGTTTCCAATAATTATACGTATTGGAATAATAACATAGGGAATTTCAATAATTTTCTCGATTCCAATAAAAGGGATAAAATGATTATAACACATCCAGATAAATAAAGTTGATGGTTACAAAATAACACCCCATTGTAACAATGTAAACATATAATATTATTGACATAAATGGAAAACAACTATGTAAAAATATTTCTTCGATCTGTATCACAAAATAAGGAATCAAGAATAAAATTACTTGATACCATCAGTTCAATAACCTAAATAATAATATATATATATATATACATATATATAATAGGAAAAATAATGAAACCTAAACCGCATTTTGGTAAATCCTTGTGAAAATTAAATGTTAAGTGGAAATTAAAACAGAAATTGTTTTTATAAAACATTTTTAACATTGAAGTAAAATAAAAATTTATATATATCTTTCAAAGATAAATTTTGAAAAGCTAACATGAGAAGTTTTTAAAACCAATTATTTAAAAAAATAATATCCAATAACTTATCTTATATAATTAATAATGTTTATCTTGGAAAAAACAATAGAGGGAGAAAAAATATATGAATGTTATAGGAAAAAACATTTTTATTATTTTGAAAATATTTTTGTTCAAAAATAACATTATAAAAAGATAAAAAAACCTTATTTTCTATCAGAATATATTTTACACTATATAGGCAGAGAAATTAACATACCATAAAATATTATGGTGGGGGAAACCAATCATGGAATAAATAATTTCATGATGAAATTATATAACTCAATGAATGGTGACTTGAGTTATCAATATTCCGCATGAGAAAAATACTACTTGAAGCAATAAATATTAATAAAAATATTTATTATGTGGTATAAATATTAATTCATATAAAAAAATATAATATGACATAGTATAATAAATTGGTTGAATTTACCCAACTTTTAAGTCTAAGAGGATGATCATAACTCAAATAATTAAAATTGAGTTACCAAAAGCTTTACAACATGGGTAACAATTGAGTAAAATACATTTGATGAAAAAGATACAATTTAGATTAGTATTTAAAATGGAATAAAAATATGTAAATGATACATCCATTTGTAGTGAATACACCATTCAATGGAAAACTTGTTGTATAACATAAACATGTCTCAAGGAATTAAAGTTTGAGACAAAGAACCCTTATAGATTGAATAACATTTCAATAAAAGAAATTTTAAAGTCTGGGATTGGAATTAAACTTTAAATATAATTATTAAAATATTATTCATGATATTATTTCTCAAATAGGTAGTACATAAAATATAAAAAAGAAATTTTTTGCACAATACCAAACATGTCACAAAGAGAGGAATTTGCGATGAAAACCCTTACCTCGATTCTGATAAATTTAGCACTTGAAAAAACATTATGAATAATTTAATCATGTTAATTAAATACATACCAAAGGAACTTATTCACAAATATATCCATTTATACCCCTCATTTATAATCATTCTACAAATATATATTAGTTAGTTTTTACCTATTTTCAACACTGACTGTAAGTATTTTTTATTTCTTTAACTAGTTTCATAAAATTGGTATTGATATTTATTATTTTTAAAAATTATATAATTATTAGATAATATAAGTTATGGAAATAGTTTTCATAGATATTTAAAAATTTAAAATTTAATACCATGGAAATTTTTGTTACAAACCATGAAGATGAATTCATTAATGATCATGTTTTGATGATTCTTAAATAAGGAAAGATGTTTTCTTAATTATTGAGTAAAATGTTGATATAAACTTTATAGAACCATAAATAAAACATTATTTAAATATTTAAATCATATTATACTAGTAAATAAGTTTTCATAGTCATCTATGTAGTAAATTAATTGTATTTTCCAAGTATATGGTTAAACTGACCCAAACATGTACTAACCAGGACTAATGGATGAATATGTGGTGTTTTTTGTAATATTTTTATACTAGAATCATAATAATATTATTTAGTGTTTATCATTATTATATATCTAATTTTTAAATAATTATAAATATAATATAATTTATATAATTTCATTATTTATAAATAAGATATAATTCTCCTTATAGTATACTTATTTTAAACGATTGAATTAACAATAATTGTTTGTCCATCATATAATTGATATGTTCTAAAATTTTCAGAAAATAAAATTAATGAAATTATATACATAATATTCTTCCTTTAAACCCATTATAATGACAATCCATTTAATTTGGTGATGAAAATAAAAATAGAAATCAACAGTTCTATGCAGGCGGTAGCCCACATGTATGCGTGGATGATGATTTTGTTTATCATAGGGTGGGTAAAAGGAGTAATAATATTTATTATTTCAAAATCATAATAATTATATATTTATAATCAATAATTATTAAATTCCCTTTTTATACCATCCATTTACGGTGGTGTAGGAAAATGAAACACATTGTGTTGTGGAGGCAGTAGTCTTCACCACGCACTAATGACAATTTAATTTTTCTTAATAAAAAAGGGGAAATATCATTAATTATTTTTATTATTGAATAATAAAATTAAGTAAATAATAAAAATTTATTTCATTAAATTGGGATTTTGAAATAATAATTGGAAAACAAAAATTTAAAAGAAAGAAGTTGCGTAAAAATTATCACCCACGTTGAGCCTCTTGATATTTCTTTAGAAGATCCCCTGAAATTGATGGAGTAGGATAATATCATTTAAATATAAGATAAAGAGAGTTAAAGAGTATTATATAAAAAATAAAATTTCAAGAGTTTTAGGAAGAAAATTAACTTTCCTAAGTTCCTTAAATGGGTGGAGAGAGGGCCCTTTTATAAGTGGTGGGTACTACATTTTTGAAACTATTTTAACTTAATATAAAGGGATCACATGTTAAACTTGTCAAGAAGATATAGAATTGAGAAATAATGTATTTATGAAGATATGAGGTTGATAAAAATCTAATTATATTAATTCTATACGTTTTTATATCATGTATCATGCTCTTTACCCCTCAAATTATTAATTTTTCTATTTTATCTTTTACCATAGTAACTAGTTTTTACCACAGGTGATTTAATATTCATTCCTAAAAATATTGTGGTAATTATTAGATAATTTGGGCCCACTATATCTAAATTTCAGTTACATTTAATTTTATTCAATTATAAAAATTGATAAAAATTAATTTTAAAATAAAAATGTATAATTTATTAATTTTTTAAAAAAATATTACTTCTGTTTTAAAGTATACAATAAGGGTTTATAAATTAAAAACAAAATTTTTGAAATTATAAAGTTCAATTTAAAATAAATATTTTTTATTATAATTTTTTTGATGAATTTCCAATTTATAATTAAAGTACTAATAATGTCATAAAAGGCATATTATTTGTAAACTTAATATTTTCAACTCAATATCATTTTTTTGGAAAAATAAAAAAATTAATATTACGAAAATATTACTATGGTGAATCTAAAAATAATTTTAATTTTTTAAAATTAAATATCTAAATTTTTTAAATTTAACTTTTAAATAAAAATTTGAGATAAAATGAAAAACTATTTTTATAGGAAAATGGATTTTTAATAATATTAACCATTGAAATTCATATTTTTTTATCATTTAATAATTAAATTAGTTTTAAAAAATTATTCACAACAAATTTATTTAATCAAAATTAATCAAAAGTGTTAGGGAAAAATCCCTTAAGGTAATATTGAAGCATTTTTTTGGTTGATTGTGTTTGTTGACAAAGAGGGTTTCCTTGGTTAGTTTTGGGGTTCTAGAGGTATTATTGACAATCAATGTTGAAAAAGAACTATGAAAAAGGAATGGATGATCTAAATCTGGTATGAAAATAACAGATACAAGGTTGTACCATTTTCTAGTGTTTGCTAAATTTTTGGGACTCAGAATCAAAAAATTGAGAAATGTGTTTTTTGGTAAATGAAGTTACGTGAAAGATTGAATTTGATTAGGAAACTTGCATGCAAGGAATATTTTAGGATCATAACATTGAAATATGGAAAAGGCGTGAAGTGTGTGAAATATTTGGGAATGTGCGTGAAAGATGAGTTTGCCTGAAAGAGGCCTTTTCACCCAATAAAACGTAAAATGAGATTTTTTGCGCTCGAAGAGGGTCTTGCATCAAATGTCAAATCTTATAATCAGGGATCAGTGATTCCTATAAATAATAGGTGACCCCATAATTCAAAAGAACTCAACATTTAGTGATATTCTGAGCTCTAGATCACACAATAATTTTGTGAAAAGGGAGTAGTTTGAAAGAATTGTAGTTTCACGCAAGCTGAGGAAGTTGTGTGTAAGATTACAGTTGCGCACCAGCTAAGGAAGTCACACGTAATATTGGAGTTGTTCATAAGATTGAAGTTGCGTGTAAGAGGAGTTTTTGCACGCAAGGCATAAAACTTTCATGCAAGGTACATTAAGGGTTGAAGGAACGATTTGGAGTTTCCTGGTACATCTATAGTAAAGTGGTAATTCATCAGTAGAAGATAGTGGGACATCAATAGATCACTTACACACACTGTAGGATGCATTCATTTGAGATAATTAATGGGACCTAGAAGTCTATAAACTATGAGTGGATCTTCGGAAGAAGCATTGAGTAGACTTCAGTTGAGAGAGTAGTGAGCTTTAAAATTTTGATTGGTTGTAAACTAGGGGGAATGTGAGTCCACCCTGAACATTGTAAACAATAGTGTTCTTTTAGTGGATTTTCTATATCAGCGTGTTACCGTTGTATTATCCTTAGACGTAGCCCAATGAGGGTGAACTATCTCTATGTCTCATGCATGATTTAATTTATGTCCATACTTTTCTATGAGATATAGAGATAAGAGAGTTTTTTCTAAAAAAACAATATTAAAAGGGGTAGTTGTTTTAATCTATCATACCATGATTCACCCCCCCTCTCAGGGTATTTGACCCAGTGGACCTAACAATTGATATTAGATGGAAATGCTAATATCTGTGTTTCTCTATTAATAGAGGTCATCAATCACAAAAGGATTACCATCTTTGATAGGAATAATTTTTAATAATGGAAGAATCACTTTAAAAAATACTTTCGATCCTTAGGAATGGATGTCTTTATCGCAGTCATGCATGGTATTTCATCCAACACTGATAGTGGGGAATTATCAAAAGATGAACGAAGGGAATTAGATGCTGACGTCAAATGAATCAATGATTTAGGAGTAGATCTATCCAATGATATACATACAAAGGTGATGGAATGTAAAACATCCCATTCTATATAGGAAAAGCTGTTGATTATATATGAAGGTGATTCAAAGGTTAGAGAAGCAAATCTTTAGCTTCTGTGGAACAAGTATGAAGATATGAAAACAAACCCAAATAATACCATTGATGCATTCATTGACATGGTAAATGCTGTCTATTGAAGGAACTTCTACCACGGTTCAATCCAAAAGTTTTAGTATTAGAAGATAAGGAACTAAAAGAGTTGACTCTGGATAACTTAAATAATACCCATGCAACATATGAAATGAGAAATGATTATAATGATGCTCTAGAAAATGGTAAATCTAAAGATATGGAATTATAGTCCCTGAAGAATCTCACCATTGAATATTCTTAGAAAGAATAAGAGATATATGAGGTGATGTCAATCATTTCTTCAAATCTACAAAGAGGAAAAGGAAAGTTCAAAGGGAAACATCCACTTTCTTTCTTTAGGATTGGAATGGTTGGTCATATTGTAGAAATATTCCACAAGAAGTACTAATAAGATGATGAGGATGATATGGAAGTCCCTAAGAAGCAGTCTTCAACCTATGTGAAAGGAAAGATATTTTTTAAGAAAATATTCTTTAAGAAAAAGAAACATCTTTCACAAGAATGTGATAGCTCAGATGAATTTGTGGTTGAAGATGTTGAAGAGATAGTGAATTTTAAAGATCAAGGAGAAAATGCTATGGTGTAAGTTTCCAGTAGTGATCATAAAAAGGAAGAAATTTACATTTATGAGGAATAAGTTTAAGGAAAAGTGGATTTGGTGTTTGAACTAGAAGCACCTCTTGAAGAGATAGATGTTTGGAGATCCAAAATAATGAAATCCAACAAAGCGGTTGGTGATAATAAACTCTACATGTAGTAGAAAGATGAATAGAAGTCTAAGTTAATGGAAGAAATTTAGAATCTCAAGTCATCATTTCCAGAGGACTCAGAAATAGTTAGTGACCACATGCTCAAGGTTCAAGAATAGAAAAGGGAGATCGATGGTTTGAATAATATAGTGAATGAAAAAACCAAATGAATTGAAGAACTTGAAGAAGGATTCTTTGGCCTATGAAAAAAAGATAAGGATCAATAGAAACTCTTGAATCCTGGTATGTCATTCGAAAATCCGATCATTTGGGTAATAGAAAAGGTTGTAGTGGAGCATAGATGTCCAACAGAAAAGAAGAAATAACAGTGTTCAAATGATAAGGATGGTATAGAGCATGATCGTAAATAGAAATAAGTCATGATTGAAGTCAGACCGCAAGAACATTCTTTGATAATGAAGATTTATTTGGGTACAAAGAAGAATCAAAAGATTCATAGATCCCATGAGACAACTACCAATATAGAAGTGACATACAGGAATTCACCCAACATCAGGTGTTATTATTGTGGAATGATGGGACATTAAAAAAAATGTGTGTTCCAAAGCAAGGAGATACCAAAGGGTAAAATAACATTAGTGGTAGCCAAAAAGATAATGATACTCTAGAACATCATTCTAGGGAAACTATTTTTGGTGTGGAGGATTTGGTAACATGGATAGATATTGTACATCAGCATGTAGAGGAGTGTGCCAAAGTAGAATCAAAGTGGCCTCAATTTGAAAATCAAAGAATCAACAAGTGAGTTGAAAATTCAAAATTGATTTATAGATTTTCAGGATAAATCTGGTACATAGTACTATGAAGGAGATCAAGACCATTATTTTATACCAATCATTAATTCAAAAACATGTATCAAAATGAAAATAGAAGATCAGGTAGTGGTTTCAGAAATTTCCCTTAAAGCATCAGACAGTCCTGGGGTTTGGATCCTTGATAGTGGTTGCACATCCCATATGACAGGCAATAAGGATCTTTTTGTAGGCATAAAATATGAAAAAGAAGGAGTTTTCAAATTTTGAAATGATGAAGGCCTAAAGATAACTGGATTGTGGAAGGCAAGGTTTGGGGGAAAATAAATAATATTTGCTGATGTCATAGTAGTAGAAGGTCTCAGTCTCGATCTACTTAACATCATCCAACTATGTGACTCAGATCATTCTATAAGATTTACAAAGAATATGTGTATCATCAAAGGAAGGGGTGGTGAAGCTGTTCTACATGGAAAAAGGAAAAAGGGAAATATCTACCTTTTAGTAGAGAAGAAGACACATGCTTTTTGTCCAGAGAGGAAGAAAACATGTTGTGGCGTAAATGACTTGGTCATTTATGACAACCATTCCTAGAAGATCTGGTAAAGAGTGATGTAATTATAGACCTCCCTAATCTATCACGTGATCATACTCATATGTTCAATACATTTTAACAAGGGAATATCATCACAAATACATACAAGGAAAAGGAAAAGAAGGCAATAAGTGTGCTTGAATTGGTGCATAATGATGTATGTGGACCTATATCACCAAGAGAAATTTAAGGGAAGAGATATTAAATTATTTTCATTTATGAATACAGTAGAATGGATTGTGTGTTCATCATTTCAAATAGGTCTGATGTGTTCTGTTACATGAAATAGTATCAGAGGGAATGTGAGAGGATGCTTGGACAGAAAATTATGAAATTTCGTACTGATAATGGTACGTAATTCACAAATAGTCAAGTGGAAAACTGTCTTGAGAAACACAAGATAAGTCATCAAGTTTCTTTAGTGATAAATCCTCAACCTAATGGAGTGGTTGAGAGGAGAAATCAGATCATCAACAATATGGCCAAAACAATGCTTATTAAACAAGACCTTCGAGAGAAATTTTGGAAGGCATAAATCTTGACCTAAGTTTACATTTCTAATAGGGATCTGTTGTGTTTCAAGGAAGGAAATAATCTATATGTAAATAAGATAACATTAAAATACTTTTGAATATTTGGAAGTAAGTTCTTCATCCTCAACAAAGAAAAACATAGAAAATTTGAGTCGTGTCGAGATGAGGGAATATTCCTTGGATACCTAGGAAAAATAAAATCATATAAATGATTTAATAAGAGTTTGGTAAACGTTATTAAGAGTAATTATGTCACTATAGTGGAAAATAATGAGAATATTTAATAACATAGTGAACAATTTCCTTATGAAAGTGATGAGGAGGTAAGCAACATAGGGGGATCAGAAGTGGAATATGCTGATTCAAAAGAAGATCCTAATGATGAGAAAGAAGATATGAAGTATGTATCTATGAAAAAGAAAAAGAGTCAAGTTGAAATTGAGAGGAAAATATCATTGGTGATCAGATAGAACCCATTCAAACAAGAAGAATTAATTCATAACAGTAGGTATCTTTCCTATCTCAGGTAGAGCCTAAATGTTTTTCTAATGTAGCTAGAGATGAAAACTGGGTTCAATCTATGAATTAAGAGCTAGAATAAATTGAGAATAATCAAACGAGAGAGATTGTTTTGAGTCTAATAGATAAGAATGTCATTGGGACTAAATGGGTATTTCACAACAAGTTGAATTAAGATGGTACATTGATTCAAAACAAAGCATGACTAGTGTGCAAAGGTAACTCCTAGATAAAGGGTATAAATGTCAATGAGACATTTTCACCTATTTCAAGGCTATATACAATCAGATTATTCTTGGACATAGCAGTTAAAAGAAAATTCAAGGTTTTCTAAGTGGATTTGAAGTCTGTAATTTTGAACGGGGTTTTGGAAGAAGATGTGTATATTGAGAAGCCATAGGTTTTCCCATTCAAGAAGATGAGAATAGAGTTTTTTGGAAAAATAAGTCTCTATATGGGTTGAATCGAGCACCAATAGCATGGTAATCAAGACTAGATCAGTATTTGAAGAAACTCGGATTTTAGCATGGTGGTGTTGATTGCAATCTATATTTTGACAATGATAGTTATAAAAGGATGATGGTGATGGTATATGTCGATGACATAATCTTTAGTGGATCATATGAAGCATAATGCAGACAGTTTTTTTAATTCATTAAAAGTGAGTTTGAAATGTCAATGATTGGTAAGATGACATTTTACCTTGGTTTACATGTGACACAAGGAATAAATGACACAATAATTTCTTAAATATAAATATTCCAAAGATCTTTTGAGAAGATTTGGAATGGAAAATTCCAAGTAGATGAAAACTATGGTTTCTACCCAGATGAAATTATCAAAATATGATGATGTAAAGGCATTTAATATCACATAATATTGGAAAATTATTGGAATTTTACTATTCATGGCATTGAAAAGACTTAATATTGTTTTTTCCACATTCCAAGTAGCGAGATATGAAAAATATTCCATGGAAAGACACATTCTTGAAGTGAAAATGATACTTTGGTATATCAGGGGAAATATAGATTTTAGTTTTCTATATAATGAAAAATATTAGAAAGTGTTATTGGGATAAACAAATGAATATTGGGCTAGATCGGTAGATTACTGATAATCAACATCAGGTGGTTCATTCTATCTTGGCAGATTGTGTATTTATTCATTATGCAAGAAATAAGATAGCATTTAATTGAGCACAAAAGAAGCTGAACATATTGCGGCTACTCAAGCGTGAATGTATTTCTTATGGATGATGCAATAACTTAAGGATATGGGAGTTGAAGTGAAGTCTTCGATCAGAATCCATTGCGATAATTCAACTGTTATCAATCTTAGAAAAAATATATTCCATAATTTAAGGAAAAAGAACATTAAAATAAAATATCACTTTATCAAAGAGAAGGTGGAGCAAGAGATTGTGAAGTTGGAGTATGTTCATATAGAACAACAAGTTTCAGACATTCTAACAAAGGCCTTACCCAAAGAAGAATTTGATAGGCATCAACTGGCTCTGGGAGATCAATCAACTCCCCACACTTGAAAAAGTTTTGATGTGGGCCCCCTATCCCCAAGGCATGATGTGTTTTACCTAATGTATTGATTAGTGTTACTTTACTATTTATAACCATAAATAAGAGACCTTTGGGTTCACTGAAAAAGGGGGAAAAGTGTAACTATTCATGGGGGGAAATTTTGGTCAAAGAAAAGAAGGGATAAAATGTATTTTCAAAGACATGGGGGAGAAGATGATATGTGGAGAAGCAATATAGGGGGAGCAGAAAGATAGAGGGAGAATTAAATATGACGATCCTTGAAGTGATCGATCAAAGGATATATATCATGGAAACTAAAGTTTGTGATGAAAGTAGTTGTTTGGGTTCAAGAATTGGTGTTATGAATGAAGTATTTCATTGATGAACTTTTCATTATACTCTTGTTTATTATGTTGATCATTTCTCATGTGGTCTTAGAGAATGTGTTGAGTAAATTTTTGATCACTATATGAATCACATGAAGCAAATGATGGGAGAATATGGATGAAGCTATAAAGAGGTATCATTTTATGAAAGAGTTTTCAACAAACCCAAAGGGGGATATTGTTGAGAAAACATCCCTCGAGTTAACATTGAATAATTTTTTGGGATCAATATGTTTATTGACAAAGAGTGTTTCCCTAGTTAGTTGGGTACTTCTAGAGGTATGGTTTATAATCAATTTTAAAAAAGAACCATGAAAAATGAATGGAGGATCTTGAGGCAATACAAAAAGAAAAAGATACAAGGTGGAACAATTTTCTTGTGTTTTCTAAATTTTTGGGCCTCAAAATTGAAAAATGGATAAAAGTGTTTTTGGAAAAGGAAGTTGTATGCAAGATTGAAGGTGATTTGGAAAATTGCACACAAGGGATTTTTTAGGATCAGGATGTCAAAATATGGAAAAGGCATGAAGTGTATAAAAAGATTTGGAAATGTGAATGAAAGATGAGTTTGCATGAAAGAGGCTTATGTACCCAATGTGACATCAAATGGGGTTTTGTGTGCTCGAAGAGGGTCTTGCGCGACTTGTCAAATATTCCGCGCAGTGGTCAGCGATGCCTATAAATAAGAGGTGATTTCCCTCATTCAAAATAGCTCAACACTTATAGATAATACAAGATGCGAATCACATAAAAATTTCATGCAAAGGGAGTTATGTGATTGAATTAGAGTTGTGTGCAAGATAAGTATGTTGCATGTAATATTGGAGTTTCACGCAAGCTAAGGAAGCTTCATGTAATATTTTAGTTGCACATAATATTTAAGTTTCACCTAAGAGGAGGTTTTTCCCACAAGGCGTAAAACTTGCACATAAGGCGCATTAAGGATTTTTTGAATGATTTGGAGTTTCCTAGAAAATCTATGGTAAAGTGGTAATTCATCAATGGATGAAAGAGACACATCAATATAGAATCTAAATATAGTGGAAGAAGCATTAATTATATATAATAAAGTTACCTACAAGTCTACAAACTGTGAGTGGATCTTCTGAATAAGTAGTGAGAAAAATTCAGTTGAGAGAGTTGTGAGCTTTCAAATTGTGATTGGATGTATACTAGGGGGACAATTAGTCCACTATGAACATTGTAAATAGTAGTGCACTTTTAGTGGATTTGGTACATCAACTCACTGTTGTTGCATGCTCCTTGGACATAGCCCTGTGAGGGTGAACCGAGTAATAATTTTTGTGTCTCCCGTATGATTTAATTTATGTTCATACTTTTTTTTACAGGAAATAGAGATAAGATAGTTTTTTTAACAATGAAACAAGATTAATAGGGGAAGTTATCTTATTCTTTCATACCATGATTCACCCCCCTCTTAGGGTATTTGATCTAGTGGGCCTAACAAAAATTTTCTTAAAATATAAATTCATATAACACAAAATAAAATATTTGGAAAGATACTTTATAAGTAAAAAATGATGGTATTATTCATTTTAGATAAACTAATTTAATTTCACTCATATAAAATTGTCCTTTATGTTCCTTATATAAATATTTCACAAAGCTATTATTTCTATTCATTCCCACAAATTCAGTTACTAGGTTTTAGTAGTCATAGTTAATATTTATATTTTTATCTAAATATTTCACGGTTTCATTTTAGTTTTGTGTTTCATGTAGATAAATCTATCAAACACATTTAGATTATTTATAGGAAGACATATATTATAATAATGGGGTATTAAAATTATCACCCCATATTCTAGTCAAATAAGATAAATGGATTTATGGAAACACATTTGGTTTAATAAGGGTCAACTAATAAGTCAACCACACCATTCTCACAACTCTCTTATATTAATTGAGGCTAAAGGAATGAAGAGAGGTATATAATGTTATGGAATAAATGAAGGAATCCCCAAATTGGGGTTCATGTTTAAATTTTAACACAATTTAATTCAAGAGTTCAGCTATCAAAAACCATGAAAACATGTAATAGTAATTGGAGGGTGCATAATGGCCTTAAACATCCTCACCCAACTCAAATAGGATTAAAGGGAGTAATTTCAATTTAATTCATGTCAATCACACATGGGTGGTGAGACTGCATATCACATGTCACATGAAATATGCCTAAACCATTAGGATTTTTTAGGTACCAACTACCTAAATACAATAGAAGAATTATCATATAATTTAGTTGAGATACTTGTCTCTAACTAGTATGAATTATTAAATCTAGTAAATTCCAAATTTTTTGTCATAATTGAAAGAGCCCACTAAAATAGAAAAATAAACCATAAAAAGGGTGAAGAAGTGATATAATCACTCATGGAAATACCCTAAAATAGATTATATTCTTATAAAATACTAGATTATAGAGGGACATGTTTATATGATATATAATGCAGGGAAGAGTAGAAGGAGATTGGTGAACACTGCTCCTCGATGAAATGAGAGTGAAAACTCATTTTAAAACATTTTGAACTCATTAAACTAATTTTAATTAAAATTTATAAACAGAATAGGTCCCATTGGAACTCAACTAGTCCTACTTCAGAATACTTATATAGAATATATGTTTCTTTGAATCCCTTGTAGACTCCTTATGGTAGTGGAAGTAGCCATTACTTCACCAACCAGAACATTGATAGACCCCCTATGGACTTTCGGTGGAAAAGATAAAACTTTTTAGATTTCCATCTCCATCTCATTTCCCTAAAACATGAATCTAGATCCCCTATAACGCCTAAAAATCTATAATTGATCAAAATAAACAAGGTTTAGTGGAATTTACAAAAAATTAATATTTCATACACATATAAGGAGTTATAACCCCATATAGGGAAGATCAATGTAATAATGAATCACCAAGCGTCATCATGCCTCATCAGTGATGAACTCTGGCCACTCCTGAGACACCTCAAACCTACATTATTGAGTATAGTGTTAAATATAAACACATTACATGAAATATTTGAAAATAGGTGATATTAATCAAGCTAAAAATACATATATTTCCACAACATAAAAATTACGTCTCACAAATAATCTCACAATCCTAGAACCCAAAGGTTTAATTTCTTGGAATATTAGCTACGTAAACAACTTATTTCACATAATTGTGAACATTTCTCAATAAATTCATCTTACTATACCTCCTTATAAATATCTAATATTTCATACCCATCTTTATAACTTGGGGATTGGGTAACATAAAAAGGGGCAAGCTAAAATGATTCGTAAGGGAAAAAACATATCAATAAGATATAAATCAAGATTAAAGTCGTCTAATGTGAAATTATAAAATATACCATGGAATAAGAGTACAGAATCATGATACAATAAATATGATCCGTATATCATAACATAATAACATAACATAGAAATCTTTCATGTACAAAATCATAAGAAATCATAACATTTTAAACACATCCTAACCGTAATAATGTCTACACATAGTCTTGTGAACATAGATTAATTGAAATTATTACCACATATAGTCTTATGATAATTTATTAACTAATAGTAATAAAAAAAATCCTTTTACATATTCATCAACTCCATTTGGGGTAGAAACCCACATGATGGTAGGATTTCTTGACCCAAAGAATTTTTTTATTCGGCTTGAAAATGAAAATTTCCTCACCCTCACCTAGTCTAAAAGAAAGTGGATGTTTAAAGGTTTTGATTTTTTTGTTTTTCATTGGTTGTATGATTTACATATGGGGAGATTCCCCTTAATGGTGGTGATTTGGGTTAGTATTCCTAGTTTATCGATACCCTTTCAAAACCCTTGTAGTTAGAGTATGATTGAAAATTGAATTAGTTAATTCTTATACTTAGATAAAAGGTTGAAAGTTAGAATTCATCCCACATCTCCTTTAATATATATGGAGGTTGATGTATTTAAACAAATAGTTAATTCTCTATATATTTATATTGAATAGGAATTCAGATGTATTCAGATGGCACAATTTGAATCATGATGTGTCTTTTGTTCTTCCTGTAATTAGTTGGGACACCTCAGCCAAGAATATCGTTGATCTTATAATTATAAATTTAGAGTATATATTTCAAAAGTAATTGAATTTGGTCTCCAAGGATGAAATTATTTTTTTATTTTGAGGTAGTCATCTCTACCTTCCCTGATAGTTTCTCTATAATGAGTTTCATCCTCCATGAATATTGGGGTGGCTTCAGTGGCAGAGGTCTCAATTTTGTGGGTTATTAAATTATGTATAGTTATTTAGATCTATGAATTTCATATTCTAAAAGTTTATGGACTTACCATGTTATAATTAGTATCCCTAGTGAATATAAGTCATTTTGTAACTAGATTTGGAACCATGTATGATGGTTTGAGAGTAAGGGAGGATCATGCAATCCGTAGGTTCTCTTAGAGGATTCTAAGGATGAGAACACGGACTGTATGATTTATTATACAATTTTTGGTATTAATATTGATCCACATTCTAATCCTATGAATATAGGGTTGATCTATTACTTATATAGAATTACTATAGAAAAGTAGGTGGTCTATAAGTACAATTATCCCTTTTTAAAGGCTTCTAAAATATTTTGGATTATTGAATTTCTTCACCCAGATCAAGATGAATTTGAATAGAGGAATATTAATTTTAATCATAAGGGGAATAATTGAGATTTTGGGTCTCAAGAAAATTATAAAGAGGGTAATAATACAAAAAAAGATTTTTCCTCATCTGGTGCTGCCTCAGATGCTATCTCCCTTTGATTACATCATCATACATAGAATATCTTCATACTATAGATGTTGATTTTTCTAACAAGAATAAAGGAATAAAGGGGAATCTTGATGGGGGAAAGTGATCATTGAACAAAATTAATAAAATAGAAAGTTTTAAAGATTAAACTTTTTACCAAAACTAATGGATACTAGATCTATGGAGAGGCATATAGATCCAAAGTTGAAGGATCCCCCTTTGGTGCTTATTGTTGACCTATAAAAATAAGGTAATGATAGAGATATTGTAAAGGAATTAAATATAAATCTGAAAGAAACCTCAATTTATTTGATTATACATTCCAAGGAGATGGTATAAGATCCATTTAATATTCAATCCATAACTGAAGATGATGAAAGGATCTATGAAATATGTCTCTAAGTTGACACCAATGACCAATAATAGAATTTTATTGAAACTCAAAGTACAAATTTTCTTTTGGGATTTGATAAAGGTAAAGTCAATATGGAATAATTATTAAAATAAAGGACAATATGGAATCCCTATTTGAAGATCTTATTCATGATGATATAGAATGGGATAATTTCATCTTTGAATGGGGTATTAAAAGAGACCATAGTTATAAAAATATTAGGATTATTTGGGATGGTGTAAAATACCAATTCTTGCTATAAATTCTTTGTATCCACTACATGGTCAGTTATGTTTGTGTTTGTTGTGCAGGTTCATATTCAACATTTACAAGTTTCATCTTTGAAAATAATGAAACTTTAATTTGGAAAGAATACAGATTAATCACAATTATATCCATGCATATTATTTTGAACATAACTTAACCACAATTATCTCCATTCCCAAAGTCATTACCTCATGATATGAAAACTTTTGACCAATTAATTGATGTCTTATACAGGGAACCACCCATCACATAATGATAATATATATACATTCTTGAAAGAAACTAGTCATATAATATATCATGGAAATCCATGGAAATAAAATGGGTTTCATAATATTTCAATTGGTATCACATAAAAAGGATATCAATAATTTTATTAGTTGATACAGAACATTAAATATCCCAAAAGGTGTTTTTTATATGGTAATTTAAAGTTAATTTCATGAAAAATAACTCTTAAGGAGATATATATTTTAAAGATAAATAGAAAAATAGAAGGGAAACCAAAAAATATATTTTTTGAAAACATATCTTAATATTATTGTAAAGAGGTGAAGTTATGAGACACTTAAAAAAATAATCTCCAGGAAGGTAATCATGAAAATCCATTTAAAATGCTAATTCAAAGGAAATACCAATAATAAATCAATAAAAGGGAAATAAGGGCCATGTTAATAAATGTTGAGTGGAAGATAAAAGATGCAACCCTAAAAAAGAAACACCTTTTTAATATTGTAAAACATATTTTTTGAAGCCTAGATCATTTAAAAGAGTCATACTACTTACTTTTGAAAGTAGGTAAATAAGAATATGAAGGTCACATGAAATAATGTATTTATTTTAGTTTCAAAATAAGAAATAATTTTTACATGTAAGAAAAAGAGACTATTAAAGAGGGTGAGAATTATTCTTAATAACAACATTTTTTTTATTAAATAAATAGATACATAAATAAATATTATTTTGACGAGAAAATGTAAATTTAAAATATATAAATATAAATCACCATATTAATTAAATAAGTATAAGAATATAATGAACTTATAAGAATATAATTAAGGGATAAAAACTTTGTCTCAAGGAAAAGGAGGTTGAGTGGAAAAAATTATTACCTTGGATTCCCATTTGGTCGAAAAATCTCCAAATTCCTAAATAATAAAAATAACTATGTTAATAAAATATTTTAAAACCTAATTCATATATATTAACTTTTCTTCAATTAATTTATGACCATTTTTTACACATATTTTAGTTAGTTATAATTTATTTTCATCATTAAATTTTAATAATTCTGTTCATTTCGTATGATATTCATAATGGTAATTTAGATCCTCATATTTGATTTAAATTTAATCATTAAATGTTTTTTAAGGTAATTTTATATTGGAAATATAATTATTTATAATGTTATAATTTTATTCCATGAGGGTTTTAGTTATTATTTGTGAAGGTGAAGTATGAGATAAGCTTGTTTTGATAAATTTTAACTAAAAATTGTTGGTATATTAATATTACCTTTACAAAATGAAAAAATACATTATTTACTCATTAAAAGTTAATATTATCATTAATAAATTTTCCATATTCATAAATGGTATAAATTTAGAAAATTTTCCATGTATGTTGTTTATTCCACCTAAATAAGAACATGCTATAATCAATGGATATGTACAAATATAAAGTGATTTTGTTATAAAATCATTATTACATAACTATAATTATTTTATTTATATGTTACTAAATATATAAATCATAATTTATAATATTTTGATGAAGATGGTAAGATAATAAGTTATTATTTACAAATAATGAATCAATTGTCCTCTTAGGATTCTCCTTCTAAGGATTTAAATTTAAAATGAATGATGGTGATGAAAAAAATACATTTTTATGGAGGTATTAGTCTATAGGTAACACGAGCAACCTTTCCATTTTTCGAATAGATTATAGGAAATTATACAATGGTTATTACATTATTATAATAACATTTTAATATAATAATGATTATAATTCCATTATAATAGTTCAATTTAAGTAGCTCAGGAGTATAAAAATAAAAAAGAAAATTTTAATGAGTGAATAATATTCACATTGATGACTTTAATCTTCTCTTAAGTGAATTCTTTGAAATGGAGGAATTATGAAACTTTATTATAACCAAGGGATAAAAAACATGGAATAAGTGTATAGGGTTGTATAAAAGGTTATATTTTCAATTTAATTTCAAATGAGGGTGTGTGTATTAAAGTGGGTGAAAATGAGATTCTTTTATAGACGAAAAAGAGGTATATTTCCTTCGAAACTACAGTTAGGTGTATTATATAGATGGAATCAAATGGGTGTTAGGTGAGATAGGAGAGGAAAGGTTGGTGATGTAGGAATGACCTAAAAACCTATGAAATTTCATCTAAAATGACGATTAGTTAACTAAATTTATCAAAGTCAATCCATATTAAGTTATATCTTTTTATCCTTATAATCCTTGATTAAAATTTTACCATGAAAATTATTCTTTTACAAAAAATATAAGGCAACCCGTATTATAAAATTTCAATGTGATGATTCTAAATTTATTATTCATTTAATGTAATAAAATTTAAAAATATATTAAAATTAACATTTAATTTATAACATAAGATATAGAAAAAAACATTTTTTTGTTGAAAACTATCTTTTTATACAATAAATGTTGTTTATTATTATTCATTATCAATAAAAAACTTAAATGAGTTTTAATATATTTTTATTAATTTTTAAAAATCATATTATATTCGTCTAAATATATATACTTAATTTATTTTTAAAAAAATTTCACAACGTTTATCAAAATAAATATTTGAAAATAAACCATTTACTATTACCTTGATAATTAATTGTAACCTGAGTAACTTATATTTATGCCTAAAAATAGAAATACAGTTTTTAACTAATTTTATTATGTTGATTCAAAATATGAATTTTTTTTATAGTCAACTATTATATGTGATAAAAAATTAATTTTAATATATTAGAGCATAATATATAAAAACATTTTTTTAGAAAAAAATGTATTTTTAAGCATAAAATAAATTTATTCTTATTACTTTCCTAGTAATAAATGTTAGATGAATGATAATTTATTTCCACATATGTATTATATATATATATTATAACATACTTTAATAATAACGTGTAATGTATAGAAATTTTTTTATAAATAAATATTTTGATTAAATATTATTTTTTATTTCATTATTTATTATTGTGGATTATATTATTTTAAAATTTATACTAAAAATACAAAACATTAGTATTCCTATCATATATATATATATATATATATATATATATATCCACTACCCTGTTTATAATGACTATATTTACAATGACCATATTTCCAATAACCATATTTCCCTTTATAACGACTATATTTCTCCGATTACATCTTATAAATTAATTCTACTCTTATATCCTAAATCAAACTTCTTATTCCATAAATATATATTATGTGTTTTTTAATTATTTATCCTTAATTTATTTTGTTTGTAATTTTATATTTATTTGTACTAATATTGATTCTCAAGGGTGAATTTAATCTAAGGGATCTTCTAGTTTAGTGATATTAATATTTTATATATATTGTCAGATTTTAATTTATGAACTATTATTCAATGTAATAATCCATGGTATATAATACATTGTTTCATATACCTTTTTTTAATTTTCCACTATGAATGAATAAAGTGTTGTTAATTTGATTCATATATTTTATATCTTATTTTCGACTCGATATTAATTCTTATGAAAGAATATATTTTTTTTAGGAATTTAAGATGTGTATTTTAATGCAATAAAATATTTCATAATTTTTTTTACATCCCCCTTGAAATAAATTGCATCATCACAATTTTAATTTCGTCTACTAATGAAAATTGAAGTGTGCATTATTTACATAGTCATGACTTGTGGTATAATTTCAAATGTGATATTTACCTTACAATCTTATGTAAGATTTCCCTTATAATAGGAATATCTCTAATATTGAGTTTATCACTAATAATTTGAGTAAAACACCACTCATGATTTGTGATTAAAACCTATATTTTGAAATTCATTATCCTAGAGAATTCATTGGAAGCCTTTCACTGATATATGACCACATGTTGATTTTTATTATGAAATGAGAATCTATTTAAAAATTAAAATTAATTTCATATAAAAAAGAATAATAAGACTTGGATGAAATAAATTCCCCCAAACATCAAATTGGGTTGGAATAATTATATAACTAGAGGATATTATTGATAATTCAATATCAAATCAATGAGATTCTAATTTTATGCACAAATATAACTACCTAGATATAACACAGTAGCAAGATACATAATCCTATATGACAACCACAAATCCAAAGTGGGGGATCAGTGTACCTTAATTATCATGATCCACTCAAATAGTTGTAATTTCATAGTTTCACCCTTGTTCCCTTTATCTTTGAGGTTTCTTATATTTATTATTCTCATTAGACCTTAGGTTAGTTTTTCTATTTACATAATTCCTAAAATATTTAAATTTAAAACATTGATTTGTTAGTGGTAATTTAAGAAGAATATTATTTTCTACATCATTTTATTGAAAGTATTCATTTTTACTTGATAAATGACAGCTTGATGACATCCTTAACCATAAATAAAACATATTCTAGTTCGTTTGAGACATTTCCCTAGGTTCTTCTTCCCTAGGTTCATACTTTACTTTATTTTGTCTTATTATTTTCTTTCTCTTAATAAATAAATATATGACGATGATGATATTGGTAGATATTTGGTTGGGCATAACCATAAGATTTCTCACTCCAACATCTCTCTCTTTTGATTGTTCATTTGAAAAATTACCTCATTTTCCATGAAACCCATTGTTAACTTAATTACTTCATATTTCAACCATAACCTTAAATAAAGTCTATTGAGATATGAAATTAATTATATTAACAAATGTATAATATAAAAACTACTAACTTAGAAAAATTAACTCATAAATGATGTGCATAACATAAATTATTGGTCTCTAGAATTAAATCTAGTTTATCTATATTCATATTCCTATTAGGTAAGATAAGCTACAAAGATATATATTAAATATTAAAATTCCTTTTAAATCCTTCATTATGGTTAAAAAAAATCATGAAAATCAATAAAAGAATATCTTTTGTGACTGTTAAACTTGATGTGCAGTCAAACCCACTTTTTGTGCACTGAGTGATGATCAAGTTAATACCCAATTAAGAATTTTTAAGGATTATTACCCCTAGGAAAATCATTTCTAGGGACATTATCCACTTTTTTATGTTAACATAGGGTTTTAAATTATAAAACACCACACACTATATTATTTATCAATATTTTGGAAGGTTTTATTATATTTATAATTATCCTTAATGTTTCATTTATTGTTTTCTATACTTAATACACAAAAATGATTAAAATAATACCCCAAAACCACCATACCATTTTTTGATACCAAGTGAGACATCCCAGATCGGATCTCATGGATCTAGTGCTAAAGGCACATACATTTCCATCTAGTATTGATAATATATGAGACATCTCAATCCAGACTTACAAATATTTCCATAATATAGAAATTACATATCATAAATAATCACACAATTCTAATACCTAAAGGTTTATTGTATTTTGATATTATCTAAATTAAAAAATATTCCACTTAATTTTGAACATTTTTATAGAACTTAACTTTACTATAACGCCTTCTAAAAATTACATATGTTATATTTAGCTTCATAATATGAGGAATAGAAAGAATAAGAAGGGGTGATCCCAAACACTCAGTTAAGGAAAAAAACTTATCAATGAGACATAAAACATGATGTATGATCCTGTAATATCAAAATTTTAATCATATATATTGGAATAAGTGTGTGTAATCATGAGAAAATAACCACAAGACATAGAGAAAAAATAATCATATAACATAAAAATGTGGAATGAACATAATCATTACATAATGAACAAAGTATAACAGTAATTATGTGTGTGAAAAGTCTTGAGAACATATATTAAACAAAATCATGTTCATGAACACAATATTATTAACATATATTTAAAATAATTATGTCCACACATAGTCTTGTGAACGCAATATAAGTACAATTATGTTGACACATAGTCTTGTAAACATAGAATAACCACAATTATGTCAATGCACTAATTCATTACTTTATGAGATGTTAAATTTTAAAAAATGAATTAGAGGGATATATTGGAACCAACCCATCAAATAATAATAATCTATAATATTTTGTACCACATGAAATCAATTATGTATCATATCATGAAGAACCCACGAAAAAATGGGTTTTATAACACTTTAAATGTTATCAGATAAAAAGGACTCCACTTATTCGATCAGATGATATCAAAAATTAAATCACACAAACAAAGTATTTTATAAGGTCATTTAAATGGTATTTAATGATATATAACTATAAAGGATATATATATTTTAGATATAATATGAAAATAAAAGATAAATGATGAAAAAGTGTTTTAAGAAAACATTTATTGACATTGTCGAAAAGAGATGAAATTATGAGCCACTTCCTAAAAATAAATTTGAAAAAGGTGATATTATTGAAAAAAATTTAAATTAATTACCAATAATAGATTATTAAAAGATAAATAATGTTTATTTCGACAAATGTGTAGTGGCAGATAAATTATATGATCATGAATAGGAGTGCCTTTTTAATATTTTAAAACATCACTTTTGAAGCCCACATAATTTAAAAGAGTAATAAAGATTAATTTTGAAAATAGGTAAATAGAAAAATTATGGTCACATGAAATAATAAAAACTTGTGTTTCAAAATAATAAATTAAAATATTTTTGTAAAGAATGAATATGAATATGGAAGAGAAATATCTTATTGGTGATAATGAGGGTTATTCTTAACAACCTAATTTTTTATATGAAATAAAGAAGTATATCAATGAAAGGTATTTTGATGAGAAAATGTAATTTAAATTTATATAAATATAAATTACCATTTGAAGAATAAATATAACAATACAATAATCTTATAAGAACATTGTCAAGGTGGAAAAATTGCAACTTAATGAAAAGGTGGTTAGGCCATAAAACCCTTAGCTTAGACTCCTACATGATTGGAAATTATATAACCTCCTGGATAATAATAATAAATATTATAATTACTTATTTAGAAAACCTATTAATATAAATTACCTTTTATAAACTTTATTTATAATTATTCTCCACACATGTAGTTGGGAGTGGCACCTATGTGGTAAACCCTATAGTACTACATCCAAAAGATGAGGGTTTGAATCCTAGAAATACCCTTAGGGGATTTATGATGTAGGTGGTGATATAGACATGGCATGGGAAGGTAGTGATATGGGATTGACATGGGTAGGCAGTGATGGATACATGATGTAGGCCTATTGATATAGGTAGGATGTTGAAGACATGACACTACACTAGTCCATCGAGCCATGTTCATGGGCCACTTGGCCTCAGGACTTTAGCAATTTTAATGGATATCCCTTTTACTAGGTTGAAATATGTCTTTGATTTTATAATAAAAAGAGACTTCATACCTAACTTAAAAAAATTATCCACACATGTTTGTCTCTTATAGTTTATTTTCATCATTATATGTTAATAATTTTGATTGTTTTATATGATCTTCGCAAAGGAGATATTAATCCTCATTATTTGATAAAAAAAATCAAAATTTATATATTTTTTTATTAAAACAGGGAACATTAATGACAAAACTCAACAGAAATACATGAGAAAATCCATGAGGGGAAATTGTCCCGCCAGAGATGGTTGGAGTCGAATGGGCCTGAGGCCGCAAGCTGATGGGCCACGTTGTTACCTTCCCTTTTGGTAAAGGAGAAGGTACATAAGGAGAAGCATTGGCAGAGTGAGAGAATTCTCCTTATGATGATTCCAAAAGACTAGAGTCCACTATCATTGTGGTGAATAGAATCAATAACTGTAAGGAAGTCGGAATAAATAGTGATATCACTCCAACCACATTCCAAGGTGAGAAACATACCGACAAGGATGGCCATGGCCTCAGCAACTGCAGGTTTCCAGAAAGCCTGACGTGGTTCATATTTTATAGCAAGTATTTTCCCCAGATGATTTCGGGCTAGGAGTCCTAGGGCGACTAGCCCATCCTTTGAGAGTGACGCGTCCACATTAATCTTAAGGGTTCTTTATGTAACACCCGAGACTTTTATGTTATATAAACCATCAAAGGAATCTTTTTCTACACAACACTTGCTTGGCTTGCTTTGCACGCAATCGCGACCTTCCTCGATAGCTTGCGTCGTACGCAATACCGAGTTTCACTAAACAACAATATGTTATTAAAACTAGCCGTTATGAATAGTAATAACCACTTTTTGAAATTTTATAAATTTTATTTTTCAAAATGGACTTCATTTTTGGACTCAGAATATCGAAATTAGCCTATGGTGAAATTTTGGTATTTTTCTGAAAACTTTCAATTTTTGATGAATAGTGAAACCACTAAGTGGTAGGTTAAAAACTGAATTTTGCATAAAACATAATTTTACCGCTTCTGTGAATGGAATTTCGAAAATCCGACAGACACGGTTGATATCAGTAAGTAAAATGTGGTTCAATGAGATAAAAATAATTTTTTGGTGAATAGTAACTTTTTACTTTTTTTACCGCGGTTAATAGTAAATAGGGTAACTAAGGGTAAATATGATATTAATATTACCCTAACACATGTCCTAATTCTATTGGACAAGTGTAATTCGACCAAAAACAAACTTAGGAATAAAATATGACCATTTAGGCCCACTTGGATTAGATTAGGACATTTATTATTAATTTATTTAAAGAAGGGTTAAAGTAGTTAAAATCAAAGTTTAATAAGTAAATCATTTTTAATATGGGGTTATACATAAGATAAATTCGATTTTAAATATTCATTAGAAATCTAAAAAGATTTACTACATGATGGTATTTTATTTGTAATTTTTAGACATCAAATAATTTAATTTATTTATGACACAAAGATGATGCAGTAATTATCTTATTAATGAAATATTGACATAATTGATAATATAAATACCAAAATAAATGTAATTTAAGACTTTTTATGAATTCCACTAATTTTCTAGGTTACTATGATATAATAGTGTTTATTTAATCAACTTGGTTCGAACATATAATTCTGTTATGACTTTCAAAAAAAATCATATATCAAATAGTGTCAAAATTGACACAAAATAGTTTTTAAATCAAATATTATATTATTAATTGTTATTTTATTCCTAAAAATCTAAGGTTCGGCCAAATGACTTAGATAAGGATATATATATTAATAATAAACAATTTGGTGTTCGTTTGGCATGTTATAGTAAGTGTATTAACCATATAGTGAAAGAAAACAAAAAGACACGGTAAAAGTTAAATTAATTAACTTAGAGTTAAATCTAATTGATAAGGTTAAAATAATACCATAAACTTGTTTAAATCCTATTGGTTGATAGGATTTCGACCCATCCCCACTTTAGATTCGAAATAAGACCCTTTGGAACCATTATAAACCGATTTTGACTTTAATATAAAATAATATTTTGAGATATTCCTAAGGTGCCCCTCTCCTCCCTTATAAAAGGGCACCTCCTCCCCCTCATCCTCACACCAATTTGAGCACTCAAGCTCGGCCAAACCCTGCCATTTTCTCCTCTCCACTTCCATAGAATAATCCTAGAGGTCCTGGTCTTCTCCAAAGACCAATCTTAGTTCCTTAAGTGGAGGATTCAAAGAGGCGTTCCAAAGAAGAGGTAATATCCATTACCGATCTTTTCAATTTCTTTCTTATTCAACTTCTTCTTCTTTAGTTGTTTCATGATAAAGTAATAACATAAGTATTACTTACATACTGATATGTTATTATAAATATGAAACAACCCTAATTCACCTTCTATCCATCCTACGGAAAAATGAAATCACCGCGCGTGCGTACGTACGGAATACCGTCTCCACGCCGTGGTGTAATCTATTTTCCACCATCACCTTACAAGGATGGGTATAATGGTGTAATGAGTAACTATATATGATTATTATGAAGTAATATTGATACTGAAATAATATATATATATACTCCAATACAATTCCACGATCATAGGAACGATATCATCACTCGTGCGTACGTACGGAATACCGTCTCCACGATGTGATGCGACTCCTTCTACATGATCTTCATTTCATAATGATTATATAAATGAATTTAATGAATTAATATGGTATATACTACACTAATACCATTCTGGAAATGAATTATCTATAACCGAAAGATAAGAATAAGAATTTATTCGACAAAACACGCATAAGAACAAAAAGTTATAAAGACCCGAGTAACAAGTAACAATGAAATATTACTAACAAGAAGCTAATAATATGACCATATATGATATCATATCAATATGTATGATTCTGGAATAAGTCAATAACATTATTTAAACCATTATACAGGAGCTTCGGACACGAACAAAGCAAATCGGACCTAAGGTAAGGGAAATATCACAATCTCATTTTTATCCGAGATTGTTTATTCGTAAGTGTTTACTGGGGTGTATTTTATCATCCACATCCATGTTTCATCAAAATGTAATATTATTTCCATCCACCTACAATTGTTTAAATCCATTTTTACCCTTCGGTGGGTTTTTAGTAATATGTATGAAAGGAATCTTTTGTCGTACGAGGTACTTTTTGACTTTTCCGACAAAAGTACGAAGAATGTTTTTTTAACTTATACGGCATGAATGGATTTTTAAAACATTATTTCCAAGAAGCTTCCTTTAAAAGTTTTCAAGTTTATTTTTAATCAAATTCTTTTATTTTAAAGTTGTATAACATGTTATAAAAGGAAAAATGTTTTTGAAGAAGAAAGGATATTTTCCTCAAGAATGGAGTTCAAGTGTTTTATCAAAATTATTTTCCATCTAAGATAATAAAGGGTTCTGTTTTATCCCTATTATTAAATTGATTTGTTCATGTTGTGATGGAATTATTTTTATGAATTCCTTTATCTTATATGAATTGATTTATGATGTCATGATGTTTCAAGAATCCCATTTTTGTTACATGTGTTATGCGATGATGTATGTTTTATGATTATGTGGCACACATAAGAAAGGATTCATTATAAGATGGTTGGGACCTATATCTCGCTCCAATGCATTGGGTAAAGATTTTATATCTCATGAGATAGACATGGCTGGAACAGAAGGTTATTTCGGTTCAGTGATACAGGACTGAAACGAGGAGTGAACTCGGTTCAGAAAGGGACTTTGTCCACTAAGATAGTCTTGGCAATGAGTCATGACTAACAAGAAATGATTTTCCATGATTATGTGTGCATGCCACAAAGTTTCAAGTTTTATGTTATGATTATGGGGATCTCATTTTCACTTCTATGAATTATTCCATGATAAGATATTATGATCTCTTTTGTAGGTTTTGATTTTCAAAAAGATATGATATGATTTTTATTTCCTTTATTTGCCCTTGCTGAGCATTAGAGCTCACCCTTTTATGTTTTCTTTTCCCCAGGTCAGGAAGATGGATATTAAGTAGAAAATGCTAAAAGGGACCCTAGATATGATGAAATAAATGGGAGACACTGTAGAAGATTTATGAACCAGTTGTTTATGTTTCCCAGTTTCTAAAGACACTATACCTATACGGTCCTTTGTGGTTTTGTCATATGTTGTAATAAGTGTGCTTCAATTTTGAAGTATTAACAATGTATGTAAAGTATGGGTCGTTATAGTTGGTATCATAGGAAAGGTATAGTCAACCTTTGGAAACTAGGATGTGAAAGCCTTAGTAAGAACCCTAAGGATAAGTCTAAGCATAGAACACAATCTTAGAAATGGCCATGAATAAGCTAGGATAAGACCATAAGCATGAAAATTTTTTTCTTGAATTATGTGGCTTCCTATTATAATTAGTGTTGCTCACACTATTCTTCTTGGTTTTAGTCAATGGCTGGAACCCGAAGGAACCGCGTTAATGCGGAATGCGATGGGCAATGCAATGATTGTCCCCCTGAGCAACCAAACGATATGGGAGCTGGAATGCAAAATCTTGTAGCCATGCTCACACAACTTTCTCAAGCTATGAATCATGCAGGATTTCCAAACGAGCAAAGGAGGGAGCAAAATTCTGTTGAATCCTTCATGAGGCAGCGTCCACCTTCTTTCAGCGGGTCTACTAATCCATTAGTTGCTGAACAATGGATTAGTACTACTGAAAAGATATTTTCAGTTCTTCAATGTTCTGAGCATGATAAAGTCATCCTAGCAGTGTATCGTTTGGAAGGAGATGCGGATCAATGGTGGAATCTTGTTAAGAATACGAGGCAAAGGGATGAAATTGAGTCTATGGAATGGGACGAGTTCAAGAACTTATTTTTCAATAAGTACTTCCCTCGTATTCTCCGAACAAAGATGGAGAAAGAGTTTCTTGAACTGAAGCAAAGGGATGATGAATCTGTTGGTACTTATGAAGCAAATTTTACAAGACTTGCAAGGTACACTTTTGGTATTATTATCCAACCTGAGAGTAAGATCGATCGATTCTTTAGTGGCTTAAAACCAAGTCTTCTAAGGGAGTTAGCCATAAGGGACTTCAATAGCTACGAGGAAATCGTTCGATGTGCTCTCAAAGTTGAGATGGAGATTGGAGTAACCCATCAGTCACATGGGTTTGATAAGAAGAGGAAGATGGAATTCAAAGAAAAAAAGATGAGCTTTTCCTTATGCTCAAAGTGTGGAAAGAAACATGGAGGGAGTTGTCTTAAAGGGACAAGTAAATGTTTTAAATGTGGAAAGGAAGGTCATCGGGCATTTGAATGCCGTGATAATGGGAAGAAGATGTCTAATGATGCAAACAAAGGAAGGGATACACAGAATGAACCTACTACACTTCAATGTTTCAAGTGCAAGGAGATGGGGCATTATTCCAATCAATGCCCAAATCCAAGGGTTGATGATGATGGTCGACGTCAACAAACTCTTAAGGCTAAAGACAAAGGAAAGTCACATGCAATTTCTATCAGCGATGTGGAGTACGATAACGATGTGGTGAAAGGTACACTTACCATCCACTCTAAAGTAGCAAATGTTTTATTTGATTCTGGATCCACCCACTCTTTTATTTCTGAAGACTTTTCTAAGGGTATCACCGTATTACCTCAACAATTAGATGTTGAGTTAGCTGTGACAACACCTAATGGCACATCAATCGCATCAAAAGTTTATAATTCTTCTCCGATCGAAGTTTGTGGGAAAGTGCTTCCTGCAAATCTTGTGATCCTTCCTTTAGTGGAATTTGATGTGATTCTTGGCATGGATTGGCTTTCTCTACATGGAGCTCATATCAATTTCCAAAGAAGGGAAGTCACATTTCATATTCCAGATCAATCTACGATCGTCTATCAATGCAAGGATGAACATAACCTTCCAGTGGAAATTTCTTCCATATTATGGGTATTGATTCCACTAAATGAAGGTTATTTATCTCAAATGGTTGGTGAGAAACTCACGATTAAGAATATGACCATTGTACGGGAGTTTGATGATGTCTTTCCGGAGGAATTTCCGGGTCTTCCACCAAATCGTGAAGTTGAGTTTTCAATAGAACTCGTACCGGGTGCTTTGCCTATTTCAAAGACACCTTATAGAATGGCCCCAATTGAGTTGCAGGAATTGAAGAAGCAACTCCAAGAGAATCTTGATAAGGGATTCATACGCCCTAGTGCGTCACCTTGGGGAGCACCTGTTCTATTTGTTAAGAAGAAAGATGGATCAATGAGACTCTGCATTGATTATCGAGAACTTAACAAGATCACTATCAAGAACAAATATCCTCTCCCACGCATTGATGACTTATTTGACCAACTACGCGGAGCTCAATACTTTTCCAAGATTGATCTTCGTTCAGGGTATCATCAATTAAGGGTCAAAAGGGAGGATATACCAAAGATGGCTTTCCGTACAAGGTATGGACACTATGAATTTATAGTGATGCCATTTGGTCTTACTAATGCCCCTTCTATCTTCATGGATCTAATTAATAGAGTCTTTAGAGACTATCTTGATCAATTTGTGGTAGTCTTTATAGACGATATTCTTGTCTATTCAAAGAGCAAGGAAGAGCATGAAGATCACTTGAGAATTATATTGAAGACCCTGAGAAAGGAGAAGCTTTATGCCAAATTTACCAAGTGTGAATTTTGGCTTCAAAAAGTTGCATTTTTGGGTCATATAATCTCAAAAGAGGGGATATCTGTGGATCCAGCAAAAACAGAGGTTATCGAAAGATGGTCAAGACCAACAACAGTAACTGAGATCCGAAGTTTTCTTGGTTTGGCTGGATATTATCGACGTTTTGTAAAAGATTTTTCACGATTATCTAATCCAATCACCAAGTTGACTTGGAAAGGAGTTAAGTTTGTCTGGACAGAGGAATGTGAAGAGAATTTCAAGGAGTTGAAAAGAAGGTTATCCAGTGCACCTGTGCTCACACTGCCTTGTAGTGGAGAAAGGTTTGTGATCTACAGTGATGCATCCAAGAAGGGATTGGGGTGTGTTCTTATGCAAAATGATATGGTGATAGCTTATGCCTCACGACAGTTGAAAATCCATGAGCAAAATTACCCAACACATGATTTGGTGTTGGCTGCGGTAATCTTTGCATTAAAGATTTGGAGGCATTACCTTTATGGTGAAAGGTGTGATATTTATACTGATCATAAAAGTTTAAAGTATATTTTCACACAAAAGGAGTTGAATATGCGTCAAAGAAGATGGTTGGAGCTGATTAAGGATTACGATTGCTCAATCCATTACCACCCTGGGAAAGCAAACAAGGTGGCAGATGCATTAAGTCGACAAGACCATGCCAGTTTATCCATGATGAGGATCACAAAAGATCCAATATTTATGGATTTACAAAGGATGGATCTTGGAATTATAATGGAAGGGGAAAAATCTTATCTTTCTCAAATGAATGTTCAACCATCTATACATGTGAAGATTAAAGAGGCACAGAAAGAAGATGTCGAGTTACAAAATAAGGTGAGAAATGTTCCTGAATTCAACCTTGATTGTGATGGGATAATAAAGTTCAGGAATCGGGTTTGTGTTCCTCCCATCCCCGAATTAAAGAAGGAGCTGCTGGATGAGGCTCATAGTTCTTCATTCTCTATTCATCCTGGAAGCACGAAGATGTATAGGGACCTGAAAGAGTACTTCTGGTGGGATGGCATGAAAAGAGATGTTGCTGAATATGTCTCTCGATGCTTGGTTTGTCAACAAGTTAAAGCTGAGAGACAGAAGTCTAAGGGGATGTTACAACCATTACCCATACCCGAATGGAAATGGGAAAACATCACTATGGACTTTGTCACAGGACTTCCTAAAACATCCAAAGGCAATAATGCTATCTGGGTCATAGTTGATCGTCTTACAAAGTCTGCACACTTCATTCCTATTAGAGAGGATTTCTCTCTAGATCATCTTTCCAGGATATATGTAAAGGAAGTGGTAAGATTGCATGGAGTACCACTTTCTATTATATCTGATCGGGATCCGAGATTTACCTCGAAGTTCTGGCGAAGTCTTCAGCATACTCTGGATACAGAGTTGAGTTTCAGCACTGCTTATCATCCCCAGACAGACGGTCAGTCTGAGAGAACAATTCAAACCCTAGAAGATATGTTGAGAGCTTGCTCTATGGATTTCAAAGGAGGTTGGGATCAACACCTACCTTTGGTAGAATTTTCTTATAATAATAGATTTCACTCCAGTATTCAGATGGCTCCTTATGAAGCTCTCTATGGAAAGAAATGCAGGACTCCAACTTGCTGGGATGAAGTTGGGGAAAGAAAGCTATTAGGACCTGATCTCGTTGATGAAATGGCAGAAAAGGTCAGATCTATTCAACAACACATAAGAGCAGCTCAGAGTCGACAGAAAAGTTATGCCGACAACCGAAGAAAAGACCTAGAGTTTGAAGTGGGTGATAAAGTGTTCTTACGAATATCTCCCTGGAAGAAGGTTATGAGATTTGGAAAGAAGGGGAAGTTGAGCCCTAGATATATCGGTCCTTTCGAAATACTGGATCGTGTTGGGAAGGTAGCTTACCGATTGGCGCTTCCACCGAATCTCTCTCAAGTTCACGATGTGTTCCATGTATCTCTCCTGAGAAAGTACATACCAGATCCTTCACATGTACTCAGCTCAGAAGTTGTACCGCTGGAGCAAGATCTTTCTTATGAAGAACAGCCGATAGAGATTCTGGATCGTAGCGAAAAAGTCCTACGAAACAAGACCACTCGTTTGGTGAAAGTTTTATGGAGGAACCACCAACTTGAAGAAGCTACATGGGAGCTTGAGGATATGATGAGGGAGAAGTATCCTCATTTTTTTGTTACAAAGTGACGAATTTCGAGGGCGAAATTCTTTTTAAGGGGGGTAGAATGTAACACTCGAGACTTTTATGTTATATAAACCATCAAAGGAATCTTTTTCTACACAACACTTGCTTGGCCTGCTTTGCACGCAATCACGACCTTCCTCGATAGCTTGCGTCGTACGCAATACCGAGTTTCACTAAACAACAATATGCTATTAAAACTAGCCGTTATGAATAGTAATAACCACTTTTTGAAATTTTATAAATTTTATTTTTCAAAATGGACTTCATTTTTGGACTCAGAATATCGAAATTAGCCTATGGTGAAATTTTGGTATTTTTCTGAAAACTTTCAATTTTTGATGAATAGTGAAACCACTAAGTGGTAGGTTAAAAACTGAATTTTGCATAAAACTTAATTTTACCGCTTCTGTGAATGGAATTTCGAAAATCCGACAGACACGGTTGATATCAGTAAGTAAAATGTGGTTCAATGAGATAAAAATAATTTTTTGGTGAATAGTAACTTTTTACTTTTTTTACCGCGGTTAATAGTAAATAGGGTAACTAAGGGTAAATATGATATTAATATTACCCTAACACATGTCCTAATTCTATTGGACAAATGTAATTCGACCAAAAACAAACTTAGGAATAAAATATGACCATTTAGGCCCACTTGGATTAGATTAGGACATTTATTATTAATTTATTTAAAGAAGGGTTAAAGTAGTTAAAATCAAAGTTTAATAAGTAAATCATTTTTAATATGGGGTTATACATAAGATAAATTCGATTTTAAATATTCATTAGAAAGCTAAAAAGATTTACTAGATGATGGTATTTTATTTGTAATTTTTAGACATCAAATAATTTAATTTATTTATGACACAAAGATGATGCAGTAATTATCTTATTAATGAAATATTGACATAATTGATAATATAAATACCAAAATAAATGTAATTTAAGACTTTTTATGAATTACACTAATTTTCTAGGTTACTATGATATAATAGTGTTGATTTAATCAACTTGGTTCGAACATATAATTCTGTTATGACTTTCAAAAAAAATCATATATCAAATAGTGTCAAAATTGACACAAAATAGTTTTTAAATAAAATATTATATTATTAATTGTTATTTTATTCCTAAAAATCTAAGGTTCGGCAAATTGACTTAGATAAGGATATATATATTAATAATAAACAATTTGGGGTTCGTTTTGCATGTTATAGTAAGTGTATTAACCATATAGTGAAAGAAAACAAAAAGACACGGTAAAAGTTAAATTAATTAACTTAGAGTTAAATCTAATTGATAAGGTTAAAATAACACCCTAAACTTGTTTAAATCCTATTGGTTGATAGGATTTCGACCCATCCCCACTTTAGCTTCGAAATAAGACCCTTTGGAACCATTATAAACCGATTTTGACTTTAATATAAAATAATATTTTGAGATATTCCTAAGGTGCCCCTCTCCTCCCTTATAAAAGGGCACCTCCTCCCCCTCCTCCTCACACCAATTTGAGCACTCAAGCTCGGACAACCCCTGCCATTTTCTCCTCTCCACTTCCCTAGAATAATCCTAGAGGTCCTGGTCTTCTCCAAAGACCAATCTTAGTTCCTTAAGTGGAGGATTCAAAGAGGCGTTCCAAAGAAGAGGTAATATCCATTACCGATCTTTTCAATTTCTTTCTTCTTCAACTTCTTTTTCTTTAGTTGTTTCATGATAAAGTAATAACATCAGTATTACTTACATACTGATATGTTATTATAAATATGAAACAACCCTAATTCACCTTCTATCCATCCTACGGAAAAATGAAATCACCGCGCGTGCGTACGTACGGAATACCGTCTCCACACCGTGGTGTAATCTATTTTCCACCATCACCTTACAAGGATGGGTATAATGGTGTAATGAGTAACTATATATGATTATTATGAAGTAATATTGATACTGAAATAATATATATATATACTCCAATACAATTCCACGATCATAGGAACGATATCATCACTCGTGCGTACGTACGGAATACCGTCTCCACGATGTGATGCGACTCGTTCTACATGATCTTCATTTCATAATGATTATATAAATGAATTGAATGAATTAATATGGTATATACTACACTAATACCATTCTGGAAATGAATTATCTATAACCTAAAGATAAGAATAAGAATTTATTCTACAAAACACGCATAAGAACAAAAAGTTATAAAGACCCGAGTAACAAGTAACAATGAAATATTACTAACAAGAAGCTAATAATATGACCATATATGATATCATATCAATATGTATGATTCTGGAATAAGTCAATAACATTATTTAAACCATTATACAGGAGCTTCGGACACGAACAAAGCAAATCGGACCTAAGGTAAGGGAAATATCACAATCTCATTTTTATCCGAGATTGTTTATTCGTAAGTATTTACTGGGGTGTATTTTATCATCCACATCCATGTTTCATCAAAATGTAATATTATTTCCATCCACCTACAATTGTTTAAATCCATTTTTACCCTTCGGTGAGTTTTTAGTAATATGTATGAAAGGAATCTTTTGTCGTACGAGGTACTTTTTGACTTTTCCGACAAAAGTACGAAGAATGTTTTTTTTAACTTATACGGCATGAATGGATTTTTAAAACATTATTTCCAAGAAGCTTCCTTTAAAAGTTTTCAAGTTTATTTTTAATCAAATTCTTTTATTTTAAAGTTGTATGACATGTTATGAAAGGAAAAATGTTTTTGAAGAAGAAAGGATATTTTCCTCAAGAATGGAGTTCAAGTGTTTTATCAAAATTATTTTCCATCTAAGATAATAAAGGGTTCTGTTTTATCCCTATTATTAAATTGATTTGTTCATGTTGTGATGGAATTATTTTTATGAATTCCTTTATCTTATATGAATTGATTTATGATGTCATGATGTTTCAAGAATCCCATTTTTGTTACATGTGTTATGCGATGATGTATGTTTTATGATTATGTGGCACACATAAGAAAGGATTCATTATAATATGGGTGGGACCTATATCTCCCTCCAATGCATTGGGTAAAGATTTTATATCTCATGAGATAGACATGGCTGGAACGGAAGGTTATTTCGGTTCAGTGATACAGGACTGAAACGAGGAGTGAACTCGGTTCAGAAAGGGACTTTGTCCACTAAGATAGTCTTGGCAATGAGTCATGACTAACAAGAAATGATTTTCCATGATTAAGTGTGCATGCCACAAAGTTTCAAGTTTTATGTTATGATTATGGGGATCTCATTTTCGCTTCTATGAATTATTCCATGATAAGATATTATGATCTCTTTTGCAGGTTTGGATTTTCAAAAAGATATGATATGATTTTTATTTCCTTTATTTGCCCTTGCTGAGCATTAGAGCTCACCCTTTTATGTTTTCTTTTCCCCAGGTCAGGAAGATGGATATTAAGTAGAATATGCTAAAAGGGACCCTAGATATGATGAAATAAATGGGAGACACTGTAGAAGATTTATAAACCAGTTGTTTATGTTTCCTAGTTTCTAAAGACACTATACCTATATGGTCCTTTGTGGTTTTGTCATATGTTGTAATAAGTGTGCTTCAATTTTGAAGTATTAACAATGTATGTAAAGTATGGGTCGTTATACTTTATGTTGTGATAGTCCAATTAGGGAGGAAGGAGAGGGTAGCACCTAGAATAAAATGTCTGTTGTGGTCTTTCCAGCCCTCAATCCCATAGGTGGCCCGTTCAATCAAGAATTCGGGGGATTTGTGATCTTGATGAAAAATAGCATCGTTGCACTGGACCCAAATAATCCATGCTAGAGTGCAAAGTGAACCTGAAGAAGCCAAGGAAAGAGAGGAGCACCAACGCGTCAGAATATCGGGAAGGTCAGAGGCCGATTCCATTGAAGTGGCAGAAGTCGGGCCCTAATTATTCCAAATTTTCTCATCTCCTGGGTAGTGAATGATGGTGTGCAAAGAAGTTTCTAGAATGTTTGGGAAGAAAGGGAAAAAATCAGAACTGGACATATGTCGGTAAGCGAGGAGGCTCATGGTTGGGAGAGTACCTATGCAAACCTGCCACCAAAATTGGGGTATTTTAGGGGGAACATTGAGTTTCCTAACCAAATTGCATGGTCCCTCCTCCCGGCTGACTAAGTGGTTGCCGAGAGCCAGTCTTTCGCTGGACCTCACCGAGTATTCGTCCGAGGAATCATTGATCCAGAAAATCTAGTCAGGGACTGCATCAGGGACCTAGGGAATGCTAAGGATGATTCTTTGATCCCTTTCATTAAACCAATAATGGATTTTTTTCTAGACACCACCCCTATCCCTGGTCGGAAAGGAGGAAGCTGATAGTGGCGTTTTCAAGACCTGGTTGGATGGGGAATGTAGCCTGCATACCATCCTTATCGATAAGACAAGCATCAGTCCAGATGTTGACCGATGATCCAGACCCAATCCTCCAGCCTAGTCTTTTTTCTATGAGCTTTTTAGCCCCCCAGATGCTTCTCTAGAGGAATCTAGGCCGGGTTCCAAGAGAGGAAGCACGAAAGTCTGTGTGGGGGAATTACCTAGCCCGAAGAAACTGTGCACAAAGAAATAATGGGCGGTTGAGAAGGCACAATCCATGCTTGGCCAGAAGTTCATCATTTAAGTGACTCAGATTCCGAAATCCCATCCCTCCCTCTGATTTGGATTTGTAGAGTTTCTCCCAGGCCATCCAGTGGGGCCGATTCCTTCCATCATTCTTCCCCCACAAGAAATTGGCAGTGCGTGTGTGGATCTGGTCGACGATGAATGCTGGGAGCTTAAACAGGGACATAAAGTAGCTGGGAATGGATTGTATGACAGCTTTGATGAGGGTCTCTTTGCCGGCTTTAGAAATTCCTTTAGGGGTCCAGCCCATAATTTTTTTCTCGATCCTGTCCACAAGAGATGTGAAGATTTCTTTTTTGGATCAGACGATCACCGTGGGAATCCCAAGGTACTTATGATGTTTCACAACCATATGTATACCAGCTGATTCACATAGCACATCCCTATTAGAAAGAGGCACCCCAGCACTGAAAGAAATTTCAGACTTTCCATGATTGATCGATTGGCCAGAAGACCTCTCATACTGGTGGATCGCTTGACTGATCACCCGACATTCATTAAATGTTGCTCTGGAAAACAGGAGGCATTCGTCAGTGAAGAAAATATGCGACACTAGTGGGATAACACAGTAGACCTTTTCCCCATGAATATATTTAGAGGATGCAGCCCTGGAAATAAGATTAGAGAACACATCAGCCACTATAATGAAGAGAAAAGTGGATATGGGATCTCCCTGGCGAAGGCCTCGAGATGGGGCGAATCCTATGGGGAGCTGCCCATTGAACTTCATTTTGAAGGAGACGGTCGAGATTCATTCCATGATCATATCTTTCCATTTAGCACAAAAACCAATTTTCAGCATGACTACACGAATGAAGTGTCATTCCACTCTATCGTAGGCCTTGGTCATATCCAATTTCCAGGCCATGGTTCCTCTTTTCACAGTGGAGCGTGATTTCATAGAATGGAACACTTCATGGGCCACAATCGCATTATCAGTAATCAATCTCTTGGCCACAAAGGCACTCTGATTCTCAGAGATAATATCAGGTAGCCAAGGTCGCAGCCGATTGACATGGATCTTAGAGAAGATTTTGTAAGAGACGTTGCAGAGGCTGATAGGTCTAAAATTAGGGATCGCCAGAGGTTTCTTGATTTTGGGGATGAAGACAAGGAAAATTTCATTGATGGAAGCAATTCTAGTATTCCCATCCCAGATATTTTTTATCATGGTGCAGATGTCGGGACCAATAATGTGCCAGTATTGTTTAAATAAAAGGGTGTGGAACCCATCTGGTCCCGGGGCCTTAATGGGATGAAGTTGTTTTAGTGCCAGGCGTATCTCATTATCTGTCACAACTTTGGTGAGCTGTCTATTGATCTCATCAGTGATCATGGGTCTGATACAGTCTTCCACCACGACCGACATGAAAGGGGTTCCTACAGTGAAGATGTTCTGGAAATAGTCCGTCAAGGCCTCATGGATACTATTAGTGTCAGACACTTTGCTTCCATCGAGATGTAAGATGCAAGTAATAGTGTTTTTCCTTCGCCTGGCTGAAGCTTTCTGGGGAAAAAACTGGGTATTAGCGTCCCCCTCTTTAATATGGTTATCCCACGCCCGCATGGCCCAGAAGCTTTCCTTGACACGCAAGGCCGTATCCAGCTCTCTTTGCGTGGCTCCAATCTTAGAGAGAATGCAATTAGATGTGGGTTGATTGAGGAGGTTGCTTAGTCTATTTTCAAGAACACCATAGTGCCGGTCAGGGTGGCGGAATTTCTTATTGCTCCAAGACCTCAGATCAGATGCGACCTATTGGAGATTGAGGCAAACATCCACTTGGGTGCTTTTCTAGCTTGAATGGATCACCTCTTCGCATTCCTGATCTTTTGACCAGAAGCTCTCAAATCTGAAGGGTCTGCTAAGTTGTCTATTCCGTTCGCCTCACGTGCAATCAATGAGAATTGGACAGTTGTCTGAGAAGTTAAGGGCCATGTGACCGATATGAAACATGCTGAACAGATTAATCTAATCAGTATAGCCCAGAAATCTATCACGGCATTCAGCGACATGGGTGACTTCAAAATTGTCGTGAAACCAAGTAAAAGGATTACCTGTAAACCCCAGATTGACTAGGTCCGCCCTAGAAACCGTGTCCTTGAAGTTTGACATCGAAGCTGAAGGTCGAATGATTCCACCCCTCTTCTCCTTATGGAACACAATTTCATTGAAATCTCCCCCGAAGAGGATAGGGCTCGGTAAGTCATGTCGCAGCTTGCAGAGAAGATCTCATGAATTCACCTTATCATTATGGGATGACCAGCCATAGAATCCCACAAAGGTCCAGGGTGGGTGAGAGTCTATTTGGATAGTCACTGCCACATGGTGCGAGGAGAAAGACAATATTTTTGACGTCGATATTGTCCTTCCAGAAGAGATAGAGGCCCCCAGCATGGCCTTTCCTGGGCACCGGAAAACATCCTTGGAAGCCACACTTCAGAGCAATACCATTGGTGTCCTTGTTTTTCAGTATGGTTTCGGATAGGAAAACCATATCGGGGCGAATTTGAGCGCAATTGCGCTGAAGCATGCGAACCATTCATGGGTTTCCAAGCCCACAACAGTTCCAGCATAAGGCAATCATTGCTCTAGGCGGGGCTGGTTCTCGCCTGCCACCGCCTTTGGTTCCTCCGTACTTGTTTCTCCGATTGTCGTTTTCCATCTTTTGGTGGGATTTGTCTCTGGGTGGCCTATTTCATTATGTCTTTTCCTGACCCCGGGTTTAGGGTATTCCATAGGACCAACACTCTCTTCTCGTCGCACCCTTTTCCAAGTTCAACGAGTAATTGGGCACAGTAATGATGTCCCCTTCATTCCATGGGCCTCCGTTGTTAGAGTGCCTGCTGCGGTCGATTGTGGGTCAAGGTCCGGATCTGGTGGTTCAATGTGCATCAGCATTGGCTTTGAACACTGTATTGGTGGTTCTGTGTGCTTCGTCGCCAGCTCCGTAGATGTTTGAGTCTTGTCCTTTAGGGGGTTAGGATGAACTCATGCATCTCTCTGAGTGGAAGGACCAGCAGAAGGGAAATCCACTAGTCCAAGCATATGGGATTTTTCAGGTATGGGTTCCGCCTGACTGGTATGTGCCCGCCTGAGATGGTCATGATCCTTTTTTTTCCATCTCAGGGATGACTGCATATTTATTCGTTTTGGCACGGAGCCAAGGGCCATATTGGAGTAAAAAGTTACCTGATCCACTCTGATGATTTGTGGTGCACTTTCTTTCCAGATGGCCAAGGCGACCACAGGAAAAGAAAAAGATTGGGAGTTTATCAAACTCGAATGATATCCACATGTTCGTGTCTTCAATTTTCAGGAACATTCCCCTCATCAGAGGCTCTGACACTTCAATTTCCTCCTTGATCCGCACCTCGGTGCCCCATTGTATTGGGTCTGAGCTATCCTAGTCAAGAAAGTGGCCTAAACAGTCCCCAATTTCTCTCATGATTCGTTCTGTTCTAGCATGGAAGGGAATTCCTTTAATTTGTATCCAAAAAGGGGATCGGGTAAGGCTCACTTGCTGGATATCGTCCCCCCCCCCCCCCTCTGAATTCTTTCATAAGGAGGAGTTGGTTATCGAATAACCATTGTCTGCCCCACAAGATTCTGTCTCAATTTCTCTCGTTGAAGAACTCAAAGACAAAGCGATTGATCCCCGCTTCCCAGATAGCCACTCCGGCTTCTAGTTTCCAGATGCTCTGTAGAGTGTTTTTGAGGGCCCCTTGATTTACCAATATGTTTCCATGAATTTTCCAACCACGAGCAGAGACATGCGCTTTTCCAAAAGTGTGTCTTCGTTTCTCCGTGCCTCGATCGTCGCCTTTTATTTGTCCGTTAAGGACAACTACTTCCATTGGTTAACAAGTTCCACATCCATAGAGTATAACCAAAAGTTGAAACCGCTATTCTCCTTCAAGACGGGCTCCCCTGTGGACCCCACGACCCTGGTAACCTTACCTAGGAGCTTGTAAAAGCTCCGTAAAATGCCCTGTGTGTAACATCGATCCAGTCCAGCCACACACGAATCGAGGCCCATTCCAACACAGAAGATACAGGACCGTACACACCTTCGCGGCCTATCTACGCAGTCCACACAGGCAGGCCCGCGGCCTTCGCGAATGCCCCTGCCCTTTGAGAGGTCGCGCCCAAGGAGCACGCACCGCGGCACACCCGAGACGTCACAGAGCAACACCTCACAGCAGAATCTTCGTAGCTTTACAACACAATTGATGCTTCATGTATGCTTCGTGAACGCACGTCGCGGAGCAGACTCGTCGCGACGACCACGCCCGCAGGACACCGCCTTCAGCACTGTGCACACCAAAACTTCGCAGATCAACACTCCGCGGCAACAACTACACAACATCCACAAAGCGAACACTCAGCGCGGTGCAGCATCGCGGCAGGTGCAACATGGACCAACACCCCGTGGAAGGTGCTTCACGGAACAGTGTGGAAGGTACTTCGCAAACAAGCACCCCGTGGCAAGCAAATACCCCGCGGCAGCAACTTCGTAAGAAAACACCCCGCGACAACAACCCGCAGGACACCGCCTTCCACACTGCGCACACCAAAACATCGCGGATCACCGCCCCGCGACATCAACTTCGCGGCGTCCACAAAGCAATCACTCAACATGGCACAGCATCGCTGCAGGTGCTACGCGGATCAACACCCCGCAGCAGGTGCTTCGCGAATCAATGCGGAAGGTACTAGCAAGCAAACACATCGCGACGGGATCTTCTCGAATACGGGGAACCGGAAACCGCCCACCAGTCACCGCCTGGAACAGAAAGCTAAATGGGTAAAGGCGATTAGGGTTAGGTAATCCTCAAAATCTTGAATTGTCGCGAGACAAGATCGCTCAGATCTGGAAAGAAGATGGAGTTTGAAAGTTGGGGACAGGGACCGCCGGCCCTCTCCCGGATCAGGCACCGACGTAGAAGACGGCGATGAAGAGGACTTCACGACCCCGGGGGAGGCTGGATCAACGCCTAAAGGCGATTACTAGTAGGGGATAAAGAAGCCCGACTCCCTTCAAAACACCAAACTTAGGTTCCGGGACCAGGCGGAGAAACCAGGGGCAAAACAAGGTTTTCCACCGCGGAGGGTCGGGGAGCGGCACAGAAGGGAAAGGGCGAACCACTTGCGCCAAAACAGAAAAAGCCGGTGAAGCCCAGGAACGAGGCTGGGAGCATGGGGGAGAGGGAGCCGCCGCAACCGAGCGGACAAGGAGACTGGAGACCTTGGAAGCCCTAGGAGGGAGAAACTCTTAATCGGGAGAGAGACTCTCAATGGTTCGTTTTTAAAAATTTATATATTATTTAAGGTAATATGATAGATATTATATAATTATTTATATGGTTATAATTTCATTGCATTAGAGTTTTAGTTATGGTTTGTGAATAGGAAATCAGTGTCATGTTTGTTTTAGAAAAAAGTGTTATATTAGTAATGAGTGTAAATATTAACATTACCTTTATATAAAAAAATAAATCATTATTTAATCATTAATATAAAATAATACGTGTAATTATTTTTCAATATTCACCCATGATAAAAATTTATAGATTTTTTAACATAGGTTGTTAAAGAGACCTAATTAAGAGCATGTTATAATCGATGGATAAGTACAATTGTGAAGTGATTTAGTTATAATATCATTATCAAATAAGTATAATGACATTATTTTCGAATTATTGGAGAGATAATTCAATATTTATTATATTTTTGTGGAGATGGTAAGATAATAAGCAATTAGTTACAAAGAAGAAATAGTTTTTACATTTTGTAGCTCGTTTTAGGTGATTAAATTTAAAATGATCACTTATTGTTAATATTAATTATACAAGGACTAATCAATATTTAAATAATTTTAATAATTTATTAAATATTATATTTATTCATTAAATACATTTTTTGAACCGGTCATGAAATACGATGATGAAATATGAAATAGGCTGTTCATTGAGGTAGTAATTTACAGGTAACACGAGCGACATTTTCATTTTTTGAATGGATTAGAGGAAAGAATAAATTGGTTATTAAATTAATATAATAATTTTTTTGTAAAATAATGATAAAAATGTAATTATAATATTATGATTATAATATTTTTGTAAGAGAAATATAGTGGATACATGGTTAGGGAGTGGATAGTACTCTTACTGAGCACTTGAATATTCTCTCAGAAGACTTTTAGGAATTTGGGGGTTTTAGAAAAATCTCTATAACCAAGGGATTAAAAAAGTGTAAGATAGATCTATGGGATTATAAATGGGTATGGTTTCAAAGGATTTTTTTTGGATTGGTGTGGCATAAAGTGGGTAGAAGTCAGCTCATTTTATATGTGGAAAAGAGGGCATTTTCCTTGGAATCTAAAGTTAGGTGAGGGGTAAAAATGTAATCACATGGGATTTATGTGAAGAAATATTAGTGAGACATGTGGGTATAAATTTCCCCAAAAATATTATTCTATAAATTCCTTTTTAATGTTAATTTATCAATATTCAATCCACAATAAGTTACATATTTTTACTCCAATTAACCTCGATTAAATTTTTACCATGGTAATTATTCTTTTACTGAAAATGTAAGATGACCCATGTTACAAAATTTAAATGTTATAATTTTAAATTTGTACTGCATTTAATGTAACTATATTTTTAAATATTAGACAATTAAATTTTAAATTAAAACATGAGATTTAGAAAAAAGAAATTATAGAAACATAACTTTCTATACATTAATTATTATTATTCTAATTTCCAATCAATTTTAAATTAAATGTGTTTATATATATATATATTTTATACATATTTAAACATTATATTAAATTTATAAAAATAGAAAAATTTATTTTTTTGTTAAAAATTAGAAATTTTGTAAACAAATAATTCTTTTAATATAACCATATCACCATTACCGTGGTAATTAACTTTAACCTTGGTAACTTATTTTTATGCAAAAAAATGAAATTTACCTTATTAAATAAGATGAACAAGTTGATTCCAAATATTATTTTTTTATTATATTCAACTTTTAGAGGTGATAAGAAATTAATTTTAATATTTCCCTGAATAACACATATTTTTTAGAAATAATGTATTTTTAAGCATAAAAAGATTTTTTCTTATTACCTACCTAGTATTTACAATTGGATGAATGATAATTAATTTATCATATATATTATGAATTCATTTCCTATAAAATTATTCTTCACAAGTGATTAATTTTATTAGGGTAGAGATATTCAGCACTTAAAAAGGAATATTCATTTGGAATATATCACTTTTAAAATATATTAACCAAATGCCATAAAAATTAATCATTTATATCTTAAAATTTTAACTTTATGAACCCATTGATATTAAAATATTTCATTGAATTTGATAAATACATCATATAATACCTTAATAATAATAATATGTAACACATAAAAATATTTTTTAAATAAATATTTTCATTAAATATTATATTAATGTTTCATTCTATATTATTTTTGAATTATATTATTTTTAATTTTTTACTAAAAATAAAAAACATGAGTATAATTATCAGATACATGTATATCCAATGACTATATTTCCAATGACCATATTTCTAGTGACTACATTTACCATTATAGTTACTAGGTTGCCCCCCATCACATCCTATACATTAATTCCATTATAACCTCCTAAGTCAAGCACATCATTCTACAAATTTACATTAAGGATTTTTCATAATGGTTTCTCATTTAATGTTGTTTTTTGTTTTAGAATTAGTTCTACCAATGGTGTTTCTCAATGATGAAAATGATCCAGGGGATCTCTATGTATTAAAGATATTTTTATATACTTATTTTACCATTTTAATTTTTACACTTTTAAAGGATGTAATCATCCATGGAATGAAATAATCTAGGGTATGTGATACATGGTTTCATGTACATTTGCGGTACTGTTCCACTGTAATGCCCCATATTTTGGAGCAGGTTAAAATTTATAAAGGAATTTGAAATCTTCATTTAACGAAAGGATATTTTTTAATTTTATTAATTTTATTGATTTCTTGAGGGTTTGAATGTACATAAATTTTATTTTAGGATGTTTGTTATAATTCGATGGAAGTACCAAGGCTTTGGGTGAACATCGAAGGAAGAACTGGAAATCCAGGATACTGAAATCTGTTGCAACGATCCATTCACATTATGAATCCCATTCATGACATGAAATGGTTTCACGGGGTGTAGTCAATGGATTAAGGACATGAAATACTGGGGGGGACCTACCCTGAGGAATTCATGAAATGTATCTAGCTGACGACATGAATTTGGTTCATGTTATTAAATTAGATCATGTTTTGAATCACATGGGATGCCTTTTTAATAAAAGGATAGTAGGGGATCTACCCCTCATTTTTCTTCAGGAACAAGAGGGTGCGCAACTCAGTAGAGACTCCTTCCCCCCTCTTATGATTCCTTGGATCTCCCCCACCAAGTGTCTGATTCATGTTCCATTCATCATGTTGGATACCCCTCGGTAATCTCTCAAGTCCCCTTTCATCATTACGCCTTCTATCTTCTTTTATGGGATACTAAATCCCTGAGAGCTCTTTTTTTATATTTTCATCGAATTTTCTAAATCAACCAATTCCTCTTGATTCATCTTGAGTTATAGGGTGATAATTGAGAGTGTAATTCCCTTGGTATAAGGTAGGTGGTCTATATTCTATCCCGTTAAGGTGTCGTCATTTATAACATGTTCCATTATGCCGTATGCCTAACCTTCCATACATTGCCCATAAAATGTGAAATCAAATATGTAGATCATAATTCCTTAAATTACTTTTCTCTTGTGTACCTAATTTTCTCCATTAGAGGTTTCTCACCTCATCTCAAACCATATATTAGGGTTTCTATTTATATTCCCATGTACACTATTCCTATTTAGGTTATTAAACCACCCTCCTAAGGTGTTCCATAAATGATATTAATTATAAGGCTACTTACTATTGATCACCCTTTAGGGTGTGATGAATAAAACCTATTATAATGGATACCTAAATTGAATTAAGGGAATTGAAAAGAAAATCTTTTCAGAATTTAATAATAAAACCACCTATGAGGTGCATTATATTCTATAATAAAATGGGGTATTTGAATGGGATAATTCAATTGATAAATGGGAATGTACCAATTTATGTGTGCTTGACTAGTTATATTGCATTATTTCACATGAAGCTATTTATTTGTTACACATTAAATGTTTTAAGAAATTTTTACTAACATGGACTTCCATATTCTATAAATTTAAATAATTAAATTAATTTTATATGTCATGAGCAATGAACATATTCCTTTTTACCAAATGACAAGGTGTAGGTTCCAAGAATAGTAGAAGCATGCGATGTGTCATGACCAACATTAATTTTTGTCCTGATCAATGATCAATCTGAGATCTACAAGATGATAAACACCACAATCGACATAATTGAATCAAAGAAAATAGATAATGGATAATATGTCAGAACTAGAGGAGGGATCATCACATATTATTTATAATTAATTTAATAAATTCAAGAATTAACTTGTTGTAATTATTTCTTCATTTATGTGTTTGATAAGATATATGCATTGTATCTTCATTGCGTTATAGGAATCAAGGGTAGATTCTCTCTGGCAGTGATCCACATGTATTCCAAAAAACACCAAACATCATCGTAAGAATATCATGGTCCAATCACGATAGATCCTATCGCTTTAATTTTTCTCATTTTCTCACCATTAGAATTGATTCAAAATAATTCTCCTTTATATATCTTGACTTGAGGTATAATTTTTGAGGAAGATCGCTCCACATTATTTGGAGCGTTCATGGAGAAGGGAGTTCTCTAGGTCATGGGTGGATTCTCTAAATCTGTTGTACACAACCAAACAAAAGATTTGGATCCTCTAAAATAATATTATCATGTTAATATACAACTAGTGTTAAAATAAAATAATTGAATAGGTGCTCTATATAATTTATTTTATCCTTGCGGAACCCCGTGTCAAATAATAATAATAATAAATTTTTTATTTCTCAACTTGTGCATAACTTGTCAATTAAATTAAATATTATTTAATGAAATAATATTCAATATTTATTATTTCTCCCTAGATTATCAAACTCAGTCTGTCATTCATCTACAATATTTATAGGGCCTTGAATAGTGACTATTTATTTATAAAATAAATATCACCGCATTATTCTTCAATAAATAAATAAATATTATATTCACTAAATAAAAAATAATTTTTTATTAAATATTCTTCTCAAATTATACTCTCTCGAATAAATGGTGATAGAATATATGATATCAAGTAAACATGAAAAATTATTAAACCAAATACAGGAATAATATTTATTCAACTTGTTAAATAATAAATAATAATCCATTACTTAACATAGATTCATGATACACTTAGTGTATTACCCTCTAGGACTCTTTGTTAGTGACATTAAGAGAAATAGACTAAAGTCTAAGGTTACGGTCTATAAACATTCCAAGGAACCCACAGAGAAATAATTTAATGTCACAATGATATAATACCAAATAAAAATTCTTACTATGTAATATAATCCCTTTATCATGATATGTATAATCAAGAAAGTTGCATACTGGTGCCATCAACCTATGTGCTCAAAGTGACTTTCTTCTACTTCCTAGAAATCAAAATTTTCTATATATAACCATTTACATAGAATAATTTAGGAAATATAATTTCCATCAATGGGTTTTAGATATCAACTTTCATTAAAGAACATAAGGGAAAAATTCTTTCTCACATTATTCATTAATGCAATGTTACTCAGGACACACTGAATGTATCCTACCTCACCGCGGACATATTCCAACATAGTTTTTGTCAATATATAAAACTACATGACTCCTAATACTGAATAATAATAATATTAAAGTCTATGTATCAATAGACTCATCCATAGATTGGAACAACCAATGACACTTGTAAATGTGGATTTCCTACTGGTGGGTTTCATTCTCATAATATCCTACATTGTATATTACCAAAGGCATACACCATGAGAAGGTACCTTTAGGTACTATGAGTCTCTACCCCTAATATACTATATTACTTGTTTCCCTAAAATGATATCATGTAGCTATTGAATATATTTTTAAGAATAGTGTCTTAGCACTTCCAGGTACTCATCATAGCAGGGAACTGCTATGACCTTTTAGTGAGAAAAATACTCTTAGGACAGTATCACATACACTTTTACATAGAAGATAAATCATTATGTGATAAGAAGTCTAGAAATATTAAAAAAATATGAATATAGGTTATCATAAAGTACATATATGTTTGTTCTAGGGAACCAAATCCAATAGACTCCCAATTTTACTATATCCAATTGCTAACGACCTTGATTCTGCTAGCTCTCCCATGATACTCATGCTCGTACTAAGACATGCCTTTAGTCAGGGGGTCCACCATGTTCTCTTCCATGTGTAATATGCTTACTGTAACTTCACCACTTTGATAAAAATCCATCAATATGTGATACTTTTGGAGTATGTACTTTTTTCTGTTGGTGTATCCTTGGATCTTTTGAAAGAGACGCCAAGATAGTATTATCACAATACAATGTTGTGGAGTCTTTATTGATAAGTACCACATCAAGCTACTATAAAAATTAAAATATCCAAATGGATTATTCAGATGCATCAAAAGCCACTATATACTCTAACTCTACTATAGAATTTTTGACTACTGGATTCTTTGAACTCTTCCAGCTCACAACTCCTCCATTGAGACAAAAAACACACCCTAAATGAAAATTTTGATCATTCTTATCTATATAAAATCTAGAATATGTATAACCTGTAATGACTGGATCCTAGTACCCTCCATACACCAATAACATATCCTTAGTTCTTCTCAGATACATAAGGATATCCTTAATAGAAGACCAATGCTATTATCCTAGATATTTTTTGATATCTTTATACCATGCTCAATTAATAGGCAACGTCAAGTCTAGTACATAACATGGAATACATGATTTATCCTATCGCTAAATCATATGAGATATTACTCATTATCTCTTTCTCTGGTTGTGTCTGATGACACATTTTCTTATAAATATGTAAACCATGTTACACTGGAACCAATACCATCTTAGATTGTTCCATAATAAATCTATTTTGTATTTGGTCAACATATGTACTTTTAATTTGTCCAAGAAGCCTCTTGGATCAATCATGAATGATCTTTATCCCTAGAATATCAGATGCTTCACCTAAGTCCTTTATGGATAAACAATTGTTTAACCACTGTTTACCAGACTGTAAAACTGTTATGTGATTTCCAATAAGTAATATTTCATCAACATATACTACCGGGATAAGAAATTTGTTTTCACTAAACCTATTTTAAACACATGGATCACATTAATTATTAATGAAACCAATTCATTGATAGATTCATCGAATCAAATGTTCCCTGACTTGGATGATTTCTTCAGTCCATAAATGGATCTATGAAACTTGAAAATCCTTTTGTCATCATCTAGAGTCAACAAATACTTCTTGTTGTGTCCTATAGACATGTTCCTGAAGGTTACCATTAATTAATATAGTTTAGACATCCATTTTACAAATATCATAGTCATGATAAGCTTCTATACAAGTAGAATTATGATGTATTTAAATCTAGACACAGGTGAAAAGGATTCATCGTAGTCAATTACTTGATGGTTTTTAAACCCTTTATCCAATAGGAAAGATTTATATGTATTTACTTTACCTTCCATGTCTAGTTTTCTCTTGAATACCAATTTTCACCCAATAGGGTTTACATCAACTGATGCATCAACTAGAACCCAAACATAGTTATGATACATGTAATCGATTTCAAAATTCATGTATTATTTTCATTCCATAGATTCTGAGATTTCTATTTATTCTTTTTAGGATAGAGGTTCATCATTGTCATCCAATAATGAGTCACCATTTTCAGTGACTAGGAAACCACATCTCTCTGGTTCTCTTACTTCTCTTATGCTCCTACACAATACTTGTGTTTTAGGAACTACTTCTTCTATGGGGACCTATGGAATGTATTCCTATACCAACTCTTGTGTATCTTGAGCACCAAATTCATCAAATTCAATATTGATCCCACTATAAATTTTGAGTATGTTATCCCTCGTAAGAAAGATATCTTGTCTGGTGATAGTCACTTTCCTATTTGATGGGTTGTATAGGTAATATCCCTCTTTTTCATCAGGATGCCCTATTATTAGAAAAAAGTTAATTTGGGTGAACATATTCATGTGTTGTCTTTTGTTTTCAAAAAAGTTTAAGATGAAAAGAAGGTTTAAGAAGAAAAGGAATCACCTCACTTTTCCTTTTGGTGAAAATCAGACTGACCATCATATTTAAGAAAATTGGACTCATAATGTTTAAGAAAGTCCATCATATTGAGAAGTTGTTTTTTGGATGAAAAGGATCTTCAGAATATTTTCGGGTCTGGACTGGAAAAAGAAATTGTAATGGGGGAAAATCATAGTCTTCATGAATAAAATATAAATGTTAAAATGCTTTTATGAACTTGGATTTCTCATGAAACATATGTATTTTGTAAAACTTGTGATGAAAGATTGATAAAAGAAAGGTGGAGAAAAGTTTTTGGAAATCATATTCAGTCTGATAGTAATCATGTAAATCATATTCAGGTTGAGTATAAAATAAGGATTATACTAGAGGAAAGTGAAGATAAAATACGTTCCATTGTAAGTCAGACGGTGCTAAAGCTGATCTTCAGTGTATTCAATATCTTGAAGGTAGTCATGATACAAGAAGAAGTTTGTGAATGAAGGAAGTTGATTAAGTCCAAGTTGCTGAATACCGATCCATCATATTTGGTATACCATCATATCCATTAAATTAAGTTTTTTGTGTGTGAAAAAAGTCATTGGTATAATATTCATAAGAGAAAGAAGCTGATGATACCCATCCATCTGACTCGGTATCTCATCCTAATCATTAGAGGAAGAATTGCTTGGAATCGATGAATGAAAATAAAATGAAAATTATGTTGTGGTCAATACAAATTATAAATTTAGAGATTAATCAAAAATTTAGTCAACTATTTTTAAATGGTTGATTTACATTTTGTATATTTCAAATGCTTCAAGAAAAGTGATGAAGAATAATCTATTGGTTTACATTTTTCTTCATAACAATGAGAGAAATCATAATTAGAATTAGAATCAGACTTCAGGGAGATTGAAGGAGGTAAAAAAGTGTTTGAAAGGGGAAGCTTGAATTTCAAAGAATATATTTCGTTTTCATCATTTGGTGTAGTGAAAAGTATTTAAGAAAACATATCTAGAAATTTGAATGAACAATTAGAATGAATTTTCTAAGAAGATCAAAGATACCTATTTTTTTCATATGTGTAATTGGTATGGAGTATCATAATGAAGAAATCATGATGAGTATATCATAATAGGAAATAAAAATACATATAGTGTTTATAAAAGAAGTCATAAGAGAGATGAAACGTTTATAAGATTAGAGAAGGGTAGAGAAAAAGAGAGAATAGTTGAGAAATGTTGACGATGTCAAGATGCACTTGAAATTTACGGCAACATGAAAATTTGGGTAATTTGTTTGAGCTAGAAAGTTTTTAGGAATCCCACCCAAACCATATTTGGGGTGAGTATAAAATTAGAAACATACATTATACTTTTTTAGACCAAAGTACTATTCATGGTAAGTATAGAGAAGGTAGAGCACATAAGAAATTATAGAGAGAAAAGAAGTTTCTAGATTGATTTTTATTGAATAGTTTATGCTGGATAGAAGAGAAAGGAGAAGAGATAATATTTAAACATACTCAATGATTCATCATACTCTACTGATTATCATACTCAACCAGCTATCATATTGGGAATGATTATCATATTGGGATTCCAAAATTGAAGAAGAATTTTTTTTAGAACTATCTCAACCATATTCTGACAGAGGATTATTTTTTGGATTGAGAAATCAGACTTAGAAAATCAGATTTATTTTTATTATAAAGTTTAGGGAGTTCTTAATAGATTCTGGGTAATAAATTGAATAATTTTTTTGATATTTTATATTTGTGAATTCTGATAATGAAGCACCAATTGTTTTACAATAACATTATACTACATCATTTCTTCTTGAAGGAGAACACATAATATTTTATTTTTTACATAGTGCTAATTGAGTGAAAGGGCATATTCTACTTGTTTTATTCCAAAAAAAAGGATTATTTTCTTGTATATTGTGTGGTATTGGATCATTTCCATACCATACAAAGGATTTATCTATTCTTATTAAATAGTGAACCATGTAAATAACTGTGTTCTTATGGATGTGTATTTTATTTTTTTTAGTGGGGAAAAAATTCAATAGGAGGAGAATGTTGATTCATAAGTAAGGAAACATAAAAGAAAAAGTTATCACTAATTCACTAACTTCCCCTATCAGTGATACAATTATCACGACTACACACTAAAAATTGGTATTATAGGTAAGATTATTTTCATTTCTCTTTTCTGATGTTTTGAAAGGAATTATTAGAAGGATCTAAATTGCATGAAAAATAAAGGTATCTCAATTTTTGATGGAAATAACTATCATATGTAGTAATAAATAAGGTTTACTTATATTATATCTATTTTTTATTAAGTTCTTGAAGCTACAATATATAGATTTCATCCTATTGATTATAAAGGTCCTATTAAATTTGTTGATAAGAAGAATCATGAGAATGATCAAAGGGCCAATAATTCTTTACTATCATCACTTTTGGAAAGTGATTTCATAATGGAGAAGGTTATTTCCACAACCAAAGCTATATGAGATATTTTGAAAAACATGTACAAAGTAAATAAAAAAGTGAGGAAGGAAAAATAAAAAATGTGGAGGTTGATGTATGAAGATTTACTAATGGGTGAGTTTGAATCCGGTGGAGACTTATTTATAAGGGTAAGTGACATTGTCATCACTATCATATGTCTTAGTTAGAACTTATAGTATTCTAGATTTGTTAAAAATATCTTAAAAATCCTTCCCTATAAGTTTGGTGAAATAGTTTATTCATTAGAAGATAAAGATCCTAAAACATTACATCAAGATGATTTTCATAGCACTCTCATCACTTATAAAATCATAAGGGAGATAAATGAAAATAATAATTAAATTTGATAGAGAAACATCTTCCAAGGTTACCAAGAAATATAATTTAAAGAAGATTTTTATTGAAGAATAAGCTGGTGATTCTTATTCAGAAAATAAGGTATTTAAATTTTTTGATGATATTTTATTCGTGTTTTCTAAAAATTTGATAAGAGGTACAAGTAAATATAATGGGAAACTTACCTTGAAATACTTTGAATACCGATCCATTGGACACTTTTCTACCAATTTTCCTTGAATAAATAAACAATAACATAGTGATGAAGAATAAATAAAGACAAGAAGACTGTGAAAGAAACAGGGTGATAATGTTAAATATTTTTCTAGAGGGAAAGATAAAGTATTCTTCAAAACTAGGAGATGTTTCTTGTCTAAATATGATGAAGATGATGGGAGTGATATTGAATCTGAAAAATCTATAGATTATGTTGGTGAAATTACTTTTTTACAATAGTGAATGATGAATAATTCCAAATTAGTAGCTATGAAGAAGAAACATGATTATAATTTCATCAGAAAAAATAATTGAAATAATGTTTGATAATGATTGAAAGGCAAGAGAAAGAAATAAGGAAGTTAAAAAATTAAAGTTCCTAAAAAAATATAGAATGTTTCTTTGATTATAAAGTAATTTTGGTGAAATATTTTGATGATTTAAAGAAATATTTTTAGGAATAAGTTAATCATAATGAATATCTATAAGTGAAACTAATGAAAAAACAATAAAAGTAGAAATGTGTCCAACAAAAAATTTCTAAACATAAAGAGATAAATACAAGTTTTTAAAACCCTATATCTAACATTGGTGAAATTTATTGTAATGAGAAATGTGACAAGTATCAACAAAAGTTACCTTCAAAGGTTGAGAAGAAATCTGGAATTGTTTTTGAAAAAAAGAAAGATTAAAAGGTTATAATTTGGGAAAGATTAAAAAAGTTGGGAATTCAAAAGTTTCTAAAAACCCCGAGTTTGAAAATGTTTATAAACATTATGAATATGAATAAATTTATATTAATTATGATTCTAATAAGGATGACAAGAATAGGAAGGTTCCATTTTAAAATATAAAGGTTGGTGGTTCAGATAAGAAAAAAAAGGTTGTTGTGAAACATGTTGACAACTATGTTTAGTATGAAACTTTTAGAGGAAAATACTCTTTATATGGATACTGATAGTACTATGGTATATTCATACATAAAAAAATATGTGTTGGTTTAACCAACAACATTACTATTATTCCACAAGTTATGGAAGGAAAATTTTAAGGGGGGAGTCAATCCTATCAAAAGAAGAAGTTTAAGAAGAAAGTTTGAAAGAAACCTGAGAAGGTTGGAGTAAAGATTGAAAATAGGTTCCAACCCTTGGAAAGTATTTTTGAAAGATGTGAAAAACCTATAAATATTTAAAATGGTTGTCTGGTTTTGTTTCCTACACAAAAAAAGTTTCATGAAAATTATTAGAAAAATTAATTAAAGAAAGAAAAGAAATAAAAAAAGGATCTTGTTATTTAAACTAATCTAAAATCTATAAAAGGTTAAAAACCTTGGATTCTTGATATTGGGTGTTCTTAAAATATGATAGGATATTCAATGTTTTAGAATAATGTGAAATATTTTAAAGAAAATATAGTGACCGTTAACAATGATGAATCCTTGCAAATCAAAGGTATTGGTTCAACCATCACTGGGAAAGAAAAGATAAAATCCAAGAAATATTTACATGTTTATGGGATAAAACACAAATTTATAAGTGTTTTACAACTTTTTTATGTGGGTAAAAAATTTATCATCAAAAAATATGTGTGATTTGTGAAAATTTATGATGATGGAAAGATTGTTACAAGATGCCAACATACGAAAGGAAACCTATTTCAAGTTGGTGAAATACAAAACTCTTGTTATTTGAGTATGGTAGAAGGAAATAAATTGTTTCCTAAAAGGTTGGGACACATGTTTCAAAGAAACATGAGAAAGTTATCAAAGTGATATAGTGTATAAGATTTTTGTGATTTTCCAAGAAGAATAGATTGTTTTTTCACTATTTGTTAGAAGGAAAAATCTTAAACTCAGTGCATAAGAAAGTTGAGATTTTTTCAAAACAACCCATTCTGATATTTTTGGTCCAATGAAAAAAATCAACAAATAGAGATAAGTAATTCATCTTGTTAATTGATGAATTTAATTGCATTACTTGTGTCATGTTTGTGAAACATAAGTCATATAATTTAACTTTTTTTAAAGGTTTCTTAAGGAACGTTGAGAAAGAATGTGAGTATTCGGTAAAGAAGTTAAGAATTGATAATAGTGGTGAGTATAAGAATAAGTAATTTGAAAGTAATCTCCAAAATCATGGAATTATACATGAGTATATTTTCTTATATATTTCTTAATAAAATAGGGCTGTAGAAATAAATAATAGAAGTTTGGTGGAAATGGGGAGAAATTTGTTACGCGAACATGTTATTTCTCATTAATATTAGTGGAAATCCATGAGTACTGCTATGTATATTCAAAACTGATGGTTCTGTTGGAAAAATTGGAATATGAATTGATACAAGTTGTTTTATGGAAAAACTAAAAGTTTGAAACACTTAAGAATTTTCGAGAGTCCATGCATTATAAATAAGAAAGGTAGAAACCTTGGAATGCTTTAGAAGAATGGTGAATATGGAATTTTTAATGGCTATGCTTTAACATGAAGAGTGTATTTATGTTTCAACAAATAAACAAGAGGAATTTTTATCTATTTTGATGTGATATTTACTGAAAATATTGAATAAGATAAACATACTTATGTAGATAAGGAATTTGATAAGGATAATGAAAAAATTTCTGATAAGGATACAGAAACTTGTAATCCAACTCCAGAAGAGGAATCATACTTAGCTATGTCTAGTGATGAGAAAGATACTCAAAAATCTCATCCTAGGATGATGAAACATGTAGAATCTCATAATATTATTAGTGATCAACATCAAAAGATTCAAACAAGAAGAAAAAATGCTATTACACATACTTCCTTGTATTCAAAAGTTGATTCAAATGATGTGAATGTAGATTTGAGTATTTGGAATGAGTTATGACCATGAATGAAGTGCTGTATCCGATAGAAAAAATGATACATGGGAACTTATTCCTAAGATAGATAAAAAAATTATTTTTATAATGTGGGTATTCCCAAACAAGATAAATGAAGAAGGTTAATTGATAATAAACAAAAAAATATTAGTTTTCAATGGTTACTCACAAATTGATGGTGTTGATTTTGACGAAATTTTTCTCTAGTGGTAAGGTCAGAAACAATAATAATCTTTCTTGATATTTCTACTCAACAAAGTTAAAAAATATTTCTAATGGATGTGAAGTCTACTTTTTTGGATGGGGAACTTGATGAGGTGGTTTACATTGAACAACCTTGTAGATTTGTTGTTGGAAAATATTAAAGTTATGTATGAATATTAAATAAATCCTTGTATGGTTTGAAACAAGATCTGAGATCATGGTATTCCAAATTTGGATACTTTCTTAAGAAAGATTAGTTTTATAAAAGTAATACTTTATAACAATCTTTTCATAAAATAAATTCAAGATTTTTCCCTCATCAAAATTGTTTATGTTGATTATATTATCTTTAATGAGAATGATGGAAGAACTTGTGAAATATTTTCTAGTGAAATGAAAAAGTTATTTGATATTTCTATGCCGGAGGACATGAAATACTTTCTTGGGATAAAAATTTTACAAAATAAGAAACAAAATTTTCTTTCTCAAGAAAAGTAATCTAAATAAAATCTTAAGAAGTTAAGCATAGAAAACTAAAAACTGGTTTCCACACCAATTTATGTGGGTACAAAGTTGTCCAAAAATAGAGAAGGCAAGGAAGTTGATTCGAAATAATTTTTAAAGCCGATTAGAAGGTTTTTGTATTTGATAGCCTCAGGACCTAACATTTGTTTTGATGTTACCTTATGTGAATGATTTTAGAGTGCTTTAAAATAATCAAATTTACTTGATAGAAAAATAATTCTCAGATATATCAAATGTACAACAAATTTTTGAATCACATATGATGGATCAAAAAGTATTGATTTGTTTGGGTATTCAGATGCTGATTGGGTAAGAAATGTTGATTATAGAAGATCTAAACCGGCTGGAGTATATTTTTTCTTTAGAAAAGTTTTGTTAGTTAGCATACAAAGAATAAGAATTAAATAACAATTAGTATGGATGAAGATGAGTATGTTGATTCTACTCAATCCGCTACTCAACTTTTGTAGATAAAGACTTAGTTAGAAGACTTACTTGTTCAAGTGAAGTTACTATTTCTCTTGGGTTGTGATAATCATAGTGAAATTAATATCAATAGTAATTTCGTTCAACATTATCATTCAAAACATATTTATATCAAATATCATTTCATAAAGGAGCATATTGAGATAAATAAACTGAAGCTGAAGTATGTTCCTACATCAGAACAAGTTGATGAAATTTTCACACAACATTTACTGAAGAAATATTTTTCTAAATTGAGGTCGAACATGGGCATCTAAACTAATTATCATCAATTTTGTGGTATGTGTATTTCTCCCCACTTTATTCATACTTTTGGATAGTTCTTTCAAGGGGGATAAATTCTTATTTAATCTATCCTTATGGTGACATGAAAATAGGGGGAGTTTTGGTTAAGATGTGAATCTAGCATTGTATGTGTGTGAACTACTCTAACCTTTTATCAGAGTTGTTGTAGGAATAATTTTTTTTGTATTCCCTGGAAGTTGAATAAGTGAAGAATGTTGAGGAAGAAATTTTTGAAGAAAATTTGAAGAGGTTTCATGATCACAACTTTTGGAAAGAATGACTTTTCTATCAATGATTATTGTTTCTTACAATGAGTTAGCTCACGTAGGATTCTAATTGTTGATAAATAATATATTGGTTGAGGATAAAAAGTTCTATTATTTATGAATCTTAGTTTATGATGAAATAAAAAGTGGTATATTATTAGGACCAATCTAGTAAGGATGACTATATTTAGGAATTTTCTTTTTTTGTCAACAAAGTTTAATAAGAAAAGTATGTTTAAGAAGAAAAAAATAACCTCATTTTATTTTTAGTGAAAATTGGATATACCATCGTATTAAAGAAAATTTGGCTCACAATGGTTAAGAAAGTCTTTCATATTGAGAAGTTGTTATTTTATAAGAAGGATCATTGGAATCATCTAGGGTATGGACTAAAAGAATAGATCATAATGGGGGAAAATAAGAGTCTTCATGAGTGTGATATAAATGTGAAGATGCTTTGCAGATCTTGGAGTTCTAAAAAATCATAGGTTTTCTATAAAACATGTGATGTAATCTTGATAAAATAAATATTGATAAAAGATTATGTAAATTGTATTCATTTTTACAATAATCATGTCAATCATATTTAGAATGAGTTGTAAAGAAGGATGTTGCTGTAGGAATGGGAAGTTACAATACATTCCATTGTATTTTAGACAATGTTAAAGTTGATACTCAATGTATTTAAAGTCATGAAAGAAGTCACGATAAAAGCATAAGTTTGTGAACAAAGAAATTTTCTTAAGTCAAAGTTACTGAATACCAATCCAATGTATTTGGTATACCATCATATTCATCAAAGTCAAAATTGTTTGTGTAGAAAAGTCATTGGTATAATATTCAGAAGAAAAAAAAGTTGCAGATACTAGTCTATCAGACTCAGAATTCCATCATAATCATTGGAAGAATAATTTATTAGAACCAATAGATAAAAATAAAAATAAAAGTTTGTGATGGCCAATACAAAGAACAAATTCAGAGCTTAATAAAAAATGTAGTAAATGATTTTCAAAAGATTGAATTACTTTTTCTGTTGTTCAAATGGATCAAGAGAAGAGATAAAAATTAATATATTGATTTACATTTGTCTTCATCATAATGAAACAAATAATATTCAGAATTGGAATTGGGATTTAAAGAACTTGAAAGATATTCTAAAGTACTATAAAGTTGAATCTTGAATTTCGAAGAAGCTGTTTTTTTCTCCATCATTTGGTGTAGTGAAAAGTAATGAGGAAAACATATCAGTCAATCAGAATGAATAATCAGAATGAGTTTTCTAAGAAGATAAAATCTTTTTATTTCTTCAAATGGGCAGTTGGTTTGGAGTATCTTAATGAAGAAATTGTGATGAGAAAATTAGAATGGGAAATCTAAAACCATTTGGTGTTTTTAAAAGAAGCTAAAAGGGAGATGAAGTGTATAGAATATTAGAGAAGGATTAGTAAGAAATGATAATAATTGAGAAATGTTGAAGAAGTAAAGATACACCCAAAATTCAAGGAAACATGCAAATTTGGGTGATTTGGTTGAGTGGGAAAGTTTTTAGAAATCTTACCCAAACCATATTTTGGGAATGTATAAAAGGTTAAAAGTAAATTGTACTATTTAGACCAAATTATTGTTCATGAGAAGTAGATAGAAGATAGAGCACAGAAGAAATTCTATAGAGAAGAAGTGGTTTCCAGATTTTTTTCCTTAAAGAAATCACTCCTAAAAAAAGAGAAATGAGAAGAGACAAGATTGCGATGTACTTATCAGATCATCATACTCAAATTATTTTCATATTAATCTGGTTATCGTATTTTCAATATTATCATATTGGGATTTCTGAAATGAAGAAGAAAGTGTTCATAATTTCCTCAACTGTATTATGATTGAGGTATATTTTTCATATTGAGCAATCAGTCTAGGAAAATTAGACTGGAAAATTAGAAAGAGTTTTATTACAAATTTCAGGGTGTTCTTACCAGCTTCTAAGTAAGGAAGTGTAGAATTGTTTTGAAGGTTTAAATTTGAGAAAGTTTATAAAGAAACACCATAACATGTTTTGTTACCAAAACATTATATTACATTATTTGAGATGGAATGAGCACACACATTATTGTTTTTTAATTGTTCTACATGGGTGAAAGGGAATATCCTACTCATTATATTCCACACCAAAGGATTTTTTTTTCTATTTGATTGTGTGGCATCATATAATTTCCAAACCATACCAAGGAAGTAGATATTATGGTTGAATAGTGAAACTTATAATTACTTATGTTCCTGTGGATGGGTGTTTGATTTATTTTTAGTAAGGAAAGAAATATTCAACATAAGGAGAAAAATGTTTCATATGAAAGAAAAAATAAAAGAAAAAGTTATCACTGATTCACCCCTCCCCCTATCAGTGACACAATTATCCAAATAGTTCACTTACACCTATAAAGATATAATTTGTGCCCTAGGGTTCTAATTTTTTGTTGAATAAGGCCATAACAAATTCCTCACAACCGCATACACATGTATGTGAAAAAAACATGTTTTTTCCACTCAATAACTTGAAGGGAATTCTATTTTTCAATTTAGTTGGTAATCTATAGAAATCTAGGATAACATATATGGATATTACATCAGTTTTGATGAATATTTAGCACATTAAAAAATTACATTACCAAGGACCATAATAGTTCAGTGTCTTTGGAAACATTGAAAAATATTTATAACTTTGGTGAAATATGTTCAATGTTTCCCATATATATCTTACCCTATAGTAATTATACTTAAGAACTTTCTTCATAAAATTGGGAAAGGAAGCATAAGAAAGGGGTGAGATCAAATTCTCAATAAAGGTATATATATGAAATATGTAAGAATAAAATGAATATAATGGTATGAGAACATGATCATAACATTTAAAGATCACACCATACATATCAAATATTACAAACATCAGACATGGCATAATGATTAGCAGTTTATAAGACATGAATCATAAGATAATATAGAACACACACCAAGTGAGTATATTATAGTCATAAGACAAAATAATTTGTAGAAAAAAATATAAACATGTAATATATTTCTTATATGTCAAGGCTCGTTTCCCTAAATATATCAGGGAACTTCATAGGGATTATGCCTACTAGGGGTGACACACCACCATCCACAATTACATTCCTTTCCTTGTAAGGGATTATGTTTCCCCATCTTCCTATAATGTATTAGGATTCCCCATCATCCCATAGTATACTGGGTTTACACATCATTCCATAGTGGATTGAGTTTCCCTATCTTCCCAGAGTAGATCGGGTTTCTCCATCTTCCCATAGTGGATCGGGTTTCCCCATCTACTATAGTGGATTAAGCTGGTCAACATAAATCCCATCATTATCTCAGGAGGTATAAATATTCACCCAATATATTGGATGGAGATATAGGTCCCACCCATCTCATAATAAAATCATAAATACATATACTATATAACATTCCTCTTATCATGAACCGTAAAAAGATATGGGTTTTATAAACATCAAATCACAGTCCATGAAATGAAATGGGTATCATAAAAATTTAACCATATCATAACTTATGGGAATATATAGGTTTCATAATCATTTCATCCAATAATAACACGTAAAATGAAGTAGTTTTTATAAGAATTTATCATCGTATAACCCATTAAAAAGAAAAAAGCTTAATAAATATCAAGACATCTAAAAATAGACCATTCAGAGAAATAATATGAATTTCATGATTGGATTATATCCCTAGTAAATAATAAAATGTATCCAAGGATGTCATATTTTATGGAAAAGGACTTTGAAAGATCACTTAGAACATAAATTTTCATTGAAAATCAATTTTTAAAGCATATAAAATTTTTCAAAAAACCTTTTATGTGAAACCAATTTGAAAACCTATAATGGAATCTAAAAAATTATTTTTATTAATTTCTTGGGGAAAATATCCATAACGCTTTGAAAAACACTTTTTAAAACATAAAAAATTTTATAGACCATTTTCTATGAAAATAATTTTGAAAACATATGAAGATTATTGAAAACATTTTTAAAATATTTTTCATTAAAATAATTTGAAAAATTATAGAATAATCCATGAAATAATTGAAATCCTTTTTTGAAAACAATATTTTGAAAACATATAAAGGAATATTTGACAATCATTTAAAACACTTTTTAAATGTAAAATAATTTTTGAAAACCCCTTTTCTTTGATTTTTTTTTAAAATATAACAATTTTCATATTATTTTAGAAAAAAATTTCT